>OX454418.1:59179284-60568888 GCA_949715475.1 Microchrysa polita | reverse complement strand
ACGGTTGACGCACTGGAAGCCAATATTGAAGAATTTATTCGTGAGATATTGGCCGATATGTTGGAGAGAGTATGCCAAAATTGGACCCAGCGTATGAACCATTTGAGGCACAGCCGCGGTCAATATTTACATGAAGAAATTTTTAAACATTAAATTATACAGGGTGTCCCGCAACTGGTTAGCCATAGACCAATGGTAGACTCTACAGGATGTTTTAAGAAAAATGTGGCCAAAATTATTTCTCTAGCTTTTACCGTTAAGGAGTAATCGCCTTTTTTTGTGATTCTTGTCAAAAAACACGACTTTCTTCGAAAAACTCCAATTTTCTAGCTTCCACTTTAGCCAAATCAATATTTTTCATATTCTTCTGAAAGTACACAAAATTTCCAATAACATTCCCAAGTAGCACAAACGAGTTGTAAAACGGTTATATAACCGAAATACAACCATGGTTATATGACAATATTGTTAGGAAAATGGTTGTAAAAACGTTCTAAAAACGTTTGCTAAACCGTAAAAAAGAGGTTTTTGCCTGGCTATAAACGTAACATTATTGTTGTAATGTCGTTGTCTTTCAGACATTATTGTTGTAAAATCGTTGTGAATGTAACTACAATTTTGTATGCTAAAAAATTAAAAATTTCATACTTTTTCTTTTTCAGAATTGACAATTTTATTTATCTTAGATATTTTTTATCTCAGACATACATATTATAATATTTTATACCTTTTTGTCCAAAGAAATTATCTTTTTATCTATTTTGCCTCAAGCTGGAATCGAACCTGGTCCTCTTGCGTGCTAGTCTGTCACCATTGCCATTGCGCCAGAAGGGAAATACTTCTCATGTTCTCTAAATCTGAAATACTTCACGCGCAATGCGTGGCGGTCGCAAGATTGATTCTCGATCATGCGATGTTTTATTTTTCTTTTTTTCATATGCCAAAAATTTTATTAATATAATTCCTTTATGCTATTTGTTTCCGTTTAGTGCTGGGAAGCTTTGTATGCAATATAATTGCAAATATCAAAAAGATACTTTCGGTTCAAATTCTAACAATTGTGTTACATATTAAACCACGTTGTATTTGTAACAATTACATTATTTTATAACAAAATTGTCAAAAGAACTACAATTGAGTCAAATTTTAAACAATAATATTACAAAGACAACATTAAGGTTTTCAGGAGAACAAATTGTCACAAATGAGACCATCTTGTTAATTTTGCAGCAATTTTTTATGTTTAGACTCAAACAAAATGCTCACTTTTGTAACTATAACCCATATTGTTGATTATTTAACTAAAATATAATCAAAAATTGGGTTGTATATCTAACCAAGGTTATTTTGTGCTGCTTGGGTTAAATTATACAGGGTGTCCTGCAACTGGTTAGCCATAGACCAATGGTAGACTCTACAGGATGTTTTAAGAAAAATGTCGCCAAAATTATTTCTCTAGCTTTTACCGTTAAGGAGTAATTGCCTTTTTTGTGATTCTTGTCAAAAAACACGACTTTCTTCGAAAAACTCCAATTTTCTAGCTTCCACTTTAGCCAAATCAATATTTTTCATATTCTTCTGAAAGTACACAAAATTTCCAATAAAAGGACATATCGAACATTCGAACGGTTTCGTATCTTCCGAGATACGACGTTTTGAATTTTGCAGAAATGTCAATTTCAATTTTTAATGTTAAAATTAAACCTGAATTTCGTAACGTAATTTCGTAATTTCTTGAATCAGTGGGGTCCCAGGAGTATTAAACTCATTTTACTAAAATAAATTTGCTCGAAAAAGTCCCAAAAATGACAAAAAAGGACACTATTTAATCCTTCATATCAAAGGGGACGCCGAGTACATTACATATCCGGTGTCTGATTCCTATTTCAAGGACCCTAAACGGAATAAATCGCGTTTGAATGGAAAATTTTCGTGTTTCCCGTAATCATCTGTATCTTTCCAAAACCATAACTACGCGAATAATTCAAGTTGCCACTTCCTTTTTCATTTTTTAGAATCTAAGATTCTATCATTAAATTTGCTAAGGAAAAATTGGATCGGAAAACTCTGAAAAAGGACATAAAAGGACACTAATTAATACCTGACAAATTAAAATGTTTATCCTTTTTTAGACGATGAAAATGAAAAATACTCTCACAATATTAATGTGTACACAGCGAACCTTCGTACAAATAATTCAACACATAAAACAAATTTGTTTATACTTACCGTTATAATTAGCATCTACAACAGTGGCGAAAAGTATTTTTCCATAATGCATAACAACCAAGTCTATGCTTGATGAAAAATTTGACTTCCTTTTCAAGATTGAAGTCGGTTTGGTACATTTGCAGAGTATGTTTTTTTTTTCATTTATACATATTATTCAGAAACTGGATGACTCTGTGCTTTATTCTTATATGCCGTTCGAAAGCTAAGATACTACGCCAACTTTTGTCAATTTTGCAGATTTGCCACTACAATGTCCCGTTACGAAATTCGGGTTTAATTTTGACATTAAAAATTGAAATTGACATTTCTGCAATGTTCAAAACGTCGTATTTCGGAAGATACGAAACCATTCGAAACGTTCGATATGTCCTTTTATTGGAAATTTTATGTACTTTCAGAAGAATATGAAAAACATTGATTTGGCTAAAGTGGAAGCTAGCAAATATGGGTTTTTCGAAAAAGTTGCGTTTTTTGTCAACAATCACAAAAAAAAAGGCAATTACGCCTTAACGGTAAAAGCTAGAGAAATAATTTTGGCGACATTTTTCCTAAAAGATCCTGTAGAGCAGACGTGTCAAACTCACGGCCCGCGGGCCACATGCGGCCCGCCTTGCAGTTCTGTGCGGCCCGCGGCCATGTCGAAGCAGCACAATGTGTATCAATACAAAAATGTTGAAATTGGTAAGGTGAACAAATTAAGCCGTTGAACTCAAGTCTACGAAAATTACTAAAACTCGTCAATGGCTTATGCAAGATTATTTTAGGACTTTTTTCCCCAAATGCTACCAACAATTTGAGGTCGGTTATTTGATTTTATAAGACAGCTCATCTTTTTCGTACAGGACAATACTAAGTCTCTTCATGAAAGTGTTCTGTCCCGAAATGCAGTTCATAAACAAATTGGTTGGCATTACCGAACATAAATTGAGATTTATTTGGAAAAATGGCAAAGATTTAAAAACTACAGAAATCTTGGAATTGTTAACTAAATCACCTGAATGTCAAATTGCAGCATAATAATCACAGCCCAAATGCCTGATTTTTAGACCTATACTTATCAAGCTGTATTGGTCCATGAGTTTGTACCATATCACAAACAAATTATTGTCTCTTTATGCCACCATTCTGCTTAATTTAATTTAATCTGACTATTTGGTTATTGTGGGTGACCTGGATGACTGGTGCTAAATTTTGACATGTATATGTCTTTGGGGAGGCTACCTGAGAAATACTGGGTGTCGTTCCGTGAAAAAGCGTCACGAAAAACTGTATCGAAAACGTTTAGCGCTTTAAATCGACCTTCCCGTAGTTCGATCTTCACCAAATTTGGTATACATTATCCTTTGATCGCTCTGACTCAGAATCGACAGTCTCGATTATTATAAGTTGCGGGAATAGCGGTAAATTCGCCATTGAAGCGAACGAAAATTCATCCTTCAATTGGTTCTCCTGGCTCTCCCCGTGGACCGATGTCGACGAAACTCGGATGGAAGTTAAGTGCTGCGATCCTTAATATTTTGGTGCCAGCACTTTTTATGAGGAAGATGTCCTTGGACACAAAATGTCCTTTTTTCTGTGGGAATGCATTATAGACGCTATGTATAAGGATATGAATATCAAAATAAAGAATCCGTTGCGACAAGTCTTGTAAAAGCACGACAAGTTGATTTTGAGTTTTGGTAAAGGATATTACCACCAAAAAGGACATTTTTCTAGCATGGGAAACAGAGTATGGGCATTATGGGTGTCGTTCGAAAGGTGACATTTGAGGTACTGTATGTGATCGGTTTCAAAATATTTAAAATTGCAAAGAATCGACAATCACTGACGAGTTGCGGGAATAGCGGTAAATTCGCCGTTGAAGCGAATGAAAAGTTATCTTTCAATTGGTTCTCTTGGCTCCCCCTGTGGAGCGATTTGAATGAAACTCGGATGGAAGTTAAGTGGTGCGATCCTTATTATTTTGGTGTCGGCACTTGTTATGAGAAAGATGTCCTTGGACAAAAAAGGTCCCTTTTTCTTTGGGAATGCATTATAGTCGATATGCATATCAAAATACAGTATTTGGTGAGTTGAGCCCCTTAAAATCACCACAAGCTCATTTTGGGTTTCCAAAGGATATTATGTACATATGTACCACCAAAAAGGACACTTCTCTAAGGAAACTAAGAATGGCCATTATGGTTGTCGTTTGAAAGTCGATATTTGGGGTACTGAATGTAATCGATTTGAACGGTTTTTGGGGCTTCTGGAGTGACAAGATAACGGCTGATACAATGTGGATTATTTTGTAAGCAATAACGTAGACATATACATGATCTAAGATTTTTTCCCCTAAGGGAAAACTTCTGGGAGTTTTTTTTTATCATCTGTCCCAAATCATGTTATTCACAAAAAGTGGTTACTTGAAGCTCAATCATATTTTCACGTTTTCGCTTCTTGTCTTAATTGTTTAATGTTCTTGAAGTACATTTTCCAAAGTTCTCACGGATAATCCCGAAGCCCCTAACAGTGATTCCCAAACGGGGGGCGCGCCCCCCTATGGAGGCGTGGCGGCTAGGGAAGGGGGCGCGGGCACAACTCTAATATTGATACCATTAATAAATTAGGGCTTGCTTGCCATAATTAATTATGGTTTTCTTGCGAACTTCTTTCGAAATATGTACACCAGGAGGTAATCGGTTGTTGCAAAATGGCAAAAATTGTATTTTCGTCGATTAATTCGCTGCTACAAAATCCATTTGATGAACACCGCTGAGAATATTTTAGGTCGAGAAAAAAATTACAAATCTCTTGATACGGCTGATATAGTCTGTAAATGTTTTTTTTTTTTTTAAAAATTTACAGATTTTGATCGCTCCAGTAATATCAATATGAATTTTGCTCATGACGAAATTCAGGATGCGAAAATCATGAAATTTAAATAATACTTTCTAAAATTCAGTAGTTCCAAAATATAGGCTGCACACAAACAAATGTTCAAACAATTTAAATTGCGGCAATGGATTCCTGGATTAAACTTATGTCCAAAATTAAAGCATTCCTTGCCAATGGCATAGGGGGGGGGGGAGGGGGCGGGCTCAGCAGATCTTGCAAGTGAGGGGGGGCACAAACTGGATCCCCACTGCGCTAAAGTGATCCAGACTTTCTGTCACATTTTAAAAGTAATGTTCTGTAATCAACTTTCGTAATACGATTATAGAAAAGTTTTTGAAATTTTCCTCCTGCGGCCCACCTAAACCTGACGAGAGTCTTATTTGGCCCGGGCCAGGTTTTGAGTTTGACACCCCTGCTGTAGAGTCTACCATTGGTCTATGGCTAACCAGTTGCGGGACACCCTGTATAGATCGTTCTATCGACTCAAATAAAGATTTCATACATTTTTCTGAATTTTATGTGTTTTTTTTAATCAAATCCGAAAGCTCTTAAAAAATCACCCTTTAAAAATGTATGGAATCGAACAATATGGTAATTGGGTCGCCCTACCAATATCCCCCGGTGCAAAACATACGTAATAAGGACGCCCTAGAAACTATTAGCCCGATGCGAATGAAGGGTATCCAAATTTCGCCCGTACCCGAAATAAGCCTCGGTCTCGTTGAAAGCTGTAAAAAACAAAGATGTTGGTTTGAAGCCCGAAATAATTGCTAATCCAAATCCACCTGAACTCTTTAGTAAAAACGGTGTTCTTTCTGGTAAATGTAACTACACTCGGCTTCACAAAAATCGGGCCACTCGCTACTTTCGAATCAAATTCAATTTTCTCAAAAAGTATGAAAGTTATATCTACACAAAGTGCATTTAATGGCAATCCAAATGACTATGATTTTTATCTGAAGTACACTGTTCAAAATTTGAGTCTATTTTTTAAACTACAGTCAACATTTCTGAGTTTAAATACATTTTTTTAAACTTTTTCGACAAAAATTCAAATGATTGGGAGTTTTAAAAACAAGTTTAAAAAAAATGGATTTAATATTAAACGTTTCCGTTTTCATTTTCGTTTTCTGTTATTGTATATAACAAAATTAAGTCTATTCAGTTTCAAAAATTGCTCCCAAAGGAATTAAAAAGAACACCTAGACCACCGAGTTTAACGTGAAGGTGTCTAATAGTGAAATGTATACTGTTGCTGGATTAAGAAATAAACAAAGGAGTCGAATTTCTTATCTAAATAGTTTCTAAACGTTTCTGTCTTAAGAAAAAACTGATGTTCGATTTAATTGCCGACAAAAAACCATTTTAACTGTACATTTTATGTGTTAGTTAGTCGAGTTGTGAACGTGACGGGAGTTAGTTTCTTCCTTGGTCTTCTAAGATGGTAAGTATATTTTAAACCATAATCTTATTGAGGGAATTAATTTTATTTGTGTATTTCAGCTAATATAATTTAAAAGAAAATGAATCTTCGGCTTTTGATATTATTTGTTAAACAACTGGGCGGTACAGTATACATTTTTTAATCCAATAATGTTTTTTAACAATATTGTTACTTTAGATTGGGCGGACGTTATGTCCGTTTTCTTCCGGGCTACAAGGACTAATTCTACTGCGGATGATGACCCGGTCAACATATTCAAAAGTTCTCGTTTCCAGTTCGAAGACTTATACTTAAAACCACATACATTTATTAACATACAAATAAAAGCAAATATGTATTTGAATAAATGGTTGTGTGTTTATTTATGTATTCAAATCTGGATTAGAATTGAAACTACCAATATTAAAATCATAAACTGAGAAAATTTATAATAAAACTCTCCAAGTTTAAAGTAGTTGGTAATAAAACGTTAAAGTTTATAATCTAAACCTTTCAGAATAACGTCCAAACGCTTTAAACAAAATATTAAACTCCTAAGTTTATTTTAGGGACTCATGAATAAACCATGTCTCTAAATTTAAAACGTTGTTTGTTTAACATTTTCTTATTTAGTTATTTTATGACTTAATTATAGTCCCATATTAGTTTGGATAAATATAGAAACCCTTTTGGTTTAAAAAAAAAGACCCGAATTTTTCACCGTGTACCGTTAACTCACATTACAAATGATTTGCCTGTCTTTATTAGAGTTCGCGCTTACCGTGTGGCCCGGTTTCATTGAAGCTCAGTGTATTACTGCTCAAAACAAAATAAGGGCTACTAACAATTTTCTGATTATTTTCTGTGGAAAAAGAAAATCATAGTTTCGTTGGTCTAATTAATATAACATATATAATAATATACATATATATAATATAATTAATATACATTAAACATAATGAATTTTATTGAATTTTGACCAAAAGTTACGCTTTTTTTTAGCATTTTTTCGGATTGGTTACTTTTTGCAGTCATGTAATCGTAACAATAACAATTCATTTGTATGGCTAATCTGTAAAAAAAATTATTCTTTGTTTGTTTAGAATTGAGTATGGCCTCCACTTTTTAATATGCAGTCTCGATGCCTGGACGGAACGTTTTCGAAAAGCCGATCAACGCTTTCTTTTGATATCTCGTCCCAGCACATTTTTAGCAATTGAATCAGCTGTTGCTGATTGTGTATGTCCTCTTCAGCGGTCAGCATCCGGCGTTTTAATTGATCCCAAGGATGTTCTATCGGATTTAGGTCCGGACTGTTGGCAGGCCACTCCATGACCTCAATTTTGGCCTCCTCGAAAACAGACATTGTCCCCCCGGGCAGTATGTGGTCGTGCATTATCCTGCATGAAGATAAAACCATCAAACGCCTGTTGTGAAAAAGGAATGATATGTGGCCTAACAATCCTTTCAATATAACTTTCGGACGAAATAGTCCCGTTATTTAGGATAACAAGGTCAGTTTTGCCTTGTAAGCTTATTCCGGCCCAGACCATCACACTGGGACCGCCTTGCCTCTCAATTTAAATAATGCAAGGATCCAAAAATGCTTCTCCGGTTCTCCGCCAGACTCTTATGCGTCGGTCATCACTAAAAAATTTTACTTTGCCCTCATCCGAGAAGAGCACCTTGCGCCATTGTTGCATGTCCCATTGGATATGTCAACGAGCAAATCTTAAACGATTCCTACGATGCGTCCTGGTCAGTTGTGTTCTGGTAACACGTCTCCTTGACCGTTGTTGGTCTTCGTGCAAACGATTTCTGATTGTTTGAGGGCGAACAATTATCCCAGTCGTCCTTAATAGCCTACTTTGTAGCCCACGAGCACTAATGGTACGATCCCGTCGTGCACAAAGTCTCACATATCGGTCTTCTGCGAGGGTGGTTATTCGAACTCGGCCTGAACCATGACGACGGGAGACACTTCCTGCCTCCTGGTAACAGTTCCAAAGGTTTTGAATGGCTCTTCGCGAATACCCTGATTGCAGGGCCAAAGAACATTGCGAACGACCTTCCTTCAACATTTTTAAGGCTTTGGACGAAGCAAGGCGCCGAATTGCTGGCATTTTGTATTTTACAGATTCTCCTTATCTTTAAAAGTGCAACAACTAATGTTGCAGTTAAAGAACTTGGCGAAAACTAATTCTAAATCAAAATGAGAAATAAAGAAAACTACCAAATGTATGACTCGTGACCCCAAAAGAACTGTTTAAGCCAGTTCCGTTAAAACTAATTTTGACGAATCAAACTGTGGTAACTCACATCACATTCAGGTACAGAATGGTATTTTTGAAATTAATTATCACACTAAAAATTCGGCAAAGGACGTTGTTAAAGTCAACGGACATTAGTGGCCCTTATTTTGCTTTGAACAGTATATATTTGGTTATTTGAAAAAAAAACTCTTTCGGAAAATCGAAGCTAAGGCAATACGGAACTTAAAATATTTTTAACTACAATATGCAATATTCTTTTGAAATCATTTGGAAAAAAATACCAGTTTTATTTCCAACAATTTTGTTTATCTTAAATTTCAGTTCTTCTTTCTTGTTTTATACCGCTCCATGGAGTCGCGTTGCTCGGCCTGCGTGCTTATACCGCATTCTGGCGGTAATGTCTTAAATTTCGTTCAGTTCAACTAACTCAATAATATACGTTCACATAGGAGTAACCGCACATGACTACCCATTTACTATTGCAATACTTTCGAAATGTCTCCGCACATGTTGCCGAGTTTTAAAACATGTGGAAAATTCCTTCATTACTGTTTTCTCATTTGCTCACTAACTAATGCTGGTTCCCTTCGTTGCAGTTCTTCGTTTCAAGAGCTTAGTAGAGTGGTTTTCTGTAAACAAACCACATGTTGAAAAAAAATACTTTCAACATAGAAAGAATTTATTTCTCGTCCCTGAGTTTTGGTATACCATGAACTTTATTTAATGTTTTGTTCTTTAGCATTTTTATGAAGGCAAAAACACTCGTATAGTATTCCCGAAAGATTGAAGGAAAAGTATAATCTGCCCAATCCACAATAGGGTGATAAGTTGAAATGTGAGAGCTTCAGGCAGGAGCATCTCATTAGTTTGTATTGTAACGTCGTGTAAGATTTTATCTAAAATTCTAGAAAATAGAATTGATGAGTACGCGGAACAACTCATTGGCGAATATCATGGCGGCTTCAGAACTGGTCATTCAACGACCGAACAGCTTCTTAACGTGAAGGCTGAAGGGTATTACTCCAAAAGTGCTGGGATTATAATGTATGCGTGCAGGCGGTGCAGGCATACGACAGTATCGACCGTGCACTCTATTAAATTTTTACTCTTATAATAGAAGGAAACTTTGTTTCCTTCTATTATAATAGTGAAATTACTCTGCAATCTAAATTTGCAAATCAAGTGTAATTTTACATAAAAAATGTGTAAAAAAGTACTCTAATATATTAGCAAATTTACACCGTGCTATGTGTAAAAACACTCCGTAATAATAGGAATATAATGCTGTTTCACTCTTTTTTCGTTGTAAAGATTTCAGTTCAGAGAGAGAGATCAGATTTTCTGCATGGGAGGTTGCAATATGGTCTTTTTTGTGCGATCTGTACACTTGTTCTTCTTCTCAGTACCGTAACTGAGCCGTTTATAGGCAATTTCGAGTCAACGTTACATTGCATATCATTTCGGAGTGTAATGTTGCAGGCACTAAATATTTCCTATCCGCACATGTACGGAAATTTTGGACCACGCCGAGATTATATCTCGGGACCTCTAGATTACTATAGGATCGTAGAGTGCGACTCAAACAAGTGAGCCACAGAGCGTGTACACATGAGTTCTAAATACAGAGAATTTTCGGAAAAATGTGTTACACTGTGCTAAGTACAGCCGATTGAAGTATGACAACTGGAGAGCACGCTACAAAAAATGAGTAAAACTTCAAATGCACGTTGTAAAAATACACCACAAATCCGAATTAAACACAATAAACGTTGTAAAAATGCACCAGAAAATCTGAATTATGCAGAAGTGTAGCGTAAAAATACATTTCACACCGATTTTGGTGTAATTTTCTTATTTTACACAGAAATTGTTGAAAAATGCACTCTGTATGTGATTATAAGCGGGAAAAAGTAGTGTAAAATTACCGCATTTTCAGCGGAAATTTAAATTCACTTTTTAGAGTGTGTACTGTATACAACATATTGCTGTATTTTGGTATACCGGCAAAGCAAATGCGACTCAAAGGACGACGATCACCGTATCGCAGGATATAGTGCAGAATAGACTCACTGACATATTTGAAACTCGTACTGGACTCAAGCAGGGCGGTGGACTGGCGTCGACCTTGCTCTGGAGTATGTAATTCGAGCCATGAATATGGACAGCAGCGCTATTCATCAAACCGACACAATTAGTAGCGTATACGCTGACGACATCAACATCATGTTCGCGAAAACTGGGACATACAGGAGGTCTTCTGTATAACCTCAATACCTACCACCGCAAAAGAAGTTGGACTACATCAACGAGGATAAAACCAAGGTCATGATGCAATCAAAAACGAGACCGAGGCTAATTTTGAGCGCAGCCGAAATTTAAATACCCTTCATTCTTCTCGGGCGTACCTATGACCAGGCCTGTAGAGAGGGTGGGGGAACGGGGTGAATCCCCCGGCCCGAGATTTAAAAGGGGGCCCGGGATTTTTACACAAAAGTTGTGCTTCAGTTTTTTTTACATACGAATAGCTTTTTTGAGGTCCTGAACTAAGAAACCTTATAAGTATTGTTTCTGGCGTTTTTGCAACAATACCTAACATACTCTGCACTAGTGGCCCCTAGTCTATTATTGAATTTTTAGGACTAGGAGCCCTAATCATCATATCCAATCAACAAATCAACATAATCGTTTCGTTACTAAATTTCTAAATTCGAAACCCTCGCCTTCCTAAAGTGCATGCATGATTTTATAAATAAACCATTAAGAAATTGTGTTCGACGTAAAAACAGGAGCCCTGTAAAACGACATTTTTTCTAGAAGAAATTTTCCGAGCGATTATTATTTTGTATACGTACTGGTGCTGCTAATGAAATTTTTTTCAAGATACCAACACAGAGATGTTGGTCACTTGAATTATTAAATCTTCATCCATCAGTACTCGCCAACTCGGTAACAAAAATTTGAAAGGTTTTTCTGTACTAGAGAAAACCGCGAATTGCTTACGAAATAAGTAAAATAGGAAAAAAGACACTTTGTAAACTCGTAGTGGTATGAATTTCGAAAGCCAATTTTATAGAGTAACGACCAACAATCTGGGCAACTGCGAGTGTGCTAATAAATTACAAATTTGAGCTCCCCAAGCATTTGTTAGAACTGTGAGCTGTATCCGTCATGTTTTCCTAAAACTTTTTTAAGGCTTGAGGTACATATTTAAACCATCCTTTGAAAAATATTCATATGGAAAAAAACAAGCATAGCAATTTGGCCATGCCAATAAATTTGCCTAGTTTATTGCATTATATACTTTCTATTTTGCGTGTAGTAGGTACAGCCTTTATTTATTCATCTGTAAAATGAACACTTGAGCCGATCTCACCCGTATAGTCTTCAAGTCGAATTAAAAATTATATTTATGTACGATCCTATGCTATCAAGAATGACTGTTCAAAAATTTCAAAAGTCCAGTCATATTAGCATTTCAAATAGAATAAAAATAGAGTAAGACTAATTTTTATTGTTGGATCAGTGGGCTCTCAGGAATCTAAAACTCATTTTGCTAAAAAAAAAATTTATCGGGAAGGTCCCAAAAAGGACACTTTTCAATCCTTGACTGGAGTTCGGCATATCAAAGAAGACCTTCAGTACATTACATATCCGGTGTTTGTTTCCTGTTTCAAGAACTCTCAACAGAATAAGTCGAGCTTAAACGGAGAATTATCTTGTTATCCGTGCTTCTTTCCAAAGCCATAAATACGAGAATAATTCGTCGTCACTACTTTTCTCACTTTTCAAAATCTATAATAGCTGAAGATTCTACGATTAAATTTTCTGAGAAAAAATTGATCGGAAGCTCTACAAATGACATAAAAAGACACTAATTACACACCTTGATCGAAAGTGGTCATATTAAAGAGGATGTCGAGTACATTCCATAACCAGCATTTGTTACTGGTTTCAAGGACCCTCAAAGTAGAAAATTGGGGTCAAATGAAGAATGTTGTGTTTCCCGTATCCAGTATCATTTCCAGCATCTTTCTTTTCCGTAATTTTCCATTTAAGCCCGAATTATTCCATTTATTTTCCTTGAAACAGAAAACGAACACCGGATATGCAATGCACTCGATGTCCTTTTTGATATGACACCCCGCGATCAAGGTTTGTAATTAGTATCCTTTTATGTCCTTCATCAGAGCTTTACGATCAATTATGTTTTTCTTAGCAAATTTAATCGGAAAACCTTCTGCTATTATAGACTCTGAAAAGTGAGAAAAGTAGTGACAAATTGAATTATTCTCGAAGCTATGGTTTTGGAAAGATACACGCAAAACACGATAATTTTCCATTTAAGCTTGATTTATTCCGTTGGGGATCCTTGAAATAGGAAACATCGGATATACAATGTACTCGGCGTCCCCTTTGATATGATACCCCACATGCCGACCTCCACTCAAGGATTAAAGAGTATCTTTTTCGTCCTTTTTGGGACGTTTCCGATCAAAATTTTTTTTAGCAAAATTAGTTTTAAGTTCCTGGGAGCCCACTGATTCAAGAACAACAAAAAGTAGCTTTACTCTATTTTTTTCTATTTGGAGGCCTGAATTGGGATATTTTGACTGGATAACAAGGCTTTCTTCATATCAAAGTTTGAATATAGGTTGGCATCTTACTTCACCAATAGAATAGAAGTTTTCTAAATAATGTCATTGGAACAAGGGAATCAATAATTTTTCATTTTTTTTTCTTGGGAGAACTTAATGCTAGAAGACTACCAGTATTGTTTTATGCATATCTCAATAATATTTTTTTTTATCACGGGCAGATTTCAGTAACGAAATTTCATACTAGAAAGTTATCCCTTTAAGCAGGAGCTTTTTTATGAAGTTTTGTTAACCAAAAATGCACGTAAAAGGAACGACTCTTATTATAGAATGAATTTGGCTTCTATAGTTTTCGCAAATCAACTGTCGAATTGTCTTCGAAATAAAATATACAGACGAGAACGGATAAGTGCAAGAAAAATTGCACTTATCCGTTTTTGTTTCACTTATCCGTTTTCGCACAGATTTACAAAAAAAAAAATTTCAGATTGAAGGATATTAAGCCTGCAAAAAGTGTATTAAAGTGTATGTTCGGCTGAGTAGTTCTTAATCACTTAGTAAATTGCTCTCTTCAAACATTTTCAATATCTAAATTGATCCCAGCGTCCCAGTTTTACTTAATTAAATTAGTTTCCCCATACTATAAGTGGTAAATTTATCGACACAATGGAATATATTCTTTTTGTCGCATTTTAATGCCAAAGTATAAATGCCACTTAATTGATAAAACGACAACTATAACAGGAAGAACACATATTGGACATAATTTTCAGGAGTGTGAAAAAGAAAATATAAATAAATGAATAGTTCCGTTGCAAGAAGAACAATGTTAAAATTAGGCATCGAAGATACTGGCAGAGCTAATCAACAGGATTATTAAAAGATTCTTACAAAGAAGATTAACCAACAACAAAAACTGCATACGCCTGTGTATCGAAAGGCAAGGATAGTAAAGATACAATATGATACAATCATACAGATCCAAATGTATGATTCTCCTAATATACAAATGATGTTCACCAATCACCGCACCGAATCAGAAGTTATCAGGGTTAATTTCGTCTACAAAAGAGGATAAACTGCCGATAAATTTACCTTAGCAGATTAAAACCTTTCAATAAAAATAATTCAGAGAATCCTCAAATTTTGATCATGGCATTTTATTAATGTTAACCTGAAATAATCAAACCTGCAATCCCTTTTACGGGGATCATTGGAGTTATCCAGATATTCAGTATGTCAAATTTTGACTTTTCCACGAGGATGGTTCAGTAATTTCATTGGAAAAGAAAGATATTTCAGTTTTGGTGATTTAGTAAAAACAAAAGTTTAATGCAATAAAATTCCGTTTTAATTTTTTATTAGCCCCACGAGAATAGAACATTTAACAAATTGTCCAAGATGTTTTTATATGAAATATCAAAACGTATGAACGGGCAAAAATAATTAAGTTTATTAGCCAAGCAATCCTGAATAAATCAGCGCGTAATTTTCATTAGAATGCAATTGATTCAATGTCAAATCGAGTGGGAAAGGCCCCAATTTCCAATTTAAGTCAATGAATTGCCATCATCAATGATAATCTAATTTGGGCACCACATACTGAAATCTAACAAATTAAAAGCAAAAGTAACTGCTTAAACTGATAATATTCCAATTTTCAATAATCATTTACCACGTTTTCTTCTATTTTCTTGTTACTCGTTCGGATTTAGTTAGTTACCTTGTGTCAATAAATTTGCCACTCACAGTATGTATCATGTTTTATCCAGCCGAAAGGCACTAGTATTTGCGCGTTTCGATTTTAAATTGCTTGCTAAATTTACAGTGGTCCGCAATTGTAAACTCTTAAGTACACAGCACCTTCAATAAAAAAAATCGCATCAATATTCATCGGGCTTTCAAAAGTTTTGCAGAAATGGGTTTTTTGCACTTAAGCGTTTTGCAGTTATGCGCCCTCGAATGAACTTGGGCAAGAAAAAAAAAAATAACACACACCAGTGTTGAACTATACAGTCAACCCCGTTTTTTGTGAGTTTAATATTTTCAGTATAATTCAGTTTTATGTCCGGTTTTTTTGGCAAGTGGCTTCGGTATCAGTTTTTATTATTTTTCTACAATTCGTATTTTTCTGAAAACCGATTAAATTCAATTCAAACTGTCCCTAAAGATCTGCAATTTGGTAAAATTTATTCAAATTATATCAAAATCGATCCAAAATTAACCCTAGTTTTCTGCACTTACGGCATTAAAACTGTTATAAATAACGAAATTAGAACAAAATTATGTAAGAAAGAAATGATCGTTAGACTATGCGCCAATTTTTAAAAGAATCGCACGAGCACCTCACCTTGCCAGAAGTTGGAGAAAATTTAGATGGAAAAATATTTTGTTTTTGGGTCAAATCACAAAAATTTTAGTTTGAAGTTTTTTAAAAACCAAACCTCTTATCCGATTTTAATGCGGTTAGTTCTATTTTTTAGGTAAATTTGTTGGCTGTAATAATTAACTTATTTTGCTATTCTAGCTAACACATGAGGAATCACAATCCGGTACGTTTATGCGGCAGTTTCCGGACCCCCTGTATGTATACGGAACAACACCCATGCATACTTGGGACATGATAATACTCGTATATTGCTTCGTATACGGTAGGCAAGCGAATTGTTTCATGGAATGTCGTACTATTTTCTATGTCATGCTAAAACTCTCTATTTACAATTTTTTAAGGGCCGATATGTAAGAAATTTTCTATGATTCATAATTTTTTTTCGTATGGAAGAGGAGGGCCCGGAATCGTTGTCCCTCCGGGCCCGGATGTTCTTTCCACGGCCCTGCCTACGACTTGTGTTTAACTCCCACTGGCCCGTTCTTTTCCTTCAGTTTTCAGATAAGCTCTATGATGTCGATGAAACAATATTATTTGAGTCAGTTTTGGTTTCTAATAAGTGCACAAACAATATTTAAAAAAAAAATTGGGGGAGGGTGACTTATGGCTCCATAGTACGGTTTCATTTGTTGAATATGTTAAATTTGTATGCTTTCAATAAAGAAATAATAATATAATGTTTGGTAGGAATTAGTGCAATATTTTGTTTTCCTTAGAAGAACTTAAATGGGAGGTTGGGTTTGTACGCTAGCTTCATGACCCCCACGATGCGATTCTATCCACTTTTACATATATTTTGTGGCATGAATGGAAATACAGTTGAGTGAGGTCTGGTTAAAATTGGTACCCAAATAAAAAGTTTTTCTTAGAAGGGGGTTGTATTGTTTGGCAGCCCCATGACCCCATGGTCCGATTCCATCCGTTCTTACAAAATGTTGCTTGTTTGAGGTTTGGTTGAAATTAGTACGCAATTAAAAAAGTATTTCTTAGATTAAACGAATTGGAGAGTTGGGTTCCGATTCCATTCATTTTTACATATAATGTTTTGTGGTATCACTAGAAACGCATTTGAAGTTTGGTTGAAATTGGTTCACAGATAAATAAGTTTTTCTTAGAAGAATCCAATTTGGGGGTTTTGAATTGTATGGCAGCCCCATGACCCCACGCTCCGATTTTTTCCCTACCGGCCTCCCTCCCGCATTATTTTCCTTCCATTTTCACATAAGCTCAATGGCGTCGATGATAAACAATATAATGAACTAAAATGGTGGGTTGGGTTTGTACGGCAGCCCCAAGACCGACCCCTCTTTGCGATTCTATCCACTTTTTACATTTTGTGGCATAAACGGAAATACATTTGTGTGAATTTCAGTTGAAATTGGTCCAAAAATAAAAAAAAAATCCTAGAAGAACCGAATTAGTGGGGTTAGGTTTGTATGGCAGCTCCATGTCCCCATTGTCCGATTTTAGTAATTCGTGCATTTGTACTGTCTGCAGTGTGCAGTATAAAGAAGCACTTGTGCAAAATTTCAGCTCCATAGCTTCATTCTATCATGGCTGAATATAGCTTTGTAGGAGAGGTATGGGTAGGGGTAGTTAGACCTACTCCACTTTCCATCAACTTCAAGGATATATCACAATTAGGAATTGATCAAAACTTCAGTTGCCTAGCGATATTCTGTCTAAAGTTATGGCCGAAATAGTATATCAAGGAGTGGTAATTTGTTCTTGATAACCCGCTAGACCACGCGCGCAGTTAAGAGAAATCCTTAGAATAAAAGGAGCTATAAATTGAAATGAACAAAAATTATTAAAAATAATTATTAAACGAAAACCAAATAAAAACGAGACCGAGTTCTAATCGTGCGAATAGCACGATGAATGTATACCCTATACCCATGTACAGACCTAAAAAGCCCGCAAAACCCAAAATATTCAATTTCATATTTCTTGTGGGGGAGGGAGGGGTAGATGGGTCGGACCTGACACATCTTTATTACCTTGTCAAGGTATATAACGGCTACCATTTGATACTGATTTGAAGTTTTTCGTGATATTCTATCAAAAGATATGGCTGAATATAACTTTGTAGGGGAAGTAGGGATAGGGGTAGTCGGACCTACTCTACTTTCCGTCAGCTCAAAGTATATGTCAGAATGAGACATTGGTCAAAATTTCAAGTCGATAGCGATATTCTACCGAAAGATATGGCCGAAATAAAATATCAAGGAGGGGTAGTTTGTATGGGAGGTAGGGGAACGTGTGGTCCGATTTGGCCCATTGTCAATACCGTCCAAGATTTTAGCAAAACAAACACTTGACCAAAATTTCAAACCGCTATCTTCATTATTTCCGGAGTTATCGTCCTAAGAGACAGACACACGGACAGACAGACATGGCTTATTCGATTCAGGGATCGACCATTGAGTAAGTATGGAGGCGCAATGCCCATATATTCCCATGGTAGCTTGGCGATAGAGTTCCTATACATGCGCAACTGCATACACACTGCGTCGCAACACCCGCAGGATCCACAATCCTACATAAGCATGTTTACATTTGAGAGGACAATATGTCAAATGCTCGTTTAAAACCGGTCTGGTCCAATATTGGTCCAATTATAATGTTTACGTTTTAGAAAACAATATTTCAAACTTCCATACAAAATCCAGTTTAGCAACTTTATCGCTGCATTTCACTTCACGTCTCATTCCGCAACCGATTTCGTTCATCTCTCACGTAGTGTTTCGGTTCCTTATAACTCTCTGTTCTGATGGATCGACCCTGATCATTTATATATATACTTTGTCATACCTCCGGTGGCTCCTTTGAGGTGTTACATAATATCGGCGTAACAAAAACAATATACCCTATAACCATCTTATGGGTATAGGGTATAAAAAGGAAGCTATTCACTTAGTGAGGAATCTCAAAATCACGTCGAGCGTTCATCCTTATACACGCATAACGGCTCTTTGCCCTGGAAGTGCCCCTTTGCTGCCTAGGGACTATCATCCACCTTCACGGTCCATAGAAAAGTATTGTGTAACAAGGACCTCGTTATACGCCACTATTTCGAATCGAGGGAAAAGTACGCGCCGTTCGTTTTGGGTTAAAGGACCTCGATATACGTCGCCATTTGTGTAGCTGATTCCGTTATACGCCACCATTTCAAGTCAAGGGAAAAGTGCACGCTGTTCTTTTTCTGATAAAGGACCCCGATATACGTCACCATATGTGTAGCAAGGACCTCGTTATACGCCAGTAATTCAGACCGAGAGTACATACAGTACCCGCCGCGCCGCTTTTCTTTGTTATATCGGTACATCGCTTTGCGGCGCCATTTGCGCTAAAGGACAACATCCATTTATATTTTGGCAATTCACGCAGACTGTATAATTGACGTTTTGTTTCCTTCTGAGTGACATCGCTAGACCTCCTAATAAGTTGATTTAAATTAACATTTGCCAATAGTTTTTCTTCATTTGCATTCATTAAATTCACCATAACGTTTAAAATTTTAGCATCACCATACCACACCATACGTACGCAACGGCCGTTCCGGACGAGTGGGGGTAAGTCAGAATTTATATAATTATTTATTATTATTCCAAGAGTTCCTTTTGTTGCAATCAGTTGTTTAATTATGCCTATTTGAAGATCTTTTGAGATTATTTTTGGGTGCCGCTATATGATATTGTTTTTGTACCCTACATTGTAAAGTCAGGACAGCTATGATGTCATTTTCACTTAACTTTTATGTAATACACGAATTGAATATGAATTGAACTTAAACGTGTCTTTTCTCTAGTGGAATATCCCCAAATTCTCAGCACAAATTTGTAGGTTCAGTGTCAAAAAAAATGGAACTTCTTAGTTGGTTGAGGAGATCTGTCAGACTCAGCGTTATGATATCCGCTACATTAAAGCCCGGTTAGCCATCGTAAAGCGACAAAATAAGATTGTCACATTCATCAGTCCTTTGTTTTTATGACTTCCTTTTTTTCTATTTTTTGGCACGTGACAATTATTTAATGTTGTTAGTTCTCCGGACAACAAGCGAGCAAGATCCCACCCCATCACCCCCGTACCGAGCAGCTACCATCCACCGATGCCAGTATGGTTACGAACAGCGAACAATCAGAAATCATGCTTCAGGATCTTTATAAAGAGATTCGTGATTTGCGAACGTTCAACGAAAACGCCATCGAGTTGCAAAATGTGTTAAAGCTAGAGAACGTTGAGTTAAAACGTCAAGTCGTACAATTGGAATACAAAGTCAACTCACTGGAACAGCGTGACCTGTGTAACAGCATTGGTGTTTCTGGTGTCACGGGCACAAATGCTGTTGACAGTGCTCGACGAATATTCTCTGTTGCTCTTGGTGAAGAGCTCGGAAGTTCGGATGTGGACGCTTGTTATGTTAAGAGAGGTTTGGAAACTATTTGTGTTAAATTTCGGTCCAGTCAAACCAAGAGACGAATTATGGAGCTAAAGCGTAAATATAGGAAAAAGCTTACGTTATCTATTTTTGATACTATTGAAAAACCTTCAAACATATTGTCGCGAACCTCGGTCAAAACAACAAAAATTCTCAATTCACCTTGAATGTTTTCAATATTCAAACTGACCTGGTCGTGACGTCACGAGCTGATAATAGTCATCCCATCCGTACACTTAAACGGGTGCTGTTCTTATCAAAGCTGTGATCAGCATGCAATAGTTACACAATTTAGCTACTGTATGCTGATAATACTTTTGAGATAAGAAAGGTCGACGGCAAGCTATTATCAAGTCGGGGGGCGATCCGCTCATAATGTGGGTCAACAGATACGCTGCCGGCCGGCCTGATTCCCATCTGTTGGTGACGTCGTCGTATGATGCTGCTGACGACGAGCATTGCATTTGACCATCGAAATCGAATTGCAACAATGTATTTGTTGTTGGTTTTTTTATCTGCTTTGATATGGTCAAATGCATTGTTCGTTGTCGGCACAAATCAAAGCGAAATGTACGAATCAGTCGTGGGAGAATATGGATACCGTTGCCGGATTGGAATCAGCTGGCCGGTATCGATGGTATATGGGAATATGGAAAAAATGGTTTGATGCGCGGGTGGACGGTACGGTACGTTGGTTCGTTGACCACACAGGTTCCGTTTTTGGTGGTGGACGTGAGATTCGCTGCGAATTTGAGGGCACTTTATTTTTGGCGGATTCTGGGAAAGGACGTGTTTTTGTCGGGTGTTCGAAAGAAAAAAAATAAAAATTAAAGAGTGCACAAGTGTCGGTGGCATGTCGGGCATTGCACAGTGATCTAGTGAACGAAAAGAAAAAAAAAATCCGTGTTCACGTTCACGTTCTTAAGAGAACAAAAGTAAAGTGCTTATACAATCCCGAGGACCAACGTGCCTGTTAAATTTAAAAATAAATTACCGACGTTATTTGTGCCGGTCGAGCCCATGAAAACAAAATTCCATATAAATTTCGGACCATACACATCCTTGTGATCCTGTCTACAGACCGCCAGCCTGCTATTCATAATTGAATTTCACCCTCCCCCCACTTACATGGCAGTGAAGTGCATTCGACGGAACCCCTATTTTACATTAGGGATGGGCAATATCGGTACTTTTGAGTAACCGTTACAGCGAGTACAGTTACTGGCAAGTAACGGTTCCTGAGTACCGGTAAAGCTCCTAAAATTAACTTATAACTTGCTTCTATACTAAGCGTAGTCATATTTCGGGTGCAATTGAATAGTAAACATACGTACATGTATATTGACAAGCGCTATATCATCGTAGAGCGAGTAATGTTGTGATGAATAAGCGCGATGTTTTAATTATGAAAGTAAATAATAAAAACAACCAATTATAGTTATATCCTAGCTAATAAATTAACAAACTAATTGTAGTTTCCAAAGAAACTATGCATAAAAAATGTATATTCTATAGACATCTCAACCGAAGACAGGAGATTTACACTTTTTCGTCGAAAAAGCGAGAGAGAGAATACGATCTACCATTGCGTTCTCCTAATGCAAATCATATTAATGGGCCTGTCCCCATGCGAAACAAGAACAAGATGAAACCGCCTTTTTTAGAAGAGATAAAGAAAAGAGAAAAACTCTATTTTCATATAAAACCCGGTTTTGTTCCCGTGTAGTTTCACCCAGTTGTCTGAGAATCAGAGCTCAAGTCAATGTTACATAAACCACGAAACGGGTCTCCAGATTACCCTTGTCAACGTGTCCATATCTCACACACGTTTTACTGCACGTATGCATGCACCTTCTGTGTTAGCTAATCAACATGCATACAAGTCAAGCGCCCACCGTACACATCGAAGAGAGAATATGAACATGAAATGAAGTAATCACACGTTTCGCCATCTCAGCGTTGAAACAATTCCCCTCTAAACAGATACGCGTGTGTCCTTACACACCGAACCGTTCTCTCGACTGGTGCACCACTGTCCACTGCGGTCCATATGCTCTTGCGACGTGCGTAGTGGTAGTGTAGCTGAATGAGAAACTCGCAACAGAAATTTGCATTCTTCGCGCACGAGTACGATTTTCCTCTACTCTCTGTACCGGTCCACTGCGGTCCATATGCTCGTGCTACGTGCGTAATGTGCCTGAATGAGAACCCGCAACAGAAATATGTATGCTTCGCGCACGAGTACGATTTTTCTCTCTTTTTCTGTCTCCGGACCCTACTCTTTGCGACCACAATCTTGATTAACACTTGACCTAGTCTCAACATCATTTTTTGAGATATTGACATCAGCACAAATATGCATCCAGTTCTTCCCTAATGCTTTAGCAACTCCATTATTCCTGATAACAAAATTCCTTGCCTTCCCCGACCCTCTTTAGCAAAACCACATCCAATTTTTTGGATATTGAAACCATTCCTATTAATCCTAGTTAATGTGTTAATTTGCACAACATTTTTCAGCTACCTGACTTGCCACACTTCTTTTTTTAAATTGCTGAATGTAACATATCTACTTATATTGATATTTGCAACAATTTTTCGTCGAAAAACGCAGTCAAATCTAAGCCAAATTCTCCAACTCGAACAGCACAGTGCATTTTATATGCTGTTCAGCATATTTGTCACCCATGCAATGCTGCTGCTGTTGCTGCCGGTATTCTATTTCAAGCCTTAGTACAAGTTTCTATCGGTGACTGAAACAGATGCTACACACACCGACACAGCAAATGAGTACAAGTCTCTACCAGTGACTCAAGCAGATCCAGATCCTATACCGATACAGCAAATGAGTACAAGTATCTACCAGTGACTAAAGCAGATCCAGATCCAGATCATATACCGATACAGCAAATGAGTACAGGAATACCCCGATTTACGTCAGGGTTACGTTCCAGAAAAAAGCGACTTAAGTCGAAACGACTTAAATCGAATCAAATTTAGGTATGAGTGAAAAAAATGTGGTAACGAGAAAGTGAAACATAGACAAACTTAAATTTTTCACTCAGGGATCAGTGGAGGTGTGATTTTCACCCCGTAAGAAATTAGACAATAAAATATAACGATGTATGCTCCTCCACAAAGCAAGAATTAAAATTCTTCGTTCTAACAAGAAATAAAATCAGGACATTCATCAAATCAAATCATTCATCCTTCCTTTGGTTTTGAGCCTCTAATAAGGCAAATAATTTCCATCGTCTTCGGGATATCAATTGGTAATTTGACAAGTATAAGTCATCTGATCGATATATTTCCAGACCGATACATAAGATTTTCGCGTTTCCACTAAAATCAGTTACATGCACATCAGTGCCCGCTCTAGCACTTATGCCGCCCCGGTCAAGACAACAAAATCCAGCCCCTAAACATTTGGATTTTTTTTTGCTTCTTGGGATGCACTGATTTCAGTATTAGGACAGGATGTTTATTTGACATATTTAAAATTTGGATCCCACCTAGAAATTAGTACTCCGTTCCAAAAATTCGATACAAAACTAAGGGAAAGACCAGCCATATTCCAACTCAGCGATCCTTTCTTTATGGTCATCGTGGTGTGCTGATTGATAAAATTTTGAACTAGTTATTCTGTAAGAAATAACGGAGGGGATTAAAACATAAGAATCCTTATGAATAAATTGAGAGATCGTGTTGGTGATAGAATCGTTAAGAACTGCGCCATTAATTTAACACAAGAAACGTAATTACACTAATGTCGCTCTGTTCTGTCGTTAATTAAAATTTGTCAGATAGATTTAACACCTGTCTGGGTTGTGTTACTATACTAAGTCGTTAGTGGAAAAATATTCTACTACATTACTGGAATAATATTGAAGGTTATACATATAAGGACCATATAGGTCCTTTGAATCTTAGGATTAAAGAAAGGCCAATCTCAGCACCACCTGAGTAAACCAACCTTCCTATATTCTCGGCACTTGTTCAGTTCAGACTCTAGCTTCTAGCTTAAGGTTAAGATACAAGAACACAGTGCCTTCCTTCGGGTGCTTTGTTTTCTTTACCAAAGCTGAAATGCCAAATATCGAAGTTTCATGTAAATTCGAATCAACTATTTTTTATTTTATTTCAACCGCAAACGTTTGGTGCTCATTTCGAAAGAGAACGATGCACTTAGCAATTTTGTTACGAACTGTTTTAAGGGTATTTCATTAACAACAACTTTTCTTACGTTTACGTTGATGTCAGTTTTCCCCGTTGGAGTTTATAGAGCGGCTGTCCTTTCTGAGTAACAATTGATTCAGCGTCAAGTTTGTTACCATTAATTTAATAGTGTTTTATTTTTTTACCGAACATGAATTCCAGCTTTGTTGTAGTCTTCTTTCTATAAAATTCTAGCCGAAATACCGCCCCAAAAATTTGGCGCTCCGGGCGACTGCCCGGCTTGCCCCTCCTTAGAGCGGGTGCTCACTCAATTGTCGAAAAACGACTTCTCGTCTAAAGTTTCTGTAAATTGGTTGAAGTAGGTACATACACTGTCAATAGATGGAAATGTGAAACTCGGAGTAAGCTTGAAATCATTTGTGAATCAGATTCATAGGGGTTTGAAATACATTTAAAACTGGAAAGTGAGTTTCTGCAGATGTTTTCGAAATTTTCATTCTGCACTCAAATCATAAGACAGTATACATCAATTATTTGGCCCAAGCCATGTTTTGCGGTTGACACCTTTACTCAAGAGTGTGAAAACTATAGCTGCTTGTAGTTTACAGATAAGATAATTCATAGAACATTAATCCACATTTGATATATGATAACAAAACTATAGGAATTACGATTGATCTACCCGTTGAGTAGCTTTTCCACAATGAAAAGTAGTCCTTTTTCCTGTAACAACTTCATGTGCACACTTTCCGAAACCCGACTATCTATCGAAAGGTCTGATTTGTAATGTAATACATTTTTTCTGAAAGGATGTGATTGTTTTACCAAGATATTTTCTAAAATGCCAAAGATTTCCTATTTTTGATTTCCAAAATATTAAAAAAAATCACGAAACGACGTAAGTGCGAAGCAAAATTGCCGTAAATCGAGTTGTGAGGTGGGAATTATTCAGCGACTTAAGTGCGAAGCGACTTAAATCGAAGCGACTTAAATCGGGGTATCCCTGTACAAGTATCTATCAGTGACTCAAGCAGATCCAGATCCTATACCGATACAGCAAATGAGTACAAGTATCTATCAGTGACTGAAGCAGATCCAGATCCTATACCGATACGCGATACCGATACAGCAAATGAGTACAAGTCTCTACCAGTGACTCAAGCAGATCCAGATCCAGATCCTATACCGATACAGCAAATGAGTACAAGTCCATATGGGGCAGTGACTGAAGTCGGAGTTTTTGGCTGTGTTTGGAAAGAATGAACATATGTATGTACATACGTTGTGTGTAATGTTTAAAAGGCGCATGGTATCTTGGGGGTGGATTTAGTTTTGGTTGGTATAGATTGTAGGGGTGATGTTTTTGGACGAAAAATCGCAGGTTATTTGTCATTTTATGGTTATAGTAAGTTAGTATGTGTGGCGACTGGTATGAGGATTTAGATTTGGTTTTGGTTAGAACCAATAGATTGTAGGCGGGATTTATTTGGATTTGAAATCGTAGTTATGGTTATAATAAGGTGGCGATTTATACGAGGTGTGAATATTAAGATAAAATGTTCCTGCTTGTGTATTATGATCATGAGTACTCGGGAACCGGTATTTTAATTTTTCAGGAACTGGTAGTAACGGTTACAGGTGGGTAATCGATTCCTAGTCACCGTTACTGGAAAACCGACACATCCCTATTTTACATTATATCAAGTTGTTTGGTGTCCCAATACATCCCAGATCAAGAGATTTCGAGCTATTTGAATACGTTTCAACGGAAATCAAGTTCATCATCATCTTAATATTTATTCCTGTGCTGACGTCTATTGGAGCCTGCAATTGTGGATTTGATTTGGATTGCGTATATTGTGTTTTTTTTTTTACACGGGGGTGCAGTTTTGTTATTATTCCATTTTTTTTTTACTTCTCTTTGCACTTTAATTTTCTTTTGTATTCTCACAAGCGTCATCACAGCACCACGATCGATCGTCGGAGGCAGTGTACAACCAGAATCTGTAAGTTTTTATTTCTTTTTATTATTATTACTACATTCTTTATTTATCATACATGCATTACATTTTTATTTCTCTTCCTCTTTGAATTACAACTGAATTCTTTAGTTTATTGTTATTTTTTTTTCTTTTTGCTGAATTTATTTCTATTTTTGTTTCTTTCGATCGATTTTCACCCCTGCATCATATTTGGATATTTTTGTACAGAATTCCTTAGTGTGACAATATAAGAATTATAATGTCTAACTAAATTCTTTTATTTTGGGTTCAACCGTGTCCCGAAGGATGGGCACTTCCTTTCCTCCATCCCATTCCTTTTAGCTTTCCCCCATTAAAAAAATAGAAAAGAAAGGTGGCTTAACAAGGAGGGGAATGCGCTGACTCAAAATACCCACGCCGCGCGCTGACCTCGCCGGGTCATTATGCCACCGAGTCAGTGTAGTTCCCCTTATTTTTTTTGTTGCAGTGACGACAGCTCGACCGTAGAGCCGTGGTCCGCGACAAATGGCGCCCAAATAGGCATTTGGTTTAGGGACGGTTTTTCTTATCCGGTGGCTCGACCGCTGTTTGATTTCTACGTTGAATCAGCTCGAATGGAAAGCTGTGGTCCATATTGGAGGGCCACGCGTCGAGGTGTCGTCATTGCAACAATGGCGCTCAACGCTTCCTCAACAGGAGAGTGGATCCCGTCGTAGGATGTTTCGACTGTCGAGACTGCTCCTACATCTCCCGCGTGGGATAGGTTCTTGAGTGGCCGCTAGAATTAGGCAGCAACTCGACAGTTGACCATCTGCGTTCGTGGATGCATGCAGTCTCTCACTGGTCTATATCCAAATAGAGTCCGGTGGTCGGTATATTTGTCCGAATTAGATTCAAAGAGAGATTGCAACTCTGCGACGCGACGGATTTCCATTCTCCTTAATTTTTTTTTCTCCTCCATCCCAATTTTAATACCTGTCCTCTCATCCTTATGCTTATCCGGAAGGACACGGAAGAACCCAATTCTATATTCTATATATATTTCATATCTATTGAACTTATTTTTTTTCTATTTTTCTGGATTTCTCTGTTCTTTCACTCGGTTTTTGAATTGTTATTATTTTTTTTTTACTTATAACTTTGCGTGCTCTTATTTAGTTTTTACCATGGCACATTTTGATGATTTTAAATTATCCGACCTCCTCTCTGATCTGCATATGCAGAATACTCCAACAGTATCACGTCCTATGTGCAGCACTGGTAAAGATGTAATACATTTGCATGATACTCCGGTAGTATCTCGTAATATAGACAGTAATGCCTCTAATGTGGGACAACCTCAGGAGGAGACACCAACAGTTACGCGACCTACTAATGCAAGACAGCCGTTAATGAACCCTTCGACAGTCCAACTGCCACCATTTACAACAATGCATGCTGGGTCCCATCGAGACGTTGCGGTAAGCATCGTAAAGTGGGGTTTTCACTTCGATGACTCGCACGGTGGTATCACTCCACGCCAATTTATCACTAGAGCGAGAGCTCTGGCTCAGAGCTATGGCATGCCTGATGATGTCCTCGCTAGGGACATTCATTTTCTACTGCGAGGCCCTGCCGTAGAATGGTATTGGCAGTATCGGACCAAGCGCTCGGCCTTAAACTGGAAAGATTTCGAAGATGAGTTTCTGGAGAGATTCGCGGTTCACAGAACAAATGTTGATATCCTCCAAGCAATCTATGACCGCAAACAACGGCCTGGGGAAAGCATGCGCGATTTCTTCGCTGCGATTGACGCGCTCAATTGCGAGTTGGAAGTGCCGTTAAATAACACGGATATGCAGGTTATGTTGAGACGCAACATGAACCGGCGTATGCGTGATTATTTAGCGGCATTTACTTACGGAACTGCTCGCGAATTGATGCTTAGTTGTATCGCAGTGGAGGAAACGTGGAATCTCTCCAGAAACGAATCAGCGTCATCTTCAGGAGGCACTCGACCCAGTGTGCATGAGGTAGATTTTCAATGGGAGGAGCCTAGCTCTGGGTTAGCTGTGGAAGCTTTGGGAGTCGCAAGAACTGCACCTGGGTTTAAAGTACCAGCTCAGAACACGTACAAAGTATGCTGGAATTGCAAAGACATGGGACATTCCTTCTTTGATTGTCCCGTGCCTGTGCAACGTCAGTTTTGCTTTGGATGTGGTCTCGAGGGTACTTTAAAACCCAACTGCCCGCGTTGTCAGTCGGGAAACGCGAGAGGGAGTGTGCGACCAACGGGGAGCTCTCACATTCCTTCTCCGCAGATTTGGAAGCGCCCAACCACAGCGGAGGTAGCAACCAATGTAGACCCAGAGCTACGCTCTCTCCAAAAATAGGAATTTTAAAACGTCGGTACCATCGATTTTGGCGATTTTTTCAAGACAGGCGCCTCCTGAAACAGGCATGCACGGCCTCAATTGTGTCTTCTGAACTCGATAATCGGCCTTTTGCAGAGGTCACAATACGAGGTCAGAAGATCAAAGGTCTGCTTGATAGTGGCGCCAGCGTAAGTATCTTGGGCTCCGGAGCTCTCGACTTGATAAATAACATGGGGTTGCATCTTCACACGATGCAATCCGATGTTAGGACTGCTTCAGGTGAGAAAGCTCCTGTCCTAGGATACGTGCGCACGTCGGTACGATTCAAGGACGCGACGAAGTCCCTCAGACTTCTCGTAGTCCCGAGTCTCACAAATCCATTATATTTGGGAATGGATTTCTGGGACTTGTTTAGGATCGTACCGATGCAGGTTGCCTCTATCGAGCAAAAGCATGTCGATGTTTCGGGAGATTCTCTTCAATTATCTCCAACTGATCAGCAACGACTCGAATTCGTCAAACACCAATTTCCATCTTTCCACGAGATGGGACTTGGAAAGACCACACTGGTTTCACACGTAATAGACACTGGTGATGCCAAGCCCATCAAACAGCGGCATTATGCTGTTTCCCCTGTGGTGCAGAAATTGATGTATGACGAACTCGATCGAATGCTATCCCTGGGGGTAATTGAAGAGAGCCATAGCGCCTGGAGTTCGCCGGTCACTTTAGTGCGAAAGCCAGGGAAAGTGCGTCTTTGTCTTGATGCTCGACGGTTAAATGAGGTTACCATCAAAGATGCGTATCCTCTCCCGCTCATTGAAGGATTGCTTGCTAGGATGCAATCTACAAGATTCATCTCTGCTGTCGATTTGAAGGACGCTTTCTGGCAAATCCCATTAGAGGAGGGATCTCGGGAGAAAACAGCTTTTACCGTTCCTGGCAGGCCCCTTTACCATTTTAAGGTCATGCCTTTTGGTCTCTGCAACGCGCCACAAACCATGTGCAGGCTCATGCATAAGGTTATACCACATGAGCTACAAGACAAGGTATTTGTTTATTTGGATGACTTGCTTGTCACCAGTCCAACCTTTGATGAACATTTGGAGCTCCTAACAAAGGTTGCAAATTTTCTCAAAGCGGCAGGCTTAACTGTAAACGTGGAGAAAAGCAAGTTCGTCCAAAAAGAAATCAAATATCTTGGCTATGTGGTTAGTGATGGTATCCTTATGACTGATCCTGACAAGGTTTCAGGCATCGTTGCATATCCAGAGCCCAAAAGTGCAAAGGACGTAAGAAGGTTTATGGGCATGGCAGGATGGTATCGCCGTTTTATTCCTAATTTCTCCGCTGTTACAGCCCCTCTGACAGATTTGTTGAAAGGAAAGCGTTCATTCAAATGGACAGTTGAATCTAGTAATTCCTTTGAGCGGGTAAAGGAACTGCTAATTTCCGCCCCAGTGCTAGTCAATCCTGATTTTACAAAGCACTTCTACATTCAGTGTGACGCAAGTAGCACTGGAGTTGGAAGTGTTTTGTTTCAGAAGGATGATGATGGTGGAGAGCATCCTATCGCTTATATGTCCGTCAAACTTAACGCTGCGCAACGCAACTATAGTGTTACCGAGTTGGAATGTTTAGCTGCGGTGCACAGCGTTAAGAAATTTCGGTCATATATAGAGGGGCTGCCTTTCACCATCATTACGGACCATGCAAGTCTGAAGTGGTTGATGAGCCAACAAGACTTGTGTGGTAGACTAGCACGTTGGAGCCTGAAATTACAGTCCTTTAATTTCACCGTCGAGCACCGAAAGGGGACTCAAAATGTAGTCCCAGACGCACTTTCGCGAGCTCACGCGGGCAACGTCTGCTGCCTTCCCGAACACATGCATATAGACGAGATTATCCCCGACACCGCTTTCCTGGAACCTGAATACAAAGACTTTTGTATCCAGGTTCAAGGAAATCCAGACAAGTTTGAGAATTTGTATGTCCGGGATAATCGCGTCTATATTCTCAAAGGTGTGCCCGGGGAGACAACAGGCCTTCCCCGTGCTAAATTATGGGTCCCTGAAATCTGCAGGCCTAGCCTGATCAGTCGTGCTCACGATGATCCTCGCGGGTCTCATTGTGGAATTCGGAAGACGCTTGAAGTTTTGCAGCGTTATTACTACTGGCCGAAAATGCGGTCGGACGTGAAAGCGCACATAGGTCAGTGTACAACCTGCAAAATGATCAAGCCCCCGAATTTCACCATGAGACCCCCGATGGGAGCACCCAGAGAGACTGATCGGCCTATGCAGCGACTCTTTGAAGATTTCATGGGCCCATATCCACGTTCTAAGAAGGGAAACACCCACATTTTTGTAGTTCTTGATCACTACAGCAAATTCGTGTGGCTAAAGGCTATTCCGAAGGCAACTGCTGCAGTGATCATTAACTACCTTAGGGACGAAATCTTTTTGACCTTCGGAGTGCCGGAGTTTCTGCACTCCGACAACGGGAAGCAGTTCGTTTCCGGAGCATTTGAGGGATTCTTAAAGGAGTATGGTGTTAATCATATCCTTACTCCTTTTTATTCTCCCCAGTCAAATGCTTCGGAACGAACAAACCAATCAACGCTAGCAGCAATTCGTGCTTATGTGGGAGCTGATCATCGGAATTGGGACGAACATTTAGCCGAATCATGCAGTGCATTCCGTAATGTTGTGCACCATTCGACCGGATTTTCGGCATGGCGAAGATTATACCCTCCTGAAATCATTGCATGCATTTGAAGATGGAGAGGTATGTCTTCGAGCCAATGGCGACCGATTGCGGCTAGCGCAGGATTTGGTTAAAGAGAAATTGGCCGAGGCATATGCCCGTGCTGCTAGAGGTTACAACCTCCGCAGTCGGCCAAGGTCTTTCTTCCAAGGCCAAAAAGTTTTCGTCGCTAATCGGGTACTAAGCAACGCTGCGGACCGTTTCGCCGCTAAACTCTCCCCGAAGTTTATTGGCGCCACGGTTCGACGTAAGATCGGTCAAGTCGCGTATGAATTGGAGGATGACCAAGGGAAATCTTTAGGAGTTTTACATGCGCATGACATCCGCACTTGATCGACTTAAGCGTTCATTCCTTATTGGTTCGGCCTTTTTACTTTGCCCGGCTGTATGAGACCCATCTCCTGGGTCGGGTCGTCCCCACGATTGTCGCGAACCTCGGTCAAAACAACAAAAATTCTCAATTCACCTTGAATGTTTTCAATATTCAAACTGACCTGGTCGTGACGTCACGAGCTGATAATAGTCATCCCATCCGTACACTTAAACGGGTGCTGTTCTTATCAAAACTGTGATCAGCATGCAATAGTTACACAATTTAGCTACTGTATGCTGATAAAACTTTTGAGATAAGAAAGGTCGACGGCAAGCTATTATCAAGTCGGGGGGCGATCCGCTCATAATGTGGGTCAACAGATACGCTGCCGGCCGGCCTGATTCCCATCTGTTGGTGACGTCGTCGTATGATGCTGCTGACGACGAGCATTGCATTTGACCATCGAAATCGAATTGCAACAATGTATTTGTTGTTGGTTTTTTTATCTGCTTTGATATGGTCAAATGCATTGTTCGTTGTCGGCACAAATCAAAGCGAAATGTACGAATCAGTCGTGGGAGAATATGGATACCGTTGCCGGATTGGAATCAGCTGGCCGGTATCGATGGTATATGGGAATATGAAAAAAATGGTTTGATGCGCGGGTGGACGGTACGGTACGTTGGTTCGTTGACCACACAGGTTCCGTTTTTGGTGGTGGACGTGAGATTCGGTGCGAATTTGAGGGCACTTTATTTTTGGCGGATTCTGGGAAAGGACGTGTTTTTGTCGGGTGTTCGAAAGAAAAAAAATAAAAATTAAAGAGTGCACAAGTGTCGGTGGCATGTCGGGCATTGCACAGTGATCTAGTGAACGAAAAGAAAAAAAAAATCCGTGTTCACGTTCACGTTCTTAAGAGAACAAAAGTAAAGTGCTTATACAATCCCGAGGACCAACGTGCCTGTTAAATTTAAAAATAAATTACCGACGTTAGTGCCGGTCGAGCCCATGAAAACAAAATTCCATATAAATTTCGGACCATACACATCCTTGTGATCCTGTCTACAGACCGCCAGCCTGCTATTCATAATTGAATTTCACCCTCCCCCCACTTACATGGCAGTGAAGTGCATTCGACGGAACCCCTATTTTACATTATATCAAGTTGTTTGGTGTCCCAATACATCCCAGATCAAGAGATTTCGAGCTATTTGAATACGTTTCAACGGAAATCAAGTTCATCATCATCTTAATATTTATTCCTGTGCTGACGTCTATTGGAGCCTGCAATTGTGGATTTGATTTGGATTGCGTATATTGTGTTTTTTTTTTTTACACGGGGGTGCAGTTTTGTTATTATTTCATTTTTTTTTTACTTCTCTTTGCACTTTAATTTTCTTTTGTATTCTCACAAGCGTCATCACAGCACCACGATCGATCGTCGGAGGCAGTGTACAACCAGAATCTGTAAGTTTTTATTTCTTTTTATTATTATTACTACATTCTTTATTTATCATACATGCATTACATTTTTATTTCTCTTCCTCTTTGAATTACAACTGAATTCTTTAGTTTATTGTTATTTTTTTCTTTTTGCTGAATTTATTTCTATTTTTGTTTCTTTCGATCGATTTTCACCCCTGCATCATATTTGGATATTTTTGTACAGAATTCCTTAGTGTGACAATATAAGAATTATAATGTCTAACTAAATTCTTTTATTTTGGGTTCAACCGTGTCCCGAAGGATGGGCACTTCCTTTCCTCCATCCCATTCCTTTTAGCTTTCCCCCATTAAAAAAATAGAAAAGAAAGGTGGCTTAACAAGGAGGGGAATGCGCTGACTCAAAATACCCACGCCGCGCGCTGACCTCGCCGGGTCATTATGCCACCGAGTCAGTGTAGTTCCCCTTATTTTTTTTGTTGCAGTGACGACAGCTCGACCGTAGAGCCGTGGTCCGCGACAATATATATAAATGATGGGAACCATACGAAATCCCCAATCACAAAATCCCCAAAATCAAAATCCCCATATTCAAAATCCCCAGAATCATAATACCCAAATACAAAATCCCCATAATCATAATACCCATATACAAAATCCCTAATCATAAAATCCCCAAACACCCAAAATATGTTATATGATGTTATATGATGGTAATAAAAAATGGTAGATGGCTGGTAGATGGTAAATGGTTGATGGATGAAAGACTGTCAATTGTTGATGGTAGATGGAAGGAGTTAAATGGTACATACATAGATGGTAAATGGCACTAGGAGGGACGTAAATCGATACTAACTTATTTTTTGATTAGCACAAACAAAATATTCGAGTCCATTGCATATAGGTTTTCTTTAACATCGTCGAGACAAGTCCTCATCCGGACGAATATTCGCGGAAAACTTGGTTGGCTTATTGTTGGAACCGATTGCATATTTAATCGCCTGCACATTATCTGCTGTTGTTCTGTGTTATTTCAAAGAGTTTGCCGTTGATTGGCATATCTCCAGTTAGAACAGAATCGACAATTCATCGATAAAGAATCGAAAGCCTTCTACTAAGGAATCGATGACTTTCTATATGGGCTTGGCCGTTTTTTCGATACCGAAAGTGAGAACTGGAATCGATCTTATTCCGAAGACTGTCGTTGATGTAGAATCGACCACTACGGACTTTGAAGAATTTATGGAGAAACAATGACAGTGGTGAAAAATGATTATTTTTTTTTTTTCCTTTTTTTCTACTTTTTTTTATCTATTTTATACTTATTTTTTTTACCTTATTTTAACTTAATGTTTTTACATTTTGCTTCTACTGGAAATCGAACCGGGCACCTATAGGGCGCTATTACACAGTCATATATTCGTAATATATATTATAATAGATATTATCATATCCTTAAGCCTACTTGATTTCGTTTAGTGTACGTGTAAAAAAATAACTGAATGAATCGAGTAGGCTTAATTATATGACTAGAAATATGACTATAAATATGACTGTGTCATGGAGCCCATAGTTTCGTAGTCCTACGTCCTACACCTAAGCTATCTAGGATTACTAATTACGGGCACCTATAGTTTCGTAGTCCTACGTCCTACACCTAAGCTATCTAGGATTACTAATTACGAGAATAAATTAGTCGTTTTATTTTTTGACAATTTCAATCTAATTCAGAGACATTTAGATGAAAGTCATCGATATGTGATCGAAGACATTTCGATTAGATGGTATCTATGACAAATGGATAAAAAGTCATCGTTTTCGGATCGATTACTCTTTGATGCCAATGATATCGAAGACAACTGAATGTAGGTCTTCGATTTGGGATCGAAGACATTTCGATTCTGTTGTGTATCGGAGACAATTGGATGTAAATAATCGAAATTGGATCGATTCAGTAGGTTATTGGAGACATTTCGATGGCAGCAATCGATATATAATCGAGGACTTATCGATTCCGTTGGGTATCGGAGACAATTGTCTAGCTGGGTATATCAGTCCACGACGGTGATTTTTTTATTGCATAGTAGGACTATTCAATTACAATAGTCTAAAGCACCTACCATTTATTATCTACCATCTATTATTTGCTATTTACCACCCACCATTTGCAATTTACAATCTACCATTTACCATCTGTCATCAACCATTTACAAGTTACCATCCGTCTACCATTAACCACCTACCATTTACCATCTACCATTTATCATCTGCCATTTAACATCTACCATTTACCATCTACAATAGCCTAAAGAAAGTCTCCATTCCCCATTTGAGGTGTGATCTTAGAACGCGCGTGCGTTCTTAGATCACACCTCAAATGGGGAATTTCGTTTGGGGATTTTGGTTTTGGGTATTTTGATTTCGGGGATTTTGATTTCGGGGATTTTGATTTCGGGGATTTTGATTATGGGGATTTTGATTTGGGGATTTTGGTTTGGGGATTTTGTGACTGGGGATATGGTATCCAACCCATAAATTATAGCTTAACTCGTTTATAATAGAATTGTTTTCAAATCAGCTAGGGAACTAAAAAAGCAAAAAAAGATAAAGTATGTGTGGATTAGGAATGGTAATATTTTGATTCGGGTGAAGGGTGGTGACAACGTTATAAAAATTAAATCTGTTGAGGATTTAAATTCATTGGATAATCCATAAGCATTTCTAGTGCTCGTGTCTACTTTTCCCGACAATAATACTGAAATTAGTTACAATCGACGTAACAATCGAACAGTTTTGATTTTTGCTTACAGAACTTAAATTGCCTGTACTTTATTCACCAAAATATTAGAAGCTTGAGAAAAACTTTGATGAATAAGTCTGCTTTATTGAGTCATTAGATAATAAGCCTAGTTTTATTTTTCTTTCGGAAATCTGGATTTTCTCTTTTGAAAAGGAGCTCTTTAATTTAGAAGGTTACTCGTTATTTGCTTGTTGTAATGATTCATACGCCTCGGGCGGTGTTGCTGTTTTTGTAAAAGAAAATCTAGTTTGTTCAGTCGTGTGTCAAAATTTGAGTAGCTGTGATATTTTGAAATTAGACTGTGATATTTTTAACTTTAAATTTACTTGCGTTTGTGTTTATAGATTTAATAGTGTTTCGAAGAATGTTTTTCTGGATGAATTTGGTGTCGTGCATAAATTGGAAAAATTGTGTTATACTAGGCGACATGAACATTGATTTATTGTCTGAATTAGTTGAAGTTGTTAGGTATAAACTATTTATGGCTGCTAATGGATTTGAATCTTGCATTAATGTACCAACCCGCATTACTGATTTTTCCAATACATGTATCGATCACATTTTTACTCGTTTAAACAATAATTGCAGGTTCCGCTTAACTAGTTCCACTTCAGATATCCATATTTCTGATCACTAAATGACAAGCTTGTTCTTTAACAATGTTGTCGTTAATAGCGAGAGTATACCTGATGAAGTTTTTCCCACCATCAAATATGATTTGAATAAACTTAATGACATTTTAAGAACTGAGTGCTGGAGCAATACTTACAATTCTGATAATCCCTCTGAAGCTTTTTATTGATCGTTTTGTACACGCGGAGCTTCGTGTTCCTGTGCGCAAGTTTCGAGTTAATTATAGGTAGGACCGAGAAATATGTCTTATTGGCTAGTTGTATCCGTCGCTTAATTTCGTCGGTTTCGTTGGCATCCTTTGATAAGTTACAACCCAGATAGTTGAAGTTGTCTACATACTCGATATTAAGGTCCCCCAGTGTGATGCTTGAATTTGCTGGCGTCCTTGTTTTCGATTGCATCATATGGCCTTTGTTTTCCTTTCGTTGATATGTAGTCCAACTTCCTTTGCGGCGTTATTGAGGTTATGCAGAAGGCTTTCTGCATCACCCAACCTTCGAGACACGATGTTGATAGCTATATTTTTGATGACATCAATAAAGGTAATTGCTCTGGAGCTCTGTTCGTCGATATTAAAAAAGCATTTGATTCGGTCGACCATCAGTTAATGCTAAATAAGCTTCATAAAGCTGGTTTTAGAGGGTTTATGTTTGACTGGTTTTCCTCTTTCCTGTCGGATAGAAAACAAAGAGTGAAAATTGGCAGCGATTTCAGCAAATTTCGAGTGATTAATTTGGGTGTTCCACAGGGTTCTGCCTTAGGACCGCTTATTTTCCTAATATTTATAAATTCACTATTTATACAAAATTTCAAAAGCAAGCTTAACGCGTTTGCTGCCGATGTGGCTTGTCCGTTCAGCAGTACCTCTATGCTTGATTTTATGTGCAACATCAATCATGACTTGGAAGTCCTTAGAATTTGGTTCTCCTCTCACAGGCTTTTAATAAGCGATAAAACAAAACTAATGTTTTTTAATTTAAGTAATATTTCAGTTCATTCTCTTAGCTTCGAGTACCATGATATTAGTGGCAAACGCTTTTTATTTCCAAATGGGCAGCTGGGTGGCTTTCTTAATGACGCCATAACTTTTTCATCTTCTGGTTCTTGTTCTGACAAATGCTTTCCAATCGAAGTCGTTTCAAATTTCAAATATCTGGGAGTCTCTATAGACGATAAACTTAATTGGTCTAAGCACATCTGTAATTTACATAATTCTTTGTCATTTGCGATACGACAAATTTATCAGTTACGACCTTTCTGCTCCCTCAATGTTTTAAAAATGATTTATTTCAGCCTGTTTTAATCTAAAGTGGATTATGGTTTATCATGTTGCCATGTTGGGGTGGTACCTTTAAGACAAGACTTAATTCCTTATTGATAGCACAAAAACATGCTATAAGAAGAATTTGCAATAAAAATAGAATACACAGTAGCTACCCTCTTTTAAAGGATTTAAACATTCTTCCATTAATTCACTTATACTGCTTTAAGATTTTGAAACTGTTTTTCATTCGTTGCGGCTACCTTCATACTCGGGACTCAAACACTTATAACCTACGACTGAATAATACATTCCTAGTTAACATCCCCCGTTGCGACAGAGCTTGTTTTTCGAAATTTTTTACATATTCTGCAATTATTCAATAATCTACCACTTGCTATTAGGAAAATCCGTATTTTTTCTAGGTTTCTTAAAGAATTAAAACTCTGGCTGATAAATCAAGGCACTACAGAAATTTGTTCGGTCCTATATAATATTTTGGTTTAAAAATAACAGGCCTAATTTTTTTTCTTAATTTAAATTATGTAGAATGTTTGTTTTTTGTCTTATGTTTACATTCCTGTCTTCAATTGCTTCATCTTTTTTGCTTCATTACTTTTTTCCGTATTCATTATAATTTTCCTGCTTTTCTATGTATTATTTTTTTGTATTAATGCTTTTAGTATTTTCTTTGTGATTTTTTAAATTTTTTTTAATTATGTATTATTATTATTATAATAATTTTTGCTAATTATTACCATTTTTGACATTCGAAACTAATTTTTATAATTAAACAATGTATTTTTGGAGAAAAAATAATAAAATAACTTATAATCAGAATCAGGGTCCGACATTGATCATTTATATATATTTACTTATTTTGCCATACATCCGGGGTTTTTTTGAGGTATTACATAATATTGGCGTAACAAAAACAATATACCCTATACCATCTTATCTTAAGTTGCAAGTCAGAGGTCACTCTAAAAAGTGAATTTAAATTTCCGCTGAAAATGCGGTAATTTTACACTTTTTCCCGCTTATAATCACATACAGAGTGCATTTTTCAACAATTTCTGGGTAAAATAAAAAAATTACACCAAAATCGGTGTGAAATGTATTTTTACGCTACACTTCTGTATAATTCAGATTTTCTGGTGCATTTTTACAACGTTTATGTGTATAATTCGGATTTGTGGTGTATTTTTACAACGTGCAGTTGAAGTTTTACTCATTTTTTGTAGCGTGCTCTCCAGTTGTCATACTTCAATCGGCTGGACTTAGCACAGTGTACCACATTTTTCCAAATATTCTCTGCATTTAGAACTCATGTGTACACGCTCTGTCGCTCACTTGGTTGAGTCGCACTCTACGATGCCAGTAATCTAGAGGTCTCGAGATCGAATCTCGGCGTGGTTCAAAATTTCCGTACATGTGTGGATAAGAAATATTTAGTGCTTGCAACATTACACTCCGAAATGATATGCAATGTAACTTTGACTGGAAATTACCTATAAACGGCTGAGTTACGGTACTGAGAAGAAGAATAAGTGTACAGATCGCACAAAAAAGACCATATTGCAACCTCCCATATAGACGAAAAACTGATCAGCAAAACTCGACCGATACTTGTTTATATTTTATATAGCCTTAAATAGTTTTATTGATAACTATATTAGGTGTGTTTTTTTGGTTATTCCGTGTAGGTTTGGGTAACGAAACTCCATATAAAAAAATGCCAGCTGATCCACCTGTCATTTTTTTTATATGGAGTTTCGTTACCCAAACCTACACGGAATAACCAAAAAAAAACACACCTATTATTTATAAAGGTTCGCCACTTAAATCTTTACAACGAAAAAAGAGTGAAACCGCATTATATTCCTATTATTACGGAGTGTTTTTACACATAGCGCGGTGTAAATTTGCTAATATATTGGAGTACTTTTTTAAACATTTTTTATGTAAAATTACACTTGATTTGCAAATTTAGATTGCAGAGGAATTTCACTATTATAATAGAAGGAAACAAAGTTTCCTTCTATTATAAGAGTAAAAATTTCATAGAGTGTAGTTTTTGCACAGAAAAAAGTTGTGAAATTATAATCCAGTTGAAGTAGAACTTTTCTACTTATTTCAAGGGTAGTTAAATGCGCTCATTGACGATAAATTTACGTATAAATAAAATAAAAATAAATTTACGCTAATGTGAGAAGATAAACTGTTTTTCAGGTGACGTTAGGTTGGACTCTTGTTATATCGCATGCCAGTGAAGCGAATACGAATTAGAGGTTTGGAATAGGTAAAATCTGAAAAAGTATATGAAGATGTTGGTGGTGAGAACAAAATGATAGATAGATAGATAGATAGATATATAGATAGATGTTTTATTTAAAACCATTTTCATTAAAACAATCATAATTCATTAAAAAATATAAAAACGTGAAGGGCGTGGCTTCAAGCCGTCTGCCAGATTTAATTGACATTTTCAGAATTATTTTAAATATTTAATTTCATTAACGTTTGTTCCATGTTATTATCTTTTGTTTATTATATCGTTTATTTTATATTATCATTTGATCACTATGTGCATATGTATCCATATTTATTAAGAATTATTATTATTATTATTAATTTTGTAAGCTTTATTATAAGTCCAAATTGTAATATTTAAGCTCATGTGTTTATATGTGTAATATGTATTATTAGAGAGTTTTAGCAAGTCGTATGGAATAAAACGGCAGAATTTGACATTCCATATAAAAATTGGCTTGCTTACCGTATACGAAACGAAATATCTTAATTTTGCATGTCCCAAGTAGGCATGGGTGTATTTCCGTATATTTGATTCTCTGGAAACAGTCGAAATTGGCGAAATAATTTGTCGTTTTTTACACCTATGCCTACTTAGGATATGCAAAATTAAAATATTTTGTTTCGTATACGGTAAGCAAGCGAATTTTTATATGGAATGTCAAATTATGTCGTTTTATTCCATACGACTTGCTAAAACTCTCTATTATTGTGTGTTTTTTTCCGTTGTTTATTTTTATTTGTGGTTTATTGGGAGAGCTGAGTGATGAAGTTCACACAACTCCAGATTCAGCGTGTTCATCTACCCAGCCCCCCCCAAGCCACATTTTGGTTATAAGCTTTCGTTTATTATCCGTTGTCGATATCCCAGGGCAACTTTGCAGAATCCGTATAAGCGTTCCCAATCCAGTCCGTTCAGTAGCTCGTTGATTTCGCAGCTATTCAGAGTGTCTTTTCCGAGAAATGATCTCCTTATTTCCCTGAGTATGGGGCAAACACCTAAGAAGTGTCGTATATCTTCCCTTGCTTCCAGATTGCATAAAGAGCATAATATCGGTAAGTTGGGTCTGTGGGGGATATAATTTAAAGGCAGCAGCTCGCCTCTGGCTTTAAATATCAGATATATCTTATGCACAGTAAAATCGTTATGAAAGTATGTTCTTTCCTTCAGCTCGTGCACTAGTTGAGTATATGTTTCGCGGTGTTGTGATGACCTCGCTCGCTCCGCAACCGTTTCACGTTCGAAAAGTCCATAATCTCTCAATAGCTGTCTCAAGCGATGATTCGCCTCGTGTGTTGCATCCCAATTAAAATTCACTCCTGCCCTATTTGCCATGGTCGTCAAATTGTCATGATATATGGTACTAGATTGGTCTGCATGTGATGTTATTCTTTTTGGTAGTCTGGCGGAATTCATCGATGTGATCTTAATCAAGTAGTTGAGGTGCAAGTTGAGTGTGTCTAGGAATAACGAATTGAGTCCAGTTTCTCGGAGTAACATGTAGTTAGGAGTTGTTACGGGTAGCTGAAAGGTGCGCTTCAAATAATATCTTTGCAATTTTTCCACTTGATCATAATCTTTACTTCCCCATACTTGGGCTCCATATAAAAGTATGGACTTGGAAGCAGATTGGAATATATTATACTTAGCAGTATGTGATATATGTGAGTTGTGAGAACAAAATGGTAACGCCTTTAGCAGCTTCGCGTGCCGACTTCGCTGAAAAGACAAGAAAGTTTCCCCGCTATTGAGAGAGATGATGCGGCTTCGCAATCTGTCTTGCTTTTCCTTTTGCAGAGTGATATAATACGATGCCATACGACTCCATCGCTCCAAAGAACCAAACATTCAAATTAATCAAAGATATTTGTGAGGTTGAGCGAGATCCCCATTATTTATATAATATATACATTGCGAATTTTCGCATGATTAAAAATATTTCCTTACGTTACAAACAATAAAGTATGGCTTGAAAAAGTCTTCTCCTCCAAAAAATGTTTGGCCCGCATCGCCTTTGAAGCCTACAATGGGCCCGCGTAGAATATAAGTTGGACACCCCTAGCTTAGCTCATTTTCAAAGCCTATACCGCAGGTCGAGCAACGCGAATCCATGGAGCGGTAAAAGAACGAGGCAAGGAAGAAGCTTAGCAGAAGCTCATTTGATAATGTTGATTCAATTGCCTCGAAATATGTACAATGGTACAAAAATGTAATACTCAAACAGTACATAAACTTCCCCTCTTCACCGTGACTAGAGCAGCATCCAGCAGCCAAAGCTTGCAAAGTCACAGTAGATTGTATGCGTACATCCTTGAAAGTAAAATTTTGTTTCCGGCTAAAGGTGGTATGGGACCGACTGGAGCTCCGCATCTTTAGGTGATCTCGTGCTTTCCGCTCATTTTAGTTTAAATCTATCGGTTGGCGGAAACGGTTGTCGGTTGTCCGTTGTCAGGCGCGCTAAGAGCAACGGTACAACTTGCTGTTTGTCCCTTTTCAAAGTAATATATGCACATACATAAATTTCGCTGCACTGTGTTGTGTAGTGTTGTAGAGTGTTAGCACAGATGAGATATACAGTGTTAGCTTTGTTACGTACCATGAAGTGATGACCTTCCAGCAAAGCCGAAGTTCGTGAACGATTCCTTCGGAGTCGTTTTTCTCTAGGATTCGTTCTTTCGGTTGATTAGTTCGGAAGCCTAAGAGATTTCAACAGACCATAGAGATAAATACGCGGTGACGACAAACATTATATTATAATAGCGACGCGACGGTGACGGCATTTCGATTTCGCAGTGGCGGAATTATGTCTGGTTTGGTCGCGATTGGGGTGAGATAGTGTTAATATGGAATGGTTTTTGACTTCGGTTGGTCCAGCTCGGTGCTCTTCATCGTGGCTTTGCCTAGCTTATGCAAAAGTGTGTTTGGTTTAAGTTTTCAGCTGTGCAGAGTAGATAGTTTAGAGCATCCTGAAAGGACTTTTTGTCGTTCAAATCCGTGAAAAGTGCGTCAACTTAGTGTATCGTTCTTAGTGTATCTGCTCTTCCTCAACTTGATCCCGATAGATAATAATTTATTACCCATTTCGAGAGTTTATTGTCCTGGGGGATTTCCGATGCTATTCTCAGTGTTTAACGTATCTTCCGTACGTGAAGTGCATTTTATCGTGGATTTACCCGTCGGTTTCAGTGCTTGATATAAAATACGGTTGGGTGTTTTTATCATCCCGGATTTGTGGTTCATTCACGACAAATTGAAAAGTTATTGGTTTCTAATTTTGAGTGTTTCGGTTCAAAGTTAGAAGTGTTAAATTGATTGGGAGATTGGAAGCAGGATACGAGTGTACAGAAAGTGGAATTTTGCCATTACTAGCACGGTAAGCCATACTTGTACAATTATCAGGATCGCTGACAAAATCTTAGTGTAAATAAAATTTTAAATATTGCGCCTTAAGGAGCATACTATTTTCCGTGTTTTTTTTTTCTTTGCTACTTACTTATTATTGAAATCCATGCTTCGTGTAACTTCTAATTACAGGATTCAGGGTAGTACACGTAAAAACTGGGGCCCTATCATGTAATTCGATTCGAAAGTGATTCCTTTCGAGTTGGACAAAGTGGTATCATGTAACTCGAAAACGAATTGACTTTCGAATTTGACCATAGGAAAACGAAAGTCCCCTATCATGTATGTAATTCGAAAACGTTGGAGGATATGAACGATTGCATCGAAAATTTATTCGAGAGATAGGCCACTCTCGAGAAGCTATCGCTATATGCATTTTTAACTTGAAAAAAGGTTCTCAGATGTTAAAACCGGGTTTGAATTAAAAACTAAAGCATAAAAAACAACTTCTTAACATAAAATAATACGGCTTCAAGACAATATACAGTAAAACTTCCTTATAACGCACTTCTGGGGTCTAAGCCAAAAAAGTGCTATAACCGGGAAAACGCTATAGCCGGGAAGTCCAAGAAATATACTTCATAGACGCATACACCTTTTAGGTGACAAAATCTATTATTCGATTGATACATGGAATGAAATAGTAAGGAAATGGCAATCAAATACTGGTTAATAACAACAGATATTTGTTGTTGTTTTAGACTGGCAACAGACTTCAGTAATACGGAGGTTTTCAATTCATTGAAAGATCCTTCTTTTTTACAACTAAGGCTGCAAATGTTTTTGGTATGCTTGACGCCAGTTTCTTGTTCTCTTCGGTGTCGGCGGATGCTGATGCAATTACGAGATCTTTAATTATATTTTCAATTGTTGTTATGTCTTTCCTTTTTCCAGAAAATTTGACCTTGATGTGAATTAACGGAACAACTTGTGCATCATGGTCTTATTTGTGATTATTACAATGTAAAGATAAACTACGTGCTCAATGAATTTGTCAATATGTATATGTAAATTGTTTTAAGAAAATGATACTGGGAAAAGAGCGTTATAACCGGGAAATAATAACGTTATTTATAACGAATCAAAATCTCCTGTAATAAATGTTAATGGGACCGGGACCGAGAAAAAAGCGTTACATCCGGGAGCGTTATAACGAAGTTTTACTGTATTGCGTTTATAATTTTGTGCCGGGACTGTATATTTGTTGTAACTGGTTATTGGTCGTTACTGGAGGCATATTTTCTCGTTTGTCAGAATTTGATTATGAGTTCGAATCCCACTTAAAATTCGCACTTTTTATTTTTCTATTTTTTTTTTCACTTTTTTATAATTTTAACGAACTTTACTATAAATTCGCGACACTTTTGGCTTAAATTGAATTGCTTGATTTAGTTTGAAGCACTAAGAATTGATTCCGAAACACAAAAATATTTTCAATTTGGCATTCGACGGTCCATTGAATCTAGCACACCAAGGGAAATTTTCTACATTCATGAGGCATACTCGAAACGAACGAGTTACATGATACCAAATTGCTTGCGAATCAAATACGAAAGTGTCGGCCCCTGAGTACAGTTTTGGTAACCATCTAGCTTAATGTATTTATGTTATGTAGGTATTTTAATGTACATATATGTAATAGGAACTGAAAGTACATATGCATATCCAGGTGCAACCAGAATCGTAGCCTGGAGGGGGCTAAGACCATCAATATTACTGGGCAGTTGGGCTAGCTGCCGCAAGTTGGGTGATGGTTCTATTATCAAGTAACGACACTATACAACTACACTTTTTCGTGCTCCTCATTCTCACGGGTGTGTATCGGGAGTGCTCACGATGCGCCACAAGCAATTCTGTGATCGTCGCCTTGTAAATAACTATAGAAACCAATCCTATAGTTTCGGCCAAGACTTTTGTTTGCCATGTTGATCAACTATTTTGTTGAATACACCTCTCAACGTTTTACGAGTAAGGTCAAGATTTTGAGCGGGGTTTTGAAACAAATGAACCACCACAATTAGATCTCGGATTTGAATTGCTGCGATGGTGGCTTGTCACGTAACGATACGCCGATCAACCGATCAATACAAATTTAGAAAAAACTTGCCAACAATTTTGCTTAGCATAGACAGTTTAAATTTTAGTGCATATGCCCCCACATATCTTCTTTCAAAACTGAAATATTTAGAGCTCTGTGAAAATAATATCGAAGCTGGCTGATTTGTTTTGTTAAACATGTGCATTTGTCTTGTTTTATTCACGACGGTATTCTAGTAAGAATGTGGAAAATATGAACAGATCAACGAAACTGGCCGGTTATTGTCCACTTTAACAGAATTCATATTTTTATAAAATCTGCAACGAAATTCATTGCTTCGTATGTAATTTTTGCATTTTCCCTTTCCTCATTCCTGGCCCTGGGAGGGGCTTTATACCCCTTAGCCCCTCCCGTGGTTGCGCCACTGGTATAACTAATCTTTGGTTGATAGCCATCCTTCTTTCTCCTAAGACTTTTCTTTTGATGATTGATGTACATAGATACAATATTTTAATTGATGTAGAACGTAAACAATTACAATAACATTGATCAGTTTTTTTTTGATTAGTGAAAAAGTTACTAGATTTTGTCTCTAGGTGTAGTTTAGAAAACAACTGCAATGAACCCGTAATCAGATTGGCCACATAAAAATATATGTTCTTTCCTACTGAATTAGAAATAATTTCCGTATACAAGGTGTCCCATAAGACAACGTTAATCCGGAAGCAGATGATAGGACGCATTATGCCCAATACGAAAAAAATGTTTAAAAAAACTTCAGTCACCTATTTTTACAGTTATACGCAATCATCAATCGACTTGTTGTGACATTGTGCACGCATTGTAACTGCAAATCATATATATAATGCAAATTTTATTTTTGCCTTATAACGTCGGTCCACTAAATTCATTAAAAATTGAACTTTACAGATTTCCAGGGTCCTTTCACATTTTGAGTGTTACAATAATTATGTAGGTACATATTTACCACAAAAAAATTAATGGAATCTGGTCTTTGAAAAATATTCTAACTAAAAGCAGGAATAATGATTCAAATTTGATACCGTTATCGAATCTAGACAAAATGGGCAAACTTTTAAAATAACAAAGTCCTGGTGCATTTTTTACAGAACAGTTATTGGAGCTTCTACAAAGAAGGTCAGATTTAATAAATAGGAGAGCTCAAGTCTTTTTTAGTGCCGAGCAAATACGAGCTAACGATTCGCAACCGATCAAAACTATTCCGTAACGGATTCGAGGTCGTGCAGAGATAATCTGATCTTTTTAGACAACTTGATACTCCGAAAGTTCAACTTACTATAATTAAATAAATAGGATAGCTCACATTTTTTTAAGTGCCGAGCAAATACGAGCCAACGATTTGCAGCCGATCAATACTATTCCGTAATCGTTTTTCAGATAGTGCTTAGCCAACTTGATATAAGTGCAAAAGAACCATATCCTCACTTTCTGGCCACAAGAAGTCCGTTACGTGGACGCATTGCACGAAAAGCATTTTGATTTGAACGTCCATTTTCGTAAAAGGCTTCAACGACCTCAAGGCCCAATACAAGCGTTGTAATGGGCGACAGGTTTTACGCTACGCTACGCTCCAATACGTTTTTAGTCTGCGCGCGGCCTTACGCGCTGCTCAATTGTGTACTTCATGGTTGAATTTGCCAAACACTAAAGCAAAGAAATGTCTAATAAAGTTGGGCGAGTAACTTACCGTTAAGGTGTGACACTCAATTAACATCATGCATTCTAGTTGGACCACCCGTTATATGGAACAATAAACAGCGAACGTTTAATATCGAACATTAACGTTTTCAGGATTTTTCGGCACCATCGTCTATACAAAAAAAAAAAAATAGATATCAAAAAAAAAAGTGATATCAAGTCTATTTTGCAGCTGTAGCGGGAGCTTTTCCAAATGTTTTTTTTTTTGTGAAAGGGGTTGTGTATTGTCGTTATTTTGTTTTACTTATTCACGAAATGCCTCCACGCCGTGATCGAGCGTCGACGAATATGATTAACAGTAAGTTTTGTATTTGCTTAATCTTCACGTTTAGCTTTATTCTAAATTTTCTTTTATTTTAATTAATCTGTTTTCAGTTTCTGAAATTAGCATTCAGTTCTCTTTGTTTTTCCGAGTTTTCGCTAAATTATCCTCTTCATTATTTTTTCTTGTCATTTAATGTTTTTTCTTCAAAATATATCGTCATATTTTATTTTGAAAATAAAATTCTTTTATTTAACTTTTTCTTTAGTGCCCCGATGGTATAACACATTCTCAACATTGGAGCTGCGGTCCGCGACAACTTGTTTCCGTAGTTAAGAATAGAACTATTTTTTCTATTAAGGATGAGGTTATTTTGTTCAAATAATGTACATTTTTTCTTCTTCCTTGCGTCGTTATTTATACCGCACCATGAGGTTACATCGCTCGACCTGCGAAGTAGGAGCATGGCCCGTTCTGGCGGTAATGTCTCAGCTTATTTCTACAGGCTGCTCTGCCTTGGATCGTGTCTTCGGCGACTCGAACAAAATATATTAAAAACGAGACCGAGGCTTATTTCGGGCGCGGCCGAAATTTGGACTAAAAGATTCTCTGGCGTACCTATGGCCTCCTCATTCTTTTCCTTTTGTTTTCACATAAGTTCCGTGTCGTCGGCAAAACAATATTTGTGGGATTGTGGTTGGAATAAGTGGGCAGATAAAAATATTATCTTAGAAAAATGTATTGGGGGAATGCGGGAGCATGGCCCATAGTACGATTCCATTTGTTTTTACAATTTTTGTTGTTTTGATGAACACACATTAGTTCAAGGTTTTGTGAAATAGGTGTAAAAAAAATGTTTAGATGAACCAGAATATGGGGGGGATTGGGTTTGCATGCCAACCCCACGACCCCAAGGTGCGTTTCAATCTATTTTTACACATGTGTTGTGGAGTCAATACAAACACATTTGTGCGAGAATTGATTGAAATTGGTGCACAAATAAAAAAGTTTTTCTTAGAAGAACCATATTTGGGAAGATGGGTTTGTATGGTAGCCCCATGATCCCATCGTCTTGATTGATTCCTTCTACATATGTTTTGTGGCACCAATAGAAACACACTTGTATGAGGTTTGGTTGGAATCGGTGCACAAATAAAAAAGTTTTCTTAGAAGAACCTAATTTCGGGGGTTGGGTTTGTATGGCAGCCCCATGACCCCATGTTCCGATTCTATCTTTTTTCAAATATGCCCCATGGAATCAATAGAAATACTTTTTTCTGAGATTTGGTCGAAATTGGTGCACAAATAAAAAAGTTTTACTTGGAAAAACCAAATTTGCGGAAAGGGGGGTGGGAGGGTATAGTTTCGTATGGCAGCCACATGACCACATCGATTTTGGTGATTCAAACATACAAACAGTCAGCAACAAAACAAGCATATGTGCAAAATTAAAACTTGCTCCGTAAATGGCGTCGCAAAAGACCGACAGACGGACATCGCCCAATCGACTCCCCAAGTCACACTGATCCTGATCATATATATACTTTTTATATGGTCGGAGATGCTTCTTTTAATGCGTTACAAACCTCATGAAAAAGTTAATATACCCTTTCACTTTACGAACGAAGGGTAGGTATACAAATATCTTTCATTCCTTAGTCTTACCTAAAAAACCAATTGAAACAGCTAGACATTGAACTCAGCACATTTACATCGTTAGCAACGATAAAATGAAACTACAGTATGTACTTAGGCTATATGCTATTATCTGCTGCTCTACCAATTTCGTTAAGCGCAATATTTACTGACTATGTCATTAACCCTACCCTTTCTAAAACCAATTTCAACGAGACGACCACTAAATTCCATCAGCATGTTTGCAAAAAGTTGGAGCGTAATTGATACGAATAAATTGATTTAACTTGCGGCAGAGACGATTAAATCAATACAAATTTAAATTCTATTGTTTGAATGGTTTCCTATCTAATTAGCAATTCCAAAAGGTTTCCTGGAAACACGGTCAATCGTGTTCCTTTCGAAATGGGTCGGATTAAGTGATTCAGAAAAAAAAAACAAACAAAGTTATTGATATCGGTTTGCGTTTTTTCTGTTCCTCAGGAATTATCGGAATATATACCTACGTATAGGTTTTCATATCTTGCCGATATGAAAAGCTTCTTTGTTTGCGACAATATTTTTTTTATTATATTACAAGCGCCATTTTGGGCTCGTTCCGCTCGCATAAATATTCCCTTATAAAACGAATAATAACTAAATAAATAAAAAACTTTATTTTGACTGTTAAATAAAAAAAAATTGTTGAAGATGTGGATAATGCACATCGACGCGAAAATCGTTATTCAAAGATGGAACTTAAATCTTGAGTTTATCACAGCGTTCATATGACGCTCCCCAATAACCGCTAATTTTCTGGAAGGATCAAATTAGTTCCGATGAGCAAGCCGTTTGATGGTTCTGGTGGTGTCTCAATTTCTGGGAGTTTAACTTTTCCTGATGCGCAACAAATCCCGGCCGACTCATTTTTGAATTTGAGCGCTTGACACTGACACTAAATGTATTTGTTCTTTTAGTGTTTTACTACCGGTAGGGATGGGCAAAAACTGTTACTCGATCCAGTTACTGTTACTTTTCCTGATTTTAATTTGATACCCACTACCAACTTATACCATATTCCCTAGTTTTCCTAACCTTCATCCAAGCGCATCTTTTTCTAACAAAATCGGGCGTGCGGCAGTAATTTACCACCCTCACTTTACTCGTTATATTTACCTAAAGGTTGATAATAAATTTTCAAAATCATGATCAATCGAAAGAGAAACATGTTGTGATTAGGTAGCAATTATAAAAATTATCATATCAATTGATATATATATCAAAGTGTTCGCACCACGCAACCCAAGCAACAATTCGTTTGCTTTAAAGAATCACTTCACACTGTAGCATTCATATAGTACCACGAAATTCATTTATCGTGTGACGTCGCTTAAAGTAATATTTTGATCCGATAAAACATCCTTAAAGTATTTTCCAGAAAGCTTCTATCATCATTATGTAATACATTTAAAGATGGTGGTATACAACTTCGATAAAACTGTCTCTAAACGTTAACCTAAAAAAGACACTCCTAAATACTCCACTCTTGTGTTTATTGGATGATACAGCACACACATGCAATAGTCTCTCTAAGTTAACACACACACATGCACATATTCTTCTATAGCACAGTCGGTGTCATTTTTATAGTGTGACATTCGTATGGTCATCCAATAAATTGTTCACCGTAGTTTTATAGAAGGATGGACTTTGTGATTTTTTAAGAATTGACACTTATAAAGTGCTCTGGAATACAACGTTTCTTGAATTGAATTCATTGAAATATTGCATGAAACCAACATTTCATCAGTCCTTGTTAACTTATGAATCAATTAAGATAATCTCAGTGCAGAAAATGTCTGCATTTTATTAATGAATGTGTGGATTTATTCAACTTCAATTGATTGACATATAAAGAAGAAGGTGCATAGGAGAAGGGTCGATAAAGAAGTGTTGACCACTTGTAGTGTTTACGAGCAATGTCAACTATATGTGAGGTTGGCCGAGTGGTTAGGGCGTCGGACTGGCGTACGGCAGTCGCTGGTTCGACGCTGGATGCGGGAATTATTTTTTTCTTTTTTTTTTTTGCAAACGCGAAAAAATGACTGAAAATGATGACATAAGACATGATGTATGTCTATTTCAAAGCGTAGTTCAGTGCTACAATAAGGTGCAATTGGATCAAAAAACGGCGCCAAATGCCATTATTGGACTATTATTCAGTGTTTATACCATGTAAAGTGCCCCTATTATCGTTAAAAGAAAATATTCTATGAAGTATTATGGGGATGAAATTGTTACTTGGGAATCTACCTGTGAGCCAGCAACCTAAATCAAGTCTCACTGTAACCCTCTTCGGAAAAAAAACCCCTCACAAAATACGCTAGAGATGAGAACATCTGTATAGTCTAAGAAAAATGTCATATTTGGTCGGCAAACAAAAATCCTACATCGGAAATTTTTTTGGATTATGGTTGGGGATGGTCCCCAGATTATGGCATTAAAAGTCCTAACCGATTTGGGGTCCGCAACCTTGAAAAAGGGGGAAAGGGGTTTTTTTTTTGTTTTTTTTTTTGCAATTATTTCAGAAGCGGTCAGAGATACAGAATCTTTGCAATGGTATATAACACATTAGAGTTTAATTGAAGTATTGGGCGTTAGACTAGAAAATAAATTAGAATACTTTCATTTTAGACCTTTTTTAAAAGCTCCATAAGACCGGAGCGACTCAAAGTTTACCTTAAAATTATCTTGAACTTATTGTGAATACTTACACAAAATTTTACGGCTCAACCAGCATTGTTTCAAAAGTTATGGAGCTTTTACAAAAGGTCTAAAATGCAAATATTCTAACTTATTTTCTAGTCTAATACCGAAATATTCATTTAAACTCTAATGTGTTACCTATATATCATTGCAAAGATAATTTTATGTAGTTTTTTTCGTCCTCAGACCATTTTTCTGTATCTCTTACCTTTTCTGAAAAAATAACAAAAAAAAAACAACGAAAAAATGACCCCCTTTCCCCCTTTTTTTAAGGTTGCGGACCCCAATCGGTTGGTTCTTTTAATGCCATAATCTGAGGACCATCCCCAACCATAATCAAAAAAAAAAAATTTCCGGGTTAGTGTTTTTTGTCGTTCGATGGCCATATTTTGGCCTACTCTAGATGTGGTCCCTTTTGGTTACAACAACTGACATGCGTAACATTTTCATTTCAGTCGCTGTTATTTCTTTCGCGTAACCTTCATACATGGTCCAGCATTCTGATCCATACATGAGTGCAGGACGTACAACCGTTTTGTACAACTTGCCCTTTGGCAGTGGCATTTTCACCCAACCTTTGTGCGATGTTTGATGTCATCATCGCATGTAGCACCACTGTTCACCATCGAGCCAAGGTACTTGAACTTGGTACAAAACTTAAGCTGCTCTCCTTTGACGTACATATCTGGTATCGGTGCATCTGGGTCTGAGAATGGGCAGCATAAGAACTCAGTCTTTGTTATACTTACCCTCAGTCCATGCTCCTCCAGAATGTCACACCATTTTGTAAGTGCAGCTTGCAAGGCAACGATGTTTGGGCTACTGAGGACTATATCATCGGCAAAAAGAAGAGGTATTTCTAGGCCGTCGGATATACGTGTTAATAAGTAGCACCTGATGATGTTGAAGAGCAACGGACTCAATACACTGCCCTGGTGTACTCCGACATTCACCGGAAATTCTTCTGATTCACCGGCTGTGCATCTAACCTTAGTCGTAGCTCCATCATACATGTCTCGTATCATCCTGAGCTATGCCTCAGGCCTCAGGGACATTAAGTGCTCTCAAGTCCAACCATATCAGATCACGAGGTACTCTATCGAATGCATTTTACTGATCAATGAATACAAAGTGCAAGTCCTTTCGTGCTGCTCTATACGTTTCCATCGCAATACGAATGTACTGAATCGCATGGACTGTAGATCGACCTTCAACAAAGCCGCATCGATTGTCATTCAACCGCACAATCTTTCTCAGTCGGTTGCAGACAACTCGCTCGTAGATCGTCAGTGTATAAGGTGTTAACTTTATAGGCCTATAGTTGTTGAGTTTGCGTGAGTCCCCCTTGTTCTTATAGAAAGGAAGAAGAAAACTTTCCCTGAAAGCATCAGGCATCGGTTGCCCACCTTTGATTTTGTTAAAGAAAACTGTGAGCCAACTAAGCCCGACATTTTCCATTTTCAACCAAAATTCCGCGGGGATTTTGTCCGGTCCGACTGCCTTTCCTCGTTTCTTCTGATGCATTGCCTCCATCACCTCTTCCTCTCAGATATCTTCAATATTTGTGGTATTCGGCTCAACATCTTGAAAAGCTGCTCGAGGAAATTCTTCATTTAGAAGTTCGTCAAAATACTCTCACATCCTGCTACAAATTGCCGTATCGGCAATCAGCAACATTCCTTGCGAGTCCTCCACGTACTTTGGCGCCTGTATTTCCCGAGCGTTCCTTCTCCTTTGGGCTGCGACCCTAAATATCCTGGCGTCGTGCTTAGGTCTCTCGCGCAAAGACGGTCCTTCGGTCGCAGTCTGAGTTTCTAATTCTTTGTAGCATTTCTCAGCTGCCTTCGCCTTTGCTCGAGCTACGCTTTACGTTCTTCCGGCATTGCATATAATTTTCGCGAAGTTGAACCCTTTCAGCTTCACTGCTTGACTCACATTTCGTCCATGCCTTATGCGTTGCATTTGGCTTGCACTGCTTCCTTAGTTTCGGTGTTCCACCACCATGTTTCTTTCTTCGTGTGGAGTGGACCTTTCGAAACTCCAAGTGTCTTTTCCGCCTCACCTACTGACATTTCAGTTTTCCACATTTGTGTTGGACTGTGCTCGGTGCAGTTGGTGCTTGGAAGTTCTTCTATTTCTTGCTCCTCCTACTTTCAAAATAAATTCTGATCAATTTCATGTTTTTTTATAGGGGAGAAAGGGGTAGATCGGTAGGATTCGACACACTTTTCATCTTTTAAATGGACATCCATCAGCTACCATTTGACACTATAGTTTTGCGAATGGCACGATGAGTGCATACCCTATGCCCATGTATAGACCTGGAAGACATGCAAAACTCAAAATTTTCATTTTCATGTTTTTTTTGTAAGGGACGGAGGGTATAGATGGGTCGGACTTGACGCATCTTTAACATCTTATCAAGGCAAGCTACCATTTAATACTAATTTGAAGTACTTCCCAAATGATATGGCTGAATATATCTTTGTAGGGGAGGTAGGGGTAGGGGTAGCCGGATCTACTCCACTTTCCATCAACTTAAAGTATATGTCCGAATTAGGCATTGATCAAAATTTAAAGTCGATAGCGATACTGTATCGAAAGTTATTCCCGAATTAAAATATCAAGGAGGGGTAATTTGTATGGGAGGTAGGGAAACCCTTGATCTGATTTGGCCCATTTTCAATACCGTCCAAGATTTTATCAAAACAAACATCTGACCAAAATTTCAAAATATACTACATACTACACATACCTTCCTTGAAAATTAGTTAGTTTAAACGTTAAATTGCACGTATGGTTGCCTTAGGTGCATTCAAATCGGTGGAGCATTTTATTTGGAACCATACAGGCAACAAATTTTTACAGTCTGCCTCCGTGTTACGTTACCGTTACAGAGATTTTCAGGAAAATAACCAAAAATACCGAAATTGTATGGTTCGAACCCTCATAGCGACCTTACCATTGCGCGCATCAATCTGAAATTCGGATATTTAATTAAGCGTTGTATAAGCTACATATTCGCCATATAACAGTTTTCCGTTCACATTATCTTTATAGAGATAGAGATATTCCCCAAAAACTGCTTATTTGGATTTATGGACCCTCGTAACTTCCCTAGGGGGGAAGTTGAGATTACAGAAGCAACAAATTGTTACTGGCCTCCCTTCCGAATGCGCTCCCGTTATGAAGAAATTCACGAAAAACCGAAAAATACCGTTATCGTACGGTTCGGACCCTCATATAGCGCCCTTAGCATTGCACGCATCGATATGAAATTCGGATATTTAGTTAAGCGTTGTATAAGCTACAAATTCGCCATATAACAGTTTTCGGTGCACGTTACCGTTATAGAGATAGTCTCCAAAAACTGCTAAATTGAATGTTTGGACCCCCATAGCTTCGTTAGAGGCGCTCCCATCTTTGGGGACTTTTGGCGTCTTACTAACAGCCACAGATGCTACAAATTTTTCCTAGAAGACCATAGAGCACACTCCCCCGTCTTAGCGCCACTCACGAAAAACCCAAAAAAACACCTTTTTGTAAGGTTTGAACTCCCATAACGCCCTTAAGGCTGCACGTATTAATATTAAATGTGGCCGCTTTCTTCAAAACTCCATAGGCCACCAATTTTTCATACAAAAGATTTTAGTACGAGTTACCGTTATAGAGATTTTCATGAAACATTGTTAAAAATACCGTTAGACCTCCTGGCACCGTTAGGAATACCCCAACGTATTCGGTATTTCCATCTTTTATTGAAAAAGCACAAGAGCTTTAAATTTGCCTGCACCTACCGTTATCGAGATATTCAGAAAAACCTGTTTTCGAGGGTCTTTGACCCTCTGTAGCACCCCTAGCGGCACTCGTAGAGACGGGGAGTTTTAGGGTCTTGTTTAGGACCTCGAAAGGAAGGCTCATGCAAAAATCCAGCATTCCCCTAATTTTTCCGAAGTTCGGCCAAATTTTTGTTCAAATTTCCTGGCGTATTTGTAAAAATACGATCTTCATATTTATGTAAAATTACATATATTTAAGTTTTACACAAAAGATATGTAATTCAAGTCCAACGGTTGAATTTACATATTTCGGCGTAAATTTTACACAGACTCTGAAGGAAAAATGCAGCAATTTTATATATACTTTCATATTGTTGTAAGATTACTGTAAAACATATAATAAGGCTCAAAAATATTGCGATACGCAAAGAATGTGTAATTTTTGCACTGTTGCTTAATTTACACAGAATCTTCTAGAAATTTACAATCTTTTTTTAGAGTGTACGTAGACGTGAGATGCGAACGTTTTATCCTAGTCTGCTGGTCGAACTTGTGGGCTTTCATCTGATGACAGGAAGGCGTAGCTAGTCATATTGGCATTCCGATTTTGTCTTACTTCGCCAATCATTTTATCAATTAATGCCATGGGATAGTTATTTTTGGCAAAAATCTCCTTTATTCATAGTTAATTTTGATTCCAAAACTTTCGGTGGCTGATTTTTAAAACATTACGAATAAATGACTTTGCTACATTAGTCTTCATCTTTGTCGGGTGGTTCGAATAATAATAAATTAAGCAGCCTATTCGAGGCAATTGGTTTGTGGAACCAGTTCGTAATGAGACGACCATTGTTAGTTCGGTGTAATGTTCCAATTATTTTACCAATTAATTTATTGGGAAAGGGAGAATTTAGTTTAAGAACAAAATTTAGGGGTCGATGGCTTTTACTCCTGAGACATTTTAAAGAACTTCAATAAAACGCATGCAGATTGGTTGGCATATTGTGCGAAATTTACTGCCTCTAAAATATACGAAAAGAAAAACGAATGTAAAAAAAATACAATAATTGATACCGTGCCGCCCCTTTCACAAATCTGGGAAAAAAATTAACACATTTTTCAACGTTCCCTAGTAATTCAAATTTATTGGAAACGTGTGGTCCAAAAATATTTTGACATACTTACATATTTCATCATTATGTTTCATATACTGGCCTATACCAAAGATAAATATGCTACGTAGAATCTCCCCTTTACGTCTCGCGGACAGGCAACAACTTATTACATATTTGTTCCCTATTGATAAATTGCCAGCATTTGTCAATATTTAATATTAATATCCAACCAGAGTATAATCAATCAACATAGTGCAATTCAATCCCAACTGTTTCAGTTTACAGGATAAAAAAAAATATTCGGATCAAAGTGTGCCAACGACAGAAGAAGAAATTATGACTGAACTCATCCAGTGGCAGGCTAACGAACATTTTTCATGAAACTTTGTCAGACAAATTTTCATTAGGATCACCTGAATATGCTTTCGGATTTTTTAGACCTGGTACTGACAGAATATTGGTAGAATATGGAGCTGAGATGAAATTCAGACACGTGTCATGTAGAGCAAAATAAATTGATTTCTGAGGGTCATGGAATTGGTTTAATGATTTATTATCTGATGAGGATAATGGTGGGGAATGTGAAAAGTAGTCCACAGGAATATACATATATGAAAGCCTGCAGGATATCGTTGTCAACAACAGTTAAAGGATGATTAAAAGATTATACAACCAATTAGTAAGTTTTATTTTTATATCGTTACAGCTTTAAGTATATAACTTATTTCAAATGTATGTATGTATATACATATGTTATGTACATACATAGATATGTACATACATAGATATGTACATATATGTAGGGATCTTTTCAAATCAAATATTAAGGGCGAAATTCAAATTTCAAAATAAGGATTCCCTTAAGGATTAAAGGCCTTCTCTATACAGGGACGCCCTTAAGGGAGCTTCGCACATCACACAATAAAACGTTGTCTTATATAATAAGACGATTTACTTATTGGGGATAGGTACATTTATTGAAAGTGACAAATAAAACTCATAGCCCTCACTTATCCTTAAAGGAAACCCTTAGGCTTGATGCACACGAGGCGAAAACGGCTCGCAAGCTTGACACATCGAAATGCATTGGTTCTTATGGGAAGCTCATGACGAGCGACAGCAAGCGAGACCCATGCACAGTCAAAACACGGCTCGCGAGCCGTGAATTTGCGGATTGTGGTGCACGACATGTGAAAACACGTCTCGCTAGTTGTGATTTGACAGCGGCACGGCTCTCGCTGTCGTGAGCTTCCCATAAGAGCCAATGCATTTCGATGTGTCGAGCTTGCGAGCCGTTTTCGCGCCGTGTGCATGAAGCCTTAGGGGAATCCGATTGATTTATTATCGTTCGTACTCAAAACATCAATTTAAATTTTGCTAATACTAGATAATTTTTATAGATGTATTATTTTATTGGAGGTCGCAATGCCTTTATAAGTGACGTTTCGCGCGAATACAGCAGCAGCGCGAAATGTCAAGCACACTGCATTTTAAAATGCTGACAAAATAAATTGCCATGCAATGCTGCTGTTGCCGTTGTTACCTCCATTGCTGTTGCGGTGTCTATTTCCAGCATTAGGTCTGACCAAGACTTAAAAAATCATTGACTAAGTGGATATATGTACATAAATATAATTGTTCTTTGAAAAAAATAAAAATGTTTTCGCTTCAAACGTTTATAGAGCGTTTGATTTTGCTCCAACAAATAACAAAACTAAAAATTCCTTGCAGCAAGTGTAAGGCGGGGCAGTTTACTTAAACGGAAATTCGTTTTATGTTGATGTAACTCAGTCTAAAGATAAACTAGGTCATTTTTGTAGTTTCCGGGGCAATTGGTTGATTCGACTATGATTTTGAGGCCAGGAGGCTATACAAAATGATAGTCAAATTCGTATTATTCATTTTTAATTGTAAATCAATTTAAATAGCGGGAATGAGAAAGACGAGAAATTCAAATATTTAGGAAGTCAACACGAAAAAGTGGAGAGTTTTTTTTCAAATTTTTTTAGCGATAATTAAAAACGAAACCGGTGCTAATTCGGGGTGCGTCCGAAATTTGAATACCCTTCTCTCTACTCATGCTAAAAGTTTTTTTTCGGGCGTACCTACGACTTGTATTTAAAACTTCCACCATTCGTTTCCTTTCGTCTTCAGAAACGTTCCGTTGCGTCGACAAAACAATATTTGTGTGGGTTTTAATTGGAATAAGTGGGCAAATAAAAATATTTACTCAGAAAATTTTATTGTGGGATGCGGGAGCAAGGCCCCATAGTATGATTCCAATTGTTTTGACCTTTTTTGTTGCTTTGATAAAGACACATTAATTCAAGGTTTTGTGAAAGTGGCGTCAAAATGTTTCTTAGAAGAACCAAAATGGGGAATGAGGTGTGTATGGCAGCCCCATGACCCCATGGACCGATTCGTGCATATGTTTTGTGTCATCAATAGAAACAAATTTGTTTGTCACATTCGGTTGAATTTGGTACTCAAATAAAAAAAAAATTCTTTAAAGAACCTAATTTGGGGGGTTGGGTTTGTATGGCAGCCCCATGACCCCATGGTCCAATTTGAACTATTCTTACATATGTTTTGTGTTATCAATAGAAATACATTTGTGTGAAATTTGATTGAAATTTGTGCACAAATCAAACAGTTTTTGTTTGAAGAACCTAATTTGGGGGGTTAGATTTGTATGGCAGCTCCATGACCCCATAGTTCGAATTGTTCCATTCTTACATATGTTTTGTCTCGTCAAGAGAAACACATTTGTGTTGAAATTGCTGCACAAATAAAAAAGTTTTACTTAGAAGAACCTTATTTGGCGGGTCGGGTTTGTATGGCAGCCTAACCCCATTGCCCGATTTTACCGATTCAAACATACAAACTGCCTCCATCAAAAAAGCAAAATTTCAGCTTCACAGCTTTTAAATTGGCCTAGTAAAATGCGTCGCCTAATCGACCCCCCAAGTCATGCTGATCATTATGTATACTTAGTTTTTATATGGTTGGAGATGCTTCCTTCAATGCGTTACAAAGTTAATATTCCCTTTCACTCTATGAGCAAAGGGTATAAAAACGCCAAAAACTAAAGAAAAACGGTCTGAAAACAGAAAGAACTACATAAAATCTTCTGTGCATTGATATTAATACCTTAGACCTTTTTTTTGTAAAATCAGGCGCTGGAATAAAAAAATATCCGGGTATTTTAATTTTGGACCGTTCTTGGGTATAGTATAGTGTATAGAAAGAGAAAAGGCCGTGGATTGCTTGGTTACTTTGAATATATGTACCTACTTTATTAGACATCGGTCTAGTGTGTTTCACGTCCTCAGTCCAAGTGAACGAAGATGGTGAGCGACACCTGCATTACAGCTGAACGGGCGCGTGTGTAGAATGGTGCATGCATAGTGGCCGATACAATAGCTACTGTGTTACTCCTAGTGATTTTCACTTCTAGAAGTATTTTGGATGGCCATTAGCATTACACAGCTTTTAAAAATTACCGGCATATTTGCCTTGCTCTTAAGAAAACAATATACAATTGAAAAACGGTGTGCTGGGGTTTTGTGATACCCCAGACGGTAAAATTGCATGAATTTCTCAGAAAAACAAACACCCAACCATTTTTTTTCTAACACATTCAGAACAAAACTCTTTAAAGCTACTAAAGTTTTGACTGGTTTTACCAGGTGTTAATGTCTTAAGCATTTGAAAATTGACTGGGGCACTGCGATACCTCAAAAAACCTATTACGGGTTAAGTGTCCGCATCTAGAGACAACTTCCTACTTCGTCATATTTTACTCGCAAACACTTACGTGACATCTATGGAACTTCTCTTCTTAAAAATATTTAAATCCAAATAATCTCAACTCTCGACTTCTAGCCCAGAGGAAAACCATGAATATAAAATCACAGCACAGAATGAGCACTTGATGAATAATTGAATCGGAAGTGATTAACGTGGCTGACGGCAATCAAGGCATTTATTCATACGTTCAAGCGCTATCCAGGTGCAAACCGTAAGCTAAACGATGTTTTGAATAACAAATACATCAACTTTTAGATATTATCCTCATGAGATTTACAATAGGTTTAATAGCGACTTAATTGGTATTATGAAAGTTGTTGATATCTTCAAAAATTCCAAGTTAACCATTTGCCATGTTAATCTTTCGCATTAATTGGGTAGTACATATTAGGAAAGTTTTATATTCAAATATGTATGTACAAATTTTCATAAATTGTACTTTTTATACCCTCTCATAGAGTGAAAGGTTAATATACCCTTTGCCATGAAGTTTGTAACGCATTGAAGGAAGCATATGATCAGCATGACTTGGTGAGTCGATTAGGCGATGTCCGTCTGTCCGTGTGTTGCAGGGCATTTTTCTCAGCCGCTATGAAAGCTACAGAGCTGAAATTTTGCACTTATGCTTATTTATGTTGCAAGCTATTTGTATGTTTGAATCACCCAAATTGGATCACTGGGTCATGGGGCTGCCATACAAACTTAACCCCCAAATTGAAGTTCTTCTAAGAAAAACTTTTTTGTTTATGAACAAATCTTAACCAAACTTCACATAAATGGATCCCTATTGATGTCACATAAAATATGTTTACAGATAGAATCGAACGATGGAGTCATGGGGCTGGCAAACAAACCCAACCCCCAAATTAGGTTCTTCTACGAATAACTTTTTTATTTTGGCACCAACCTCAACCACACCTTATGAAAATGTATTTCTATTGAAGTCACAAAACATATGCAAAAATGAATGAAATTGGACCATGGGGTACTGGGGCTGCCATACAAACCTAATCCCCTAAATTTTGTTCTTCAAAGAAAAACCTTTTTTATTTGTCCACCAATTTCAACCAAAACTCATACAAATGTGTTTCTATTGATGCCACAAAACACATGTAAAAATGGATGGAAAGATCCTATCGGATCATGGGGCTGGCGTATAAACACAGGTCATAGGTACGCCCTAAAAACCCTTAAGCACGTAATTGCCTTCCGATACCGACGAGCCACCTTTAGAAACTCAATTATTCTCCAAATTTATTGTATTTTTTATTAAAAACAAATAAATAAAACGAAAGCGGGCCTTAGAGAACCCAAGGGCTTATATGGCAGCCCCCATGAACCTTAGTCCGATTCCATCCATTTTTATATGTTTTTTTTGTTTTATGTTTTTTTGTAAGCTTTGGTTGGAACTTAGAGAAAGCATAGCAACCCATGCCATGCGTTAGTCCAGAGTGGCTATGTGATCACACAACCCATATGTGTTTGACTCCAAATCTATTACACTACACTCCACGAAATAACTCAAACGTCAAAATATTGTCGATGCAATTATTAACCCTTCTGTCGCCGCCTACGAGCTATTATGCCTGAGGTTTAGCTGAATCTTCTGTAAAATTAATTTTATTTTTTGAAGAGGTCTAATTTTAGTTCTAGACACAGTTTACATACTATGTCTTACAATGATACGCCGGTTTTTTCGTTTCTTCTATAGTACCAATGGTCTGTCTAGGTCTATGTGCCAATCGAAGGGTTAATAATCACGTTGGCTTTTTGAGAGAGCAATAAATATTACGCGGATTTTATATTCTCAATTGTAAATAAAAAATTGACATTTGAATAAAATTTTCACACATGCTATGAACTGCAATATTGTGAAAACGGTGCCATTTTTAATTTCTGATGCCCACTCTGGACTAACGCATGCTTTCTCTAAGGGTTGGAATTAGTGTAGTTGGTTGAGTCGCACTCTACGATTCCAGTAATCTAGAGGTCCGGAGATCGAATCTATCTAACAGTTTTTATATGTTAAGTGCAGAAAACTATATGGTTAATTTTAGCTCGAATTCCATACAATTCAATTCACACTGCCCCTAAAGATCTGCAATTGGTAAAATCTATTCAAATTATGTCGAAATCGAGCCAAAATTAACCCTAGTTTTCTGCACTTAAGGTATTAGAACTGTTAGAAATATTGCAGCTAGAATAAAATGATGTAAGAAATATATGATTGTAAGGCTATGCGCGAATTTTTAAAAGAATCGTACAAGCACCTCTCCTTGGCAAGTTGGAGAAAATTGAGATGAAAAAATAGAATGTTTTTGTGTCAAATCACACAAATTTGACTTTAAAGCTCTTTAAAAACCAAACATCTTATCCGATTTTAGTGCCGTTAGTTTTCTTTTTTAGGTAAATTTGTTGGCTGTAATAATCATCTTATTTTGCTATTCTAGCTAGTCTAGATATTGAAGATTTTGTCGTACAAGAAAATGATTTTTTCAAAAATCTTCAAATGCCTGTGGCAGCCAAAGGGTTAAGCTAAGGGGGTATGTTCCGTAAAGCTTTTTTGCAGGAAATCAGATGAGGAATCACAACCCGGTGCGTTTATGCGGCAGTTTCCGAACACCCTGTATTACCATTTTCAGGACAAATTCACCATTTGCTCAACACAAATTTACCATACATCAAATAAAATTGACGATTACTCAAATGAAATTAACGTTTTAATAAATAAAATTTACGATTTCGGAAATGAAATTAACGCTTTAACAAGTCAAATTAATCATTCAGCAAATTACTTGTCATTGTCAAATCGTTAATTTGTCTTTTTAAAGCGTGAAGTTCATTTGAGAGATCGTTAATTTGACTTTTTAAAGCGTTAATTTCATGAAATCGGTAATTTCATTTGATGTATAGTTAAAACAAAGCAAAAACGAGACCGAGGCTAATTTCGGGCGCGGCCGAAATTTGAATACCCTTCACTCTCCTCGGGCTAAAAGTTTTTTGGGGCAAACCTATGACTTGTATTTAATCCTTCCCCATTCTTTTCCTTCTGTTTTCGCATAATATTTGATATTGACAAATTCTGTGGTGTCGATAAAACAATATTTGTGTGAGGTTTGGTTGGAATAAGTGGTAAAATAAAAAAAAAAATATCTCAGAAAACTTTATTGGGGGGATGCGGGAACATGGCCCCATAGTACGATTCCATTTGTTTTACTTTTTTTTGTTTTGATAAAGACGCATTGAGGTTTTTTTTAAATTGGTGTAGAAAAAATGTTTCCTAGAAGATCCAAAATGGGGAGGTTGGGCTTGTATGGTAGCCCCATGACTCCATACTCCGATTATTTATGGCATCAATTGAAGTGCACTCTTACGAGTTTTGGTTGGAAGTGGTGCACAAATAAAAAAGTTGTTCCTAGAAGAACTCAATTCAGGGGGTTGGCTTTGTATGATAGCCCCATGACCCCATCGTCCGATTCCATTTATTTTTACACATGTTTTGTGGCATCAAATGAAATGCACTTTTATGAGGTTTGATTGAAATTGGTGGACAAATAAAAAAGTTTTTCTTAGAAAAACTCAATTTGGGGGCTGGGTTTGTATGACAGCCCCATGACCCCATAGTCTGATTCCATTTATTCTTACATATATTTTGTGGCATCAATAGAAACACATTTGTGTGAAATTTGGTTCAAATTGGTGCACAAATGAAAAAGTTTTTCTTAGAAGAACCTAATTTGGGGGGTTAGGTTTGTATGGCAGCCCCATGACCCCATAGTCCGATTTGATCCATTCTTACATATGTTTTGTGTTATCAATAGAAACACATTTGTGTGAAATTTCGTTGAAATTAGTAAACACATGAAAAAGTTTTTCTTAGAAAAACCAAATTGGGGCGGTTAGGTTTGTATGGCAGCCCCATGACCCCACGGTCCGATTTTAGCTATTCAAACATACAAACTGCCTGCAATGAAAAGAAACATGTGTGCAAAATTTCAGCTCGATAGCTTTTAAACTGGCCAAGTAAAACGCGTAGCAACAGACGGACAGACGGACAGACAGACAGACGGACATCGCCCAATCGACTCAGCTCGCCATGCTGATCATATATATACATATTTTATATGGTCGGAGATGCTTCCTTCAATGCGTTACAAACTTCATGACAAAGTTAATATACCCTTTACTCTACGAGTGAAGGGTATAAAAACAATTGTTGTTGGACGGTGGATGTAGCATGCTCAAAAAATTATTTGAGTTATCCATATAGTATAGTTAATTTGTTTTGAGAATATAATGAACTTGTCTTGAAAATGGTTTATATTGACCAGTAAATCGATTTAGCGATATGTCTGTCTGTTGCAATGCAAATTAGTCCGTCAGTTTTGAAGATATCGTGCTGAAATTTGGTATGCTGTACATATGTTGGAACGAATGGAATGGGGCCATGGCTTCATGGGCCTGCCATAGAAACCAACCACTGAAAAATTTTTTTTCTTTATGAGCCAATCTTCACCCAAGTGTGTTTCTAGTAAAGCCTCAAACCATACCTTGGAACAGATGGAATCCGACCGTCATATAGCTGCCATACAAACTAACCCCTACAAAATAAGTTCTTCTAAAAAAACTTTTTTCTTTTTAATCCGACCTTAACCAAACTTTACTTAACCCTAGAGAGATAATCTACGTCGAATCGACGTACAGAAATTTTTCTTTTTATTATATCTCATTAGTGAAGCTTCATAATTTGTTGGTTCCAAGATTTAACTCAATTCACGTCTGTATGCGTAATTACGTGGCAAAATTATTGGCTTGGGTGCCACACAGCCTAAGATATTGGGGGTCATAAGTCAAATATACGTCGAATCGACGTATGATTATCTTTAACAAATTTGTACTGAAAAATATTTTAATTGCCCCGAATTGACATTTTTATAAATCTTCATAATGTTAATGTGTATTCACTTGGATATAACCGCTAAAAGCCTGTTTCGATAAAGATATCCTTTATTTTAATCTATTGAAAGGACAGTCCACTTTCTCCTAGTACCACTTTTTTAAAATTAATATTATATAAACAAACAAATGATAATTTTGCAAAACCACGAGTTTAACAGATTAATATTAAATACAAATGATTATATATCTACCTTTTAGCAACATGTTACTCTTAACAAAGAAGTTATAAGGATGTTAACTAGCAACACGTCGAATCGACGTATGATTATCTTTTCAGGGGTAAAAAATATGATTATCTCTCTAGGGTTAAATGTGTTTCTTGTAAAGCCTCAAAACATAGGTATGTATCTACGAACGGATGAAATCCGAACACTACGTCATAGGGCTGTCATAAAAACCAATCCCTGAAAATTATGTTCTTCTAAGAAAAACTTGTTTCTTTATAAACCAATCTTAACCAAACTTCATCCAACTGTGCTCATATAGTAAAGCCTCAAAAAATATCCAGGAATAGATGGAATCGGAATATTACCCCATAGGGCTGTTATACAAACCAACTCCCAAATATTAGGTTCTTGTAAGAAAAACTTTTTCAGAAGATTCAGAATAAATCTTAGCCAAAATTCATCCAAGTGCGTGTTCCTGGCTTACCTCTACGCATCCAGGAACTGATGGAATCGGAATACGTCATAGGCCTGCGGTACAAATTATTAACACAAAAGTAGCTTAAGTTGCATTCAAATGTGACGGGTATTCAAATTTTGGCTGCGCTTGAAATCAGCCTCGGTCTCGTTATAAACATAATTGAACTCACAGGGGGGTATCCTTCTATATATAAAAATGCTAACTTCGGAAATGGAAAAATCTGATGAATGTTCTCATTGGCTACGATGAATCCCGAATGTCGATAAACGATAAGTATAGCATGCAAGAACGAAAAGCAGTCAGTCAGTGCTGCGAGCGCGCAGCGCGAGCACGTCAGCTCATAGCCGTGAGCAGACGTTGGCTGTGGCAGGGGCGGGCGGGGGGGGGGGGGGGGTGTAGGGGTTGACGAGCGTAGCGACCAGGGGCGAAGCCCCCTAGTAGCTATTAAAAATACATACTTTTTCAGTACGAGACACGTTAAGAGAAACACATATCTGTTCACGTCTTTATGGAAAAGTTGGACTTCATGAGATGGGGAAGCTTTATAACGGTCGCGACTATAGTTTCTTATAAAAAGCTCTTCATTTCAAATATCCGTGTGGAGCCGGTTAAGCCAATGGCAACATAATATATAAAATAATATAATAATGGCATATTTTCGATATTCATATTATCCTTTGGTTTCAAGGATATTTTCCATAAATTTCTGGAAGATTTTTGAATCATTATGTCTTTTTGTGATGCAGTGGATAGTTTTTTATTTATTTAATTTTGGTGTTTAATAATCAACAGTTTTCCGTGTGAAAGTAAATTCAATTGCAGCGTCTCCATCCTTTAAACCAGGGTTGAAGTTTGCCTCTACGAAAAATCAAACCCAACTTCTAATTTCTGATTTTTTGCCAATATTTCAAGCCACTGGTCACATTTTCAGCCAAAAATGTTTAAATTAAAATGTGACAATTTCTTCTTGAATCTATCCTATTTTCAAGACCTTCTTTTGAGAAATAGAAAGTAGATTTAAGCCTAAACCATTATTCTCAATTCAAGCAAACAAATGCTTGATAATAATTTTTTTGACATTTTCCATTCAAAGCTCGTTGAAAAGCTTTATTTTAGCTTAAGCTTATATTGGAGCGTTGTAGTAGTGGGTGGCGCGTTTGACTGGGAAGAATGGGGTTATGTGTTCGATGTTGGTTGGATGCAAGTTTCTTTTTTTATTTTTGTTTAGATTCTCTTGCCTTTTTCATAAGAAAATTTTGCTTGATTCAAAGTTACTTTTCCTTAAAGCGCTGCTAATGGCATTTCACTTGGATCAGTGTGAATAATTCTCAAATGAAGAGAAATATTTCTTGGCTGTTTTTTATTGTCTTTTTTCTTGATTTGAGCCATATTTTCTTTACGTTAGCAGGCGATTTCGTTCAGTGTACGTCTTTAAAATTCTAAAGGAAAGATTCGTTTGAGTAGCGTACACGAAACAGTATCTACATATACGTACCCAAATTGTCCACGTCCCAAGTAGGCATAAGTGAATTTGTTGTGCGTTAAACAGTCGTGACTGTCGGGTCCAATTTTTGGACATGCCGTGAAATATTAGCATTCCTTGGTATATCTCCCCACGCAATACATTCAATATTAAATGCCGTGTTCCAAGACTACGACTAATCTAACAAAGGTTATTCGATGTTTCTCCAGCTGAAGAGACGTAGAAAGATCAGTTCAGAATGGTACAACCTCATTTGTTTGCCAAAAATATTTGGAGAATTCGGCGAGACGAACACAAGAAGACAAATCATTCCCATTGATGATAAACGGAAGTCCCAAGACATAAGTTTGGACTATCGTCGATAATAATGCAAAATAAAATGTTTGTAAATGTACCAAAAAAAAATATCAATTCATTACTCTGAATTCAAGTTGTAATTCCAGAGCTGATATCCCTGGACGTTTTTCAATGTAATGAACTGAACGAAATTAAAGGTTCTAATTTCTGGAACATTATATACAAAATCTGGGAGTTCTAGTTTGTGAGCGTCTACTGTAGTGGATTTCAGAAACTTAAAGTGTAGTATAGTGTACTAAAACTCTCTATTGCCTTGCTATCAATCATTGTTTCCACACCTCGTTGAAACACAAAAAAAAAATGAAAAGGATTCTTCAGCTGAAAATTCTTTGAATTGACCAAATTTTACGTTCTTAATTGAATTCTATAAAAGGTCAATAGGCAACAAAATGAGATATCATAAAATATAAAAGATAAGTCATTTTACTCAGTTCATTGAATATAGGAGAGTTTAGGTATACCACAAAACGGCGCTAGTAAAAATCATTTTTTTTTAACCTTTTCCAATGGAAAATTGGTCAACTTCTTAATCCTATAAGTTTCCAAACTCCATTCATTCCTATATGCCTTTGAATGGAAACGATATTATATCGTGGACTTTATATTTTTTGGGTTGAAATCATATTTCCGTAACTTTATGGTGTACGTATTAACTGTGGAGGAAATAAGCTTCAACCATTACATGTTACAAATATACTTTCTTGCTATTGGTTTTGAAATAAAAATCTCTTTTCGTTATTTATTGCGAAAGTTATAGTATAATGGAATTAGACAATTCACACATAAGACGGAAGAGTTTTTTCAATATGGACACAAGTACAAGTATATTCTTTGTAGAAAGAAGAAGCGGTTCTGCAACTTTTGTTTGACGAAGCATGAAAATGTAATGCATTAAAGGACTATCGTAAAACGAAATTCTTGGCTTCTTACAGTATTTTTTCCCCCATTTTGTGAGCTTTAATTTGTCGTAAAGTTAAACGGCAACTCCACTAAAGGTTTCCCTTGTTGTTGAAGTGACCATTAAATATTTTCGGTCTCTTTATTTGTCGAACTTTCGTCTTAATAGGATTAGGAAAGTTTACACTCGATTGCTGTGGAGCCAATTGCGTATGTACTATTGTACAATATCATTTTTGGTGAGCGAAAAAGAGCAACTTTTTCGCCCCTTTTCTTACATTTTACAAAATATCTTGTAAACTAGTTGTCTTGGAGGAACATTTTTTGGGACACTTTTAAAGTAGATACAATTTCCATCAAACGAGGGTTGAACCAATATTGTAGGTCAAATAGTTACTTACATTATTATTACTTCCAGTACGGTGAATGACAATCAATGCGGCTTTGTTGAAGGTCAATCTACAGTCGATGCGATTCAGTGCATTCGTATTGCGATGTAAAAGTATAGAGCAGCACCAAAGGACTTGCACTTTGTGTTCATCGATTTGGAAAAGGCATTCGATAGAGTACCTCGTGATCTGATATGGTTGGCCTTGAGAGCACTTAATGTCCCTGAGGCCTGAGGCATATGTCAGGATGATACGAGACATGTATGATGGAGCTACGACTAAGGTTACATGCACAGCCGCTGAATCAGAAGAATTTCCGGTAAATGTCGGATTACACCAGGGCAGTGTATTGAGTCCGTTGCTCTTCAACATCATCATGTGCTACTTATTAACACGTATATCGGACGGCCTACACAGTAAAAAAAAAAGACGGTGCCAAAATTCACCATGCTTGGATAAGTAACATTTTAACATAAGTTGGTGTTCTTTCATTAAAAAATATTATCCTCTATGTGGGGTTTAAAAAAGTCAATCACCAAGTGGTGTAATTGGAATCTGACCAAAAACAACAAAGTTGTAAAAGTTACCCCGCCAAAGAAAAATTCATCTGCCGCAAAAAGAATACATATCACTCGAATCCGCCGCTCATATGTAATTTTGTTTTAGGTGTAAATGCTGGAGAAGTTTAAATGTACAGGATTACTTCCTAAAGTAATTTGATGGGAGCCGTCAAAGTGGCACTGAGTAAAATGTTAATGCTTCCACCAAATTACTGTAAGAAGTAATCCTGTACATTTAAACTTCTCCAGCATTTACACCTAAAACAAAATTACATATGAGCGGCGGATTCGAGTGATATGTATTCTTTTTGCGGCAGATGAATTTTTCTTTGGCGGGGTAACTTTTACAACTTTGTTGTTTTTGGTCAGATATCATATATTTTTGCATACTTAAATAGCCAACTAATATTCTTGTTTTGGGAAAAGTGTCAGTAGGTTTTTGTTCAGCATATTCCATAAATGAGATCTCATCAATTTAGTATCATATGTTATATTCACAGGGTCTTCTTTAAAATAAATAGATACTGCAAACGCAATTGCAAATACGCCACAATCTATACAGTTTGGCTGTTGCTGAGATTTTTTAAAAATAATTTTGGGATGAAATGGGTACAGTTTATTAATATACATTTTGTGCAAATTTAAAAGTGAATTATTGTTCAAACTACATATCATATATATGCAGATCCGCCCTATCATAATAAGTGCACATTCAATGACCAATTTCTCCAGGACCTATTCCACCACCATATAAAATCTGAATGTTCTTTTGACTTTTCTTTACGGGTTTAATGTGCCGGCGAAGAGATTGTACACAATATAGGACATCTTGGTGGTGGAAAACATTTTCAATGAATATTTGGTCTTTTGATGAAAATAAATTTAGCAACTCACCAAACCGATTTATAACATTTGTAAACTCTGTTAAGCCATTAATGTAAACTCTGTTAATGCTCTATTAACGTTCTCTTAACACTCGTTAAAAGAGCATTAACGAAAAGATAACGTTAATGCTCTGTTAACGTTCTGTTAATCCTCTGTTAATGTTCTGATTCCTCTCTTTTATCATTCGGCTAATGCTTTGTGAACGGTCTGTTACCTTTCTTTTATTACTTGATTTACGTTCTGTTAACGTTCTGTTAACGGCCTGTTAACACTCTGTTAACGATCTGCTAACGCTTTGTTGTTGCTTTATTAACGCTTTGTTAACGTTCTGTTACTGATCTGTCTTAATGCCCCCCTGACCCAGTGTCCCAATGTCACATTGTCCCAATGTCCCAGGGTCCCAATGTACAAGTGTCCCAATGTTCTAGTTTCCCAATGTCCTAATGCCCTAAGGTCCATTTTCACAGTGTCCTAATGCCCCTATGTTCTAATAACCCAGTGTCCTAATGTCCTAATATCCAAATGTGCCAATGTCCCAATATCATGTGTTCCAATGTCCTAATGTCCCAATATCCCAATGATCCAATGTCCTAATATTCAGTGCCCCAATGTCTCAATATCCTGATGTCCCCATGTCCCAATATCTCGATGTCTCAGTGGCCCAATGGCCCAATGGCCCTATGCGTCAGTGTCCCAATGTCCGATTGTCCTATTATGCCAAGGTCATAATTTCCTAATGTCCTAATATCCCAGTGCCCCCATGTCCCTGTATCTCAGTGCCCTAATGTCCCAGTGTCCCGATGTCCCAATATCCCGATGTCCCAGTGGCCCAATGTTCCCACGTCCCAGTTTCCTCAGTGTACCTAATGCCCCAATGTCCTAATGTGTTCATGTCCTAATATTCCAATGTCCTAATGTCCACATGTTCTTCTATCCCAGTGCCCCTATGTGCGAATATCCCGATGTCCCAATGTCACAACATTCCGATGTCTCAGTGGTCCAATGCCCCTATGTACCAGTGTCCCAATGTCCCAATGTCCGATTGTCCCAAGGTCATAATGTCCCAATGTCCTAATATCCCAGTGTCCTAATGTCCCAGTCTCCCAGTGTCCTAATGTCCCAATATCCCAATGTCCCATTGTCCCATTGTCCCAATATCCTGATGTCCCAGTGACCCAATATCCCGATGTCCCAATGCCCCAATATGCCGATGTCCCCACGTCCCTGTTTCCCCATTGTGCCTAATGCTCCAATGTCCTAATGTCCCAAGACCCTAATGTCCCAATTTCCTAATATCCCACTACCCCAAGATCCTAGTCTCCCAGTCTCCCGGTGTCCCAATATCCAAATGTCCCAATGCCGCAGTGTGTTTAAAAAAATGGTCAATGCGATGAGCCGATAGACGCAATTGTTGGAAATCTTTTGTTAACTTTACCTATTAATTTACCGTTATTCAATCCACTTATCTAAATGGAAGACATTGATTCTTTAGAAGGACCACCAGAAGATCATTCGTTCCAAATTTCATAAAAATCCCATCACGAAGAGAGACAGTAGAAGCAAGTCTTTCTGCTACTGTAGACTTCATTCTGAAATTGGGTTACTCGCTTAAGTCTGTGAGGGTGAAAATTTCACCGTTTATTCCATATATCTTACTCGTTATTGTGCCGATCGAAGATTTTATTTGGAAAGGCACTAGAACAGGATATGTGGAATATTTTGGTAAAAAAAATTTTTTGGGGGCTGTTGCCTGGAAGGCTGTAGCCTGATCAAACAAAAAAGCAAGTTGTCTCCGGTAATCATAGACTTGTTCGCTTTCGTTTTTCTTTTTCCTTTGGCGGGCGAGACGCTCTCGCGTCTCTTGATATATAATTTCCAACTGGCGAATAATATAGAGATTCTAATTAATTTCCCAGATGTGCATTACCAAAAACACCAGAAATGCAACAGACGAACATGTTTGGTCAAGTATCAATAAATTATCCGATTGGGTTTTTTTAAACACCAATTAGGAATGTTCGCATTTCCTTATTGACATTTTATGATGGTTCTATGATATCAGTGCAAGTGTGCGCTCTGTGGCGCACTTGGTTGAGTTGCACTATACGATGCTAGTAATCTAGAGGTCCGGGGATCGAATCTCGGCGTGGTCAAAAATTTCCGTACATCATATTTCAAATTAAAAAGAACAGAGCAGCATTCTAAATGCTTAATTACCCAAGTTGGAGTTTTTTTTTCAATACAAAAAAAAAAAATTTTTTTTGTATTGAAAAAAAAAAATTAGAAACTCCCAATTACGGTTTTTGAAAAACACCAACCGAAAAACAATTAATGATTTTTTCGGATAATCAAATATTTCCCTTCTGAGGTAATTATTAAACACCCATCTTTTGAAATAAAATAAACACCAGTCCAGGGCGGACTCCATGGAACACCGGATTGGGGTTTTATTAACACCAATTTTGTTACAGTGTAGAAATATCTCTTCTTTTTGCCGATGATATAGTCCTCAGTAGCCCAAACATCGTTGCCTTGCAAGCTGCACTTACAAAATGGTGTGACATTCTGGAGAAGCATGGACTGAGGGTAAGTATAACAAAGACTAAGTTCTTATGCTGCCCATTCTCAGACCCAGATGCACCGATACCAGATATGTACGTCAAAGGAGAGCAGCTTAAGTCTTGTACCAAATTCAAGTACCTTGGCTCGATGGTGAACAACGGAGCTACATGCGATGATGACATCAAACATCGCACAAATGTTGGGTGGATGACGTGGCGAGAAAACTCTGGAGTTTTCTGCGATAAGAAAATGCCACTGAAGCTGGAGGGCAAGTTGTACAAAACGGTTGTACGTCCCGCCCTCATGTATGGATCAGAATGCTGGACCATGTATGAAGGTTACGTGAAACAAATGACATCGACTGAAATGAAAATGTTACGCATGTCAGTTGGTGTAACGAAAAGGGACCACATCAAGGCAGCTTGCCCATAGACCAACCAATCACCGAAAAGCTCGAAGACCGACAAATGGATTGGTATTGCCATGTTCAACGGCGTCCGCCTGAGAACCCCGCAAAGAAAGCGATATCAATGGAAGTTCCACTTGATGGACCCAAGGTCAGAGGCAGGCCGAAGAACACCTGGATGTGTCAAATGAAAAAGCAACAACAACGCATTGGTCTCGGCCATGACACGATCCAAGGTAGAGGTGCCTGTAGAAATATGCTGGGATATTATCGCCAAAACGGGCGATGTGCATACACCGCAGGTCGAGCAACGCGAAGCCATGGAGCGGTATAAAGAACGAGGCAAGGAAGAAGAAGAAGACTTCCAGTACGGTGATATTGTCTTTTCAACCATAATAAATACGAGGGTGGTAGAAGAGAGTTTTTCATCAATTAAAACAAGGGCAGGTTTGGGGTTACTTGCAAGTAAATTTCAGAAGATGAAACCGATGCTGACACAATTTGAGTTGCCAAAAATGCTGATCTACTTATTCTACTATGGCTGACTTGGGCTTTCATAACAACAACATTTACTTCAATGTATATTCATAAAATTCGCATGAGAACTTCTTCTAGGCTCCACCATGTTCATTCACATGTTCAATGGGTAGGTTACACAACCTCTGGTCCATTGTGGATGAAGAAAACAAGTTTCGACAAATAAAATAGCCAGATTTTGTTTTGAAAGCAAACGACTTTTTTTCAGAACAAACGAGCCCCGATGAAATTCCCGGAGCTGGGGAACTGTGTCTCGTCGTAAGGAGAAGTTACAAAGACTGATCTTAATAGCCTGAGATACATCTTCAGCCACATCGGCCATAAAATAAAATTAACTAAGCTCGTTTGTCCATCTTTAACAATAAAGGACGAATCGTTTTAAAATGACGTTAACCAAGGGCCAAATGTGTTTCAACCTACACTGCAAATCTTATTGCAGTCATTATTGGGTGCTTCATATGTGTCTCGTTTCATGTAATGAGAATCCTGGCTTCATTTATAAGCATTTAGCCTAAATTCGGCGATATTTATTACTACCTGCTTAGAGACAAAGTTATACCTTCAGAGAGGAGAGCGGCAGTATCCTAAATTGCATAAATGGTGTCCATACACAGGACCTGTTCGACATAATACACCTGAAAGTTAGATTAGGATAGACTGGTAAAATAGATAGTTCAGATAAAGTTTTGGTGATAAATGGAATTACATACAAATCTGTTCATCAGACTTAAAGCAAGTTAAATTGCTTCGGTCGACATTTTCATAAAATATTCTCCAGTTTTAACTCTGTTTCCTGTTGTCTTTTCTATCTCAAATTAAAGTTGCTTAATACAATCTATTCCACTGATTTACCGTATGGCTCGTCGTTACCGCAGATACTTCATGTCGCGAACCACGGCTAAGTGTCGAGCCATCGTCACTGCAACAAAAAAATAATGGGAACGCGTCTGACTCGGTGGCATTTTGACCCGGCGAGGCCAGCATATTGCGTGGGTGATGGAGTCAGAGCGTCCCCATCCTTGATCAGCCACCATTCAAAACATTTTGGGAAAAACTAAAAGGATAGGGTAAAGGAAGGAAGGTGCCCATCCTTCGGGCTTCGCTCAAATGTGTTTCTATTAATGACACACAACATATGTAAAGCTGGATCAAATCCGAACATGGGGTCATGGGGCTGCCATACAAACCTAGCCCCAATCTGAGTTCTTCTAAGAAAAACTTTTTTATTTCTGTACCAATTTCAACTAAATTTCACACAAATGTGTTTCTAAAGATAACACAAAATATATGCTAGAATGGATAAAACCGGACCATGGCGTCATGGGGCTGCCATACAAACTTAACCCCCCAAATTAGGTTCTTATAAGAAAAACGTTGTTATTTGTGCACCAATTTCAACCAAATTTGACACAAATGTATTTCTATTGTTGACACAAAACATATGTAAGAATGGATTAGATCGGACCATGGGGTCATGGGGCTGCCATACAAATCCAACCCCCCAAATTAGGTTCTTCTAAGAAAAAGTGTTTCATTTGTGCACCAAAAATCAACCAAATTTCACACAAATGTATTTCTATTGATGACACAAAACATATGTAAGATTGAATCAAATCGGACCATGGGGTCATGGGGCTGCCATACAAACCAAACCCCCCATATTGGTTCTTCTAAGAAACATTTTTTTACACCAATTTCACAAAACCTTGAATTAATGTGTCTTTATCAAAGCAACTAAAAAGTTCAAAACGAATGGAATCGTTCTGTGGGATCATGCTCTGGCAACCCCAATAAAATTTTCCGAGTAAATATTTTTATTTGCCCACTTATTTCAACCAAGCCCAAAACTTTTGTCAAGACGGAAGAAAAAGAATGAGGAGGGGGATTACATACAAGTCATAGGTACGCCCGAAAAAACTTTTAGCCCAAGCGAAGGGTATCCGAATTCCGGCCGCGCCCGAAATTAGCCTCGGCCCCGGGGGTTGGCGAGCGTAGCGAGCAGGAGGCGAAGCCCCCTAGTTTTATTTATTGTTTCATAAAATTAGAACCCTGATGATGGTCTTTTGACCGAAATACACTCCAAATTAATAGGATAGTTCCACTTGAAAAATGGCTGTATCTCGGTAAGTGATAACGATATTTTCTTCAAACTTGGTGACAATATTTTCAGTAGCTTGCTTGTTCTTTGCATAGCAGAAGGTCGCAAATCCGGAGTCCCGTTAGGATTTTCTTACGATAATTCTTAAAAACAGTACAAATGGTGAAGTCAATATGATAGTTCTAGTGGAAATAAAACATCAAATAACGGTACGAAAGGATAATTTTATTTTGAAAAATGTATCTGGTAATAAGTAAAACTTTATTGAAGTAATTTGAGGTCAAAAAGTTAATCTGGGATAGAATTGTATAGGTTTTAACGGTTAATTAAATTAATTTAAGCCCAAACTCCACTAAACGTTCGCAGAAGAGCTTCAGTGTTCTTAAACTATCGTCTAACGGTATAGATCTTCGTTGTCATTCATCCCCACACATTTTTGCTAGTACCTAGATCTAGGAAGTATGGAGGTCTTTCCTAAACCTTGATTATCTGGTCCTTAAACCAATCTTTTATCAGTCTTGCTCCATGATTGACGCCATTATCTTGCTAAAATCTCAAAGAAGTTGGATGGAAAATATCGGTGATTTTAAGAATTATATTACCCAGAATATTTTTGTAGGCCTGGACGTTGTGAATACTCCTAATTTCCACAAGCTCAATAGTTCCACAGCGAGATATTCAACCCCATACTTCGACATTTCTTACTCTTAGTGATGGGTCTACAAAATTAATTCCTTCTTGCTAAAATCGTGGAAATAATATCTAAATCCATCTGAACCGACGATATTTATTTTTTTCCGTCAGTAAAAATAACGCGTTTATGCGGTGTGTGCCACCCTTTGGTCGGTGTGGGGCCGGCTTAATCCATACAGTTTCTACATTGGGGTTGAATATCTTGGTATGGAACTATTGACCTTTTTAAAATTAGGGGTATTCAGAGTACCCAGGCGTTTAAAGATATTCTACCTAATGTATTGCGTAAAACTTCCGATATTTTCCATGCCATTCCTATAATATTTTAACAAAATAATGACACCAATTATGAAAAAATACCGGCGTACAGAGGGCTGCGCCCGCAATACGAGGGTTTTTTAGAATTTTGATGCATAGTGAATATTTTTTGTACATATATTTTAATTTAAACGCGTTCCACCTTTAATTAGACCAATCCAAGAATAGATTTACTATTTACCCAGTTGATATAAAAGTACTCCAAGGCAAATCTACAGGCATTTTTCGATTTAAGATTTCTGATGGCCTTTGAGCAAAAAGAAACTAAGACAAACGTAAGGATGGCTTGGTTTTACATATGAACTGAATTATCAGCTGTAAATCTACTGCTTAGAGAAAACATAGTAACCCATGCCATGCGTTAGTCCATAGTGGCCATCAGAAAATAAAAATGGCACCGTTTTCACACTATTGCATTTCATAGTATGCGTGAAAATTTTATTCAAACGTCAATTTTTTGTTTACAATTGAGAATATAAAATCCACGTAATATTTATTACTCTCTTAAAATGCAAACGTGATATTTAACCCTTCTGTTGGCGTATAGATCCAGACAGACCATTGGTAGTATTAGTATATCTTGATGAAAAATACCGTTCAACAATATTTTCCACCCCTTTCCATATATATTTCAAAGGAACCGACGGCCACAAATGCGATCAAACCTTCGGCGAAATGTAAACAATGTCTAAAGAAACAAAAAAAATGGCGCATCATCGTAAGACATAGTATGTAAACTGTTTTAAGATCCAAAATTAGACCTCTTTAAAAATTAAGATTGATTTCACAGAAAATTCAGCTACACCTTAGGCATAATAGCTCGTAGGCGACGACAGAAGGGTTAATAATTGCATCGACAATATTTTGACGTTTGAATTATTTCGTGGAGTGTAGTGTAATAAATTTGGAGTCAAACTTATATGGGTTGTGTTATCACATAGCCATTCTGGACTAACGCATGGCATGGGTTACTATGCTTTTTCTAAGATCTACTGTTACTGTTTTTTAATCAAGGAAAAGCAACTTATATGAAATGATTCCATTGTGTCCCCTGACATAAGAGCCCACGCAAGCTTTGCTATGAGTATTGAACAAGTATTCTTGTGCAGCTATTCAGGGACACCCTGATCCTTGGTCCTACAAACTTCAAAAATATTTGTGGCAAACACTATTACCATTCTATGCGTTTCCACCAAATTTCATGTTCATTGCTTCATCAAGTTAAAAGAGATGCATTGAAGAAATGCTTAAGAGGCTTCCCTTGCATTGTGAAAGGCCCTTACTAAATACTTACTTGCCTATATTTCCGGTTTGGATACAGTTATTCGAATGAAAATTTGTAGACAAATTCCCTATGTAATTTTCTAAAAACCCTTAGCAGAATTTTCAAATTTGAAAGCCTAAAACGGGCTACGCACGAACAAATTGAAATTTTACAAGTTTACTGTTATTTATTTTTCCTTAGCAAAAGTCAACAGTCTTAATATTTAACGTATATAAGGCCATACTGACCAACATTTGTGCAAAGTTTCATATCGATCCCTATAACGGTTTAGAAAAATGGAGGTCGAAAAAGAAGTTTAACTTAAAACGCCAATAACTTTTTTACCGTTACTCCAAACTGAAAATGTTTAACTGATATGAGATGTAATCGTTTAGATCTTTGATTTAAATACCCATGCGTCAATCTCCGATAAAAACTAAAAAAGTCTACTTTTTCAAACGTTCCGGACACCCTGTTAACTTCTTCCTACCAACTTCTAAGGTATTTGTGCCAAAGACTGTAACCATTCTACACATTCCTACCAAATTTCATGACAATCGGTTGAGCCGTTCGCGAGTTATTTAGTGAACAGACGGACAGACGGACGGACGGCCAAAATCGATTTCATAAGGGTTTTTTGAAAAAATATTTTCTAAAAAACCCTAAAAAGGCTGATAAAAGGTTGATTTCAAGACCAGCTTATCAATAGGTTATGGAAAGACCTTCATAGTTCCTAGATCTAAATATCATCAAAAATGTGTGGGAATGAATAACGAGGAAGATCTATACCGTTAGAGGATAGTTTAAGAACACTGTAGTTCTTTGGCGTACGTTTAGAGGAGCTCGGGACGAAATCAACTTAATTTACCGTTTAAACCTACACACTTCTATCCCAGATTAAGTTTTTGGGCTCAAATTACTTAAATAAAGTTCAAATTATCACCAGCTAAATTTTTCATAGTAAAATTATCTTTTCGTACCGTTATTTCATGATTTATTTCCACTGGAACTATCCTATTGACTTCACCATTTGTACTGGTTTTAAGAATTCTCGTAAGAAAATCCTAAGGGGACTCCGGATTTGAGACCATCTGTTATTCAAAGAACAGGCAGGCTACTGAAAATATTGTCACCAAGTTTGAAGAAAATACCGTTATCACTTACCGAGATACATCCATTTTTCAAGTGGAACTATCCTATTGATTGAGAGTGTATATTGGTTCGAAACAAGAATATACGACTTTCATTTCATCGTGGATCAACACTGGAGGATATACAACATTTTTCTCTGATTGAGTAAAACGATCCCAGCAATAAAATTATTCAAATCCAACTAAGTATGTTCAACCGGAAACGATGGGACACACCAAAAATCTTCCCGTATAGCAGAGCAGCAACCAGTTTTGCTGATATGACGACGGCTAAACAGTGTTGTGCAATGCAAACAAAAATACGTAACATTTCCAATCAAATAGTGTGTGCAATGGAGGTAACTCAGATCCGCACGGTAAGATTAGCGTATCACCAACGCCGTCTAGATATCAAAGCCGCAATGTAACCACTTAACCGTCAAAAATATACTACTAAATCGTGTCATGTTCATAAGATGGTGACATTAAGGCAAATTTCCCCGATAAATCAGTGACTAGTGACTACCGGGCGGATCTGAGTTATCACCATTACACACACTATTTGACTAGAACTGCTACGTATTTTTGTTTACATAGCACTGATTTTAGCCGTCGTCATATCAGCAAAACAGGTTGTTGCTCTACCGTATCAGCAAAACAGGTTGTTGTTCTGCTCTCCGGGAAGATGTTTGGTGTGTTCCATCGTTTCCAGTTGAACATTGTTGATTTAGTTCCACTGCCTTGCTCTAAATAAAAATGATGACGTATTTGAATTTAATATGTAGTAGCCACGGCGTTAATGTACAGCTGAATTCCGGCTATGATATATGGCGTTGGTGTCACAAGTCACTGATTTATCAGAGAAATTCGTCATGACGTCACTATCTTGTGAACATGCCACGATTTAGTAGTCGATTTTTGACGTTTAGTGGCTACATTGCGGTCTTGATATCTAGACGGCGCGTTGGTCCCACGAACGCCATATAGCCATAGCACATAGCTGCAACCACTGCCATCTAGATAGACAGGCCGGATTATCAGCTGATCTGTCAGTGGTCATGCAACACTAGTAGCGCCATGGTTGGTCATGGTCCGCGCTTAGTACTGCCAAAGTACCGCTCAGTACAATCCACAAATTGTCCACAATCCAAATATCAGTGGCTGTCAGCCTGTCATTTCGTGTGACTTGCTATGATATACACATGCCAGTGCGTTGATTTTTGGGATAAATATGGTAAGTACGATGTTGATGTATACTATTTTACCATTTGCACATCAAAAACACATTAAAGCAAACCATAACCTTTGTTTCGTAATAAACGCTCGGCATATTTAAACTTTTGGGTTCAGAAGCACTGGAGGTTGTGGGCTTTACAAATGTCAACTGTCACTGGTCACGAACGCACTTGTCCACTTGTAGACGAACAAATTTCTGCAGTTCGGCCTGTCTATCTAGATGGCAGTGCTGCAACTCAGCCGCGATTACGACTTAATTTATATCCGTCATCATTAGTATTTAGAACAACTTATAATACTTGCTAGGCATGGGAATAGGTCATAAAGTATATTTAATACTCTTAAGACCCCCTTTCTTTATATCGTGAATTTAATATTTTTATATTGATTTTGATTTTTATATCGGGGGCTTTTGTAAGAAAATGTGTTGTTTCCGTTAAATTTGTTCTGACATACGTAGGTATGTCGAATTCCTCACGGTTCCCCCGACATATGTATGTAGGTTATTAAAAATTTTAATTTTCTTTTTCTCACGTTGCTGGTGCTTGTGTCTCCCGTGCGTTTTTCAAAAACCTTTGCAGAACAAAGTTACAGTTACAGTACAAAATTTGAGATACCTACATAATGCCGAAGAACAAAATCCCGCCCGATCATAGTCCTTTTTTTTTTTTCAAAAAATCTAGCGCGCCATTGCAAAATATCGCCATTATAAAATCCTGCCACCTCAAACTCCCGCTCCACTAGGTGTTAGGGCAAATCAAGAAGATGAAACAACTCGAGACAAAATTGCTTTGAACTCCATACGGGTTTGTTGCGATGGATTTGCTTACAAACCCGCGTCATATGAGGCACACGTACTCGAATTCAATGCGAGTTTGTTGTGTGAGATGAACTTTATAGGATATTTTCTTAAATTTAATTTTTGCTCAGACATTTTTTTATAACGTTCACCATTTCGGAGATATAGCTGAAAATTTAAAAAATTGTAGCTTCAACCCCCTCTCTCCACGTTAGCTTACCTCCCAGGCCCGGGCACTTTCAGTATGTGTACTAAATAGGTAATCCTAAAAGCGGCCCCAGACCGACCGGTGTGTGGCAAACACCGCACAAAAGATTGATACGAAAAATCGTGCAGCAGCAGTGTGGTTGGGCGACTCCAAGGTATCATTCTTGGAACCGGTCATTTGTGCGGTGTGTGCCACACTCCGGTCGGTATGGGCCGCCTTAAAATAAAAACCGACACCCACTTGGATGTTCTCTAACAATGCTTTCATTGATTGGACTATCATCCGTGATTTGTGCTCATTAATATCTCTTCTTAAATAACAAAAAAGATAATACACATGCACATATGTATTTGGCATTTCAGTTGACCTATAAATAAACTGATGGACATCCATTCAATCATTCCAAAGAAGAATGAGCAAAGTACGAGTAGTACATATTTAGTTTCACGGGAATTGTTTGCCTTTGTTTGTATCCATTATATCCCAAGGTGAAGCCATTCAAATGGAGTTGCAAAACGGACAGCAGCTATCTAAAAATATCGGACATAATGGGCGTACATGTATGTATATTCAAGCAAATATGTACTTCCGAAAACAAGTTGAGAGTATGGTTTATTGACAAGGTGTATTATTACGGTCTTTTTTTTCCAATCTGTATTCAGGTACGCAAAAGTCTCTTCCATATGTTAAATATTAGTGATTAAAGCTAAAAAAATATGGAATTTCAGAATAAACTTGAATTTGTGGAAAATTTTATTCACTGAGCGTCCAACGCTAAAACCTATGCACGACTGCGCTCTTTTTTGCCATTTTCCATCACTTTATGAAATGTTGCCGGTGTGATTTTCCGCAATTTCTGATCAAATGTTCTCTTTAAACTTCCTAAGAGCATGCGATTTATTGATATACCGGTAGCCCCATAGAAAGAAATCTGAAGCCTTTGGATCAGATGCCCGCGACGACCATTTGATGTCACCATGTTTAAAGAGGCTAGGATTCGAGAATATTATGTCCCACGATTAAGATTTGACTATGAGACGAACAGTTCTGTTAGATTATAGGTGCCATGTCTCATTGAGCCACAGACCACACTTTACAACCATTTGTGCTAAGCGTCGTTGTGTTGATGTTTCACCGTCCTCTGTAACATTTTCGACTTTCCCAACGATTTTTAAAAAACTTACCATAAAAATAATGATTAATACTCATAAAGGATAGAATTCGTCCCAATTCATTAACATACATATACAGGGTTATTGGTTAAGTCGACCTATTCCCTGCAACACGTTATAATAGGGTAAAAATGCAACAAAATGAGGCCATAAATGTTAGGCCGATTTTCAACGGTCACTGAGATATTTGAATTTTCAGATTTTTTTTAAATAACCTCGAATTTTACCATTTAAAGTAAGAATTAAAAAACTACTAAGGTAATGGGTTAAAACTTATTTTGGGATTTTAGTCAACACTATAGCAGACATTTCTTAATCATGTAAAATTTCAAAAACCCATCACAATTTCGGAATTTTTAATTTTTAATAAAAAAAAATTATCTTAAATTTTTTTAAAGTTGATTTTTAATATAGCATTACTAAAAAAAATTATATGACACGGAGTCTGCAGACCGCTGGAAAAACATACTCGTGTTGTCAGCTTTCCAAAAAGGTGTCAATGTCAATATAAATATTTGAATTAATTGAAACAGTTAGCTGCATCTTGTTCGGGGACCATAATTTCGTTTGATAAAAAACGACAAATCCATAAAACAATAAAAACAAGTCTGTCAAGTTAGCACTACCACTTTAAAATTTCGACAAACGCTATAGTGCATTAAATGTCGCGATTTTGTCGTAATGCAATGGAGAAAGAAGAAAAATTGTCGCGCCCCTCCTTCCCCTTAAAAACTACCCTTAACCCATTATTTGCGGGTATTGATCCACTGGGAATTATTTGATGAAAATTGGTGTAACATGTTCTCTTCGGTCCTAGATTCAGAATTTGTAACTATTTTTTTCGTATGACCTCAGGGATCCTTTCCAGGACATGTGTCGAAAACGACACACCCGCACTACAGCGACACAAAATTTGCAAGGGAAAATCTTATCTACTTTCTTGAGAAAAATGGTTTACATAATGAAAATAAAGGGAGTGAATATTTTATTATACAGTCTTGACTCGGTAGTCCGGATCTCCTTTAATCCGGATATCACGCTAATACGGACCACTAAATGTTTCCCCTACGTATTCTATAGTCCGGACTTCGGCAGCAATTTTGACTCTATAGTCCGGATATTTATACCACGCTCTGTGGCTTAATTGATTGAGTCTCACTCTACGATGCTAGTAATCTAGAGGTCCGGATATCGAATCTCGGCGTGGTCCAAAAATTCCGTACATGTGCGGATAGGAAATATATAGTGCTTGCAACATTATATATAGGTTATGTAAAAAAAAGCATTCATTCATTTGAAAAATCTTGTTTTTATATTGCCCATATTATTTCGAGAAAAAAAAAACAACCTTATTTTACACATTGTTTGGAAACAATATATTTACATATTGTCTGCGATGGTTTACATTGGGAAACACTGGGAATAGGATATAGAATATATTAGCTGCCCGCACACTAACATATAGCCTCCAAAAATAATGGAGTATTCAAACGTGAGAGGAGATGCTGAACTGCATCTCCCCGATCGGTTTTTCATGATACATACATCAAGTATAAAATCATTCACCTTTATGTTTTGCCATAATTATACGATTTACGGAATAATTTATTGCCGGAAAGCGTGTGGGTGTATGGGCAGATACCAAAGATTCAAAAAGTACTCATCTGGTTACTTGAATCGAATCGTTTCGATACCGAGTAAAATAGAAAGAGAAGTATCGATACCAGAATTATCGAAACTTTACTTGTATCGGAATGTCGTTAGAGTGCTTCTCATATATTGATTTCCAACTCAATTATGAAAATAACAATTTCCAGTTTCAAGAATCACATAATGTACTTGATGCAAATATGACGCTGTTAATGCGCGGATGCAGGGCCGGATTTAGCCTCTATTGCGCCCCTGGGCAGTAACGAATTTGCCGCCCTCCGCCACTAGATAAGTTTGAAGGTAGCAGTTGTCACCTCACCAAAGGAAATGTAGGCAAAACGTTAGCGGGCGTAAAAATTCAACTTTCATATTTTTTTACTATTAAGCGTATTTTGTTTGAAAATTTTTTATGTTGCTTCCCAGGAGAGGAATCTAAGTGTTTCATGACCCTCCCAAAATTTTTTTAGGAATGATTAAAACTCGAATGAGAACATAGAAAACTGTACAATTCTTACTACATTCGGCTTTTCACTTTCTTTAGAAATGCGTTCATGTTTTCTAATTTTTTTTTTGTCGATCGTTTCGGAAATAGTTTGCGAATTACCACCAACAAATGAAATTTCATATATTAGCATCATATTTAACCAGAAAACGTCATATCCAATAAACCCAAAAATAAGAAAGCTTACGGTAAATTTTGAACACACCTTGACCTATTTTTTTTTCGGTGATAAAGATAACGAAAGCGAATTGGGAAAGCACTTACTGATGTTATTCAGCAAAAATCATTCCGTGCCTTTTTAGAGAATTATCTATTTTTTTTTGTTTTATGATAAAAGGATCTATGGCAATTACGTGTGAAACAAAATATCTGGTCTATGTTGACCAAAAAAATCACAAAGTGCACGAAAAGCATTTTGATTTGAACGTCCATTTTCGTAAAAGACTGCAACGACCTTAACGCACTGCTCAATTGTGTATTTCTGCATGGTTGAATTTGCCAAACACTGAAGCAAAGAAATGTCTTATAAAATTGGGCGAGAAACTTACCGTTAAGGTGTGACACTCAATTAACATCGGGCATTCTAGTTGGACCACCCTTTATTTTAAATTATTTTTTATTTTCGATGGAATTTTCCGTTTTTCTCTGAACAAAAAATTTCAAATTCAAAAATGTAAGCGCAGAAATTCTTGAAACTTTGTTTAAACCTATTCACCCAAAATTTGATAGCCAATTCCACACTTCTAATATCGAGACTTGGACCTTTTCCGAAACCAGATCCTTGCTTTCCAGCGAATTTGATGTGGGGACAAATTTAAGAAGTAATTGAACACGCAAAAATGTGTTGTTAGATGAGTTACTTGTTTGGGGGCGTTTCTAACTTTCCAAAGGATCGCTACCACCAAAAATATTTTTTGTTTTTTTTTCTCTCCAAGTCTGGGGCAATTTTAGTGGCTTGAAAGCAGGCTGGGAGCCAAGTACTCGCGTATTTAAATCATTTAATGTGGCTTCAAAGATGATTTATACTCCTACTCTAATTAAACTAAAGGCCGCCAAGCAACATTTTGCGAAGTCCCAATTTTTGAAGGCGGAATCATATTAAAATTTGAGTTGAGGTTGGGATTAGGCGCTTTGGATTAAGACGAATATGTACATCTAACTAGAATAAATTAAGAAAGCAAATTATTTTCTACAATTATGTTTGATTTTTCAAAATCCATCTTTTCCATAATCTTAGACCAATGAAATAATTTAAGGATTTGCCGCCCCTCAAATTCTGCCGCCCCGGGCAGTAGCCCAGGTTGCCCATATGGGAAATCCGGCCCTGCGGCGGATGTGTCGTTTTCGCAACATTTTTTGTAAATGCAACTTCTGAGTACTTTGCTTTACCCGCTTGAAATAATTTTTGACCAGTACAAAGAAAACAGTTCTAATTTACTTATCCAGGGGATATTTCATGAATTCTATTAGCATTTTCTGAAATTTAGCGATTTTGTTTGAGAATTTCAAAAATTTGCGAAACAGGTGTTTTTGTCGCTTTCGCAAATAGTCAAAAATGTTGTGATTGAACATTTTATGGGTTTTTATATGTAAAGTGGACATTGATTTTTAGTTCAAAATAGCTGTCGATTCGTTGCGTGTCGTAGAAGCACTACATTATTAGTTTCATTATATGTTTCGTTTTCGACACACCCGCAAATAATGGGTTAAGTGCATTTGAGCCTCAGTTAACCAAATTCGAGTTCCAAGAATCTCCCCAATGATAAAGGTGTCCAGTAAGATATCACAGGGGCTGTTTAAGAGATTTCCACCCTGAAAAAATTTGTCGCGCCCCTCCTTCCCTTAAAAACTACCCCCGTCAAGTTAGCACTACCACCCCGGTAGCGGCCACTTCAAGCATTTCCGTAAAACAAAAAGTATCCAATTAATTGTCGCAGGAACCGAAAGGGGTGGTGGTAGTGCTAACTTGACGGGGGTAGTTTTTAAGGGAAGGAGGGGCGCGAAAATTTTTTTCAGGGTGGAAATCTTTTAAGCAGCCGTAGTGAGAGTTTACTGGACACTTTTAGTATTGGGGCGATTCTTGGAACTCGAGTTTGGCGAACTAAGGCTGAAATGCAATTAGGGGTAGTTTTTAAGGGGTAGAAGGGGCGCGACAAATTTTTTGAAGCGTGCAATATGCCTTTCGGTTCCTGCGATTATTAATTGGATACTTTTTGTTTTACGGAAATGCTTGAATTGGCCGCTACCGGGGTGGTAGTGCTAACTTGACGGGGGTAGGTTTTAAGGGAAGGAGGGGCGCGACATTTTTTTTTTCAGGGTGGAAATCTCTTAAGCAGCCCCTGTGATATCTTACTGGACACCTTTAGCATTGGGGAGATTCTTGGAACTCGAATTTGGTTAACTGAGGCTCAAATGCACTTAAGGGTAGTTTTTAAGGGGAAGGAGGGGCGCGACAATTTTTTTTCTTTTTCCATTGAATTACGACAAAATCGCGACATTTAATCCACTATAGCGTTTGTCGAAATTTTAAAGTGGTAGTGCTAACTTGACAGACTTGTTTTTATTGTTTTATGGATTTGTCGTTTTTTATCAAACGAAATTATGGTCCCCGAACAAGATGCAGCTAACTGTTTCAATTAATTCAAATATTTATATTGACATTGACACCTTTTTGGAAAGCTGACAACACGAGTATGTTTTTCCAGCGGTCTGCAGACTCCGTGTCATATAATTTTTTTTTACTAAAAATTAAAAATTCCGAAATTGTGATGGGTTTTTGAAATTTTAAATGATTAAGAAATCTCTGCTATAGTGTTGACTAAAATCCCAAAATAAGTTTTAACCCATTACCTTAGTAGTTTTTTTTAATTCTTACTTTAAATGGTAAAATTCGAGGTTATTTAAAAAAACCTGAAAATTCAAATATCTCAGTGACCGTTGAAAATCGGCCTAACATTTATGGCCTCATTTTATTGCATTTTCCCCTATTATAACGTGCTGCAGGGAATAGGTCGACTTAACCAATAACCCTGTATATATTTTTCTGTTCCATTACATATGTACATCTTTGATTAAAAATTCGAACAAGCAAAAACTAATCTTGAGGTAAACTGAAAAACTAAAACTAATCTTTCCTAAATACAAAGTGTCATTAGGTGATTTCAGATTGCAAAGTGTGGTGGAGAATTTATTTTGTTTCATATGTTTTTTGGGGTGATTAGCTCGAATCCGGAGCTTCCCACCAAAATTTCATTGCGGAACAGGGTCAAAACAGGGATTTGGAGCGACACTTTTGTTCGCTCCGCTCCCGCTCCGAAGAATTTGCAACTGCTCCGCTCCGAATAAATTTTTTTTCGCTCCGCTCCATTACAAAAATACAACAAAACTTCATTGTTCTTAGTAAATATTTATTATTTTCCGCGAATTCAACTTATATCTACTCACGTATTATAGAATATGACTTAATAGGTGCGTTTTATTCGATCAAGTACACAACAGGATAGCACTAATTTCGTACAAATTTGAACATAAAACGAGACCGAGGCTAATTTCAGGCGCGGCTGAAATTTGGATACCCTTCGCTCTCCTCCGGGCTAAACCCGTACCTACGACTTGTATTTAAGCTCCCCCCACCATTCTTTTCCTTCCGTCTTCACAAAAGTTCCGTTGCGTCGACAAAACAATATTTGTGTGGGGTTTGGTTGGAAGTAGTGGGCCCCATAGTTCGATCCCATTTGTTTTGACCTTTTTTGTTGCCTTGATTAAGACACATTAATTCAAAGTTTTGTGAAATTGGTGTAAAAAATGTTTTTTAGAAGAACCAAAACGGGGGGTTGGGTTTTTATGGCAGCCCCATGACCCCATGGTCTGATTTGATCCATTCTTACATATGTTTTGTGTCATCAATAGAAATACATTTGTGTGAAATTTGGTTGGAATTGGTGCACAAATAAAAAAGTTTTTCTCAGTAGAACCTAATTTGGGGGATTAGGTTTGTATGGCAGTACGTCGAGGACTCGCAAGGAATGTTGCTGATTGACGATACGGCAATTTGTAGCAGGATGCGAGAGTATTTTGACGAACTTCTAAATGAAGAATTTCCTCGAGCAGCTTTTCAAGATGTTGAGCCGAATACCACAAATATTGAAGATATCTCAGAGGAAGAGGTGATGGAGGCAATGCATCAGATGAAACGCGGAAAGGCAGTCGGCCCGGACAAAATCCCCGCGGAATTTTGGTTGAAAATGGAAAATGTCGGGCTTAGTTGGCTCACAGTTCTCTTCAACAAAATCAAAGGTGGGCAACCGATGCCTGATGCTTTCAGGGAAAGTTTTCTTCTTCCTTTCTATAAGAACAAGGGAGACTCACGCAAACTCAACAACTATAGGGCTATAAAGTTAACACCTCATACACTAAAGATCTACGAGCGAGTTGTCTGCAACCGATTGAGAAAGATTGTGCGGTTGAATGACAATCAATGCGGCTTTGTTGAAGGTCGATCTACAGTCGATGCGATTCAGTGCATTCGTATTGCGATGGAAAAGTATAGAGAAGCACGAAAGGACTTGTAATTTGTGTTCATCGATTTGGAGAAGGCATTCGATAGAGTACCTCGTGATCTGATATGGTTGGCCTTGAGAGCACTTAATGTCCCCGAGGCATACGTCAGGATGATACGAGACATGTATGATGGAGCTACGACTAAGGTTAGATGCACAGCCGGTGAATCAGAAGAATTTCCGGTGAATGTCGGAGTACACCAGGGCAGTGTATTGAGTCCGTTGCTCTTCAACATCATCATGTGCTACTTATTAACACGTGTCTCCGACGGCCTAGAAATATCTCTTCTTTTTGCTGATGATATAGTCCTCAGTAGCCCAAACATCGTTGCCTTGCAAGCTGCGCTTACAAAATGGTGTGACATTCTGGAGGAGCATGGACTGAGGGTAAGTATAACAAAGACTGAGTTCTTATGCTGCCAATTCTCAGACCCAAATGCACCGATACCTGAAATGTACGTCAAAGGAGAGCAGCTTAAGTCTTGTACCAAGTTCAAGTACCTTGGCTCGATGGTGAACAGCGGAGCTACATGCGATGATGACATCAAACATCGCACAAAGGTTGGGTGGATGAGGTGGCGAGAAAACTCTGGAGTTTTCTGCGATAAGAAAATGCCACTGAAGCTAAAGGGCAAGTTGTACAAAACGGTTGTACGTCCCGCGCTCATGTATGGATCAGAATGCTGGACCATGTATGAAGGTTACGCGAAAGAAATGACAGCGACTGAAATGAAAATGTTACGCATGTCAGTTGGTGTAACCAAAAGGGACCACATCAAGAGTAGTATCCGAGGCAGCTTGTCCATAGACCAACCAATCACCGAAAAGCTCGAAGACCGACGAATGGATTGGTATTGCCATGTTCAAAGGCGTCCGCCTGAGAACCCCGCAAAGAGAGCGATATCAATGGAAGTTCCACTTGATGGACCCAAGGCCAGAGGCAGACCGAAGAACAGCTGGATGTGTCAAATGAAAAAGCAACAGCAACGCATTGGTCTCGGCGATGACACGATCCAAGATAGAGCTGCCTGTAGAAATAGGCTGAGAAATTATCGCCAAAACGGGCGATGTGCCTACACCGCAGGTCGAGCAACGCGGAACCATGGAGCGGTATAAGAAACGAGGCAAGGAAGAAAAGGTTTGTATGGCAGCCCCATGACCCCACGGTATGATTTGATCCATTCTCACATATGTTGTGTGTCATCAAAAGAAATACATTTGTATGGAATTTGGTTGGAAGCGGTACACAAATGAAAAAGTTTTTCTTAGAAGAACCTAATTTGGCGGGTTGGGTTTGTATGGCTCCATGGTCCGATTTCACCCATTCTTATGTTTTGTGTCACCATAGAAACACATTTGTGTGAAATTTGGTTGAAATTGGTGCACAAATAAAGAAGTTTTTTCTCAGACGAACCTACACGGAGAGAAAAATGTGCAATGAATTCTACAAAATCGTACAATGAAATTCACTACATACAATTTCACTAAATTTGTAGTGAAAGTTATTAAAATGTTGCGAAATTGATTACAATGTAGTTATTGTGGCCTATTGTAAAAATGATTGCAGTGTAATGAAAAAAATAATTGCATGATATTTGTATGGATAGTTTTATTGCGTTTGAGGTAATTTTCACCACAGCCTGTAATAATTATTATTGCATGGTGTTATAGTTTTCATCATTTCGTACATGAAATTACCAAGAGTGCGTAATAATTATGAAACTGTCAAAAAATAAAACGACTAATTTATTCGCATAACTTGTAATCGTAGATAGCTTAGGTGTAGGACGTAGGACTACGAACGATAGGTCCCCGGTTCAATTCCCAGTAGAAGCAAATTGTAAAAAGGTAAAATTAAAATAGGGAAAAAGAAGTTAAGGATAAAATAGAAGTAAAAAATAAAGTAAAAATAAAAAAAGGAGAAAATAAAAAAAAAAATAACCTTTTGTATTTTTTTCTATTATCGCCAAATTATCTTCCTGGCAGATTTTATTACCAACCAATTGTTAATTTTATTACAGCACAATGAAATTTTTCATTAAAAATGTAATAACTTTCACATCAGTTGCAGTAGGGTCAAAAATCATTACAAATGCAATGGGTTTCATTACAATTTTAATACCTTTCACTACATTTTTTCTCTCCGTGTAATTTGGGTGGTTGGCTTTGTATGGCAGCCCCATGGTCCTATTTTACCGATTCAAACATACAAACTGCCTGCAGCAAAAAAAGCATTTGTGCAAAATTTCATAGCTTTTAAATTCGCCAAGTAAAACGCGTAGCAATAGACGGACAGACGGACATAGCCCAATCGACTCCCAATGTAATGTTGATCATACATGTATTATATGGTCGGAGATGCTTCTTTCAATGCGTTACAAATTTCATGACAAAGTTAATATACCCTTCATTGACTCTACGAGCGAAGGGTATAAAAATTGAGTTGTTCTAGATAGGTGTCCGGAAACTAAACTATCGCATAAGCGCACTGAAATATGATTATTATTAGTGTCATTTCCCGGGTGTACCGGGAATATCACAATTACACACATTAAACACTTATCCGATTTTTATTGGGTTTATTCTTAGGAAAAATTGTTGGCCATGACCGAAAGAAAATATGTAGGTAGTATGAGTATTAAATTTTTGAAAAATCCTTAAATATCTTTAGCTGAACAGTTAATAATTCGGGCTTTTTTATACTCCTTTTTGCTGGAAATATCACGAGAAATCATATTTTGGTGCCTTTATGTTATAGTTTCCGGACATCTCGTATAGAACGAGATCTGCAAAATTGCTTTTGTCCTGTACTCCATTCAATAAAACGCACCTAATAACTAATTTGAAATAAAAAGGGCGTTTCATTCATCGAGTACCGGACAGGACTTTTCTGTCATGGATGATCTTGCATTTCTTAATAAGAAGAGTGTTGATTATGACTAAACGCAAAACCTCTTTTATCACATTGAATTTCACAATAATCCGAAAGTCTCTCAACGAATTCTTCGCGTTTAAATCATCCATGATCATAAAACCGAGCAATAAAATGAAAAATGTCGCCAAAAAAATATGTTTTTCTCGGAATTTTTGTGATTTTTTACTTTGGAGCAGAGTGACTTTCATAGCAAAAATCACTCCACTCCAGCCTGCCAAACCGCTCCACGCTCCGATCTTTCGCTCCGAAAATTAGGATCACTCCGCGCCGCTCCATCGCCTCGCTCCTCTCCAAATCCCTGTTTAAAACTGCGAAAAAACCCAACATTTTCGGGGTTTTCCAATTTTTAGGAATATAACTCCGAAAATGTACATTTCTCCGAAAGCCTATCTACGAAAAGGTTAGAGAAAACATAATTGAGGGTCAAACGCGCCATTAATCTTTAAAATGCGTTAAGCAGTATAGCTACAATTGATAGTCATTTTTTTTCGCTATTTTGACCCTGTTTTGCAAAGAAGTATTAGTGGGAAGTTCCATATTCAGGTTCAGCACCCTAAAATACATAATGTACTAGAAAAATGCAACTTTTGCGGCCAAAAATGAAAAACCTTTCAATCTCAAAATTTTATTCATAATATGGAACTTTGTTAAAAATGGCAAATTTAATATCGATTATAATGATACCGCGCAACGCATTAGAAAAACTGCAAACATTTTAGGGTTTTTCGCGATTTTGACCCTGTTCCGCAACGAAATTTTGGTGGGAAGTTCCGGGTTCGTGCTCATCATCATCAATGTGGCACGATAGCCCGACGTCGGGCTTTGTCCGCCTGAATCGTTGACCTCCAATTGTCGCGGTTACGTGACCTTGTCCTTCAGTTTCGGAAGCCCAGCAGCTGGTGGGCGTCTTCACCTACGGAGTTCTCCCAGCGAGCTCTCGGTCGTCCACGCAACCTCGCTCCGTCAATTCGTTGTGCGTTCATTACTTTCTTTGGCATGCGATTATCGTCCATCCGTTGTACAGGCCACGCCCATTGCGAACGTTGAAGCTTCACGATTTTCGTTACTTCCAGCTCATCGTACAATTGATACAGCTCATGGTTGTACCGGATACGCCATTGATCTCGTTCGCGAACGGCCCCGAAGGACCGCCGAAGGACCTTTCGTTCGAATCTGTCTAGAAAAATTTCGTAGGCTTGGGTGAGGGTCCACGTTTCGCAACCATAAAATAGCACGGTGCCCAAGTTTCGAATTAATTATAGTGAGGACCGAGAAATAGGTCTTATTGGCTAGGTGTATCCGTCGCTTAATTTCGTTGGTTTCGTTGGCGTCCTTTGATAAGTTACAACCCAGATAGTTGAAGTTGTCTACATACTCGATATTGAGGTCCCCCATTGTGATGCCTGAATTTGCGGGCGTCCTTGTTTTCAATTGCATCATGGCCTTTGTTTTGCTTTCGCTGATATGTAGTTCAACTTCCTGTGCGGCGTTATTGAGGTTATGCAGAAGGCTTTCTGCATCACCCAATCTTCGAGACATGAAATTGATGTCGTCGGCGTATGCAATTGAGTCGACTTGATGAGTAGCCTTCCGTTGCTGTCCATACTCATGGCTCGAATTACATACTCCAAAGAAAGGTTGAAGACCGTCGTCGGTGCCAGCCCATCGCCCTGCTTGAGTCCAGTACGAGTTTAAAATAGGTCAGTGAGTCGATTCTGCACTCTGACCTGCGAGACGGTATTAGTCATCGTCCTCCTTGTGAGTCCCACTAACTTTGCTGATATACCAAAATACAGCAAAATGTTGTACAGTACACTTCGATCGATACTGTCGTATGTCTGCTTGAAGTCGACAAAGATTTGGTATACCTACGTCGATGTTATACTCCCAGCACTTTTGGAGAAGTAGCTTCACTGTGAAAAGATGATCGGTCGTTGAACGACCAGGTCTGAAGCCGCCTTTCAGGTACATTTTCCTCGACACGACTGCACGACAGCGACTCGCTCATTCCATATAAAAACCCGTTTTAAAAATGAGAGAAAAACGAGTTCTTATATGAAATGAGCGAGTCGCAGTCGTGCGGCCGCGTCGAGGACAACGTACCTTTATAATCGCCGATGATTTGTTCTGCATGCGGATTCGTGGTCAGCACCCCAAAAAACATAAGAAACAAAAAAAAATTCTTCACCACATTGTGCAATCTGATGTACTAGCTACTAGGTTTATCACGTACTATCTACACTTAAATGCTAACTTGATACATTTTCTACATCTGAAAATGTCTTTTCAGCATACGAGTATGAATCATATCTACCCATTTGCTTATAATCTCCATCCGTATCCGTATCACAACGCGTCATAATTAAAATCAAAACGCAACTAAACTATACGTAAATAAGTACCCCAGGAAATTTGAACATAAATTTGGCCAAACTTTGAAAAACTTAGGGGAAAGCTGGATTTTCGCATGAGTCTTCCTTTCGACTCTCTAGCGGTTCTACAGAGGGTCAAAGACCCAAAAATTTTTTTTTTAATATCTCGATAACGGTAATATGTGCCGGAAAGTGGTGTATGGCGAATTCCAGCTTTCCCCTAATTTTTTCGAAGTGCAATGCCAATTTTTCTGGGGCTGCCAAATAAGCCCAACTTCCAAAAATAGCCTCAAAATATAAAATGTATTTTAGTTAATCTAACTTGAAAAGACAATATTGTTTTATGCTTTCCATAGATGGAATTACATCTTCTTGAATTGAACCTTCACCGTGTTCTCAAAACAATTTAATTTTAAATATACGAGTACATCATGCATTTTTCAACATTTACGTACATATAAATGAATGTACAGAATATTTTGTTTTCACTTTATGGAAATTCAAATTCAAATAATGAACGCATCGCGGGCTCCTTCCAATGAAATGAATGTATGATGTGCTGTGCTGTGTTGCAAGTTAAACGGTTTTGCTAAAAAGATTATGTTCACAGTTCACTGGCTTTCAATTATTATTATTATTAATCGAAAAAGGTAAAAAATAAATTTTCACCGCTCACAGTTGACTGCAATGTTGTAGCGATCATTACATATTTCTAAAGACATACGAATTAGATCATGCCAACAGCTTTTAAGAAACACCAATCTGAAATTTATAAGTTTATTTATTTTATGTATTTATTATCGTCCTTCACTAACAATTTGATGATACATAATATGGGGATGAGGGCTTCGAAGATCAATGTGCGGCTTTTTTTCATGTTTGATAAATCTTTTAAAAACTTGACCCCCAAATAACGGCGTCTAGGCGCAAGCGATGGCAACGCCTGTCAGAAAATTAAGATCTAACATAAATGGCACAACTTTCTCCTTCCGATAAATCTAATTTAGTATGTATTATGGGTATTTGTCTATGCTCCATTCCTTCTTGTAGATGTATCACGGGCAAAGAACACCCTGTATGTACAAATATATTTTAAAAGGTCAGATTAATCAAATTGATCAAAGAATTCTAGAAAAAATGTTGCTCTTTGTTTCTGAACTCGATTTTAATAAATGCCGGAACTGAAGGGAATGTTAGAAGTAGAAAATGCTTGCTTCTTGCCAGACTTACTTATACATTTGTATGTATGTACTTTGTACGCATATGTATGTATGTACAGTCTATGTACATTTTTCCATTTCCGTTTCGGGAGAAATTGATTTTCGTTGTGGATCAAGTGGCTGGAGATTTAAAACAAGAACGAATGCAGGTAATGCTTAATTTATTGCAAAGTTGTTTGCTTTGGGGATTTAATTCTCTTCTTTATGATAAACATTTGTTATTATGTTGTTGAAAAAAATTACTTAGATGGTTGCTAGGTCTTGATTCAAGACCTAGCAACCAGACTCTTGAAGTCTGATTGGTGTAGTCCACGATCTAAAGAAGAAAACGTAGCGTCAAGTGGGAGAGGAAAAGAAACGAATGACGGATACTTGCTTGTGACGTAATTACTCTTAACTCAACTCCCCAGTTACAGCAGAATCACAGCCGAATAAGTACAGCAGAATTGACAATTCACCGATCGAAGATCGTCTACTAAGGAATCGATGACTTTGTTGATGAAACGTTAGAGACATTTGTATTGGCTCGGCCGTTTTTGCAATACCCAAAATGGGGACAAGAATCAATTTGACGCCAAAGACGTGATGAAAACCGACTATTGTGATTTATGAGGAATTTTAATATTATTACTGAGGCTAACACATTTTTTTTTATATTTTTACTTGCCGAGTTTCTGATAAAATAGACACTCATTTAAATCACCTAAGCTCTTGCATTTTTTTCTTATTATTTTTCAGTAAAGGTCACTCTAGATTAGCAGCCAAATGGCGACACGTGCAGCCAAATGGCCGCTGTCATTCCGTCCAAACATGTCGCCATTTGGCTGTGCGTCCAGTTTTGATATTTAATATGGCAACTCAACGAACCGCTTTGACAACCGCTTGTCAAATTCAAAGTGACAATTTTCCAACTTTTGTTTGTTCTTTTGTGTGAAAATGAATAATTCTTGAATGGTCGTGCAATAATACAAACGCGCAGAGTCCGATTTTGATAATTGAATTTAAAAAAATCACCAAAATGAAATTTTGGTTATGTCATTTTCTGTCTACATTTGGGTGCTAGTGTGGATGCTAAGGAGCAGCCAAATGGCTGCACGCGATGCCAGTTTTTGGACGCGCAGCCATTTGGCTGCTAATCTAGAGGGACCTTAAGACACTGTATTAGTTTCTTATTGGTTGTTATTCATCACAAATTCCAATAGATTAATAAAATAACGGATTCAAACTGGATGACTCGCTAAAGTGTCCTAGCTGCAAGGGAGTTGCAGAAGACGCGAGCCACATATTTTTGAGTGTCCAAAAATTAGGGTGCGACGCGCGGAACTTGATGTGGAATTCGGAGAAACGTTAAGCCCATTGAATTTGTTAAACCGTATGGAGTAGTGCCAACATAATTGGGAGGCAGTGAGTGAATTTGTGTGTAAAGCGCCGTTCGCACGATGAACTTGTTGTCCAACTTTTGAGTATACAAACAAGGTGGACAACAAATCCACCGTGCAAACAGAAGTTGGACAACAAGTCCGATCGAAATATCAACATGAACTTATTAATAATGAAGAGTTAATTAACTGAACGGGTTTTTTCATTTGTTTTGTATATTGCAAGGGTTACATGGATGGCCCTGGTAATCTCATCATAAAATATGTACTTCTCATATATACTTAGTCGGAAATGTTCAATGCTTTACAAATCAAGAGAAATGAACGAAACAACAAATATATTTTTCCTGTGCTAATGCGTATTGCAAAAGCTGATAACGTTTTACGACCGCTTCAACTTCCAACTTCAGTCCACACGGCCAACAAGTTTGATAGGATTTGTTGAAGTTGAATATCGTACGTGTGAGCTTTCCAACTTGTGAAAAGTTGGATCAAATAAGTTGTATGCGGCCCGAACGCGCCTTAACATCCACAAGGAACCTCGAAAAGAAAAAGCTAAATGCAAGTCAACAACGGGATGATAGCCGAAACCGCCCCTGCGAAGTAATATCGAGAGGTGGTCCCGCAGAGACGGCGGAGGTGGTCTGGTTTTAGCCAGTAGAAATCAGAATCATACCAAAATGCAGCAATATGTTGTACAGTACATTTCGACTGATACTGTCGTATACCTGCTTGAAGTCGACAAAGATTTGGTACACGTCGGTGTTATATTCCCAGTACTTCTGGAGTAATAGCTTTGCGATAAAAAGCTGATCGGTCGTTAAACGACCAGGTCTTAATATTGGCTAATGATTTGTTTCTGCGTACGGATTAATTTTCTTTTCCAGAATTTTTGATAAAATCTTATAAGTCGAACAAACTAATGACATGCCCCTGTAATTTTCGCATTTGAGCTTGTCACCCTTTTGTGGATTGGGAAGATTATGCTTTTGCTTTGGGATTACTTCGTCATTCCATATTTTCAGCAGTAGCGCATATATAACGTTGGTTAGTCATGTTCCACCGTGCTTCAGCAGTTCTGGTGGGTCATCTGGTCAACGCCCGGCGCTTTATTACGTTGGAGCGATTATATGACGAGACTCACATTCTCTACTGTTCGCTCTTCAAAATGCGAAGCCGATCGTTTATTTATGCTGTCGATATCGCTGATAATGTTATCATCCTTGTTCTTACAGGTTTCTCCTGGGTTGATAAGCATTCTTGACTGTGTTTATTAATTTGTATGCCTTTCTATTGTTCTTACTGGCTAATCTTTGCTTTATTTACTGTAATTGTTCGTCAAAATGTTTGCGTTTTTTACGTCTAATTACATAACTTAGATACTAGCCGAAGTTCGTTGCATCTTTCTTGGCTCGAGATGCGCGTTGTGTATATTGGCGGCAGGGTTCATTTTTCGCCTCAATCGAGGCCCTGCATTCGTCTTCGAAACATTGTGTTCGTCTACGCCGGACTTTATACCTCCTCTGCAACTCTTTTGGTGGTGTCCTTGAGCTCCTCCCAGAACTCATAAATGCCTACATTGCTGATGTTTTTAAACATGGGCGACAGTTTTTCCTCAAGGGCGGTAGTACGCAGCCGCCCGTGGCATCATTGATGAAATTGTCAAACTCGAAGATCTTGGCAGGGTTGATTCTCGTTTGATGGAAGTGAGTCGAAAAGTTTTGCTAGGTGGTTGTAGAACTCGTCCGTAATCGCGTCTTCTTTTACTTCTGTATTGGCAATTCTTTATTATACTGCATTCAAAACCCATTTCAAGTTAAATCAAAATTACAATCTACTCATAAGCAACTGTATTTATATTATAGATTAATAAACGGCTGTACCGTAATACATAACAAATTACTTTTTAGAAAGCACATTCGTATCGCTATTTTATGTCTACCCTTATGCATACAATCCCGTGAATATGCAAACTCGCGAAAATTCAACATAATTCACCAAATAAATGCATTGAATCGTAAAATAGAGATCCCTTTCAAAAGCAGCATTCATTCCGGCTTGTTCGTTTCTACATTGGTAAAATGTATTCAAAATGCTTTCCTATGCGAGTAACACACATTATATACAAAAGCGAGTTTTGTACTGTGAAGCCTTTAGTTTGGCTCAAATAAGAGATGTAGGTATGTACACATATGGACAAAAAAATAAGTACACCCCTCATGTACTTCACTTTTTGTCCAATTTTCATAGCTTTTTTAAAATTGTAATACACGAAATAGATAGCCATTATAACAATTAGGATAGAACAATGCCAACGAACCCGAAAAACAAAATGCAATCCCCCTATTATCTCAGTCCCTCCCGATATTAACTTTGAAGTGGATATTCAGCTTGGTCAAAATATTAAGTACGCCATCCGTTTTTGTAATTTTTTGCCATCAACTTAGTATTCTCCTTAAGGGTTTGTTTTTTAATCATTTGTGTATGCAACAAGCGTTAAATAAAAAACAAACATGTTTAAGGGGCGGAAAACGCATGGTAGGTATACGAAGAAAGACGGTTGAGTTCCAAACTTCGAAATAGCGGAAAAAAGTATTCGCTCAATAACAGAATAATACATGTAAACATTGGATTTACTGTGTTATTCAATAAAAACTAAAAAAAATCTGTCTCAAAAGCGTCCAAACGCCCATTTAATGACCTCGAGGATAACTGTTGATCTAATTATTACTATGGCGAAAAAATTCCCTTGGCCTATTGGATGATTTTTACGGCAAATACATATTAAAAATATAGAATCTCTTTGAAAAGTTTGTAGAAGAATATAAGAAATAAAGCTTAACTGCTTACTAACTGCTTAGAACTTTCCTTGGCGGTACACCAAAATTTGGAAGTGATAGTTTTTCTTGTTCCAGATCAAACAATGAACACTCGCAGAATATTCTGTTTTATTGATGAGATCCTGTAATAAATTTGATTGGAAACGACTTTTATCGCTATATTCTTCATTCAAGAAAAAAATAATATGATGTTTTTGGCTATTTCGCATGGAGGCGAACAAAAACATAATCTATGTTTTATTTCATTGTTTGGTTAAGTTCAAGTACACCTAACAACCGTTACTATGAGACAATTCCCGTATAAGATATATTTGTTCGTAGTCTTAGAGTATCATGCAGATGAACCCATATCCTTTAAATAGGTATTTTAGCAGGATATTAACCCTGACCATATCTCGCAAACATGACGAGAATCGGCTTCAACCAAATCGAGTGTCTTTTCACGTTGCTAATAGATTTAAATTGTAAATTAACTGTTTGGGGAGAATTGAATCAACGAATTAAAAACATGTTTGCCACACAAAGGACCATTTACGGAGTTTCCTGGAAGTAACTGGATATATGGTATATGTTGGAATATGCCATACGATCCGTATCTCCAGAGAGCCAGCAATTTAGTGTGGAAATCAAATTCTTGTCGAATCAGATCGCAATATTTTAATTAAAACCGGTTTTAATCAAATAAACTGAAATTTACTTATTTTTTTGTCCAGCCTTTTCTAGTAAATGAAAGCTGTTATTTACATATAATTTAATTTACATATTATTTAATTCCTTACCAATTAGTATTTAAATATTATCATATATTAACAAATTCCATTTAGGTACACAAATAATTACTTGGCTCCAGGGTGTTAAGAAAAAATCGTATGGGTGTACTTATTTTTCTGACCATATGTGTATGTATGAATGAATTTATATTAGGAAAATAGATGATGTGTGCTTTATATGGTGTATTGTATCCACTCTACATTAGACTCCAAACATTGAGTGCAAATAAATACCCCAGGAATTTCTAAACGATATGATGTGTAAATATTTTAAGAAATTTATTTGTTTTCACATTTTTATAGATTTCCATAGCGTTCAAATTTCTTTCCTCTAATCACACACATTACGGGGCACCTTTAATTAAATTATTTTATATTTTTAATTTATATAATGTACGAGAGAAACTATGGTAACGCAATGCCTTGGATAGTCCAGAGTTACAATGTGCACACACAATCTATATGTACGTTTTCGGCAAAAAAAAAATATTCGAATTGTTTCAAAATGTCAAACAATTGCAGCCATGCCATACCTATACATTGAGATATTTTCCCACAGAAAATCATCCCATTTGCTAACGTGAAAGGAAAGCCGGAGCGGCTTTCTTGTCAAATCAAGCGAAAAACAAGTACCGTATTTATTATTGCGAATTCAATATCCATAAACGCGAATGTTTATCAAAACGAGACCGAGGCTAATTTCGGGCGCGGCCCAAATTTGGATAGGGTTGGCTACGATATCCCGCCTATCATGTTCCCGTTTTTCGAAATCCCGACATTCATTATCCCGCCATTTTAAAATCCCGTTTAATTGAAATCCCGTCTAATCAAAATCCCGCCAATTTATTATGCCGCCATTTCTATAACCCGCTAATCAGTGGCGTGCACTCCATATATGCAAATAAGCAGTGCATACCCTTTGATTTAAAAACATTTTCTTCATACAAGTTCATGAAAATAATTACTGATTTCACTGTTAATTCTTTCCTCAATAAATGTACCAGTGCCATCTTTATATAAATAGTGTAGGTTCCACTGACCTCTTTTTTTCGCCGACACTAGAGTTATGCTCGATAAGCACCATTTCGCCGTGCTTGTAATCTCCATACGAATTGAAAAATTTCAACTGCAACAATGTTGCAGGTTTATATGGTGAAGAGAAGCACGCCTGCCTTGGCGTTGGCGAACAAAGTTGACGGACGAACGATGACTATAGCACAAGCGGCGAAAAATGTCGTGATAAGATTTGAGCAAAGGGAACCAAAGCGGAAATATGCAGTAGGTCCCAAAATGTGTCGTTCAGTTTTGACAAAATGTTTCCTTTGTTTGTTTTTTAATATTTAAACAATGTTGAAACAGGAATTTATTATTTTTTGAAAGAGAATGTATTTTACTAATCAGAAACAAATTATAATGCACATTTTTGTACGGGGTTCGTTGCATAGCTATGTATGCATTTTGTTAGTCACACTGCGTTATGTGCATATTACAAAACAAGGTTTGTATGCCTACAGTTTACACATTTGAGAAAATCAATAAATCTTACAATGCGAATGTTTGTATTTGTTTGATTGATTTAAATTTAAATAATTGTCAAGCACTGTTTTGTTAACGTTACAAAGTTTTTTTTATTATACTTATTTTAGTGCTTTCTAAAATAAATTAGGCGGTTTTTCCTCATTTTTAGCTATCCTGAGATTACTCAATTACTTAGGAAACACTAGCCTTCCTTTTTATTTCGACATATCAAAAAGCGTTTAAACTCGTATTTATCATCTTTTCTTCGGTTTTAATTTTGCATACCCTTCACAAAATGGCTGTGCACGTCCCTGACGCTAATTAAGAAAACCGCTTGTCAATATCCCGCTTTCTAATATCCCGTCATAGAAGGTACGTATTTCAAAAATCGCGCGCGCGATTTATGAGAGAATACTTACCTTCTATGACGGGATATTAGAAAGCGCCACTACATTTATCGGAGATCCACGGACCAGGTGGTTTAACTTGAAAAATATATGCTCTGGTCTTTCGGTAGTCGAGACTTAAGTATAACCTGTATGACAGTCTTGTTCTGTAGGGGCTAAATTGTCATCTTTATCGAAGAAATAAACAAATATTCCGACGGATTTATGCTAAAAGAAACTATCACATTAACTGCTGGGAATCATATTACATAAGTAATTAAGTCACCTTCTTCTTTTCCACTGAATTTATATTATCAAAATGTACGGGGCTTACGCACCAAGCTCCAAACATAGAATATCTCTGCTTTAACCCTTTCCCACGATATCATTTGCTTAACGGAGACTTGGCTTAATCCGTCTTTTAATAGCAACGAGCTTTTGGAAGGGTATCAAATCTTTCGTTGTGATAGGATCTTTGACATACTTGGTGTAAGTACCGGTGGTGGTGCACTTATAGCCATTAAAAATGAAATCGATTGTACTTTTATAGATTGACACCCGTCCAACCTTTCGACTGTGTTACTGTTCGTATTCCGTTTTCTCATTCATCTTCTCTTTTGATTGCCTGTGTTTATATGCCTTGCAATTCTTCCTTAACCTTCAAGCGGGCGCGCGGACGGTAATTTACCGCCCTGATCATATAAACACGCATAGGTTCTCCCCCGTTGGCCGGGTCGAGGTGGGAGAAGTATGTATTCTTAAGTCATAATGTTATAGATACGATACAATAAAATTTTGGGTAAATTTTACCTTCCATACCTTTCCAGCGGTCATCAAACGTTCGGGGATTGTATATTTTGGTATATAGTTGTGCTCAAAATGTGTGTGCTCTGTGTAATATCACTGAAGTGACATGCTTTGCTACAACTGCTGAACTTGTTTTATTGTTCAACAGATAATACTTTTTATGATGATAACTTATTTGGGACATGCTCTTCTTTCAATTTACCATAATTATGAGAATGGAAGTTGTACGGTTGAGCACAAATGGAGGGAAAAAGAAAAGGGCGGTAAATTACCGCCGCGCACCCGGTAATGTCACAAAAAATGCGCACCCGCTTGAAGGTTAAATGTTTACGATAGTCTTTTTGACCACTGATACTATATCAATGTTTTATTTCCTAACTCTTTCTGTATTGTGTGTGGAGATTTTAACCTTACAAGCATTAACTGGCCTGATTCCCCTGGCCTCCCTACTTCTTCTGCTACTTTGTCAAGATCGTTAACATCTTTCATGGAACTTTGCAATTTTCTTCAATTTAATATATTGACGAATTGCATGAATCGTGTTCTCGATCTTGTACTAAGTAATCTTCCACTTTCTGGTTTGTCGCCATCTTATTCTACTCCCTCTTATGTTCCCTGTGATCATATCATCCGCAGCTATTTTGCACGATGTACGCAAAGATCTGCCTGCAGCTGTCCAGCGTAATAATGAGCCTAAATTTAACATTCGCAAAGCTGTTTATGATCCTATAAATAAGAGAATTGCCGATATTAACTGGTATTTCATTTTAAAAGATCTGCGAATATGCGGTTTTTGTGTTTTCTATTATTCAGTATCATATTTTATATGAATTTGTCCCACTTTCTTATTCCAAGCCTCGAAAGGGCCCTGTATGGTTCACTCCGCTTATTCGTAGGAAAAAGATCGTTCATGCTAGACTTAAACGTTTTAAACGACAATCTGATAGAGCTCAATTTAATTGCCTCAGGCAGGAGTAGGGTTAAACATTTTATTGAAGTTGCACGATCTGCCTATATTTTTAATGTTGAAAATAGTTTAAAAGGCAATGAAAGTAAAAACTTTTGGTCCTATGTCAAGAATTAACAATTTTCGACCAACAATATAGGCCAGTCATTTAACGATTTTAGGTCGCAAAAAATTGCTCGGCTCTGTTGTTTTGGGATATTGTTAGGATAGATACCAGAAGTGTACCACCAAGTTTGCAACTTCGAAAAACTTGTGCTAACCCCGTAACCCTCAAAAAACCTCAAAATTTTCGGACTTTTTTCATATTTTTGTTTGTAATTTCTAAAAGTTGCTTCCTATAAGTAAGTCGTCCACTGCACTTTTAAAGCTTAGATATTCTTTAATTTGAGTGTAACCCCAGCTTTGTAGGTGCAAAGGATCCCAAGATACAGCACTTTAAAAAATGTGTTTTTTTTTTTTTGTAAAAAAGTCGAAATTGTATTTTAGGAGGTTTGTATGACAGCCCTATGTCCTAGTGTTCCGATTTCATCCGTTTCTAGATATGTTTTGAAGCTTTACTAAAAAACACATTTGGGGAAGGGTGGTTAAGATTGGTTCATAAAGAAAAAAGTTTTTCTTAGAAGAACCTAATTTCCAAAGGTTGGTTTGTATGACAGCCCTGTAACGTAGTGTTCCGATTTCATCCGTTCCTAGATATTTTTTGAGGCTTAACCAGGAACATACTTGGGTGAAGTTTGGTTAATATTGGTACATAAAGAAAAAAGTTTTTCTTAGAAGAACCTAATTTTCAGGGGCAGCCCTATGACCCCATGGTCTGATTCCATTCGTTCCGACATATATACAGCTAAGTAGCTGGTTTATAACTTCATGTCACATGACTTTCTCCGTAGAATGAGCATTTAAGGCGATATTCAGCTCGGAACATGACTGAAATTACAATTTCGAACTTTTTTTCAAAAAACAATGTTTAGAGTGCTGTATCTTGGGATCCTTTGCGCCTACAAAGCTGGGGTTACACTCAAATTAAAGAAGATTTTCTTAGCTTTAACAGTGCAGTGGACAACTTACTTGTAGGAAGCACCTTTTATAAATTACAAACAAAAATATGAAAAAAGTCCGAAAATTTTGAGGTTTTTTGAGGGTCACGGGGTTAGCACAGGTTTTTCGAAGTTGCAAACTTGGTGGTACACTTCTGGTATCTATCCTAACAATATCCCAAAAAAACAGAGCCGAGCAATTTTTTGCGACCTAACGCCTTATATTTCGGTTTATTGACTGGCCTAATACTTCGACACTTTCATTCAACATATAACTGCCACTGCACCTACGCAAATATCTGAACTCTTTGCTACATACTTTTTTAGCAATTATACTACTAGTCCAGTACAATTGGTTCAAAATAGCCCCAAACCTAAACATAAAAAAAAAAAAGAAATTTTTGATGCCAAATTGTTGAATACACTGCCTGATATACGCAGTAAAAAGTAACACTAATTTGCGCCATGGGTTAAGGGGGGAGGGGGTGGCAAAGGGGTGAAAATTTAGTTTCTTGCAAATATCTGGAAAACTATGAGTCTCACGTTAAAATGTGCTGAGGACAAAACAAACTACATAAAATTACCTTTGTAATGATATGTAACACTTTAGACATTTTCTCAGAAAATTATACCCTAGACCCAAAAGTATTGTAGTGAATTAACATTTTTTGAGTTTTACATTTCGCACTGTAACTCTTGACAGAGTAGACCTTCGGTCAAAAGATCTTGTCCATATATTGCTAACAAAATTTAATTAGTTTCTACCAAAAATTGGAATGCTTCGATCATTGATGCCCCCCTCACTCCACCTAACATTTTTCAAAAAGGCATGCCTGTAGCTTCTTTTTAAATTGAGCCAGGCAGATTTAATTTGGTGGGGTGAAAAAAAAAATTTTAGGAGGAGTGAAGGGGGTGTCAATGGTCGGAGCACTCCAATTTTTAGTACAAATCAAATAAAATTTTGTTATCATTATATGGACAAGATCTTATGACGGTAGGTTTATTCTATCAAGAGTTACAGTGCGAAATGTAAAACTCAAAAAATGTAAATTCACTGTAATACTTTTGGGTCTAAGGTATAATTTTCTGCGAAGTTTTCTAGAGTGTTATATATTACTACAAAGGCAATTTTATGTAGTTTGTTTCGTCCTCAGGACATTTCAAGGTCAGACTCATAGTTTTCCAGATATTTGCAAAAAACTGAATTTTCACCCCTTTGCTACCCCCTCCTCCCTTAACCCATGACGCAAATTAGTGTAACTTTTTACTGCATATATTGAGCAGTGTATTCAACAAATTGGCATCACAAATTTCTTTTTTTTTATGTTTGGGTTTTGAGCTATCTGGACTAGACTATACTCCTAACTCTTCATCCTGCAGTCTCCCTTACAGCTTTTCCTCGTTGCACGACTCCCATTCCTCGCTTATATTACCTTCCTATGTATCCTTCCTTATTTCGCGTTCCAAAAATAATTTTTGTTCTGGACTTGATCGCATTCCTTTCTCTTTCTAAAAACGTACTAATTTATCCATATCTGCTCCTCTTGCCATTATTTTTACCAAGAGCCTCCGTGAAGGTATTTTTCGCAACCAATGGAAATCCTCCTTAGTTGTGCCTCTACCTAAAAAGGGTGATTCTACCGATGTGGCTAACTACAGACCTATATCCCTCTTTTTATCTATTATTAGGCGTGTTTTTTTTTTGTACTCTGCTACTTGGCTATTCTAGCTAGTCTTGTTTTGGTGATATTGAGATTTAAGTCGTGTAAGAAAATTATTTTTATACCCGTCACTATGTGAAAGGGTATATTAACTTTGTCATGAAGTTTGCAACGCACAGAAGGAAGCACCTCCGACTATATAAAGTATGTATACAGGGTGTCCCGCATTAGGTGGTCAATACTGTAAGTTGTGCTACCACAACTTGTTTCAGCAAGAAAATTACCAATACAATCGATTTTTTTTTACCGTTAACCTGTTATCGCTCTTTTTGTGAAAGACATAGAAAATCGTGACTTGTCATGCAAAATCATAATTTGCAGCCCAGCCCTCCTGATGACTTGATCCAAGATTTGATTTCAGTTTCAGAAACTACATAAAATTTCACAAAAACTGAAGTTTTTCCTGTTGCCAACATTATCTCCACTTTCAAGATACAGTTACTCAAACTTAATAGAAATTTTAAAACAGATTTTTCATCGAAAATTCAAACAGTAATTTCATAACGGTGCTTTATACGTACAACTCTGCAAAGTTGATGAAAGTTGCTTCAACATGTTCGCTTTCCAACGGTATATCATTTTTCATATTTACATTGCAGAATTTTAGAGAAACACGCATTGAATGGTAAAAATCAAGGTAATTATTTTCTTATCGGATTATTGAAACTGAAATGTTATTCATTTATTTTTTATATTTTACTAAAAATGTTAAATAAAAATGAAAATAAAGTTTTGAATATGAGAAAGAAATAATAAACTAAAAATATTAACTAATGATTAAATGGGTCTGTTTGATGATGATCTGACGCATCTGATTGTTTATGGGCAATATTTCGTTTTGTAATAATTCGAGAAAGTTTCTCGAAGTTAGTCCAGGGTAAGGATCATAGGGCCAATAAGTTTATCACCCACAAGACCTACCCAAACATTGACACGAAACTCATATTAAAATCGAGGTTCCCGTGTTTCATGGGGATTGCTTTGAGCCCAAATGTGATTATTCCGGGTTTTGAAAACGCCACTGTGTGTAAACGTGGCTTCATCCGTCCACACTATTTTAGTTGAAAACGCCACTGCGTGTAAACGTGGCTTCATTCGTCCACACTATTTTAGTTTGAAAATCACGCTCTTCCCGGATTTTTTGAAGAAACCAATTGCAAAATGTTATCCTCCGCTGACAGTCGCTCGGTAGTAGTTCCTGAACTTGCGTAAGGTGGTACGGATACCTACCGGTTGTCCGACTGAACAGTACTTTGGATCGTCATCCGAGGAATATCCAGCTGAAGTGCTGCTCTACGCGTTGCAATTGCCAAACAATGTACATATTTTCAAATATCTTACAGTTCTGGTAAAAATAATGTAGGGGGACTCTATCCCGAATTATAATTACCTTTGTTTGTATTTTTTCGAGTAAAGCGAAAATTGTTAGCGATTCCACTGAAGTCTTGGTTTTTTACCATTCAATGTGTGTTTCCCTAAAATTATGCGATGTAAATATGAAAAGTGATATACCGTTGAAAAGCCAACATGTTGAAGCAACTTTTATCAACTTTGCAGAGTTGTACGTATAAAGGACCGTTATGAAATTACTGTTTGAATTTTCGATGAAAAATCTATTTTAACATTTCTATTAAGTATTATGTATCTCGAAAGTGGCGATAATGTTGGCTACAGGAAAAACTTCAGTTTTTGTGAAATTTTATGTAGTTTCTGAAACTGAAATCAAGATATTGACTTTCACAAAAAGAGCGATGACAAGTTAACGGTAAAAAAAATACAATTGTATTGGTAATTTTCTTGCTGAAACAAGTTGTGCTATCAACCCTTACAGTATTGACCAATGCGGGACACCCTGTATATAAATATTTTTGATCAGTGTGACGAGGGAAATCGATTGAGCGATGTCCGTCTGTTTGTCTGTTCGTCGGTTGCAACGCAAACTAGTCCCTCAGTTTTGAAGCTATCGGGCTGAAATTTTGTATGCAAGTTTCTTTTTAGTGTAAGCTGTATTATGTCGGAACGAATGGAATCGGCCCATGGAGTCATGAAAATTAAGTTCGTCTAAGAGAAACTTTTTTCTTTATGTACCAATCTTAACCAAACTTAATTTTAGTGTGCTCCTAGTAGAGCCTCAAAACATATCTAGGAACGGATGGGATCAGAACATTACGTCATAGGGCTGCCATACAAACCAACACCTGAAAATTAAGTTCTTCTAAGAAAAACTTTTTCTCTTTTAATCCAACCTTTACCAAACTTCACCCAAATGTGTTCCTAGTAAAGTCTAAAAAAAAATATCTTGGAACGGATGAAATCGGAACACTACGTCATAGGGCTGTAATACAAACCAACCCTTGCGAATTAGGTTCTCTAAGAAAAACTTTTTTCTTTTTGAACTAATCTTAACCAAACTTCACCCAATCGTATTCCTAGTAAAGCTTCAAAACATCGATCTTGGAATCGATGGAATCGGAAAATAACGTCATAGGCCGTACATAGGAGCACCCATATATTAGGTTCTTGGGAGAAAAACTTAGTCTTAACCAAAATTCATCCAAGTGTGTTTCTGGATTAGCCTGGACGCATCCGGTAACAGATGGAATCAGAACACGTCAGAGGGCTGTGGTCGAAATTATTAACGTAAAAGTAGCTTAAGTTTCACTTAAATGTGACGGGTATTCACATTTCGGCCGATCCCGAAGTTAGCCTCGGTCTCTTTGTTTTTAATTTAAGAATTGGGCGTATGTCTTACACTTTGCTGGAAAACACATGAGGAATCATTTTCCGGTACGTTTGTTACGGCAGTTTCCGGACATCCTGTAAAAAGATGTGTGAATTGTGTGGAAAAAATGGTGCCACTTTTTTTTTGCTGATGCCCACTCTGGACTAACCCATAGAATGTATTAGCATGGTTTTTCTAAGGCACGTCTGAGCAGTTGATTGTTCTAGTCTAGAGAACAAATATCGTTGATATATCGATTGCCTAGAGGTAAAAGTGACTAAGTGCATTTTTCGCAAAAATCGTTTTATTACGCCAATTGCATTACTTTTATGTCCCGCATCTGTCATTAAAATATTGAGGCGGTAAAATAAGTAAATCAGAAGTTATAGAAAATGAAAATTGATTAAGTGCAAAATTTTCAGAAAATGTTCGAGGTAAAAATAACCAAGTGCAGCACTTGGTGATTTTTACCTCAAACATTATTGTTTTCCTTTAATGACTCCCTAGATCTCAATATAATTAAAGCCTAATAATAGCACAAGATATTTTCAAGATATTAATTTAAAAAAAGCACCTTTCACGATTGTGAAGTTAAAATTAATAGACATTATGCAAATTGTGTCGAAGCTTATAACCAACTCGTATTCGTATTAAAAAACTTCGTTACAAAAATACATAATTCTGGATATTTTAGGTTTTATAATTTTTACATCTCAAAACTTTTGTTATCAATTACACATATGGACAAAAAATAAGTACACTCTCTTGCACCATTTTATTCCTGATTTTAATTGCATTTATTATATTGTAATAATCGAAATAGATAGTCACTATAAAAACTAGGATACAACAATGGCAAGGAACCCGAAAAAGATGATGGCTCCCCCTATGTTCTCTGTCCGGACCGGTATAAACTTTGATAGTAAGTTTGGTCGGAGATTCTGGTAACACTACAAGATTCGAAACGTCAAACAAATTATAAGTGCGAACAAATTTTGATAAAAAAGCAAATAAAAAAAGTGGTATAAAGTTTAATTGTGCATTTTATTAAAGATAGTGCATAGCAAAATACGGGCCAAGTGAAGTTTCATAGTATAGACAATCGATATCCCTATATTTGTCTGCAATAAAAAACACTTCATCCAAACATAACCGCAAAATCCGTGTAAACAATAAAGCCGGTGAAAATGTCAACTATCTTCACAAAATCCAACAAAACTCAACGTTCTCCACCTGCCAACCAACCTGTTCCTTCCAACACCAGCGAAGTAACCGTCGATGCAGTGCAGCAAATATTGCAAGCGTTGAGTGACATCAAAAACGAAATGAAAATTCTACATCAGAAGATGGACAATATCAGTAGCAACAACGCAGATATTAACACGGCTGTGGTAATGGTACAGCGAGAACAGAAGCGGCGTAATATCATCATAAAGGGCGTCACTGAGGTTGAAGCTAACATTGAGGAGTTAGAGGAGACGGTAGTTGATATAATTTCAAAACTTGATATAAGATTATTGATATTATCAAGCGAATAGGCAAAATCTACCCCGACCGAAAGTTTCCACGACCGATTGTGCTGAAGTTAACTACTGAACGCAAAAAGATACAAATTCTTAAAAGAAAGACTCTGCTTAAGAATACTGCGAAAGGCTGAATTCAAATTGTAAGAAAACGACCGGACGGGTAAACTTGGACGACAAGAACCATCGTATGATCATTTCACACTATCCGATCAAAATACGGACCGGCGAACAATAATCACACAGCAAGTATGTATAAATGTTGCCATGCACGCTCCAAAGTTAGTGTACAATGAAGTGACGAGTCGACAAGATTAAAATGCAAGTAAAACACGCGCTAATTGTCTTTGCAGAACGCCTGAACTATTGGTAGGTGCAATCGTCTTATCGATCATACGAAAGATCTTACGAAAGAAAAACAATCGTGTCACGATTTTTTTCTTTCGTAAGACGCGTTCTTACAATGTGAAATGGACAATGCTTGTCTGCTGGCCACTACAAAAGCCCTCTTGTCTTGCAAGTTTACCCGTCCGGTTTCGTCTTACAATCTGAAATCAGCCAAATACTCGAAAGTGTATCTTGATAATGATTACACAAAGCAGCAAATCATGGAGCGCGCGGAACAACGTAAACAACGGCGCGACGACGAACGAATAACTAACAAGCGAAACAGATCAACCGATACTATTGATGAAACGACTAAGCGAGCTCGATCGACTGATTCTCTTGTGCCCCTGTCAAATTACCCCGGATGCTCTTCGACCAACCCAGAATAGCAGCGACAAAAAACTAAGTCAATAATAAATAACAATGAATTAAATTTGAATTATGAACTTAATATTTTAATGTGGAATGTAAACGGACAAAATAATCTAAATAAACTCAGCAGTGAACAATTAAACCAAATATATAGTAATGATATTGTATGTCTTGTTGAAACCTGGCATACCAAACCCATGAACAGTGAAACAGTGTCAGATAAATTTATAATTATAGAATCGCTGGCGCAAAAAGACAAAAGTAAAGGCAGACCTAAAGGTGGTATTGTGATTTTGGTTAATAAACAATTAAAAGAACTAAGCATAAATTATAAAAACATTTGTGATAAATGGATAATCATGACATTAATAACAAACCATGAAGAAATAACGCTGGGATGTTTCTATCTCTCACCATCGCTAAATGACAAAATAATACTAGAAATGCTAGAAGACGAACTGACGCCTGTTATAGAAAATAGCAAAAACATAATATTGCTTGGTGATTTTAACTCAAGAGTGGGTAAATTTGACTGGGACCCCGAGGAAATAACATGGACCAACGTAAGGCTTGCGCGTCAAAGAATTGCGAAGGATAAAACGACAAATACAAGAGGCAGTCGTTTATCAAATCTGTTCCTGTCATTTGGCCTCACTCTTATAAATGGGCGAACCTCTGGAGACAATGAAGGCGAGTACACCTGCGTCAAATCTAACGGAAGCAGCACGATTGACTTAGTCTGGACTGGACCAGATTTAACTGAAAACATCTTGGATTTTAAGGTAACTGATTCCTTTCATGTTTCTGACCACCTTCCATGCATTATTAAAATCCAGTGTGCAACAAGAAACAGTCGTATTTTAGAACAATCACCACGTTCCTACAAGAAACTCCGCTGGAACAGTGATTTAACAAGCGCTTACAAAGTGCAACTTGAATGGGTCCCGGAAAATATATCGTGGATAGATCTCTCGAACGAAATCCATAAGGCTGCAGACGCTCTGAACATGTCGAAAACCATTGTTGTGAACAGCAATTATCGACCGAAAAACACCTGGTTCACTAAAGAATGTAGCGACATGAAAATCAAGGTGAGAAAAACATACAGACAATTACAAAATTGTTACAATTCTGAAAACCTTAAAGCTTATCAAATCAGCAGAAACAAATATAATGAAATAATTAGGACAGCCAAAGTTAGTAATGATCAGCGAATTATACAAAATTTAAACAACACCAAATCAAGTGCTGCTTTTTGGACTGAAATCAAAAAATTAAAAGGAAATTTCCAATGAGAGACAAACATCAAAGCCGAAACATGGACACATTACCTTAAATCAATATATGTACCCAATAATACAGAAATTATAATATTACCCAACGTTATTATTGAAGACTTGGATAAAGATTTTACAACTGAAGAGGTAATCAAAGCTATAAAGCGATTAGGAAATAGAAAAGCTCCTGGCCCGGATGGAATCCCAAATGAATTTCTGAAAAACCTCCCTGAAAACGTAATTAATGCCATAACCAATTTTATGAATGGAACTAAGAACACCAATGACACCAACATTCCTGCGCATGCATACTTGAATATGGTACACAAAAAAGGAGATATTCCGGATCCAAGTAATTATCGACCCATAGCGCTAGAAAATGGTCTGCTGAAAGTGATGACAAGTGTGTTGAGTGACAGAATTGAAAACATCGCCGAGCATGAACGTCTTTTACCTGAGAATCAAAGTGGATTCAGAAAATCTCGTTGCTGCATGGATAACATTTTTGTAATGCGAACGTTAATCGACAAACAAAATGGCATTAACAAAATCCCCCTATATGCATTGTTTATTGATTTCAAGGGTGCTTTCGATGGGATCGAACACAATCTATTATGGCAGCATTTATTGTCCAATGGAATCAGTACCTTGATCATCGAACTTATCCGAAAAATTTATTCCGCTGCTTCAGTTGCTGTTAAAATGGGACATGATGAATACTCATCCATCATCAAAGTGTCGAAAGGAGTACTACAAGGCGATCCTCTAAGCGCGCTACTTTTTAATATATATATAAATGACATGGAGACATATTTACGAAGGCTTGGTTTCAGAGGTGTCAACATCTTAAAAGGCACAGACATAATGATGCTAGCATATGCCGATGATGTCGTAGTATTCGCGAACTCTGCTACTGACCTACAAGATAAAATCAATGCACTGGAGACATACTGCGATGACAAGAAGCTGGTACTGAACGTAAGTAAAACGAAAATTCTTATCTTTGAAAAGCGGATAAATACTAGAAGACATAAACAATTCTCTTACAAAGAACAACCAATCGAGATAGTTTCTGAATTTAAATACCTTGGCAGTACATTATACAGAACAGGAACATGGACCAAAGACATCATGCAAAGAATCAAATCAACGTCAGGCGCCTTAGTCAATCTCAACAATGTGTACACCAACAACAAGCTAGGATGGGATGCGCAAATTAAGTTGTTTGAATCTAGCATTGAAACAATCGCGTTATACGGGGCTGAAATCTGGGGATTGACTGGAGCCCAGAAGCTTGAGAAGATCCAGCAAAATTTCTTTAAGCGTTTACTGTACTTGCCAATAAACACAGCAGCGCATGTCGTGCGAAAGGAATGTGGGCGAGAACATATCAGAGTACAAGTCGTGACCAAAACATTGAAATGGCTGAACAAAGTTTCGAATATGTCAATGGAACGATATCCAAGAATATGTCTGCAGTATCAGAAACTTCAAATAGACCATGGTATACATTCAAATTGGCTTGGTGGCATCAAAAATGAATTAGCGAAATCGACAAGCAGTGATGCAATCAGAACTAGCTCTAGTAGGTCATCATGTTGGTATCAATATATAACCGAATCGAGAATGGAGCCCGCTTGGTATCTTCGGCAACCTATACCTGCATATCAACGCCGCTGCATGGCACAACTTCGAACGTGCAATAAATACAGCCAACGACTCTACGTTTCTGGGGACAGTCACAAATTTCACATTAAGGACAACTGTATGATGTGTAACATCCAAGAACTTGATACGATTGAACACTTCCTGTTGAGATGTCCAATTAACAAATCACTGCGGCGACACTATCTGGGAGACATCAACTCACTCCATCAATTAATTGAAATGCTGAATTCAAGAGACCGTCAAATAATTAAAAAAATGTACCTTTTCCTTGTAGAATCTCTTAAATTGAGAAGTTTTTGTTTAAATGAGTAACATTGTCTAAAACTTAATATAATTACTGAATTTTTCCGTTTTCATTTTCTTATCGTTTAACACTACATTTGAATAACTTTGCTTTACTTAAGAATGAACATATATGTATAACCAGAACTCCTGTAATAAGGCAATATGCCTTCCACAGTATATGAAATAAATAAAAATAAATAATAGTAAGTTTGGTCAAAATAATAAGTACGACATAGTTTTTTAGCTTTTTTTCACAACAGTTTCCGACTTTTTATCGGGATTTGTGTTTTCTTTCCTTTTTAGTGTGCTAACTAACGTCAAATTAAAAGCAAAAAAATACTTAAATGGCGAAAAGCGCTCATTAGGCCCACAGAAAGGAAGTACCATATAGTAGAGGAAGTACAGTAGAAGTACCATATAGTCCATAATGAGAGCCTCAATGATAACTCACAATCAGTATGGCGAAAAAAGGTCCCCTGACATTATCGATACTTCTCGCGGGAAGTATTGGAAATATTTCATTTCTCCGAAAAGTGAATGGAAGACTACAATAAGTAATGTAATTTTGGTGAATAGATTCGATGGTTCCTTTGTAAAAAATATGGACGGTGCGATCAGTTATTGAGAGAGATACTCCTCCTTGGTCGAGACCAAACACAGAATAATCCACAATATTTTGTTTTAGTGATGATATGATATGATAAAGGACCCCTTTGTCTCACAGAAAAATAAATTTTATCCACGCTATATTACAGCTCTTTTTTCAACGGGGCCAAATATCATGGTCAATGTTTTTTTTTCATAGTTTGGTGTCATTCAAATACTAGATGCTAGTAACCGTTACGGTGAGACATATCCAGTATAAGCAATGTTTGGTTCGCATTATGCTACAGAATCTATATCAGGTAGGTGATAATTTCAGCAGGATAATGTCTTTAACCACACCTCATCAGATGGTGAAGCATTAGCTTCATGAAAATGAAGTATCATTTTTTCTTGATGAAGTCGTTTACCAAACTTGAATTCACTCGAAATTTTGTTGAGAATTAAGTCAAAGAATTGGAAAAAGGTAGGCCACAATAAGGAAACATTCATTGGGTTTTCTTGAAGTAACTTGGTATACGGTACCATTCCGCCAGTAACTCAACAAGAACGGATTTTTTCTGGAGAATAATAGACAATATGTCGAGAAATAGTAAAAGAAACGAAATTCTCGACGAATTGGAGCAAGAAGATTGATTTAAAACTAGTTTGAATTGAATTAGTTACAATGTAATTATTATTTTGTCCAGCCTTTTTTAGTTTTATTTTAAATGGTTAGTGTATATATTATTTAATTCCTCTCCAATTAGGGAACAAATTATTATCAAACGATTTTTATTGACTTTAATAACCGCTGTAGTGTGAAGAAAAAATTTTTTGGGTGTACTTATTTTTTTGTCCATATGTGTACATGTTGCATTCAACAAAAAAACATTACTTCTTCAATAGATCATAATTACAATTCTTGTAAGATTATGTTTTTTATTTATTTTTCAAGTTAATTAGTAAACAACACTGCTGAACGTGCTGTTGATCTCAACACCCAAAAAAAAAAGAGTTAAGATCTTGAAAATGGGATGTCACCTTAGTCCAATGTCACGCCTGTTATTTTATTTTTTTTGCTCTCTATTGTTGAATTTGAGTCTTATTATTTTTAGCCAGTTAACTATTTCCCCGTCTTCGTCTGCATTCCGCTTTTTCATTATGGAAGCACGTAATGTTTTCAAATCAGCGAAATTGCCAAACATAATTTCACTTGTTTCGTAAGGCTTCTTTGTGCTTGTCTCTTCGAAAATTCTTTTCAAATCATTCATATTAAAAATATTTGGGCGCTTCATTTTTCGTTCAATAACAGAATGCATCAAATCACATTCCATGTACAAATGTCCTGACACCAAAAATTTTAGCTCGATTAATTCTAAATTTGCAAAATCTAAATAGTATACAGTGTTGATCGGTCCATTTGAAATTCACAATTTTCTTTTTAAAGAAGGTTTTACAAACTCTAATTTGATTAAAAAAAAAATATTGTGTACGGTATTTCAAATGCATCGATCAACACTGTACTAACCATCCTTTGGGACATTTAATGGCGAAGATAAGAGAGGTAAGAAAGACTACTTCAGAGGATGTCGCTAGAGTGAATTGTCACATAGAGAGAGAGTATAATTAATAGAGCATTCTATTAGCAAAACGTCCAATAAGAAGTAATTATCGGGAATTAAACATCATGCATTTAATGCACCGTCTGTATGAAGAGGAGTGTCAAAAAGACAACGTTTCTGCCAGTATAGACACATTTTCTGCACAGAATATAATTTATCCTTCTTCGTTCCTAAAAAGAAGCAGTGCCTAAAATGTCAAAACTCCCTGTAATGAAATTGTGCCTGTTACAACTCCCATGAAGGTATATAAGTTCTGCAAAAAAGAGGGATTTACTGGACCTCTGCAACAAAGGGGTTGTTCTGGAAGAAGTGGTGGAATGGTACAGCAGTATACCGTCACTTAAATCATCACTTTTCAAAAAATCGAGAATAGTGAAAGCGAAAGGAAAGATTAAGATTTTCTTTTTTTTTCTATTAATTTTTAATTAAAAATGTTTGTTTACTACTACTGTGTATTGAAAATCTTACAATAATTATAATCATAATCTATTAAAAAATAAAACCTTTTTAGTCGAATACAACATAAATTCGATAACAAAAGTTTTGGGAAGTAAAAATTATAAAATCTGAAATGTTAAGATTAAATTTTCGTGTACCTAAATTTCGAATGCAACATATTCGAAACACAAAAGTTGTCTTCGTGAGAACGAATAGCAAAAAATGCCACGTTTGTAAACTTATAAAGATTTTCTCTAGCACATTCCTCCAATATTTACCGATTTTCCCATTTAACCCCTCTGTCGCCACAAAGGTCTGGCCAGACCTTTGGCACTATAATTCGGTCAAAAAAGTATAGAAGATGAAATTGTAGCGACCTCAAACTTCATAATATCCTAAAATAATATGTTTAGAAGCATTTGGCAAAAAAATTGAAAAAAATTGTTCGAAGTTTTGAGCATGTTTTTGACGAGTTTCAATTTATAGTGTTTTCTGATACCCAATAGGTCTGGCTAGACCTATAATTTTCCACCCCATTTTTCTCTCCAGTTGAAAAGTGAAAATATAAAATTCTATTAAATTTCACCTATCTGTGATGTAATAACGTTAAACGTACTTTAACGTACTTTAAACAGTAAAAGTTCTGGAGTTTTCGTTAAGAAGCCGCGATGTTCGGAAAATGGGAATGCCCAAATTTATCAAATTTAATAACATCACCTAATGAACTGAAATTTGTTTCTAAGAAAATTCAAAACGTTTTATCTCCTTTGTTATGGTAAGGACTAAGCATGTGTGACTTGCTAGCGTCATTCTAAATAGATTTGATCGGGAAATTTACGAAAAAGTAAAATCTACTAACGAAGCCCTAAATATTTCCCCAAACATAATGGAATTTTAAAATACGATAACACTTTCTATTAGAAATACGCCATGAAAATAAACAGGCAAAAACGAAGAAAATGAGGAGAAAACATGTTTGTACTAATACCACCTCGAAATATGTCTACTTAAAAACGTTCCCCGAATATCTACAAAAATGATTTAAATGCTAGTTTAGAATTAGCAGAATGACTACGGATAAAAACACTTTTTCTAAAAAATAAAAAAAAAATTCTCAATAGGTCCAGCCAGACCTATTGGGTATAGAATATGCATATTGAAGTAGGTGCCGACAGAAGGGTTAAAGTTGACCTCACCTACATTCCGAAAGTACAGTACAAATGTCATTTCTGGATGATTTGATACACAGACTAAATCACTAAATACTTCCAAACAAAAAGTCTTGCGAGGTAAAAATGACTAAGTGCGAAAATTGAAAATTTACCCATCTGTAGAAAGTTTAAAATTCCAATAAAAGTATGGATGAAGTGGTCTTCAGTTCTAAATGAAAATTCAATAGCCTTTTATTTTGAATTTGCTAACCTCGATTTTTAAGACACGAAAATTTGGTTTTTTTGTTCTCCTGAACAATTTGAAAAATGTTAGTTGGTCACTTTTACCTCTAAGCCGACGATATGTCGAGCTCATGACTTTATTTCGATTATTTAGTTACTATCTATTCCATTATCATTGTAATAAGGATCTTACTTGCCAGACAACTTTTAGTTAGCATAACAGTAGGTAAACCAACTGATGTGGTATCATCAGCATATAACATTACATGAAACTGCCTATGTGATAGCTGGAATGATGCGTTTGCAGATCCAGGTGGATCATCCCACTGGTACCAAACAAGGTTCTGAGCCCATTCTTTGGAATAGTCAACATATGTTGCATCACAATGCATAATGTACATTGCACTATACATATGCTATATCCTGTCGCGAAGGAGTGCAGTTCTTTCAGCGTCTACGTTTACATCCACACCATTGATATTATCAGATTTTTTTTGTATTGTTTATCGTTAATACTTTGTAAGGAATAAGTAGAGTCTTTCATTTCATCCTCTACTCTACACTTCAGTCTGCTTTGTCTTTTTCTTCCTTACCTCGTTCTTTATACCGCTCCATGGCGTCGCGTCGCTCGACCTGCGGTGTAGGCATATCGCCCGTCCAGGCGGTAATGTCTCAGAATATTTCTACAGGCAGCTCTATCTTGGATCGTGTCATGGCCGAGACCAATGCGTTGTTGTTGCTTTTTCATTTGACACATCCAGGTGCTCTTCGGTCTGCCTCTGGCCTTGGGTCCATCAAGTGGTACTTCCATTGATATCGCTTTCTTTGCGGGGGTTCTCAGGCGGACGCCTTTGAACGTGGCAATACCAATCCATTTGTCAGCTTTTCGGTGATTGGTTGGTCTATTGACAAGCTGCCTCGGATGTAGGTACTTTTGATGTGGTCCCTTTTGGTTACACCAACTGACATGCGCAACATTCTCATTTCGGTCGCTGTCATTTCTTTCGCATAACCTTGATCGTCCAGCATTCGGATCCATACATGAGTGCGGGACGGACAATTGTTTTTACAAGTTGCCCTTTAGCTTCAGTGGAATTTTCTTGTCGCAGTCTGCTTTGTATATGAAATAAAAAATACCAACAGTAATTAATCAATTGCTCTTGGTTCTAATAAAAATTTTCTACTATTTATCTACGTATTTACGTGATTCTCCAGACAAGCTCGTTTTTCGCCTTTCCAAATACATTAATAATGGAAACGGATTACTTACTTTCTCAGCAAAAATCTCAGTCCTACTTAAACAACCGTTAAAATCATACAATTTATTTACTTTTGACACTTTCGTTCATTAAATAAGCAACACATGTTGGCAAAGATGAACAAGCAGCTATCCATGTCCCTTTTAATGAATACTGGAAGGGAAACCAACTTTAATAATTACGATAAAAACTATATATACGAGTACATATACTTATAATATGTAGGTATTTATATACATATGAGGATAGGTACAACAAAGCATCTTCAAGTTCGTAATATGTACTGGCAGAATGATAAATTACAGGTATGTATATGATGAAGTAGCCATAAATTACACATGAAGGCCAATGGGTTCTCACTAAATTATTTCGAGTCTGTCCTCTACAAATGAAATGCTAAATTATACAAGTTTCAAGGTAATTTTATTACACAAATTCATAGCCCGAATTCTCATCGCTATCTTTTCTGCATCCTTATCCCTACGATTACACTTGCTTATATACTGGGTGGACCAATAAAACCTGCATTTTATGTAAGCATTTTTTTTTTTCAATTTTCCAAACTCGTATATAAAAACCAAATAAATAACAGTCCAGCATTAGACTAAGGCCGCAGATGTGTTCGTGACATCCAGTTTCCAAAATCTTAACTGCTTCTTTGTTGAGGTGTTGAGATCAACAGCACGCGCAGCAGTATTATTTATCCCCATAAATGGGTACTCGTTTAACCTCTGAGTGAGATCATAGTCCGTCAAATTTTTAGAAAGTTCGAAAAACACCATAAACTGAATTCGTTCACGGTGAGTCTCCAACCCATGAGCCTGTGCACCGAAGGTGCGCGCGCTAACCACTACATCAGCCAGACTAGGTAATGTACAATGTAAAAACGAAAGTTTCCATAAAAACGTACGCACGCAAAGTGTACAACACTTTTTGTCGAATTCACTCATGGTCATAAAAACTGACTACATATATGTATATACAATTCCCCTCATCCATTCGCAAAATTCTATTCAAAAATTGACGATGGAAAGTGCACGCTATATTGGACCACCCTGTACTAGCATAATTTTGTGTTCACCTGTTAGCATAGGACTGTTTAAATTGTCTCTTACCGCCGGCGAATTAGGCTTTTCTTTGTAATTCAACTTATCCCTATCCATGGTAAATAAAGCATCTAGTACTCGTATACCATCAAAGATAGTTGAGCAAAGCGGACAAACCAGCATCATCTAAACAAATCATTTTCAGGACCATATTGACAAACAACTCAAGCCAAGGATTATTATCTATTTTTATCTTAGTTTTCGGATTGTAGGATTATTTGTCTTAGAGGGATTCGGTGTGCGTATTGTAAAGATCTGAATGTTTTCAGATATAAGTTTTGTAGAGATTATAAACAGAACTAAGGGATATTAGATTCAAGTAAAACTTTGTCTTTGTCATGTTTCTTGCATTTTTTTGTTAAGTTTTGCCTGTATCTCTAAGGATAGTTTTCAACTGGCAATTAAGATATGTCACCGGACGCCACAGTTCACATAGGCGATTTGGAAACATGTGTCTTGTGTTTTTTCTCTAACAATTGATTTCGTTCTCTTTAATGTACTAGTCAAAGAATAGTGGAGGAAATAATGTACCAGTACCGAAGGTACTCTTAGGTTTTAAGTGATAGAACATTTTTTTAATAAAGAATTTTTTTTTTAAAAATGTAACTTGAAAAAAATGAGAACAACCCACTGTGTTTTATGGCCAAAGGAATAATCTATAAATTAAGGTCTACTGGGATTTCTCATTATGAAGGTAATTTAATTCAAAATTTTGTTGTACCTTTTACGAATTTCCATTCATAGCCATGTCAATAAGAACTACGGAATAAAATGAAAGCCAACAAATTTCCCAAGAAAAAAAAAATAAATTAACCACAAAATCGGATAAGTATGTTTCCACATAAGCTCCATGACGTCGATAAAACAATATTTGTGTGAGGTTTGGTGACAATAAGTGCACCATTTTTTTTTTAGAAAACTATCTTTGAGGGAAGGGGACATAAAGTTCCATTGTACGATTCCATTTGTTTTAACAAATTTTTATGGTTCGGATAATGACACATGAAGATAAGGTTTAGTTGGAACTGGTCCTTCAAATTTTTTTCTTAGGAGAACCGAAATGGGGGCAGGGTTGGGTTTGTACGGCAGCCCCATGACCCCACAATGCTATTCCATCCATTTATACATATGTCTTGTGGCAACAATAGAAACCCATTTGTGTAGAGTTTCGTTGAAATTGCGCCGCAAGTAAAGTTTTTCTAAGAGAAACCAAAGGGGTGTTTATATGGCAGACCCATGAACCCATCACCCCATGTTCTGATTTTAGCGATTCAAACATACAAACTGCCTGCAATTAAAGGATGCATGTGTGCAAAATTTCTGCGCTCGATAGCTTTTAAACTGGCCGAGTAAAACACGTCGCAACAAACGGACATCGCCCAATCGACGTTACTCGTCATACTGATCAATTATGTGTACATATTTTATATGGTCTCAAGGAAGTCTCAAGGATTGCAATAATTGGCGTGGATATGTCTCCTCCCTGCAGTCTCTAAACTGATGGCCAAAATAATCTTGGACCGGATCAAGAAAACGATCGACCGCACTTTGAACAATGACAAACTGGTTTTCGTGAGGGTTTTCATGAAGCGATCATATCAACAAACACCCTCCGAATTATAATTGAACAATCCGCTGAATGGAGATCCCCGTTACATCGATTGTTCATTGACTTGGAGAAGGCGTTTGACAGCGTTGACCGGGCTTATATCTGGACAGCCTTACGTAGGAGAGGCATACCAGAGAAACGTATTGCCATCATAAAGGAGTCCTATAACGGAGCCCAATGTCACGTCTAGCACAAGGGCGAATTGTCTAGTCCTTTTGAGGTGAATAATGGAGTTAGACAAGGCTATATCTTATCACCAATACTGTTCCTTACTACCATCAACGATGTAATCTGCGACGCTGTAGGCTCTAGGCATTCGGTGGCTCAGTGGCAGAGATGTCACTCTCTCTATCTCTGAGTTGCCGGTGCGTGGGTTCGAATCCCACTGTGGTCCATGGATGTTTGTGATGTCCATAAAATGCTCCTACGGCAGCCGGTTCTTCGATGTAAATCGTCCCGGAGCTACCCGTTGTTAAAAACGGCCAAGAGCTGCCAAGACCCCCTTCGATTCAAGAGAAAAAAAAATCTCTTGAATCGCTACAACAACAACAACAACGCTCTAGGCGACCATAAAAGTAAGGGTATCAGGTGGAAATTATTTGATTACCTTCAGCACCTGGAATATGCCGACGACATTTGCCTTCTTTCAAACACAGCAGATCATCTGTCTCAAATGACGGATGCTTTGCATCGTGAAAGTCGAAGTGCTGCTTTAAAAATGAATGCCGCTAAGACGAAATACCTGAGCTTGACATCAGAAAGGCAAAGAAACATTTCTATCTCCGGACAGCCGATAGAAAAAGTCGAGAGCTTTACTTACCTTGGGAGCGTAGTAGCAGCGGATGGTGGGGCTGATGCTGATGTAGAGTCGCGCATAAATAAAGCCTGAGCAGTATTTTTTTCAGTTTGACTCCTCTCTAGCAAAACAAAAACATCTCCAGAAGTACCAAACTCCGGATCTTCGAAAGCAATGTAAAATCCGTGCTTTTCTGTGGGTGTTCCACTTGGAAGGTAACCAGTGATATTACAACCAAACTAGAAACTTTCGTGAATCAGTGCCTCCGACGCATCCTACAAATTCGCTGGCCTGAGGTAATCTCTTACGACGACCTCCTCCAAATCACTGGCCAAAATAGGATAGGCATCGACATCAAAAGGCGGAAGTGGCAGTGGATAGGTCACACACTTCGAAAAGAGCCAAAAAACATTGCAAGACAGGATCTAGATTGGAATCCTGAGGGAACCGATGCAAGGCGTGTCGTGTGGAAAGACCCAAAAATACATGGAGAAGATCTGTTGAGGCAGAGGGAAAATCTATAGGCAAATCGTGGGACCAGCTAAAGCCGATGGTTGCAAATAGGCAGAGGTGGAAAAGAGGTGTAGTGAATGCCCTATGCCCCACTAGGGGTTAAAAGGAACCAGAGAGAGAGAGAGATTTTATATGGTCGGAGATGCTTCTTTCAATGCGTTACAAACTCCATGACAAATATACCCTTTCACTCTACGAGCGAAGGGTATACAAACTTGGGTTAATTTTACCTCAAATTTTCCCAAACTATTCCTCCTAATATTCTGCAATTCTGCCAACTATTCTAAAATCGTGATATTTATGAAATTTTTTATTTTTAGGCTATTACTTAAGTTAATAGTATTTTGAATAACTATGGTTTTCCTAAATTTGCAAGGATCATGTGTAGGAATAGGTTAGTTCTATCGCCAAACTCTGTAATATAGGCCTGACGACTACACACGGTAGTCGTCAACGCACAACACTCTTTAAGGGGTTAGATGAAACATAGGTATGGCGATCACACCGGGATCAGGATTCTAGAAAATATTTTACTCTAAGTAGGAATAATGAAGGAAGTGTTGTCACTATCCACTGTGGGATGTAGATAATACGTCTCAAGTTTCCTGGTACATCTTTTAGCTTTGCTCGAACAAAACTGAGCGATAATTGCTAGTGATTCCACAACTCTAGCAGTTCAATTGCAGCCGCGTAACCAAAAAGGAAAACAGCTGTTATTCGCAATCTATATTTATTATTAACATCTCTTTAAGCTAATAATAATTTCACAAGACAACGTTGCACGTTCTATCACGTTCCAAGCCGTTCGAAAGTTAAATCCTTCAAGTGACAATGATTTTGATCACCCACCATTTTTCTTGCCATTCAACATTTCACAACATTATTTCCTTACTTAACGTCAAGGAAATGGCATGATATTTCACCAGAAGAATGGCAAAATCAAAAATTAGAGCTCCGTTTGTCTTGCTACAGCTCTGCCTACTCTTCCAGGCACTAACTTTATTTATACCATTTCGTGCCATAACACTTTTCTTTCCGAGTAATGAATGACAACAGATAAATCTCTCGGGGAAAAGGAACTGGATGGTATAATGCCAGCTTTCAGACAGCTTCCATTTAATGTAAACGTGCGGACACATGCACATACACATACGGCGAGTGTACACACATCCTGGCATACGTACGTATAGTTCATGCTCGCAAAGAAGCCGAAAGGTCGACATCAAGAAGACGAAACGTTTCTACGCCTCATCGTGTGGGATTGTATGGGCATTTTCCAGAGATTGGAATAAGAAAAAGTGGAGGAAGAATCACCCTTTGTGAATGAAGACCGTCGAGGTAATTGACAAACATGGGCATCAAACGAGCCGGAAAGTAATCGCATAACACTAAAGAATGACTTCGAGAGATTTTCTGATTTCAAACCACAAGAATTATATTGAATGTATTCAGGATGTGGAACAAGATGCGGTTCAATATGAATAAAACATACTATCGGCTAAACAAGCAATTTCCAAATTGTTCCAAATTCTAAGAAAAATGTCGGTGGAAAGATTAGATTCAATTTTAATATGCTCATAGCAGACCAAGAACAAAATGCCATTATATTCCGCAGAGGATTGTTCGACCGTATGATTCTTAACAGATTCAATTCCCCTCGGACGAAGGCTACCAGGGATTTGGAGAAGATTTAGGAATCTATTAGGGTTTGAGCTCATAAGAATATTTATTATACATATACTCAATAGTGGAAGTCTTATTTCAGGCTTTCGCACATCTTATTTAAATTAATACTTGTGGTGAATGTGAGAGTTCTCCAAGAAAAACCATAAAACGCTAATACACACAATGATCAATACTCACGGTTCAAGCACACTTGTATGCACGTATTCTTCAAATTCCATTCCCACTTAAATGTCTATAGAGTGTATTCACGCACAACTGAGCGGACCAAAATTTTGACACAAATACTACTTATATTACTCTCCACCAGACGGAAACGTAGCGCAGTGTCCTCTACCTAGCGCAAAATTTCTACGCTTCGCAACGAAGTAGCCACACTCAGAGAAATATTCACTAATATTGAACGAAATATATTTAATTCAAACGATTTCCGCTTTTGCGTTTAATTCTAACGAGTGGCGTTTCTTTCAAAAGCATAATGAGTTGTAAAAAAGCGTTTGAATCAAAAGAATTTACGTTTACCTGGAAAGAAGAAGCCAGTCGGTTTAAACGTATTTTTCATTGAAATAAACACTTATTCTTTTATTGTAAAGGGGTAAAACATTTTAAATAAATGAATGGCAATTGTATCAAACGTCTTCGTTTTTATATTGAACATTTTTGTTATTTAAACTAAACGAAGCATTCTTTTTAATGAAACGGTATGTATTTCGAAAGTAACGCATCCCGTTTCATTTCATAGAAATTGCCCCATTCAAAATAATTGAGTTTTACATGGAATTAAAGGCAAACTCTGCTGAAATAAAATAATAGATTCCGTTTGATTGTCCATTCTCCATTCGATTAGATACTTACTGTTACCTGTGTTGACAAATGAATAAAGAATAAAACTTATGAAAACTTCAGAAAAACACTTTATTTTTTATTTAGGTCTAATATTAATACGATTAATACAATACACTTTTATTTTAACACCAGCTAAACTTAAATTGCACGTTTGCAAGCGTCCATTCCTCGAGATAAATGCAAAAGTACATTCTCCAAAACACTCTTAACATCGACGAAGATTCTAATACGCGTTTGTTGTTAGACACTATGCACATTTGTTTGGAACGAATATGAACACGTGAGACTCATCGGACCGGCCAGAAGTATTAACTACCTGTTGTGCTACGTTGAAACAAATGATATTTTGGCATCGCGTCCTTTAGGTATGCGTATTTGTTACGTAAAGGAATGTATCCACATTACTATGTAATACGGTATCTTTTGATTTAAACGACCGTCGTTTGCGGTTTAGCTGCTCTTTTGTTCTAAAAGAAATTCTCTTAGCGTAAATGAGAACTCGTTCAAATCAAACGATATTTTTCAAACGAATACTGCGTTCAATTTAAATGTGGAGCTTTTAATATAAATGTGCGTTTTTTTCTCTGAGTGCATATATGAGAGTAGATGGCGGGAAAACATGTGATTTTTGTCATAATAATGAATGTCGTTTGACATAAGTGTTACATTGCATTCACACACCTCCTTCGCCGCTAACTTGCGTGTGCCTTCTGGTGGTGAAAAATATAAGTAGAATTTGTGTCCAAATTTTAGTCCGCTCACTTGTACGTGAATACACTTATATCACACTTTAGTCTGTGTTCCTGCGTTAATTCATTTCTTCCCATTAAGTCTGACCTTCCCAAACACTTCCAAAATTAAATTGCAATACAAAGGTCGTCATGGACATACATATAAAACAACTGTGTTGTAAAAGAATAAGGATTGCTATAAATACAATCTCGCCAAAATACCCGCATCTTGTCTCAAGGATATGCATATTCAAAAGTGATTGAATTAGTTAAAAGCTTCCATCAAGCCAGCGCGGTGCGGTAGCGGTACGCGTCAGAATGTATAGAATAATTTTCGGCGCGGTAGACCACGTTGAATTTCCCAATTCGCTTGGTGTGTTGTCTGTACCGCGTGCCGCTCCCGCGCTGGTTTGGAAGAAGGTAATTTCTTTCAACGCTTATTTTCGGGGTGCTTGACGAAGGTGCTATTTGCTGTTATGTTCTTTTCTTGATCAGATTTTATTTTGAATCTTCCAGCCTTGTAAAAAAATGCGTTTTGAAAACTCATTTTGGTTTCCTTCGTATAGAACACTTTTTTCTTCCGTTTCTACAATAAAATTCTTTCGTAATTTCCATAATATTGTTTTTTTTATATTATTAATCTTATTCAAGCTCCCCGCCAAATAGCGTTTAAAGAAATTAGCTTTCACCGAACCAACCGGGAGCGGCATGCGGTACACCCAATACACACACCACACGAATTGGCACCTTCGGCGTGGTCTACCGCGGCGAAAATCATTTCATACATTTTGAACCGTACCGCTACCGCACCGCGCTAGTTTGGTGGATTCATTTAATTAATTCAATCACTTTTGAATATGCGTATCCTTCAGACAAGTGTATGCGAGTATTTTGCAAATTACTTCCTTTAAAACACATAAAAATACTTCAGCCAGTAACTCTATCTCTCTTTCTATAGCTCTGGTTGGTTCCCGTGGTTGTGGTTTTGCCAGAGAGGAGTCAAACTAAAAAATACTGCTAGGGCTTTATTTATGCGCGATTCTACATCGGCATCAGCCTGACCATTCGCTCTCACTTCGCTTACAAGGTAAGTAAAGCTCTCGACTCTTCTAGTTTTCCGGAGATGATGATGTCATGCTCAGGTATTTAGTCTTAGCGACATTAATTTTTAAAGCAGCACTTCGACTTTCCCGATGCAAAGCATCCGTCATTTAAGCCAAATGATTTGATGTGTTTGAGAGAAGGCAAATGTCGTGTTTTATATTTACAGAACGCCGCGCCCGCCGCTCGAATACAATGAATGGATGGAAAAGAATTAAATGGATAAATACATATTATGTAGTTTTTTTCTGTTCTTACATTCGGAGGGTGCTGATGTGATCGCTACATGAAAAACCCTCACGAAAGCCAGCTTGCTCATTGTTCAGAGCGCGGTCGATCGTTTTTTGATCAGGTACAAGAATAATTTGGCCATCAGTTTGGAGACTGCAGGGAGAAGACAGATTCCACGCCAATTATTGCAATCTTTGATATTTCCTTTCTTAGGGATTTTGATAATGACGCCCTTCTTCCATGCCTAAGGGAGTGTCTCGGTTGCCCGATACTCTTGGATCAGGGGAAGGAGAATACATCTTACATCTATTACACACAGTAAGCCGCATATTTTGCCTCCAACGCTAACGCGTTGATGTTGTTGCGTTTATCACATCTTACGCTTCTCTGCACTCTTTTTGAAGAGACTGTACTCGGTCCTCAGTTGTTGCTTGACTGTGCTGTCAGTAGCCGAGTTTACTTGTTCTTTTATTCTCTTTCGTGCAGTTATCAGAGACTATGTAGAAACTGCACGTATTGTTGACGGTTCTTGCTTTTCCACATTGAATCGTGGCAATACCCTCTCGTTTTGTGTGCGACGAATAGCAGCGGTCCGCAAGCGAATTTTTGCGATGACATGTTGGTGATCGCTGCCTATATCAGCACCACGCTTTTCCCTGACGTCAATGTGACAATTCCTCCATGCCTTGGAGATGGCTATATGGTCAATTTTATTTTCTGTTCGGCCATCTGGAGATATTCAGGCTGCTAAATTGCAAAGTTTGTGTTGGAACAGGGTGCCGCCAATGATAAGCTGACGTGAGTTAGAGAACTCCACGAACAACTCAACATTGTCGTTCCTGACACCCAGACCATGATTGCCCATTAGATGTTGCAATCCAACATTGTCAGACCCAATTTTAGCATTGAGATCTTCCATAATAATTTTTATTTCACCTCTGGGAGCCTTATCTAGGGTGTCGCCAAACAGATGGTAAAAGGCGTCCTTAGCGTGCTGGTCGCCTGACTCAGTCGGGGTGTAGTACCAAATTATAGTGATGTTTCTTACTCTGGACTTGAATCTGGCAGTTATTATTCAGTCGGTTGTTCAAAAGGATACCGACTCTAGACATTCTGTGTGAGGCTTCAAGTTCACTACCAAAATAAAGTAGCACAGTTTGGGAACTAGGTTATAAGGTCGTTCCAGAACCGGGGCATCTTGTTTCGCTTAGTCTTAATATCGAGATTCTATATGCTGTCATCTCCAATTCAACTTCCGTGAGTCTCGTACTACCAGGGGCGGCCGGTCTAAGTGGGCAGGTAGGGCACTGCCCACCCTACAAAATGCCAGCTAAAAATAAAAATAAAATAAAAATTATTTCTTAGAACATAATTGATCCACTTCGGTACCTACATGCATATCTAACTTAACGTAACGTAACTTTCCTTAAAATGACAATAGCCATTCATTAGTACTTAATCACGATTAAATTGCCAATATAAAAAACTTCTCTCCTCTACATAAGCTCATATTGATATCGATTGAATAATTATAAGATGCGCACGCGTGAATCACCAACCATTATGTACATTGCATTACGCCCATTCATACTTCCTTCATGTATCTGCTCATCATATCAACATCATCATCTCAACTCAACCTATGGGCAGAATACCTTTCTGCCCACATGTACCATCAATCTATTCTATAGCTATTCCATAGCACATAGAGACACGATGAATCTTCTTATACGCTCAACGCATGCGCATTGAAAGTATCTGAACTTCACTTAAAGGGCATGCCCATTACTACACTAGTAGCTAGGTATCCATGAACTTGTGCAACGTTCGCGAGCGTGTGGCCCGTGGCGCTGTTCTAGTAGTTAGATACTCGTAGCATAGCGCGTAGTGCATGGATACAATAATAAGGCCGTTTCGCATTTATATTGTGCATGGTAGATTATGTATTTAATTTGTGCGTGTGTTTTTGTCGGATTTTCTTCCTTTTTTGAAGTCGTTTGGAGGCGTTACTCGTACTTGTAGCAGTAGTGCATGATTACGTTATCAACGACCGTTTTTTATTTTTTATTTGTTACGTATGTTTTTAGAAAACACTAATCGCTTTTCTCTGATTCCCTACACAGTGTTATTAATTACTATTATAAAATATTTATTTTGGTGATGGGATTAATATTAACATCTTATTTATTTGATCTAATATGTATTTTGCTTGATATAGATACCTATTTATATTTTCTCCTCTATATGATCTGGAAGTTTTAAATTTAGTTTGTATGTACTTAAAGAATGATTTTTTGTTGCTGTTATGTTATTGCATGTGCATGATATAGAAAAAAATTCCCACTTCCATTCCTCACACCTTTTTCCTCCCCATGGCAAGAGGGATCTAAACCCTCCCCGCTAGCTCTTGCTGGGCAGTGCATTTTATTTGCATAATTGTAGAAATACATAGCAGCTTGAAAGTCCATATAAATTTACAGGAATTGTCTTTGATAAATAATTATTTATTCAGGAAGATTTGTAGGTACGTCCTGTTATTGTGCGAAAGAATGTTGGCATTGCTTTTAAAAAAATAATTTTAAGTAAACAAACTTTCGGACATAATGTCTCATCATAATTTAATATATTATTACAATTAATCATATATTAGGTGATCCGTTTGGGTTGCCTTTTCTAGCCTCAAATGAAAAAAAAAGAAAGAGGTATCCAAATTTGAATTACCATTAAAAGGAGCAGTGCTTAATATTTACTTATTGAATATAATTTCATTGACATATTGTCGCGACTATTGCTGGTCCCTTTGAAAGGTAAATACTGGATTATTTTTCCACATTGCGACCGTTCTCTGCCAAAAAAATTGATGTAATATAGGATTCCGAACTGTAGCTATATGTATTTTCATGGTGCGATTGAGCATAACTGATTTAAAAAAAAAACTCTAAACGATTCACCTAATACATACGTAGATAGAACAAGCTTAAACACATTAAAATGGACTGACTAACAAAGAGCACAATTTTAACGCATTAAAAAAACAGTGTGGATATGCATGTATAGTATTCTTTCCTGATGGTATAAATCTGCCCACCCGGCTCTGTACTTCACGAGCCGCCACTGCGTACTACTGCACTCGCCCCACATCGTTTTAACGTTCCAAAAACCAATCGTAGTCCGTTGTTTGTAGGCAAAGGTTGTTGCCCCCATCCACCAGGGGCCCGCAGGCGTAGTGACAAGTAGTGGGAAATTTTGTGCTGTGATTTGAAAACAATTTTTTTTTAGACTGCTAGGTCGTTGCGCTAAAGAACTGCGTTCCTGTTACCATAGGGATGATGGCCTTACGTAAACCAATAATAATTGCACCTTTTGTGTGTGTTATTAATTTTTATAAGTTGCTAATTTTACAAAAGACAGTGTTTGTTTTTTTTTTTTTAAACACAATATATCATATAAAATCCGTTGAACTCCAGCCTACTAGCTAATTTTTGACCGGTGTAATAAGAAACATTGAAACCTATGTAAAGGGTTTTCCAATAGGGACGCTTGATCTTTGAAATGAAAAAAAAAATACATGTAGGAGAGATATTTGCGAATTTTTTTTTTATTTGAAAGGTCCATCGACCCCATTACATATGGAATATGACATCATTCAAATGACCGCCACGGCTTCGGTTGGTGGCGCGCACACGAAAGGTCCAATTTTCGATGACTCTGGCGCACAAATCGGGCTGTATACCGGTCGATGATAACCAACTTCTTTTGGCCTGAAATCGAGAATATGGATCTGCACAACATGTGGTTTCAACAGGACGGCGCTACGTGCCACACAGCACACGCTACGATGGATGTTCTGCACGAGCAATTTACGGGCATGGTCATCTCGCGCGGAGGCGACGTGAACTGGCCACCGAGATCGTGCGATTTGACCCCGCTGGACTTTTTCTTGTGGGGTTTTCTTAAGTCGCAGGTCTATGCCAACAAACCGCAAACCACCGATGCCCTCAAAGTTAACATACGCCACGCCATCGATCAAATACAGCCCGATTTGTGCGCCAGAGTCATCGAAAATTGGACCTTTCGTGTGCGCGCCACCAACCGAAGCCGTGGCGGTCATTTGAATGATGTCATATTCCATATGTAATGGGGTCGATGGACCTTTCAAATAAAAAAAAAAATTCGCAAATATCTCTCCTACATGTATTTTTTTTTTCATTTCAAAGATCAAGCGTCCCTATTGGAAAACCCTTTATGTACGCTCGGCTTCACAAAAATCGGGCCACTCGCCACTTTCGAGCTCAAATTCAATTGAATGACATTTAATGACAATTGAAATGACTATGGTTTTTTTATCTGAAGTACCGTTAACTCACGCAACAAACACAATGCCTGTTTTGATTAGATTTCGCGCTTACCGTGTGGCTTGGTTTCATTGAAGCTCAGTGTATGTTAGAAGCACTCCTATTTTTAATGCGAATAAGTTATTCCACTCTATAGTAGGTAAAGTGAGTCCATAAAAATACTTTCTTAACTGTTCTTTTGTATTCAAATCAAAATTTTGGTTAAAGAGTTGACTAACCTACATTATTTTACAGTTAAAGAATTACAAGGACTTGAAGCTTATCTTATAATTCTGAGGAAATGTTTGACTAGCATACCATGGTGCTCTAGAAGAAATATTTTTTTTCCTGTAAGGTTTTGAGTTGAAAGTTTTAGTTTTCTTTGTCATCTCAGTGTGGTGTTCTGGGCCCCACCCTTATAATTTGCATTAATTCTTAAAATGAAGATCCTTTTGGAAATTGTTGAAATTTTATGAAGAAATGGTTGCCCCCATTAACAGAAGTAATGGCTGCATCTATCAACAAACAGCTCTGGTGGTAAAGTTGAAATCGATTCAACGGAAAAAATTCACCACATTTTCCGTAAAAAGTAAAGCTGAATACCAACACATTTTCAACGGTTTCTTAATAAAATAAATAAATAACAGGCGCGACAATCCAGCATTGGACTAAGGCCGCAGGATGTGTTAGTGACATCCTATTTCCAAGATCTTATCTGCTTTTTGTTGAGGTAATGAGATCAGCATCACGCTCAGCAGTGTTATTTATCCCCATAAATGGGTACTCGTTTAACATCTGAGTGAGATCATAGTCCGTCACAAGCTCGTGAGTTCGAAAAACACCATGGAACACGGTTTCTTAACCCGACTTAAAAAAAATTATAAACCAAATCTATACGAAATCGCGGTAAAGTGTGGTGAACTCGCCTGAGTTTATGCAATACACATATTTGAAAATGTCACGTTTGCAGTAGTGGCCGTCTAGCCCACAATCGACACTTTTATCCAATCTGTCCACGTTATCGACCTGTAATTCCGATTTTTTTCACTTTTGTATGAACACAAATCTTTGACGTAGATTTTTAGATTTATAAGTTAGACTGCACTTCTTGTCGCAAGAAAAAACCGTTCGAGTGTGCCATAAAATAGTCATTGTGAAAATTTAGAGTTAAATGGATTCTACTGTACTGTATCAAATTCCGCAACAAAATTAGGACGAGAAGGTCAACAGGATTTGAGATTTCATAATTAACCTAGATTTCGTTGTAGTTTGTAAATCACGTTTTACCAGACCCTAATAGCCTATTTGAACTAAATAAATTAACTTCAACCCGTTTACTCGAATCGTGAGGTTTTAGTAAATCCTGTCGATAGTCCAAATCCCCCTATAAATATAGTCCTGGATTTACTTTACAAAATTTGCAGCGTGTAGTAATCGGACAAAAATAGTGGTATCAACAATTTTTGTTAATTATAAATTATATTGTGTGGGGGCCCCCATTTGGATGTTGAACACAAGATATTTTAGAAACGTTACGTCACTGTGTATACAATTGAGCGCAATCAATGTCGCGCGCAATTGTATAGATTGCATAGATTTGAACGAAACCCAAGAGAATTTTATTCTCCCCTGCCCCTCTAGTCGTCTTCTACGACACGCTGCGCCGCCGTGGAAAGCGGCACTATTCTTGACCCATGCCACAGAAACTCTATGCAAGATAATATTTCTCGCTGTATCTTTTTTCCTCCTGCATGGGTCGGAGCAAATGATAGCCTATGCACACCTTTAGGACACACTCTATCCATGAGAAAAGAGAGCAAATACCGAGATGCTCTCTACGAGGCTATTGTTCTGTCAATGAACAACAAGAACAAGGAGAACAAGATTTTCAAAAAAGTGCGATTTTCAAACTCTTATATCTCCGGTGTTTTTCATTAGATCTTCTTGAAATTTTCTACACTGCGTAAGACAGCGTGAACGACAACCTCTGCCAAATTTGAACAGTCAGGACCAGCTTGGTCGCTTCACACTTTGGATTAGTTCAAAGTTCTTTTCTTATTTTCAAATTATCTGGGTTGAAGAACATTGTCAGCTCTATTTCTGTAATGTTTGTTTTCAAGAGACGCGAGAGCGTATCGCCCGCCAAAGGAAAAAAAATAAAAGCGAACAAGTCTATGATTACCGGACAGAACTTGTTTTTTTCATTGACAGGGCTACAGCCTTCCCCAATTTTTTTTTTTACCAAAATATTTCACATATCTGTTCTGTTCTAGTGCCTTTCCAAAAAAATCTTCGATCGGCACAATAACGGGTAAGATATATGTAATAAACGGTGAAATTTTCACCCTGACAGACTGAAGCGAGCAACCCAATTTCAGACTGGAGTCTACAGTTGCAGAAAGACTTGCTTCTACTGTCGTTCTCCGTGTTGGGATTTTTATGAAATTTGGAATGAATGATCCTTTGGTGGTAATTCTAAACTAAAGAATCAATGTCTTCCATAAGTGGATGGAATAACGGTAAATTAATAGGTAAAGTTAACAAAAGATTTCCAACAATTGCGTCTTTCGGCTCATCGCATTGACAATTTTTTAAAACACACTGCGACATTGGGACATTAGGATATTGGGACACTAGGATCTTGGGGCAGTGGGATATTAGGAAATTGGGACATTAGGACATTAAGAGGTTGGGGCACATTAGGCAGACTGGGGAAACTGGGACGTGGGGACATCGGGATATTGGGGCATGGGGACATCGGGATATTGGGACAATGGAACATTGGAACATTGGGATATTAGGACATTGGGACATTAGGAGACTGGGACATGGGTGCACTAGGATATTAGGACATTGAGACATTATGACTTTGGGACAATCGGACATTGGGATACTGGGACACTGGTATATAGGGGCATTGGGCCACTAAGACATCGGTATATTGTGACATTGGGACATCGGGATATTCGGACATTAGGGCACTGGGATGTAAGGACATGTGGACATTAGGGTCTTGGGTCATTAGGGATATTAGGACATTGGAACATTGGGATATTGGCACATTGCGATATTAAAACATTGGGATACTGGGACATTAGAGCACTGAGATACAAGGACATGGGGGCACTGGGATTAATATCCCTAATGTCCTAATGGACATTGGGACATTATGACCTTGGTATAATAGGACGATCGGACATTGGGACACTGGTACATAAGGACACTGAGACATCGGGATATTGGGACATTTAGACATCGGGATATTGAGAGGGATATTAGGGCATTGGAACATTGCGAAATTGGGACAATGGGTCATTTTCACATTTGAACATTGGGATATTAGGCACATTGAGGAAACTGGGGCGTGGGGGCATTGGGCCACTGGGACATCGGGATATTGGGACGTTGGGACATCAGGATATTAGGAAATTGGGACATTGGAACATTGGGTACCACTATCCCAACATTGGGATATTGGGACATTAGGACACTGGGAGACTGGGACGTTGGGGCATTAGGATATTTGGACATTGGTCCACTGAGATATCGGGATATTGCGACATTGGGATATTTATTTATTTAATCCGTAAATATTTCAAAACAGGAATAATTTCCCACAACATGCAATGTAAAAAATTCAAAGTAAGGAAAATAAGTATAAAGGAATAACCAACTTATAAAGATAACGATAAAAAAAACACAAAGAAAAGAAGAAAAAAATTATTTAAATAAAAAAAATAAGTTCAAGTTAAGATTCAAATGTTAAATTAAAAACATTTAAAATTCAATAAGTTAAATGAAAACCATTAAAGTCTTTGTAGTACGGTTTTTTGAAAAGTGTAAAAAGAAGAATGTAAAGGTCCAATCTCCAATCGGTCGTAGTTTCTCATAGCTCTAAGTAACGGAGAGTTTTTATAAATAGAAAGTGAAGATTGCGGAGGATTGAAATTTCAACCGATCGAGTGTTGTAAGATGGAAACCGATATTTTATATCTTCTATGAGAGATGAAATAGTAAGACCCTTACATATCCTGTAGAGGAAACACTTATATGCTGCGTACTAGCGTCACAAATAAGTTCACACAATTTATTTATTTATTTATTTATTTAAGGAAGTTATTGAACGGGAATGAATCCCATAGTACAATAATATACAATGACCTGAATCATGAAGTATCATGGAATAAAAAGTATAAAGTAATGAATTTGAATAATAAAGAAAATTAAAAATCTAAGTTTAGGTAAAAAATTAAAAATTAAATAAAAAGAGAAATGAAAAATTAATAGGATTAAGTATACAAAAGTGAAAGAAATTAATGATTAATGTTTACAACTCAATCGTTTCAATTTGACGAAGAAGTTTTCTTTTGAAAATTGTAAGCGAAGGAGGTAAAGGACCAAGCTGTAGTTTGTCATAGTTGCTTAGCATGCGAGGCATTGGAGAATTCTGATAAATCGAGAGCTCGGCAGCTGGTGGATAAAAAATTGCACTACTACGTGTAAAGTGACTATGATGATTTCTAATAACAATGTTCTCGGTAAGGGAAGATTTGATCTGATTGCAACACAATTTATACAAAAAGCACTCATCTAGATAAGCTCGACGTTTCTTTAATGACATAAGTTTAAGAAAGCTAAGTCGTTCGGGATAGGGTAAGTAATCTAACCTGAATTTAAAGAAGACACCACGAGTGAATTTTCTTTGGACTGACTCAATTGCATCTGACGAGCAGGAAGTTTGCGGATTCCAAGCTATGGAAGCATACTCCAGGATTCTACGAACGAGCGAAATGAAGAGGTTCACCGATGTAGAAACTGATTTAAAGTCATGGCTTGATCGCAATACAAAACCAGAGAGTTTTGAAGCTTTTTTAACCGTTGACGAAACGTGCTCAGAGAAGTTGAGTTTTGTGTCAAAGGTGGCACCAAGATCTTTGATAGTTGAAACGGAGTCAGTTGGATGTCCATTTAGGAGATAGATGAAGGAAATCGGGAAGAATTTAAGGGAATATTGCATCACAAAGCATTTGGATATATTGAGAGGTAGGTCGTTGGACACACACCAATTGTATAACACATCAATATCCGATTGGAGCAAGATGCAGTCATTGATGTCAGAAATGGCGCTGAATACTTTGCAATCGTCAGCATACAGCAAAGATTTGCATTTAAGGCGCTCAGGAAGATCGTTCACGAAGAAGACGAATAGAAGAGGACCTAATATGGATCCCTGAGGAACCCCAGATGAAGGGCAAAAACCAGGAGAAAGAAGGTTATTAAAAATGACATAAGAGGTTCTTTCGGAAAGGTATGAAGAAAGCCAGGTAGTCAGATAATGAGGAAAGTTCAATCTGACTAGTTTCTCCAATAATATTCTGTGGTCTACAGTATCAAAAGCTTTTGAAAAATCTGTATACAACACATGTACGTCTTGATGTTTGTTGAACGCTTTAGCAATGAAGTCTACTAACTCAACCAAATTGGTGGTGGTAGATTTGCTTTTACAAAAACCATGTTGGTTAGCACAAATAATAGAACCGAAGTTCAGACTGTCGTAGTTGTGAACTATTCTCTCCAGCAATTTCGAAATGGAGGACAAAAGGCAGATAGGGCGGTAATTGGAGGCAACATTTAGATCACCCCTCTTCGGAATAGGGACTACATAAGACGATTTCCATAATGATGGAAATTTACCTTGCCTGATGCTTGTATTAAATAAGATTGAAAGAGGAGTGGCAATGGCGTTAGAGGTTCTTTTTAAAAAATTATTGGGAATGCCATCTGGGCCGACACAGGAGCCAACTTTGGCAGAGCGTATAAGCAATTCAACATACGAAGGTAAAATAAGTGGTATTGAAACATCGCTGTTAGGAGGGAGGGTGGAACAATTTAGAGACGATGAAGGCTGTCTAAAGGTACTAGAAAAATATTTTGCAAAAAAGAGCGCAGATTTCCTCAGGTGTATGTGCTGTTGAGTTGTTGTACCTTAAACAGGATGGACATGAAGAAGAAGAACGTAAGCTACGAATGTAGGACCAAAAGAGCTTACTTTCGTTGTTCCGTATACTTCCTTCGATAGTGTTTAGATAAGCTGTCTTGGCCGCAGAAATTAAACTCTTAGTTTCTGATCGAAGCTTTTTAAAAATTAACAGGTCAAAAGGATGTTTAAAGTGCTTATAGCGTCGATGGGCTCGTTTTTTTCTACGAATCAATCGATGAATGTGAGGGGTAAACCACACTGGACCTTGTCGAGGTTTAGGGCAATAATATGGTACAAATTTAACAATAATATCTAATAAGTATTAATAGATTGAAAGCTAGAAAACGAACCCAGCTAGTTTCGACGATTTGCTAATAAATCAACGTGTAGTGATCATAAAACGTAATTTACAATCAAAAACAACCCCTAGATCTGTAACCGTAGAAACACATTGGAGGGGAATGGAGTTTATTTGGTATTGAAAAATGAAAGGAGTAGATTTGAATGAATATACCATAACGGAGCACTTAGAAATATTAAGATTCAGCTCGTTTCAGATATACCAGGATGTAAAGCTTTCCAAATCGGATTGCAAAGCTATACAATCAGAAATAGATGAGACAGCTGAAAATAGTTTGCTATCATCGGCGTGAAAGGAAGAGTGGCAGGTAAGACATGATGGAAGATCGTTTAAGAAAAGTAAAAAAAGAAGGGGACCTAAAATGGATCCTTGTGTCACACCAGATGATGGACAAAATTTGGAAGATGTAAAATTTTGGAAAACAACTCTAGATGAGCGATCATTTAGATAAGAGAAGAGCCATCCAATAAGGTAAGATAGGAATCCCAATCCAATTAATTTATTAAGGAGTGGTTGGTGGTTGACGGTGTCAAATTCTTTTGCGAAGCCAGTATAGATTACATGTACGTCAAAGTGCTTATTGAAGGATTATGACACAAAATTAACAAGTTCAACTAAGTTGGTGACAACGGATTTGTTTTGAGAGAATCCATGTTGTTTATCCTTCGGTAGATAACTAAAATGTTCATGAATGAAGTTATAAACATTCTTTTCAAGAAGTTTCGAAAAGGATGACAGAAGAGAGATAGGTCTATAGTTAGACACAGAACTAGGATCGCCCTTTTTCGGTATGGGAACTACATACGACGATTTCCACTGAGTTGGAAAAACACCCTCATGTAGGCTCTTAGTTAATAAAATGGCAAGAGGTTTAGATAAAGACAATTGTGTTTCTTTTAAAAACGAATTTGGGTCCAGGTCCAGAAGAAGAACTTGTTTTTATTGAGGATATAAGCAATTCAACATATGAAGGTAAAATGAAGGGTGGTAAAAGTAAATTTTGCATTACTTGAGGTGTAAAAGAAGGAAAACTTACAGATGATGTTTTAAAAGTACTTGCGAAAAATGTAGCAAACAGCTCAAAGGATTGGTGGGAGCTTTAACATTTTATTCAGTGCCACTTTGACGGCTCCCACCAAATTAAAACGGATTGGAGTGGTATGTATTCTTTTTGCGGCAGATGAATTTTTCTTTGGCGGGGTAACTTTTACAACTTCGTTGTTTTTGGTCAGATTATTATTACGAATCAGAGAAAGTGAAAGGAAATATTAGTATTTTTAGAATGAGTTGCAGTTTCATTGCTTACTCAACAATGTTGAATCCACAATGAACCAATCAAAATTGTTCACCATTTACTGCAACTCATTCTAAAAATACTATCTATAAATACTAGCAGCAATATGTGAATAATGCTCGTACTACATCTCTTTTACTTTTAGTTAATAAATTAGTATGTTTTAAGTCATTTTTGTCAAAATATTTAAATTAAAATACTTTAAAATTTATGTCAAATTCACTTTCTGTACTCCGAACATTTGGTAAATAATAATTTTAATTTGGTTCTTGAAAAAGTTTGATAACTGTAACGTTCTTTTGGTAACAACAAACCCCTAAAATTACTTATAAATAATTTATGGTGAATGCATCCTTCGAAAATTAGATAGAATATAGGTTGTAAAAAGAATTCGACGGTCGCAGGTCAGCTTCTTTAATGAATCAGCAAGGGAACGAACTATCTCTTCTTTATAGAGTGAATTTAATTTTTTGTTCATTTTTCCTAGATTGAGTAGGTATTGTTAAGAAGAGCAACCAAATATTCAGTCAATGTAAAAAATATCCCAAATGAAGCAAATTGGTAAATGCATTACAATTAAGTGCATGAAATTAATTAGTGTTACTTTTTTTTTGAAAAAATCTGTCGGTCTAGTTTGAGAAAATGTTTTCCATCTCTCACTCTTTATATACCCATAGTTCGCAAATACATTGAGAAACGTCATCTGGACAAAATCTCGTAGAACCACGATGGATGAGGAGAGTTCTACATTTAGGTAGCTTCTATATATTTTCATAAAAGTCGAACATTGGCTTTTTTAATTTTTTAACGCTCTCCCGTGATTGTCTTCCGGAAACTTTTCCACGGCAAAGTTGCAGAGTATTACATTTTTTTTTTTTTTTTTTTTTTGTAATACATAAGTATGGCACAATAGACCACCGGTCGCAGTGCTTATGGCAAATATGCCGATGCCCTCATGTAATATAATACATAAGTATGAAGACAAACTTTGTAGAGAACTGCGAGGGGGTGACGATTTTATATTTTACAGTTAGGTAAGTGATAGTTAGGAGATAAACATACAAGAACTAGCCGAACCTGGGGGGGGGGGGGGGTGAACATTAAGTAGGAAATTAAATGGCTTTTTAGAAATACACACTATTTAAAACTTTGTATTTGAACAAATTCATACCACGCATTAAAAAATTGCAACCCTATATTATAAGTTATATTTCGCAATAGTATAGATTATTATGCTACTAGTATACACCAAGAATATTGATGATATTGCTGGTCGCAAAATATCTCTCTCTAATCGATTACATGATAATTTAGACAGACATAGGGGGCAACAAAACACAACCAACGAAGTCCTCGACCCGGATCGCGGGGTTTACTTGCTGTTGTATATTTCCTATTCGAAAGCTAGAGGGCGGCAAATTGAATCATAGTACGGTCCACACCTAACTCAAAGCACAGAATTCAAGAAAATTTAGACGTAAAGGAACAGAAACACGAAGCTCCGGCTATGGCTGCGAAACATGGACTCTCACCCAAGCCTCCGAAACTTTCCTGGACAGATTCGAACGAAAGGTCCTTCGGTGATTTTGTGAAGGCATTCGCGAGCGAGATCAATGGCGCATCCGGTATAACCACGAGTTGTATCAATAATACGGTGAGCTGGAGGTATCGAAAATCGCGAAGCATCAACGTTTGCGATGGGCGGGGCATGTACAACGAATGGACAATAATCGCATGACAAAGACGGTAATTAACGTACAACGAGTTAACGGGGCGGGGTCAAGGCGGGGTGACGTGGACGACCGGGAGCTAGCTGTGAGCAGTCAGTAGGTGAGGAAGCCCACCATCTGCTGGGCTTCCGAAACTGAAGGACAAGGTCACATAATCGCGACAATTGGAGGTGAACGATTCGGGCGGCCAAAGCCCGAAGTTGGGCTATCGTGCCACATTGATGATGATGAAATTTTTTTTTTAAATGTCCTTATGTATCCAAATGATATATCCCAAATGTTTGGCTTTTTTTTGCTTATACAAGCCTATGTATGGATGTCGTGCTGTACTGTTCTGTACCCTGGAGAAAGACAACGGAGGTAGTATATTCACATTCGATACTCGACTATCGTTTCCATTTTATAGCAAAAAATATACATAAGTATCTACACATTGCATATGCCATACTGGCGAACATATCAACTGTCATATACAGGGTGTCCAGAAACTACTGCATAAGGGCACCCAAAAATGATTTCATGTGATTAATTATTGCGCTTGCATCACAAAAACCTCACGCGTAATTAGATACTCTATTTTTAAGAAAGTGTTACATTTCGGGATTCCCGCTGGGAACACACACTAGCTATAACATTGTACTAAGTATGTTTACGTGATGTACTTTCGTGTGCATCCCTTGCGTAAAGGAAAAGATTTATGTTTTGTTTTTAAGTGCATTTTTTTTAAATGCATGTGAAAGTGAAACTGAGTCCTTATTGGATGCAGGCACATATCTTAGAATGAATATTTGTATGTACGTAAGTGATAAAGAAGGGGGAGAAACGATTTATGCAGAAGAAGAATGCAAGAAGAATGTTTTTTTTTGCTTTTTTTTCGGTAGTTTCCGGATACCCTGTATGGTCTTATTGGTATACCATGAATGTTATATATCTCACACTCTTGCATGAACAATCTTCTTTTATTTTCCTTATAATGGTAACCTCTTTTCCATTCAAACGAACTGAATGACACAAAATTTCAAATGCCAAGGCAAATGGGAAAAAACAACAAAAACATCAATGTTCATTTTCCAGGGTTCGTCATAAACACTCCGACTGCTGCTTGTCACTTTTATGGTCGATTCCAGATTCTCATAAAGAGGTTGGCATTTATTGCTACTTTTGGTCGTAAAGGCAAAATGTGAATGCAAAATTAAGAGAAAATCAGAAAGCATGCATACTATGGTTTGGCGTAGTGTTTCAACATTCTTTGGTCTATTTGGGAGTATACTCGTATAATGCCCTTTTATGAAGAACACTGACTTTTCATGGGATAAAAAGGATTATCTCCGGGATAGATCATAACCAGAAAATGGCTCGTTTCTGTTATAATTGACACTGTAAGTATGCGATTAGAATGATAAGCATACGTGTCATAATGCTTCATATGGTTTCAAAAGATAAGAAAAAAAAGTGTCGAAAAGCATTTCAATACTTATTAAAAAATACATATTGCGTTTTTGGGTCTCCTGGCAGATTCTATTTTTATAAACATTAAAGAGTTGAAAATGCATCCATACGGGACAGCGTTTAGAATATTCAAAAGAGCGTAATCTGCTTCTTACTATCAAGAGAAAGAGACTAAAAAGGAAGTACAGTTTCATTAAGCTATAGAATTGATAACCAGATACAGAATTCATAATCAGTATAGACCATGGGCGTAGCCAGGATTTCGGCCAGGGGGGGGGGGGGGCAAGCCCAAAATTTTTTCAACATCATTTTCTTAAGAGCTTAAATTTCCGGTCGCAGAAATATTGTTAGCAAATTTTAGAGTAGCCTGGCTTGTGGTTGGATTGGTGCACAGGGTCATGGATTCAACTCACCGTGAACGAATTCATTTTATGATGTTTTTCGAACTCACGACCTACGTGACGGACTATGATGTCGCTCAGATTGTAAACAAGTATCCATTTATGCGGATAAATAACATTGCTGGGCGTGCTGTTGATCTCAACACCTCAACAAAACAGCAGTTTAGATCTTGGAAATTGGATGTCACTCACATCATCATGTTGGATTTTTGCATCTCGGACTGCATATTCCACTTGCGAAATCAGTTTGTTTCGTCTGTCACTTTCATCTTAGCAAAGTAGCATCGTCAGAATATTTATAAATCCTTTATTGATTGGACGGTTTTAATAAGACTTCCTCTAAATTTATCAAAGTATTAACAGTGGCTAAATTTTACTGCTGGTATGATTCAGATAGAAAATAAATTTTGATTTAATAACTTGAAAGATCCGCTCTGTGGCTCACTTCGTTGAGTCGCACTCTACGATGCTAGTAATCTTGAGGTCCGGAGATCGAATCTCGGCGTGGTCCAAAATGTCCGTACATGTGATATATAGTGCTTACAAGATTATATGCACTCCGAAATGATATGCAATGTAACGTTGACTTGAAATTGCCTATAAACAGCTAAGTTAACGCACCATGGCCCCACAAGGGACTATACCGTACTGAGAAGAAAAAGAAGAACTTGAAAGACACTGAAATATGAGACCCGTTCTTTACAAGGTCCTTAACCATGGAGGTCATGCTTATTTTTAGTACGGAAAGGTGCATGCTTCGTCGATTTGACGACGCTCAAGTTTGACGCCTCATACAAATCACCCTTTCTCAAACTGTTTATAAAATTTGAAAGATTTTCAATCGTTAGTTTATTTAAAATGGAAAAACATCAATTTTGGAGCCGATATTTATGAGTTCGAAATGCAATCTTCCTAAAATGATGAAGAATTTTGAGCCATTTACCTGATTAGTTCTATTTTTGTCCTAGTAAATATTTTTTCCATATTGTTGTAAGTCAAGCTGAAGCTCAACCTGGTGTTGTTTTGCCGGAATCTTTGATGTTTATTTGGTGATGTTGTGGTGCCTCCAGGATTCGCGAAAATAAAATGCAATTTTTTACTGCAGTAACCGATATATTTCAACGGTATAACAAAGATGATCTTTGTTACACCGTCAACCTTTGTTCGACCTAATTTTTCAATAGAATATTAACCCTGAAGATGAGCCTCATGGCTCGAAATATATAGGTTACTGCAGTAAAAAATTGCATTTTATTTTCGCGAATCCTGGAGGCACCACAACACCACCAAATAATTTTTTCCATATTTTTTTAAAAAATAGGTCCCACATTTCAAAAATAAACATATTTGTTACGAGCTGGTTGTATGGACACAGACTTGTCGTCGAATCGAAAACCAGCCATAAGAAATACTGGAGTTCTAAAAGTTACACAAAGTTCATCCTTCATCATTTCGACGACGCCAATTTCCAAAAATCCAACTTACCCTGCTAACTTCGTCTAGCCGCAATGTACCCGGCAAGTACATGGGCACGGTAAGTCACGAAAAATGGGATAAATTTGATGATGCGTAGTCGATTCGACGAAGCATGACCTTCCAGGGCTAACAAAGCAAAGCTGTATACCATTTGTCATCGTTTCAGATGAAAATAAGTTGAATTCCACTAGATCCACGGTTGAAATTGTGTACTCCAGCTTAGAAGCCATGAAATGAAACAGGAAATATGGGATCCACGCAGCCACAGTAGCACACTCACAAGTGAAATGTGCGTGCTGGTACGCAGCCTCCGTCAGTTACGAGAGGCAACTCACTGTCATCTATTTGTATGCGCCTCCTGACTGCAAACTGTCCCGATCATGGCTTCTCCGGCAAGCACTTGGAGTGGTGAAAAAGGCGATTTTTTACTACATCGATTAGGATTTTTTTACCATCTTCATCGACCAGGGAGGGCGACCGCCCCTCCCTGCCCCCCCCCCCTGGCTACGCCCATGGTATAGACCGCCAAAAATCAATAAGTGAAAAAATCAGTATAGAAAATAATATTACCCTGAGGATGTATCAAAAAACGATATAAACAATATAAAGGCAAAAACCGAGCTGTTTAAATGAGGGAATACATAGAACCAATTCAAGAATTGATAACAGTCCCATTTCTTTTCCATCCAATTCACAATAGAAGGAAAAATTGAAATTTATTCGCAATTCGGACTAAAAACTGATCAATGTAATGCAAGCTGTTTTATTGCGGTGTGCTCCGACAATTCTGGCAATTCATGCACGAAATTTCACTCGGTAGCTAACGCAGCATATGATGCAAAACATAGAATATATTCTGGAAAATAATACAAGTATGTATGCTTGAGGGACCTAGTCGTGGTATACACTGTGAGAAATCAATAAAAAATCGTATGCAATGACATCTCGCTAAATACGTTGCTTTTATATACAGTCAACCTTTTCTAAACAGACACCTTTAAGGGGGAGAAAAATTTGTTTGGTGTTATTCGCGGAAAAGGAGGTCTTCATGTTCATCCCGATCGCATTGAATTTGAATACAGGCTTCGAAATTATATCCTGGGTTTTACCGAAGGTTGGCCTAACAGGTAATTTGTAATTACGCCATTCAAACATGTATTGCGCCATATTCATGTTTTAGGAAAAATGTTATCTGCGATATAATATTCACAGCGATCTATTCGAGGAGGAAAACTAGTCTGAAGATCTTCCACTGGCATATGATGGACTCGAACATTTAGCGGGCTACATCTGCCACCGGGTGAAAATTCCGTTTTTTGCAAATATGTATCTGGAAAACTATGAGTCTGACCTTGAAATGTTCCGAGAACAAACAAACTACATAAAATTACCTTTATAATGATATATTAACACTTTAGAAATTTTCGCAGAAAATTATACCTTAGACCCAAAAGTATTCTAGTGAATTTACATTTTTTGAGTTTTACATTTCGCAGTGTAACTCTTGATATAATAGACCTACCGTCATAAGATCTTGTCCATATATTGATAACAAAATTCATTTGACTTGTACCAAAAATTGGAGTGTTCCGACCATTGACGCCCCCCTCACTCCTCCTAACATTTTTCAAAAAGGCATGCCTGTAGCGTAGTCTGGCTGGTCTAGCGGTTAGTGCGCGCACCTTCGGTGCACAGGGTCATGAGTTCGAATCTCACCGTGGATCATGGTGTTTTTCGAACTCACGACCTTGTGACGGACTATGATCTCACTCAGATGTTAAACGAGTACCCATTTATGGGGATAAATAACACTGCTGAGCGTGATGCTGATCTCATTACCTCAACAAAAAGCAGGTAAGATCTTGGAAATGGGATGTCACTAACACATCCTGCGGCCTTAGTCCAATATTGGATTGTCGCGCCTGTTATTTATTTTATGCCTGTAGCTTCTTTTAAAATTGAGCCTGGCAGATCAAATTTGGTGGAGTGCCTAGTCTATGCTCCATTATGCTCTCCACCAAAAATTATTACCATCCGATCAAAACTAAGGGTATCCCCGATACAAAGTGAACGAAAATTCTAACAAATTTCACATTTTTTCACTTCTAAGTTCTATGTAAAATAGAAAAAAAAAATTATCTCTTAGAACGTCATTAAAACAGTTAATTGTAGTCTTGTGAATGTATGTTCAAAAGGTTGTACCAAGGCGTACGCTACAAGTATCAAAAAATTGGGTTTGAATGTCAGTGATACCTGTTCCAAGGCTATTTGTGAATATTTCGAGTAACGTGTACTAGCAACCTTCAAACCCGATTTTTCGTACTTGTAGGCCAGGCTCTGGTACAAACTTTCGGATATACATTCAGAAGACTACAAATAACTGTTATAATGACGTTATAAGAGATACATTTTTTTTTTCTATTTGACATAGAATTTTTAAGTGAAAAAAGTGAAATTTGTTAGAATTTTCGTTCACTTTGTATGGGGGGTACCCTTAGTTTTGATCGGTATAGTAATAATTTTTGATGGGGGCATAATGGAGCATAGGCTAGGCACTCCACCAAATTTGATCTGCCTGGCTCAATTTTGAAAGAAGCTACAGGCATGCCTGTTTGAAAAATGTTAGGAGGAGTGAGGGGGGCGTCAATGGTAGGAGCACTCCAATTTTTGGTACAAATCAAATGAATCTTGTTATAAATATATGGACAAGATCTTATGACGGTAGGTCTATTATATCAAGACTTACAGTGCGAAATGTAAGACTCAAAAAATGTAAATTCACTTTAATACTTTTGGGTCTAAGGTATAATTTTCTGCAAAAATTTCTAGAGTGTTATATAGTATTTCCCAATTCAAAACATCCTTATCCCAAATGAAAAAATCCTTATCCCAAATGAAAAAACCCGTATCTCAAAAGAAAAATCCTTATCCCAAATGAAAAATCCTTGTGTGTGAATTAAAATAAAATGAATTTAGAGGTGTTTTAAGTTGTTTCTTGCATCAAATTATGAGGTGTGGTTGATGTTATTGAGGATATGTGTAGGATCGGCTTCGTGGGGTTGGCTAATGCAATTGCCGTGGTTGTACATTTATGAAATTGTATACTCGTACGTTAAGTTCCTTGCGTCATACATACGCATACCGATCGTCATGAAATTTGGTAGAGATGTGTAGAATAGTAACAGTCTTTGGCACGAAATACTTAGAAGTTGGTAGGGCAAAGATAACAGGGTGTCCGAAGATTTGAAGTCGAAGTCGACTTTTCTAGTTTTTACTTAAATCAAAATTTTTATTTGTCCGTGTGTAGCCCAGGTCTGCAGATTTGATAATTATGATCAGTCTTTTTAGAAAATTACATAAGAAGAGGCCAGAAAATTTTAATTCGAATAACTTAATAACTATACCAAAGAATGAACATGAAATTTGGTGTAAAAACATAGAATAGTAATAGTGGTAATAGTAATCTAGAGGTCCAGAGATCGAATCTCGACGTTGTCCAAACATTTCCGTACATGTGCGCATAGGAAATATATAGTACTTGCAACATTATACAGGGTGTCCGGAAACTGCCGCATAAACGCCCCGGATTATGATTCCTCAATTGATTTCCAGCAAAAAAGTTGGACCTATCATACCTCCTATTCTTAACCCTTTAGCTGCCACAGACATTTGAAGATTTTTGAAAAAATCATTACCTTGCGCAACTCTAAGCTCAATATCTCCAAAGCTAGACCAGCTAGAATAGTGAAACAAAATGATTATTACAGCCAACAAATTTGCCTAAAAAATAAAAATAAACACACTAAAATCGGATAGGTTTCGTTTTTACAGAGCTTCAACATAAAATTTGTGTGATTTGACCCAAAAACAATATATTTTTCCATCTCAATTTTCTTTAACTTCTGCCAAGGAGAGGCGCTTGTATGATTCTCTTAAAAATTGGCCCATGGTCTTACGATCATATCTTTCTTATATCATTTTATTCTAGCTCCATTATTGCGAACAGTGTTAATACCTTCAGTGCGGAAAACTATCGTTTCACTATTCTAGCTGGTCTAGCTTTGGAGATATTGAGATTTAAGTTGCACAAAAAATGATATTTTCAAAAATCGTCAAATGCTTGTGGCAGCTAAAGAGTTAAGAATAGGGGGTATGTTACGTACAACTTTTTTGCTGGAAATCATTCGAGGAATCATAGTCCGGTGCGTTTATGCGGCAGTTTCCGGAAACCCTGTATAACGTTGCAAGCACTATATATTTCCTATGGGCACATGTACAGAAATGTTGGGACAACGTCGAGATTCGATCTCTGCACCTCTAGATTACTATTACCACTATTACCATTCTATGTTTTTACACCAAATTTCATGTTCATTCTTTGGTATAGTTATTAAGTTATTCGAATTAAAATTGTCTGGCCTCTTCTTATGTAATTTTCTAAAAAGACTCATCATAGTTTTCAAATCTGCAGACCTGGGCTACAAACGGACAAATAAAAATTTTGATTTAAGTAAAAACTAGAAAAGTCGACTTCGACTTCAAATCTTCGGACACCCTGTTATCTTTGCCCTACCAACTTCTAAGTATTTCGTGACAAAGACTGTTACCATTCTACACATCTCTACCAAATTTCACGACGATCGGTATGCGTATGTGTGACGCAAGGAACTTAACGTACGAGTATACAATTTCATAAATGTCCAACCACGGCAATTGCATTAGCCAACCCCACGAAGCCGATCCTACACATATCCTCAATAACATCAACCGCACCTCATAATTTGATGCAAGAAACAACTTAAAACACCACTAAATTCAATTGATTTTAATTCACAAACAAGGATTTTTCAATTGGGATAAGGATTTTTTCTTTTGAGATACGGGTTTTTTCATTTGGGGTACGGATTTTTTCATTTGGGAAATGGATTTTCTCATTTGGGATATGGATTTTTTCATTAGGGATACGGATGTTTTCATTTGGGATATGGATTCTTTCATTTGGGATAAGGATTTTTTCATTTGGGATAAGGATGTTTTCAATTGGGAAATGCTATATATCATTACAAAGGTAATTTTATGTAGTTTGTTTCGTCCTCGGGACATTTCGTCAGACTCATAGTTTTCCAGATATTTGCAAAAACTGAATTTTCACCCCTTTGCCACCCCCTCCCCTCTTTAACCCATGTCGCAAATTAGTGCATCTTTTTACTTAACAATTTGGCATCAAAAATTTCTTTTTTTTTATGTTTAGGTTTGGGCCTATTTTGAACCAATTGTACTGGACTATAATAATCGTTCTTATACCTCGACTAATCATTTGGACGAAGGTCGACTCAGCAAACTAAGAGGAAATGGTTGGAAATGGTGGACGAATTAAATAATATATTCCTAGAGATGAACGGGGAAACTTTGAAATTATGTAAAAATGATTTTAATTGCCAATGAAAGGATTGCCTGCGAAATTAGGTTGTCATTAGAAAAACTTTTTTATTTATGGAGCAAATTCAATCAATTTCGCACAAATCAGTTTTTATTGCTGACACACAACATATGTAAAAATCGATTAAATCGGATAATGGGGTCGTGGGGCTGCCATACAAACCAAGTCCTCCAAATTAGGTTCTTCTAAGAAAAACTTTTTTATTTTCTCATCGATTTCAATCAAATTTCACAAATGTGTTTCTAGTGATACCACAAAACATATGTCAAAATGTACCAAATCGGACCATGGGGTCATGGGTGTTACAAACCTGTAGAACGAATTATATTCAATTTTCGCCTATTGAACGTTTTAAAGCTATTGGCAATAAGACTTGTAGTCAAATTGATACTTATATTTAACAGAACACTAACGCTAATTCATTGAAAAAAGTTATGAACATTTAATAATACATAAAACGTAATTTGAAAAATATAATCAAAATTAGTTTTAGAATTAATAATAGACTGCATTTTTAATGATTAAAAAAAATATAAATTCTGTTTGTTTAAACTACTGAATTGTGCTATCATTATTGTATGTATGTATAAAAGACGTAAGTCCGTTGAAATTAAAATTGAAATAAATAAATTAGACGTCTGTTTTAAAAGGACTTAAACTGCGTGCAAATTTATTTTATTGTATACGCTTTTGCATCTCCAGTCATATGACACCCATATTACTTGGATACCACTTGGTTGCTAAAAACATCCTTTATATCCTAAAGGAACAATTGTGAAAGGATAAAAAAGGAAAAAAAAATCTTCAATGATATTAGAGTAGATTGATATCTTCACTATAAATCCAAACATATAGATTTCTGTGAATTTTCGACTTCTTTTCACTTTATGATTGAAAGAGTCCTTTTGCCATATCCACACTTGCAGCAGGACCTATTTATAGCGGTGTGGTATAAGAATGCCATACACATTCCTCAGATAAGCTGCACAGTTAATTTGGTCAAAATCAAACCACGGGAAATGCGTCATTAAGCAAAATTCGAAAAGACTTAAGCGAGTAAATAAAACAACATTATGTACACTCCGAAATGATTATGCAATATAACGTTGACTCGAAATTCCCTATAAAGGGCTGAGTTAACGCACCATGGCCCCACATAGTGCTAAACGGTACTGAGAAGAAGAAGACATACATACACTAGTCGTTGTCGATGTTTAATTGGAGCGAATAAATTTATTTTATCGAAATTAAAGTACATATCAAGAGCAATAAATATGCTCAATATTTTTCCTGTCTCCTTTCGGAATCTCATGCTATAGAAAAGAGAAAAGATGCAGGCGTAATTTAGGTGCGGCATAAGTATTTTGATAATATGATTGCACGCCTTTCTTCGCAAGAATTGATGGCCAAATAAAACAAAGACAAATCTTGGCGCTGTCTGAAAGAGAGCTAATGTCAACCCCGAGTGATGAGTGACCCACGATGGAGAACCCTAAGAAAAACGAAGTTTAAAATGAATTGTGCCGCAAAAAAATCAAATATGACTTCCGACGACTCAATGACGACCAAAAGAAGCTTTGGCCATGGAATCAGTGGTTTGAACCTAAGCAGCCAAGCACATTGTAAGCAGTATATCTCTGCATCATGAGAGAGCCTGCACTGCGGTTTTCATTTTGGTAACCAGGTACCCGTTTTTCTACATAAACCGGGCATTTTTTTTAATATTGACTTATATTTTGGAAAATATAATAAAGAAACGATTGAAAAAAAATGTTTCGAAAGTTACACTGGCTTGAACTTTTTCCTTAGTAAAAGAGGTTTGCTTTTTAGGGTTTTTAATCTTTCTTTGGTTTCACTTTATGCATACGCAGCCTGCAATTTGCCTTTTTTAGTTCTACGCCGAAAGTGATAGTTATTATATGTGCCTCCGATGGAACATTCTTCATACCCATTATATCCTTTGGTTCAATTGGACATTTTCCATAAATATTTTTAATATTTTCGGTATTTAATTATTCGATATTCACATCCCTTTCTATGATGCATGGAATAGTTTTTTATTTCTTTTCTTTTATTCACTTTTGGTGTTTAATGATGAACATTCTGCCATATGAAGTTAAATTCAATTGCAGCGTCTCCAACCTTTAAACCAAGGTTGAAGTTTGACTCTACGAAGGCTCAAATCAAACTTAGAATTTTTTAGTTTTCTTCAAAGTTGCAAACCACTGGCCACATTTACTACTTGGAACTCAAAATATAAACACAAAACATTACTAAATTATGTTTTGTCCATTGTTTTCAGAGAAATTGGTAAACAATGCAATGATTTAATTATTGTCAAAATACTTATGCCGCGCCAGAATTACGCACATATCTGTTCTCTATTTTATAGCAAGAGAGTGTGAAAACGGACAGGAAAAATATTGAGCATATTTATTGTTGTTGATATGTACTTTGATTTCCTTATAAGGAATTTACCGTTATTCGCTCTACTTAAACAAAATCAGTGTCTGGGCTCGAGGGTACCAGATGTCAAAATACATATGCCGACCAGTGTACGTACTACGAAGGTTTTATATCCATACTACTTATCGATTGTAATATGCGCAGGATGTATGGCGCTTTTCTTTGATTTACACCCCCACACACATTAAAATTCAACGCTGCGCTGGCAAAAAGAACGTGTATGAAAATGTAAAGTATCAAACATAAGAAGGATGCTGAGTCACTCATGGGTATTTGCTGCCTGATAGAAAATTTCAGAAGCGCCTTATGTTTCTCCTTCTAACATATACGTTACATACGAGAATTTTCTAAGTACAATTTATCTTGGGATTTCATGAAAATTTTAATTTAAAGGGACATGTAATTTCTATGTTTGCCTCTATAGCGTATAGTATATATCTTTAAAGTTTGTATGTTTTTTTTTTGTAAATGCGTATGATTTCATATAACCATAAATACTGAAGAAAAAAAAAACACGAAAAAAGGTACATATATTTGATTTACACATGCAAACAATTTGCCATAAAATATGAGTGCCTTGCGCCGACATTTTGCATTTCATTTCCGTTTTTGATGGCCTGCGAATGGCAAGAGGGAAAAATTTATTAGAATGAACGTGTCCTTGGTTGATGTTGTATAACGTGAAAATTTGTATGTAATAACTGTCGTGTGCTTGAATGAATCATTTCCATTTTGATATCCTAGGCAAAAAGAGAGAATCTTGCATTGTTATAGCCTTGCATAAATGTGTAATACTCGGTTAAATGGTAAAGTTGAGATAGAATAAGTAATTTAACTCTTACACGAAATTAGCCAATCTGTGCACCTCTAGCCTAGTTTGTGATAATTGGACTCAAGAATGACCGCTCACGTTTTAAAGAATATTTTAGTTATAAAGATTTGCAAACATTATTTTCCAACTATACCTATACTACAACTAAGAGCGGAATTAGCATTAAAAGCATTTGGGTTAATAATTTCTCGGGCAACCTCGTGTCCCGATTTCTTTCGTTGCTTCTATTCTCACCCCAGGACCCCACTATCCAATTTCAGCTGCCCTATACATGGGCTTGTGGTGGAATAATGGGGAATATTTTTCTCCTACGCGTAGCACGGTGTTATTGTATTGAACGTGAATGGCGTGGTTGCCGGAATGTTGCAAGTGTGTAGTAAGGTACCTGCAACCTAGGTTGACAACCAAGTTGCAGATGCTCCAGACTGAACCTGATAGTGACGAAGCATGGGACATGGGAGTGTAAAACACCTAAGGGCGACATTGTAATGGTAATCGAAGATTTGAATGATAAGGTTGGTGCCGATAACGATGGACTGAGGCACGTGATGGGGAGACACGGTCTGGGTAACCGGAACGATAACGGTGAGAGGCTTGTAGAGTTCTGCAATTTCCACCACCTCGCCATCGGAGGAACTATGTTTGAGCATATTGCCATAAGATCACCTGAATGTTGATCGGTACTGAACCGAGAATCATATCGACCATTTTGCCATTTCTAGCATATTTCGAAGTTGCCTTCTGGATATTCGTAATAAGAGAGGTGCTGACGCAGGTATTTTACGCGAGGATGAAACGTACATGGGTAGCCTTAACTTAATTAGCTTCCGGTCAACAATTTTCATTTGATTTTTTCATCAAAGGTGTAGTTACTCAAGCTAAGTATTTTCCCGATAAAAACTCAATTTTGAAAAATTTGGGCTAACGTGGTTTTGAAATGAATGATAAGTTTGTTTCATTGAATAAAAAGTTTGAGAGTCGATCTACACTTTTCAGTCATCAGTCACAGTCAAAGTAATTTTCCATACAAATTGACAGATTGTCAGTTAATTGATTGTCTGTCTGTAGACATTTAGCAACTCCCTTTCTGAAGAATCTTCTAGCCTTTATTAAACTGATCAACCTTCTGAATTAAATAATGGCACAATATACATTTTAGGTAGCAGTGCCCACCAATTTGATTAAGTCCATTACTATTATTATTAACTCCAATAAAACCGTTTATATGTCGTTCAAATGCTTATGTACCGGTCGAAATTTTATCATTTTTGCAAGGTTGTCGGTGTAATTTACCGTTACAAAGTATGGGCTTAATTTTTGTATTAACATGTGATTTTTACATTCCGGCAAAATTGTAGTTGAGACACAAAGATCTTCGAAACGATCGAGGTTTCATTTTGTTAGAAATTTTATTTAGTTTCAGAATGAGATGAGAGTTTTTGGTTTCAGTAAGTCCAAGGCTAGAAAATCGATGTTTTTCAGAGAAAGTCATGGTTTTGACAAGACTAAAAAAATGCAATTTCTAGGTAACGAAAAATTTTGGCAGCATTTTTCTAGTAACAATCTGTAGAATCTACTATAGGTCAATGGCGAACCGGTTGCGGGACACCCTGTGTATACAAAATTTAAATAGTCGGAGATGCTTCCTTCGATCTGTTACAAACTTCATGGCAAAGTTAATAAGCCCTTTCATTTGCAAAGTGAAGGGTATAAATGAATGAAAAGGTATATTAACTTTGTTTGTTGAAGTTTGAAACGTACAGAAGGAAGCACCTCCGACTATATAAAGTATTATCTATTATTGATCAGTGTGACGAGAAAAATCGATTAAGCGATGTCCGTCTGTCTGTCTGTATGTCCGTCTGTCTGTCTGTCCGTCTATTGCTACGCAAACTAGTCCCTCAGTTTTGAAGCTATCGGGCTGAAATTTTGTGCTCAAGTTTCTTTTTAGTGTACGCTGTATATATGTATGTCGGAATGAATGGAATCGGACAATGGGGTCATGGGGCTGCCCCTGAAAAATGGGATCTTCTAAGAAAAACTTTTTTCTTTATGTACGAATCTTAACCAAACTTGTGTGTTCCTAGTAAGGATGGAATCGGAACATTACGTCATAGGGCTGCCATACAAGCCAATCCCTGAAAGTTAAGTTCTTCTAAGAAAAACTTTTTTCTATTTTAATCCGACCTTAATCAAACTTAAGCCAAATGTGTTCTAATTAAAGCCTCAAAAAATATATATGCGGTAGAAATTGTTAACGCAAAAGAAGCTTAAGTTTCATTTAACTGTGACGGGTATTCAAATTTCCGCCGCGCCCGAAATTAGCCTCGTCTCGTTTTAAATATTTATGGACATGGTATCCTGGCCTAATGAAAAAAGTATACATATTATACTTATATGATATGATGTCTTCTTGAAAATAATTACATACAACAGAAATATTTCTAGTGTCGCCCATAATAACTTCCGTAAAACTCTCATTAAGCGGCTGCTCTCTTGGCATCATATAATTTGTGTTCGCAAAACACTTAATGTATCACATAACGTTGTCTATACGCTCTGTCCGAATATACCTATAAGAATGGCGTCTGCATATAAATGTGTATGCCCATAGAAACAAAGAAAACCATTTGAACTTATTCATTTCAAGCACTCGACTAGAATTCTTGCAAAATATTAAATCCTCGAAGAAAGGCTAGAGCAGCAATTAACACATCTTTTGTACCATCTTCTTTTCCTAAGGATATTTTTCTAGAAAGAAAGCTGGATACATGCCAGGAGCACAACAGTACTGTTTTTGTTTTTCTTTCCTTTTCTTGACTGGAAGCGAAAAAATGCTGAAATTATGACAGTCATGTGAAAGGAAAACGACTGGATCCTTTTTCAACTCGAGACATCTCTTTTTAACGAAGAAGCAGTCTGAAGAATGTCTTTGGTATCACCTTGAATGTCCGTTCTCTTTATACATACGTACTACTCGTACATATGACTAGATTTCCTTTGAACAACGGAACCGTCTTGTCTTTCTGCCTAGTAATTGTGCGCATTGAATGTTCCCAGTAGCTCGCAGGAAATGTGTTGTAGGGCTCTGTGATGGTCTCTATCAGTAGCGTAACGTAGAATGTTCCATCTGTTCGGTGATACAGGAGTCCCAAACGGCCAGGGGATCTCTATGCCGTTGAATATTTACTATGTCGGAACTTCTGCTTATATTGAGGACAATGTAAAATTTGTCTAAATTTTAAGGAAGCGGGAAGAACGGTTCTGATACAAAAACTAAAAACTACTAAAAATATAGTACATAGTATTAACTATTCATAATAGCTAAAGCGGAAATGAACTGAAAAGAAAATTTTACTTTTGCTTTAAGCGCCGTGCGCACGATACAACTTTGCCTTTTGAGCAATTAAACAAGTTAAAAGACTTATCGTACGTGTGAATGCTTGGTTTATTAATTTTTTATTATTAGATACATAGTACTACATTAATATTTCGATCGGACTATAATCAATTTATCTCACACAAGTTGCCCAACTTCTCTTCGGACGCTCCAACTTGTTTGAATGCTCTTTCAACTTCAAACTTGTTGTCCAGCCTTTGTTCGCACGTTTGGTAAGTCTTTCAACTTGTTTGAATACTCAAATGTTGGGCGACAAGTTGAATCGTGCGAACGGCGCTTTAGTCTTCTTTCGATTTCTGGCACAATGTCATTTTTAAAACGCCACTGATCTCTTCAGACAAGGGCTGTTCAAGAAGTTAGAAAACTAATTTACCATGAAGGACCAAGATGAGTTAGAATCCGAATTTTATTTATTTTTATTTTTGGAGATAATCTGCGTTTACTTCAATACCCAATTAATCTATATATGTACAAAGTCAGGAACCAGAAAACTCTCATATACTTTGACACCCAATGGGCCATTCCAGACTATACGAAAACGACCGTACGAGCTAACTTTTTCAACAACAAACAACATGGATAATAATCATCGCACGTACGAACGCGTCGTACGTCCGAAAAACACTAGCAAGTGTAAGGGACGTTTCATTTGCCTCAATTCGCTTTGAAAAGCATCATAAATTACCTGTCTACAGTGGGATTCGATCCCGGGACCCTATGATTTGAAGACCTGCACCCTACCTACTACACCAACCAGACTACACGTGCTGAAGGTTTCTATGATCCACATAAAGTATTTGTCAGAGTTAAGAAAAGCTTTCATTAATGTTATGAACAATTCGTCAATATCGATATCTTAAAAAATATACGTATCGTTGAACCAGAAAAACGTGCGCAGGGGGGGGGGGGTTTGGGGGTTGAACCCCCCCCCATTGGCAAATGTTGCCAGAATTTCTTATTAAATACTATTGTTCTCATAAGGCAAAAATTTAACTTCATAAAAATGTAAACTGGCGTTGTTAATTTATACCTTGCCAAAAGAATTTTCTCTCCATCCAGTTCCGGACAGTTCAAGCACATTCGTGGTAGAAACTCATTAGTGTTGGTATGCAATGCGAAAAGCGGTATTTTCCCTATACCGAACGTATTGTAATTCAAAGATAAATGTAACCGCGCGGCATGTGTAGATTGTAGTGGGTGAACTATTGTAGGGCATTGCAGGGGATTTGTTGTTGATTGCGACATTTCAAGGCTCTAGCTGCCAAGGTTTAGAGGTTACATCCGTCAAAAGATGAGATTTTAAGATGAAAAAATCAATCATTGTACTCTATTCCGATTCTTTTATCAACCTCTAGGAAATGCATACTAATGAAATGACTCAGCATGGGTTTTAGGTAGTTTTTTTTCCAAATTTCATTAAAATCCATTTAAAACGGCGTTACAAGCCGTGCTCTGTGGCCATGATTGTTCGGTCACTACTCTGTGATATAGAGATTCATAGAGAGAGAGAGAGAGTTTCTAAACTCGTCATGACCCGCTGCAAATTTATTATTCAGAAGAAGATGATAAGAAACATTCTTATTGTAGAATAATAAACTAACAATGCGACTAATAAGTGGTATGGCTGACAACCGTATCACACTCCGAATTTTGTTGTCTTTGTAACGTTGACGATTACACATGCCACACGGTAGTCGTCAACGCACCATCCTCCACTAGGAGTTAGGATAAGTAAAGGTAGGTAAAAGCCTAGGGGAACGACATGGCATCCCTATCGTAACTATGAAGAAATCCTTATTCTCCTCGTGAAATATTGCCACCAGGTTTAGATAAGATTTATACCTCAGGCTCGTCCTTTGGTATTTGGTTTACTATAATTCGGTGACTCACCCCTCGCTCCGCTCAGATCTCACACTGTCAGTCTCTCATTAAGGTGCGTTTTCGTAGAGACGACCCTTGGGATGATCGCTCAGCGATCGTAGTTTTGCATCCAATTCCGAGCCATATTTGCATATTTTTGTAATGGTGTTACTTTCCATGTGTCGACCATAACATGTCTGTATAGAAAATTATTACGAATACTTCTACTAGCGAACGGGTGATTGGCGGTGCCGGCTCTATTGCGGAGCGAGGGCCGCGGGACGCCACGCGCTTTAAATTTTATACCGCCGATCTCGATCCGAGAGGGTACCTCGCCAAGCGCGAATGCGAGGACTTTGGATCCTACCCCGAGCACAAAGAATTAACAAACGGATCACAATTCACTTTTGTTTTATTCGAATTCAATTTTAAGTTTATACACTAAAGCTACGTTAAATACGTGATCACGCGAAAAAGGAAATGTAAAAAAAAGAAACAACAAAACTAACTAAGGAAATAAATTCATATACTAATTCTAGGCTCCTTACTCTAAAAAAACTAACCTTGGGGCGGCACTATGAAAACTACCACCTACGCTATATCTTGAATCCCTATTCGTTGTCGTCGTTGTACATTTATCGCTTTCTCACACTCGATCGACGCTGCACTGTTCGTTCCTTGCTGTAGCACTTTCTTGAATTCCACGTCTCCTCAACCGTCGCAGTACTGCTCCTACTTAGTTCCACACTCGCTCTCTTCAGACGCTCCTCAAGCTTTAGCGCTTTCTTCTCCTTGGGCTTGCGTTCCACGTTCCTTGTCTTGGTTTCCAACTTTGTGTCCAACCGACCGAATAGAAAGAGGGTGTTGGCAATGCCAAATGATAGGCGTTAGAACATACTGTCGTTCAGATTTTAATTGTACAGGATACCCACCTTTGTGTCCAACCGACCGAATAGAAAGAGGGTATCCTGTTATATTTTTCGCCTTTTTATCATTTTGGTTAAACGGTGAAACACCGCTAATCCTCTACGGACATACATTTCGATGCAGTTCAATAGCCCGAACTTGCTTCTATGATCGCTATTGTGAATACCTCCTTCGTTCAATTTTCGAATCTTGGGAACCGTGCTCCAACCTGTCAGTCTGACAATACATTACATTTCAGAAAATAAACATCTTTCTTCGATACAAGACAAGGATGAAAATTGATTTGATTTTCCTCGGGCTTTTGCTCGTTGCCTCGACCTTCGCTCATGTGGACGACGGGACGGATGACGAAGATAATGATTTCGCGGAATTTGAGGATTTCGGAACAGACGATGAAGTTGCCAGAACCGCGGATGGTGATCAGTGGTCAGTTCCAGATACGGATGTCAAGAAACCTCCTGCTGCAGGTGATAGTACACTGAAGATAGACATGATGACCGTGGCCATACCCATAGTGTCGGTTGATGGGATCCGCTTTAGATAAGTAGCGTCAATCATGAACTTGATTCTTTGTAAAAAGCTCTTGTTAATTCCAGGAAATTCGTCTGCTGCGTGGAACAACCTCTGGATGAGTGGCACAGCTGATTGCCGGAAAGAATACCCGTAGATACGGCTGCATGGAACGATCATTTGCCGTGTGAGGCGATCTGTTGCTGCGTTGTGTCCGTGTCGTGTTTTTGATAAATATTGACTAATTTACTATGCCCTAAGCCGCCAGTACAGTACTGCCCCATAGCTAACATTCTATGTGCTTCGGGTTTCAAAAACGGTCCGTGACAAAATATGCGCGTATAGTAGTCAGAACCGATGGTTTAACTGCGATCACTGAGCGATCATCACATGAGTCGTCTCTACGAAGACGTACCTTTAGAGAATTCGCCAATATTTTTGCGAAGCAGTGCTGTTGCGAAATAGGATAAGACGAAGTGCAAGCGCAGCGAGCAGTGAGCTAATGGAAAGCAATTTGTTGGATTTAGATCTCTGGCTCATCCATACATTTACTAAAATCCTATAGCTCGTCTGTTAACTAAGATCTCGCTGTCTGTCGCCCTTTTCACAATTCGCCAAAAAGTTGATACGTAGCGCTGCTTGGAAATAGGATGAAGCGAGCGCAACAAGCGTTAACAACAAGAGTTAATGTCAGGCAATTCGTGAGCTTTATATTTCTGACTCGTCCATACATATACTCAGACCCTGCACCTCGCCCTTTACTCCGCTCAGACCTCGCTTTATCTGTCTCGCTATTTAGTATTCGCGACGTAGTGCTGTTGCGGAACAAGGTAAGTCCAGCGAGCGGTAAGCCAATCGATGACAATTCGTAAAATTTAGACCTCTGGCTCGTCCTTAAGTTTACCTAAATCCTGTGCCTTGCCCTTCGCTTCATCCAGACCTCGCCATGCATTTTGCACTTTTCAGAATTCGCCTAAATTTGCGACGCAGTGATGGTGCTAAGAATGATAAGGCGAGGTGCAAGCGCGGCAATCGGTAAGCCAATGGACGCCATTTCGTGAAATTTAAACCTATGACTCGTCCGTATAACCTGTAGCTCAGAATACTCTGCGCGATCACACTCTGTCTGTCGTGCATTAGAAAAACAGCCAACATGTTTGCGACTTAGACCTCGGACCTGGAACCTGGATATATGACTCTGGATTTGCTTGACAACCGAATTCCGCTAGTTTGTGTACAGCATTGGGCTTTTGGGAGTCTGGTCACCTTATTATAGCCTGTATATTTAAAACTTTAAATATACCTTTCAATGGAAAATTTGAATATACATATAAGTTAAACCCCCCCCTTGGATGATTCCTGCGCACGGGCCTGAAAGAAGGCAAATGTCGTCGGCATAGTCTAGATGCTGAAGGTAATCAAATAATTTCCACCTGATACCCTTACTTTTATGGTCGCCTAGAGCGTCGCAGATTACGTCGTTGATGGTAATAAGGAACAGTATTGGTGATAAAATACAGCCTTGTCTAACTCCATTATTCACCTCAAAAGGACTAGACAATTCGCCCTTGTGCTAGACGTGACATTGGGCTCCGTTATAGGACTCCTTTATGATGGCAATAAGTTTCTCTGGTATGCCTCTCCTACGTAAGGCTGTCCAGAAATAAGCCCGGTCAACGCTGTCAAACGCCTTCTCGAAATCAATGAACAATAGATGTAACGGGGATCTCCATTCAGCGGATTGTTCAATTATGATTCGGAGGGTGTTGATATGGTCGCGACATGAAAAACCCTCACGAAAACCAGCTTGTTCATTGTTCAAAGTGCGGTCGATCGTTTTCTTGATCCGGTCCAAGATTATTTTGGCCATCAGTTTAGAGACTGCAGGGAGGAGACAGATTCCACGCCAATTATTGCAATCCTTGAGACTTCCTTTTTGGGGATTTTAATAATGGCGTCCTTTTTCCATTCCTGAGGGAGAGTCGCGGTTGTCCAACACTCTTGGATCAGGGGAAGAAGAATATCCGCTGTAGCGTTGATGTCCGCTTTCAAAAATACGGGATACCGTCTGCCCCCGGGGCCTTACCTGCTTCCAGTGATACATAGTAATTCAATTTTTGAATTGGTCTAAATAAACGCGTTCCAGAATGAAAGTCGTGAGCTTTAGTTAGACCAATCCAAAAATTGATTTACTATGTATCATGGCTAGACCTATTAACTAAATTTATTAAATGCTAATCAATTACCGTTTCTCTAAAACTAAAAAAGTCGACTTCGACTTCAAATCACCGGGACACCTTGTTATCTTTGCCCTAACAACTTCTAAGTATTTCGTGCCAAAGACTGTTACCATTCTACATTCCTACCAAATTTCATGACGATCGGTATGCGTATGTGATGAAGATCAAAAGCCGGCCACACACAAGGAACTAACTTTAGGTACGAGGATAAAATTTCATAAATGTCCAACCACGGGAATTACATTAGTCAACTCCACGAAGCCGATCCTATTCATATCCTCAATAACATCAACCACACATAATAATTGAATGCAAGAAACAACTTAAAACACCCTGGGAAATACTATAATTGGGATATACTATAATTCAGTTAAAGCTTGATCTGGTTCGAGTCTATGAAAACGTTCGCTACCAGACTCTGGTAGTCATGGTCAGGTCTCGAGTCAAATTTTTAAGTGTTAATTACTAATGAATTGTTGCGTTTTTGGTTCGCTCAAGTACAAAAAATGAATATAGCTATCATTCCCTTTCTATTGATACTACATTTATACCCATACGATCTGTTTTGAACATGCTTAGCCAACTTGATACTCCGAATGCTTAACTTACTGTAATTAAATAAATAGGATAGCTCAAGTCTTTTTTAGTGCCGAGCAAATACGAGGTAACGATTTGCAACCGATCAAAACTATTCCGTAACGGATTCGAGGTCGTGCAGAGATAATCTGATGTTTATAATAGCCAACTTGATACTCCGAAAGTTCAACTTACTATAAAAATAGGATAGCTCACATTTTTTTAAGTGCCGAGCAAATACGAGCTAACGATTTGCAGCCGATCAATACTATTACGTAATGGTTTTTCAGATAGCGCTTAGCCAACTTGATATATTTGTATGAAATGGGTCCGGTAAATTTAATACGATATCAGGTTACACTTTAATCAGTTTGTTTCATTACCTTAACCCTTCTGTCGGCACCTACTACAATATGCATATTCTATACCGAATAGCTCTAGCTGGAACTACTGAGAAAGAAATTTTGATTTTTATCATTTTTGTAGATATACTGCAAACGTTTTTAAGGAGACATATTTTGAGGTGGTATTAGTATACAAAGCCGTTTTCCCTTATTTTATTTAATTTTTTTGCTTTTCTATTTTAATGGCTTACATCTAGTAGATACTTTTATCGAATTTTCCAATTCCAATATCTGTTGAGAAATATTTGGCGCTTTGTTGGTCGATTTCACCCCGATATTAGTCTGCAGATTTAGGGAAATAGGGAATTTTAAAGCGCGGAAATCATTTCATTCAATTTTTTTTTTTGTAAATTTCTTGATCAAATCTATTTAGAAAGACGTTCGCAAGTCATTCATACTTAGTCATTACTATTACAAGGGAAATAAAACTTGTATGAATTTCCTGGAATCAAATCTCAGTTGATTAGGTGCTTAGAGAAAACATAGCAGCCCATTGCATGCCTTAGTCCAGAGTGGGCATCAGAAAATGAAAATGGCACCGTTTTCACAGTATCGCAGTTCACACATACTAAATAAAGACTTAATCGAGTTTAATTAAAATGTAAAATTTTTGTTTACAATTGAGAATATAATATCCGCGTAATATTTATAACTCTCTCAAAATGCCAACGTGATAATTAACCCTTCTGTTGGCATATAGATCTAGACAGACCATTGGTACTATATCTTGTTGAAAAATATATACATTCGTAAGACATAGTTTGTAAACTGTTTCTAGAACCAAGATTAGACCTTTTAAAAGAAAGGATTAAGATTCTGCTACAGCCCATGCAGCGACAGAAGGGTTAATACGAGGGCAGTTCAAATATGATCGAGACAAACGCTGTAGATGGCGCCCATGTAAGGTTTGAAGGTCGCGGCTTGAGTATATGATAGCTGGGTCCCTTACGAACAGTGTGGCATAGTTATCGTCGCGAAGGGATGTTTTACGCTCGAGCTACGACCAAGAGTGAACATCAAGTGCCGATCGCCGTTGCGCAACGTATAGGTACATTTTCCTCGACACGACTGCGCGACAGCGACTCGCTCATTCCATATAAAAACTCGTTTTTCTCTCATTTTAAAAACGAGTTTTTATATGGAATGAGCGAGTCGATGTCGTGCGGCCGCGTCGAGGACAACGTACCTTAATAGTATTCGTTTTTTAGTGAGGCAGGGCGTTAAAAATACGGAAATTTGGAAAAGCAGTTTGGTAGTGAGTGCCTGAGTAGGGCTGCTGTGTTTAAATGGGTCAAAGCGGTCAAGGATGGTCGTAAAACCGTCAATAATGAGCCGCATGATTGTCGACCGCGAAGCAGCATCATACCAGACAATATTCGCCGCGCAGAACAACTCTTTTTCTCCCTGCCCTCCGGCAGTAGGATGAATGTTCGAGACATTCCGACTGAACTTTGCATAAGTATTGGTAGCGTAGAGTCTCTCATCCACGAATCCCTTCCTCATACCGCGCGTCTCACGCTCGATACAATATCGGAATTGGGGTGGAAGGTATTGGAACACTCCCCCTCTAGTCCGAATTTATTACCCCATATGTTTAAACCACTGAAAGAAGCCCTCGGAAGTCCAAAATTCAACACCGACGACGAGAATTCCCGTCCATTTAATGTTTTCTGAAAAAATACCAGAAGCCTCATGACTTATTAAGATTAGAAATTTTTCGCCTCACCTATTTCCAATGGCAAGAACCGCCACTGTAAAATCCCAATTCGTTACTACGCATATTAGTCTAAGAGCCCTAGTGGAAATTATTTACAACTATGTCCTATCCATTCTGTTACACATTATCGCAAATTTCCCGAATGGAGATGCCCCAGAACGGTAGTCTGCCTCCTGGACAGTGGGACTAAAGGGGTGGCAGACAAAAATTGGTGGCCTAACATGGTGGCAGCCACGCTCCAAAATTTGAAATTTGTATGAAAAATGGGAAGTGCTTCTACAAAAATAACGCTAACTCCATCATGCTAAATCATATAGGTACAGTAAGAGCCTAAATATTTTTTAGACATTTCCCCCAGTACTTAAGCCAAATTTCACTTCAAAATACAATTACAACCCGCTTGATTTATCAATCGAAATTTGACTATTTGTCAAGTTAATTCACAGGCAATATACTACAGCAAATAGTAGCATTTTCCCCTAATATCACACGGATATCATTGAAAACACTGTGCCGAGCTTATATGTCCAAAGGACGATGAGCAGACGAGCCCTTAAGTCGAGCAAAAAGTGGCATTTTGCGGGAAACAATAATGATCACTTTTTGCCTTTTTTTGCACCACTTTAGGCACGTCTACTGATCGTCCTTTTTAAGGTTTTTTCTGCATTTGGAAATATATACTTAGCATGGTGTTCTGAATGATATCCATTTTGAGAAGAAATCGCGACTGATGGCCCATCGTGTGATATTAGGGAAAAAAATTTCTCGCAAAATTTTGGCCCATTTAAGGGCTCGTCTGCTGATCGCCCTTTTAATGCTTTATGTCTGCCTTTGGAAATATTTACTTGGTGTCCTAAGTGATATGCCGTCCAAAGAGAATCGCTGCTGGGGGCCATCCGTGTGATATTAGGGGAAAATGCTGTCACGAGAGATCATTGTTGTTTTTCGCGAAATCTCACTTTTCGCTCCACTTAAGGCTCTTCTGCTGATCGTCTTTTTACAGGTTTTTGTCTGCCTTTGGAAAGATAAGCTCAGCACAGTGTTTTCAATGATATTCCATTCAGAAGGAATCGCGGGTGATGGCCATCCGTGTGACATTAGGGGAAAAGTTGGAGCGGTCGTAAATCGTTATCAGTTTTTGCAATACGTATTAGTACAGGAAAAATATACATATTTGCTTTTTATTTTATTTTTTCGTGAATATATTAAACATTGAAGGAAACATTGAAACATTGATGAATCAAATACATAGTTCGATCTCTCGATTCCAAAAATAATGACATTTTTTGTTCAAAACTGAAACAATTAATTTTCGGGCTGGGCTGCAATTGATAAAGTATTTTGAGTTTTGCGTGCGTTGTAGCTTTGTATACACTCATCGTGTTATTCACACGAACGGGGTGAGCATGATAGTACGCACGTCGCGTCGTACAAGAAAAAACAGGTTTTTTTCGTTGGATATTCATATTTTATTTGTCTTGGCGCATGTTCTACAAAATTCCAACTACCGATTATGATTTTCATTTTGTAGTACAAATAATTTTGGAAATTATGGTTCATATACATAATACATACGCATATGTACATTCATCGCTTTTGTGTGAAAGCCATGAAACTCGCATCAATCAATATTAATCCGGAGAATATTCTGTACACATTATCATACATATATATATGTATATTTTCAGATGATTTCAGTTTGATTACCAGAACAATCTCTGTATATCTTAAAATTTACAACAACAAAAAACGCTTGGCGCATTAATTCTGTATTATTAGAAAGTATATTTATATTTCGATTGGACTATAATCAATGCATCTCAAACAAATTGTCCTACTTCTGTTTACACGGTGGATTTGTTTGAATGCTCGTTCAACTTCAAACTTGTTGTCCAACTTCTGTTTACACGATGGATTTGTCCAACTTGTTTGAATGCTCAAAAGTTGGACGACAAATGCTTCGTGAAAACAGCGCTTTAGGACATTTCGTACGTATAGATCTCGCTATACGACGACGATTCTGCATATAGGAATGTACATATAGGAATACAGAGGCCAGTGAGGCGATTGTAGTGTTCGCTTCACTTTTCGGTGACAATGGTGTTCTTCTAATTTCTCAGTATGGTTTGGTTCCGGTATTCGGTGAATTCAATGTTCGTAGATTCACCTATTGTGGTTGAATTTTATTGATTTTGGTACAGTTCTCAATTTTGTTCTTACTTGCGTTCTTTTTTCATTGGGATTTGAATTTGTTAAACAGCAACTTCTTTTCAGCTGGTTTTTATTTTTGCAGCCAGTTCAGGACAGGGTATGTTACAGTGAAACTTCCCATAAGCGGACACCATTGGGGAATGAGATTTTGTCCGCTTATTGGAAGTGTCCGCTTATGAGAATATTTCACGGAGGTGTAACATTTTATAAAATAGACTTTCACTACAATCTGCAAATATATTCAAAAACCGCGATAAAAATTTGTAGTCTTGACGGATTAGGGTATAATTTTTAGTCATTTCATTCCCACTCTCTTTCCACTTTTTCAAAATAACTTATTTTTATAAAAAGTTTCGTCTCGTCGTTTCCACATGTTTTTCCAACGATTTTTTTCTGAGACCGAGCACACTTATTTTTCATCTGAATTGTTATGTGATCTTCAATTTTTCTTCAATTCGCAAAATATTGTTTGACACTTATTTCAATAGAATAGAGAATTGCCCGATTAAACGCCGCAGCATAAATTGAATTTATGCAATTTCTATAAAAGTTGCGAGCACCAACCGAGCGATAAAAAAGAACTGCAGTCGTTGATATATCATTTTACAATTCCCGTACATCGGGTCTTGCTAATACGCGTAAGATCCATTTTCTGGTAATCACAAGACTCTTTGCCCTAAATACAATTATGCAATGTAAGAATTTTTTTCTTGGAACAGGATGGGTATGAAAGTACTGTCCGTGTCCGGTTATGAGAGTGTCCGGCTATCAGAAGGTGTTTTCCTAGCAAAATATGTGAAAAACGTTGGGGAAAATAAAAGTGTCCGTTTATAAGAAATGTCCGGTTATTAGAAGTGTCCGTTAAGGGAAGTTTGACTGTATATCGAAATAAACACATCGTGGATTTTTTTTCCTCCATTTTTCTTCTTCCTTGCCTCGTGCTTTATACCGCTTCATGGTTTCGCATTGCTCGACCTGCGGTGTAGGCGCATCGCCCGTTTTGGTGGTAATGTTTCAGCATATTTCTACAGGCAGCTCTGTCTTGGATCGTGTCATCGCCGAGACCAATGCGTTGTTGTTGCTTTTTCATTTGACATATCTATTTTTCTCCTCCATAATATCAATTAAAAGTAATTTTTAAATTCCAACATTTTTTTGGCATTAACCATTATGGTCTTATAATGAAAATCCCAGGAAAATATCTTGCCATTATCATATTATTATTATGTTATTATTATTACATATTATAAATGACAAAACCTCCTCGTTCTAATGAAAGGGTGTGTGTTTCGTGTGCATTAAGGGCGTTTCTCGGTGCTTTATTTACATTTGAAGTTCTACCACAGAAAAAGAAACACCCTGTATGTATAGTTTTTCGGTAGTCAAAGGAGTAATAAATATACGAATAGCTGTTGTGATAGTCTATTCCTTTTCCTATAGCTATGTTATACGTGTAAACCGTAAACAACCCTTCAATTTGTTGTCACGTTCCAACATTATGGCCATTCCACATCATCCCATCCTATTGATATTCATCACGGACTGATTGAAGTGTTCTGCAAAGTATTCAGGGATGTTGGAAAACTTGTTTATCATCCTCTTGGCTTGGAAATTCCATGGGAAATTGGACAAAAACATTTTTCGGGTGACTGAATCGTACAATGCAATAAAAATTATGATTATACAGCATCCTCGTAATTGAGAGCCGTTTCTCATGAACCAGATGTAAAATAACGCGATGCAGAACACATAAATTGGATTGGATACCCTTCACTTTCTTTCGGGCTAATTGTTTCTAGTGTGCCTCTATATGACTTGTGTTTCATTTCCATTCGTTTCAACATATGATTGTATTTTAACTTGCTTTTTGAATGCGGTTTCTAATTTCCGTGACGTCTATAAAACAATATTTGTGTGAGTTTTTGTATGGTAGTCCCATGCCCCATTGTAGGCCTCTATGTGGTTTTACATATTTTTTGTATGGTTTCGATAGGGAACATTAAAATAATATTTGGTTGGAATTGGTGCAAAAAAATGTTTTTCTTAGAAGAACCAACTTGGGGATTTCTGTTTGTATGGCAGCCCTATGGTCAGATTCCATCCATTTTGATATATGTTTTGAGGCTTCAATAAAAATATATTTACGTAAGTTTTGGTTGAAATTCGTGCACAGTTAAGAAAGTTTTTTTTTTAGAAAAACCAAATACTCACTTTAAATACTTTTGGATCTAGGTTATAATTTTCTGGTTTAATTCACTCCATTAAGGAAATAAGGTTTAGATTTAGCCTTACTTCACTAGTTATGTAAAAAGGACCTGATAGCCTACCCTTCCAAGCCGGTACATAAGGTTTGGACTCCTTGATGATGAATGCAGTTTTCTCTTGTATGAGTCCCCTCCGTGAGGCTGTTCAAATGTACATATCGAAGGAAAACCGTGTGTATCAACAGCAAAATGGTGAAATTGATAAGGTGAAAAAATTCAGCCGTCGAACTCAAGGCCAAAAAAATAACTAAAACTTCTCAGAAAGTCAGTGGATTCCAAATATAACAAACAAATTTCTGATTGTTATTTGGTTTTCTAAGGCGTTTTTTTTTGTACAGGAAAATATTAAGCCTCGAAACTGTTCTGTCCTGAAATGAAGTTAACGAAAAAGGCGTTGGATTTGCCAAACATAAAGTGAAATTTATTTGGAAAAGCTTTAACCCTGTAATTGGTGACTAAATCACCTGGATGTGAAATTACAACCTGATTGTTTAGCCTTTACTTGTAACAAGTATTGGTACATGAGTTTGTTTGAAAACACATCACCTACAAGCTCTTGTCTCTTTCCAGTCTAGTTAATTTAATCTTGACAATTTTGGCTCCCAATCTTGCTTTGGGCGACCGGTGCTACATTTTTTTCATCTGTCTAAAATTTGGCGCATATACTTTGAGGAATAGTGGTTACTTGAAAATCGATCATATTTTCGCGTTTTCGCTTCCTATGTTTTATTATGTTCCTAAAATAAATTTTCGAGAGGTTGAAGTTCTCACGAATAGCCCCGAAGCCGCTATAGAGATTCAGTCTTACTGCCATATTTCAAAATAAATATTCTGGAATACTTAACTTTCGTAATAAGATTATATAAAAGCTTTTGAAACGTTCCTCCTGCGGCCTACCCAAACCTCATGAGAGTGTTATTTGGCCCGGGTTAGGTATTGAATTTGACACCTCTATTTTATATTATACACAACTACCGTCTAGGTTCCCACCAACCTGTTTTGATTCACGAGCCGCTAGCCTATAAAATAATAAAATACGGGGTTTTTACTTTCTACGAACGTATCTACTAATATATCAGAAAAAAAGTGTGGACTAGATTAATTTTTCGCTATTTGAGAGCAAATTGAAACTTAATTTTTTCTCAAAACTATAAAAATGTAGGGCGGAATTCATAGTCGTTACTTAAGGAATAAGGATTCGATTGTTTTTCACCTTTGACCAGGGTTGTGCTTTGTTCCTGATGTCACCGCCGCTATGCGGAGGTCCACAGGTGAGGCTACAAACCAAGCCGGTTGGTTAATTCTCCTGAAAGGATTCCCTTAAGGAATAAGTACATATAATTGAATGCAAAACGTCACTTATAAAGGCATTGACGCATTTAATCAAATAATTTAATTCGTGGAGCCCAATTACAGTAATTGACAAATAAAATATAATATTATTATATATCTATCTATCTTTCTATTATAATTATCTACTAGTATCAAAATTGAATTTTATTTTTTATTGATGACTTTGAACCCTTAAGGGTTCCCTTAAGTATAAGTGGGGACTATGAATTCCGCCCGTAGACTCGCTTTTCTGGCAAATTGGAGACAATATAATATACACACTTTGATTTAAATTATTATCATTGAATATTATTTGTCAGAAAAAAAAATACTACTACAAAATGTCACTTTGTACGTTTCTATTTTTACGCGCACTACAGTGTAGGTATGTAGGTACATATTGACTTTGATATTGTCTATTACATTTTCATCACCAGTGAACAAAAATCTCATAATAGTATCATTTCCCTTTTCAGGTCTTTCGACGCGTGTGTCATTTCGAATGTCAACTTATCCGTATGCCATATTACGCTCGAAATCCCCCTGCAATGACGACACCAACACGAACAACGCTGGCCGTAATTCCACCGTCAGCTTTTTGTCATAAATTGTTTGTTATCCAGAAGAGATTGCTATCTACCATTCCAGCTATGATTCTCAACAGAGCACGCAACACCATCACGATGCTGACACATTGACGGCACAGACGATTTGTACTGGAAGGCAATAAAGAATCCTGGTATTCATAATCATTTTCGCAAGGCCAAATTGGTTGCACTGCACGCCACTGATAAAGCATAACTGATTCAAAGGCCTTCTTTGTTACAAGAATACAAAGCGTAAAATAAAGGATAAATTCCCTAGTTGAACCTAATGGAGTGGCTGTATTTATCCTGTCAATGGCGCTACTCCGCGTATTTTAATACACGAATCCACTGAGCTAGTAACAAAGGGTGCAAACATTTGACGTCATATCAGAAATTGTCACTTGGGACCATCTGGACAAAGCGAAGCGAAAACAATAGTAGATGACACCATTACAGCACTTGTATTCCCTCTCTATGGTGGCTATAATCTGGGCCGCATGCTGTATAAATTGCACTCTTTCTACTAGCGCTGATACGGCTGTAGGAAATGGTCAGCCTCAAAGGAAACAACGTCACCTTATCTCTCAGACTACCTCCGTAGATGAGAATTTCACTACTGACGAGGGAGTTCGATGTGGCGGAAAGTTTACCGCACGACATGGCATAATACATACTCCAGGATTCCCCAGGAATTTTCCAGTACCGATAACATGTGTTTGGCTAATTGATGCCTCGGAGTTGGCCACGGGACCCAACGTTTCAATTGTCATCTATCCTACCCAGCTTTATGTCTTGAGTGGTCTCACATTCACCGAATACATGTATTACGGTGACGATATTAAAGTGCCAAGTCAGAGAGTGTTCCAATTTAGTGAGCACAATGTCACGAAAGTGGCATGGATTCAATTTAGCAGCCAATTCTTGGAAATCACTTTTACAATGAAATCGTTGGACGGAACTCATCTAAGGGCACTTGACAACTTGCTTGATGTTTACGGATTCAACATAACATACGAAATTGGGCCACTTAAGTCATATCAGTGCAACGCTTTGAAGTGTCGTCTTTTGGGACATTGTTATGCAGCAGAAGATTACACGTAAGTACACAAAATGGCAACTATTAGTAAATTTTACAAATAAAAAAAATGTATATTAATTTCATGTGATGTACACCCAGGGCGTGAAATTGAGAATGCAAATTTACTAAAGGGCATCAATCTGAAATGACGTCAGGCCTTGGCCGCCTGTATCGCTGAATTGTCACGGTCACCCGACCTTGTCCTCCAGCTTTGGAGTCCCATTTAAGGTGGTAGGAGACCAATCATCTACTGATTGCTCCCATCAAGCTTTGGTTGTCTGCTAAATTTGGTTTCGTCCACTCATTCCACGTTCATCACTTTAGTTCCAGGAACCGCGGACCGAGAAACCTCGTTTAAAATGAGAAATATGGGCGTTTTTCACAGTCAAACGTCAATTTTTTACTCCTTAAATTAACCCTTAACTATACATTAGTGGGAACGTTTTTCACCCGAGTCGTCAATTATTTGCGCATAACTTAGTTCGAATTGCGCCGTGTTCGTGAAAACTTCATGTAATCCCGACGTTCATTATGCCGTCATATCAATATCCCGCCAGATAATTAAATTGAAATCCCTTCTAATCAAAATCCCGCCATTTCAATAACCCGCTGTCGTTCAAAATACCGCTTTTCATTATCCCGTCATAGAAGGTTATTTAAAAAATTGCTTGCGCGAATTATGAAAGAATTCTTACGTTCACCGCACTTACCGTTAAAATAATGGGTCTCCACACATAGGGATACTTAAGTTTCACAGATCCACGGGCCAGGTGATTTAATTTGAAAAATAGGGGTCTGGTTTTTCGGTAGTCGATACTTGAACTACGCTGTATGACAGTCTTGTTCAGTATAGGTGCCTTATCATCTGGATCGAAGAAATAAACAAATATTCCGACGGATTTGTGCCAAGAGAAATTATCGCATTAATTGCTGCGAATCACATAGCACCTATCCATTAGCGAGATTTTAAAACATCTGAATCTTTAGAGGGCGGTATTTATTAATGTCGGTTTTTTTTTGTAAAAAGTGGGATTATGAACGGGCAGGATTTCGTTTTTCAGGATTATCCAGGTATCCATATATTCCATGTTCCGAAAGAGTACACTTCAGCTTGTCACCCTTTTTGTGGAATGGGCAGATTATGCTTTTGCGCCAATCTTCGGGGATTACCTCGTCTTTCATATTTTCAGCAGTAGCACATGTATAGCGTTGGTCCACCATGCTTCAGCAGTTCTGCTGGGATCTCGTCAGCGCCGGGTGCTTTATTACTTTGAAGCGACTGTATGGCAAGACTCACATCATCGTTTGTTGACGGTTTCGATGTCGCTGATGATGTTACCATCCTTGTCCTTACATAGACTTGTCCTGGGTTGATTCCCGTTCTTGATATTATTTATAAGTTTGTACGCCTGTCTAATGTTCTTACTGGCTAATCTTTGGTTTATTTGCTGTAAATGCTCGTCAAAATGTTTGCGTTTCTTACGTCTTATTAACCTATTAGATACTCGCCGAAGTTCGTTGTATCTTTCTTTCTTGGCTGGGGATGCGCGTTGTGCGTATTGACGATAGGCTTCATTTTTCGGCTCAATCGAGGCCCTGCATTCATCGTCGAACCAGTCTGTTCGTCTGCGCCGGCCTTTATAGCCCACGACCTCTTCTGCGACTCCTTTGATGCTGTCTATGAGCTCCTCCCAGAACTCATGGATGCCTAAATTATTGATGTTATCAAGCATGGGCGACAGTTTTTCCTCAAGTGCTGTAGCATACGCAGCCGCCGTGGCATCATCAATCAAATTGTCAACCTCGAAGATCTTGGCAGGGTTGATTCTCGTTAGGTGCACCGAAGAGATTCTGCAACTGTCTTCACGAAATAGTGATCGGAGTCGTAGTTGGCTCCTCGATAGGATCGAACATCTAAGACATTAGAAGCCCATCTCTTGTTGACCAGTACGCGGTCGATCTGGTTCATGGTGTATTCATCTGGAGACTTCCAGGTCTGCTTATGGATTCGTCGATGAGGGAAACATGTAGAGCTTATGGCCAGGTTTCTGCCGCTGGCGAAGTCGATAAGTCGCTGACCGTTGTTTTTGTTTTCGTCGCAGCTTGACGTCGTTTGATGGAAGTCAGTCGAAGAGTAAAATGTTGAAATGATGGTCACTATCCAGCTTCGTTAATTAATTTTATTGTTTCTACAACGTTTCGCCTTTCTTAATGGCATCTTCAGGTAGAACTAAAATGTGCAGAGTGTAATTACATATTCTATGTGCATTTGACAATTTTCCAAAAAAAATACCTATGTTATGATTCTTATTGTAAGGATTTTCACAGTTCGTTAATACTTATACATATTTAAATTAATTAAAAATGCAACAGACAATTAAAGAAATAAGCAAATAAATTAACAGAAAAACAGACAAAGTATACATATTAAAACTCTAAATTGGCGGGACTACGTATTTTCTTCGGTTTGATAGTGAGAGGTATTGTCGCTTGTCAGTGTCAGGTGTTGTCGCTTGTCAGTGTTGAAGTTGAAGTTTTTCTTAGGATGAGTTGGCGGCACATCGCTAAACCATGATAGGGTTTAATCGTTGAGTAAAGGCGATCATGGGCATGCCTCAAAGATGCTGCTTTGGTGGTTGAATTAAATGTTTTCTGTCACCTATCACGTTAAGTAACCTGAGGCGCTGCAGATGTTAATACAATCAGGCGCAGCGGTTACTCGGATAATAAGGGAAAGTAGCGCCCCGTAGAGAAACATAGGAATTGGCCGATGCCGTTCACCCTATGAAACTCCTCCTGCATAGCTAAGGGTCCGCACTTATGCCACAACTGAAGAAGATATAGAAATGAGCCGGAGCCTTTCAACCTTTATCTCCCCCCTTGGAATATTTGCGAGGTTAAAAAAATGGAAATAAGAAGAAGTAGGCCTTAAAGCCTTAATTTTTATCAAGGAACTCTGGAAGAACTTTCTATGGGACTTATTAGACTTCCTTGATATTTATCCAAAAATACAACTTGTTGTCAACGAGAACAAAATTGCATCTTCTGTAGATAATGTGTACTTTTTATTCAGTCATAATGAACACCGATAAAAAGTAACTTTCGCCGAAATTCATATACCGACGTCTGGACACTAGAACTCACAAATAGATTCAATTGCTGTAAAAACGAGCCCAGACACGGTCAAGTTTGAATTAAAAGCCATGGATTCGTCGTGCATATACGCTCTTACCCTCCGAAAAGCAATGAAAGCTCAACGGTCAAAGTGATAGGTTGAATTTACTGACTAGAACACGACTTTCGTCATAAATGGTTGAAAAGTCCTATCAGGGCAGATAATTACCGTCATCGTGGGTGTTTACGGCCGTAACGAACACAAATACCAGATCTCAGAACTTTATGTATATTTAATTACTTTGAGAGTGCGATAAAACAAAACCAGGGAAATTAAATGTACCTACCCAGCAAAAAGTGTAATTTCACTTCTAATTAGGAGTACGCTGAGTGTTCTGGAGATTCTCAGTCTATAGTATCGTCACTTCCATCGTCATAATCATCAACTTGTTGTTCGTGTTGTTCCCAAAAAAAACGTGAGGTTACCATCAAATTTAATGGACACTGCCAAAACGGGGTCGCGGACACAATGTAGTAGCCGAAGTAGTATTTGTCTGAATTTTTATTTTACTAAAAAAGCTGGCCAGTCTGGTAATGCAGGAGTTTTTAATATTTTTCCCAATCTCGAATGCGAAAAAGTTTGGTAATTTGCGTGAGTATTTTCAATTTTTTTCTTCTCTTGGCTCGTGAATTTTCAAATTAAACACGAATCCATAAAGACAAATTCGCTGACAATCTCGAGCCATGGACCCTTGCAATGTAATGAGTAAGCGTAAATAAGATGGAAACTTTTCTTCCGGCAAATTTCTTCGTAATAAGTTTGTCCTTTGCTCCACGAATTATTTATTTTGAAGATGGGGTGTGGGGACTGTGTTGTAGATGTTCGACGCTCGATGTTTGGTATATAAAATTGGAAATAAATGCATTCGGGGTGAGCTTTTTTCAATCGCTTTTCGGATTGTTTTAATGAACTTGCCATTGTGAGGTGGATTTTTTTTTATTAAACTTTATCGATTTGTTCATAATAGTGACTTATTGGTAAGAAATCCTTGAACTTCCTTTAGTAGTATAGAACTTCAGATCGAATTTAAGTGTGGACATTTTTGTTCCCGCTTTTTCGATACTTTTTTGAACTGGATGTAACTGTGAAGCCTTTGGATTAGGCAGTATAGAAAATAAGTGGAAATCGGTCAGCGGTTTTTAGTACGTTGAAGAAAATTTAGATTTTACCAAATTTGTGGGTAATTTTAACTGATCACATCACAAAAGAATCAGTGGTCCGTTTTATTGAGTCAGAAAACGATAGAATCAACTCCTGTCAAACTTGTATGGAAGCCTCGGAATTTTATTTATCTTGCCGTATGTGGTGTCATCATCTATCTCCATCACACAACTGTCCCGTATTCCACAATAGGTCTAACTATTATCTTATAGATCCACAAAATTATATATGGATACCCCATGTTTTTCCCGCATAAATTCTGCAGATCCATTAGATCTTAATTGTTTTCTATGAGATCACACTGAGGTGTACTTTTCAGAGTAATTTTTTATCAAGAGTAACTCCAGATACTTGACGGTATCTCGGCCGGTTAATTCTATGCTGTGCATTGACGGAGACGGTGAGTTGAACCTCTGTCATACATCAGATTCTCATTACATACGCTCAGTCCTTTGACGATTCACGATAAGGCGTAAGCGTAACATGATCGAATCTGAGCTAATGACACTACGGTGGCTTCGGTAGGCTTATCTCCTTGGGCGAGACAGGTGGTGGGAGCGCTGAGAGGACTCTTTTCGACTCGTTTGAATCACGGCAATGGAGGTATATGTTTCTTGAGCAAAAGGATTTCATTTATATCCCTGAACCTCTATCTCAAGATTGCACAAGCCATCACTGACATAACATGGTGGAGAAATTTGGTCCATAAATTCGGGAATTTAGTGGTCCTCTCGATAGTAACCAACAAGGTATGTCTTGAAAGTAGACGAGTGTGGTCATTTATTGACATCAAATGTGTGTGGCTGTTCGTAGAGCAGCCTTTTCCATTGGATGCGGTGAGCCAGAAAGGACTCCGTGCTGTAGCACCTCATTGTAGGATCTCCTTCTATCAAAATTTCTGGCGATAAGTAGTTAAAACGGTGATATTTATAGTGGATATTTAGAGCAAGATTTCTAAAGCTTGTATAAGCCACCTACTTTCTGACGGGTTTTTGTCAATTCTCTAGACTTTAGTTCAACTCTCCTATATTTCACCGAACGTATTTGTATTGATACACATTGGTTTGCTTCTATCTGGCCGCGAGGCGCACAAAACCATGAGGTGGGCCGCGAGTTTGGCATGCCTGTTCTAGTTTTGGAAAATTTGGTGGAAATCATATAAGGAATCATTTTTCGGAGCGCTTATGTATGTAGTATTTTGTGGCGACCGTCAGATTACAATTTTTCAAATGGTCACTATGCGGTCAGGCTTTAGTAAATCGGCCCGCGCTAGCTACTCCGGTTGACACTGCTTGGGTGAGTCAATAGAGTGTTTTAGAAAATAGTAGGAATAGTCTTTGAAATTTTAAAGGAAAAATTTTAAAAAATTTTAACAAAATGTGGCATATCCCAAGGCCTAATAGGTTTATTTCAGTGTAGTCGACGTTCTTTAAACAGTCGAAATTGTTGTATCGTGATTTTTATTTGCCGTGAGTATTTGTTCAAAATTGACGCAAAAGTTTAGTTTACGGTACGCGCGCGAGTTTTTTTTTGTAATTTCAAATTACGTTGACGGTCGTTTGTACGTGAGTGTAAAACTCTCCATTATGGACAGACATAAATATTTTTGGGTAACCAAATTTTATTAACCCTTCTGTCGGCACCTACAACAATATGCATATTCTATACCCAATAGGTCTGGCTGGACCTACTGAGAAAAAATTTTTATTTTTTAGAAAAAGTTAAATTTTTATTCGTAGAGTCAGGGCCGGCTTTAGGTGTAGCGGCGCCCGGGGCGAACTTGAAAGAAGCGCCCCTTATAGTTTCTAAACACGAAAAAATTGCAAGAACTTGAACTTTAACGTTCTTTGGGAATATTTTTCTCCATTGCCCCGCCGCCATTGAAACTATCCACTTTAACTGTTTTTAACTTCACGTTAATTTTCCCTTGTTTCCCAATCAATTGATTGCTTAAAGCGAACAGAAAAGTATGCCTCTATCTATTCACATTTGTTCATAATTCGTCCTAGTAAATTATTATTTCGTTAATATTATAAAAAAGCGAGTTTTGTGTAAGCAACAGTAGATCTATTGCAAGATCTATGGTAGTGTTCATTTTTAAATTTTTAAATCAAACCACAAAATACTTTGCCAGTTTTATAATCGTTCAAAAATAAAAACCGGCAATCTCACGTCGCAGAAACATAAGGAACCATACATATTAGCTCACAAACATTCATTATGTTGAATGGGAAGACGATAGCAAATCCCACTTAAGTAGGTTGCACTTTTCCATTCATCTTTTCGATGTTAAAATTTCAAATTAGTAATCATTTTCAAGAGTACACTGCTATCTTCATTTGCGGAATTGACGAAGAAGACGAAAATTAAGGAAAGATGGACAATTGCAATGACTGCGTTCCTGATTCACATACGCTGGTCCCTGCGAAAACGCACTTGCTAATGGTTCTAAATACTGTTGAATTTGATGGTATCGAATTCAGTCAGTATCAGTTTTACGTCTAGTAGTCCATATTTTTCAGAACATTAATTCATTTCCGTAGCTAGAAATGGTTTGTTCCGGAAACCTGACTATTTTGCATTACTACAGGTTACACTATGTAGGTACCACCGGTTCATTTTTGAATCACCAACATTTAAACGTTCATTATAATTTTACAAATGCGTTTATAAACTTTTATATTTTTAAAGTAGTTTTTGTAAGTTTAATTGAGCGAAAAAAGGCAACAATGTTTGCTCTAAAATGCAGTACCTACATGCATATTAACAAAAATCCAAAAACTTGTCTACATACATAAATATCAATAAACGTAAGAGGCTCCATAGACCCTCCGATCGATCGGCCAGATTTTTTGATTGCGAGATAAATTGGAAGGTGTATGGGACCATCGGATTCAATTTTTTGATTGGACGTGTGGAACGTATTGCCAGTGCAAGCTGTCATGACAATCATGTGTTCTCAGTTGCCTATTTTTTTACATAAACCTGTGGTCGTTCTTCATGCTATGGTTGTGGCGGTCATTCTCCATCAAAAGTAGCAATGGATGTCCATCTTCCATCGCCAAAAATGGTATAATTTTCGCTATTTTGTGTTGTGTCTTGTTGACCGTGAGACTGTCAATTTCAGATTGGCCGATAAATTGCCTAATGTATGTGCTGTACGGGCGGCAGATCGATTGTGGGCCCAATCGATCGGCCGAGAAATCGTCAGGTTTGTGGCACCCTTAAGTTTAATGAAGACAAAAGCATAAACATAATCCAGAATTGCATATCCTCATATAAAATATTGATGATGATGGTTTGAAAACGAATGTGCTTATTAGAATTCTGTACTATTTTTTATTAATTAAAGGTCACATTTATCTTTGAAACGCAGTCAATTCCTAAAGTGGGAATCTAATATTATGAGTTCCCAGTTCATACCTGATTTCTATAAAGATACAGGTGACATTTTGTGTCGTGTGCCCTTGAGTGAACCTTATGAAATTGCACATAGAATTCTTGTCGCACGTCTGCGTTTGTTTAAAAATATCCCGTTAACTTGTGATTAGAATGCGCGTTAAATTGATGGTATTATATACATTCACTGTAAGTCTTTTTTCCAGTAAAATTTTACTAGGCTGATTCATTCTAGCGATTCTGATAAAATAGAACGGGTATCCACAATTTTTAACTAGATTAAATGTAAAATTGATCGAGTCTGAAATAAGACCTAGATATCCAGTTCAATTTTACTAGATGTTCAGCAAATAAGTGATAGATCCCTAGAAAAGCAGTATATTTTACTGATATGCTAATAATTTTTGGTAGAAAACAGTGTTTAATAGTTTTCGCAACTAGAAAATCTAGGAGCTCACATCTAGTTGCGGTTTACTGTATTCTAGTTGAAAAAATCATACTGTGTTCATACTTGGATGGTCGTGTACTATAGCCTGCATTAGTATTCTTACATCATACTAATTCAGCAGTTATAAAAAAATCTTAAGCAACAGACAAATTTGTAAAAATAAATTAAATTAAAAATACGGGTTTCGGCGCCCCTAAACCTGGCGCCCGGGGCGACCGCCCCGCTCGCCCCACCCTAAAGCCGGCCCTGCGTAGAGTCATTCTGCCAATTCTAAACTAGCATTTTTCAACAATAAAAGCTTTTATATCATTTTCGTAGAAATACTTGGAACGTTTTTAAGTAGACATATTTTGAGGTGGTATTAGTACAAACATGTTTTTCCCTAATTTTCTCCTATTTATGCTTCTGTATTTTCATGGCGTATATCTAGCGGTAAGTTTGATCGCATTTTTCAATTCCAATATCTTTGGGGAAATATTTAGCGCTTTGTTTTTAGATTTTACACCGGTGTTAGTCTGCAGATTTATGGAAATATGTGGAAAGAAATAGGGAATTTTCATGCGCAAAAATCATATCATTCTAAACTTTTCGTAAATTTCTTGATAAAATCTATTTAGAAAGACGTTTGCAAGTCGCTCATACTAAGTCTTTACTATTACAAAAGAAATGAAATTGGTTTAAATTTCCTAGAATCAAATTTCAGTTGATTAGGTGATGTTATAAAACAGGATAAAATTAGGCATACCCAATTTCCGAACTTCACGGCTTCTTAAAGAAAAATCTCAGAATTTTTTATTGTTTATAGTACAAATCAAATTTTAATGATATTATTACATCATAAATATAATAATTTTAAGATAATTTGATATTTTCACTTTTTACCCGTAAAGAAAAATGGGGTGAAAAACTATAGGTCTGGCCAGACCTATTGGGTATCAAAAAGCACTATAAATTGAATTTCGTCAAAAACATGCTCAAAACTTCAAACGATTTTTTCAAATTTTTGCTAAATGCTTCTTCGACTTCGACTTCGGTGTGCCTCATTTTCGTTCGCAGTGCCCGTACAAGGAAACGATTTGCCATTCGTGCGGCCGGAAGGGCCATCTACAGCGCGTCTGTCGCAGTGCTTCTTCGACAAAATTCAGTTCCAATTCACCCATTCGCAAAACACCACTACTAAAGTCATCATCGCGAAGTGAACCCGTGAACCTAATTTTGCCGGTAATCAGCCAGAAGAAGACGATTTCGCTCGTTATCAATGATCGGGTTTGCACTTTCGAAGTTGATTCGGGTTCTTCGGTCACCATAATAACGGAAGCTACATTCGAGGATATCTGGCCCACAGGAGAACCAGATCTTCGTCACTGTCATTTGCAGTTGAATGACTATCAACGCAATCCAATACCAGTCAAGGGTGTTATCGATGTTTCAATTCAATACAAGAATCGTAAAATTGACAATTTGCCGCTAATCATCATTTCAGGTAGTGGCTCGAATGTAGTCGGCTGCAATTGGTTTGATGCGCTGGGCATTAGTATCGTCGGCGTAAATGTTGTCAACAGCAACGTTAGCATCAAATCCGTAGTGGACAAGTTTCAGCATTTATTTTCATCGGAGCTAGGTCGTTACACGGGTCCTCCGGTCTCACTACATGTTGACTCAACTATCCCACCAAAGCGATTACCACCCCGTCAAATTCCATTTGCAATGAAAAGTTTATATGAAGAAGAAATTGATCGTTTATGCAGTCAAGGTATATTACAGCCCGTAGAATACTCTGAGTGGGCCACTCCTACGGTGCCGGTTGTTAAGAAAGATGGTTCCATCCGTATATGTGGGGATTATAAATCTACAATAAATCGAGCAATTCAACCACACTGTCACCAAATTCCAGCGATCAATACTCTGCTTGCGTCCATTGAAGGCGGATCGATTTTTGCTAAGATTGATTTGGCTCAAGCGTACCAGCAATTGGTAGTGGATGAAAAATCAGCATTACTGCAAACTATAGCCACGCACAAGGGTGCTTTTAAAGTAACTAGACTTCAATTTGGTGTCTCCGCAGCGCCGGGGATTTTTCAAAGCTGCATGGAAAAGATTTTACAAAACATTCCTGGAGTTTTGCCATACTTTGACGATATCGTCGTTATGGGCAAATCAGAAGAAGAACTTGCGATTCGGCTTAATGAAGTGCTATTACGTTTTGACAATGCCGGATTTCGTCTACGCAAAGACAAGTGTCAGTTTGGCGTACCATCCGTGGAGTTTTTGGGGTTTAAGATCGATGCACTTGGAATACGGCCCTCGGTTGACAAAGTCAAGGCTATACATAACGCACCACCGCCGAATGACAAGAAACAATTACAAGCATTTTTAGGCCTAATAAATTTCTATCATGCTTTTTTACCACACAAAGCGACTGTCGCCGAACCATTGCATCGCTTATTAGATAAAAACGTTCAGTGGTCATGGACGCAAAACCATGAAATAGCGTTTGCTACACTAAAAAAGCTCATTGCATCAGACGATGTTTTGATTCACTACAACGAGAAGCTGCCATTAACTCTGACTTGCGATGCATCACCTTACGGACTAGGAGCGGTCCTAAGTCATAAGTTAGCAGATGGGTCTGAAAAGCCCATTGCTTTCTACTCACGTACACTGTCGAAAACCGAACGCAACTACGCGCAAATCGACAGAGAAGCAGTAGCCCTGGTAGCGGGAGTTAAAAAGTTCCATAACTATTTATATGGTCGTACGTTCACACTAGTTACTGATCATCGGCCACTTTTGGGGATTTTCACTACAACGAAAGCAACACCTAACGTTATATCAAACCAAATGCTTCGTCGCGTAATATTTCTCAACGCTTACAATTTCAACCTAATTCATCGAGCAGGCACCAAAATCGGCAATGCAGATTTCCTCAGTCGATGTCCAATATCGAACGAAGAAACATCAACAGTGACTGAAGATGTACTCATGATCGATTTGGCAGCCACACCAGTTGTGAGCGCACAACTAGTAGCATCACTGACAAGAAAGGATTGTACGCTATCCAAAGTTTTGAACTGGGTGTTAAGGGGGTGGCCTAGCACAAAATTCGATCATTCAAGCGAACTGTTTCCATTCTACTGTCGTCGAAATGAGCTTTCTGCCAACAGAGGAGTTCTGGTTTGGGGAAACCGTGCTGTCGTTCCTCAGCCAGCTCGAGAAGCAATTTTAAATGCCCTTCATGCCACCCATCCTGGAATTGTAAAAATGAAGGCACTTGCGCGCAGCTATGTATGGTGGCCTAACATTGATGCTGAAATTGAGCTGGTTGTAAAAACATGTAAATTATGCCAACAGAACCGAAATGAGCCGCCACGAACACCAACGCATCACTGGGAATCGGCTAAACGCGCATGGTCCCGCCTTCATATCGACTTCGCCGGGCCTTTCCAAGGCAAAACATTTTTTTTGGTTGTCGACTCTTATTCTAAGTGGCTGGAAGTGACCGTCGTTAACTCAACATCGTCAGCTGCTGCTATTAAGTTCCTACGTCAACTTTTTGCAACACATGGACTTCCTGACGAAGTAGTATCGGACAATGGGACAGCATTTACTTCAGACGAATTCAAAATCTTTATGGAAAACAATTTAATACGACACATTCGTTCTGCGCCATTTCATCCAGCAACAAACGGTCAAGCGGAGCGTATGGTACAAAGCACCAAGCTTTATCTGAAGAAACTGGGGCCTAGGGGAGATATGGATTTGAGCTTGACCAGATATTTATTCAATCAACATATTTCTCCGCATGCGACCACAAATCGTTCACCTGCAGAGTTGTTACTCAATCGCCAGCCTAGGACGTACTTTGATAAAATACAGCCGCAAGAGATAACCTTTGGTAAGGTCTGTGAAACTCCTAACCTTAAACATTTCATTACAGGGAGTCCAGTTTGGGTGCGAAATTATGCTGCCGGCCCAAAATGGATTGAGGGTATGGTGTCGGATCAAACAGGGCCCATTTCCTACAGTGTCCGGTTAAATGACTCCCGCATAGTTAAACGCCATCAAGACCAGATACGTACCCGTGTACAATCATCACCTCCCAGGGATCTGATTACATCCGACAGCGATTCCGATACCGTTGTAACCGAAACTCCGCCTTTTGTTGGAACAGAGACAAACGTTCATCAACAAAACGAACAACAACAAATACCTCCAGCGCTTGCTTCTCCACCGCCGACATCCCAGGCGACTCCCCGAAGATCTGGTCGTAACCGACAGGCTACACAATTCTACACATCTGGGTGTTAAGGGGTGTTGTGTATGACGATAACGAATACGATACGAGCAGACCAGTTAGTGTTCGGACGTCGGCAGCAACGCACCTCGCTTAGTTACTTGCTAGTTTACTTGTCAATTAACCTTGAATAAAGCATTATATTATTGTAACCGCGCGTATATTTAATACTTCTAAACATATTATTTTAGGATATCATAAAGTATGAAGTCGCTGCGATACCATCTTCTATACTTTTTTGACCGAAATATACTGCCAAAGGTCTGCCCAGACCTTTGTGCCGACAGAAGGGTTAAGTTTGAGACTCATGCATGTTCAGCTTTTCTGTTACATTTAAGCTTAGTTGCAATAGATTATTGTGGAATTTGTTTCCATGTCTGTCCACACTAATTGCAATGCTATTTGCTATCCTATACTCTCGGGCGTTTTTATATGCCGTTAGTGGCGAGCCCATAATGAATGCCTAGATATATGTACCTACATAGTTGCTCTCATTTTAATGAATAGTGACCTAGATTGTTTACCTCATTATTTCGAACCATAAATAATTATCGCTTTCGTTGAGTTTTTGATCTTTGCTGAAGAAACACACTAATATCGCAAGAAGGACATGCATGTGTATTAAATAAAATGGAAAAAAGAAACTTTCTTCGAATGTTTTTATTTGTCGTGTGAACTTTTCTACTTCTTCTTCCTGGAGTTGATATGAAAACTACACTTTCGTCACTTCTATGGTTTTGTCCATTATGATGTGAAATCATGTCAAGCTGTGGATAAGTGCTCGGAGGGTGAAAAAGTATAAGCAAACAGGATACTGTCACATTCATGTCTGCGTACATAAATTCAACCATTCTACAAAACACAAACTGAAACAGAAACATAACGTTGAGTACATCCATAAGTCAGACTGTTTTGCTGCAGCTTGGATCCACAGTCTGAGAATCAGTCAGGATGGCATAATTTTATGTTATCCTTTTAGGTGTATGCGGTACATATTATGTGTGTATGTATATACTGAGGAACATTGTTAATCCGTTGAATCTAAGGAGAGATGTGTGTTTTTGCTTGTTATTGAATTTTAAACTCAACGGGGCGTAAATGCATGTGCTCGTTTTTACTGACACTAGGTTTGTTCCATGTTCTAGATGCAATAACATTACAGCCCACTATTTCCAGAGAATTCTCAATGAATGAAGTGGCCTTATCTAGTTTTGTTTGATGGTAGCATCAAGCAGAATATGTACTTCTATTCATTTATGAATTTCAAGTGAAGGATAACTTACGCTTATGTTGTTTACTTGTAAGTTAGTCTAGTTAAGCTGGGTCTGTGTTTTTGTTTGCGGAACAGACGGCACTCTTGTGTTATTTAGCCCTATACAATGAATCACACAAAGCAGAGAGGACAGCTATTTTGCGTTCTCTGCAACATTTCCCCTCTCAAAAATCCTTCTCAATTTGAACTGCAACGCATCCAAGATCATACACCCCCGCGGGTATATTTTGGCGTTGCCAACCTCAAACGCTTTCGTCAAATCATCTGCTGGCACCATACTGTCTTCGGTAGCTAAATGCTGGATTGGATATCGGCGTTGCCGTGAGTAAAATGATATGTTTGGTATATGCTGTGAAATACAAATGCATGCGTTTAGTAAGTTTCTGATTGTTTGTTTTCCAGCACTATTTTCGTAAGAACATTCGGCTTTTGTAGTTGAAAAGGTAACTGTCCCTTATTTTCGCTGCGGATTGTGGTGTTTCCAAGGAAGCAAACATACCCATGACTTTTGGGCATCCTCTTCATATCTCCATGCAGATGCGCTAACGAACGACATTTCGATCCGATTCTTGCCATGCTTCGTGGAAGCTCATCCCAGGTCTTGGCTTCATTGTCCGACTTTTACATTTGCTTTGAATTTAGCTCGAAGCCTCACTTTGACTTAACGATCTTCTCATCCTTAGGATGGTAATCGAAGTGAAGGAAAGATGAGCTGGTTTTACTGAGTTCTTAACCGCGATAGTTATGGAGTTTTAGATTTTTTTCGAAAACCTTTTAAAATCGATTTTGTCTGTTCGTCTAAATATCTCGCGATTTTGTAGAATGGTAACAGTTTGGCACAAATACGGGAGTGTGTACTTTATTTATTTATTTATTGGAAAATAGTAAATAACATGAATCATCATCAATGTGGCACGATAGCCCGACGTCGGGCCTTGGCCGCCTGAATCGTTGACCTCCAATTGTCGCGGTTACGTGACCTTGTCCTCCAGTTTCGGAAGCCCAGCAGCTGGTGGGCGTCTTCACCTACGGAGTTCTCCCAGCGAGCTCTCGGTCGTCCACGCAACCTCGCTCCGTCAATTCGTTGTGCGTTCATAACTTTCTTTGGCATGCGATTGTCGTCCATCCGTTGTACATGCCCCGCCCATTGCAGACGTTGAAGCTTCACGATTTTCGATACTTCCAGCTCATCGTACAATTGATACAACTCATGGTTGTATCGGATACGCCATTGGTCTCGCCCGCGAACGGCCCCGAAAATTCGCCGAAGGACCTTTCGTTCGAATCGGTCTACCAAAATTTCGGAGGCTTGGGTAAGGGTCCATGTTTCGCAGCCATAACATAGCACGGGTCGGATGATCGTTTTGTACACGCGGAGCTTCGTGTTCCTGTGCGCAAGTTTCGAATTAATTATAGGGAGGACCGATAAATATGTCTTATTCGCTAGTTGTATCCGTCGCTTAATTTCGTCGGTTTCGTTGGCGTCCTTTAATAAGTTACAACCCAGATAGTTGAAGTTGTCTACATACTCGATATTAAGGTCCCCCACTGTGATGCTTGAATTTGCTGGCGTCCTTGTTTTCGATTGCATCATGGCCTTTGTTTTGCTTTCGTTGATATGTATAGTCCAACTTCCTTTGCGGCGTTATTGAGGTTATGCAGGAGGCTTTCTGCATCACCCAACCTTCGAGACATGATGTTGATATCGTCGGCGTACGCTACTAATTGAGTCGACTTGATGAGTAGCGTTCCGCTGCTGTCCATATTCATGGCTCGAATTACATACTCCAAAGCCAGGTTGAAGAGCGTCGGCGCCAGCCCGTCGCCCTGCTTGAGTCCAGTACGAGTTTCAAATAGGTCAGTGAGTCGGTTCTGCACTTTGACCTGCGAGACGGTATTAGTCATCGTCATCCTTGTGAGTCGCACTAACTTTGCCGGTATACCAAAGTTCAGCATAATGTTGTACAGTACACTTCGGTCGATACTGTCGTATGCCTGCTTGAAGTCGACAAAGATTTGGTATACGTCGATGTTGTATTCCCAGCACTTTTGGAGTAGTAGCTTCACTGTGTAAAGCTGATCGGTCGTTGAAGGACCAGGTCTGAAGCCGCCTTGATACTCGCCAATGATTTGTTCTGCGTACGGATTGATTCTTTTTTCAAGAATTTTTGATAAAATCTTATAGGCCGTACAAACTAATGATATGCCCCTGTAATTCTCACACTTCAGCTTGTCACCCTTTTTGTGGATTGGGCAGATTATGCTTTTGCGCCAATCTTCGGGGATTACCTCGTCGTTCCATATTTTCAGCAGTAGCACATGTACAGCGTTGGTCAGGCACGTTCCAGCAAGCTTCAGCAGTTCTGCTGGGATGTCGTCAGCGCCGGGCGCTTTATTATTTTTGGAGCGACTGTATGGCAAGACTCACCTCCTCTACTGTTGGGGGTAGAACGGGAGGGCCTGGTTCGGCTAACTGTTCAAGAGCTAGCTCCGCGGGGGATGTTGATGATGCATTGAGGAGCTCTTCAAAATGCGAGGCCCATCGTTTGTTGACGCTTTCGATGTCGCTGATGATGTTACCATCCTTGTCCTTACATAGGCTTGTCCAGGGTTGATATCCGTTCTTGATATTATTTATAAGTTTGTACGCCTGTCTAGTGTTCTTACTGGCTAATCTTTGGTTTATTTGCTGTAACTGCTCGTCAAAATGTTTGCGTTTCTTACGTCTAGTTAACTTATTAGATACTCGCCGAAGCTCGTTATATCTTTATTTCTTGGCTCGGGATGCGCGTTGTGTGTATTGGCGATAGGCTTCATTTTTCGCCTCAATCGAGGCCCTGCATTCGTCGTCGAACCAGTCTGCTCGTCTGCGCCGGCCTTTATAGCCCACGATCTCTTCTGCGACCTCCTTGATGCTGTCTTTGAGCTCCTCCCAGAACTCATGGATGCCTAGATTATTGATGTTATCAAGCATGGGCGACAGTTTTTCCTCAAGGGCTGTAGTATACGCAGCCGCCGTGGCATCATCAATCAAATTGTCAACCTCGAAATAACATGAATACTAAAGACTATATGCTCCTGGCGAATTAATATTCACTATTCCTTCCAGAAGAGAGTGACGCGTTTAATCCAAATTCGATATGAAATTCATGAAATGTTTTCTAGCAGACGAATTGAATTCGTATCGCAGAGGATATAGAAATTGTTTGCTGTGAAAATTATGAAATTTCAGTTTGTCCGTGTGCGTGTGTTTATTTGTAAATTATATTAGGAATTGTATCAATGGGTTGATCTTATTCAAACCGGAAAGAAAGCGAATAAATATGTATTTGGTGAAGGCGTTTCACTATGCCAGTTGTTTGGTTGGATATATACACTAAAATGTTGATAATTTATCAGAAATGCAATGATGTGCACCATATTTTCCTGCATCTTGCAATATAGCTACTCGAAATAACCAAACGCCAATAAAGTAGCCATCATCGTTCGTTGTATTATATTAAGGTCTGCATAGTCCGTGCTACACGATTCGACGCAGAGCCGTATTTAGGTTTTTCGCCGCCCTGAGCTAACAAAATTTTCCGCCCCCACCTTACGAAAACCACAAATTTTCTTCTCAAAATAATTGGTACAAAATAAACTTAATTAAATAAAGTGGACACTCTCTGCTCTCCTCGGGCTAAAAGTTTTTTCGGACGTTCCTACGACTTGAATGTAATCCCCACCCCCCATTCTTCATTCTTCCATCTTCATAAAAGTTTCATTGCGTCGACAAAACAATATTTGTGTGGGGTTTGATTAGAATAAGTGGGCAAATAAAAATAGTTACTCTGAAAATGTTATTGGGTAGGCGGGAGCATGGCCCCATACATAGTACGATTTCATTTGTTTTAACCATTTTTGTTGCTTTGGAAAAAACACATTAATTCAAGGTTTCGTGAAGTTGTAAGGTGAAGGTGTAAAAAATGTTTCTTAGAAGAACCAAAATGGGGGGTTGGCTTTATATGGCAGCCCCAAGACCCCATGGTCCGATTTGACCCATTTTTGCATATGTTTTGTGTCATCAATAGAAACAAGTTTCCGTGTGAAATTTGGTTGAATTTGGTGCACAAATAAAAAAGTTTTTCTTAGAAGAACCTAATTTGTGGGGTTGGGTTTGTATGGCAGCCCCATGACCCCATGGTCCAATTTAATGCACTCTCACATGTTTGTTTTGTGTTATCAATAGAAATACATATGTGTGAAATTTGGTTCCAATTGGTGTACATATAAAAAAGTTTTTCTTAGAAGAACCGAATTTGGGGGTTAGGTTTGTATGGCAGCCCCATGACTCCATGGTCCGATTTGATCCATTCTTACATATGTTTTCTGTCTTCAATATGAATAAATTTGTGTGAAATATGGTTGAAATTGGAGCGCAACTAAAAAAGTTTTTCCTAAGTCGGCCCAGACTGACCGGAGTGTGCGACACACCCACATAAGATCGGTCCAAGAATGATACCTTGGAGTCGCCCAACCACACTGTTGCACTGCTGCTGCACGGTATTTCGTATCAATCTTTTGTGCGGTGTTTGTCACACTCCGGTCGGTCTGGGGCCGGCTTAAGAAGAACCTAATTTGGAAGGTTTGGTTTGTATGGCAGCCCCATGACCCCATTGTCCGTTTTTACCGATTCAAACTGCATGCAGGAAAAAGAAGCATTTATGCAAAATTTCAGCTTCACAGCTTTCAAATTGGCCGAGTAAAACGCGTCGCAACAGACGGACATGGCCCAATCGACTCTCCAAGTATTTCTGATCATATATGTATACTTTTTATATGGTCGGAGATGCTTCCTTCAATGCGTTACAATTACAAACTTCATGCCAAAGCTGATATACCCTTTCACTTTATGAATGAAAAATCATAACATATTAGGTACGTTTTATTGGGTTTATCCCGTGCAGGTTTGGGTAGAACTTCATATAAAAAAATGACACTTACCCTGGTTAAGTTCACGCGTGCAATTACCCTACACGGGATAGAGCTCAAATGTAGATGGCGGACGCATAGGGGAAATATGAGGGAATTTGTTTTTTCAAACCAAATGTGAGAGTTTTTCTCATCAGGAGAAAAGATTTTGCAAAGAAATAATCATCTTTTGTGATAAAATCCACCACATCTAAAAAATAAGCCGACAAAGGTGAGTCAAAGATGCGCGAAAAGTGTCAAATGTCAGCTGTTTGGTCTTAACCGGGATGTTACCCGCGATCGTTTTTTTCGAGTCAGATTTACACGCGATACGAAAAAAACGTCGCTAATGTCTTTGGTGTATAACCTTTTGTATGCTAGCATTTCCTATTGTTCGTGTTCAATGGATGAATTCAGTCTCATTTCAGCCATTGTACCGCGTTGATAATTTTTCGTAGAAACGAAGCACCGCAAATGATTTCTTAGCAGTGCAATTAGAAGCAGGCACCTAAGAGGCCTTTCTCATTAAGGATTTGGTTTAACTTGAGTGCGCTTGTGGGTACAACATCCAAACTTTTTAAGAATCCCCGAAAGTGCAGACACTCATTTATGTAATTACTGGGGTCAACAGCTAAACTTGTTATAGAACTGACAGAGTTTTTCAAAGATGCCATATCTGTAAGGAAAGAAAATTGATTTTGAAGTTCTTTGTATCTTTGTCGGCGGTTTAACCCATTAGTGCATAGTGTCCCACTTTTTCCCGTTCTACGGTCAGATTTTTGACTATGCACTGGAAGTGCCTATGCAACGACAACTAATAAAATCTCAGTTATCAAACAAACTCGTGTTCAAATGGTTTTATTGCCTGGTGTATTTTGTTTTTTTATTCATTGAAAAGAATTAGTTGCGGAATTTAAAAAAATCACCAGTCTCAGGGCAGGTGAGAACAAATAAAAAATTGCAAATATTTTGAAGTGCTAGTTTACTGTTTCGATTGAATAATCGTTAAAATATGTGTACGCTATTATTCTAATCAAAGAAAAAACGTCGTGGTGTCATAGATTTTGTGTAATATAGCAGGTATTGCAATGCCCCTTAGAAGGGACATTATGCACGTAAGTCAGTTGGTGAAATATTTTATAAACTTACAGTGGCGGAAATTTTGGAGAAATTTGAAGCGGTGGACCGTTTTTTTAAGGTCATCAAGATATCTGCTATATCCCTATTGATGGCAATGAAATAGGGGATCTCGAAAGGGGATATTTACTGATGATGAGAGTTCCATTTACAGTCTAGACGATCGACCGATTGCTTTCGAAATTACCGAATAAACGCCTGTAATGGTCAAAGACCCCTCAGATGGATCTGTGTCCATGTCATGGCATAAAGAAATTTGTGAGTGACTTCACCATCAACACGAGCTCCACACATGAAGGAGACAAAGCCGTTCCGGCGTTTCCGGAAAACTATGAGCCTGGCGTTAAAATGTCCTGAGGACGAAACACACTACATAAAATTACCTTTGTAATGATATGTAACACTCTAGACATTTTCTCAGAAAATTATACCCTAGACCCAAAAGTATTATAGTGAATTTACATTTTTTGAGTTATAAATTTCGCACTGTAACTCTTGATAGAATAGACCTTCGGTCATAAGATCTTGTCGATATATTGCTAACAAAATTTATTTAATTTCTACCAAAAATTGGTATGCTCCGACCATTGACACCCCCGTCACTCCTCCTAACATTTTTCAAAAAGGCATGCCTGTAGCTTCTTTTTAAATTGAGCCAGGCAGATCAAATTTGGTGGGGTGCCTAGTCTAAGCTCCATTATGCTCCCCACCAAAAATTATTACCATCCAATCAAAACTAAGGGTACCCCCCATACAAAGTGAACCAAATTTCTAACAAATTTCACATTTTTTCACTTCTAAATTTTATCTAAAATAGAAAAAAAAAAGTTATTTCTCAGTACGTCCTTATAACAGTTAACTGTAGTCTTTTGAATGTATATCCAAAAGTTTGTACCAGAGCGTGCCTTAAAAGTACGAAAAATCGGGTCTGAAGGTTGCTGAAGTTCACGTTACTCGAAATATTCGCAAATAGCCTTAGAACTAGTATCACTGACCTTCAAACCCAATTTGTTGATACTTGTAGCGTACGCCTTGGTACAACCTTTTGAACATACATTCACAAGACTACAATTAACTGTTATAATGACGTTCTAAGAGACAATTTTTTTTTCTATTTTAAATAGAATTTAGAAGTGAAAAAATGTGAAATTTGTTAGAATTTTCGTTCACTTTGTATGGGGGATACCCTTAGTTTTGATCGGATGGTAATAATTTTTGGTGGGGAGCGTAATGGAGCTTAGACTAGGCACCCCACCAAATGTTATCTGCCTGGCTCAATTTAAAAAGAAGCTACAGGCATGCATTTTTGGAAAATGTTAGGAAGAGTGAGGGGGGCGTCAATGGTCGGAGCACTCTAATTTTTAGTACAAATCAAATAAAATTTTGTTGCCATTATATGGACAAGTTCTTATGATGGTAGATATATTCTATCAAGAGTTACAGTGCGAAATATAAAACTCAAAAAATGTAAATTCACTATAACACTTTTAGGTCTAAGGTATAATTTTCTGCGAAATTTTCTAGAGTGTTATATATCAGTACAAAGGCAATTTTATGTAGTTTGTTTTGTCCTCAGGACATTTCACGGTCAGACTGATAGTTTTCCAGATATTTGCAAAAAACTGAATTTGCACCTCTTTGCCACCCCCTCCCCCCTTAACCCATGCCGCAAATTAGTGTAAATTTTCACTGTATATATTGAACAGTGTATTCAACAAATTGGCATCAAAAATTTCTTTTTTTTATGTTTGGGTTGTACTAGACTACTTGTCCTAGATCAGATAGCGAAAGCTTAAGTAAATTTTATGTATATGGCATTAAATGTGGTAGTGAAAAAAAATCATGGGTTGAACATATTGTGTTAAAAAATAAATTTATTGAATTCAAATTAGATACTGGGACTGAAACAAATATAATTCCTTTTGATATATGTGAAAAGCTAAACATAACCGATAAAAAAAGACATGCACAATTTAGATTAGAAGCATACGGGGGCCACACTATAAAAAATTTAGGTATGGTAAAAATCAGCACAAAACCCAAAAAAATAACAAAAGAACTGGAGTATATAATGGTTGAGAAAGGGTCAAAACCTATACTTGGGCTACAAAGTTGTGTGAGTCTTGGACTCATAGCAAGGATAAATGAAATTACATCCCCAAGAGAACATTTTATTAAATTAAATAATGATGTGTTTTCAGGAAAGGGGAGTTGCCCTGAAAAATGTGTTCTTAAATTACTAGATTATGCAGTACCATCTCAAACAACCTCAGAGACGTATACCTTTTACTTTGAGGGACAATGTTAAGAAGACGTTAGATGATATGGAAACAAGAAATATTATCTCTAAACAAACAACTCCTACTGCTTGGACCCATAACATGGTAGTCATTGAAAAGCCAAACAAGACTGCGCATTAATAAATTCAACAATTAACGGTATTAAATCATAAAAAAGCGTAAGACCGCAGAAAATGTAAGTCGTTACGTTCTTCTTCTTCTTTATGGCACGATAGCCCGACGTCGGGCCTTGGGCGCCTGGATTGAAAACCTCCAATTGTCGCGGTCACGCGACCTTGTCCTCCAATTCCGAAAGCCTAGCATCTGGTGGGCGTCCTCACATACAGAATGGTCCCATCGGGCTCTCGGTCGTCCACGCAATCTGGCTCCGTCCACTCGTTGCGCGTTCATCACCTTTTTGGGCATGCGATCGTCGTTCATCCTTTGTACATGACCCGCCCATTGCAATCGCTGCAATTTCACGATATTCGACACCTGTAGCTCATCATACAGCTGATACAACTCAAGGTTGTACCAGATGCGCCATTCACCTCGTTCACGAACGGCCCCGAAGATTCTTCGGAGAACCTTTCGCTCGAATGTGTCCAACAGGTGTTCAGAGTTTTGCCTCGCAGCCATAGCATAGCACAGGTCGGATGATGGTTTTATACACGTGGAGCTTCGTGTTCCTGTGCACCAGCTTCGAATTCATAATTTGGAGGACCGCAAAGTAACACTTATTAGCTAGTTGTATCCGTCGCTTTATCTCATCTGTTTCGTTGGCGTCTTTTGACAAATTGCAACCCAGGTAAGTGAAATTGTCTACATATTCTATATTGAGGTCCCCCACTGTGATGCTTGAATTTACTGGCGTTCTAGTTTTTGATTGCATCATGACCTTGGTTTTAGACTCGTTGATATGTAGCCCAACTTCTTTGGCGGCGTTATTGAGATTATGCAGAAGGCTTTCTGCATCACCCAATCTTCGAGACATGATGTTGATGTCGTCGGCGTAGGCTACTAGTTGAGTCGATTTAATGAGTAGCGTTCCGCTGCTGTCCAAATTCATGGCTCGAATCACATACTCCAGAGCCAGGTTGAAAAGCGTCGGCGCCAGCCCGTCGCCTTGCTTGAGTCCAGTACGAGTTTCAAATAGGTCAGTGAGTCTGTTCTGAACTCTGACCTGCGAGACGGTATTAGTCATCGTCATCCTTATGAGTCGCAATAGCTTAGCCGGTATTCCAAAATGCAGCAAAATGTTGTACAGTACGCTTCGATCGATACTGTCGTATGCCTGCTTGAAGTCAACAAATATTTGGTATACGTCGATGTTGTATTCCCAGCACTTCTGGAGTAAAATCTTCACTGTAAAAAGCTGATCTGTCGTCGAACGACCAGGTCTAAAGCCGCCTTGGTACTCGCCAATGATTTCTTCTGCGTACGGATTAATTCTATTTTCCAGAATCTTAGATAAAATCTTATAAGTCGTACAAACTAATGAGATGCATCTGTAGTTCTCATATTTCAACTTATCCCCTTTTTTGTGGATTGGGCAAATGATACTTTTACGCCAATCTTCCGGGATTATTTCGCCGTTCCATACTTTAACGATAAGTGTGTGTATAGCCTTAACAAGGCTCTCCCCACCATGCTTCAGCAGTTCAGCTGGAATCTCGTCAGCGCCCGGGGCTTTATTATGTTTTAGTGCTTGCATGGCGAGATCAACTTCTTCTACTGTTGTTCAAGTCGTTACGTTACGTACGAATAATAGATTATAGGCAGTAAGCAGCGACAGCAAAAATCCAATCAGATTTAGTTTTTTAGTTTTTGTAACCATCATCGGTCGTGATACAGCTGCTGATTTCATTGTTGTTCATCAAAGACAAATAGTGTAGCCATTAGGTGATTTCAGATTGCAAAATGTGGTGGAGAAAATTTGGTTTTTGTTTCTGATTTTTTTTTTTGCTGAGTTTCAATCCGTAGCTTCCCACCAAAATTTCGCTGCGGAACAGGGCCAAAACCGAAAAAAAAGTACATTTTCCGAGTTTTTCCGTTTCTAGCTTATAACTTCAAAACAGTACATTTCTCCAAAAACCAGTCCATAAACATGTGAGAGAAAACATTATTGCGGGTCCAACGCGATATTAATCTTTAAAATGCATTAAGCGGTATTGCTACAATTGATAGTAATTTTTTTGGCGTTTTTGACCCTGTTTCGAAACGAAATGTAGGACGGATTCGGGCTCAGCACCTATGCGACCAAAAACGAAAAACCGTTCAATCTCAAAATTTAAATCATAATATGGAACTCTGGATGGATGTGTTATGATGGAATGGGATTTACTCGGATAGAGATAAACACGTCCATCTCCGTAGTCAGGTTTTATTGAACAGCAAGATATGACAATTAAGATATGACACTTATAAATGATGTACGTTAAGTTGTTCATACTGTAGAGTGCGTTCGAAAGAAAAGAATGTGTTTTTAACACCCCCACTTATTAAAATATTAAAGTTAACAAATTCAAAATATACATAGTAATTCAATATGATCAATTCAAGTTATGTAAGCTACTTTAATTTTTAATATAAGCCAATTTTTTTTGAGCAAAACAAATGTTTATGAGTAGGAAGCGCTTTTGTTAAATTATCGGCTGCATTGTTTTCCGTAGGAACATGAATAGCTTTCACTATCCCACTCATAATTCGATCACGGATATGATGGTGCCTGACATCTATATGCTTCGATCTCGCTCGGTAGTTGTCCGTATTCGCCAAATTAATCACGCTGAGATTATCACAAAACATGGTTGTCGGTTGAGATTGCAGCGCCTTGTCAAATTCTTGTCCAAACTGTTTAAGCCAAGCCGCCTCTTGTACAGCTGAAGAAAGCGCCATATATTCAGCCTCAGTGCTTGACAATGCAACGGTTGGCTGACGTTTGCTTCCCCATGATATCGCACCTCCGCTGAGAGTAAAAACATATCCTGTACAAGACCGCCGTTCATCTAGATCAGAAGCCCAATCTGCGTCTGAAAAACCTTTGAGAGTATCATTGCAATTATAGTGAAGTTTATAATGAATTGTTCCTTTTAGGTAACGAAAGATACGCTTTACCGCACGCCAATGTACTTCGCCGAAATTGTTGTTGTATCGACTTACTTCATGGACCGAATACGCTATATCTGGCCTCGTAGCTTGGGCTAGATATAACAGCGACCCAACGGCTTCCTGGTAGGGTATACTCTTCGCATCCGAAATTACATCGCCACAAAATTTCTTCGAAAGCTTCTGGTTATAATTTAAAGGAGTTGAAACCGGCTTAGAATCCTTCATACCGAACTTGGATAAAAGTTCTTCGATATACTTCGATTGATCCAAAGAAACACCAGTAGAGTCATATGCAATGTTTATACCAAGACAATCCTTTGCAGTTCCCATGTCCTTCATTTTGAAAGATTTACACAACGCGGATTTTAAGCTGTCACGCACTTTAGAGTCTTTCCAAAAAATCAGAAAATCGTCCACATATATAGCGATTATTAGAGTCACGTCGTTATTAAAGTACACACAAGAGTCAACACGAGATTTTTGTAATCCAAAAGATTTAAGGGTTTCGTTTAATTTCTTATTCCATTGGCGGCCACTTTGTTTTAAGCCGTATATGGACTTGTTCAATTTGCAAACTCGGCCCGATTTGTCATCGCATCCTTCAGGTTGTTCCATATAGATATCCTCTTCAAGATCACCTTGCAGGAAAGCTGTTACAGCATCCATTTGGTTCGATTTTCATACTCCTTTGAACAGAAAATGCCACAAGAAATCGAATTGATGTATAGCATACAACGGGGGCGAAGGTTTCCGTGTAGTCGATGCCATAAGTCTGTGAACAGCCCTTAGCCACAATGCGGGCTTTGTATCGAATCTTCTCATCATCAAGATGTTTCTGCTTAAATATCAATTTACATTTAATGACCTTTTTGCCAGCTGGAGGATGAACCGAATTCCAAGTCCCATTAGCATTGAGAGATTCCAGCTCAGATTTCACAGCATCTTTCCATTTTTCAGCATCATATCTTAGATGAGTTAATGGCCATCGAGCATAATGGCGGGGATTTGTGCCGCGTTCTAAGGACCCGATCATTAATTTTTAACTCGTCGATTACTATGTCCTCGTCTGGAACATATGTGTTGTCTGCATCATCATCGCGCGAAGATAAAGTTTCATTTAATTCTGACTGATTACAGTCTTCCTCATCGACGGAGTTAACTTCATCTGATGCGACCCCCACTGAATCAGTTTCATCGATAGGAATAAATTTGGTGTGACTCACCTGTTTATTACTTTCCATAAAGTGCACATCTCTGCTAAGCGTAAGCTTCTTAGTGATTGGATCAGTACAGCGAACTCCCTTTGTAGTTTCTGAATATCCAGCGAAAATCAGTTTCCTTGATTTAGGATCAAACTTTCTACGATGCTGCTTCGGAATATGTACCATAATTTCAGATCCAAAGATTTTTAGATGCCTTAAGTTACATTTAGCGTCTGTCCAAATTTCTTGTGGTGTTTGATTTTTAAGTACAGTATTCACTGAACGATTAATTAAATACACCGCATGATGGACTGCCTCTGCCCAATATGACTTATCGAGATTTGCATCGGTTAACAAACATCGAGCCCGCTCTACGATTGTACGGTTGTATCTTTCGGCGACGCCATTTTGCTGAGGAGTGTAAATATTCGTCTTTTGATGTACTATACCACAACTTTTGCCACAATTTTCGAACTCTCTGCCACAGAATGCCAACCCATTGTCCGTACGTAAAACCTTTATCTTGCGACCTGTTTGCGTTTCGACCATTTTATAAAATTCCTTAAAAGTTTTCAAGACATCTGACTTCGCACTCAAAAAATAGACGAACACTTTCCGCGAATTATCATCAATAAAGGTTAAGAAGTAGCGAGCACCTCCGATTGATTTGTTCTCCATGGGCCCACATAAGTCGGAATGGATGAGGTCTAACTTATTTTCCGCGCGATTCAAGTTAACTTTAAAGGGCGATCTTCGTTGCTTCCTTTTCAGGCAAACTTCGCAATTTTTAAGTAAATGTGCATCACCAGTAAACTCGATTCCTTCGACGGCATGGTTCTTCATTTTGCACATATCCACATATGTAGTTCATATGACCTAAACGTCTGTGCCAAGTCAATATGTCTTCCGAAATCGAATTTGCAGCTAAACACGACACTGTAGCATTTTGGATTTTATAAACCCCGTTTTCGCACGTCGCAGTTAATAATAAATCACCTGTTTGATTATAAACAGCGCAAGTTTTATTGTTGAATTTCACCGCGTTTCCCATCGACGTTATCTTTGCAACTGATAACAAGTTCATTTTTAGGCCCGGTACATAGAGAACATCATTTACCTGAATTTCAGTTTTCTCTGATTTTAATAAAAATTTACCTGAACCAGCAACAGATAATTTTTCGTTATTAGCAGTAACTATTTCCCCTATCGGTGTACTTTCGACATTAGACAAAATTGATTTGTTGGGACTCATATGATGTGAGGCACCACTATCGATATACCAATAATTGAGGTTAGTCTTGAAAGCCTGCGACGAGTACACTGCACTGAATGCATTTTTCACCGCCTTTTGAATAGTGTTACGCGACGACGAACGATCACTATTATTTTTAAGGAAACAATTTTCAGATTTATGTCCTCTCTTGCCGCAATTGTAGCACTTCAGTAGAGTTTTCTTTTTGGGTTTTGATTTTACAAAGAAAGCACTTTCACCGCCTTTTTGATAGTCCATATCGAGTAACTTCGCCCGTATTGTTTCCCCGGTAATTTCGATGCTGCTGCTTTCTATCCCCATAATGAAGGGCTTAAACTCGTTCCCCAAGCCTGCAAGAAGTATTGCGCCTAGCCATTGGCTACTTATTGGGAACCCGATCCCTGTTAATTTGTTCGCGGTTGACGAAATTTGGTTAATGTACTCTGACATAGTATCGCAATTTTTTAATCAGCTTGCGTAGTAAACTGATACGCCGCGATAAACCACGATCATCATACAGCTCCTTCAGAGCAGCCCACATTTCCACGGCAGAAGATTTGTTTTCGATGTGGACATAAATCGATTCCGAAACCGACAGGGCAATTCGCGCCTTTGCTTTCCGGAGCTTAAAATCGTCCTTTTCCGTCACTGGATCCGTGATACAGCCTTCAAGACCATTAAATGCCATCACATTTTTCATAGCATACTGCCATGTGTGATAATTCTCGGCCCCTTTTAACTTTTCGATCTGCTCAATAATTTGCGCCATTGTTTAATACTTGAGACACACGCGGTATTTTCAAAATCCAATTAAACTCCGTATTTTCGCGACACACGCTAAAGATTATACTGGTAGTTAATGAAGGTAAACGTATCGAATTAATTCGCGCACTTCTGGGCTCATAACCTGTTATGATGGAATGGGATTTAGTCGGATAGAGAAAAACACGTCCATCTCCGTAGTCAGGTTTAATTGAAAAGCAAGATATGACAATTAAGATATGACACTTATAAATGATGTACGTTAAGTTGTTCATACTGTAGAGTGCGTTCGAAAGAAAATAATGTATTTTTAACAGGATGGAATGGAAAATATAAATTATCAATTGTAGTAATACCGCTCAACGGATTTATAATATTTATCTCTTTTTGGAAGCGTAATCATGTTCTCTCTAATATATTCCTGGACAGTTTTTCGCAAAAATGAAAAGTTTCGGAGTTAGGAGCCAAAACAACGAACAATTTGGGGTCGAATTTGACACTGTTTCGCAACGAAATTTTGGTGGGAAGCTCCGGATTCGTCCTCAGCACCCAAAAAAAAAGAAACAAAAAATTTTCTCCACCACATTTGGCAATCTCATTTTACTACGTTTATCATCTGAATACTAAATGTGTTTGATAAATTATAATTTTACTGTTAATGCGATCCGCGTTTGACCTATTTTCAACTTTAAATGCTGAGTAACTAGGATATGGCAATAACATCTTTCTAGCGGGAACTGTCGAACCTTTGAAAAATGTTCAGTTTTCGTGGAGAAGATTTCGTTTTCGAATTCATTCAATAAAGGTTGTTGCGTTTTCTTGTTAAGAAAAACTAGCAATTGAAAACGCTAAAACGCATTCCTACTACCATTGGTAGAACTCAAAGATTATTTTATAAAAGAACTTAATTGAGTTTTTATTGTGCGTGAGCAGAATAGAATTCTTTAATGAAATATGCAACAGATGCATCTTCACATGTTCAGATGTTCTCCTTTTTAACATGAGTGGTTGTTTTGCAAAGCATTGGCCAATTCGGCGTAATTCTGTCAATTTCATCAAGCTACGGTGAAGTATGCAAGCCTTTCAAAATGTTTCTATTTAACCTTCCGGCGGGCGCAATACTAATCCTAACACGATCGGGCGCAATGCATCTGACAGATTAAGTGCAGAAAAAGAGATGAAACTAAGTTTCTGTATATTTTAGACTCTTATTTATTGTTGCATTGTCTTTTTGAAACAGTTCTACGAAATTTTAGAAACAAAAACTCGCTCATAAAGTTTGATACTCTTCACATTTTCAATTTTCTAAGAATATTCCGCTTTCAATAGCTTCAATATTTTAAAAAAACCTCCAACAACTCGACCGCTTAAAAAATGTGAGGTTATTTTACTAAAATCACACTATTGAACGAATTGGTGAGCCTAAAAGTCACCACAACGTTATTACGCAATGCGAAATCAACATGTGGAAATTTTCATAGAAAAGGAGAAAATAACACAATCGGGCGCAATACATCTGAGAGATTATTTCATCCCCTCCAGCCCCTCAGACATATGGTAGATAGAAACTAAAAATTGCTTTGGGTAGTTGATCGATAAAAATTAAGCTACTGTGAGTTTCAGATCTTTCCCTTTTCATATCGCTGATTGGCGCAACAAAAACTGCCCACTTAATCTGTCAGATGCATTGCGCCCGCCCGAAGGTTAAACGGTCGACAGCTCTTGCATTTCACAAAGCACAGGTATGAACAGCAAATTTGCGCTATTTACTCTGTGGTCCAGAGCATGGGCGTAGCCAGGGGGGCAGGGAGGGGCGGTCGCCCCCCCGCCCCTGGTCGATGAAGATGGTAAAAAAATCCTTATCGATGTAGTAAAAAAAATCGCTGCACTATACAACATTTTCAAAAATTTGTTGCTTGCAGTTGCTTTTTCTACCACTCCAAGTACTACCAGAGAAGCCATGATCGGGATAGTTTGCAGTCAGGAGGCGCATACAAATAGATGACAGCGAGTGGCCTCTCGTAACTGACGGAGGTTGCGTAAACCAGCACACACATTTCACTTGTGAGTGCGCTACTGTGACTGCGTGGACCATATTTCCTGTTTCATTTCTTTGCTTCTGAGCTGGAGTACACAATTTCAACCATTAGGTCCCTTCGGGAAGTTAGTGGAATTCAACTTATTTTCATCTGAAAGGGTGACAAATTGTATACAGCCCTGGAAGGTCATGCTTCGTCGACTACGCATCATCAAATTTATCCCATATTTCGTGACAATTCTCATTATTTGGAGCGGAGTTTTCGTACAGCACTTACCGTGCCTATGTACTTTCCGGGTACATTGCGGCTAGACGAAGTAAGCAGGGTAAGTTGGATTTTTGGAAATTGGCGTCGTCGAAACGACGAAGGATGAAGTTTGTGTAACTTTTAGAACTCCAGTATTTCTTATGGCTGGTTGTCGATTCGACGATAAGTCTGTGTCCATACAACTAACTCGTAATAAATATGTTTATTTTTGAAATGTGGGACCTATTTTTTCAAAAATTATGAAAAAAATATTTACTAGGACAAAACTAGGACAAATCAGGAAAATGGCTCAAAATTCTCATTTTAGGAAAATTGCATTTCAAACTCATAAAAAATCGGCTTCTTTATCAGTAGTGGAAATGACAACTACATACTTGCTAAGGTCGCATTGGATAGTTACTGCATACCTATTACCTTTTTCGGTTCTTGTGAAAGGTCCTACTGTGTCAATTGAAACTATATCGAACATTTTAACTGGAGTGGTAGTAATCTCCAGTGGCTCTTTAATTTTCTTTTGGTTCTTATTTTTAGCACATAACTCAAAGTTTTTAACATAATTGGAGATTGTTTTCTTTATGTTGTTCCAATAATAGATTTCCTTAATTTTTCTGTACATTCTGTTTTGCCCAAGATGCCCTCCCGTCGGTATTGTGTGGAAGTTGCAAAGGATTTCCCTAATTTTGTTCTCATCTTTTATAGAAATTGGATTTTTAAATATTTTGATACTCAAATGTTTAAGTATTTTATTGCCTAGGACTTTAAAAGCGGTTAGATTAATTAACGTACATAATCCACTATCGGCCGATAGTTTCAGAGTCGAGGTCTGAATATTTTTAGTACGTGTATAATTATCCAATTCTTTGAGTTCCTGCACTAATGCTGGTTCAATTGATTGGTATTTGTTTATATTAAGATTCCGCTTGATTACTTTATTTTTGTCGTGAACTTCTATAATCAACGTGTGGCCAGCAACGTTGAATTTTATTTCCGGCAGATTCCTCACCTCGGATGGTGACAATACTTCCCAAACATGCAGTTGATCAGGCTGCTGTTCTGGGAGTTGTGTTTGGATATCTGCGGCATTTTCGGGATTATTTTCTTGTAGTTCTCGCTTGGACATAGCTCGTGTTTTGACTTGCAAGACTTTTATTTCTTTCAGGTTTCCAATGTCCAGTTGTACTCTGGACAATGCGTCTGGGCCGACGTTTTCTTTTCCCTTCGTGTATTCGACTGATAAATCGAATTCTTCTAAGTCTAAACGCATTCTCGTTAATTTAGAGGAAGGGTTTTTCATTCCAAATAAGTAGACTAAGGGTCTGTGGTCAGTTTTGACTGTAAACTTTCTTCCATATACATACGGCTTGAAGTAGGTAATCGCCCAATGTATGGCGGTTAACTCCTTCTCTATAGTGGATATGTTTTTTTTCTCCTTTTGTAAAGGATTTACTTGCAAACGCAACTGGGAGATCGATTCCGTCATAGTTTTGAGATAATATCGCGCCACAAGCGATGTTGGAAGCATCAGTAGATATAATAAATGGTTTCTTAAAATCTGGGTACTTCAGTATTATTGGGGATAGTAAAAGGGATTTAAGTTTATTAAAAGCTATATTTTGTGCTTCGGCCCAAGTAAATTTCACATTTTTTCACAAAAAAATGTTTAATGGCGAGGCTAGCTCGGCGAAATTTTGGATGAAACGGCGATAGTAGTTACAAAAAGCAACAAATCGTCGAACATCGTCAACATTTTTAGGGACTGGATATTCCTTTATTAGTTTAGAATCTGGTTTAACACCTTCAGCTGAAATTTGGTGTCCTAAGAAGTTTACTTCGGCTTGGAAAAATTTACATTTTTCTGGATTTAGTTTAAGGTTTTTGGCTAAAAGACGTTCAAATACAATTTTCAGGGTTTTCAGGTGATGGGATTTTGAGCAACCAATGACGATGATATAGTCGATATAGAGAAATGCGGTTTCTGGTGTTAAGCCAGCCATGGCAATTGTCATCATTCTTTGAAAACTATTAGGGCTTATATTTAATCCAAAGGGTAGGCGTGTAAATTGAAAATCACCTTTGTCAGTGGAAAATGCTGTGAGTTTTCGGCGTTGTGATTCTATTGGAATTTGGTGGAATCCTGACATTAAGTCTAGAGTTGAAAAGTATTTCGCTCTTCCTAGTTGATCGAGTATGTCATCGATGCGCGGGAGGGGAAATTTGTCAGCCAGAATTTTCTTATTTAAATCTAGAGTCTACCGTTATTGCTTTAGAAATAACTTCCGATAGAGTAGTTGGCCCGCAAAATTAGACCTGTTTCTCGATTTGAGACATTCTCGACTAAGCTTTTAATTGCGAATTTTTCCGATAGCTTCTCTGCGGCTTCTCCTGAAGTGAGATTTTCGGACGCAAAGGTAAGTTTTCTAGAAAGATCTTCTATCTGTTTTGTGAAGTCCGTAATTGCCTTAGCCCCCTGGGTACAAGTTTTAAGTTCAGCCATGACTGCTTCGGATGAAATTTTAACCGAAAATTTTTCCTTCAGTTTGTTAATTAGTGCAGTAACACGTGGTGTTAACGCTTTCGTTTATGGAGTATTTCGCCATACCTGTAATTCTAGTTTTTACGAATTTGAGCATTATTGCCGTATGCTCTTGCGGTGTAAGCTCGTTTAAAAGTTCTATAGATTCGATGAAGGACTCCGTATCATCTGGGTTTCCATCGAATGTCTTAACCAGGGAAGTTGCAGTTTTTATGTCGAATGCCATTTCGTATTTTATAGGATTACTGGCTGGTTCCGGAAGGCTATTAATTATACTTTCTAGAATTTGATTTCCTAACTGTGCGGTTCCTGGGAGGCTGTTACTTATAATTTCCAGAATTTGATGTCTTAAATGGTTGATTTTGCTATATATTATAGAAATTTATTCTGCAGTTTTGAGGTCGCTATTCAAATTGTTTACTAGTTCTGCCGCTTCTGCCAATACTGCGGCAGTTTTTGCCTGTTTTTCTATTAAGGTTTTCTCGGTGGTTGTTTTTAGTTCTGCCTGTATTACTTCTAACCTATCCATGAAGAACTTCGTTTAAACTGTTTGTACTCTGTACTGAGTTGGATTAACTACGTATTTCTTTTTTAAGTTTTTTTTTGTGCCACCTGTACACTTTAAAGGTACTCCCTATTAATTTGAGAATTACAATGATTAATAGGAGAAGGAAAATTTCATCGTTGACAACGTTAACTGTATCCTTAACAACAATGTTATTAACTACTTCACATGTATTATCAGTAACCTTTGACTGAGTTTTACCCATCTTTGGTGATTTGAGAAAAGTTAAGTAGAGTATCCTATTCGACAGAAAAAGATTTTTATTACAGCTTTTTTTTTATTAATTTATAAATATTTTTTTATTATTATTATTATAGTTGAACAAGGTGTGACCATCTTCTAGCTGCTTGTCAGCGAAAATAAGACGTTGTTGATTTTGCGGGGTTATGGATGGCTTTAACATTTTCTATTGTATTGCCACTGAGATGCAATGCCAAACGGAGAGTGGATTCCTTTTGAGTGTTGTAATCGGAAAGAGTGACTCCTCTATCGGTGATTTCTCTGTCACGGTCGCCATGTGGTGGTTATTTCTGGTCCCGGGGAGCAGCTGATTAGCTCGGGCTCCTATCAGAAACAAGGAGCAGCTGAATAGCTTGAACTCCTGAGCGGACGCGAAGGAGGAGCAGCTGAATAGCTAGAACTCCTGAGTGGACGCGAAGGAGCAGCTAAATAGCTAGAACTCCTGGGTGGACGCGGAGGAGCAGCTGAATAGCTAGAACTCCTGAGTAGGCGCGAAGGAGCAGCTAAATAGCTAGAACTCCTGAGTAGACTTGGAGGAGCAGCTGAATAGCTAGAACTCCTGAGTAGACGCGAAGGAGCAGCTAAATAGCTAGAACTCCTGAATGGACTTGGAGGAGCAGCTGAAAAGCTAGAACTCCTAAATGATAGACTCTTGAATGCGTCCAGCCGACTGTTCCTTTATTCTATCTTTCATAATCCTATTTATACATAATTTACTACTTAAAATTAGCTTACCTAAGCATGGGAATTCCATAAAGCGAACTTTACTTCACTTGATGGAATTCCCATATACACAATTGCAGATTGTGTATTCGATTGTATTTCGTCTGCACTTTGTGTGGGAAATGTCGCGCGCTTAAGAATAAGATACAATGTACGCGAACCATTGCAGATCTCGTATTTCGTCTGCATATTGTGTGGGAAATGTTCTAGTGTCTATTTGTAAAATTATGTATGTGTAAATTATTTTGCATACGACATACGAATCAGCCTATGTACTCCATTCGATTCCTTTATGAACCTCTATAGGAAAACGCATGCTTTAGAAATGACTCGGCATGGTAGAAAAAAGTTCCACATTTCTTTATAGAGTCAATTTAAAACGGCATTAAGAGGACCGGGGGACAGGGGACCGGCATGGCATCAACCATTGAGAAATGCATACTCTGCTCCAGAAATATTGCAGCCAGGTTTAGATAAGATTATTAGACCTCTGGGTCGTCCTTAGGCTTATTTTAATTCTGTGCCTCGCCCTTCGCCCCGCTCATTGTCTGTCGCGCATTAGAGAATTCGCCAACATTTTTGCGATGCAATGGCGTTGCGAAATAGGATAAGGCGAAGTGCAAGCGCAGCGAGCGATTAGCCAATGTATGGCAATTCGTAAGATTTAGATATCTGGCTCGTCCATGCATTTACTCAAATCCTGTGGCTCGCCCTTGGCTTCGCTAAGAACTCACTTTGTCTATCGCGCTTTTCATAATTCGCCAATATCCTTGCGACCAGCATTGAGAGAAAGCGATAAGGTATGCGATCGCAGCAAGCGGTGAGCCATTAGAAGACAATTAGTAAGTTTTAGACCTTTGGCTTGTCCTTAGGATTACTCAGATCCTATAGCTCGCCCTTCGCTCCGATCAGACCTCGCTGTCTGTCGCGCTTTTCAGAATTCGCCAATATTTTTGATACGTAGCGCTGCTGGGAAATAGGATAAGGCGAGCGGTAAGCCTATGGTATGCAATTCGTAAGATTTAGACCTATGGCTCGTCCATCCTACACTCAGGTCCTGTACGTCGCTCTATGCTACGCTCAGACCTCTCTCTGCGCATCAGAATATTTGCCAACATTTTTGCGACGTAGACCTCGAACTTGGAAGTACGGCTGAGGATTTGCTATAGAAAACCGCATTCCGCAAGTATGTGTACCGCATTGGGCCTTTGGGAGTCTGGTCACCTTAAACTATTAACGACTTTGAAGTTGTCTGTCACTTCTTTAGCCCCACTGTCCAGGAGGCAGACTACCGTTTTGGGGCATTTCCAATCATTAAATTTGCGATAATGTGTAACAGAATGGTGAGGAAATATGTAGGTAGTTGTAAATAATTTCCACTTGGGCTCTTAGACTACAACACTCGAATCTAGCCATTGATTAACGGAACTATTCTGAACTTCCGTAGACTAGCAAAGTTCGCGTAAATGCAGATTCCCGTTAGCATTTAAAATATGCCAAGAGCCCATTGCAACTAGGGATGAGCATCAAACATCGATGTTTTTGGTTCGATGGTCGATGTTTTTACCATCGATGGTACAGGGTCGTCATCGTTAGTCAGCTTCGATGTTTTTTTTCGATGGTTAACATCGATGTTTTTCTTCCGATGCTCATCTCTAATTACAACAAACTTCTCGTCATCGGGGCTCGACTGGAAAACAGCCGAAAAACATTGAGTGCACTGGAACAAGTAGAAAATGGAATGGCCACAGCTGTTAAAATGTGTCTCCAATTATACACAACGCTACATATATGAAAAAAAAAACATTGGCGCCGGTGGGGATAATATTTCAGGGGGCATAGATTTTGCATATTATTTTATTTAAAAGAGAAACGTATCCAGTACGTAACTCTATGACCTTCCTACTCACTGGCTGTATTGTTGGATCGTTGGATAATTCGAATTTTGGTAATCAGCAAAGTTTTTCCGGGATTGAATGCATAATTTCCAAACTATTAACACCTGGACGATCAACATACATACTTTTTTATCAAATTGAATAAAAAACTACCAACAAAAAGATAAAAAGAGAAAGCAACTTTAATTCATATATTTTTAGATAAACCCCACGATTGCTCTTTTTATGATACGCCTATGAGTTTCTATTAAATAAACAAATCGCACGCATGCGCACATGCAATGGCATGTTACCGACGTCAAGCTTCGTGCCATCTTCGTGGGTTTTCGAAGCGGAGCTAATTTACAGCTGATATACATACGCTACAAAGTTGGACCCACATATGAACAAGCGTTTGTAGGAAGTAAGCCGTTCCATTATCTACTTATTCCGAGTTGAGTGCATTTAGTGAACCAAAATTGTAGCGGAAATGAGCAACTCCAATTGGATTCTCATTGCGCATTGGGGCTATTCAGTGGAGAAAAGAGTCTAAGGCAGGTAATTCTTGTAGCATTTCCAGTGTGTTTCCAAGAAATCTCGTTCGCTATGGACTACGAAAATCGAAAACGTAGGTACATCTGTCGGCCGGAGCGTGCTCGGTTCCGGAACTATGCGGACAGTGTTGAGCTTTTGTGAAACTGTCACTAGTCCGAGTAGGACTCATAATCCTGCTCGATACATAATTTTCATACCACGTTTACAACGGTCAGGGCCGGATTTAGCCTCTATTGCGCCCCTGGGCAGTAACGAATATGCCGCCCTCCGCCACTAGATAAGCTTGAAGGTAGCAGCTGTCACCTCATAAAAGAAATGTAGGTAAAACGTTAGCGGGCGTATATGTTATGAAGAATTGAAAATTTCAAACTTTTTACTAGTAAGCGTATTTTGTTTGCTTGAAAATTTATTATGTTGCATCCCAGAGGAGGAATCCAGGTGTTCCGTGCACCAAAATTGTTTTAGGAATGATTGAAACTCCTATCATAACATATAAAACTGTACAATTCTTATTACATTCGGCTTTTCACTTTCTTTAGAAATGCGTTCATGTTTTTTAAAAAAAATTTTTGTCAATCGCTTTGGAAATAATTTGCGAATTACCCCAACAAATTTCCTATATTAGCATCATATTTAACCAGAAAACGTCATATCGAATAAACCCAAAATTAAGAAAGCTTACGGTAAATTTTGAACACACCTTGACCTAATTTGTTTTCGGTGATAAAGATAACGAAAACAAAATGCGAAAGCACTTACTGATGTTATTCAGCAAAAATCATTCGGTGCCTGAAAAGTTCTAGATTTTCCTGATTTCAACTATTTTAAATAATTTTTAATTTTCAGTGGAATTTCCCGTTTTTCTCTGAAGTAAGCGTAAAAATTCTTAAAAATTAGTTAAACCTATTTACCCGATAGAAACTCAAAAATTTGATAGCCAATTCCGCTTTTTTAATATCGAGACTTTGACCTCTCCCGTAACCAAATCCTTGCTTCCCAGCGAATTTGATGTGGCGACAAATTTTAAAAATTAATTGAACACACGAATGTGCGGCTAGATGAGTTACTTGCTTGGGGGCGTTTTGAACTTTCCAAACAGCCAAGTACTCGCGTATTTATATCATTTAATGTGGCATTTATATGTACTCCTACTCTAATTGAACTAAAGGCAGCCACGCCATTCTGAGTGAATGAGTGTACGATTCAAGCAAAATTTTGCGTAGTCCCAATTTTTTTAAGGAGGAATCACATTAAAATTTGAGTTGAGGGGTTGCGATTAGGTGCTTTGGATGACGACGAAGTACATCTAACTAGAATAAATTAAAACTAGGGGGCTTCGCCCCCTGCTCGCTTCGCTCGCCAACCCCGGGGCCGAGGCTAATTTCGGGCGCGGCCGAAATTTGGATACCCTTCGCTTGGGCTAAAAGTTCTTTCGGGCGTACCTATGACTTGCATTTAATCCCCCTAATGAATATTACAATAAATGTATGGAGCGAATAAACATACCTAGTCAACAACATTAAAATGAATAACAAGATGGTGAAAAAACTCAACAACATAGGATTAAAATTGGTTAAAATGAAAAATAGATTAACATTTCTTATTAAGTGTAAAAAATGTGATATTAGCCCTAGATTCTTGGAGGATAAGTGTAAGAGGTTGATTAATAGCTTAGATATTGGTGATAAATACTATAATAACTTGGAAAATATTATGTTAACCACTAAGAGGAAACTAATTAGAATACAGATAAAGGACTCATTAGATAAAATTAAAGACACTCAAAAAATGATAGAACTTCATAAAAACCGGTTAAAATCAATAGTGACTAATTATGAATATTTAACAATTATGAGAGAGAATGCAAATAACATGAAACTAGAAAACCAAATAATAAAAACAAGACATAAGAATAAACTAGAAAACCTCAAGAATAAAAATAACTTTTATATAAAATTTGATGAAGATATAGTTAAAAATAAAGTGATCAACCTAACGGAAATAAATATACCACAATATGTATATAATACATTAAGTTTAGGACCGAATTTTAATGCTATAGAACAAATTAGTGAAAAGACTGTAATTCAGATGATAACGGATGTGGAATATAGCATAAGCAAACTGGGATATAACGAAGCTAATGACATAAGAAATAAAACCTCAAATATAATTAGCAATTATAAAAGGAATGATTATTTTAAAAATAAAATTACCCACATAAAGGAGTTAATAAATTCAACTAAACAATTTCTAAAAAATAACAAAGAAATAATAATAACAAATTCGGATAAGGGTAATAAAATAGTAATAATGACGAATTCCCAATATAAAGAAAAAATGGACAATATGCTGAATGATAATAATAAATATAAGAAGTTAAATAAAGATCCTACTAATATACTACAAAGTAAAAATAATGAAATGGTTAGATTGTTATACAAAAAACAGTTAATAGATATAAAAACGAAGAATAAAATATTAAATTACAGGTCAATAGCCCCTAGAATTACTGGTAAGCCCAAAACGCATAAAATAGGGATACCACTAAGACCGCTTATTAATACAATTGATGCGCCGTTTGCCTATCTGTCCAAACACTTGCTTACTATTTTAAACAAACTAAAAAACATCAATGGATTTAACATTAAAAATTCATATGAGTTAAGAGATGAAATTTGTAAAGTACCAATCAAAGAGGATAATATAATGGTATCTTATGACATTAAAGATATGTTCTCTAACATTCCAGTGGATAGAGTATTAGAATTAATAGAGAAAAATTATAGTATCTTATCGACCGATATACCTAAAGAATTGATGGTTAAAATGTTAAGTATGTGCCTGAATAACAACTATTTTAGATATAATGACAATTTCTATGAATCAATGGGCTTGCCTATGGGGGGATCGCTTAGTGTAATAGCAGCGGACATTTTCATACAAGATGCACTTAAAAACCTTGTTAGTGAGACAACTAATGATGATATAATATTTCTAAAAATTTATGTGGATGACATAATAGCAATAATTAATAGGAATAAAAAAGTACAAATTTTGGAAAAATTAAACAAAATTCACGATAATATCAAATTTACGGTTGAAGAGGAGCAAAATAATAGACTACCATTCCTAGATATGACATTGTATAAAACAGAAAATAAAATAATAACTGAATGGAACATGAAAGATTATGCATCCCATAATATTATAAACTATAAATCTCAACACCCAAATTTTGTAAAAAATAATATAGCTAATAACTACATTTATAGACGCTTAAAACTTAGTGATACTAGATATTGGAATAAGCACATAGCCCAAATTAAATCGGTACTTTCTAAGCATGGATACCCGTTAAAAATGATAACTAAAATAATTAACAAAAACAGATACAAAATATTAGATGATAATAATAATAACACCTCAACAAATTCAAACCAAAATAACAATAGACAAACTGTCTTTCAAAAAATTACTTATATACCAAAGTTATCTGAAACTATAAACAAGATACTTCCACGCCAAATGAATGATCCTAATGGTAATGTAATACAACTTGGAAGAGCCTATAAGCCTAATGACAAAATAAAGGATAAAATTCATACTAATTTAAAGGATAGGATCGGTAAACAACAAAAGAGTAATGTGATATATAAAATTCCATGCCTAACCTGTAAAAACAACAATATAGATAAACACTACTATGGATCTACTACAAGACATTTAAAAACAAGAATATCAGAACACTTGAATAAAAATAGGACAGCTAATTATAATAATGTATTAACTCAGCATCAAAAAATAAGCAAACATGTAATGGACTTTAGTAATACTGAAATAGTTGACCGAGATAATAATCATACAAAATTACTTATAAAAGAAGCTGTCTACATAAATAAAAATTATAACACGTCTCTTAACTCTAGATCAGAAATGGAAATAAAAGTTAATAAATACATGCCAATTTTTCAAATTTAAAAAATTTAAAAAATGGAAGAAAAACCCGCCTAAATGCATAATAGCTAACTTCAGGTGCTAATAATTATCAACCCGCCAAAATAGTGACAGGTAGATACCTTTTATTAATAATAGTCCAATAGTATGCAGTAATCAACGAAATACTTTTTAGTGAAAAGCAATAAATAACACAATTGTAAGTTATTGTTAGGTAAATTTATATAATTGTAACTGAGTTATTAACCATTAATGTATCCTATAGATTCTTGATAATGGTCTAAGACCGAAACGTACGTAGAAATAGGAGAATAATAAAATATAAGGCTGGATTGCGGAAGAAAAAGTGCTTTGTTTCAAATCAAAAACCAGCGAATAATGAATATTACAACATTGATTCAAGGTTTTGTGAAATTGGTGTAAAAAATGTTTCTTAGAAGAACCAATATGGGGGGTCTGGTTTGTATGGCAGCCCCATGACCCCATGGTCCGATTTGATTCAATCTTACATATGTTTTGTGTCATCAATAGAAATACGTTTGTGTGAAATTTGGTTGAAATTGGTGTACAAATAAAAAAGTTTTTCTTAGAATAACCTAATTTGCGGTGTTAAGTATGTATGGCAGCCCCATGACCCCATGGTCCCATTTGATCCATTCTTGCATATATTTTGTGTTATCTATAGAAACATATTTGTGTGAAATTTGGTTGAAATTGGTACACAAATAAAAAAGTTTTTCTTAGAAGAACTCAAATTGGGGAGCTAGGTTTGTATGGCAGCCCCATGACCCAGTGATCCAATTTGAGTGAATCAAACATACAAACAGCCTGCAACGATAAGAAGCACGTGTGCAAAATTTCAGCTTGCTAGCTTCAATACCCGCCGAGTAAAACGCGTCGCAACAGACAGACAGACAGACGGATATGCTCCAATCGACTCCCCAAGTCATGCTGATCATATATGATGTATACTTTTTGTATGGTCGGAGATGCTTCCTTTAATGCGTTACAAACTTAATGACAAAGTTACGAGACCGAGTTCTAATCGTGCGAATAGCACGATGAGTGTATACCCTATACCCATGTACAGACCTAGAAGGCACGCAAAACCCAAAATATTCAATTTCATATTTTTTGTTGGGGAGGGAGGGGTAGATGGGTCGGACCTGACACATCTTTATTACCTTGTCAAGACATCCAAAGGCTACCATTTGATATTAATTTGAAGTTTTTCGTGACATTCTATCAAAAGATATGACTGAATATAACTTTGTAGGGGAAGTAGGGGTAGGGGTAGTCGGACCTAATCCACTTTCCATCAACTCAAAGTATATGTCAGAATGAGACATTGATCAAAATTTCAAGTCGATAGCGATATTCTACCGAAAGTTATGACCGAATTAAAATATCAAGGAGGGGTAGTTTGTATGGGAGGTAGGGGAACCCGTTGTCCGATTTGGCCCATTTTCACTACCGTCCAAGATTTTAGCAAAACAAACATTTGACCAAAATTTCAAACCGCTAGCTTCATTATTTCGGGAGTTATCGTGCTAACAGACAGACACACGGACAGTCAGACAGACAGACATGGCTTATTCGATTCAGGGACCGACCCTGATCATTTATATATATACTTTGCCATAGCTCCGGTGGCTCCTTTGAGGTGTTACATAATATCGGCGTAACAAAAACAATATACCCTTTCACTCTATGAGCGAAGGGTATAAAAACCAAATTATTTTCTACAATTATGTTTGAGTTTTCAAAATCCATTTTTCCCATAATTTTAGACCAATGAAAAAATTTAAGAATTTGCCGCCCCTCAAATTCTGCCGCCCCGGGCAGTAGCCCAAGTTGCCCATATGGGAAATCCGGCCCTGACAACGGTTCAAATTCAAGATGCCACAGATGCTGATGTGATGATTCTCTTGTCAAAATTAGTCTTAAGCATCCTAGCCGTTGTCATCCGTAACGGGCTAAAATATCTATCATAGTTGTAGTTGTACGAAGATTACGACAGGCTAGACTGGCGGGTCCTGCCCAAGTCACGGACATGTATTCCGGATGATGACGAATGACTTTTTGTACTAGCCTCTCTTAATTTGTTATGTTAATAGAAATATTTGATCATAAGCCTTAGTTGCATGCTTATACACAGAAGAATTGTGTAATCGCCAAATGATAGGAAAAATATTATCGGCGTTATCTTTTTTCAATAAAATGCCTCCCCTAATTTGCCGCCCCTAAATTCTGCCACGCTGGCCTATAGCCCAAATAGCCCATATGTAAATACAGGCCTGATTCGACGAAACAGTCGCCTAGATTTTGGTTCTTATCGTCCTTTCCAATTTTAAAATACATATATTACATTTCCTACAAACAACTTTTTAATTTAAATGGCTTTAACTGCAACTATGTATATACTTACCTTCTTCTTAAATTTTCCGACATCAAGATTTAATCTATAAAACGAATGGAATTAACCTGGGAATTGAGTTTAAGTATCTGCTAAGTGCTTTTCAAAACTAAGTTAGCTATTCCCGCTTTTCACTTGCTCCATTTACAGATTAAAACCTCCACGCAATGTGAAATTAACTTGGTAAGAGTAGTTCAAATCATGGATAAACTGAGATAGACAACTTTCCAAATTATTCATTTAGTTCCCTCCTGGTCGTCTTCATCTTCTTTGAATGTCATCCCGACGAGACTCGCATATAATCAAACTTTGACTGAACTTTAAATTCTAAACCTACATTCTACTACCACTTTGCAATTTTACGTATACACATATCCTTCCTGACTGAATCCAATCGGTAACAATTCTAAACCCTTTGTCAACCCAAAAGAAAATGAACCGAAGTTTTGTAACCACAAGCGCCCTTCCATCAATTGATTTAAATTGCAAATTCACGAAGGCATCGATGAAACAAGAAAACTTCAGAAGCAATAGAAAGTTTTTTGTGTGGAACCCTGTGACTTTTTATGTGATTGTCCTGGAAAGTCGAACAAGAAAAAAACGCCAAAGTTTTCAATTAGCAATCGTTCACATTCAATGATTGATGATGTCGTGGCCATACTAAAAAAGTTTTCCGTCATCTGTCCTTGTCGTTGCTACCTATAGGGATCAGGTCAAAAAGGCGAGCTTCGTTTGTATTAATAAAAATAAAACCACACAATAGCACCTGATTTTTTAAATTAGATTATATTTTAATGTAAATTGTGGCAGATTTGTTTATACTTATATACTGTTCAAAACAAAATAAGGGCCACTAATAATTTTCTGATTATTATTTTTCTGTGGAAAAGGAAAATTATAGTTGTGTTGGTCTTATCTAATAAAACTATGTATATGTTTTTTATTAAATATTTTATTGAATTTTGACCAAAAGTTAAACTTTTTTTTTAGCATTTTTTCGGATTGCTTACTTCTTGCGGTCATGTGATCGTAACAATAACAATTAATTTGTATGTCTAATCTGTAAAAAAATTGATTCTTTGTTTTTTTTAGTATCGAGTATGGCCTCTACTTTTTGATATGCAGTTCCGAAGCCTGGACGGAGCCCTTTCAATAAGCCGACTGACGCTTTCTTTTGATATCTCGTTGCAACACAATTTTAGCAATTGAATCAGCTGTTGCTGATTTTGTATGCCCTCTTCAGCTGTCCGCATCCGGCGTTTTAATTGATCCCAAAGATGTTCCATCGGATTTAGGTCCGGGGTGTTGGCAGGCCACCGCATGACCTCAATATTTGTCTCCTCGAAAACAGACATTGTCGCCCGGGCAGTATGTGGTCATGTATTAACCTGCATGAGGATAAAACCATCCAACGCCAGTTGTTAAAAAGGAATGATATGTGGCCTAAAAATCCTTTCAATATAACTTTCGGACGTAATTGTCCCGTTATTTAGGATAACAAGGTCAGTTTTGCCTTGCAAGCTAATTCCGGCCCAGATCTTCACACTGGGACCGCCTTGCCTCCGAATTTGATTAATACAAGGATCCGCAAATGCTTCTCTGGTTCTCCGCCAGACTCTTATGCGTCGGTCGTAACTAAAAAAAAATATTTTGCACTCATTCGAAAAGAGCACCTTACGTCATTGTTGCATGTCCTATAGGATATGTCGACTAGCAAATCTTAAACGATTCGTACGATGCGTCCTGGTCAGTTGTGATCTGGTAACACGTCTCCTTGACCGTTGTTTTTCTTCGTGCAAACGATTTCTGATTGTTTGGGCGCTAACAATGGTCCCAGTCGTCCTTTAGCCTTTGTAGTCCACGAGCACTAATGGTACGATCCCGTCGCGCTTAAAGTCTCACATATCGGTCTTCTGCGGGGGTGGTAATTCGAACTCGGCCTGAACCATGATGACGGGATATACTTCCTATCTCCTGGTAACGGTTCCAAAGATTTTGAATGGCTCTTCGCGAATACCCTAATTGCAGGGCCACAGAACGTTGTGAACGACCTTTCTCTAACATTTCTTCCTATCTCCTGGTAACGGTTCCAAAGATTTTGAATGGCTCTTCGCGAATACCCTAATTGCAGGGCCACAGAACGTTGCGAACGACCTTTCTCTAACATTTCCAAGGCTCTGGATGAAGCATTTAAATTTAAATGGCGCCAAATTTCTGGCATTTTGTATTTTACAGATTCTTCTTATCTTTAAAAGTGCAACAACTAATACTCCAATCAATAGAGACGAAATAATAGGGGTTAGCGTGCAAAAATTGGGGACTTCTAAAATGTTTGGTATGTTATAAAGACAGGTGGGGTAAGTTAAAATCCAAGTTTGCGTCACTTTCCCCCCTGTGCTCCCGCCGCTATCTTCAAATAACCATCTAAAATCGGCCCTTTCATCAGTTTTTGGCCTGTAACTTCTTTACAGTCCATTTGAGCACAAAATCTGCCAGGACAATTTTGTATATATATATAATATAAGACTGAAATACAAAATTCAGTCTTATACATATTTTAGACTGCAATGTACTACATACTCGTATCTGTATGTAGCAGTTGAAATAAAAACGAGACCGAGGCTAATTTCGAGCTCGGCCGAAATTTGAATATCCTTCACTCTCTTCGGGCTAAAAATTTTTGGGGCGAACCTATGATTTGTGTTTATTCCTTCCCAATTCTTTTACTTCTGTTTTCGCAAAATATTTGATATTGATAAATTCTGTGGCGTCGATAAAACAATATTTGTGTGAGGTTTGGTTGGAATAAGTGGGAAAATAAAAAAATTATCTCAGAAAACTTCATTGGGGGGATGCGGGAGCATGGCGCCATAGTACGATTCCAATTGTTTCACTTTTTTTTGTTTTGACAAAGCCGCATGAAGATTTGTTAAAATCGGTGTAGAAAAAATGTTTCTTAGCAGATCCAAACTGATATTGTGGTAGCCCCATGACCCCATGGTACGATTCCATTCATTTTGACATATGTCTTATGGCATTAATAGAAATGCACTTCTATGAGGTTTGATTTAAATTGGTGCAAATAAAATAAAAAATAAAAAATAAAAAAGTTTTTTTTAGAAAAACTCAATTTGGGGGGCTGGGTTTGTCTGACAGCCCCATGACCCCACAGTCCGATTCCATTCATTCTTACATATGTTTTGTGGTATCAACAGAAACACATTTGTGTAAAATTTGGTTGAAATTGGTGCACAAATGAAAAGAAACTAATTTGGGGGGTTTAGGTTTATAGTGCAGCCCCATGGTCCCATGGTCCGATATGATCCATTCTTCCATATGTTTTGTGTTATCAATAGAAACACATTTGTGTGAAATTTAGTTGAAATTCGTGCACACATGAAAAAGTTTTTCTTAGAAAAACCAAATTGGGGGAGTTGGGTTTGTATGGCAGCCCCATGACCCCACGGTCCGATTTTAGCGATTCAAACATACAAACTGCCAATAAAAAGAAGCATGTGTGCAAAATTTCAGCTCGATGGCTTTTAGTATATATTTATACCCTTTACTCTACGAGTGGAGGGTATAAAAAAACATTTATTCGATAGCTGAAGTATAAACAGATTGGCAATTCCATAAGAGTTATACATATAACGGTGAGAGTTTACTCTACTGGGTGGCCCACGTAAAAGTATACGATTTAAATATAGCATAACTTTTTTGATTATCAATATTTTTATTTTGAAATTCTAGAGACTTTGGAGATTTGTTGGCATATGCTTTTCCAAATCGTATGTGCTACGTTCAAATCGTATACGTGGGATGCCCTGCACTTTAGCAATAAGTATTTGAGAATAAAAAAAATGTTCACATAAGTATCAACACATTTTCATATTTATACATTATTTATTATGTTATTAATTAATTGCAAATAATGTTTATTCTTTACTTGCAGATCTTACTTCTGCAGTTGTTTCTCGGGCTATTCCGGTTCCGATTGTGGTCAAGGGGCATTATGTGACGATCCTCAAGGAAATGTTTGTGAAAATGGCGGCACATGCAAGTAAGTACATATTTAAGTTAAGTACATATCGAGGATTACTGGTATCTCGACGTATTCTCTGAAACACGTTATATTAGGGTTAAAATACATACTACAAAAGAGGCGTAAATGTTGGGGCGGTTTTCAGTGCGTTGAGATATATGTATTTGGTTTTTAAGAAAATGGTGGATTTTCACATCTGAAACAAAATCCCCCAAAAATTATTTGGTAAGCCAACATTTGTGTCTGTGTTATGTTTGTTACGGTAGTAATTTACCTTAGAGAAAGCATGCGTTAGTCCAGAGTGGGCATCAGAAAATAAAAATGGCACCGTTCTCACACTATTGCAGTTCATAGTATGCGTGAAAATTGTATTCAAACGTCAATTTTTTGTTTACAATTGAGAATATAAAATCCGCGTAATATTCATTACTCTCTTAAAATGCCGACGTGATATTTAACCCTTCTGTTGGCGTATAGATCCAGACAGACCATTGGTACTATATCTTGATGAAAAATATCGTTCAATAATATTTTCCACCCCTTTCCATATAAATTTCAAAGGAACCGACGGCCACAAATGCGTTCAAACGTTCGGCGAAGTGTAAACTATGTCTAAAGAATCGAAAAAACGGCGCATCATCGTAAGATACAGTATGTAAACTGTTTCTAGAACCAAAATTAGACCTCTTCAAAAAATAAGATTGATTTAACAGAAGATTCAGGTACACCTTTGGCATAATAGCTCGTAGGCGGCGTCAGAAGGGTTAATAATTGCATCGAAAATATTTTGATATTTGAATTATTTCGTGGAGTGTAGTGTAATAAATTTGGAGTCAAACACATATGGGTTGTGTGATCACATAGCCACTCTGGACTAACGCATGGCATGTGTTGCTATGTTTTCTCTAAGTAATTTACTAACAAGTACTAATGATATTAGTGAATTTGCTCGTATTATCCACGAATAATATTAGCTTTGGTTGCACAAAGTGACTGTGGTTTGTTGAATACACTGCCCAATATACACAGAAAAAAGTGACACCAATTTGCGCCAGGGGTTAACGGGGGAGGGAGTGGCAAAGGGGGGAAAATTCCGTTTTTTTGCAAATATCTTGAAAACTATGAATCTGACCTTAAAATGTCCTGAGGACGAAACAAACTACATAAAATTACGTCATTGTAACAGTTAATTGTAGTCTTCTAAATGTATGTTCAAAAGTTTGCACCAAAGCGTACGCTACAAGTACATATCAACAAATTGGGTTTGAAGGTCATTGGTGACAGTTCTAAGGCTATTTCCGAATATATCGAGTAACGTGTACTAGCAACCTTCAAACCTGATGTTTCGTACTTGTAAGGCACGCCCTGGTACAAACTTTTGAATATATATTCAGAAAACTACAATTAACTGTTATAATTACGTTCTAACATTTTAGATAAAATTTAGAAGTGAAAAAATGTGAAATTTGTTAGAATTTTGGTTCACTTTGTATGGGGATATCCTTAGTTTTGATCGGATGGTAATAATTTTTGGTAAGGAGCATAATGAGGCTTAGACTAAGCACGTCACCAAATTTGATCTGCCTGGCGTAATTTGAAAAGAAGCTACAGGCATGCTTTTTTGCAAAATGTTAGGAGGAGTGAGGGGGGCGTCAATGGGCGGAGCACTTCAATTTTTGGTACAAATGAAATAAAATTTGTTAGCAATATATGCACAATATCTTATGATCCTAAGTCTATTTTAGCAAGAGTTGCAGTCCAAAATGTACAACTCAAAAAATGTAAATTCACTATAATACCTACTTTTGGGTCTAGGGTATAATTTTCTGAGAAAATGTTTAGACTGTTATATATGATTACAAAGGTATTTTTATGTAGTTTGTTTCGTCCTCAGGACATTTTAGGGTCAGAGTCATAGTTTTCCAGATATTTGGAAAAAACGGAATTTTCACCCCTTGGCCACCTCTCCCCCTTAACCCATGGCGCAAATTAGTGTAACTTTTTCTGTGTATATTGGGTACCAGAATTTCTTTTTCTTTTGGATGTTTGGGTTTTGAGCTGTCTGTAGTATACTATTAGGCGTTGTACAAGCTACAAATTGGTCATATAACTCTTTTTTTTAGTGAATATTACCGTCATTGAAATATTCCCCAAACACGGTAAATTTTGATGTTTGGCCCTTCATAACTTTCTTGGGTGCCCACTCGATGGGGACTTTTGATATTTTTCTTGCAGCCACAGAAGCTAAAAATTTGTCGTAGACGACTTTACAGCCTACTCCCCCGTTAAAGGTGATATTCACGAAAAATCCTAAAATTCCAGTTTTTTCTAAGGTTCGAGTGTGTGGTGTACGTATTATTGAGAAATTTGGCTACTTTCTTCAGAACCGTATGGGCTACGAATTCGCCTCACAGAATTGTTTAGCCAACGTCGTTATTACCGTTATAGAGATTTTTCTGAAAACCTGTTAAACCTCCTGGCACCATTAGGCTTGCTCGAATCAAATTCGACCATTGACATTTGAAATAACTTCTTTGGCTGAGTGTAAGGGGGTTGAAAACGTGTATCCATAATGGAACTATACCATTTTTAAAAGAATATTCAATATGCAATATTCCCCACCTTGGCAGAAGTTGGAGAAAACTGAGATGGAAAAATATATTGTTTTTGGGTCAAATCACACAAATTTGACTTTGAAGCTCTGTAAAACCTCTTATCCGATTTTAGTGTGATTTTATTTTTTAGGTAAATCTATTCTAGTTAGTCTAGCTTTGGAGATATTGAGGCTTATTATTTCGCTATTCTACACCCAGAGAAAAATCGTCGTAAATCTATTTATTTTACAGTCAATTTTGCAAATTTTCGTTGTTGAAATCGACCCTACAACCAATGTTGTCAAAATTAAAATGAGATCGTTGTTAAGCTGACAGCTGTTGTAAATTTAAAAGTTTTCTACTGTTACTTCGAAGAAGAATTAATCAACAATTTTACCTTTCATTTTAACAACCTTAACGTTAAGGTTCACTTCAACGAATATGCTACTATGCAACAAGTGGTTGTAATATTAACAACTAAAGATGGTGAAATCAACAGTTTTAAATTGTAATATTGAAAACACTTTGATCACTTTGAAGGTAAATTTCGATCGAATCGAAAACTTTCCTATTTTCGAGATAATGTTCTTATTCTGAAAACTAATAAAACATTAACAGATTTTTTTTAAATACATATTTATTTGAAATAAATGAAAATTGAAATACATTTTAGAGTTTTTTATATGGTCGGAGATGCTTCAATACGTCACAAACTTCATGACAAAGTTAATATACCCTTTCACTCTATGAGCGAAGGGTATAATCACACGTACAACCAAATTATTAGTTTTTCTCTCGATAAGACACATTATGCGCACCCTGTATTTCGGATAATACTTTGCACAGCGAACAAAAATAGTGTCCCTTTTTAATTTTTGATACTGTTCACGGTTTTTATTTTCTATTTGTTCGTTTATATGCATTTCACTTTTCTGCAGCTATTTTTTAATTTTTATTTTTATTCAACGAATTTAAGATGAATTTGGCACTCCGCGGTCTTATTATTGTCCATGACATCTTTCAAAACCGTGTGGAAAATTTAGCGCAAAGTATAAATAGTACGACTATCAAAATTCGATTTCATGATCTTCAAAATTTTGATAGTATTTGTATGGATTTCAGGTGAAATGCCGATGTCATGTCGTAGTCTGAAATGACAATCTGTAATTACCATGAACTTTCACTCGGTAGTTGATGACATTGAAATTGTACTGGCCACATCAATCTAGAAATAAAATAAATTAATTTTGGTATTAACGTTTGTAATGCATAATCTCAACCTCAGATTCTGCCCATCGTTTTAGCTCATATACGAATTCGAGTTGTATGCCCAACTCTGTTGGCGAAAAAAAATTTATCCAAATGATGAGGCTTTGGAAGGAGAAGACACTTTTTAGTTATTCCACGACCTGCAATGGGAATATTGGATTTTGAATCTGCGATTGGTTCCGCATGATATATTGAGTTTATTTTAATGCTCAAAATGTACGTTGCCCGGGTGCTCGCTGACAATACAGTTTTATACGTTTTAGTAATAATAGTAGGTATTAACATCAGAAATTCACTTGGATTTGGATATCGTTAAAAACTGGTGCGCAGATTTTTAGTCCAAATTGAGTACTACCATTCGATTTCAATTTCACGATCAATGAAAATTTCGCACTATTTGTATGGATTCAACGTTAAATGTCGATGTTAGTACCTATTTTAAAGAAGAGGAAATCCTCACACATTTTCAACTATACACCGTGTACAACTAAACGAATTCCAACCATAAAGTAAGAAATTGGAATAGAGATGGAACTCCATATAACATTAAAACCTACTGAACAGCATTTTACCTTTGGGTGTGTGCTGTATGTAACATGTATATACACGTTAGATACAGCACACACTCAAAGGTAAAATGTGGTTCAGTAGGTTTTAACGTTATATGGAGTTCCATCTCTATTCCAATTTCTTACTTTATGTTCCAACTACCGAAATGAACACTATGTTACTGAGCTGCCGTGTCGCGTCTTTACTGGATCGATTCCGAATGACGACGACGAGTGTGAAAATTTGCAATTTCCCGTTATTTTGTTTCAAATCAACAACAGACAGCTGCAAGCTCTCAATTGTTGCTTTCATAATGACTACCAGCGATTGTGAATTTCACATTGGAGTGTTCACAATAACAACATCGATGATTTCGTGATCACATTTTTCTATGTGAATTTAACAATAACATTGCAATAGGATTCACAGTAAAGAAGTTGTCAATTCTACAATATTCTTTGTGATATAAGCAATGTACAAATTGGTGATAGTAAATTTATTTCAAGCGGAGAACGTTTTCCGTTTTGTGGGAAATATTAATTGCTAAATATTATATAAAATTAAGAACTTTATAGCAACTTTTTTTGAAGTAAACATATATTCAAGCTACAATTTGTTGTTGTAGCCATGAAAACTTTCTTTCTTTTAATCATAAATTCGTTGTCAATTTGATCACTAATTTTTACAACGTGACTGTGATTTTAAAAGCAAATTCGTAATCTATTTGCTGTTATTATGACAATATAGTGGTTACGTTTTACATTTTTTCGGTAGTTTTGATAGTAAGTTGGATAATTGTATGCAGAATATGCTATTTTACAGCAAATATAGAAATGACGACGACTTGTTGACAAAGTTACTGCAGCTTTTTTCTGGGTGAGCTAGTCTAGCTTTGGAGATATTGAGGCATAAGTCGTACAAGAAAATGGATTTTTTAAAAATCTTCAAATGCCTGTCGCAGCTAAAGGGTTAAGAATTGGGGGTATGTACAACTATTTTGCTGGAAATCACATGAGGAATCACAATCCGGTGCATTTATGCGACAGTTTTCGGACACCCTGTATAATGTTGATGATATGCGTTGCATGGTGGCGCGACGGCGCCATTGTTGTAGTTTGAAATTTGAGTGAATGAAGTAAATATTTGGTCGCATATGAATAGTTTAGTTTTGTATGAAGTCTTTACATGTAGGTTTTGAATATTTTTACATATTCAACGCTTCGCGACTGTTGTGTAGTGAAATAAAATAGTCCTTTTTATTGAACATTAGTCCCGCCCGAATGTGAAAAACTGACCGCTCAACAGCAGCGTCGACTAATAGTTTCCTCTAGTTCCTACTGCGAACGGGTCTACGTACCGGAATGACCGATGCCTTTGGCATTGCCAAGAGTCGCAAAGCCCCCCTTCAATGCAAGAAGGGGTTGGATACTTTGTATAATCATTTCATTCATTGTTTTTTCGTTTGAGGAGCAGTTCTGGCCGGCCCAGCTGCTCCTCATACTACTACTACGCGCCGGCATCGAGCCGAATCCAGGTCCATGGATATGCTCGGTATGCGCCAATGGTCCAATGCTCAATCGTCAGTTGAGTGCACATGCTGAGGAGAATGGGCTCATCTTAAGAACTGCTCGGGACTCACCAATACCAATCAATAAACACGATCAGCAATCTGGCGTAGAAACAGAGGGCAAAGCTCATCCAGTCACCAGCTGGCCAACCAAGGTTCCCAACAAGTATCACCTTCTACCCGGGCAAATGCTGTACGGCCCGCTCCACCAAATTTGACCCCACCTCCACGTATCCTCGATGCAAATTACACCAGCACGAAGGTAGTTCAACTAAAGTGCAATGGACTCCAGCTTAAAATTGCCAAATTAACAGCCCGCATGGACAGACACCACATCCAGATTGCAGCAGTACAGGAAACCAAACTCAACTCTATAGTCATTCACTCGGTTCATATGGGAACTACAACGTCATCAGACACGACCGTGAAAGAAACGCAGGAGGAGGTTTCGGTTTTCTCATCCACAACAATTTGCCATCGTCGTTGATATCACTTCCGCCGATAACACCATGGAGCAACAAGAGATAATCGTTAAATCAGGAAATATTGACTTTGAAATCTACAACATCTACATTCCACCTGTCTCCAGCTGTCCCACCGGTTACAAAGTCAATATCAGCTCCCTATTAAACGGCGAATATCGCCTCCTACTTGGTGATTTCAACGCTCACCACGACTTATGGCACTCCAACCTTCAAAACGACACCAGAGGTAACATTATCGCTGATCAACTGGATGATTCGGATTTCTGCCCTTTAAATGACGACAAACCAACCCGTATCACTGGACCCTGCACCACTTCATCTGACATTTCCATCGCCAGCCCTGGACTTATAAATGACATCTCATAGGAGTGAGGATTGCACAATATCATCTGATCACCTGCCATTCATCCATCCCGAAAAGAAGTCGTACACCAACTTCAACAAAGCTGACTGGGACAGCTTTAAAAGGTTCACCAACGAGGCTTTTGCTAGTCTCACCGCCCCAAGTGATGTACGTGGATGAAAAACAACTCAGACGAATTATTCTCACTGCAGCTAAGAGATACATTCCAGCATACCGCATTCGCAGCCTAAAACCCAACTTCCCAACATCTGCGGCTAAATTGGCAAAAACAAGGGATCAGGGATATGGCAATCACATCTAAGAAAACTAAATTCCAACACTGGTGTGAGCAAACTTTGGAAACCTAGCAAACCCCACTAAAACTCAAGGGAGGGTTTCTATCAAGTTTGGCAACTCTACCGTGACGACGAGACACGAAATGCGCAAATCTATTCAACAAACAATTCTTCGAGCACCCAACTAAGGATAAACTGAAGCGCAAAATCACACGAGACATCCGAAACACTAAGATAGATGAATATCTCCACATCACCACCACCACAGAAGTTGCCATGACCATAAAGAATGCCAAAAATTATAAAGCACTTGGTCCAGACGGTATAGCAATGATCATGCTCAAACACCTCGACACACCGGCCTTAGAGTATATCACTGCCACGATGAACCTTTCGTTATGAACATTCATCATACCAGAAATTTGGAAGAGAGGCTGCATCAACCTGGTAAACAACACTCCTTAGGAGAATCCTACCGACCAATCACGCTTTTATTCCCTGTGGCAAAAATATTAGAATCGCTGATTCACAAGACTCTTGCGACGCATATACAACTCGCTAACCACCAACACGGCTTCAGAAAAATGCACAGTACCACCACCGCACTGGACCGAATCATGTCTAAGGTCTTCAATGGGATCAACCAGCCCCAGCCGTTTAATCGTACCATTCTTGTGGCTTTAGATCTGTCAAAAGCGTTTGACACGGTGAACTCGCTCCTATCGATGGATCTCTATAATTCATCCACATCGTCGGTTATAGTCAAATGGATTGCAAACTACCTTGCCGGACGTCAATCCATCACCGAGTTTAGAAATGGGAAATCTTAACTAAGAATTATAAAATAAGGAGTACCACAAGTCGGGGTACTTTCCCCCACCCCCTATACATGTCAGGGCTACCCACCCCACCTGAAGGAATCAACATTGTATCCTTTGCTGACGACTGCACCATCATGACATCTGGCAACGACATTTCCGACATGTTCAATCTCATTAATGGTTACTTGGAAGAGCTCCACTTTTTCTTTAACAACAAGAACCTAATGCTATCAGCGCCCAAATCCTCGGCCACCCTCTTTACCACATACAACAAAGAATACAACCTACGGCTTAACATAAGAGTAAATAACTCCGAAGTCCCTACTATACGTCACCCCAAAATTCTTGGCGTCACAATCAATAACCACGCCCTATTCAACAGCCATGCCGACAACATTTGTGACAAAATTAAGGGCAGAAACAAGATCCTGAAGTCCTTTGCTGGCAGCAAATCGGGAACAGATAAGGACACTTTACTCACCACAGCCGTCGGTCGTTCTGTGGTAAATTACGCAGCACCGATATGGACGAATAACTTATGCAAAACCAATTGGAAACGGATTCAAACATGCCAGAATGCAGCCATGCGTACTATTACTGGATGCGTACGCATGTCATCTCAAGACCACCTGCACCAAGAAACTAAGCTGCTAGACCTCAAGGCACACAACGATCTCCTGGCTAAGCAATATCTTGTTGGATTTTATCGAAGCCAACAGCAAAATCATGGCCTAATGGATTAAACCCCACCACCACGTCACGTAAGACGTTCGTTAAGGGACATGGAAAGGGAAAGGTTGAAACGAGTTCCTCTCGATAACTCCAGCACTTTACAAGGCGGCCCTTAATCAATTGCACACCAGCGAGGTAACCAAAGCCACCAATAGGCTATCCGCGAACCGTGTCCTTCGCGCTCGACCACCCGACATCTCAGCCGACGAGCAACAACTGCCTGGAGCCACACGTACCACCTTGGCTCAGTTTCGTTCTGGATGATGGATGGATGGATATGGCGCTGAGATAGGTTGGGCTGGTTGCGCCCAATACTGCAGCCTGCTGGCTTATTGTATTTCCCATCTAAGCGAGAAAATTTCAGGTTATGAGCTCTGTCCTACGTAAAAGGCTAAGAAGAAAGTTAACCAGGTTTACTTTGGGTGCACCCATACTGGTAGCTTGAGCCCCAAAGAAGTTTTGTCTCCAGCCCATAAGAGCGGGACATTCGACAATACCGTGCGAGGCTGATTCCTCATCTTCGTTGCAGAGGCGGGATAGTGGGTCTTGTGTGTAGATCCCTATTGTATGCAGATGTTTCCGTAGGGTGCAATGACCGGTTATAAGGCCTGTCACTGCCCTGAGGTTCGTTTTACTAAGACTGAGGGCTTCGGTGCAGCTGGTATGCCAGTTAAATTCCAGCATGCGCTTGCTATGCCTGAGCCCTTCAGCGACTCTCCATCGATCCTGGAATTTATCCTCGGTCCATCGTCTAGCAACGGTTCTGGCAGTAGATTTACTGATCCCGATTGCAGGTTCAGGACCAGTTAAGGGTAGTTCGGAACCCTCTCTTTCTCATTTCCTTCGATCCCCTTATGTCCTTTCACCCATTTCAGAGTTACTTTGTTTCGGATAGCTAGGTTTTTTAAAATTTTGTTGGCATTCCCAAATCAATTTAGAGGTTGTTTTGGGATTTGCAATTGCTTTTATAGGAGCTTGACTGTCGGAGAGAATATATATGGTCCTATTGGTGTATCCATTTCGAGTACTCTCCCCTGCTGCAAGGTTTATGGCTATAAGTTCTGCCTGGAAGACAGTTGTATATTGACCTAGGGGTTTGGAGATACTATAGTTGTTGGTTTTAGTATAGACTCCTGCCCCTGTTCCTTCGTCTGTCTTCGACCCATCAGTGTACCACACGATGTGATTTGATAGATGGTTGTCGTTCCATTTACTCCAGTCTTCCCTAACCGTTGAGGTTTGGATGTTGGAGTCTAAGGTGTACATGGCCGGGGTATAGTCGCTGCCCATATCTAGGATTGGGTTTGCAATGATTTCTGTGATCTGGATGATGCTCCAGATTGAACGCGTTTTGGTCGCGCATCGACAACGCCATTGGAAATATTTGTCCAGCGTGTGGAGCCAGCCCACACAACGTGGATCATATATTCTAACACCCATCGCACTATGGGAGAACCCCATGGAAGTTGCGATCTTCTTAGGTCTTGACCTAGAGGAGAAGATGCCTACAATCTATGAACGATGATACAAGTCCCCCCCCCTCTTGCGCCGCTACAACAACAACTAATAGTTTCTGTTCAAAGTACATACTTGGAAAATTGTACTATGTATAATACTATTAGTGCATTACCCGACAGAAACGATTAGTTGTAATATTATTAGGACTAATAACTTGTAAATTTGAGTAATAGTACTCGTATTAGTCCATTGTACAAAAGTTCCCTGAAAAAATACTTTTTAGTGTTTTTATACCCTTCGCTCATAGAGTGAAAGGGTATATTAACTTAGTCATGAAGTTTGTAACGTATTGAAGGAAGCATCTCCGACCATATAAAAAGTATACTTATATGATCAGCCTGACTTGGGGAGTCGATTGGGCGATGTCCGTCTGTCCGTCTGTCTGTCTGTTGCGACGCTGTAATGGATTTAGTGTACAAGCAAATAAATGCCAAAAGGCTGAGGGCAAAATTATGGCCGTGAAGGCCTTGTCGATCTTGGAAACAGGGAACCAGTCCCGAAGAACCCTCTTCAACCGACTGCCAGGTACGCACGCTCGTAGACCAGCTCAGCTATCGTGAGAAATGGGGGGGGTTCCTACAAAGCGGCAGTGGTGACCTGGCCATTACATCTTTTCGTTAGCGTGCGTAAGCCCGATTACAATAAAAGCAAGGATAAGGCAAAAACAAAATCCCACCGTGCAAATTCGCATATGCGAGAAGAGAAAATTACTAAACGGAAGTGGAACTATGAAAAATACCCCAGAAGCTGATAACCACAGAGGCAAGAAGGCAAAAATAAAACACAATCCTCAATGAAGTAAGTGTAACCTCATAAAATCAAGTTATGTGGCCCAGTTGTTTCTTCTTCTTATCCGATGCTGAACCTTAGGTGTTGTACGGCTCGAAGGATAGCCGAGGTGTTGAAGGCTTGCGCCCTATACCCAACCCAACCGTGGAGTCCATAGCGCGAAGAAAATTAGGACCCCCCAAGCAGGAAACAAACGTCCAGCTTACATTACAAAGCTACATCAGATTGGAGAAAAGAGAGAGGCGAAATAAGCAGTTCATCTAGCCACCAGCCGGTGTCATGTACTGCTGCAAAAAAGTCATATGTGCACGTTCATGCACCAATCCGCGATTTCAACAAACTTGTTTTTTTCTTTTTTTTTATGTAATTATAGACGTCTCAGTTAAGTTAATTCTTCGTATATAAAAGAAAAGATCTATTAGAACCTTAAAGGTCCCTCTAGATTAGGCGCCAAATGGCTGCGCGTCCAAAAACTGGCATCGCGTGCAGCCATTTGGCTGCTACTTAGCATCCACACTAGCAGCCAAATGTAGACAGAAAATGACATAATCAAAATTTCATTTTGGTGATTTTTTTAAATTCAATTATCAAAATCGGACTCTGCGCGTCTGTATTATTACACGGCCATTCAAGAATTATTCATTTTCACACAAAAGAAGGAACAAAAGTTGGAAAATTGCCACTTTGAATTTGACAAGCGGTTGGTTGAGTTGACATATTCAATATCAAAACTGGACGCACAGCCAAATGGCGACATGTTTGGATGGAATGACAACAGCCATTTGGCTGCACGTGTCGCCATTTGGCGACTTATCTAGATGGACCTTTATGTATCTACTTTCTTCTTCCTTGCCTCGTTCTTTATACCGCTCCATGGTTCCGCGTTGCTCGACCTGCGGTGTAGGCACATCGCCCGTTTTGGCGATAATTTCTCAGCATATTTCTACAGGCAGCTCTATCTTGGATCGTGTCATCGCCGAGACCAATGCGTTGTTGTTGCTTTTTCATTTGACACATCCAGGTGTTCTTCGGTCTGCCTCTGGCCTTGGGTCCATCAAGTGGAACTTCCATTGATATCGCTCTCTTTGCGGGGTTCTCAGGCGGACGCCTTTGAACATGGCAATACCAATCCATTCGTCGGTCTTCGAGCTTTTCGGTGATTGGTTGGTCTATGGACAAGCTGCCTCGGATGTAGCTACTCTTGATGTGGTCCCTTTTGGTTACATCAACTGACATGCGTAACATTTTCATTTCAGTCGCTGTCATTTCTTTCGCGTAACCTTCATACATGGTCCAGCATTCTGATCCATACATGAGTGCGGGACGTACAACCGTTTTGTACAACTTGCCCTTTAGCTTCAGTGGCATTTTCTTATCGCAGAAAACTCCAGAGTTTTCTCGCCACCTCATCCACCCAACCTTTGTGCGATGTTTGATGTCATCATCGCATGTAGCTCCGCTGTTCACCATCGAGCCAAGGTACTTGAACTTGGTACAAGACTTAAGCTGCTCTCCTTTGACGTACATTTCTGGTATCGGTGCATTTGGGTCTGAGAATTGGCAGCATAAGAACTCAGTCTTTGTTATACTTACCCTCAGTCCATGCTCCTCCAGAATGTCACACCATTTTGTAAGCGCAGCTTGCAAGGCAACGATGTTTGGGCTACTGAGGACTATATCATCAGCAAAAAGAAGAGATATTTCTAGGCCGTCGGAGACACGTGTTAATAAGTAGCACATGATGATGTTGAAGAGCAACGGACTCAATACACTGCCCTGGTGTACTCCGACATTCACCGGAAATTCTTCTGATTCACCGGCTGTGCATCTAACCATAGTCGTAGCTCCATCATACATGTCTCGTATCATCCTGACGTATGCCTCGGGGACATTAAGTGCTCTCAAGGCCAACCATATCAGATCACGAGGTACTCTATCGAATGCCTTCTCCAAATCGATGAACACAAAATACAAGTCCTTTCGTGCTGCTCTATACTTTTCCATCGCAATACGAATGCACTGAATCGCATCGACTGTAGATCGACCTTCAACAAAGCCGCATTGATTGTCATTCAACCGCACAATCTTTCTCAATCGGTTGCAGACAACTCGCTCGTAGATCTTCAGTGTATGAGGTGTTAACTTTATAGCCCTATAGTTGTTGAGTTTGCGTGAGTCTCCCTTGTTCTTATAGAAAGGAAGAAGAAAACTTTCCCTGAAAGCATCAGGCATCGGTTGCCCACCTTTGATTTTGTTGAAGAGAACTGTGAGCCAACTAAGCCCGACATTTTCCATTTTCAACCAAAATTCCGCGGGGATTTTGTCCGGTCCGACTGCCTTTCCGCGTTTCATCTGATGCATTGCCTCCATCACCTCTTCCTCTGAGATATCTTCAATATTTGTGGTATTTGGCTCAACATCTTGAAAAGCTGCCCGAGGAAATTCTTCATTTAGAAGTTCGTCAAAATACTCTCGCATCCTGCTACAAATTGCCGTATCGTCAATCAGCAACATTCCTTGCGAGTCCTCCACGTACTTTGGCGCCTGTATTTCCCGAGCGTTCCTTCTCCTTTGGGCTGCGACCCTAAATATCCTGGCGTCGTGCTTAGGTCTCAGGCGCAAAGACGGTCCTTCGGTCGCAGTCTGAGTGTCTAATTCTTGGTAGAATTTCTCAGCTGCCTTCGCCTTTGCTTGAGCTACCAAGCGCTTTACTTTCTTCCGGCATTGCATATAATTTTCGCGAAGTTGAACCCGTTCGGCTTCACTGCTTGACTCACATTTCGTCCATGCCTTAAATGCGTTCGATTTGGCTTGCACTGCTTCCTTAGTTTCGGTGTTCCACCACCATGTTTCTTTCTTCGTGTGGAGTGGACCTTTCGAAACTCCAAGTGCCTTTTCCGCCTCACCTACTGACATTTCAGCGAAACTATTCCACATTTGTGTTGGACTGTGCTCGGTGCAGTTTATGTTGTTTTGAAACCACTCCGTCATTTTATCAATGAATGGAGTTACTACAGGTTCAAAGTTGTCGTTTGTGAGATTGTGCCACTTGATTTTTTCGACAGGCTTGGGAGTTCTTCTATTTCTTGCTCCTCCTGCTTTCAAAATAAATTCTGACAGGAGCAAACGATGTTGGCTGACAACAGATTCACCCAAGATCACCTTGCAGTCTCTTACCCACCTTCTCATAAAATCGAAACAGAGGTGGTAATCGATCTGCGTCTCGTGTTTCCTATCTCCGTGTCCACTACTGTAGGTGATTAGGTGTCTCTCGTTTTTCACAAACCATGTATTTAGGATGACCAAACCATGCGATCTGCTCATGGTCAGAATAGCTTCACCTTCGTCATTTCTGACCGTTGAAGGGCTACCCTTTCCACCATGGCAATCCTCGTAATCATAATTTGATTCACCCACATGGCCATTTAAATCTCCTCCCAAGAACACCAATTCGGTATCTGGAATGGTCTGAATTAGGGTGTCAACGTCGTTCCAAAATGCCTCTTTTTCTTCTGGTGGCAATCCCACTTGGGGAGCGTAGGCACTTATTACGTTCCACACCCTTCCGCAGATAACCAATTTGATGCTGATCAAGCGGTCACTTCTCTTCGCGACACTTATTATACTGCCAAGTAAAGACGACGCCAGAATAATGCCAACTCCGTTTCTTTGGTTTGTAATTCCATAGTAGTACAATTTGTACTTCTTGGAATTCGTAAGAAACCGGGCTCTGTCGATATGGGTATTTCGCCACTTTGTCTCTTGCACGCACATAATGTCTATCCGTCTCCGCTTCATGATATCGGCGGGGTAGTGCTTGTATTTGCGTGAATTTCCATAAGGCCTTCCATTCTTTTACACCTTTTGGAGAAAGGTTTGTAAAGGAGGACGTCGGACATCCGAAGATGCCCAGGGGACGGAGCCAATGCCTCTACAACCGTGCAGGTTAGGCAATGACGAGAGGGCTCCTCAACGAGCGAGCAGCGGCATGCGCTTGCTGTAGCTCAGTTCGGGAGATACGGGCGGGGTTTGCGCCACTCGTTGCCCCTGTCCTTTTACAAAAAAAAAGGGATATCGCATGCCTATGGGTGCACTTCACGAACAAAGGGGTTAAAATGGGGAGAAAACCGGAAGAATAACCGACGCGCACAGGTGCCATCTTATTCGTGCTCCGTGGACCCGGATGGCGGCGGATCCCGGCCAAACTATACCCACTACATTTTAATAATAAAACCCGTCCTGAGGCGCCCGCGGCCGAATCAAAAATTGTAGGGCGCCTCCCTTGATAATCAAAATTCGCCCCTGGAATGGGGGGGGGGGTGTAATGGTGCGGAGCACTACGCGGCGTCACGTAAATTTAGGTTTGGCCCCATCTTACAACCAAAAAAACAACACAGACATCACAATGAAACGCTGAATACAAACAAAAAGGGGCACTTAGCTTTCATTTTGATTTCCTTTTTTTTTTACACATTTTTACAAAAAAAAAAACGTCACTCGCCAAATGAAACGCGTGTCCTCCCGTTGACATTTTTCACCCAACTCCCCGAAGTTGGTCGCATCTTCTGCCACTGTTTTTCGGACCAGCTGTTTGGACCGCTCAGTGATTCCGACACATAGGTGTCCATTTTTAGATTTGGCGGGATTTTCAAAAATATTAATGATTTTAAATTAATCAAATCATCAATATTTCTGAAAATGCTCAAAATAAAAAATAGTCACTTATGTGTCGAAATCGGATCGTTACAGGGCAGCTTCGGCTGCAAGGCCCGCCGAGCAGCAGAAGCTGAGATCATTCAGCGCGTTAAGACAAACAGCTGGCTTGATGATAGGAATTATAACCCTTAACTTCGGAAGCCATTCTGAGATGATAGGTTTACTCTTACTGAATCTCGAAGCATGCGCAAGTTTCTTAACTTCTGGCTTTTTGTGGTCGGCATAGTAATTTGTATCTTTTTATTTTTTTATTATATAAATTTTTTTTTACTTACTTTAGTTTTTTTTTTATTTAATTTTTTTTTTGAAATGAGAGAGTAGCTAATATTTAAATGTGTACTATATTATACATTTATTATATTAGTACATTAATTTATATATGTGCGCACATATGTTTAGAAATGGTTGGGTACTAATATATTGCTCAGTAATATTTACTAAATATATATCCTAACATGCAGTTTAATAAATTAGTAGACAAAACGAAAACAAACGTAACAAACTAAGAAATAACTAATAATTAACTAATTTATTGCAATATATGTTTGGATATACTAGGCAAGATAATTTATATGAAATGTATTAAACATATTTTAAGAGGGAAAATTAAAGCTATGTAAATACAAATTCTATCTATGTACCTAGCAAACTATGAATATTCAAAAATAACAACCTATTAACTATGAATAAATTAAATTGACTACCTAAAATACACATAAACCATGACAAATACACATTGTCCAAAAGCATGCAGTTCTTAAATAACAATAATGGTATAATCTAATCTAGAAACAATAATAGGCATGAGAAACACAAAACAAAAATTGTCTACACTACCTAAAATTAATAAATGTATTGTACAAATTATCAATTTTATGTACAAATCTTGCCGTTCAGGTACTCAACAAAGCTAACCATATGTAAATAATATAATCTAAGTATATAAATCAATATGTACTAGCTAGTCTGCTGAGCACTTGGTCTAAAATGTTTATTCCTATGTACCAATCGAGATCATTCATTAATTATTTTCTAACAAAAATAATACAGATTTCCACTAGTACGGAGTAGAATGAATTTGTTTTTTTTTTTTTCATTATTATTATTATTGTTTCATTTCAAGTTCTGACTTCAACAAGTCACGGCAGAAAAAAGATAAGACAACTCAAAACAAAATTTTTCTTGTGACCTGCCCCTTACCCATTCCAGGTAAGCGACTCGATATTTAAATGTGGAGCATTCATGATGTACGAAAACAATGTAAAGATAAGACAGCACCTGAGCTAGCCGGCTAATGAAAAAAAATGATGAGGGCCAAAGAGAAAAAGTTTTCATCATTGAAACACAGCTGTTATCAGCGAATCATGACTGGCCGATTTGCTGCACATTGCAATTGCAATTTCGTATTTCCAAGTCATGATCCCCTGGTAGCAGACTTGCGTTGCAATGATGAAAATTGGATTAGAAAATTGTGGAAAATTAATGGAAGGACGATCCTTCCAACAGAAAGGTACGCAGGGTTCTCCACAGGAAACGAGGACAAGGTATCAGACCCGGTCCAAATACCTTGTAATTCACAAGTCCCTGGGAGGCCTTACGTACGTGGCAAAAGCCACCATAAAGGGGGACAAACACAAAGGAAGGATCGCCTTTGTAGCTGAATCTAAAAGGAAATACAAAAAGGATGGGAAGCTACAGAGGATGGGGAAAAGTTACCTGAAGGGAGGTACGTATAGTACATGGTTCAAGGCCTAAGACCTAATGCAGGTAACTTCAAAGGGAACGTCACTCGGTATAAGGACTAAAGACAAGTCTTTAGCCCTTGACCGGACCAAGTGAGGCTCCACGTCGGGCGCCATTTTGTAAAGGAGGACGTCGGACATCCGAAGATGCCCAGGGGACGGAGCCAATGCCTCTACAACCGTGCAGGTTAGGCAATGACGAGAGGGCTCCTCAACGAGCGAGCAGCGGCATGCGCTTGCTGTAGCTCAGTTCGGGAGATACGGGCGGGGTTTGCGCCACTCGTTGCCCCTGTCCTTTTACAAAAAAAAAGGGATATCGCATGCCTATGGGTGCACTTCACGAACAAAGGGGTTAAAATGGGGAGAAAACCGGAAGAATAACCGACGCGCACAGGTGCCATCTTATTCGTGCTCCGTGGACCCGGATGGCGGCGGATCCCGGCCAAACTATACCCACTACATTTTAATAATAAAACCCGTCCTGAGGCGCCCGCGGCCGAATCAAAAATTGTAGGGCGCCTCCCTTGATAATCAAAATTCGCCCCTGGAATGGGGGGGGGGTGTAATGGTGCGGAGCACTACGCGGCGTCACGTAAATTTAGGTTTGGCCCCATCTTACAACCAAAAAAACAACACAGACATCACAATGAAACGCTGAATACAAACAAAAAGGGGCACTTAGCTTTCATTTTGATTTCCTTTTTTTTTTACACATTTTTACAAAAAAAAAAACGTCACTCGCCAAATGAAACGCGTGTCCTCCCGTTGACATTTTTCACCCAACTCCCCGAAGTTGGTCGCATCTTCTGCCACTGTTTTTCGGACCAGCTGTTTGGACCGCTCAGTGATTCCGACACATAGGTGTCCATTTTTAGATTTGGCGGGATTTTCAAAAATATTAATGATTTTAAATTAATCAAATCATCAATATTTCTGAAAATGCTCAAAATAAAAAATAGTCACTTATGTGTCGAAATCGGATCGTTACAGGTTGTGTTTTTGGCACTAGTGTGTGGAAATAAGTAAATTTATGGACTTTCCTTTTACGTCCGCCGGCTATCTCCAGACGCGGCAACCCATACACACACACACTAACCTATGGGTGGTCTTGTTGATGTTAAAACGTGCCTCAGGCTTCAGATGTCATGGTTGCCTGCGACCTTCGCATACTAGCGGCCAAGCACCCTCTTGACCATGCATCCCTCGGCGCATGCTGATCCACCTTGGATTAGGTCCCTTTTTAGTCGCCTTCTACGACACGCCGGGAAAGGCGGTGTCATTATTCGCGACCCATGCCACAGGGCGAACCTTTATGTATCTACATTCCTATATAAAAGCCAAACTCCCAGAGCTAAGGTTCTAATAAAATTAAATGTAGTGGGAATTCATAATCCATTCATATGAAACGAAATTCATTTCTTTTCCGTTCATTCTTAGAATGCTAATACTAATATTGATTGGTGTGTTCTAACTGGAGCACAAAAGAAATAAAAAGATGGTAGGACCTCAACATCCTATGGTCGTTGTTAATTCAATGTTAGGAGTAAATGACTCGACACCGATACACTCGTTGGAAAATTCGTTTGATAAAAGAGAAAATTTATATTAGAACCTTTATGTATCGAAATTCCTATACAGGGTGTCCGGAAACTGCCGCATAAACGCACCAAAAAAGTTGTAAGGAGCCTACCCCCTCAGCTTAACCCTTTAGCTGCCACAGGCATTTAAAGATTGTTGAAAAAATCATTTTCTTGCATGACTTAAAGCCTAATATCTCCAATGCTAGACCAGCTAAAATAGTGAAATAAAATGATTATTACAGCCAACAAATTTACCTATAAAATAAAATTAACCACACTAAAATCGGATAATAGCTTTTGTTTTTACTGAGCTTCCAAGTCAAATTTGCGTGATTTGACCCAAAAACAATCTTTTTTTCCATCTCAATTTTCTTCAACTTCTACCAAGGTGAGGTGCTTGTACGATTATTTTAAAAATTGGCGCATAGTCTTACAATGATATCTTTCTTACATCATTTTAATCGAGCTCCATTACTTCTAACAGTTTTTATACGTTAAGTGTAGAAAACTAGGGTTAATTTTAGCTCGAATTCAATACAATTCAATTCACACTGCCCAGAAAGATCTGCAAATTGAAAAAATCTATTCAAAATATGTCGAAATCGAGCCAAAATTAACCCTAGTTTTCTGCACTTAAGGTACTAAAACTGTTAGAAATAATGGAGCTAGAATAAAATGATGTAAGAAAGATATGATCGTAAGACTATACGCCAATCGTACAAGCACCTCACCTTGGCAGAAGTTGGAGAAAATTGAGATGGGAAATAAGATTGTTTTTGGGTCAAATCACGCAAATTTGACTTTGAAGCTCTGTAAAAACCAAACCTCTTACTCGATTTTAGTGTGGTTAGTTTTATTTTATAGGTAAATTTGTTGGCTATAATAATCACTTTATTTCACTATTCTAGCTGGTCTAGCTCTTTGGAGATATTAGGCTTTGAGTCGTTCAAGAAAATGACTTTTTCAAAAATCTTTAAATGCCTGTGGCAGCTAAAGGGTTAAGCTGAGGGGGTATATTCCGTTCAACTTTTTTGATGGAAATCAACTGAGGAATCATAATCCGGTGCATTTATGCGGCAGTTTCCGGACACCCTGTATAAAAGCCAAACGCCCAGAACTAAGGTTATAATAAAAATAAATGTGGTGGGAATTCATAACCCATTCATGTGAGACGAAATCCATTCCTATTCCGTTCATTCTTAGAATGCTAATACTAATATTGATTGGCGTGTTCCTGTAACACAACAGAAATAAACAAATGGTAGTACCTTAACACCCTACGGTCGTTGTTAACTCAATGTTATGCGTACATGACTCAACACCGATAAATTCGTCTGGAAATTCGTTTGATTAGAAACACTAACAAAAAAAATATTTCACCATGAACAAACCATATCTAGAAAGATTTCGCAGAATAATTGTTGTAAATGTTTTATTAATATCCGTCGGCAGTCGATCGAGTGAACAAAATTGACATCTTTCCAAAACGCATGCTATCGGATCGAACCAATGAATAATTTCGTTTATGGTATGCGACCGACCACCCGCATGTGATTGTGTAAGTCTTCCAATGAACACTGGCATGGATATTCCCAATAGCTGACGATCCGTGCCACGATCTGTCTGGTATTTCAATTGACCTGAACTAAGAAAAATTTATCTATGCATGACTTACCGCCATAATCGAATTCTCCACTGGGATAAATTCCCGTCACACAGGGCCATTGCGGCTCCACTACTTTGGCCTTAAGATCGTGAACACAAAATTCAGACGAAACGCAAAATGCCTTCTTGTTCAGCACATTTCATCCCTCGACTGTTGCAAATTTTCAAAATCCTGGATCCAAAATCGTTGATGGTGGTCGCAGGCTGTCACGCCGACACTCGGGGAACAGCAAATTAAAATTTTGGAAAAAAAAAACCGAAACCAGCACGTGTAAACTTTTTCCATGAAGAAAAATGAAACCAAAACGTTGTAATTCCAATTCGATCCACGACACAGAACTAACTGTAACTACCTTATTATCTAAACGGTCCATTCTATAAATTTTAAAATACGTCGAATAATTTATTTTTATCTTTAAGCCATGTCTTCGTTATGACAGCTACATCTATACTTTTAGTTTTTAAAAAGAAAATAATTCAGTTTGTTTGGATAATGACCCTAAGCTCTGAGCATTCCATAACATGAGTTTAACATTTTCTAAATGATTTGTCATTGTAAATATATTTAGCTGTTAGTGTGAAAATGACATTTAATTGTTCCTGCTTCGAAACACATTTTTTCAAAGCAACAAATATTTCGTTTATGATACTTAAAAGTTCTGCTGAAGTAAATAAATCTGCCGAGTTTTTGGAAACATCCGAAAAAGTACGATTAATATTAATTGTTTGTCGCGTATTTGATGTACTTGCATTATTGTTGACTGATGACGATGGAAGAGATGGAAACGAATTGGTATTAAGTATGTCAGGTTGACGCTGATGCTCAATGTATCTGACACTACGTTTTGAATTGAGCCGCTGTTGTAGTGCAATATAGTTGAGTCTCATCGGACAATTTGAGAAACTGGCTTCGTGATTCCCCTTGCAATTTGCGCATTTTCGTTTACCATCGGGAAAATCTTTGATAGAGCAATCGGTGGACTTGTGCGGAACTGCGCACAAATTACAAACGGTTTTCAAGTGACACCCACTGATTGCGTGCCCCAGCGTCTGGCAATTATAGCATCGAATGGGTCCAGAATTACGGTAATGGTTAAATTGCACGGCGGTGTGGAACAAGAACTTCACCCGATTTTGCAACTCACTTAGTTTAATTAGGCCCCGAGGGAAACTAAGAATATACGACGATTGATTAGCATATCTCTGTTGCTTCAAAGTTAATTGTTTAATCGAAGTGCACTTGATGTTTAAGTCTTGCAATACTCGATCAAGATCTTCAATTGTGACAAAATCTAGACCGGTTAGCACAATTTTAAATTGCTTGTTTGCGAGCGGATCATGGGTAAGGAAATTAAAGTTGGACGATGTCAACTTTTCCAAGAATTGTTTGTATTCTTCTGCCGTCAGCGAAAAAACTTTTGTACCTATACTGGTGAATTTTAATGAGTATTCCCTAATGCCAAGTGCTGATAGTTGCGCTTCTATTGTGGATCTAGGGACATCGATAATTGTAATTGGCGGCAAATTACAGGGGGTACAACACAACTACCGTATCATCAGTGACGGCTAATTGACTTAAAGGGGCGAAACGATTTGATGAACACTGTGCCACTGGGGCCATGTAAACTTTTTTGGGTTTCGGCATTATCACTCCTTGTAATTGGTCCACATCGTCGCCATAAGGCGAATGAGGTCTAGGTCTTTTACTAGAAATGTTCACCAGATACTGGTTATGTCACTAATGGAGCACTAGGGACAATGCAATGCGGATCACCGAAAAGTGGTTCACTACAACTTTTTGTAACACGTCAGACGGGTTTTAACAAGCGATGTATCAAGCACAGAGGCTAGAACAAGACTCAAAAAAAAAGTTAAAATTTATTTGTTGCATTTTCTATGAAAAATCATCAAATTACATGATGCCATATGGCATCATTGGGGCTGAAAGCTATGAAGCTAAAATTTTGCACAAATGCTTCTTTTTGCTGCAGGCAGTTTGTATGTTTGAATCGGTAAAATCGGACAATGGGGTCGTGGGGCTGCCAGACAAACTCAACCCCCCATTTTGGCTCTTCTAAAAACATTTTTTACACCAATTTCACAAAACCTTTATTTAATGTGTCTTTATCAATGCAACTAAGAAGGTCAAAACAAATGGAATCGTACTAATCAAATTTTCTGAGTAAATATGTTTATTTGTCCTCTTATTCCATATTCCACCCCACACAAATATTGTTTTGTCGACGCGACGGAACTTTTGAGAAGACAAAAGAAAAAGAATGGGGGTGGGGGAATAAATACTAGTCGTAGGTACGCCCGAAAAAACTTTTAGTCTGAGGGGAGCGAAGCGTATCCAAATATCGGCCGCGCCCGAAATTATCCTCGGTCTCGTTTTTCTTTAATAAAACTCATTTTTGTTCTGGGTGTATATTATAATTGGAGAATGGAGAAAACGAGATTGTAGAAAAGATGTAAGCCAGATCGATAATGGGCGGGCGTTTCATATGGTCAAACCTCTCACTTTCTTTCCTCGCCCCGATTAAGAGTGCAGAAGCTACTATGTTTGACAAATTGAGTTTGTCCAACTTATAGGGAACTCAGACTATCGACAGGATCTAACTTGTTGTTTACTATTCAGTCACTCATGTCAAATTACCCCGATAGACTTTTTCCTGTGGGGTTTCCTGAAGCCGCAGGGCCACACCAATAAGCCTTAATCGACCGATGCGCTTAAAGTCAATATAAACCAACCTCTCGCTCAAATTCAGGAGGATCTATACGGAAGAATCATTGAAAATTGGACCACTCGGATCCGTCCCATCGTGATAAGCCGCGGCGGACATTTGAATGATGTTATATTCCATACATAATGGCATATAATATCAGTCTTTCAAATTACATAAAAAAATCGTGTAGGTATACCCCACACAGCTTGTTTTGTTCCATTTCAGCATCTACCCGTAGAAATTGAAAAACCCTATATAATCACAGTTGTTGATTTGAGAACAGTTAAAACAGTTCAATGGTTTTAGAAAATAATAAACATTGTTTTTTTATTTATTTATTTTAGACAGATTGGAGCCTCGTCGGTTACATGCCTTTGTCCAAACGGTTTCAGAGGAAATAAATGCGAAGTTCCAGAAGAAACAGATAATTTAGGTGAGAATTTTGTTTATTCAATTTATTAATCAATTTATATTAACTATAGTTAACCACTATACATAGTGGTATTACTCATTGTCATTTCTTAGCGAGGTGAAAATATATGCGTACATAACATAAATGTCTATGTAATGTATTTGTACACATCTTCAATTATGTCAAGAAAATTTTCTTCATATCACTAGAAGAAAGTCGAGTCGACTGTCTGTATTTCCGCACTCACGACGATGTATATGTAATTATTGTTGTAACTCCTTTTAGACTGGTTAATTGGCTTAGCATTTTCCTTTCAGCCGACGACGACGCGACACGACCAAGCTTCGGAACATGATGTTTTCCTCATTTTTGAACCATTTCCTTTTGCAACTCTCATTTAAACTAAGTGGCACTTAATTTGAAATTATGCTCTCGTCTTCAACTTTTTTCAGGGTTCGGTGCTCTGATTAGCCCTTCAACTTACTGTTTATTATTATAACGGAATATTTTCAACCCTTTTGCTATAGGAAATGTGACGAAAATGTAATAACTGAGAAGGGCGCAAGAGTTTTCTTTTCGAGAATTCAACTTGAAATGTTCTGTAGCTTCTACCGCGCGCGCCGGAAGCAGAATAGCAGAAAGTAGAATAGTCGAGTTATTACGTTGCTTTAAATTAGCGATTAAAATTTGATTGCCAACTCCAACTGTATAAAATTGAATGGGTGGTCAGAAAAAATGAAAGAAAGGGCCTGTCATGTAACAACTATACCTGATGTAGTGCACAAAGTGAACTAACATAATTAGTTGTGACGTTTTTTCTTCCCAGTTCCCAATGGTTCCCTTACGAAAATAGAATGTTTGAGCTAATTTCCAGTTGTGACGAAATGTTGATACCATTCACTTCTTTCGGTTAATGGTTTCTTATGGTTTGTGTTCGTAGAGAAGACTCATGAGATCATCGCTCAGCGATCGTAGTTTTGCATCCAATTTCGAGCCGTATTTAAATATTTTTTGAATGGTTCTACTTTCCTAGTATCGACTTAGACTAAAGGAACCTGTCTGTATAGAAAATATACCCATATAGTGCTCAAAACCGGTGGTTTCACTTCGATCGCTGAGCGATGATCTCATGAGTCATCTCTACGAACACAAACCTTTAGTCTGTATGAAGTATGATCTATTTCTATGATACTCATATTTGTTTATTTATTTTCAGGATGCTTTGTCGACTCATCACCAGAATGTCAAAACCACTGCTTGTTTCGCGATGAGTCAATTCGACCGAGAAAGATGTGTCGTTGCCATAGCTTGAAGGAAAACGCGACTATGGATAAAACGCCTGGTAAGTACCAATATGAACTACATAATTACCATATCATAAACTAACAATTCTATAGTAAGGCTTTATAACTGTAACTAATATAAAAAATTGGGAACGTATTTAGTTTCTGGTATATGTGAAAGACATACCTGTAAAAAAATTAACACTCTGTTTTAATGGGTGTTTCTTAAAGCCCGATAGAACTTCAAATTGTAAAAAATAACACAAAAAATTACATTTTAATAAACATTTTCTTTTATTCGAATGATTAATACATGGCATTCACATTTGAAAATTATTTCGGGCATATGGACGTGCTCTGTGGCCGTGATCGTCCGGTCGCCACTCTGTCATAGAGATTCATAGAGAAACGAGTTTCCAAACTCGGAATGACCCGCCGCAAGTTTATTATTCAGATGATGATAAGAAATATTCTTATCGTAGAACAATGCGACTAGGAAGTGGTATGGCTTACAACCGAATTCAGTTGTCGTTGAAACGTTGACGACTACACACGGTAGTCATCTTATGGGTATAGGGAAAACCTCTCTCTATTACAAGCCGGAAACCACCAAGGAAAACTGGGGAAATCAGCCCATGTTTGCCTTGGTAAACGGAAAAATTGTGCCGTCCGGGTTTCGAATCTACTAAAACTAAACATTTCACGTAAATTTTGAGTTATGAGTGTAAAAACGTAGTGAGTTGATGGGAAAGAAGTCAGTCAGGCCGGCTTCGACTTCCAGTAAAGCTTTGAAGAAGCTTTGGTATAGGGTATAAACACGACAAGAGCTTTTGCGGTCTATCCAGAAATTGTAATTTCGAACTAGCCCTTTACTCTATGTTACTGCCCATCAATTAGGAAATGAACTAAATTACCTTTGCTCTAACAGTTTTAACCTTCCGGCGGGCGCAATACTAATCCTAGCACGATCGGGCGCAATGCATCTGACAGATTAAGTGCAGAAAATAGGATGAAACTAAGTTTTTGTATATTCTACACTCTTATTTATTGTTACATTGTCTTTATGAAACAGTTCTACGAAATTTTAGTAACAAAAACTGGTTCACAAAGTTTGATACCCTTCACATTTTCAATTTTCTAAGAATATTCCGCTTTCAATTGCTTCAATATTTAAAAAACCTCCAACAACTCGACCGCTTAAAAAATGTGAGCTTATTTTCCTAACAACACACTATTGAACGATTTGGTGAGCCTTAAAGTTAACACAACTGTTTATTTATAGTGGCGGAAGAGCGCCACTGTAGCCGCTGTGCGGCTGTTACCAAGCGGTTACACTTGGTGTCGATGAGCAAAAGGCGAATATGTCACTAAGCACGTGAACTTATTGACAATATTCGCCGATTGCTTGTGTGCCAACAAGCGCTTCAACTTATTGGCTGCGGTAGTAATGATAATACCGCCAGCTGTTGCCACTCTGCCGATGCTAATGCTGCTACTACTGCTACTGCTTGTTCTACTGCTGCTTCTTCTACTGCTATTGAAATGAAACAACGACGGCGGTTTGGTGAGAACTGGCCTTTATTCAGAAAGTGTAATCACTTAAATACACAATTTTGTAGGCAATTACCAATACATGGAGGAGAGATCAACTGTATTCTAATATGCATTAGAAAATAACAAAGTACATTGTAACTGTAACTAACTATAAAAAAAATTAACCCTTGTGTTGGCGGGCTGCAAATGTTATCCAATTTAAATTCAAATTATATAATTATATTAATTATATACAATTCAACATTCTCTCCCCCCTTGAACATCAGTTCAAAACTATTTCAAAATAATTTTTTTGTCTCAAATTCAAAATTTTAGTTATTATTGTTTACGCTGAATTAATTATTTTTCGATGCTCTGGTTGACGTGCGGCGGTGTTATCGTGGCTTGTCCTAGCAGGTGATGATGCTCTCGCTCTTTTCGCTGGAACTTGTTCTTCTCTTGGGTCGGTGTTGTCAATTCCTATATTTTCGATGGGTAATGGCGCAATTCGATGTATAGCTCGACTGATGATTCCTGATGCTGTCTTGATTTTAGCAACTCGCACGCGACCGTCCTTCCCCTGGATCGTAGCGATTACCCGCCCTAGAGGCCAATGGAGCGGTGGAGTGTTGTCTTCTTGTATCATCACTAGTGTACCTGGCTGAACATTCAACTGGCTGTCTTTCCACTTTACTCGTTCTTGTAATCCATGAAGATATTCGGTTGTCCATCTATCCCAGAATTCAGTTTTCAATCGATGTATTTGTCGAAACCTACTATCGAGATTACTGTTGTTTCCCTTTGCTTCCGGATCAACGTTATTTAGTAGAGGCTTTCCTACTAGGAAATGTCCCGGTGTTAAAGCAGTAAGGTCGTTAGGGTCTGAAGACATGGGTGTGATTGGCCTGGAGCTCAAAATAGCTTCGATCTCAACTATTAGGGTCTCAAATTCTTCATACGATAGAGACGCTGAGGCGAGGTGTGTTTGCATCAAACGTTTTGTCGACTTCACAGCCGCCTCCCATATGCCTCCAAAATGAGGAGCGCGTGGTGGTATGAAGTGGAATGTTATGCCTTTGCTTGCACATACCGAAGTTATTTGGTCCTTAGCTTGATCAGTGTTGATTGCATCGTGGATCTCGTGAAGTGCGTTTTTGGCTCCGCCAAAATTAGTCGCGTTGTCGGAATATATATTCAAACAGTGTCCCCGTCGACTTATAAACCTTTTCAATGCCATTAGGAAAGCGTTGGTGCTCAGATCCGTTACCAACAGATTTAGAGAAGGAGTCCCATGTATATATTTTTTTTGTGATTTGAAAATAAGTTGGTAGCTTTCGGCTTACCACAGCAGAGACCATGTTGATTTTCAATCATTAACAACCGAACTAAGAGGGGATTCACACTACTGATCGGATTTACTAAAGCCACTAGATTAATAGAGTCGAACTACTAGACCAAATCGTATGTCATTAAATTCAAAAAGCATCCCGGATTGTACTTGCATTACTCAAATTGCAGTACAATATGGTACAAACGATAACTAAATCCAGGATTTAGTAAATCTTATCGGTAGTGTGTATCCCCTTTAAGGGTCATTGTATGATTACAGTCATCCATATTAAGTTCATTAAGTTCGCAGTGAGAGATTTTTCGTGAAAAAAAAAACAAGCATACTAAAATCATTAAATTCTGAATAGGCATGAAATAAAAATAAATAACAGGCGCGACGGTCCAACATTGGACTAAGGCCGCAGATGTGTTACTGACATCCAATTTCCAAGATCTTAACTGCTTTTTTGGTGAGGTGTTAAAATCAACAGCACGCTCAGCAGTGTTATTTGTCCCCATAAATAGGTACTCGATTAACATCTGAGATCATAGTCCATCACATGGGTCGTGAGTTCGAAAAACACCATAAACTGAATTGGATTTGAATAAATGTGTTGCCGGAATCGTTTTCTTCAATCAGAGAACAATGTTGTATCTCCTCCAGTTTTGATTCACGATAGGATGAAATAAAAGTTGTATTTAGTTGTTGCGAACCGATATATTTCGGTCAAAAGACCATCATCAGGGTTATAATTCTAGGACACAATAAATACAATACTTAATTTTACGGTAACTATGAATAAAAAGTTATTATATAATACCTTTTTATTATTACGAATTACATAATTGAAACAACTTTGTTGGAAACAAAGTCTGACATTTCGCTTTCGTGTCAAATCGAAAAAATGGTAAAATGTAACAGGAAAAACATTTTGTACTAGTACAATTAGATTTTTGAATTATTACTAAGGCCCGTATTTATAAACATACCTTAAGTCAAGGAGACCTTGAGTCAAGGATGCCGAAATTAAAAAACTTAAATGTCATTTTCCATACTTTTTCGTAGAAACCACTTATATTCACGAGTCAATGCATCCTTGATTCAAGGAGAAACTCAAGGAGACCTTGAAATTTTCTATAGTCAACCTCACTTGAAGTCAAGGTAGCTCCCACCTACCTTGAAATATTATATTTCAAGTCTATTGAAAACTTAAGGTCTCCTTGAGTTTCGCCTTAAATCAAGGATGCATTGACTCCTGAATTAAATGATTTCTATGAAAAAGTATGGGAAATGCCATTTATTTTTTTGAATTTCGGCATCCTTGACTCAAGGTCTCCTTGAGTTTAGGAGAAATACGGGCCTGAGTCTAAATTTTATGAGATTAGTAGGCGTTTGAATAATCTTTTTTGTCGCTTTACTCGTTCCATGCTGTGCCTTCGCATTTGAAGATCTGGTTTACCTCATTGATTTGTCATTTTGTTATGTTACGTTCGCTAGGCAAAATTTTGTGAGCCAAACTAGCTATACGTTTTTATCAACTGACGAAAGCTCAAAAATGCACCAACCAAATACGGATAAAACGTTTTCGTCCTTAGTATACGTTTTTAAGCTGGGCGAATCGATTTCGCGAACTTGCAAGTACTTTGTTCTACAGCGATGCGACCACATGCGAAAAACAAAGCCATGCATATAAACCTGAAATCAAAGATTCCAACTGAGGATCGATCTGGGGTTGTCTACAAGAACCATCGTTCTTACAATCTGAAATGCAGAATGCTTGTCTGGTGGCCACTACAAAAGCTCTCGCCGTCCGTTTATTAGCACAAACAAACGGACGGCGAGAGCTTTTGTAGTGGCCAGCAGACAAGCATTCTGCATTTCAGATTGTAAGAACGATGGTTCTTGTCTTGCAAGTTTACCCGTCCGGTTTCGTCTTACAATCTGAATTCACCCATTGTGATGCAACGTATATAGGCGAAACCGAACAGAAGCTTGGCAGTCGTATAAAACAACACCAATATGACACAAAAACGCCGTCAATAACAATTTGTCTGCGCTAGCCAAGCCATCAACTAAACAAAATCCCCAGTTTAATTTCGAACAAGCGAAAATCAAAACTGGAGAAGATACAACATTGTTCTCTGATAAACTGAATTGGTTCATGGTAAGACTCGAACCCACAATCCTGTGCACCGGAGGTGTGCGCACTAATTACAACACCAACCAGACGCATGAAATAATACGCGTTTTTTTTTGGCTCCGATATATGGGTTAGTTTAGTGTAACTTCATAGGGTTACAAAAACAACATAACCTTGTTATTGTAATCCCATGAAGGTACACTAAAATAACCTATACCGGAATTCAGAAAAAAACGCCTATTAATAGAATTTCCGGTCCGAGTAGGAGTAGCGAGTGGCTAGATGGAAGATTTGCAACGAAAAATGTGAAGATCAAGTAAATACAACATGCCGAAAATAATTCTAATGGAAATTCTAGAAGCTTTGGCTCTACTAATGCTTAATTAATTTATCTGACTTCGCTATGAGAGCAACTCATTGTAAAACCTTAAAACGGATTTCATTCAGCTGCTTCCTTAATAAGATTACAGTTAAAATCTTTGAGTTTGTAGGGGTGGCTGCTTTATTATGGACGTTTTCGCGTAACATTATACATTTCTAGACAAGAGTATGTACATCCAAAGGGAGTTTAAATTTTGCTTGTACATATATGCAAGTTTCAGATAGCTGACGTGATTTCGTTTGGGGGACAAACAAGTGAAAAGCAGCAGCTCGACTTTTTTTTCGAAAATGGTAGAGCTTGTCGATTAGACTTCATCATCCTGTCTGCCTTGATTCAATAAGAGATATCTCGTTTTTCGGGTTCTGGATTTTGAATTGAAAAGGATGACGGACTGCGAAATACTGGTTGAACTTATTTTGGGTAACTGATAAACTTGGTACGAATACAATATTTATGGTGGCGAAATATAGGGTTCGTAACCCAGACATTTGAAGATTTAACTTATAGTTAAATTGGGTGTGAATTGAAATCATTGAGGGTTGGTAAAATTTCAAACGAATTCGCATGAAATTCAATTTCGTAAAATCACTGCCCTCCTTTCCATTAAGCCGCCAGGCCAGGCTCCACCATGCAAATAAACAAAACTTAAATCTTCTAGTTCTTTTGGGTATTGTAGAGGTACTACAGATTTGTAAGTAGGAGTGTGAATGCCCACCTTTCCGTCTCTTTTCATAAATCGTATATACTCGGTTGCTTTCTTAAATAAATAACAGGCGCGACAATCCAACATTGGACGAAGGCCGCAGGATGTGTTAGTGACATCCTATTTCCAAGATCTTATCTGCTTTTTTGTTGAGGTAATGTGATCAGCATCACGCTCAGCATTGTTATTTATCCCCATAAATAGGTACCTACTCGTTTAACATCTAAGTGAGATCATAGTCCGTCACAAGCTCGTGAGTTCGAAAAACGGCATGGAACACGGTTGCTTTCTTGGTACGTGCATATTTAAGAATGCATTGCATTTTAACTCTCCTGTCTGCTCTTTTGTCAGTACAATTTCGGTTTTACATAATTTACATAAAGATCAAATTACTTGTTAGTCAACGATTTTTTTCAACTTTGATGTTAAAAGATCCGATACGTGACATCTATTAGATGCCTCTTATTGTATATAAATATTCGGCAGAATCAAAAGCACCTTATTCACTTGCCTGATAAAAAGTGCTTTGCACGCTGTAACTCAAATGCAGAAGTCTTCCTCCCATTTGATTCGCGCTGCTCTTTTTTTATAAACATGAACATCCTTATGTCAGGCTTTTTCAAGTGTATCATAAAGATGGGTGTGATTTTCTTCGACCCTTGTCACAAAGAATATGTTGAGCTTTTGCTTATTCCATAAAAGATTGATAATACTTTCTTTTCGTGACGATATTCGAGTATATTTGGAAATCGCAGAAATAATCATACTCGAAACACTTTGCTTTCTTTGATACTACATTGGCATTGGAAATGCTCATCTCGTTCTAGCTGATTTGAATACATTTGAATTGAAAAGCAAATGCTTGGCAAATAATGATGGAAGCATCGTCTTCAAATTGAGTACACTACTTACATATTCCCTAAAAAAATATCTTCAAATGCGTGCCCGTAAATATAGGTAAGTGTCTCTTATTTGTGCTTATCTCTCACACACACTTTGGTAAATTATGAAATAAAAATTGTAAGGACCTCCATTCTCAAGAAAATTGGATTTCAGAGTACTATAGGTAAACCGTAAACATACAAGTGTGAGATATGAAATGTAGTATTTTCATATCTCACATTTTTCGTTCAATTGCGTACTCACTTTCTTTTGCAATTATGTCAATGCTCTTGGTAATGGCTTTCATTTCTGGCTGATTTAATCCTGTGAACAATGACAAAAAAAAAGTTTGAGATGATATCTCTTAGTACCATTTCCCCTTTGAAATGGAATGATTTTTCGCTAAAATGAAATGAAGAATTGATATGATCGGAAATTGCCTTCAGCTTATCTACACAAAGCACTGGAAACCGTCACTTTTTAAGAGTGTTTAATCAGATTAAGAAGAATGACAAAGGCCTGACCAAGAAATTTAATTCAAAATCTGAAAGTAACATTTCTTTCTTTTAATCGAAACGGGTTCGGCTTTCAAATGTTCGTAAGGATTTCCAATGATGTCTTTGGTCAATAGCGTACGACTGAAGTAGAATGGGAGCTTGCGTTGTAAGCAGCAACAGAATTACATTGATTCAATATTGGGTGAATATACCCGCTTAATGTGTGTATGGACACCCTCGAGCATTTGTGCTCGCACGAATGGCTGCGCGAAAAAATGGAGGTTTGAGTCGAGATCTATGAACTCTATCTTATATATCTCCGACCATATAATAGTAATATGTATATACATATATGATAATATAATAATAATGGTAATGGTAATGGTATGGATGGTAATAATGTTTGGGTTTGGGGCTATTTTGAACCGATTGTACTATACTATAAGAAAACCTTTTTTATTTGTGCACCAATTGCATGTTTTATCGAGTAAACTAAATTTATGTGAAAACGAAAGGAAGTATTACATTTGTAATGAAAAACGCCATTGCGCTGTAATCAATTAAACAATTTGTTTATGAAATTTTGATAATAAAATTAACTATCAAATATATGCAATTAACAATCGTAACAATGAAAACACAAATTAGTTACGCCCAATAAACTTTTAACCCGAGGAGAGTGAAGGGTATGCAAATCTCGGCCGCGCCCGAAATTAGCCTGTTTTTTTATGAAACATGTTTCACTGAACCAAATGTTTACATAATAGTAATGCAATTTTTCGTGTATGCAATGAATTTTTCATTCATTTTCAGCCAAAGAATACTTTCATGGTTACTATGAATTCAGTTCATTGATTTTAGATTATTTTAATATGTAATGAAAAATTACATTGATTTAATTTGATTAATTCAATCAATCTTTATTCAGTTTCATCCTAGGACTAACATCTCTCTTGATTACCGTAACTCCTAGTGGAGCATGGTGCGTTGATGACTACCGAGTGTAGTCATCAACGTTACAAAGACAACTGAATTCGGAGTGTGATACGGTTGTCAGCCATACCACTTCCTAGTCGCATTGTTAATTTATTATTCTACGATAAGAATATTTCTTATCATCTTCTTCTGAATAATAAACTTGCGACGAGTCGTGCCGAGTTTGGAAACTCGTTTCTCTATGAGTGTCTATTTCACAGAGTGGCGACCGAACCATCACGGCCACAGAGCACGACAAGGACTAACATATTAACTTAAAATAGATACCGGCTAGTGCCATAACTCTAAAGTATAGTAAAGCTAATTAGAAATTGTTTGGACTAGTTAAATGTTGGTGGAGACTGCCGAGGAAAAAATGCTTGCAAACAAAACCTCATGTGAAATGAAAAATTTCATTGATTTAATGAAAAATATTCACTTTACCTATGATGGTTTCATAGTTTTTTTTTTTCATTTATTTTCGAATAAAAAAAAGCTTCTGGAGTTCAGCATTGAATTTAGGCCGGTACAAGTTTTGCACACATTTCTTTTGCCTATAAACGCATCATAAAGCATAAAGCATCATAAATTGAACCTACCTAGCTGCAATGGGATTCGATCCCGGGACCCTATGATTTCAAGACCTACACCCTACCTACTACACCAACCAGACTATACGTGATGAAGGTTTCTAGACACATATAAAGTATTAGTCAGAGTTATGAATAGCGTTCATTAATGTTATGAAAAATTCATTAATATGGATAAATTATTGCGCTTTGGTGGATACTTCATAAGAGGAAATAAAAAAAAATCTAAATTTGTACATGATGAAAATATCATTAGTCCAATGTATTTTCATAGATATGAGATGCTTTTAGCAAATATATTTCAATGAAATAATTTCATTAAATCTAAATTTATTTCATTGAATTCATGTAAAACTACATTGTTTTACGAATCATATGGATATTTCACCAGAAATATGGAAAGTTGAAACCAATGATTCTCTTTCATTAAATATAAGAAACCCTTCATAGCCATGCCAAAAATCTCAATGAAATATCAATGATTTCTGCATACTACAATGAATATCTTTTAATGAATTAAATTCATTAATATTATGAAATGCCTTTTTTCAGTGTAGCGACTAAGTTTTGATGGACTTTTCACATAATCGAACCAAAATATTACGATTGAAACATACATATTATATTATCGATTTTCGGGAGGACTGATGGGGATGGCGATGGTCCCCTGCTGATGGAAAAAAAGTTTTAACCGTTAGGGAGTGCGGAAGTTTACAGGAAGGGGAAAACGGGTTTTCTTTAGTTTTTTGCGACTATGTACACTGTAAGAACAAGGTTGAATTTTACATCGAAAACTCGTTGAATTTTACACTTTTTTCTCGCAAAATTACAGTAAACGTTTATAATTAAACAAAATTTCTAGTAGACCCATAAAATAGTGTAATATTACACAGATTTTTTAATATTACTCTATTTTGGTGTAATTTTAAGCCACATTTGGTGTGAAGATGTGTCATTACTTTATTTTGTGTAACTTTAAATTTTCAGTGTGTATTTACCAATCGGAATTTGTAATTTTAAAGAAAATTTTCTTGTAATATTACGATTTTGGTGTAAAAAAATACACCTACATTTGTGTAAAACTGAGTGTGTTACAATACGTTTGTGCATTATTGCATTTTCCTGTATCTCACACAAGTGGATTGTTCTGTGTGCAGTTAGTCTGTTCCGTCCGAAGTGCGTTCGTGTGAGCATCATATTATTGTTGTTGTTGTAGCGCTTTATTGCTCTTGAACCGAAGGGTGTGGCAGCTCTTGGCCGTTGGAATAACCGGTAGCCCGGTTGTCGGGCTAACCGTCCGGTTTTTGACATCCCTAGTTGGAGCACCCGCTAATAATTTAGTGGCAAAAAGATGCACAAGGAAGAACAGGGTACCATATCTATTATATTTATACGAGTACAATAAACTGTATAAAGTGAACTCAACTATGTAAATATGTTTATTTAAGCAAAAGACATCAAAAATGTGCTTTACATAATCGTTTTTCAATTCTTATTTCGCAGATCGGAATGCAAAATGGAGATACCAAGTTACAATGCGATTTACTAGCAATCTGACAGCATCTTATCGAGCCTTCAACGATGACTTAAGTATTGCTGAAAAACGCTCTAAGAGTCATTTGAAAATTTCTCTGGAAAAGCATGTAAGTACTTGTTAATAATTTTCCATTTTCTGAATAGCATCATTGTTTGTTTAAGTTTAACTTGGCTATGTTTTGTGTGTTGGAAACACATCAATAAATTGAAAAAATGTGGTTGGTTGGTGGGAGGAGCGAGCGGTGAGATGAGCACGTGACGATTTGCAGCCAATATACACTATCTGTATACACTGTAGAGATAGATAGATAGATACTCGTAGATAGATACATAGTTTATTAAATTCAAAAATTACAAATCCATCGCCAGGAAATTTGAACAAAAATTTGGCCAAACTTCGGAAAAATTAAGGGAAAGCTGGATTTTTGCATGAGCCTTCCTTTCGAGGTCCTAAACAAGACCCTAAAAGTCCCCGTCTCTACGAGTGCCGCTAGCGGTGCTACAGAGGGTCAAAGACCCTCGAAAACAGGTTTTTCTGAATAACTCGATAACGGTAGCATATACAGAAAAGTCGTGTATGGCAAATTTGAAGCTCTTGTGCTTTTCCAATAAACAATGGAAATACCGAATACGTTCGGGTACTCCTAACGGTGCCAGGAGGTCTAACGGTATTTTTAACAATGTTTCACAAAAATCTCTATAACGGTAACTCGTACTAAAAGCTTTTGTATGGAAAATTTGTAGTCTATGTAGTTTTGAATAAAGCGGTCAAATTTCATATTAATACGTGCAGCCTTAAGGGCGCTATGGGGGTTCAAACCTTAAAAAAAGGTGTTTTCTGGGGTTTTTCGTGAATGGCGCTAAGACGGGGGAGTGTACTCTATGGTCTTCTAGAAGAAATTTGTAGCTTGTGTGGCTGTTAGTAAAACCCCAAAAGTCCCCAAAGATGGGGGCCCCCCTAACGAAGTTATGAGGGTCCAAAGATTCAATGAAGCAGTTTTTGGGGAATATCTCTATAACGGTAACGTCCACGGAAAACTGTTATATGGCAAATTCGTAGCTTATACAACGCTCAGCTAAATATCCGAATTTCAGATCGATGCGTGCAATGCTAAGGGCGCTATGAGGGTCTGAACCGTACAATAACGGTACTTCTCGGTTTTTCGTGAATATCTTCATAACGGGACCGCATTCGGGAAGGAGGCCTGTACTAATTTGTTGCTTCTGTAACCTCAACTTAAAATGCCAAAACAACTCATCTATGCGGGCACCCCCAACGAAGCTATGAGGGGTCAAGGAGAAAACAAAAAACCGCTTCTCGGAAATTTTTTAATAACGGTAACCTCTTGAGAGAACCAATCTGAAATAAATTTGTAGCTCATGTGGCTGTTAGTAACGGGCCAAAAGTCCCCAACGATGGAAGCCCCCATAGGGAAGTTATGAGGGTTCAAACATCCAAAAATGCAGTTTTTTGGGAATATCTCTATAACGGTAATGTGTACGGAAAACAGTTATATGGCGAATTTGTAGCTTATACAACGCTTAATTAAATATTCGAATTTCGGATTGATGCGCACAATGCTAAGGGCGCTATGAGGGTCAGAACCATACAATTACGGTATTTTTGGTTATTTTCCTGAAATTCTCTGTAACGGTAACGTATAACAGAGGCAGTCTGTACAAATTTGTTGTTTGTATGTTTCAAAATAAAATGATCCACCGATTTGAATGCGCCTGAGGCAACCATACATGCATTACATCGTTTAAACTAACTAATTTTTGAGGAAGGTATGTGTAGTATGTAGTATGTAGTGTATGTGTGCACGTATGGTTGCCTCAGGTGCATTCATATCGCTGTAGCATTTTATTTGGAACCATACAAACAACAAATTTTTACATACTGCCTCGGGTATACGCTACCGTTAAGGAGATTTTCACGAAAATAACCAAAAATACCGAAATTGTAAGGTTTGGAGCCTCATAGCGCCCTGAGTACTGCACGTATTAATCTGAAATTTGAACATTTACTTAAGAGTTGTAAAAACTTCTAATTCGCCATATAACAGTTTTCGGTGCACATTACCGTTATAAATATATTTCCAAAAAACTGCTTATTTGGATGTTTGGCCCCTCATAACTTTGCTAGGGGGGCTCCCATCGTTGGGGACTTTTGACGTCATACTAGCAGCCACACGAGCTACAAATTTGCCTCAGAGGGTTTCTCTCTAGAGGTTACCGTTATTAAAAATTTTCCGAGAAGCTGCTTTTTGTTTAACTTTGACCCCTCATAACTTGGCGGTTTACGGGTAAATGAGTTGTTTTGGCACATTAATTTGATGTTACAGAAGCAACAAACTATTACAGGCTTCCATCCCGAATGCGTTCCCGTTATAAAGCAATTCACGAAAATAACGGAAAATACCGTTATTGTGCGTTTCGGACCGTCATAGCGCCCTTAGTATTGCAGGCATCAATCTGATATTCGGATATTTAAATAAGCGTTGTATAAGCTACAAACTCGCCATATAACAGTTTTCCGTACACATTACCGTTATAGAGATATACCCAAAAAACTGCATTTTTTGATGTTTGGACCCTCATAACTTCCCTATGGGGGCTTCCATCGTTGGGGACTTTTGGCCCGCTACTAACAGCCACATGAGCTACAAATTTATTTCAGATTGGTTCTCTCAAGAGGTTACCGTTATTAAAAAATTTCCGAGAAGTGGTTTTTTGTTATCTCCTTGACCCCTCATAGCTTCGTTGGGGGTGCCCGCATAGATGAGTTGTTTTGGCATTTTAAGTTGAGGTTACAGAAGCAACAAACTAGTACAGGCCTCCTTCCCGAATGCGGTCCCGTTATGAAGATATTCACGAAAAACCGAGAAGTACCGTTATTGTACGGTTCAGACCCTCATAGCGCCCTTAGCATTGCACGCATCGATCTGAAATTCGGATATTTAGCTGAGCGTTGTATAAGCTACAAATTTGCCATATAACAGTTTTTCGTGGACGTTACCGTTATATAGATATTCCCCAAAAACTGCTTCATTGAATCTTTGGACCCTCATAACTTCGTTAAGGGGGCCCCCATCTTTGGGGACTTTTGGGGTTTTACCAACAGCCACACAAGCTACAAATTTCTTCTAGAAGACCATAGAGTACACTCCCCCGTCTTAGCGCCATTCACGAAAAACCCCAGAAAACACCTTTTTTTAAGGTTTGAACCCCCATAGCGCCCTTAAGGCTGCACGTATTGATATGAAATTTGACCGCTTTATTCAAAACTACATAGACTACAAATTTTCCATACAAAAGCTTTTAGTACGAGTTACCGTTATAGAGACTTTTGTGAAACATTGTTAAAAATACCGTTAGACCTCCTGGCACCGTTAGGAGTACCCGAACGTATTCGGTATTTCCATTGTTAATTGGAAAAGCACAATAGCTTCAAATTTGCCATACACGACTTTTCTGTATATGCTACCGTTATCGAGTTATTCAGAAAAACCTGTTTTCGAGGGTCTTTGACCCTCTGTAGCACCGCTAGCGGCACTCGTAGAGACGGGGACTTTTAGGGTCTTGTTTAGGACCTCGAAAGGAAGGCTCATGCAAAAATTCAGCTTTCCCTAAATTTTTCCGAAGTGAATTGCCAATTTTCCTGGGGTATTATAATATAAGTTTTAAACCAGATTTAAGGCGTGGCATATAATAGCCGTCTGCCTGAATTGATTGATTTATGTAATTAAATTTGTTTACTTTTAGTTATAGAAACATAAATGTAGGAATATGAGTGTAGTTCACTTTTTGTTTAATTCATTTTTATTAAAATTTTTCCTATAGTTATATTTGTATTTAATTTTTAATTGTTACTCTGGACGCATTTGTTATTCATATTATTATTCGTGGCTAATTAGAGGTTGGTGGTGAAGTTCACATGTTCACCTACCGCCTCTAGCCGCCACGCTTTATTTTATATTGACAATTATTATAATTCACCATTTACATGCGGTATTTCAAAGCGGTTATGCAGAATTCGTAAAGATGATCCCAATTGCCTCCATTTAGAAGACATATTACTTCGGATTCGCTCAGTTGATCCTTTCGTAGACAGGTCCGTCAAACTTCTTTGAAGATGGGGCACATCCCGATGAAATGAATGGAATCCTCTCTTTTCCTCAGGTTCCATTAGTCACATATGACTGGCAGGTTATCACGATGGGGTATATAATTTAGCGGAAGCATCTAACCCCTTGCTTTAAAGATTATCGAGATTTTCTTCACACTGAATTCATTAAGCCAGTAAGTGTTTGTTTGAAGGTCATGGTTGAGCCTGGTATATATTTCTCTATGTAGTGAGCTGCATGCTTCTTCTGTCGTCGTTCTGGTTATATTATGCCTAAAGTTATTTATGAGCTCGTGCAGCACGAATGAGGTCTCAATTTAAGGTGGTTCCTGCCTCGCAAGCAGAAGCAGTTAATTGCAGGTCCCGGAAAAAGAGCGTTTCATTGCGTGGCATACATCAAAACTTTCTTCGGGAGTGTGTCTATGCTCATTCTAGAAACCTTAGCCAGATAGTTCACGTGCATTGTGAGTGTTTCTACGAATAGCGATTTTAGACACGTTTCTTGCAGCAACATGTAATTTGGTGCGGTAGCGGGTAGGTTTAAGATAACGATGTAGTTTCTCCACCTCATCATATTCCTTCCCTCCCCACACTTGGATACCATACATAAGTATAGACTTGGATACGGCCTAATATATTTTTATATTTCGCAGTGTGATGTAGATCAGGATTTCCAAAACAGTTCTTCGATGCAGCATTTATCGCCGATTTCGCCTCCTTCAGCTTTTGTTCCAAATGCCCCTCCATACGCTGCTTATGGTCACACCGAGATATTTATACTGCTTGACAACACCAATGTCGCTTCCCTTGAAACTCCATTTCTTGTTTCTCGCCTGAATACAATTCACTCAGAAAAATCTCATCACTTCAATTTAAAGTGAAACATATTAGAAATAAAATTGGAATTCATCAATTAATCATTTTAAAAACAAATAGATTTATATTAAATTTAATAGGATTCACTTTAATGATCTGTTCAAAGTAATCTCAGTAATCAAAGTAATTTCAGTAATCAAAGTAATGATAGCTTAGGTGTAGGAAGTAGGACTAAGAAACGATAGGTACCCGGTTCGATTCCCAGTAGAAGCAAATGAAAAAATAAAGTTTTTAAAATATATTAGAAAAAAGTTACTTGATGAATGTTGTTGTTAGACAACGGTTTTGTTTTGCCGGGAACGTTGCTATTCTTCGGTGTAGTTTTGTGTTGCCTCGATAGCAGAACCCAAATGAAAAAACCCAAAATTGTAGTGAAACCGATATATTTCGGGCTATCAACAGCCCATCTTCAGGGTTTAGTTTTCTATAAAACAATTCAAATTTTGGGGATATATAAAACAAAATTGAATTAAAATAAATTAAATTACCTAATTAGTGGTTTTCAAAAATGATGGACAAATTACATGATGGTGAAACAAAGAACAAATTACAATGTCAAATTGGCATATAAAGATATCACAGATGTTAATGTGTCATTTAGTTATAAAAAATATCACAGGGTGTTGTTGTGTCAAGCAAATCAAAAATATCACAGGTGTAGTGTTGGACATTGATGTACATATAACAAAAATAAAAACGAACTTAAAAAACTAGTCAACATTCATCTTAATTAAGTTATAATAAGAGTTGGTGAAGTCCTTTTTATCCGTTTTATAATTGCATGCGTGTTCTTCATGTCTGATAATTTGATTCGTCTCGTGAATTTGGAGTTTCGTTTTATTTGGATGTGATTTTAAAATTTTCGCATTATCAAAATCAAAGGAGTGATTACTTGTAATCCTTTGATTTTGATAATGCGAAAATTTTAAAATCACATCCAAATTCACGAGACGAATCAAATTATCAGACATGAAGAACACGCATGCAATTATAAAACGGATAAAAAGGACTTCACCAACTCTTATTATAACTTAATTAAGATGAATGTTGACTTGTTTTTTAAGTTCGTTTTTATTTTTGTTATATGTACATCAATGTCCAATACTACACCTGTGATATTTTTGATTTGCTTGACACAACAACACCCTGTGATATTTTTTATAACTAAATGACACATTAACATCTGTGATATCTTTATATGCCAATTTGACATTGTAATTTGTTCTTTGTTTCACCATCATGTAATTTGTCCATCATTTTTGAAAACCACTAATTAGGTAATTTAATTTATTTTAATTCAATTTTGTTTTATATATCCCCAAAATTTGTATTGTTTTATAGAAAACTAAACCCTGAAGATGGGCTGTTGATAGCCCGAAATATATCGGTTTCACTACAATTTTGGGTTTTTTCATTTGGGTTCCGCTATCGAGGCAACACAAAACTACACCGAAAAAAAAAAGTTACATTTAAAACAAAAAAAAAAAACAAAAAAAGGAAAAACAAATATTTTTTCACTTTTTTAATCTTACATTCAAAACATTTTAAATTTAAAGTGAAATCACTTTTAAAATAAAGTGAAATAAATTTAAAGTGAATAAATTTATATTCCCTTTTGATTTGACATGCAGCAATTTTAAAAGTATGTACAAGAATCACTTTAATATTTCCACTATTGATTCAAAATGAAACATTTCTTAATTAAACGTAAACGTATATGGAGCCAAATCATATTTGAAAATTTTTGAATCATAGCTATTATTTTTGATTTTATAACGTTTTTTTCTGAGTGTTATCTTTGATTTGTCAAGATTGACGGATAGATTCCACTGGTCGCAATACGCAGCTTAGTAGTTTATAGTATCCTGCAAGGCGTGTGGGGAACCTGCCAGGAAAACAATGTCGTCAGCGTACATTAGACCTCTAAGAAAAAAATTGCACCCTTCAGCTCCACTAGGGCAATCTTGTAAAATATCGTCAATGTACACCGCAAAGGCATCCGGACTCAGTTTGCAGCCTTGCCGCAGGCCGGTATTTGTATCAAACGATGAGGACATACGTATGTTTACCACTCCAAATCCTAGCCGTGGTACCTCGTACAGCTTTTCGAATATGTTGCCAAATCTCGCTGACATACCATTAGTCCAATAATATCGTATTTTCGTCAGGAAAAAAATACAGAAGTTTATTTCTCAATTTTGTTATATGTATTTTGGGGCGCTGATTCCGAATATCAACTTTGCACCCTAAAAAACGTGCCGCAACCTTTAAAAAAGGGGGGAAAGGGGGGCATTTTTTCGGTTTTTTGCGATTATTTCAAAAACGGTAAGAGATACAGAAAAATGGTCTGAGGACGAAAAAAACTACATAAAATTATCTTTGCAACGATATATAACACATTAGAGTTTAATTGCATATTTCGGCGTTAGAATAGAACATAAATTAGAATATTTTCATTTCAGACCTTTTTTAAAAGCTCCATAACTTTTCAAACAATGTTAGTTCAGCCGTAAAATTTTGTACAAGTATTAACAGCAAGTTTAAGATAATTTTAACGTAAATGCTGAGTCGCTACGGTCAAGGACCCCCAATATCCCCCCATTTAAATTTGTCAAAACGGCATGTCCATAACTCCCCCCAAAATTGGAGCAGAATGCTAAATTTTGGTTTGTTGCGATTGGAGGTCATAGTCACCCCACCCACCAAAAATCAGCTCATTTGGATGAAAACTAAGGGTACCTCCTATACAAAGTGACCCTTGACAACTTTGTTCTAGAGTTTATAAAATGAGTAGTATGTACGTTGTTGTACGTAGAACAAACTCCTGATCGGTCACTTTGTATGGGAGATACCCTCAGTTTTTATCCGAATGAGCTGGTTTTTGGTGGGTGGGGTGACTATGACCTCCAATCGCAACGAACCAATTTTTAGCACTCTGCTCCAATTTTGGGGGGAGTTATGGATATGCAGTTTTGAAAATTTGAATGGGGGGATAATGGAGGTCCTTGACCGGAGCGACTCAATGTTTACGTTAGAATTATCTTAAACTTGTTGTGAATACTTATGTAAAATTATACGGATGAACTGGCGTTCTTTCAAAAGTTATGGAGCTTTTAAAAAAGGTCTAAAATGAAAATATTCTAATTTATGTTCTATTCTAACGCCGAAATATTCAATTAAACTCTAATGTGTTATATATCATTGCAAAGATAATTTTATGTAGTTTTTTTTTCGTCCTCAGCCCATTTTTCTGTATCTCTGACCGTTTTTGAAATAATCGCAAAAAAACCGAAAAAAATGCCCCCCTTTCCCCCCTTTTTTAAAGGTTGCGGCACTTTTTTTAGGGTGCAAAGTTCATAATCGGAATCAGCGCCCCATAATACATAAAGAAAGAGTGAGAAAAAAACTTCTGTATTTTTTTCACGGATTGGTACTAAATCGACACGATATTACTGAACTACATGATTGTAGCTTGTAAAGAAGCGCACTTCGGTCGATAGTATCGAATGCTGCCCTGAAGTCAACAAAGAACGCGTAAAGTTTTCGCCCTTCGTGTTCGTGTTAGGTTCAGTAGTACGAAGATGTGATCGTGCGTTGCATAGCCCTTTTCTGAATCCAGCTTGATTCTCCGATATAACATTTTGTTGACTAATCCATTTGTTGAATCTTTCCTGCAGAATGGTGGTAAATATCTTCCCAGTGGTATTTGGTTTTTTTTTGTTTTTTTTTTGCTTCACAGAAACTTTTGTCCCGGGACTTGGCTTCTCGGCATCATTTTACTTACTATGCGTACGTAAGTGACTAATCAATCAATCGAGTGTAAACTCTAGCAGATCGTAAAAAAACTGAATTAAAATATTTTAATAAGGAAATTTGTCAAAATAACTTCTTTTAAACATTAGTTTATTAATACAATTAAAATTAACTTAGTCCTTCAAACTATTATAAAGAATAATTGACCTTGTAATTGGTTCGTTAAGCCCATAGTTTACTCTATGATAAGGCTGAACAAGAAGATTGTTCCGCCGTGAATTGTGAGGAATATTTCTGACTTGAAAGTTATTTAATATATCTTCACAAACAATATGAGAGCAAAACAGGTTGTTTATAAGCATAGCGTTTAAAAATGTTGTTCTATAATCTCAGGCTTGTAAACCCAATAAGGAACAGCGAGTTTTATAATCTGGCTTGAAACGCCAGCCAATTTGATAAATGGCAAATCGTGTAAAATTGTGTTGAGTTCTTTCTATACGCTCGATATGCACCTTATAGAACGGACTCCATACAATAGAACAATACTCCAGATGCGAACGAACGAAAGCTGTATACAATATTTTTAAAGTAAAAGGATCATTAAAATCACGCGCGTTCTCTTTATTACCGTAACTCCTAGTGGAGCATGGTGCGTTGATGACTACCGCGTGTGTAGTCACCAACGTTACAAAGACAACTGAATTCGGTGTGTGATACGGTTGTAAGCCATATCACTTCCTAGTCGCATTGTTAGTTTATTATTCTACGATAAGAATATTTCTTATCATCTTCTTCTGAATAATAAACTTGCGACGAGTCGTGCCGAGTTTGGAAACTCGTTTCTCTATGAGTCTCTATTTCACAGAGTGGCGACCGAACGATCACGGCCACAGAGCACGAAATCACGCGCGTTACGTTTAACAAATCCTAACATACTATTTGCTTTTGAAATAATGTAATCAATGTGTTGTCGAAATGAAAGCCCTTGGTCGAAAATTACACCAAGATCTGATATTTCGGCAACCCTTTCAAGAACACAACCTGTTAAGGAGTACTCAAAATTTAAGTATTCAAAAATGAAATACCGCGATAGCACGTCGTTGGGTCGTTTTTATCCCCTTTCGTGAATATTGGCAATATGACGGCATCACGAAACTCTGCAGGAACATCACCGCTTTCGAAAATTCGGTTGAACTCCTTGCAAAGAATTTCCAAGATTTTTTCATCGCCATATTTGTAGTATTCAATAACGAAATGCCGTTACTTCCTGGAGCTTTACTATCCTTGCATTGTTTTATAGCACTCTGTACTTCTTCCTTCGTAATTATTGCGTCAAACATGGGATAGTTCCAATTGAGTTTCGCAAATTGGATTGTGTTATTTATGTTTTCTTTTGTAGCAATCCCTTAAAATGTAGTTTAAGTCGGTCAACGTTCAGATCAATTCTTATATTATAGGCAGTGGCGTGCACAGCCATTTTGTGGAAGGTATGCAAAATTAAAACCGAAAAAAAGATAAATACGAGTATAAACGCTTTTTGATATGTCGAAATAAAAAGGAAAGTTAGTGTTTCCTAAGTAATTGAGTAATCTCAGGATAACTAAAAATTAGGAAAAACCGCCTAACTTATTTTAGAAAACACTAAAAAAAGCATAATAACAAAAACTTTGTAAGGTTAACAAAACAGTGCTTGAAAATTATTCAAATCAATCAAACAAATACAAACATTCGCATTGTAAGATTTATTGATTTTCTCAAATGTGTAAACTGTAGGCACGTACATAACACATTGTGACTAACAAAATGCATACATAGCTATGCAACCAACCCCGTACAAAAATGTGCATTATAATTTGTTTCTGATTAGTAGAATACATTTTCTTTCAAAACATAATAAATTCCTGTTTCAACATTGTTTAAATATTACAAAACAAACAAAGGAAACATTTTGTCAAAACTGAACGACACATTTTGTGACCTACTGTTTATTACCGCTTTGGTTCCCTTTGCTCAAATCTTATCACGACATTTTTCGCCGCTCGTGCTATAGTCATCGTTCGTCCGTCAACTTTGTTCGCCAACGCCAAGGCAGGCGTGCTTATCTTCACCATATAAACCTGCAACATTGTTGCAGTTGAAAATTTTCAATTCGTATGGAGATTACAAGCACGGCGAAATGGTGCTTATCGAGCATACTCTAGTGTTGGCGAAAAAACGATGTCAGTAGAACCTACACTACCTATATAAAGATGGCGCTGGTACATTTATTGAGGAAAGAATTAACAGTGAAATCAGTAATTATTTTAATGAACTTGTATGAAGAAAATGTTTTTAAATGAGAGGGTATGCACTGCTTATTTGCATATATGGAGTGCACGCCACTGATTATAGGTATCATGCTGTTGGAGCTGGAGCTGTTGCATTGACTAAGCATTTCCTCTTGACGCCCAAAGAATATTATCTTTTTCTGTCTGCATAGGGATTTATGCTCGCGATTCATTTGCACATACGTAGTTTTAGCTGCTTCGGTGTTTTATAAAAATTCTCAGCCATGCAAAAGAACGTCGTCTGCTTTTTTGACTTTCATTGTCATACCAGGGGTGTTTAAATGACTTCTTCGAGCTGTTTAATCCATGAGCACTGTCTTTAATCATTGAGTTTAGCTGATCGATACTCACATTTTCGTTTTCGGCTGATTGGATACTCAAGTTCGCATTGTACATACCGTGCACAGTATTCAGTCCTCTATATGATTTTCGGGAGTAAATTGGCGCAACGCAATTACAGAAGTGAATTGCATATTTTGAACTAGGTATCCTACCTAAAACGTATGTAACTTTTCTTTTTAGTGTAATCAACCCAATACATGATACTGCAAAATGAGGTTTTTGGATTTTTTTTTGTTTCTTATGTTTTTTTGGTTGCTGAGTCCGAATCGGTAGCTTCCCACTAAAATTTCGTTCCGAAAAATCACTGTCAATTTTGAAATTTGAAGGTTAATGTCGCGTTGGACCCGCAATCATGTTTTCTCTAACATGTTCATGGACAGCTTTTCGCAGAAATGTACAGTTTCGGAGTTACAAGCCACAAAAACGGAAAAACTTCGAAAATTTTGGGTTTGCGGTTTTGGGCCAGTTCCGCAACGGAATTTTGATGGGAAGCTCCGGATTCGACCTCAGCACCCTAAAAAACATTAGAACAAACAAAATTCTCCACCACATTTTTCAATCTCAAATCAAGTAATGACTACACAAAATAAGTGATTCATTAAAAAAAGGTTTAAGCTAGTAAGCAACATATACACCACATGTTTTGCTTTGGCTAATTAAATTTAGGCTAAAAATACCGAAATAGCCTTGATTGAGAAAGAATCTTATTTATTCAGAAATCGCTGTAGCTATCATTGAAGGTCAAATTATTCAAAAATTAGGTCAACACCAATTTACTTGCACTTGTAATCTCAGTCGGGATTTTAGTTTTGCTCAGGCAAAAAGTTTTAAGTGGTGCTTTTTGTTCTTTCTGGAAGTGCAATCAATCCCTCACAGGTTGATAGTTTCTCGAAACTTGAATGAGAAGCAAGTGCATACCCTACCTGCTAATTGAAAGCTAGTGAGAAATTTTTCCTGCCGTACTTTTTCTAATCAAACGAATTAAAAAAGCATTGCCGACAGGCAATTAGTTAGTATATAGGTACTTTGTTCTCCCAGAGTTCTAGCTATTTCTTTGTTCATTTTTAATGCTTATATTCACTAAAAAATTGAAATCATTGCGAACAGTCACCATAGAACCGACGACCCTTGTCTCAGAAGTTTATTTGCTCGTTGCGCTCATTAATTTCAACAAATACCGCAATAAATTTCGTATAATTATGATAAGCTCTTATCGCATGTCTAGCATCGTACGACAGCGGACATGCTTTGCTTTTGCGCTATTCACAAACTTGTTATCTTAATTGAAAATCCTTCAGGGACAGCAAAAAGGTGTTTCTTTACGAATGGATGACTGTGAAAAACTACGAACCAGTTTACTTGGTCTAAATTTCCTTTTTTTCGCTAAGAATCGGCGATGAAATTCTAACGAAAAGAATTTTCGTCTCTGCGCCAACTTTCGTGAAGTATCCTTAAGAAGCCAACCGACCTGTCGTCCACCTGGGAGCTTTTATTTGTTCAAGGATTCATCTAAGCGAATTGTGTGGTAGTCGTTTGCCTACCTTCAGCTCCTGCTGCATAACATAGCTGGTGTGTAAAGTATGAGGAATTACTCTCGAACGAATCAGGAGAATAGTGGTTTTGTTGGCCGAGGCGAAGTAAATTGAAGAACAATTTCAAATTGATCCATTTCCTTTTGCAGCCTTTTTTTGCATTTCGCTTGGAATTGTTGATGAGTTTATAATTCCTGCCAACGCCGCACCGCCGCTCAATTTGTGTGTAATTTAATTATTTGTATACCCTTCGTTCGTAGAGTGAAAGGGTATATTAACTTTGTCATGAAGTTTGTAACGCATTGAAGGAAGCATCTCCGATCATATAAAATATGTATATTTATGATCAGTATGACGAGGGGAGTCGATTGGGCGATGTCCGTCTGCACACATTCTTGTTTCTATTACATGCAGTTTGTTTGAATCGCTAAATTCGGACCATGGGGTCATGGGGCTGCCATACAAACCAAACTTCCCCGATTAGTTTTTTTTAAGAAAAACTCCTTTATTTGCGCACCAATTTCAACCAAACTTCATAAAAATGTATTTCTATTCATTCCACAAAACATTTGTAAACTAGGGGGCTTCGCTCCCTGCTCGCTTCGCTCGCCAACCCCCGGGGCCGAGGCTAAAATTTGGATACCCTTCGCTTGGGCTAAAAGTTTTTTCGGGCGTACCTATGACTTGTATTTAATCCCCCTCCTCATTCTTTTTCTTCCGTCTTGACAAAAGTTTTGGGCTTGGTTGAAATAAGTGGGCAAATAAACATATTTACTCGGAAAATTTTATTGGGGTTGCCGGAGCATGACCCCACAGTACGATTCCATTCGTTTTGAACTTTTTAGTTGCTTTGATAAAGACAAATTAATTCAAGGTTTTGTGAAATTGGTGTAAAAAATATTGGGTGTTTGGTTTGTATGGCAGCCCCATGACCCCATGGTCCGATTTGATTCAATCTTACGTATGTTTTGTGTCATCAATAGAAATACATTTGTGTGAAATGTGGTTGAAATTGGTGCACAAATAAAAAAGTTTTTCTTAGAAGAACCTAATTTGGGGGGTGGGATTTGTATGGCAGCCCCATGACCCCATGGTCCGATTTTATCCATTCTGACATATGCTTTGTGTCAACAATAGAAATACATTTGTGTGAAATTTGGTTGAAATTGATGTACAAATAAAAAAGTTTTTTTCAGAAGACCTAATTTGGAGGGCTAAGTTTGTATGGCAGCCCCATGACCCCACGGTCCGATTTGACCATTCTTGCATATATTTTGTGTTATCTATAGAAACACATTTGTGTGAAATTTGGTTGAAATTGGTACACAAATAAAAAGTTTTTCTTAGAAGTACTCAAATTGGGGAGCTAGGTTTGTATGGCAGCCCCATGACCCAGTGATCCAAATTTTTCAGCTTGCTAGCTTCGCTTCGCCGAGTAAAACGCGTCGCAACAGACAGACAGACAGACGGACATGCTCCAATCGACTCCCCAAGTCATGCTGATCATATATGTATACTTTTTATATGGTCGGAGATGCTTCCTTTAATGCGTTACAAACTTCATGACAAAGTTAATATACCCTTTCACTCTATGAGCGAAGGGTATAAAAATAGGCGGAAAGGGGCCATGGTGTCATGGGGCTACAAACCCAATCCTCAATTTGGTTCTTCTAAGAAACATTTTTTTTACACCAATTTCACATAACCTTGTATTAATATGTCTTTATAGAAACAACAAAAACATAAATGGAGTGGTATCACGGGACCGCCCCCTCCAGCCCCCCCATCCCTCCTTCCTCTAATAAAGTTTTCTAAGACAATGCTTTCTTTTGCCCACTTATTGCAACCAAACCTCATACAAATATTGTTCTATCGACGCCATGGAATTTACCTGATACCAGAAGAAAAAAAAATGGTGGGTTTTAACCAAAAATCATTGGTACGCCCGAAAAAAAAAACTTTTAGCCCGAGGAAAGTGAAGGGTATCCAAATTTCGGCCGCGCTCCTACGAAATGGCTGCACCAATTTTTATATTTTGTTTGGTGTACTCTTGCTAGGTATGGGAATCGGTCGTAAAGTAGTAAGGGTATGACACCCCTAAGTGCCTCCCCCTTTTCATCGTTAAATTAGTATTTTCTTTTAAATGGGACTCTGACTATCGACCGGATTTACTAAATCCTTGATTAAAGAACAGTTGTACCATACTGTATTGCAATTTGAAGAATGCAATTACATTATGCGATGCATTTTGAATTTAATGAAATACGATTTAATCTAGTAGGCGGGTTTCGACTCGATTAATTTATTGTTTTAAGACAACAAGGACAAAAAGGACACAAATGTATCCTTAACCAGATATAGGCATATGACGTACTAAATCACAGAAGACGTCGAGCGTATTATTTCTCCGAAATTTTTCCCTTATTACAGGCATCAAGGACTGCGCAAATTGGGTAAAAAGGAAACATAGCCTTACGATACTCCCCATTTTTCGGAGATGGGGTTTTCCGTTGACTCAGAGGAAAATGAGGGCGCAGAAGCTTGTCCGGTGGTCCATGCAAAAGGGTTTCTCTAGCGATGACCCGATGAGTGACCTAACATTTGTATTATAGGTAGAAATTAACGCTGGAAACCTCTTTCTGAACGCCAGCGACTTAGCCTGGATGGCCATTCTTTAGGGCTGGGCCTGTGAAGCTTATGCGTTCATCTAGTATTCTGTTCTGAGCTGTCTTTGGGGAGGTACTCGTCATAGCCGCTGATCGTTTGTATTGTACTGATCTCTTAATTGGGTTCTTAATTTTGTAATTGACAATTTTTTCATCTATTTGGGTCTGTCTTGTTTTGGGTGCTGATCAGTTGCTTCGCGTTCATGGTTTTGTTACAAACGAGACGTAGGTATGTACGTACTCTCCTAGCCACTTTTGAATTTTTAAACCATTCTGAGCTTTTTCAGGCTATGGTATAAAATCCGACCAAATCAATCAGATTCGAATATCATAAAGAAAAAAAGCTGTCTAGTTTTATTATGCTTATTTATTTAGGTACATTTGAGGAGAAACTACTATTGAAACAGGTATATAATAATATAGACCTCTTTTTCAAGAGTACACTTATCTAGAGAAAATACATGGAAATAACAAAATAACAATAACTGCTCTGTCAGAAATAAACATTTTTCACTGTTTCTACTCTAAAATATTTTGAGCTAAATTTGCATTTTCTTCGTCGTTTTTTGATAAATTTTGACTCAATCTTTGTGCTGACATTCCAATAGAATTTAAAACTTCCTTAATAGATGACGCACGAGAACGCCGCTCAGGCCACGACGATTTTGAAGTTGATTGATTTTGCTCCATTATCGTAGGCATGAATGATGCAAGCTGCATTCCGCCACCATGCGTGTCTTTTGATGCCATAGGGGATTGTGAGTTTCTTTTACTAGCTCGTCCCATCATGTTTGTTAAGGATCTCGATAAAGTACGTCGTCGGCTTAAACGTCCGGACGACGTTCTAGATAAATTTTCCGGATTGTTGCGTTCCAGCAGCAATGAAGAAACGAGCTTATCAATTAGTTGCGGATCTGCATTGAGAATCGTGCTCTTTGGCGCGTCAGAGCCACTATATCCGCTTGTTGCATCACGGGAGTTGTCGAGTTGCGGAATATATCGAGTAACCTTTAAACAATATTTAGACATCACTTCATTATATTGTAATGATTTATTTAATAAAAGCGAACAAGTTTTGTTTGGAAAGTGACTCCTACGTACCTCACCGACAGCGTTGCTCGAATAGCTCATTCTCTTAACCTTACGAAAGGTTTCATCATGAGAAGCTTCCTTCAAAGCCTTTTCTAAGGCGGCTTTCATTTCCTGAGTTTTAGTGTCACTTAGTGTGGAATATCTGCAAGAAAGAAAGTCATCAGTTTTTTTTTTTCAATTAATGAGAAATGATATAATCTACTTACGGTAGAGTAGATGAAGACTTATTTCGGATTGTCGAACGATTAGTACGGCGCACTGTACGAATGTCGGTCTCCCAGAATCTAAATTTGTAAAGAAAATTTTAATGAAGTGTAATTTAATCAATACATTAATTGAAGAACTAGACCAGAACGACAAAAATTACAATTACATATACGAGTACAATGTTATGGTTAAAATGTGCCTATTACGAATATTTATAATAAAATGCCTAAAGATGACATTATTGTGGTAATGAAGGTGCCGGCAACAATGAGGTCAGACTTGTGATTGGTCAAGCTCTGCAACTTTCACAGTCTCTTCATTATTTGGCTTTGCTCAGTCTGATTAGCATAGCCGGGATTGATTTCAGTAGAGGCATATTTCGAGAAGCTGTGCCATCTCATCTCGAGAAGTGATCCTTGAGGTTACCAATGCTTAGGTACTTTGGGGTGTGTTCTGGTCAGACTGGCATTCAGATTTCTTAGACTCCAAGGAGGTATTCGTATTCGAAATTTTTTCAACATCAATTTTTTCTTAGGAGGAAATCGGTGGTCGCGAAAATATTGCTAGGCAAAATTTAGAGTAGCTCTTTTAGCTGTTTTTCCTCTTCCAAATAGGAGCGAGCCCAAGCGCTTCAGATGCTCCTCTATCCTCTTTATTAAACTGAGAGGCCGATCTTTTTAGCTGCTCAACCCAGCTGCTCCTCCATGCTTCTACAATAACATCGGGAGCCCTAGCTAACCCTCCCCAGAACGAAATCTCACAGTAAAGTTTAGAACGAATTTGGGCAGGATTGCATCCTATTTCGGATTTCCGATGATAGTATTGTGCTCATTCGCCTTTACTCGTAGTTGCCGGGACGCACCGTGGAACTTATGATGAAGTTTCGGCATTTAAGTATTCTGTCAGAAAATCAACGATATGAGCGTTATAGCTCTGGATCTCGAGAAGGAGTTAAATGCAGTCGGGTTAAAGAAAAAATTAAACAAAACCAAAGTGCCTGGTCTGGGTAGAAATTCAACTCCCCCATAAATATTAATTTATATATTTAGACCCTCCTGGATCAGGTAGAACAATACAAGCTGAGCATCGTTGCAATCCCGGAAACTAAATGGCTCAAAAGCGAGATTAACGACCTCAATTCGCACACTATTTTTACGAGTGGTAAAGAGGAGGGCAAGAAGGAGTTTGTAGTAGCTTTCATCGTGAATAAGCAGCTCAAGGACCACGTTATCGGCTTCAAACCCATCAACGAGCGCCTATGTGCGATCCGCATTAAGACCCGTTTCGCTATTCTCTGGCTCATTAATGCGCATGCCCCTACAGAAGTAAAAGAAGACGCGATTAAGGACGAGTTCTACAACGACCTAGAAACACTCTTCGACTCACTTCCATCAAACGACGTCAAGCTGCTGCTAGGAGACTTTAACGCCAAAGTCGGAAACGAAAGCTGGCATAGGGGTACTACTGGAGGTCATAGCCTCCACGACGAAAACAACAACAACGGTCAGCGACTTATCGACTTCGCGAGCGGCAGAAACTTGGTCATAAGCTCTACATGCTTCCCTCATCGACGAATCCATAAGCAGACCTGGAAGTCTCCAGATGAATACACCGTGAACCAGATCGACCACGTACTGATCAGCAAGAGATGGGCTTCTAATGTCCTGGATGTTCGATCCTATCGAGGAGCCAACTGCGACACCGATCATTATTTGGTGAAGACGACCTACAGGTGCAGAATCTCTTCGGTGCACCTAACGAGAATCAACCCTGCCAAGATCTTCGAGGTTGACAATTTGATTGATGATGCCACGGCGGCTGCGTATACCACAGCACTTGAGCAAAAACTGTCGCCCATGCTTGATGAGTTCTGGGAGGAGCTCAAAGACAGCATCAAGGGGGTCGCAGAAGAGGTCGTGGGCTATAAAGGCCGGCGCAGACGAGCAGACTGGTTCGACAACGAATGCATAGGGCCTCGATTGAGGCAAAAAATGAAGCCTATCGCCAATACACACAACGCGCATCCCGAGCCAAGAAAGAAAGATACAACGAACTTCGGCGAGTATCTAATAGGTTAATTAGACGTAAGAAACGCAAACATTTTGACGAGCAGTTGCAGCAAATAAACCAAAGATTAGCCAGTAAGAACATTAGACAGGCGTACAAACTTATAAATAATATCAAGAACGGATATCAACCCAGGACAAGCCTATGTAAGGACAAGGATGGTAACATCATCAGCGACATGGAAAGCGTCAACAAACGATGGGCCTCGCATTTTGAAGAGCTCCTCAATGCATCATCAACATCCCCCGCGGGGCCAGCTCTTCAGCAGTTAGCCGAACCAGGTCCTCCCGTTCTACCCCCAACAGTAGAGGAGGTGAGTCTTGCCATACATGGTGGAACGTGCCTGACCAACGCTATACATGTGCTACTGCTGGAAATATGGAACGACGAGGTAATCCCCGAAGATTGACGCAAAAGCATAATGTGCCCAATCCACAAAAAGGGTGACAAGCTGAACTGTGAGAATTACAGGGGCATATCATTAGTTTGTACGGCCTATAAGATTTTATCAAAATTCTTGAAAAGAGAATCAATCCGTACGCAGAACGAATCATTGGCGAGTATCAAGGCGGCTTCAGACCTGGTCGTTCAACGACCGATCAGCTTTACACAGTGAAGCTACTACTCCAAAAGTGCTGGGAATACAACATCGACGAATACCAAATCTTTGTCGACTTCAAGCAGGCATACGACAGTATCGACTGAAGTGTACTGTACCACATTATGCTGAATTTTGGTATACCGGCAAAGTTAGTGCGACTCACAAGGATGACGATGACTAATACCGTCTCGCAGGTCAAAGTGCAGAACCGACTCACTGACCTATTTGAAACTCGTACTGGACTCAAGAAGGGCGACGGGCTGGCGCCGACGCTCTTCAACCTGACTTTGGAGTATGTAATTCGAGCCATGAACATGGACAGCAGCGGAACGCTACTCATCAAGTCGACTCAATTAGTAGCGTACGCCTACGATATCAACATCATGTCTCGAAGGTTGGGTGATGCAGAAAGCCTCCTGCATAACCTCAATAACGCCGCAAAGGAAGTTGGACTACATATCAACGAAAGCAAAACAAAGGCCATGATGCAATCGAAAACAAGGACGCCAGCAAATTCAAGCATCATAGTGGGGGACCTTAATATCGAGTATGTAGACAACTTAAACTATCTGGGTTGCAACTTATCAAAGGACGCCAACGAAACCGACGAAATTAAGCGACGGATACAACTAGCCAATAAGACATATTTCTCGGTCCTCCCTATAATTAATTCGAAACTTGCGCACAGGAACACGAAGCTCCGCGTGTACAAAACGATCATCCGACCCGTGCTATGTTATGGCTGCGAAACATGTACCCTTACCCAAGCCTCCGAAATTTTTCTAGACCGATTCGAACGAAAGGTCCTTCGGCGAATTTTTGTGGCCATTCGCGAGCGAGACCAATGGCGTATTCGGTACAACCATGAGTTGTATCAATTGTACGATGAGCTGGAAGTATCGAAAATCGTGAAGCTTCAACGTCTGCAATGGGCGGGGCATGTACAACGGATGGACGATAATCGCATGCCAAGGAAAGTGATGAACGCACAACGAATTGACGGAGCGAGGTTGCGTGGACGACCGAGAGCTCGCTGGGAGAACTCCGTAGGTGAAGACGCCCACTAGCTGCTGGGCTTCCGAAACTGGAGGACAAGGCCACGTAACCGCGACAATTGGAGGTCAACGATTCAGGCGGCCAAGGCCTGACGTCGGGCTATCGTGCCACATTGATGATGATTTAGACAATATTGTTGCCGTTGATGGCGGTATCAAGAGCACTACAGCCATTCGGTGGATTGTGCAAAATTTTGCAAACCAGATTGTAAAAACAGCTGCTGAGTTGTAAGGGAGCAGTACTTGGAAAGCTGTACGTTTTCACGTTTGGCGCAGTTCACGTTTATGCGAACTACGTCTACTGTATAGACATTGGCTGATTTCAGATTACAAGACGAAACCGGACGGGTAAACTTGCAAGACAAGAGAGCTTTTGTAGTGGCCAGCAGACAAGCATTGTGCATTTCAAATTGTAAGAACGAGTCTTACGAAAGAAAAAAATCGTGACACGATTGTTTTTCTTTCGTAAGAATCGTACGATCGATAAGACACGATTGCATCTACCGATAGTTCAGGCGTTCTGCGACGACAATTAGCGCGTGTTTTACTTGCATTTTAATCTTGTCGACTCGTCACTTCATTGTACACTAACTTTGGAGCGTGCATGGCAACATTTATACATACTTGCTGTGTGATTATTGTTCGCCGGTCCGTGTTTTGATCGGATAGTGTGAAATGATCATACGATGGTTCTTGTCTTGCAAGTTTACCCGTCCGGTCGTTTTCTTACAATTTGAATTCACCCATTAAAGAGGGCCATTCAAAGCGTTCAGGATTGCTGTAAATTTGGGCGAAATAGAATATAATTAGGTATGTCCATATGTATCTAAGTAGATACAGACTTAATAAGGTAGACAAACGGCTTCTAATAAATTTATTTGGAAACGTTACTGCGTTTAGAACATGTAAACTGCAAACAAAAATGCGGAAAAGTGAATCGGAAAAAAATGATCTACGAAAGAATTTTTTTTTCTTTCAGTATTATTAATATTCAATTCAATACAAAAAAAATTTGGCCAGGGGGCGGTCGCCCCTCCCTGCTCCCTTACTGTTGTTTACTTCTTCTTACTTCTTCATATCAACATGCTGAGTATTTAACGTACATACATATGTATAGGTATGCTCATACGAGTATTATCTGATATTTGTGCAGTTTCATATCCGTGCCTAGCCTATAGCCGTTTAGAAAAACGGAGGAGAGTACCGTGAACTTCATTTTACCGACCCATAACTTTCTTATCGTTACTCGAAACTGGAAAAAGGTTACTGATACTAAATGTACTCGTCATACCCTTTGATTTTTAGTGAACAGACGGGCGGATGGACAGACGGACGGACACAAATCGATTTTAGATAAAAAAAATCTAAAAAAAAAAAACCTAATTATGGAGAATTTGTAAATTTTATTCATATAAATTGTACACTCAACGTCAAAAAGTATAAAAGTTAGATCTAAGGAAGTGCATTTCATGGACATGGGTGGAAACACAATTTGATAAGCATTTATTATGTGAGTTCTTTCCAGTCGTTTTCCGGTCTTGTAATCACCAAGTAAGAAGAAAATGCTAAAAACAAAGAACAAATTAAAAAAAGTGTTTTTAGTAGTCAGTGTTCCCTCCCATTGCTGGAATAACTGCTAGCATCTTCGTATTCACAGATCTCGCGAGGCTGATGATGAAATCTTGGGGAATTTCATTCCACGCTTCTTCAATTGCGATTCGCAGCTCTGGAAGCGTTGTTGGAGCAGTAACGCGGACTCGAATACGGCGTTTCAGGTTTTTTGGTACCGGGCCAAAATTAACCGACGAGTCGGTTTTTTGGTACCGAGTTAAAACCGACCGACGAGTCGGGTACCGATTCACTTCAACCATGAGCCGGTTTTTCGGTTCTTTTTTTGGTACCAGGTAAAAACCGACCGACGAGTCGGTTTTTTGGTATCGAGTTAAAACCGACCGACGAGTCGGTTTTTTGGTATCGAAATAAAACCGACCGACAGGTCGTTTTTTTTGTACCGAGTTAAAACCGACCGACGCGACAAGTCGATTTTTTAGTGCCGAGTTAAACTGACGGACAAGTTGGTTTTTCAGTACCGGGTTAAAATCGAACAACAAGTCGGTGTTTTACAGCTTGCTATGTGACGTCGGGTTGTACGATGAGGAACTTTTCCATGTCGAATAAGCGGGCTTTTTCAGCAGCTGTAATGTGCATTGCCGCCGATGAAGACTACCAGCGACATGGGCGGATATGATCTTTGTCTGAATCAGATTCGTAGTGTATATGTGTATATGGAGAGGTTGGTTTCGTGCTGTTTTATGCTGATAGGGAGATTGAGATATCGATATAAGCGGCATGATTTTTGTTCAGAACTGTGTTAATTACCATTGGGAGTTGAACAGTTGTAGGAACATACGGTTAAGAGAAAACCGGAGTACCATTTTGGGGCCGGCAGCCACGAACACTTCTCTCTTTTTTTTTTACCTCAGATTTGGAATCAGCGACCCAAATGTACCTAAGTGTTTCTGCCACTCCCATTGGACGAGTATTTCCTCGAGAAAACAGGGGTACCATTTCGGGGCAGGCAACTCTAAAGTTTTTTTCTTGTTTTTGACCTCCAATTCGTAATCCCAAATTTACCTTAGTGTTTCTAAGGGGCGATTCAGATTATCGAGAAGATTTTAGTTAACAGTTGTACCATATTGTACTGCAAATTGAAAAATCCAAGTACATTCTACGATGCATTTTGAATTTAATGACATACGATTTGATCTAGTAGGCGGGTTTTTGACTCGATTAATTTAGTGCTTTTAGTAAATCCTGTCCATAGTGTGAATTTCATCTTACACGCCGATTGGACGAGTATTTCCCCGAGAAAACAGACGTACAATTCTAGGGCGGGCAACCCCAACAAATCAAATTAGGAATCAGAAACCCAACATTCTTTGTTTCTTGCCACGCCGATTGGACGAGTATTTGCCCAAGAAAACAGGGGTGCCATTTCGGGGAGGGTAACCCCCAATTTTTTTGTTTACCTCAAATTCGGAATCATCGACCCAACTTTACCTTAGTGTTTCTACCACGCCGATTGGATGAGTACTTCCCCGAGAAAACAGGGGTACAATTCTGGGGCGGGCAAGCCCAACAAAAAATATTCTTGTTTTTTACCTCAAATTTTGAATCAGCTACTCAAAATTCTTTTAATAATCTTTTAAAATTCTTTTAATAATCGTCCGATTGGACGATTATTTCCCCGATAAAACAGGGGTACCATTTCAGGGCAGGCAACCCAAATTTTTTTTTTGTTTTTGACCTCAAATTCGGAATTAGCGACCCAATTTACCTTAGTGTTTCTAACACGCCGATTGGACGAGTATTTCCCCTAGAAAACAGTGGTACAATTCTAGAGCGGGCAACCCCATCAAAAAATGTTCTTGTTTTCGACCTCAAAGGAGGATGGTCAAAACGGACGTTTGATGAACAGCAATGTCAAATGTAAGCTTGGGACGAGTAGATTAACGTTTGTTCTAGCGATATTTAGCTAAACAGTGGGAGATCGGAGTTATGGGCTATTTAAGTTTTGACAAAAAATGAAAAATCTTACTGCACTAAAATCACATTTACCGAAAAAATATGTAACTCAGAGACTTGAAGTTAATTTTCTAATATACTTAACAGTTTTCACTATCATTGATGGAAAAAATGATTAAAAAATATTAACCCTTAAATGCATAGCGTACCATATATGGTACATGGCTAGATTCCTGTAAAAGTCTAGCGGTTATTAAATTTTTGATTGTTTTTTTTAGTTTTTGCTAAAGTAGACAAAATAAGCTTTCACATAAATTCAATTTTGGCTTCCCGAAGTTTTCCTTGAATTGTCTGTGCGTCGTCAAAGTGAACGAACGTTATTTTTTGTGGAATTTTAAAAGCTATTCTTCAGAGCTAAAAAAATTGGCGAAATTTACCGTTATTTGGAAAAGGAAAAATACTAGTGAGTAAATTGGAATGTGTTCTTGACATTCTTTTGAGACTTTGACCAGAAAAAGTCACCAAAGGTATTGTATGTACCAATTTTGCAACGTACCATATATGGTACACCATGCATTGGGGCATACTCAGAAATATCTATACATACATTCCGATCGTTCTTAGTTGATGAAATTATTCTCCTTTAGTCTTGGGTAGGGTAGGATTTGTTCATAAAATTTTAATAATCAGCTTTTTCGATATGATGGTGCGTTTTATTGGGCCCAGAACAGGTCCAAATAACCTAAATGTTCATACAAATTATGTCACCGATCAATTTTTCCAGGACATTTACTGCCATTTTTTATGAAAGGTAGGTTAATCAGTCCTGTTCAGGATCAAAGGAAACAGAGCTGTCATAGTCGATTGAGAAGGATGTTTTTGTCATTTTGTTTTCTATAGCACTCCGGTCAGGGCTTAGCGTTGATGTATAGCTGCTTCTTATAATCCCAGTATTTTTAGCTTGCAAGTATACTGAAAAATTGTTTTTTATTTTGTCCTTAGGTCACGCCACTAAAAAACCGAGCTTCCGTATTTAACATCTTAGTAAGATACTTGGACTTTCGCCAGGACTCAAGCAGCTGCGGATTGATATCCAATTTCTTAAACCATTTGATTATGACAAGTATTGTCTTGGAATTCCACGGTCAGGATCCTGAGAAAATGTGCTTCTAGGGTCAACCATTTCATATGGAAGACTATGTGGAGTACCAGATTCGATAAACAAAAAATTACATGGCTGCAATTCTTGTGGACATATCCTGGGAGCTGTACAAATTTGGGTTATAAAGCAGGCAGCTTAGTTCATTTCCATATTCATATCCTACCAAAGTCAATCCAATCCATATACAGTCACTCCTCGACTTGCGTAAGCATTTCGTTCCAAAAGCCTATACGTAAGTCGGAATTTTACGTAACTCGAAATGTTCCTAATACATATATCAATATTATTTAAATTGCCCAAAAAGTAAACAAATGTTTGAATTTTAGACTTAAATTAGCATGTGCAAAAATTTAAATTTAAAATTTAAAAAAATGTTTATTTTGGAAAATACCTGCGTTTTTCCCTAAGCAGAGATTTATTTAAGTGGATAATCCAAGAATTTTTCATGGGTTGTGGCTTTTACGTATGTGCGGAATTACGTAAGTCTGCCTTACGTATGTCGGGGAGTGTCTGTATACTTTTCAAGAAAAGAATCGCATGAGCTATGATAAGTCAAAAGAAGTCTCAAGATATACGTTTAACAGTGGAACATGTTTATAACGAACTATTATATACAAGATTTATTTTATAACGATACCGAGTTCTAATCGCGCTAATAGAATGATGAGTGCATGCATACATGGGTACAGAGCTAGACGCAGACGGCACGCAAAGTCCAAAATAATCAATTCCATGTTTTTTTGTAAGGGAAGAAGGGGTATATGACTCGGATCTGGCGCACTTTTGATATTTTATAAGGACGTCGAACAGCTACCACTTGACACACATTTGAAGATTTTCCGGACATTCTATCAAAAGATATGGCTAAATTTAGGTTTGTAGGGGTAGTAAGACCTTCTCGACTTTCCATCAACTTCCAGGATATGTCACAAAAAGACATCGATACAAATTTCAATAAGGAATAGGAAACTAATCTCGCACCTACCCGAGGTATCTTTTAAAAAACTGAATATTCGCGATTTTCAATAGAAATGACAAATGACCACCTTTCCTTTAATGAATAGGAGTTCATTATATCGAGTTTCCACTATAATTCCGATCAAAACTCTCAATAATCATTATCCTTTCTTTTTTGCACTGGTCCTATAAAAGTAAGAGGCAGATTAAATAAAATTTGAAAAATGTCTTTCATATGCAACATATGGCCTGAATGCATGGCGTACCATATTTGGTACACAATGCAAATTCTACTATTTTCGCTTTTCTGGGAAAACGGGCTATTTCCTGGGAAAATAAAGGCTGATTCCGTGTTCAGTGACCGATTTTACATAAGGGGATGTCAGTTACGATATCGGGTTCAGACCCCATGCATTTAAGGGTTAAGTCGTTTTGAAATTATACACGTTCAAAGTCAAAAGTTTCGAATTTTTAATGTTGTTTTTGTTACTTTTATCTTATTCTTTCTATATTTCGAAATCATTACATAAAATATATTTTATAAAATGAAATCTTTGTTTTGTAGTGAACAAATCCTCTTTACATATATTTAGTCTATTTTCAAAAGTTGAGAAGTTAATTGGGCTTAAACGACGTAAAGTCTCGCAAAAAAATACACAATTTTACCAAAATATGTACATACAGTCTTGACTCGGTAATCCGGATCTCCTTTAATCCGGATATCACGCTAATCCGGACCACTAAATATTTCCACTATGTATTCTATAGTCCGGATTTCGGCAGCAATTTTGACTCTATAATCTGGATCTTTGAGATTTTCAGGGTGAAATGGTAGATTTGGTCTCGTACTTTTTTACGGAACTGTTTAGCAAATGACATGATGCTGGCTAATTTCTAAGAAATAGAACATTCATCGACTTTTGTTGCGCTTTTTATTTGTGTGGATTATTTTTCGTCAGAAAAATGTGATTGCGCTAATCCGGATGTTCCGATGATCCGGATTACCCCTTGCAATAATTGATCCGGATTATCGAGTCAAGACTGTACATATATCATAACGTTGAACGTGTATGTCGTATAAATCGGACTATCAATGGAAACGGATGAGTAAAAAGTTAAAGGAATCTCGCTCGTGAATTTAGGGATAGTTTTGGTATTTTAGAAGCATATGGTTATGAAGCTAATGTACCTCCTACATAGGAAAGGGGAGAAAGCCAATTAACCACGGAACAGGCGAATAGATCAAGACTTATAATCATATGCCGGTGGGTAGTAGAAGTTATGAACGGAAAGATGAAACAATCTTATAAGCTGTTTCGTCAAACCAACTTTAATAGATCTCTTTCCCACATGTTTGACGACTTTAAAATAGGAGCTAGTCTCTTAAACGCCTTTTACAAGGATCATCGTTTGGCTCCTGAAATAATTAATATAATTAATGAAAACATTAATAAGCCGAATCAATCCGTCTTTATAAATATGAAGAGATGACAATTTAAATAGGCATCGAAGTAGAAACCTCTCATTTTTAGAATACTTTCTTCGATTAACAGAGGATTGTTTAATTTTGCACGCTTTAGGCACATATCATATAAAGTTAGCTAGGTCATATGTTGCATTTGCGGGAGGGGATTTACTATGTTGAAATGTGTAGGCATGATACACTTGAAGGTTTAAGCGAATGCAACATTACGTAGACTAATGTATGGTTTTACGGGTTCGACTACATTCGCGGCATGTGAGAGAACGAATTTATTATGTCTATATTTTAATTGACAGAGAACAGCATAGTATACATTGCATTATAGAGCATTACTGCAACTGTCTTACTGCGCCCATATTCTGCCAGTTTTATGGTATATAGGATTATTCAGATTTGAAGAATTCAATCCTCCAGAGCAGCATTTACTAGATGTAATAATGTAATAATGACCAAATTAGCCTTTTGTTACCTAATTTTAATGTTTGTTTTGTTTAAGTGCAATAAACAATGTGTGTTTTTCCCATATGTGTGACTAATTTGACGAGGGGATGAGAAAAAAATGCGTTTGGGCTTTTATATACTCACATAACAACCCATAACATTAATGAATGCATTTTACGGAATGGACTTTTGTATGGAGGGCGGTCTTAATATTTGTGTTGGCGAGCTCCCACGAAAAGGACATAGCGAGAATGCAATAAGAAGGCAATTTCCAAAAAATCAGCTCAATTGGAGCTTTTTTCGCAGATTTAGAAGCAAAAAATGAATATAGGGGAAAACGGTTTTTGTATCAAAAGTACACTTTGCTTTAAAGGAATCGTTTGATTCTTTTACAGTAGCATAGTACTATAGTAGGGAATAATTTGACCAATTACGACAATTCAACTGCTATCCGGACGAAAGTTATACCAAAAAAATTAAAAAAAAATTGTAGGGGAGGTAGAGGAAATATTGGTCGCATTGTATTCATACTTTACAAAAAGTAAGATCCTCTAGTAAAAACCACTTGTACAAAATTTCAAGTCTCTAGCTTCATTCTTTCAAAAGTTATAGATCGGCAAAATTGCCCCAAAGGACGAACAAAAGTCGTCCTTTCTCATGAACCCCAGTGTTTACGGGCCTTAAATTTATATATAAGTTACCCTCTAATATAGCCCTTTCATTTGACACCAGTTTCATTGCTGTTCACTCAACGACCAACTTTCATACAAAAGTGCCCATCCTCCTTTGGAATCAGTAGCCCAAAATTCTTTTAATGTTTCTTGCCACGCCGATTGGACGAGTATTGCCCCAAGAAAACGAGGGTACTATTTTGGGGCGGGCAACCCCACAATTTTTTTTCCTGTTTTTGACCTCATTTAGAATAAGCGACTCAAATTTACCTTAGTGTTTCTGCCATGTGGATCGGACGAACAAGCCTAAGGGCAACTCTTTCTATAGTGTTTCAATTTTAATTCAAGCATTAGGTATCCTTATGATCCGCCTCCATAAGCAACAGATTCCGCGATGGAACACTGAGAATAACGTTCTCCAGGGCGACGGTATACTCTCTGACGTCGATCACTTTGATATAGATACACCCTGGTCTCATCATAAAGGGTTTTCCAATAGGGACGCTTGAACTTTGACAGCTGATTGCGGCCATGTTGTTTGAGTGACAGCTGTCAAATGCAGTGTGTTATATTCATTCCCTCCTCCCAAACCACCATGGCAGGTTACAGTGTCGAGCAGCACGTGCAAATCATAAAATTGTTTTATGAAAATGGGTCTTCAGTTCGAGCAACGTTCCGCGCACTTCGCCCGTTTTACGGTCGCGATGATCGTCCTGCCGAATCATCTTCAGCGACGAGGCGCATTTTTGGATGAATGGCTATGTCAACAAGCAAAATTGCCGTATTTGGGGCGAGACCAATCCACACGAGGTTCACCAAGTGGCAATGCATCCGCAGAAAGTAACTGTTTGGTGCGGATTTTGGGCCGGAGGCGTGATTGGTCCGTATTTTTTCGAAGACGATAATGGTGTGGCCGTCACCGTCAATGGTGAGCGATACCGGTCGATGATAACCAACTTCTTTTGGCCTGAAATCGAGAATATGGATCTGCACAACATGTGGTTTCAACAGGACGGCGCTACGTGCCACACAGCACACGCTACGATGGATGTTCTGCACGAGCAATTTACGGGCATGGTCATCTCGCGCGGAGGCGACGTGAACTGGCCACCGAGATCGTGCGATTTGACCCCGCTGGACTTTTTCTTGTGGGGTTTTCTTAAGTCGCAGGTCTATGCCAACAAACCGCAAACCACCGATGCCCTCAAAGTTAACATACGCCACGCCATCGATCAAATACAGCCCGATTTGTGCGCCAGAGTCATCGAAAATTGGACCTTTCGTGTGCGCGCCACCAACCGAAGCCGTGGCGGTCATTTGAATGATGTCATATTCCATATGTAATGGGGTCGATGGACCTTTCAAATAAAAAAAAAAATTCGCAAATATCTCTCCTACATGTATTTTTTTTTTCATTTCAAAGATCAAGCGTCCCTATTGGAAAACCCTTTAGAAGAGTACACTCTTCTTCTCAGTACCGTGGTGCGTTAACTCAGCCGTTTATAGGCAATTTCGAGTCAACGTTACATTTCATATCATTTCGGAGTGTCAGTGTATTATAATGTTGCAAGCACTATATACATATAATAATAATATATATAGGTAGTATATTACCCCACTCTTTTAATGTCCAGTCCCTATGCTCTCGAGCGAATTCAACTCGTGCTCGACGGTGGGCTGCCGTTAATTTTGGACCTGTTCTGTTGCAGCTCTTTTTGAAGTCAGGTTCCGTTCAGCAAGTCTCCTTGTGACGGTAGATGAACTTATGACCACTTGGCGTTCGTCACGCAGGTTTTGTTGGACTAAAGGTACGTTGTGCTCGACACGACTGCATCGGCTCTAGTGACAGCGACTCGCTCATTTCATATAAAAACTCATTTTTCTCTCATTCTAAAAACGAGTTTTTATATGAAATGAGCGAGTCGCTGTCGCTAGAGCCGATGCAGTCGTGTCGAGCACAACGTAGCTTTAAACTACGTTGAGGTGGCGATTTCGCAAAACAACGAGTTGGTTATAAACGATCATCTACTGCTGATGTAGCCCTGGGTCTACGTACCTGGACGGCGATTGAATGCTCGCCTGTAAACTCTTTGCACCGATGATCTACCGATTCGATGTCTTCAAGCGACCTCACGTTGCCCAAAGCCTGCTTGAAGTAGTGCTACAGCTTGAGATGGTTTCTCAGGAGTCGTATCAACGCCATCTAGATATATCATAGCCGCAACTCAGCTGGACAATGCCGTCATAGTTTAGCTCTTAAATTTTTTATTTACACGAACAAACAACAAAAACAAGTAGTGACGTAATAAAAAGCAAAAACAAAACAGTGCAACATTGGCGAACATAACCTAAAACTATAAGCTGATTTTGACGTCTAAGATTCTACATTGCGGCCTTAATATCTAGACGGCGTTGGTCGTATTCATTATTGACTGACTAAAGTAGCAAAAATACACGCGTCTAAGCAAGAAATGAACAACAACTAAAGAAATGACAAGGAATATCCTATACCCTCACTGTAGAAGAAAATAACGGTAAGCGCAAACTCTAGTCAAAACAGAGCAAACTCTTAGCATTGACCCATGCACCATTTTTTATTTATTTATTTAATTTTTGTTTTGTTTTAAGTGTATATGCCTACGCAAAAAGATTTATGCATGTATGTACTTATAATTTCTGTAAATGTAATTGATCCTTATTCTATTTCATATCCTTCATGACACGTTCAACTGAGCATGAATATCTATTACTCCTAATGTGTGCCAACCTTTTATGGTTTTCAACGTAGTCCATACACTTCTATCTACGATGGTGCGCCAGTATTTAAAGACAGTTTGGCCATTAAAACCAAAAGTTTTGTATAATAAATTTTATGCGGCATCATAAAGGGATTTATGGTGTAGCAAGACACAACTTATTGAATTAAGGTAGCGCGACAGTTCCAACATATTTTCATGCTTTAATGTAATGGGTTTTATGTCTAATGGTAAATACACACACTTAAGTCACTATATTCATTTGGTTTAGTATAAGAAGAAACTCATTTAGTGAAATACACAAATCTGTACAAATATTAAACACGTGAAAGAGACCATCTTCCAAACTAATGACAGCAACATATAGCAACATCTGAAGAAAATCCGGAAGAATATGTAGTTGTCAGGATACGAAAAGGGGACTGAATCGATAAAACGTTTATATTCTATCCGAATTTCAGGGTTGTACTGGGATCTATTACATCTACAGCAGAAGCAGCGTAAAGCAAAATGTTTTCAAAGAATGTCGGATGTATCTATACGAACCTATATCGCAAAATAGCGTCGTAATATTCTAAGACTTACCTCCGTAGATCTGGACTAGATGTGTAAGGCGCTGCGACTTCCTTTATTTTTAGCACAATAATAGCCGTAATAAAAATACAAATCACATTCACAATTGTCAGCAGCCCCGACACGATTCCATTTATGAAGAACTCAGTTGGTACGTAATTGGTGTAGAGGAATTTGTACGAAGAATTCCCGGTATATGGTTCTCCTTGCAGATGCGGCATTTTTATACCGGGATAAATAAGCCATATGCATGCGAGTCCCCAGAATAGACCCTACGTACACAAAAAGGAATGAAATGACATTTTTAAAATTTCCATCTGTATACATATACGATTGTCTTGTCAATATTCGTTTTCTACACTCCTGAATAGTGAAAGGAATACAGAAAAGGAGTGTTAAAGTTCAAAGGTCATGTGAAACGTGATGATGATTAATGCGAAAGATTGTATTTGGTATTACAATTGAATTTGCTTATTTGTATAATCTAATCACAATGAAATTGAATGTATATTTGTATATGTATAATGTATGTATTTGTATGCGTATCCGTTTCCTTTCCACTTTCGGATTTCCGTGTAAATTTCACAGACCGATTCTTTGGCTGTTTTAAAGCACGTGCATCGCGTCTTCCACCTCCCTCTGGAGCACCTGGAGCATTCAGACGAATCATCTAGTCTAAATCGATCCAGATACTGTCGTTATCCTTCATGCTACGTAATAAATTTGGTAAGGTTGTGATTCACTTCCCCATGTTTTCTGTTTACCAACTTCGTTATGTCGGGTATTATAGCGCCCACACATGGGCATTTCATGGATTTTATTCGTAGAGACGACTCATATGATGATCGCTAAGCGATCGTAGTGTAGCCTGAAATCCTGAGCCCTATTCGCATATTTTTTTTAATGTGGCTACATTCGTTGTCTCGACTATGACCTCAACTTACCCAGCTGGTATTTTTTTTATATGGAGTTTGACAGAAAGAAGAATCCATGGATTCTCCATGTATTGGCGATCTTAGTGTGTGCGCCCTTCGACCAGTCGAAGCGTAATTCTATCTGAGTTGCCACTTTCTCACTGAATCGAATCTCTCGAGATGCGTTTCTCACATCTAACGTCACCATACCACTAAGTGTTTCGTGCACGATAGGCAGCAAGGACAAATAAAGTTACGAAGAGTGGCGCAGCAGCATCTCATCATCATCCCTTGCTGTTTTAAGCAGGTAACCACACTGCATACAAAAATGATAAATATAACAATTATTTGTTTCAAACCTTAACTCATTTGCACTATACCCTCTACCACGACCGAGTCCTTTCATTTTGACATCTCAAGCCCCAAAAAGATGTTTTTGGAAGATCTTTATACCAGCAAATTTTAAAAGGTATTTAATTAGACAGGTTTGTATTGCCTCCTAGGTCCACGAAATAAATGAAACGTTCCTTTGTTTTAGAAAACCGATATATTTCGGGCGTTAATGCCCATCATCAGGATTTTTTAATCTAAACAGAACAGTACATTTATTAGTTATAATAAAATCTTTAAATTTGTAAAAATGTGGCATACTTTAAATCAATGAGAACAAGATGTTATAAATAGTATAAAACGAACAACAAAATACACTGACATTGCACTAATTTATGGACAACAATTACAAAAATAAATTAGGTGTAAATACTACACATAAAAAGATGGATGTCAAGTGTAATGCATAAGAACAGTGTATAGATATATAATTACGTCAAAATTTAATAAAAAACTACCCGGGGCCGATGCTAATTTCGGGCGCGGCCGAAATTTGGATACCCTTCGCTTGGGCTAAAAGTTTTTTCGGCCGTTTTTTTTGTTGCTTTGGTAAAGACACATTAATTCAAGGTCTTGTGAAATTGGTGAAACAAATGTTTCTTAGAAGAACCAAAATGGGGGTTGGGTTTGTATGGCCACCCCACGACCCCATGATCAGATTTGATCAATTCGTAGATATGTTTTGTGTCATCAAGAGAAACACGTTTGTGTGTAATTTTGTGGAAATTGGTGCACAAATAAAAAAAGTTTTTCTTAGAAGAACCTAATTTGGGGGGTTGGATTTGTATGGCAGCCCCATGACCAGATGCTCCGATTTTATCCATTCGTACATATGTTTTGTGTCAACAATAGAAATACATTTGTGTGAAATTTGGTTGAAATTGGTGAACAAATAAAAAAGTTTTTCTTAGAAGAACCTAATTTGGGGGGTTAACTTTGTATGGCAGCCCCATGACCCAGTGATCCAATTTGGGTGAATCAAACATACAAACAGCCTGCAACAATAAGAAGCACGTGTGCAAAATTTCAGCTCCGTAGCTTTTATAGTAGCCGAGAAAAACGCGCTGAAACAGACGGACAGACAGACAGACATCTCGTCATGCTGATCATATATGTATACTTTTTATATGGTCGGAGATGCTTCCTTCAATGCGTTACAAACTTCATGACAAAGTTAATATACCCTTTCACTATATGAGCGAAGGGTATAATGAATGTATGTATGTATGTATATGTATGTGTAAAGTGACAAAACGCGCTGAATAAATTTAAATTGTTTCCTTGATTAAATTGATAGATACGTCGGAGTAATGATGTGGAATCTGGCTTTTCATGATACTCCTAGTAGGTTCCGTTAAAAGCTTTGTTGCGTTTATTGCAATAGATTAACTGATACCTCATTGGGCCGAGAATTCTTAAGCTGGTGGTGGGTTTCCAGGGACGGTTTCAATGTAGCTATGGAGTGGAGTCTGAGGTAGATAGTTCGTTGCGATATTTCTGGAGGAGAGTATGCATCCCTCCATGGTTACATTAGAAATGATATGCCATGTTAACGGGTCCGAAGGATATATCGTCTAAAAAAATTTAATATAAAAACTCTTGGAAAATCCTTTCTTTAGGATATGCATTTTCCTATAGAGCGTGATAGGGGCGTTGGATGGAGTACAGTGGCAGATTTTTCCATCGTTCTATAATAGCAAAAATAAATTAAAATAGCATCTATCGATAGCGGTAACTTTTGAATCTTAGAAACTAGAGCCTTGAAACATTAAAAAAAAACTATGGACAGTGGTGCTCTACAAATTTGCCAAATTTCAAAACTCCGGTTAAGAATTCCCAAGTTAGGACAATTTTCCGTTAGAAAACACAAAAGTGTGGTTTGGGCAGTTGTAACTTCCGAACGCGAATAGGTAGGAAGGACCTTGAACTTGTAGTCAAATCAAGTAGCTCCACAAGGGTGTCAATTATCACCAAATTTGAAAAATAGTACGGTGCTCTGCAAGTTTTCTAAATTTTAAAATTTTTCTCTATATACGGTACAGGGGTCAAACTTTACACCTTAAAAGCAAACAAGACAAGCTTCACCGAGGAGCTCATGTAGTGAATCAGGTTTCATTGTGTGGCTTGGGGAATGCAAATGCTGTACATTTTGCTGTACATTTCGCAATGCTGTACGGCAGGTTCAAATGCTGTACGTCTGGTCAGCTTACCCTATGGCTTCATTCTAACGACGCGAAAACGGCTCGCAAGCTCCAGACATACAAATGCATTGGATTATATGGAAAGCTCATGACGAGCGAGAGCAAGCAAGAGCCGTGCCATCATTGTCCTATACAATGATCATAATAATCAATTAGGAGTGGTGTGAAGCGATGTCACATCATTCTTAATCATAACAATCTATGTATTTTAGTCAGAAGTATAATAAAATCAATTAGGAAAGGTGTGAAATATTAGCCAATTATTTGAAATGTGCATTGATTCGCAATTCGTTTAAATTGATTCTGTAAAATAAATTCCAAATAAGGTGAAGATTGACAAGTCCATTAAATATGAATGTAAACAGAACAGAATTTTATTTAAGTTCCAAAATTGTAAACTTTAAGTTTGTCCGTAAGCGACTCCCAACCCGAATAGAATAAAATTGTGTGAAAATAAAAAGAGAGTGTTTTCTTTAGTCACAACTTGCCACTGTCAAAACACGGCTCGCGAGCCATGAATTTGCGGGTTCTGGTGCACGATATGTGAAAACACGTCTCGCTCGTTGTGTTTTGACAGCTGCACGGCAGTCGCTCGTCGTGAGCTTCCCATATAAGCCAATGTATTTGTATGGCTAGAGCTTGCGAGCCGTACGGCTAGTCGTTTGAATGTAGCCAGTCCGATCTGTCGGAATCTTTCTGAAGATTCTACGTTTTTAGTTTAGAATATGTATATACGCCAAATTTAGAAAAAAAAAACGAGACCGAGGCTAATTCGGGCGAGGCCGAAATTTGAATACCCGTCACATTTGGATGAAACTTTAAGCTTCTTTTGTGTTAACAATTTCTACCGCAGCCCTATGACGTGTTCCGATTCCATCTGTTCTTATGTGCGTTGAGGCTAGTCCAGAATGAATTGGGTGAATTTTGGTTAAGATCAAAAAGAAAAAAGTTTTTTATACATGAAGTTGGAGGTTGGTTTGTATGACAGCCCTATTACATAATAATTCTGATTCCATCCATTCCCAGATATATTTTAGGCCTTAACTAGGAACACATTTGGGTGAAGTTTGCTTAAGATTAGTTCATAAAGAAAACAGTTTTTCTTAGAAGAACCTAATTCTCAGGGGTTGGTTTGTATGGCATCCCCATGACCCCATGGTCCGATTCCATTCGTTCCGACATATATACAGCGTACACTAAAAAGATACTTGTATACAAAATTTCAGGCCGAAACCCTAAAAACTGAGGGACTAGTTTGCGTTGCAACAGACTGACAGACAAACGGAGAGACAGACAGACGGACATCGCTCAATCGATTTCTCTCGTCACACTGATCAATAATATATTTAGTTTATATAGTCGGGGATGCTTCCTTCTGTGCGTTGCAAAATTCATGGCAAAGTTAATATACCCTTTCACATAGTGACGGGTATAAAGATTGACACAAGGCAATTAAAACCTGGCAAACTTTCCTAAATGATGATTTAAGGAAAATTTAGCCGTTTTATATTTTTCACTTGTAGAAATTAATATTTAGGGCGGAATTCATAGTCCCCAGTAATACTTAAGGGAACTCTTAAGGGACTGACGCTATTCATAGTCAGTCAATAAGCAAACGCTTAAGGGTTTCCTAAATGGCTCCCTTATTCGTTAACCTTCGGGCGGGCGCAATGCATCTGACAGATTAAGTGACCAGTTTTTGTTGCGCAAATCAGCGATATGAAAAGGGAGTGAACTGAAACTCACAGTAGCTTAATCTTTATCGACCAGCTACCCAAAGCAGTTTTCAGTTTGTATCTACCATATGTCTGAGGGGCGGGAGGGGATGAAATAATCTCTCAGATGTATTGCGCCCGATTGTGTTATTTTTTCCTTTCTATGAAAATTTCCACTTGTTATACTTTTCACATTGCGTAATACGTTGTGTTGACTTTTAGGCTCACCAAATTGTTCAATAGTGTGTTTTTAGTCAAATAAGCTCACATTTTTTAAGCGGTCGAGTTGTTGGAGGTTTTTTAAATATTGGAGCGACTGAAAGCGGAATATTCTTGGATAATTTAAAATGTGAAGGGTATAAAACTTTGTAAGCCAGTATTTGTTTCTAAAATTTCGTAGAACTGTTTCAAAAAGACAATGCAACAATAAATAGGAGTCTAAAATATACAGAAACTTAGTTTCATCCTTTTTTCTGCACTTAATCTGTCAGATGCATTGCGCCCGATCGTGTTAGGATTGGTATTGCGCCCGCCGGAAGGTTAAGGTACATATCTAGTAACCTTATATGAATTCATATATTTCTTGACATATCCTTATAGAACTACCTTAACTACCTGATTTTTTTGTATATTTTATTTGTCATTTTCCATACATATGCCCAATAAGTGAATCGTTTATTAAATGAAGCAACGCCATAATAAGTGATGTATATGAATACGAAGCCTCCTTAAGGGTTCCCTTATATAAACGAAACGCTTATTCCTTAAGGGAATCCTTATTGCTATGAATTCCGCCGTTAGTGTCGTTTTTTAGTTTTCCCTCAAAATTTTGCATTTCAAAAAACTGAATCCGCATAAATCGACACTTAAAACATCCACTTCGACCAAAAACAATACCAAATTATGACTAGGCAAAATTATGAAACACTTTTATGATCAATATTCATACAAATAGAAATAGTGAAGATTTTCATGCAAAGTGTTGCCATCTACACGCGTAGTAAAAAGCTATGCCTTGTGTCTATAGGAACGAAATGTCACATTCAGTATGGAATTCGTAGTCCTTGGAACATGTAATCTTGCTTTGGTGGTTCAAACGATTTAATGTCTTACGTCCAGTGCGATTTAGTTAGAATATTCAAAGATTATAAACGTATTCCGACGCACACCAAAGGTTCAGTTCACTTCTAATAAATCGACTTTGGTTAAACTGTTTGGATGTCGTGTTAACCGTTCTTTCAATATCAAATGTTTATTATCTCCTCTGAAAAATGCGACGTGGAGATTTCCCATTTTGCCTACCAATTTAAGGTAAAGAAAGCCCAAGATAAGCCTATCAGCGACATTAACAAACGATGGTTTGCGCATTTTGAAAATCTCCTCAATATGACGACTACCATGAGTAATACCAGGCGCGCACAGATGGTGGGGCAATTTGCCCCGGGCCTCTTGTCGATGCCCCGGCCCCGTAGCAACAGTGGTCTCGTATAGTAGACACATGTGATCTGCCCAATTATTACACAAATGGATATCATATCAATTTTATTTTAGATCGCTATTTATCTTGTTCGTCGCTGTTGAAAATTTAGAAGTTACGTCTCTTCAGCTACTGTTTCATTTATCACTAAGGTCTCATACACCTAAAAGACGCACGAAGCTTCGCGTGTATAAAACTATCATCAGACCCGTGTTCTTCTTTCTTCTTCATTGTCCCGTTATTTATACCGCTCCATGGCGTCGAAACGTGTTCGGTAATGTTTAATCCGTGTTATTTATTAGCCTCTGAAACATTGCTAGATAGTCCTTTCGGTGGTATCGAATTTCTGGGGCCGTTCGCGAGCGATATCAATCGCGCACTCGATATAGCCAAGAAAATCATCAAGCTGCAATGGGCGGGGCATGTACAACGATTTGACGATATATGCATACGCATGCCGAAGAAGGTGATGAAGCAGCTGCTGGGCTCCCACAGCTGGAGGACAAGGTCGCGTGACCGACAATTGGAGGTCAACGTCGGACTATCTTGCGACATTGGGTGAGGCTACGAAACACAACAGTTGTGTGTGTTCCGCAAACACCGTTCACCGTTCTAATCGCGAAACTGCCATTTTGCGGATCAAAAATAGTCTACGGTTCTTTTCGTTTATCTGATTTTGAGGAATAATATAAACGAATAGAGCCGAAGGTTATTTCTGATTCGCAAAATGGCACTCAGGAGGTCAAAACGGCAAACGTGTTAGTGGAACATACGCAACTGTTTTGTTTCATAACCCCACTCATTGATGATTAACCACAGGGAACCATATATATATCTAATACTTGCACGCCTTTAATATTCTGAGCTCGTCATTCTCAACAGTCGAAAAAGAGAAATCAAGGCCACGGTATACTTTATTTCTTTTACCGAATAAAATACTTAATCTTTCAAGGCGGGTGATAAAGTTGCCTTCGGTAAAAAGTATATTACAGATAATATATTTACTTCTAAGAAGACGTATATTTATGATTAATGATTGTATGACATTGCACCAAATAAATCCACATTTCAAATCTACTTTGGTTTTTCTTTGTAAAGAAACGCTTCTACTAAATTTTGACTTCCTGTATATCCTAAATAAAAACCTATCATATGTATATAAAATGTTACACGTTCTGAATGCGCATTCCTTATTTCTACTTGACAATTCTATTTCCATTTGTTACTTGTGATTTGATAAATGATTGTATTTCCGTTTTATTCTATTACCCCCTAGTTGAAAGGGAATTTGATGCGAAACAGTCGTCGTCGACAACATAAAACCTCTAAATATCCAACCCTGATTACCATGAAAAATGATCATCATACAAGTAACGGAAATGGTAAAGGCGGAGTATTATTTCATTTTATGTGAAAAATCGAAAAGACCGATTTGCATTAAATTTTTTGGTGTCATACGTATAAGTATAAATTCTACTTCAAATGGAGTGGAATTGAAAACTTAATCAAAGTAAGGGAAAAGGCACAGGCCGAAAGTTTTATACCCTTCACTTTTTAGTAAAGTTTTACCTTATTAAATGCCAACTGTTTCATGTATCAGCCGCGGCACAGTGTTCCCATCCCACCACATGTTTTCAGCTTATGCTTTGATTGATTAAGTTTAGAAAATAAAAGTTATTCTTCTTAGAAAAACCAGGAAATACATATAAAGGAATTTGGTAATTTGTGTTGGTAAATATAACACACACAATTGATTAAATCAAGCTCTTTCGTAATATGAAGGATATAAATATCATGTTGGTTGAATTGAAAACTTTACCTCCAGTGCCGGATTAAGACCCTTTGGGGCCCCTAGGCATAAAACAATTGCGGGCCTTTTTTTGTGAACTGTCTTCAACGAAACCTTTTAAATTATGTGTAAGAAATCCTTTCGTAAATAAAATAGATTACGAAATAAGAAAAATTTATTTTATTTCTCAAAAATTTTAGAGTATACAGGGTGTCGGGAAACTGAAGCATAAACACACCGGATTGTGATTCCTCATGTGGTTTGCACCAAAAAATATGTATTAAACATACCCTAATTCTTAACCTTTTTTTTTTGCCACAGGCATTTGAAAATTTTTGAAAAAATGGTTTTCTTGTACGACTTAGACCTCAATATCTTTAAAGCTAGACTAGCCAAAATAGCGAAATAAGCTAACAAATTTACCTAAAAATAAGACTAACCACATTAAAATCGGATAAGAGGTTTGGTTTTTACAGAGCTTCAAAGTCAAATTTTTTAGATTTTACCCAAAAGCAATATATTTTTCCATCTCAATTTTCTCCAAATTCTGCCAAGATGAGGTGCTTGTACGATTCGTTTAAAAATTGGCGCATAGTCTTGCAATCATATCTTCCTTACATAATTTTATTCTAGCTCCATTATCTCTAACAGTTTTGATACGTTAAGTGTAGAAAACTAGAGTTAATTTTAGCTCGAAAACAATTCAAGCCGATTCAAACTGCACCTAACGTTCTGCAATTTGGTAAAATTTATTCAAATTGTGTCAAAATAGAACAGAAATTAACCCTAGTTTTCTGCACTTAAGTCATTCCCTTTCATGCCCAAATTATGGATTTTAAACGGAGAATTTTTCTAGCAACGTTATGTCGTTCAGTAGGCATCTTTTATGATATTTTCTTGAAAAAAAAATTGTATGCGCTATAGTTAACAAATTAGAGCATGATGCCATTATGGCATCATTGGGACTGAAAGGGCACTTAGCAAGTTCCGTGTGAAAAATGAGATATTTGGTCGGCAAAAATCCTACATCGAAAATTGTTCTGCAGAATGGTTGGTGACGACCCCCAGATTATGGGAAAACAAGTCCCAACCGATTGGGGGTCCGCAACCTTAAAAAAGGGGGAAAGGGAGAAATGGGGGTTATTTTTCGGTTTTTTGCGAGTATTTCAAAAACGACAAAAAATATAGAAAAATAGTCTGAGAACGAGAAAAACAACATAAAATTATCTTTTCAATGATATATAACACATTAGAGATCTAGTCAATGCTTCGGCGCTAGCTTAAAAATAAATTAGAACTTTTTCATTTTATACCTTTTTTAAAAGCCCCATAACTCTTGAAATAATGTTAGTTCAGCCGTAACATTTCGTACAAGTATTCACAATAAGTTCAATATTATTTTGGGAGAAACATTGAGTCGCTCCGATCAACGACCCCCATTATCCCCCCATTTGAATTTGGCGAAAGGACATGTCCATAACTCCCCCCAAAATTAGAGCAGAGTGCTAAATTTTGGTTTATTGCGATTGGAGCGGTTAATAGCCCTATCCACCAAAAATTAGCTCATTCGGATGAAATTTAAGGGTACCTTCCATACAGCAAGCAACTAGCATTTATATGAATAGGGGACTTGCTGACTTGCCTTTCACGCCCAATGATGCCATATGGCATCATGCTCATGCAAAACCACCTTATAGGGTTTTCCTAAAAAAAAATCGAAAAATCTTTTGATTTTCCCTCACAACAACCTCTTTACAAAATAAAACCATTAAAATGATTTGCATAAAATGATTATTATCAGCAAATATGGGGAAATGGATAAATCAGTTTTTCGGCTTCACGACAATCGTCAAACCTTCTATAAAATTTCATTAAAAATAACATCCCAAAACCAAAAATTTCACGCTGGAAAAAATCAACTAGGTATTAACACTATTGGGATAGTCGAATATCGCACAAAAAGTTAAAATATATTTTTTACATTTTCTATGAAAAATCATTAAATTTCATGATGCCATATGGCATCATTGGGAGCGAAAGGGTTAAAACTGTTAGAAATAATGGAGCTAGAATAAAATGATGTAAGAAAGATACAATCGTAAGCCAATGCGCCAATTCAAATTTCACAGTTTTCAGTCGTAGCTTTTCTGAGACCGCATTTCCGAATTTGGTCTGAATTTTGACATCCATATCATAATAGCTATCGGAGAAACTATTTCACATTCAAGTATACATACCCAATTTTAGCTAAAATCAGTTTACAACTTGCTATACAATTGGAACGAAAATATTTACTATTCTCAAGGTGGCAATGCAGTAAGGATAAAATTATGCCACAACAAAAAAAAAGCAAACAGATCAAATCTCGCGGGGTCACTGTCAGTGTGAGTGCGGGGCCTCTAGGCACGTGCCTTAAGGATAATCCGGCACTGTTTACCTCCAACACAAAAGCGCAATCCATTATTTGGTAGAGTTTTTAAAAATCATGTATCGGATATGTATACATATACACATACTTTGTTACATTGTATGTATTGTATTGTATGTATACACATACGTAGTATACGGTAAATTGACGTCGAAGCAATTTTTTTGCTTTACCGAGGATGAGTTTCTGGCATATAGAAAAGTTAAATTAAATCAGATCAATGATGCATATTGGTTCCACTGCTGATGAAATGCAAAGATGCTCATGCACGTCATTAAACGGGATTGAGATAATATATGTACACTAGGGGGCTTTGCCTACGCTCACCAAACCCCCGCCGTTCGCGGCACTGACTGTCGACTGACTGTTTTGCGTTCTCGTATTCAATTGTATACTTATCGACAGCTTGTACGCTGATTGTTCGTCTGGATAATGGCTTAATGTTCGGGTACATTCGGGAATCATCGTAGCCAATCAGAACACGAATCAAATGCCATTTTCCGAAGTTAAAATTTGTATGTATAGAAGGATATTGACAAATTAATCAACACCTGAGTAAACCACGATTATGCGAAGGTGTCCTCTAGTTTGTCAACCCTAGAAACTAGTGAGAGTCCTTCTCTACTATGTAATTGCTCTCATCGAACTTGGTGGGGATGTGAATGACAATCACAACAATTCGTATAACAATAACAAAACTATATATTTATTTTCGATTTAACAATTATTACAAGTACATACTAATTTTAGAAACTGACCGTACTGACAATCTAAATCGAAATGGCGTCGTGTTGTGTTGAAAAAGTGTGCAAGTTTTTTTTATTGATTTATTTATTAACTTGATGATCGTCGCTTGAATCACATTGTTCATCAGTTTCTTGACGGACAACCGCGAACCGTTGCACTATTTCGCATCATTCAGATTCCGTAACATGTTTATGATCGATCCCACCTTCAGCTGTAAATTATGCGGCGGGGCTGCTGGCACATCAAGCGAGTTCAAAAACTCCGTCGAATAGTTGGTCGCTTCATTCTCGTCGATCGTAGTCAATTTCAACTTCTTGTCATGCCGCCACAAAGATGACAATTTCAGGCATGCATTAAGTTCATCCGCAGCAGTCGATTTCGGGATGACGGGAAGCGTTTGACGAAAATCTCCGGAGAGTAATATCAGAGCCCCACCAAATCGTCTCGAATCACCTCGTAAGCTCTTCATCGTTCGGTCAACTGCCTCCAAAGTTCGCTTATGCGCCATCGTACATTCATCCCAAATGATGATTTTGCATTCTCGCATCAATTTCGGTGTTGCCGAACTCTTGGTGATTGTGCACGTTGGATTCTCAACCAAGAGTAGATTCATCGGCAGCTTTAAAGCGGAATGTGCAGTTCGACCGCCTTCTAACAATGTAGCAGCAATGCCAGAGGATGCAAAAGCCATCGCAATTTGACATCTTGACCGAATTGTTGACAGAATCAACGACATGACGAATGTCTTGCCTGTCCCACCAGGAGCATGCAGAAAGTAAATGCCTCCTGTTCCATCGTCAACAACCTTCATAAGCGAATCGTATATGTTCTTCTGCTCGGCATTCGGCACATTTATTCGAACTCGTTCGGTCAGTTCTTCTCGATCATAATCTTGCTCCCGTTGCAAGTCGCGATTAATTGCATCGTCTATCAAACGATTTGGCGCTGGCATTCCCAATTTCGACAGCAGACTGCCGCACATGAGCACGGTCATGTCTTCGTTAAGAACTAACGCTTCGTTGCGCATCTCGTCGTTAATTTCAAGATCGAAATTCGAAGTTGTTATGCGAACTCTATGCTAAATCTCTTCAGCCATCTCGTCCTTGTATTTGTTCCACAATGCGGTCTGGATACGCCAATATGAACAGAAGAAGATGAAGGTAAAAGTGTGAGAAAGTGCACTGTCCTCATAATTTTGCGCGTGTTTGATAGTTATTCACAGCACAGCAATTATTTATCTCGTTAGCTTCTTCACCCAAAATTTAACGCAAAACGTCTTTTTTCACAATGAATTCCACAATCATTCTAAATTATCAAAAGCTTCATAACGAATTTTCCACCTTTGCATCGTCTAAAATCATCAAATCATTCGATAGAATGCAAAACTGTCTTCCTGAATTTTCCGAGTTTTCTACTAAGAATTTTATATTTCTTCATTCGAAAAGCTATTGTGGAAAAATTGCAAGCAAAAAAAAAATAATTTTCAAGTTTTCCAATTTTTCGACTTTTCCGAAGGGTTTTCCCAAAATGTTCTTTCGTAAAAATCTTCTGCTGGTAATTGCAAACAACTGAAAAAAAATTGAACCAAACCGGTCCAGCCGTTCTCAATTGATAAATTACTTCGATTTTTTCAATTTTCCGACTTTTCCGGGGGGTTTTTCCAAAATTTTCTTTCGTAAAAACCTTCTCCTGGCAATTGGAAACAACTGAAAAAAAAATTTTAAATAAATCGCCCCAGCTGTTCTCAATTGATGATTTTTTCGATTTTCCAGTTTTCCGACTTTTCCGGAGCGTTTTTTCAAAATTTTCTTCTGTAAAAAACCTTCTCCTGGTAATTGCAAACAACCGAAAGAAAATTTTAACCAAATCGTTCCAGCCGTTCTCAATTAATAAATTACTTCGATTTTTTTCAATTTTCCGACTTTTCCGGAGAGTTTTTCCAAAATTTTCTTCCGTAAAAACAACTGAAAAAAAATTTGAACCAAATCGGTCCAGCCGTTCTCAATTGATGAATTACTTCGATTTTTTCAATTTTCCGACTTTTCCGGGGGGTTTTTCCAAAATTTTCTTTCGTAAAAACCTTCTCCTGGCAATTGGAAACAACTGAAAAAAAAATTTTAAATAAATCGCCCCAGCTGTTCTCAATTGATGATTTTTTTCGATTTTCCAGTTTTCCGACTTTTCCGGAGCGTTTTTTCAAAATTTTCTTCTGTAAAAACCTTCTCCTGGTAATTGCAAACAACCGAAAGAAAATTTTAACCAAATCGTTCCAGCCGTTCTCAATTACTTCGATTTTTTTCAATTTTCCGACTTTTCCGGAGAGTTTTTCCAAAATTTTCTTCCGTAAAAACAACTGAAAAAAAATTTGAACCAAATCGGTCCAGCCGTTCTCAATTGATGAATTACTTCGATTTTTTCAATTTTCCGACTTTTCCGGGGGGTTTTTCCAAAATTTTCTTTCGTAAAAACCTTCTCCTGGCAATTGGAAACAACTGAAAAAAAAAATTTAAATAAATCGCCCCAGCTGTTCTCAATTGATGATTTTTTTCGATTTTCCAGTTTTCCGACTTTTCCGGAGCGTTTTTTCAACATTTTCCTGGTAATTGCAAACAACCGAAAGAAAATTTTAACCAAATCGTTCCAGCCGTTCTCAATTAATAAATTACTTCGATTTTTTTCAATTTTCCGACTTTTCCGGAGAGTTTTTCCAAAATTTTCTTCCGTAAAAACAACTGAAAAAAATTTGAACCAAATCGGTCCAGCCGTTCTCAATTGATGAATTACTATACATTTTTTCGCTCCATTTTTAGGGTTTTTTAGAAATTTTTTTTCAAAAACCCTTATGAAATCGATTTTGTCCGTCCGTCTGTCCGTCTGTCCGTCTGTCCGTCTGTTCACTAAATAACTCGCGAACGGCTCAACCGATTGTCATGAAATTTGGTAGGAATGTGTAGAATGTTAGTCTTTGGCACATATACCTTAGAAGTTGGTAGGAAGAAGAAGACAACAGGGTGTCCCGAACGTTTGAAAAAAGTCGACTTTTTTAGTTTTTATCGGAGATTGACGTATGGGTATTTAAACCAAAGATCTAAACGAGTACACCTCATATCAGTTAAAATTTTCCAGTTTCGAGTAACGGTAAAAAAGTTATTGGCGTTTAAAGTTAAACTTCCTTTTTTCCGTTTTTCTAAACCGTTATAGGGATCGGATGAAACTTTGCACAAAGATTGGTCGGTAGGGCCTTATATACGTTAAATATTAAGACTGTTGACTTTTGCAAAGGAAAAGTAAATAACAGTAAATTTGTAAAATTTCAATTTGTTCGTGTGTAGCCCCTCTTAGGTTTCCAAATATGAAAATTCTGCTAAGGGTTTTTAGAAAATGACATATAGAATATGTCTACGAATTTTCATTCGAATAACTGTATCCAAACCAGAAATATAGCCAAATAAGTATTTAGTAAGGGCCTTTCCCAAGGCAAGCCTCTTAAGCATTTCTTCAATGTATATCTTTTAACTTGATGAAACAATGAACATGAAATTTGGTGGAAATGCATAGAATGGTAATAGTGTTTGCCACAAAAATTTTTGAAGTTAGTAGAACCAAGTTAACAGGGTGTCCCTGAATAGCTGCAAAAGTATACTTGTTCAATACTCATAGGAAAGCTTGCGATGGCTCTTAGGACAGGGAACACAATGGAATTATTTTATATAAGGTTGCTTTTCCTTGATTAAAAAACAGTAACAGTAGATTTACAGCTAATAATTCAGTTCATATATAAAGCCAAGCCATCCTTACGTTTGCCTGAGTTTCTTTTTGGTCAAAGGCCATCAGAAATCTTAAATCGAAAAATGCGTTTAGATTTGCCTTGGAGTACTTTTATACAAACTGGGTACCTAAATAGTAAATCTAGCTAGCGCCTTTCATTCTGGAACGCGTTTATTTAGACCAATCCAAAAATAGATTTACAGGAAGCATTTCATTAATGTTGTGCACAATACTTATTTATTGCTTATAAAATATATGTACAAAAAATATTCACTATGCATTAAAATTCTAAAAAACCCTCGTATTGCGGGTGCAGCCCTCTGTACGCCGGTATTTTTATTATAACAATATAAGATAAGATAATACGGACTTGATAGTATGTATAGTGAAATTAGCTGTAGACCAAAACATAAAAAAGAGGAAAGTTTTGATGCCAAATTGTTGCACACCCTCCCCTCTATACGCACTTAAAGGTTACACTAATTTGAGCGTCACGTTAAGGGGGAGGGGATGACGAAAAGGGAAAATTGTTATTTTTCGAAAATATCTCGGAAACGATTAGTCCTATCGCAAAATGTCGTATAAGAACGAAATAAACAACATTTAATTAATTACATTTACAATGATATATAATACTCTGAACCTTTTCTTGGAAAATCATAACCTAGACCCAAACGTATTATGTTGAATTTACATTTCGCGCAATAACTTTTCATAGAGTAAAGGTAGAGTGATAAGAATTGGTGCTGATGCTGCCAAATGTAAATGTATTTGATTTATGCCAAAAATGACACAAAGTAAACCCGAAATCTGTCAAATTGCACATTTTCTTTTCTTCAGAAGCCATCTAAATTAGAAAAAAAAAAACAATATTTCTCTGTTCGGACATCTGTATAACAGTTAATTATTTTCTTTTAAATATAGGTATGTTCAAAAGTTCGTAGCAAGGTGTGCACTACAAGTGTCAAAAAACGGGTTGAAAGGTCACTATTACGTATTTGTCGATGATATTTGAAAATTGCCTTAAAGCTAGAACTAGTGACCTACATACCCGTTTTTCGACACTTGAAGGGTACAAATTTAGTACACTGAGCTTCAATGAAACCGGGCCACACGGTAAGCGCGAACTCTAATCAAAACCGGCATTGTGTTTGTTGCGTGAGTTAATGGATCATAGTCATTTGAATTGCCATTAAATGCACTTTCTGTTGATATAACTTTCATAGTTGTAAGTTTCATACTTTTTGAGAAAATTTAATTTGAGTTCGAAAGTGGCGAGTGGCCCGATTTTTGTAAAGCCGAGTGTAGATGGCAAATTCGTTTAGGTTCGATTGCATATATAAATTTTGCAATCGTCTGCAAAAATTAGGAACTCTACATAATTAAAAATGTTTTTTATGTCATTAATGAAAATAAAAAAAAAAAACGAGACCGAGGCTAATTCGGGCGCGGCCGAAATTTGGATACCCTTCGCTCTTCTCCGGGCTAAAAGCTGTTTCGGGCGTACCTACGACTTATATTTAACCCTCCCTCCCCAAATTCTTTTCCTTCCGTCTTAACAAAAGTTCCGTTGCGTCGACAATACAATATTTGTATGGGGTTTGGTTAGAATAAGTGCGCAAATAAAAATATTTACTTAGAACATTTTATTGGGGGATGCGGGAGCATGACCCCATAGTACGATCCCATTTGTTTTGATATTTTTTGTTGCTTTGATCAAGACACATTAATTCAAGGTTTTGTGAAATAAGTCTAAAAAATGTTTCTTAGAAGAACCAAAATGGGGACAAAACAATATTTGTGTGGGGTTTGGTTAGAATAAGTGCGCAAATAAAAATATTTACTTAGAACATTTTATTGGGGGATGCGGGAGCATGACCCCATAGTACGATCCCATTTGTTTTTATCTTTTTTGTTGCTTTGATCAAGACACATTAATTCAAGGTTTTGTGAAATAAGTCTAAAAAATGTTTCTTAGAAGAACCAAAATGGGGATTTGGGTTTGTATGGCAGCCCCATGACCCCATAGTCCGATTTGATCCTTTCTTACATACGTTGTGTGTCATCAATAGAAATACATTTGCGTGAAATTTGGTTGAAATCGGTACACAAATAAAAAAGTTTTTTTTAGAAGAACCTAATTTGGGGAGTTGGGTTTGTATGGCAGCCATGACCCCATTGTCCGATCTTACCGATTCAAACGTACAAACTGCCTGCAGCAAAAAGCAGCATTTGTGCAAAATTTCAGCTTCATTGCTTTTAAATTGGCCGAGTAAAACGGGTCGCAACAGACGGACAGACGGACATCGCCCAATCGACTCCCCAAGTCATGCTGATCATATAGTTATACTTTGTATATAGTCGGAGATACTTCCTTCAATGCGTTACAAACTTCATGACAAAATTAATATACCCTTTCACTCCATGAGCGAAGAGTATAAAAAGTAAAGGCCCTGCCTTGTGGAACACCTAAAAGAGGACTGAATGGAGTCGATACTTCGATAGTCATTCAACCAGTTTAATAGAGAGACAGCAAATTCAAAATTTCTTAGCGTTCTGAAAAGTACGAGTAGATTGAAATTAATTTTATCAAGGGCCGTTCTCAAGTCCGTGTAGACTGAGTGAATCTGCCACATATTCGCGAAAGACTTGAAAATACAATTTTCTTAAACAAGAACCCGTGTTGGTTGGATATGATAAGAGGTCCAACTAAAGAAGTAATAATATCGGTGACAATACTTTCAAACACCTTGGGAATACTCGACAGAATGCTTATTGGGCGGTAATTGGATATATTAACTTTATCATAAGACTTATGAATGGGAAGAACGTAGCTACATTTTCAATAAGAAGGGAAGTGTTCGGAACTAACTGATTTATTTTAAAGAATGAATAGTGGTTGAGCGAGATTCTCAGCACAATTTTTTAATAAAATTGGCGGAACTCCATCTGGTCCCGCAGATTAAGATATTCCTTTCGAGCTCAGCTTGTTTTTAATGGAATCAACATCGATATCTAAATTCGAAATATTTAAAATATTACCAGAGCAAGTAGGTTCGTATAACGAATCCTGCAGTGCTAGATACTTTTGAAAAATATGAGCAAATAAATTTACAATTTCTAAGTTATTATCGCTCCTCACATTGTGTAAATACATTGCACTAGGTATATCGCAATCAGAGATTTAACATGTTTCCAAAACGATTTGATATTAGGTATTACTCCTGACCTCTGACTACAATTTGAGAATGTAGGTCTCATAATCAATTTTGGATTTAGTTTTGCTCTCAGACCTTAACCGCGAAAATTCGTTGTAATGCACCAGTTTGCCAGATGTTTTATAAGTTATATGGGCACTTTTTTTCTTTTCAACAATTTTTTTTTTAATCATAAGAAACCCATTTCGGAATATTGTCATTATTCAAGCGATTACTGGGAACGAACGCCTGGATTAAATTATTTATCCATATTCGAAAAAATACATCTAATAAAGCTATTATTACAATTTTTGATGAAATTATTTTGACTAAAATTCAAAAAAGAGAACACTTCAATAATATCATAGCTTTTAGTATTATTATTATTTACTGAGCATGATGTTGATGTCCAATTCCCGTTGCTTAAGTTAAAGTCACCAGTGACAATCACATTGGCAGTTGGAAAAGCTTCGGCTAGGGCTAATATTTCATCCGCATGTAAGTGATAAAGATCGGAGGACGCGTCAGGAGGGAGGTATACAGTAGAGATGATAATGCGGGGCTTAGTATTGATGCTTACGAATAATTCTTCGATATTATTATGTTTATTTTTTACTAGGGCAGACTTGAAACACTTTTTAATTGCAATTAAAACACCACCACCGTCCGTTTTGCGAGAAGTAATATTATTTCTATCACACCGATAAATATGATAATTTATTAATCCAAGTTCCAAAGAAAAAACAAGAAAAAACACTAGAATTTAGCCACGTTTCCGTTAATATGGCTTCGTGGTACATTATTGACACGCTCTGTGGCTCACTTGATTGAGTCGCACTCTACGATGCTAGTAATCCAGAGGTCCGGAGATCGAATCTCGGCGTGGTCCAGGAAATATATATTGCAACATTACGAGTATATACACTCCGAAACTATTATGCAATGTTACGTTGACCCGAAGTAGCCTATAAACGGCTGAGTGAACGCACCATGCCCACAAGGGGTTACGGTACAGAGAAGAAAGATAGGCACATTATTAGTGACTTCAAAGTCCGATGTGAACGTTCAATCGCTCCGTTTGAAGCCGCATGATATGAGAAAGTGCGAGTACGTTTATATCAATTTTTTCTTATGCTCTGAACAATGCCGACTCGAATTGGGTGCCTTGGTCTGTAGTAATGACCAAGGGTTAAATGCCTGTAATTGCCCCATATAGCCTCCAGGAACCACCATCTCGAGAGATGCAGTGGCCCTGCACACGGACTCTCTGCATCATTGAGTTGGACCAGGGGCGAACCCAAGGAGGGGATTTAGGCGATAAAACACCCCCCGTGAATAAAATTCACACAACATATCTTTATTGATAAATCAAATACCTAAATGATGATTCAGACTCAATTCTTATAAAAATATGATATTACATTAAATTAGTTAGCTTATTGATAAATATTTTCTATGCACAGCCTACGTAAAATCCATAAAATTTAATTATCTAACAATGTTTAGGTAAAGGGACTATGACCGACGTCAGACTATCGTTTTACATCTATGATGACATTATTCAATGTAATAATTTGTAATAAAAAATTTAGTAATAAATTAATTTTATCAGTTTTGATTAAAAAGATATAGTTGCGGATTATACAGGGTGCGGCAGAGAAACTTAGTTATTTGAAAAAAATTCCCGAGCGGTGAGTTGGGCGGGTAGAGAGGTGGGAGGGGCACATCTGGAGGAGGAAGTACCCAAACTTGTTTCCCATTCTAGTCAGTTGCCATCGTGCTCTGCGCTAGAGAGCAGCGGACCTTCGCCATCGAAACCTACTTTTCTAACGGTCGCTTACTTGTTGCTACGCAACGTGGCTCGATTTGGTATTCCTACGATTCTCTCATTGGAATATTTGAAATCCCTGGTCTATGTCGATCGACCACGGACCATAGCTCACCTCAAGAACAACATTCGCGACGCCATTGCCAACATACCGATTGATATGCTGCCAAAAGTGGAGACAAACTTCAAAAATGGACTTAATCTGTTTATGCACAATGGGGGTCGCCATTTAACCGATATCATTGTCAAGACTATATGAAAAAAAAATGGGATATTGAATTCTCAAATTAAAGAAGAATTAAAACAATGACTGAACTACTTTTGTTTTTATTAACCTTTCAAATAAGTAAGTTTCTCTGCCGCACCCTGTATAATTGAAATACAAAAAAAAATCATATATCCAGTCGTTTTTAGTTTTTTTGTAGGGGCATTTAAAATGTTATTATTAGCGAGTTTTTAAAACCACTAAAATCAAAATATGACAAAATCTGTAAATCATATCTTTATTTTGTTAGACTAGGATGGATTTAAAAAAATTAATAATTTTGTTATAAATGGAATAAATTAAATGAAGTCCTCCCCCCAAAAAACGTTCGTAACGATCGGATACCGAAACTAGTTTTTTCCTAAAGGTAGCATTAAAAAAAGCAGACATTTATTTTTTGATAAAAAAAACGTTTTTTTGTGAAATTTAGGATATATCTAATAAGAACATTTGAAAATGATTATCTTAATCGTAAGGTCTAAGAGCATTTAAACGTGAGATTTCATGAGCCACTTTGCAAATACAAATCACCCCCCGAAATAAATTCCTGGGTTCGGCCCTGAGTTGAACTCAGCCTTCGCAATAGCCATCTTCTGTGGCTTCTCGGCTACAGGCGGGCAAGATGTTTCCATGGAGTAGCAAACATCACTTCTAACGCCTGTTCGAGTGGCAGGGTTCAACACGCTGGGAAAATCTCGTATAAGGCTATGGTCGCAGAACTTAATCGCCACTGGTGCTATAACGGAATAGTTCACAACGCTCAAAACTCTTCGAAGAACGGATCTAATGTCGACCAGCCATAGGGCTTCAGAAGATCGATATTTGGGCGATACCGAAACCCCAAGTGAACTCGCGGCGAAGGTTCAAATGAAGTTATAGCCTTTTCTGGCCGAATGTGTTAATTATAAAGTTGAAACGATACTGGTTGACATTTTCGGTGTTTGTCCCGATATGTAACAATAAATACATCCACGCTTAAAAAAATCCTGGCTTTTGCAAAAATTTATTCTCGATTAATCAGAAGTAAATATTTACAGGAACGGGCACGTGAGGTCTCCAAGGACCTCGCGTATACCAAAGTCCCTGTTGTCCTCTACTTCAGGTAATGAACTCCGAAGCTTATTACTCTAACTTGAAGTCTTTTTATCCCGTTTGTTCCTGCATACATACTACTTCGCCATTACTACTTCGCAAGTTCCATTTAGCTTTCTGAAATAACATGCCAGGGGAAGAAAAGTTATAAAATAAATAGCACTGAAGAAGTATAAAATATTGTTGGAGTTGAAGATGTTTTGGAAATTCGACTTAGAGGTTGTATTTTATATCTAAAACTGACGGTAACGCCAGTGAAACCCTAAATTTGTTCAAGATAAGGAATAATAAGATAAAACTTAAGGAGGTTTCGACGTAGAGAGGCTTGACTGTAGTAATTTATAAGCTTGTATGACCCTATATTTACGTGGCAAAAAAAAAGTGACATAGCATGTGAATCAATCGTTTTATGTAATAAAGCTTCTGAACTACTTTGCTAAAAACTTAACTAAGAGAATCCGTTTCCAAAATAATAAAGGAGAATTATGAACATACGTGATAAAGAATAAACTTCCTTCTATTATTATCGCTCACAAGAAAATTTCTGCAAAATATTGAATCCTCTTACAAACAAAAGGTATGAATTTATGGAACTCCCGCCCAAACAAATTTACGAGCTCATGTGTTTCTATCCGTAATGAATCATATTAGTCGGGTAATATCCTAAATTAACGCATTCCTATTTTATACCACAAATCGTGCGAGGTGGATCGTATGGGTCAGTTTGTGGTGATTATTAGTAGGATGCTTAAGGGCTACAGCGAACTTCTCAATTATTCACTGATTAATGGGTTTATTGCGGCTAAAGAATACTTATCGTGTTATATGCTGCAGACTGCTTTTTATTGGTATATTTAGCTAATTTAGGACTTATGTATAAATAAATTGTATATTCTAGTAAATTTTGTTTCGATAAATACTATGTTTTAAAGGTTTTACATGGACACTAGATTCAATCTGCTCGGGCTGCGGTGTAGGCACGTCGCGTCGTGGCCTGTTCTGGCGGTAATGTATCAGCCTATTTCTACGGGCTATCTTGGATCGTGTCATGGCCAAAACCAGTGCGTTGTTGTCACTTTTTCATTTGAAACATCTAATATTTTTTAGACAGATGCCTTTGAAAATGACAATACCAATTCATTTTTCGGCGATTGGTTCATCAATGGACAATGTAGCTACTATTGCTGTAATCTGACATGTATACACCTTTTTTGCGGGAAATCATATTAGGAATCATTTTTCGGTACGTTTATGCGGTATAGTTTCCGGACACCTTGTATATATTACTGAAAATTTTCGATAATTTATTCCGGCATCATATATTATGTTCACCTACGAATTGTAAATGGATTCCGACAGACTGTTGCTAAAGAAAATTTTGAGCTATTTTTTGATGGATATCTTTGGTATAATTTTTTTGTGAACAAAAAATTGAAAAATGTAACTGTTTCATTTCAAATATTGATTGTTCGCGCTATTAATATTCACCTCAATGGCAGATGTAGGGTAAGCTAAATCCAGAGATCGAAATGTATGAACTCATCATGTTACTTTGTCGGTTCATTTTCCCGTTCACCTAAGGTGTAACTTCTCTTTTACTTGGGGAATGTTGCTAATGAATGAATTGAAATGAGATGCTGATTCCAAGTTAAAGAATAGATCCTTGGAAACTCATTAATGTCTTGAGAATTTCCATAGAATGCTCCATAACGCAATTACACATGTGTCTACCTCTATCAGGTTAGTACATAGTGCTATATCTAGGGTGTCTCACGACTTATGGTACATACAATAGTGAATGATAGTACAACTTATTTGGGTATAATTAATGTTATATCTATCTATCTTTAACCGTTATAAAATTGTAGCATTTTTTGTAAATAGAGTCAAAAAGCTCAACTTGCCGAGCAAAATCACTTTTTGCCACACTCCCAAATATTTAATCCGAGTTTTGACTTCACTTTCTGAAACTGCATAAAATTCTACATAAAATAACTCTTTTCCGAATTAAATAATTTAAAAAGCTACCATTCAAACTTTAAAGAAATTCGAATTTAGATTTTTCATTGAAAATTCAAATTTTAAAATCGTAACGGTACTTTGAACTGACAAATGTACAAAGTTGACACAAGTTGCCTCTTTATGTTGGCTTATGTCGAACAAACTATAAAAATTAGATTTTAATCTAATTGAATAACATACAAATTTTGTATTTCCTCCAAGGGCGATTCAGGATGGGTTTGAAATAAAAGCTGTATTTAATTGCTTTAGTAGTAGTTTAGTAGTCTGGCTGGTTTATCGGTTAGTGCGCGCACCTTCGGTGCACAGGGTCATAAGTTCGAATCTCACCGTGGATCATGGTGTTTTTCGAACTCACGAGCTTGTGACGGACTATGATCTCACTCAGATGTTAAACGAGTACCCATTTATGGGGATGAATAACACTGCTGAGCGTGATGCTGATCTCATTACCTCAACAAAAAGCAGATAAGATCTTGGAAATGGGATGTCACTAACACATCCTGCGGCCTTAGTCCAATGTTGGATTGTCGCGCCTGTTATTTATTTTTTTTATGTAATTGCTTTAAATTAAACCAATATATTTCGGTCAGATGATGACCATCTTCAGGGTTTCTTCTAAAAACAATAAATATGTACATGACTTTAATATATAATAAATGGCCGTGTTTTTTAATTAGCTAACCTACACTATCCGGGGTAATTTTCATACAAACGCTAACCTGTGACTTTATTCAGGTTAGAAATTATATTGCTATCCAGATTTGATGAGCTTTCCAAAACTCGCCTAAATGTATGCAATCCCAATTATTTTCTAGTACGTTTTCCAATGACTAGCAAAAATTAAATTTTGAAATGAAAAGCTCTAAGGTATAGTTTACATGCAACACACAAGTGTGTGCAAAAAATATAGTTTTTGTTTGTAAATTCATGTTAAAAATGTTGTTCGTCGAATTCTTATTCTAACAAAATTATGATTCCTACATAAAAATATGTTTTCATTAAAAAAAAATTGCATGTTAACTTTTGCGTTTGTAAAGTGAAAACGGGGCTTTAATATTTTTGAGCAATGTTTTGAAATGAATGGCAATGCCTACGTGACAATTTGAAATTTAACCTGGATGCTACCCTCGATCGTTTTTTTTACGCGTCTGAGTTAGCAAACCTGCCCCCGATGTAAAAAAAACACGGCCAATGTAATGAATAAAAGGATGGTTATACCTTTTTTCTTTTTTGAAAAAACTAATTTGAACAATGACACATTGAAGAACAAAGACTGGCAATGTATGTTAGTGTAAGATGTTAATGTCAAACAGACAAGTTACATTGTGGACGTTATGGCATATTTATTTTTATAGGCAACGGATGTTGTACTACTTTTCGACAATGTAAAATTATTATTTAATCCAAATTTTATTAAATTGTAGTACGTATTTGAATATTTTTTTCGTTACAAGAAGTGTCCTCAGATTTAATAATTTGGTTTACTTCCTTTATTTGCAATTTGGTTTTATTGCGCTCATTAGCCAAGATTTTCGCTTCCTTAAAATTAAATTGATGGTTTTCTTTGATCGCATGTTTATAGCTAAGGCCGATAAATTTGGTCAGCGCTTTTTTGGTGTCGTTTTGATGTTGGTTCACGCGACTACCAAGCTTTTGTATCGTTTCGCCTATATACACTGCCTGTCATAACAATAGCCGCACCATAAGACGGACTGAACCTTGGAAAATTAAAGAGAGCACAGTTATTCTACATATTATAAACAAAATGGATACTTCAAACACAAATAATTTCACAAAAAGTTTCCTTTTATTTCAAACCGTTATTTCTCTATAAAGGAAAAAGTAAATTTCCGGTCTGTCATAACTATAGCCGCACTTGTTATTATTATAGCAAAAACTGATTAAAAAGCTGAGATTGAGTAAATTAATAACGGGAAAGATCCTTTTCAAATAAAATAGACTCTGAGAGATTGTTTTGTTTATGTTTCACGAAATCATTTCAACAGTTTTTCGAGTTTTAGGCTTATTAACTTGTTAGCATCGTCAACCGCTGCTTTTACATATAGAAAAATTTCTAAGCTCGTGATTTATTTTACTAAATTTTACGTTATAATGTTTCTCGAACGTTTCCTGTCTAATTTGGATCAATGGAAGTTTTTCCTATGCTGGAAGCTGGAAGTGACGAAATCAAGTATTCTATATGCAGACTCTTCTGTCCAATACTTTTAATGCGCACTTGCCAGATTTTTATAGATCTCAATGCAAATTTTGGACAGAGTTTCTTAATAGTGTTAAGCAGGGTTAATCATGTGTTTAAAAGTTGATGTAACAACCTCTAATACAGTAAAAACTTCTTTGGAATATCCTAACGATAAACTGTTTTCGATTTAATACAGAAGACATGGCACATAACGGATTTTTTAGCAAAAGATTGCATCATTTCTCGCCAATCATTGCACTTTAAGAAGGTCGCCCCTCCTTCATCAAAATTAGACAGGAAATCTTAAGGAAACATTATTACGTGAAATTCATTAAATAAATACAATTTCAAAGATTTTATATGTAAAAGAAACGGTTATCGATACTGAGAAGTCAAGCAAAAATCTTGAAACCCCGTTATAATGATTTATTGAGAAATAAACAAAATAATTCCTCAGAGACAATTTTATTTAAAAAGATTTTTCCCGTTATTAATTTTCTCAATTTTGGCTTTTTAAACAGTTTTTACCATACTGATTCCAAGTGCGGCTATAGCTATGACGGACCGGAAATTTGGATTTTCCTTTATAGAAGAATAACGGTTTGAAATAAAAGGAATTTTTGGTGGAATTATTTGTCTTTTTAATATCCCCCATGTATATAATATGTGGAATAACTGTACTCTCTTTCAATTTCCAAGGATCCGTCTGTTGGTGCGGCTATAGTTCTGACAGGCAGTGTATGTTGCGTCGCAGCTAGAGCAATATATTTTGTATACTACTCCTGATTTTTCCTCAGTAGGAATTTTTGACTTTAAGTTGGTATACAAAGTCGCGTTTTTTGCATTCGGACGCATGGCTATGTCGAGCTGCGGTACAAAATATTTACAGCACCGTGCAATCGATTCACTAAGCTTTGGTATGTAAACCATTGAAGAAAACGTTTTTTCGGCATTCGCTGGTAGTGATGTAGAGCTTTTTTCGGTTAATAGGAAAGCATAACTATTCAAGGTAACATTTCGAGTTTGTCGTACTTCGCCAATAATTTTCTCTATCATTGCGGGCGGATAGTTGTTTTTTAATAAAATTTGTTTTATCCGTGTAAGATTTTGATTCCAGAATTTACGATGGCTGATTCGGAATACTTTTCGGATAAATGATTTTGCCACATTGGTTTTCATATTATTCGGATGGTTTGAATAATAATTCAACAACCTGTTTGAGTCAATCGGTTTATGGTACCAATTCGTAATGATCCGGCAATTATTTGTGCGATGTAGAGTTAAATCCAGATATTCAAGTTTGCCGTTTTGTTCATCATTTGTGAATCTAATGTTCGACGAGTCATATTCGTGTAACGTGTCGAGAACTTGTTGAATCTTGCCAGCAGGAACAGCTGTAATGTGGTCATCGACATATGACTTCCAAAATAATGGGACAAAATCCAATTTGATAAGTGTTTCGGTTACAAGGTCATCTAATACACGTTCGACCAAAATCGGCGCAAGACTCGATCCCATAAATAATCCTGATTTTATTGAGTACAACTTTACATTATACCTGAAGTAGTTGCAATCCATGAGACAGAATCTTGGCAAATTTAGAAAAACTTTTTTAGGGATTTTTGTGTGTTTGCTAGCATACCGATCAAAATCTCTTTCGATGAGGCGCAAAGCTAAGTCTGTCGAGATGTTAGTAAAACAGTTTGTAACATCGAATGATACAAGCTTATGATCTGACGGTATAGTTCGCTTGATGACTTGTTTTACAAATTCCGCGGATATGAAAGAAAGATGGATATGTTGTTAAATATATTTAATATTTATTTATTTATTTATTTCACCGCCAAATACTGGCTGAATATGCAAAATACAATGATCCGAATAATTTTGTTGCATTAAATTCGGACCCGACAACATATTTGCAAAGAAAAAATAACTGACTGATATCCACTTTAAATAATAAATGCCATAAGTACATTGATGAGAAACAAGCAAAAAGTCTTAAAACATATACAGCAATTCCACCGCGTATATTCGGTCAACTGAAAATACATAAACCAGACCGACCACTACGACCTATTGTTTCCACCATAAACTCTGCAGCGTACAAAACATCAAAGTTCCTCGCAAACATCCTGAGGAAAGCGTTTCAGTCAAATTTTGCCCTAAAGAACTCCGCGGAATTTGTAAAATAAGTCATTAAGCGAACTATACCGTCAGATCATAAGCTTGTATCATTCGATGTTACAAACTGTTTCACTAACATCTCGACAGACTTAGCTTTGCGCCTCATCGAAAGAGATTTTGATCGTTATGTTAGCAAACACACAAAAATCCCTAAGAAAGTTTTTCTAAATTTGCTAAGATTCTGTCTCATAGATTGCAACTACTACAGATATAATGAAAAGTTGTACTCAATGAAATCAGGGTTATTTATTGGATCGAGTCTTGCGCCGAGTTTGGTCGAACGTGTGTTAGATAACTTTGTAACCGAAACACTTATCAAATTGGATTTTGTCCCATTATTTTGGAAGTCATATGTCGATGACCACATTACAGCTGTTCCTGCTGGCAAGATTCAACAAGTTCTCGACACGTTACACGAATATGACTCGAACATTAGATTCACATATGAACACTGAGAGAAAAATGTGCAATGAATTCAACAAAATCATACAATGAAATTCACAACATACAATTTCACTAAATTTGTAGTGAAAGTTATTAAATTGTAGTGAAATTGATTACAATTCAGTTGTTTTTACTGGTGCTGGCCTATTGTAAAATTGATTGCAGTGTAATGAATATGATATTTGTATGGATGCCCCAAGTAGCACAAACGAGTTGTAAAAATGTTATATAACCGAAATACAACCATGGTTATATGACAATATTGTTAGGAAAATGGTTGTAAAAACGTTTTAAAAACGTTTGCTAAACCGTAAATAAGAGGTTTTTGCCTGGCTATAAACGTAACATTATTGTTGTAAAGTCGTTGTCTTTCAGACATTATTGTTGTAAAATCGTTGTGAATATAACTACAATTTCGTATGCTAAAAAATTGAAAATTTAATACTTTTTCTTTTTCAGAATTGACAATTTTATTTATCTTAGAAACTTTTTATCTCAGACATATTATAATATTTTTTTTATACCTTTTAATTCAAGGAAATTGCCTTTTTATCTATTTGGCTCAAGCTGGAATCGAAACTGGTCCTCTTTCGTGCTAGTCTGTCACCATTGCCATTGCGCCAGAAGGGAAATACTTCTCATGTTCTCTAAATCTGAACTACTTCACGCGCAATGCATGGCGGTCGCAAGATTGATTCTCGATCATGCGATGTTTAATTTTTCTTTTTTTCATATGCCAAAAATTCTATTAAAATAATCCCTTTATGATATTTGTTTCCGCTTAGCTCTGGGAAGCTTTTTACCCAATATAATTGCAAATATCAAAAAGATACTTTCAGTTCAAATTCTAACAATTGTGTTAAACTTTAAACCATGTTGTATTTGTAACAATTACGTTATTTTATAACAAAATTGTCCAAAGAACAACAATTGAGTCAATTTTTAAACAATAATGTTACAAAGACAACATTAAGGTCTTCAGGAGAACAAATTGTCCCAAATGAAACCATCTAGTTAATTTTGCAGCAAATTTTTAAGTTTAGACTCCAACAAAATGCTCACTTTTGTAACTATAACCCATATTGTTGATTATATACCTAAAATATAACCAAAAATCGGGTTGTATATCTAACCAAGGTTATTTTGTGCTGGTTGAGGATAGTAACATTTATTGTGTTTATGGTAATTTTCACCACTGTCTGTAATAATTATTATTGCATGGTGTACATGAAATTAACAACAGCGCGTAATAATTACGAAACTGTCAAAAAATAAGACGACTAATTTATTCGCATAACTTGTAATCTTAGATAGCTTAGGTGTAGGACGTAGGACTACGAAACGATAGGTCCCCGGTTCAATTCCCAGTAGAAGCAAATTGTAAAAAGGTAAAGTTAAGATAGGGAAAAAGAAGTTAAGGATAAAATAGAAGTAAAACATAAAAAAAGGTAAAAATAAAAAAAGGAAAAAATAAAAAAAAAACACTTTTTGTATTTTTTTTCTATTATCGCCAAATTATCTTCATGGTAAATTTTATTACCAACCAATTGTTAATTTTATTACAGCGCAATGACATTTTTCATTACAGATGTAATAAGTTTTACATCAGTTGCAATAGGGTCAAAAATCATTACAAATGCAATCGTTTTTATTACAGTTTTAATACCTTTCACTACTACGGCAAACTTGAATATCTGGATTTAACTCTACATCGCACAAATAATTGCCGGATCATTACGAATTGGTACCATAAACCGATTGCCTCAAACAGGTTGTTGAATTATTATTCAAACCATCCGAATAAAATGAAAACCAATGTGGCATCCGAAAAGTGTTCCGAATCAGCCATCGTAAATTCTGGAATCAAAATCGTACACGGATAAAACAAATTTAAATAAAAAACAACTATCCGCCCGCAATGATAGAGAAAATGATTGGCGAAGTACGACAAACTCGAAATATTAACTTGATTAGTTATGCTTTCCTATCAACCGAAAAAAGCTCTACATCACTACCAGCGAATGCCGAAAAAACGTTTTCTTCAATGGTTTACATACCAAAGCTTAGTGAATCGATTGCACGGTGCTGTAAATATTTTGTACCGCAGCTCGACATAGCCATGCGTCCGAATGCAAAAAACGCGACTTTGTATACCAACAGTCAAAAATTAATACTGAGGAAAAATCAAGAGTAGTATACAAAATAGATTGCTCTAGCTGCGACGCAACATCTTTTTCTTCTTCCTTGCCTCGTTCTTTATACCGCTCCACGGTTTCGCGTTGCTCGACCTGCGGTGTAGGCACATCGCCCGTTTTGGCGATAATTTCTCAGCATATTTCTACAGGCAGCTCTATCTTGGATCGTGTCATCGCCGAGACCAATGCGTTGTTGTTGCTTTTTCATTTGACATATCCAGGTATTCTTCGGTCTGCCTCTGGCCTTGGGTCCATCAAGTGGAACTTCCATTGATATCGCTTTCTTTGCGGGGTTCTCAGGCGGACGCCTTTGAACATGGCAATACCAATCCATTTGTCGGTCTTCGAGCTTTTCGGTGATTGGTTGGTCTATGGACAAGCTGCCTCGGATGTAGCTACTCTTGATGTGGTCTCTTTTTGTTACACCAACTGACATGCGTAACATTTTCATTTCAGTCGCTGTCATTTCTTTCGCGTAACCTTCATACATGGTCCAGCATTCTGATCCATACATGAGTGCGGGACGTACAGCCGTTTTGTACAACTTGCCCTTTAGCTTCAGTGGCATTTTCTTATCGCAGAAAACTCCTGAGTTTTCTCGCCACGTCATCCACCCAACCTTTGTGCGGTGTTTGATGTCATCATCGCATGTAGCTCCGCTGTTCACCACCGAGCCAAGGTACTTGAACTTGGTACAAGACTTAAGCTACGATACAAAAGCTTGGTAGTCGCGTGGACCAACATCAAAACGACACCAAAAAAGCGCTGACCAAATTTATCGGCCTTAGCTAATCATGCGATCAAAGAAAACCATCAATTTAATTTTATGGAAGCGAAAATCTTGGCTAATGAGCGCAATAAAACCAAATTGCAAATAAAGGAAGTAAACCAAATTATTAAATATGAGGACACTTCTTGTAACGAAAAAAATATTCAAATACGTACTACAATTTAATAAAATTTGGATTAAATAATAATTTTACATTGTAAAAAACTAGTACAACATCCGTTGCCTATAAAAATAAATATGCCATAACGTCCATATTAAATACAGCTTTTATTTCAAACCCATCTGAATCGCCCATGGAGGAAATAAAAAATTTGTATGTTATAAAAATTGGGATCTTAGAATTTTGGAAAATTGCAAATCTTATAGAGAAAAAAGCCAGGCCTAAAGAAGAATGAGTCTAAATACATCAATGAAACTTGTTTCTAAAATTTGGAAACAAACTTTGCACTGGTTTCAAAAATATGTGAAAGTGTACTTGCTGAGAAAGCGGTAATTATAACAGTTAATCCTCGTTATTTTTAAGTAATTTACTCGTTAGTTCACCAATCCGCCAGTTTAAATAGTTAAAATTTCGCCATATTCTAGAAACTGAAGTCGTGGCCCACTTCCTAGATGATATCCCGTTATCTCTACTCCTCTGCTATCAGAAATTTGGTGGCAAATGGACGAATTTCCGGCTCACAACGGGAGAATTATTACGGAATTCTTGAATAATGAATTCCATGAAAAATGGATTGGACGACCCGGGCCTGTCGCATGGCCTGCCAGAAGTCCAGATTTAACGCCGCTTGTATGGGCTAGAGCAAAAAATTAATTAAAATTAACAATTTGCGAGAAAAAATGGAAGGGGCAATTCAGGCGGTCTCTTCTGTAGGTGGCTTATTTGAGTCCGATATGGAGGAGGAAACTTCGAACAGTACTTGTAATTTTCTTCTTCCTTGCCTCGTTCTTTATACCGCTCCATGGTTTCGCGTTGCTCGACCTGCAGTGTAGGCACATCGCCCGTTTTGGCGATAATATCTCAGCATATTTCTACAGGCAGCTCTATCTTGGATCGTGTCATCGCCGAGACCAATGCGTTGTTGTTGCTTTTTCATTTGACACATCCAGGTGTTCTTCGGTCTGCCTCTGGCCTTGGGTCCATCAAGTGAAACTTCCATTGATATCGCTTTCTTTGCTGGGTTCTCAGGCGGACGCCGTTGAACATGGCAATACCAATCCATTTGTCGGTCTTCGAGCTTTTCGGTGATTGGTTGGTCTATGGACAAGCTGCCTCGGATGTAGCTACCCTTGATGTGGTCCCTTTTCGTTACACCAACTGACATGCGTAACATTTTCATTTCAGTCGCTGTCATTTGTTTCGCGTAACCTTCATACATGGTCCAGCACTCTGATCCATACATGAGTGCGGGACGTACAACAGTACTTGTAATTTTAAGTTCGTATATTTGATAATTTTGCTTTTTCTTTTTTTTGTTTTTTTTTTATTGAAAAAAAAAACTTTTTGACTAAATAAAACTCGTATAAAAATTGTGGAAACGTTTACTTTGGCTTTCTCTTAGGACCACGTTTTTTTCTATTTAACACGTAAGATTTGCAGTTTTCCAAATCGTAAGACCCTCATTTTTAGATGTTTTTTGAAACCTAATATAATGAGGCAACTTTTGTCAACTTCGTACATTTGTCAGTTCAAAGTACCATTCCAATTTTACAATTTGAATTTTCAATGAAAAATGTATTTTCAAATTTCCTTAAAGTTTGAATGGGAAAAGAGTTATTTTATGTAGAAGGAATTAAGAATTAGAATTAAATATTTGGGAGTGTGCAAATAGTGATTTTGCTCGGCAAGTCAAGCTTTTTGACACTATTTACAAAAAATGCTAAAACTTTATAACGGTTAAAGATAGAGGGGTCCTGTAGAAAATTAATTCTACCCAAATGAGCTGTACTACCATCCACTATTGTATGTACCATGAGTCGTGAGAAACCCTGCATAGACAGCCGTAATTGTACAGCATTGTACAGTGCTATATTTACTTTACTATGGGCACATTTTAAATTAAATATATTAAAAGTTATGAGTGACGAGTATTGGAAAAAAGTGGGATATAAACAACAGAGGACGGAGGAAAGGTTCAGGGTTAAAAACACAATTATCGATAATACTATTGGAATTGTGAATTTCTATCATGTTAAGGAATTGAATGGTATACTCACGCAATTTACTACCGGTGGAAGTAGTGAAGCAGATATGGCTACACCTATCAGTGGCCCTGTAGCTCCTAATAACAAAGCGACGGCCACTCCAGTTCCAGATGTCAATGCCCAGCACACTCCCATCCAAAGGGATCTTACATTCCCTCTGAAATATTTATTGATATATTTATTAGCAAACTCAGCATAACACCTTACGACTTTAGGGGCATTTTATCAAATGTAAATCAGGCCGAGTGTCGCGACGCAATGTAGCGGTATAAACAACGAGGCAGGAAAGAAGAAGAAAGAAAAATTATAAAAAATTTTTGTTTTAATTTGTTCATCACTATTCAGCATTGTTTTCTTCGGCGTCACTTATTTCGAATACCGATATGTCGTGCGAAGAATTGCCGACACAATCTGAAAATTGGTAGAGAATCTGGTGCTGACTCCATGCCAGCATCTGAGTCCGATTTCGTCTCGGAGTCTTGCCGTTTTGTAATGGATTGGATATAAAGGCCTCCTATGAATGTCCCGTTTGTTGGCTGAAATGAAGACACTGTTATAAAATAGACATATACAAAATTTACTATTTCAGTGTGAAACACTAAATCCTGGAGCTCGACACTCACTGTCGACCCAAATCGTACAATGTTTTCGCGAACAATATTTGACAGTGATTATGAATATCGGCTGATCGGCTGGAGAGTCTCCATAGAAATGCAGACAATCGTCGTAATTCCTGTATTTAATGGAATCCCTCGCAACGAGTTGCCACATTTTCTTCAAAACAAAAAACCACACGCATTTTGAAACTTTGCACACTATTTCTCGCGTGTTCATCCCGTATTTTATTTGACGGGTATAATAATGAAATATAATATAAGAGTAATAGAGGTTGCCTTTCATATTTCGGGATTGGACAACCCTAGTGGTGCAATCTGGCAGCTGACAGCTCTATCGTAAAGTTTGACATTTTTTAGGTTATACGTACTCAGAACGTTTTGACATACGACCGCTATTTGTGTTTTTTACAGTAACTTAAAAGATTCATCTCGGCCAAATAATGGAATTAAATTGTGAAAATTTTCGTGCGATTATTTTTTACAACTTTCGACGTGGATTAACTCAGCAACAGTGCATGGATGAACTGAATTCAATTTTTGGCGATAAAGCTCCATCAAGGACCGCAGTGTTTATCGATGGTATGGTGAATTCAATCGAGGTCGTAGTTCACTCTAAGACGAATTTCGAGAAGGTCGTCCGAAATCAGTTGTTGTTCCGGAAACCATTAATGCTGTGCGCGAACTGATATTGCAAGATCTTCATGTGACCTATCGTGAGATTGAGACAACCTTAGGCATTAGTGGGACCAGCATACATTCAATACTGCATGAACATTTGACTGCCAAAAAAATTTGTTCGCGTTGGATCTCACACAATTGGTCAATCGCTAAAAAAAGGCTCTTGTCGATTGGTCGAAAGAAATGCTCAAAAATGCGATCGCGGTGCTTGGAAACACGTCTATGACATCGTGATGAGTCGTGGATTTACGCGTATGAGCCCGAAAGTAAACAGCAGACTGTATGGGTGTTTCAAGATCAGCCAAATCAAACAAAAGTTGTTCGTGCACGAAGCACTTCCAAGGAAATGGTCGCCTATTTTTTCGGAAAAACTGGACATGTCGCAACCGTAGCACGAGAACAACGCAGAACAGTCAATTCTGAGTGGTACACAACCATTTGTTTGCCAGGAGTACGTTCCATTTATACGATCTGAGTGAAAATAGTTACTAACATTGACTTTACGTTGATGATGAATGTAAACACTAAATATGGATCTCATCGAGTTATAAATTGTTTTTGGTAAACATATTTTTGAATTCAACGGCTGTTGTGACATTTCCATATTATGTTCTCCTGAGAGCCCTCTCACAACGCTTATAACTACGACAATAGTCATGCGATGACTACAGCTACGACTATAGTTAATTCCGGAACGTACTCCTGTTGTCTTCCAAGAAATCAGGAAAACCAACCGCCGAAGACGGATCACTCTCCACCACAACAATACGAGCTCTCACACATCAGCTCAAACAACTGCATTTTTGAGCACTCAAAACATCGATTTGATGGGTCATCCGCCGTATAGTCCTGACTTGGCACCGAAACCCGTACGTAAAAAACAAACTCAGAGGTCAACGTTTCTCTACACCAGAAGAAGCGGTTGCTGCGTTCAGAATGCATGTTTTGGAGATACCTCAATCAGAGTGGCAAAGGTGCTTCGACAATGGACTCGTATTCTGTTTTTCCTTAATTATGTACTTCTGAATCCTCGAGTTTCCAGGACGAACAAACGCACAAAAAAAAACGAAAAACCGTCTGGCTTTCGATTGATACCAAATTTATACCAATCCAATCATATTTATAGATGGCGGGCTAAGTTCACACTTAGAATTTTAAAGTTGCTATTATTAAATATACGACTAGTACAATGAAGCATATTATTATTTTTGACTTGAAAAGTTAATGAAATTAAATACATAACCATTTTATTTGCAAAATACGAGTATATGTACATATACAGTCGAGAACGGATAAGTGCAATCGCCTCCGGCAGCAAGAAAACTTGCACTTATCCGTTTTTTTCACTTATCCGTTTTCGGACAGTTTCAGAAAAAAACATACATAATTTCAGATTGAAGGATTTTAAGCGTCCAAAAAGTATTAAAGTATGTGTTAGGCTGAGTAGTTCTTAATCGTTTAGTAAATTACTCTCTTCAACATTTTCAACATCTAAATTGCTTTCAACGTCCCAGCTTTACTTAATTACATTAGATTCCCCATACTATGAGTGGTAAATTTATCGACACTATGGAATATTTTCTTTTTGTCGCATTTGAATCTCAAAGTATAAATCCTGGAGACGCCATGTAATTGAAAAACGACAACTTTAACAGGGAGAACAAGAGAGAAGAAAAGATAAATAAAACATGGTTCCGTTGCACGAAGAACAATGTTAAAATTAGGCATCGAAGTTATAAGCAACAGGATTATTAAAAGATTCTTACAAGGATGGTTTACTAACAACAACAAAAAAGGACATACTCCGCCCAATACAAGATAGGCAACAACAACTAAGCTAGATTACGGTTAACTAGAAGGAACCTTCCAAAGCCATCAATGATTTTCAGTCATGTTCTTCGCACGGATGCAACTGCTTGTCCTTGGAAAGAAATGCATTCTGCAAATTCCATTTTTTTTTCAGTGGTAGAAAAAAAGCGAAACATTTAACTGCGTATTCCAAGGCAAAGATAGTAAAGATACAGTATTTGATTGCATATCATACAGATCCACATGTAAGATTCTCCTATAATGCAAATTATGTTGCACCGATCGCCGCACCGAACCAGAAGTTATCGGGATTATTTTCGGCTAGGAAACAAGATAAAGTGCCCATAAATTCACCCCTTCAGATTAAAACTTCGATAGTCCTCGAATAAATGTTGATCATGGCATTTTATTAATGTTAGCCTGAAACCCCTTTTAGCGAGATCATAGTAGTTATCCAGAAATTCAGTGTCAAATTTTGACTTTCCATTAGGATGGTTCAGTAATTTGATTGGAAAAGAAAAATATTTTGAGTTTTCGTGATTTAGTAAAAAAAACTTACCGCAATAAAATTCCGTTTTAATTTTAATTAGTCCCACGAGAACAGTAAATTTTACAAATTGTCCACTATGTTTGAGGAAAAATAATTAAGGTTAATAGTCAAGCTAAGCTGAATAAATCATAATGTAACTTTCATTAAAATGCAATCGATTTTATGTCAAAACCGAGACGGAAAAGGCTCCAATTTCGAATTAAGTCAATGAATTGCACTCATCAATGATAAATCAGAATTTGGCGCAGCATAATGAAATCTGAAGAGTTTAAAACAAAAGCATAACTGCTTAAACCTTAACAATATTTCCATTTTCAAATAGGCAAATGCAAATAAAAATTTACCACGCTTTCTTCTATTTTTTTTGTAACTCGTTCGAATTTAGTTATTTTAGGGGTGTCTTTGTATCAATAAATTTGCCACTCATAGTATGTACACATCATGTTTTATCCAGCCGATACGCACTAGTATTTCCGCGTTTTTATTTTAATTTTCTGGTTAAATTTACAGTAATCCCCATTTTTTACCTCTGAAGTGGACAGAACCTTCAGAAAAACAAATCGCATCAATATCCAGGAGGAAAAAGTACAATCTTATTCTTAAACGAATGCACGAAATAGAAAATAGAAATTTGCACTTAACCGTTGCAGTTTACGTGTGCGTATGCTTCACCTTTCATACATTTTCGTTGCACATAAGCGAAATTTGCACTTATGCGTTTTGCACTTATGAAGACAATTTTATATGAAAATCATGTGAAAAATCATGGGGCTTTCAAAAATTTTGCAGAAATGCGTTTTTTGCACTTAAGCGTTTTGCAGTTATGCGTTCTCGACTGTATTATGACTTCCATTTGTTCTTTATACATTCATATAATATTCTAAGCGAACCGTTCACAGATGCAAAAATGACTAGTCAAGAAGTTTTAAATCCGATCTTCGTAGCTAGAACGTTATCAACTAGTCAAAAATGGCTACAAAGCATAATCTCTTGTAGCCAAAAAGCCCGCCAATGACATTGATGTACACTAATTTTATAATTTCCACGCCATTAAGTTTTATGTCACCCAAAGCACTCAATGCGAAAATAGAATGAAATGCACATAACTACTAGAAGTGTGCTTCATATCAAATCATCGTTTAAATTTGCATTGTTATTAACTAGTCCAGGAGATATAGGCTTTTGATTTGCATGGAGTTAGGTAGCTTTTATTTTTTAATATATCTGAACAATTGCCGCACTGGAAATTGACTCTTTGAATGAAATAAATTACTGTAATTTAAGGAAAATGTCCATCCATTTTCTTTTTTAAAATTAAATAGTTTCGAAAATAGCATTTCTTGAAACGGTAATCTTTTATTTTACCGTTTCCTGGAAGGAAATACCTAAGCATTTGTCGCGCAATAGCACTGCCATCTAGATAGACAGGCCGGATTATCAGCTGATCTGTCAGTGGTCATGCAACACTAGTAGTGCCATGGTTGGTCATGGTCCGTACTGCCAAAGTACCGCTCAGTACAATCCACAAATTGTCCACAATCCAAATATCAGTGGCTGTCAGCCTGTCATTTCGTGTGACTTGCTATGATATACACATGCCAGTGCGTTGATTTTTGAGATAAATATGGTAAGTACGATGTTGATGTATACTATTTTACCACTTGCACATCAAAAACACATTAAAGCACCTTTGTTTCGTAATAAACGCTCGGCATATTTAAACTTTTGGGTTCAGAAGCTCTGGAGGTTGTGGGCTTTACAAATGTCAACTGTCACTGGTCACGAACGCACTTTGTCCACTTGTAGTCGAACAAATTTCTGCAGTTCGGCCTGTCTATCTAGATGGCAGTGGCAATAGGTATACTTTTTTGATAAGAAAATAACTTAAAAATAGCGGGTTTTATAGCCGGTGCAGGCTGATACTGAACTTGATTAAAATTAATCCAGTTAAAGCCCTGGACCTGGATACCAGATAGAATTGTATGTTACAAAATTCAAAATGCATCATAGACATAGAATGTACGTACTTGCATTATTGAAAGTGCAGTACAATATGGTATAATTGTCCAGGAAGCGTGACTAGCTACCACAGAACCGGAAAATATGTATGCAGATGCCCGGCTCTCCATGAATATGTTAGAAAGCACGTGATTGCGCGTCCAAAGAGAGATAAATATTATAAATCCGCTGAGCGGTATTACCGTATTGATAATTTAAATTTCCCAGATTTAGCATAGTTCCATATTCTGCAATAAATTTTGAGTTTGGACTGTTTTACATTTACAAAGGTTGCATTTTTCTTGTTCTTTATGTATTTTGGGGTGCTGCGCCCAAATCCGTAGCTTCCCACCAAAATGTTATTTCGAAACAGGGTCAAAATTGATCGGAAAGCTCTGAAACATAAAAGGACACTAACTATAAACCTTGATCGAACGTGGGCATGCGGGGTGTCATATCAAAAAGGGCATCAAGTGTATTGCATTGTTCGTTTCCTGTTTCAAGGAAACTAAATGGAATAATTCAGGCTTAAATAGAAAATGACGGATTTGAAAAGATACTGTTACGGGAAACACGAAAATTTTTCATTTGAGCCCGATTTTCTCCATTGAGGGTCCTTGAAACAAGTAACAAACGCCGCATATGGAATGTACTCGACGTCTTCTTTGATATGACACCCCGCATGCCCACGTTCGATCAAGGTGTGTAATTAGTATCTTTTTATGTCCTTTTTCAGAGCTTTCCGATCAACTTTTTTTTAGCAAATTTAATCGTAGAATCTTCAGCTATTATAGATTCTGAAAAGTGAGAAAAGTAGTGACAACTTGAATTATTCTCGCAGGTATGGTACACGGAAAACACGATCATTTACAATTTAAGCTCGATTTATTCCGTTGGGGGAAACAAATACCAGATATGTAATCTACTCGGTGGCCTCTTTGATATGATACGGCGCATGCCAGTCCAGATTCCTACTCACCTTGACCAATTTAGACTTTTTCAAAAAGCTTCATCCATTTAGCTTTCAGTGAAATTGAACTTAAAAAATTTACATGTTTGAAAACGCAACCACCTGGCTCGTCTTGCTGTGTGGATTTTAACTCATCAAGTCCTGCTTGAGAATTTATAAAAAATTCAGCCGTTTAGCTTTCGGTTAAATGGAACCCATAAATTTGACACCTCAGCGTCAAAAAATCACAAAAACGCAACCGATTTGGACAGCAAGACTTGCAATTTATTTTTTACAACCAAACGGACTATCGATTACGAGTATGGTCAACCATTTAGCTTTCCAGTAAATAAAAGTGTTAACCATCTCCTAGACTATTTAAAAAGTGACTATCGATTGTAGCGTACGCTTCGCTTTAAGATTAATGTCGCCAGCAATTAATGGGCCAGCAATCATGTTTTCTCTGACGTGTTCATGGACAAGATTTCACAAAAAAGTACAGTTTCGGAGTTTTAAGCCAAAACACCGAAAAAGTCCGAACATTTTGGGATTTTTCGCGGTTTTGGCCCTGTTTCGCAACTAAATTTTGGTGGGAAGCTCCGGATTCCAGCGCAGCTCGTAATGACTAGACTATATTTATACCCTTCGCTCATAGAGTGAAAGGGTATATTAACTTTGTCATGAAGTTTGTAACGCATTGAAGGAAGCATTTCCGACCATATAAAAAGTATATATGTATATATGATCAGCATGACGAGATGAATCGATTGGGCGATGTCCGTCTGTCCGTCTGTTTCAGCGCGTTTTTCTCGGCCACTATAAAAGCTACGGAGCTGAAATGTTTTACACGTGCTTTCTATTGTTGCAGGCTGTTTGTATGTTTGATTCACCCAAATTGGATCACTGGGTCATGGGGCTGCCATACAAACCTAACTCCCCAATTTGAGTTCTTCCAAGAAAAACTTTTTTATTTGTGTATCAATTTCAACCAAATTTCACACAAATGTGTTTCTATAGATAACACAAAATATATGCAAGAATGGATCAAATCGGACCATGGGATCATGGCGCTGCCATACAAACTTAACCCCCCAAATTAGGTTCTTCTAAAAAAACTCTTTTATTTGTGTACTAATTTCAACCAAATTTCACACAAATGTGTTTCTATAGATAACACAAAACATATGTAAGAATGGATAAAATCGGAGCATGGGGTCATGGGGCTGCCATACAAATCCAACCCCCCCAATTAGGTTCTTATAAGAAAAACTTTTTATTTGTGCACCAATTTCAACCAAATTTCACACAAATGTATTTTCATTGATGACACAAAACATATGTAAGATTGAATCAAATTGGACCATGGGGTCATGGGGCTGCCATACAAACCAAATCCCCCATATTGGTTCTTCTAAGAAACATTTTTTACACCAATTTCACAAAACCTTGAATTAATGTGTTTTTATCAAGCAACTAAAAAGTTCAAAACGAATGGAATCGTACTGTGGGGTCATGCTCCGGCAACCCCAATAACATTTTCCGAGTAAATATTTGTATTTGCCCACTTATTTCAACCAAGCCCAAAACTTTTGTCAAGACGGAAGAAAAAGAATGAGGAGGGGGATTAAATACAAGTCATAAGTACGCCCGAAAAAACTTTTAGCCCAAGCGAAGGGTATCCAAATTTCGGCCGCGCACGAAATAAGCCTCGGCCTCGGGGGTTGGCGAGCGAAGCGAGCAAGGGGCGAAGCCCCCTAGTTTTATTTACAGAGAAGTGTCATATTTAAGTATCGCACGTTTTCTAATATAATAATAACAAATTGTAAAACTATTTTAACATTTCTTTTTACCTTGAATTTATTTTTGCACCTCCTTAAACTTTTTTTAAGAAATAAAATTGTTATAGCATGTATTCGACATACATGCGACATCAAAGGTTTTGAATAATACATTTTACACTGGCCTGTTTTGTAGTCTGGGTGGTGTAGTGGTTAGTGCGCACACCTTCGTTGCACAGGGTTATGTGTTCTAGTTTCACCGTGAACAAATTCAGTTTTTGGTGTTTTTCGAAATCACAACCCATGTGACGGACTATGATCTCACTTAGATATTAGACGAGTACCTATTTATGTGGATAAATAACACTTCTGGGTGTGCTGTTGATCTCAACACTTAAAAAAAAGCAAGATCTTGAAAATTGGAAGTCATTAAGACATCTGTGCCCATTGTCTAATGTTGGACTTTCGCGCCAGCTATTTACATTCAAAGTATTTCATTGAAGCTATTTCCTGGGCGATATGGGAAGGTGATGACTTTTATAAGGTTTCATGTTTTGCAGTCACTTACAGGGTAGCCTTTGATGTTCTGCACACATACATACATTACAATCAATACATTTAAAAGTATAAGCAAATAACTTTGATATGTTAAACGTTTATCCAAATTATATGGTAAATCCTGACGGGGGGAATGATGTTTATCAGAACAATAGATAAAAAAAAAACGGTAAGCTAAAAAAAGTCACCAAGGCTAATACAACTCGAATGTTGAGGCCTAGGGTTCAAGTATGCAAATTTGCGCCAGCCATTATTAACCCTTCGCTTTCTAAGCGATATGAAGTTTGTAACGCATTGAAGGAAGCATCTCTGACCATATAAAATATGTAAATATATGATCAGCATGACGAGGAGAGACGATTGGGCGATGTCCGTCTGTTCGTCTGTTGAGACGTGTTTCATTCGGCCAATTTAGAAGCTATGAAGCTGAAATTTTGTACACTTACCTACTTCTTTTTATTGCTGGCAGTTTGTGTGTTTGATTCGCGGGACAATGGGGTCCTTGGGCTGCCATAGAAACCCAAGCCCCCAAATTAGGTTCCTGTAAAAAAATGTTTTATTTGCGCACCTATTTCAGCCAAACTAGATACAAACGTGTTTCTATTGATGACACAAAACATAAGTAAGAATGGATGGAATCGGACCATGGGGCTGCCATATAAACCCAGCTCCCCAAATTAGGTTCAGCTAAGAAAAAACTCTTTTTCTTGTGCACTAATTTGAACCAAACTCGACACAAATGACACCACAAAACATGTAAAACCCTATGGCTCTGTCATACAAACCAAACCCCCCAAATTAAGTTTTTCTAAGATTTTTTTTTTATTTGTGCAATAGTTCCAACTGAACCTCACACAAATGTATCTCTATTGATACCACTCCAAATTAAGTTCTTCTAAGAAAAGCTATTTTATTTGTGCAATAATTCCAACTGAACAAATGTATTTCTATTGATATCACCAAAAATATATTAAAAACGGGAAGGTATCGGACCATGGGGTCATACAATCCCAGCTCTACAATTCGATTCTTAGTCAAACTCGTTTTCTTTCTGCACAAATTCGAATAAAACCCTACGTATACATGTGTCTGATCTAAACCAAAATTTTTTGCAATTACAATCCTACTATGGGGTTATCCCCCCCCTAAAAGACTTCATACGATTTTTTTTATTTGTACACAAATCCTAACTAAACCTCACACATATGTCGCGTAACATATGTAAAAAAAATCAAAGGAATCATATGGGAGGTTTTTGGAGCTGAAACCACACAACCCAGGAATGGACGGAAACGGAACACAAGTCATAGGGTCGCCGAAGAAACTATAAGTCCGAATTAAAGTAAAGGGTATCCAAATTTCGGCCGCTCCCGAAATTACCATCGGTCTCATTTTTTTAGGTAATGTTGATAATGTTTAACCAAAATACCCGAAAAATAATAAAAAAAAAAAATCCAATACGATTCGTGCATATCACTTACTCCCATTATAGACCAAGCAATGAAAGCCTAAAAAGGCGGTGTAGAGAACATCGAAGGGGGTAACGATTTTTTTCTTCGGTTTTTTATCAGGAGTAGTTAGGAGGTAAAGGTACTAATTTTACTCGGATCTGAGGGGTGCGCTAACGCGGGGAGAGGGGGTTAAAGGTGCAATTTTTGGTGTTTTAGTGTTTTGGGCTATATCTCGAAAACGGTGAGTCGCACAGAAAAAAGTTGTGAGTAAGCGTTAAAGCTTTCTAAATATCCTATTTATTTGCCCATACTTACATATGCAAAATTCCTAACAGTTCTTCCGATATTGTTCAATAAAAGTAAAAAAAAATTTTTTTTTGCATTCTGTTGACTCTGGTGTCTCTCCGATTTGTTTTTCAAAAAACTTTTGTAGGGTAAAGTTAGTAAGTGGTAAATTTTCCTTAATTTGATATACTTCTTCTTGGCTTGTCTCGTATCATTCGAGAGTTAAGAGAGTCTCAACTACTTCGTTGAGACTCTCTTAACTCTCGAATAAAAAAAACATCAACACAGCGTACATGCATATAGCCAATCTATAGATATAATACATGTATACCAATTATGTTATGTGGATGTTTTCTATGTGAAATTTCTGATTTTTAAATTAGCTGTATCTGGATAACTGTTAGGAATTCGACCTATGCATGGAAGATGAACTTTATAGGAAATTGTGTAAGCTTTAATTCTTGCTCAGACATTTTTTTTGTAGAGTTCGCGGTTTCGGAGATTTAGCGGGGATAGAGCTGATAAGCACAAGAATGGTATATTTGAACCCGCTCTCCCAACGTTAGCGCACTCCCAATGACTGCGTGCTTTTAGTATGTTTTCCTCGTAACCACCCCTTATAAATTCATGAAATAAAAAACCGTCACCCCGCTCCCGATTTTCCACAATGTTGGTCTTTACACTTATAAATGGGAAAAATTAAATTTGGAAGTTTGGTTTAAGCTGTTGAACTTTTGACTGATTCAAGACCAGGCAACAGAAAGTATATCAAATGACATCAAATTGCACACTGCACAAAATTGTCTTGCAACATTTTACTGAAAAACGATCCCGGGAGGCACCAAAACCAAACAAATGTGGAAAAAACGAATTTTTCGACAATTTTCGGTTTTGAATAGGCTATATATCGGGGAAACCGTTAGGAATCCGACATATGTACGTTTAAATAAGTTTTTGGAAATTTAATGGGCTTTAATACTACCATACAAATACTTTCAGGAGGACTCACCGCTTCCGAGATATTTCCGAGATTAAGTCGAAACCCTGCAAAAATAATCCTTTAGCTCCCCCTCCCCACGTTAGCGCACACCTCATGACCGCGAGCTTTAAGTATGTCTTACTTCGAGACACCTATTATGGATCCTTGAAATAAAAAACCGTCACCCCCCCCCCCCCCCGCGGTTTTTTCACAATGGTTGTCTTCATTCTGATGAGTATAGAATATTACTTCGTTGAGACTCTCTTAACTCTCGTATCATTCGAGACAAGGCAAGAAGAAGTATATCAAATTAAGGAAAATTTACCACTTACTAACTTTACCCTACAAAAGTTTTTTGAAAAACAAATCGAAGAGACACCAGAGTCAATAGAATGCAAAGAAATTTTTTTTATTTTTATTGAACAATATCGGAAGAACCGTTAGGAGTTTTGCATATGTAAGTATGGGCAAATAAATAGGATATTTAGAAAGCTTTAATGCTTACTCACAACTTTTTTCTGTGCGACTCACCGTTTTCGAGATATAGCCCAAAGCACCAAAAATTGCACATAATTGCACCTTTAACCCCCTCTCCCCGCGTTAGCGCACCCCTCAGCTCCGAGTAAAATTAGTACCTTTACCTCCTAACTACTCCTGACAAAATACTGAAGAAAAAAATCGTCACCCCCTTCGATGTTCTCTATAATGTCTTGTTTGATTGGCCTATTAATACATTGTACTTTTTGTTGTGGACCTTACCTTCCCTTCATTTCATCTGTAGGCCAATCGGTGAATCCCCATGGCATATCAGTTGTCCCAACAATTAGCCCAAAAATGAAGCCGAATAGCAGCGAAATGAATATTCCTAATGCCAAAGTCATGAAGCCAACTCTCTGCAATAAAAGTGAATTGAAAAGAAAAATTATTTTTGCTAAGTAAACCAAACGAACGTATACACAAAGAACAGTTAATGGTGTAAGAAGAAATATTAGCAAGGGTGGCGGCGCCAAATTAAAAGTATGCAGTCAAGGCGGGGCGGGTGGATGAAATTGCTTAATGTTTAAAACTTATTGTTGCCCATACCCGTAGATTTGACGTTTCTCGGGAAGAAAGGAGAAAAGTTTTACAACTTAAATTTTATTATCGTGCCATTTCGGAAGGTTTTCAAAATTTTCCGAATTAACTTGTTTTCTTTCAGAATTTCATACAGACGATACCCTGGCCTTATGAAGTCCTTATGCATGAAGAAACAATGGTAATCAGATTGCCTTTTGTTTTAGGATTCCAAAGGATTTATCATCGGGATTTTACAGAAGTACGCGCTTACATATATATACATGTACTAGCTTATAAATAAAATTTAATAATAAAACGTTTTTGATTGTCGTCATTATAATATGCTTGTAGTACGGGTATTTCATTTGTAAAGAGTTACATGTACATTGTATGTATGCACATAAATAGGTACTTATATAATATGTATACTTCGGATTATGTTTATGGACAGTTGTATGGTAGATGATACCAGGTTACCAGGAATACATTCAATATACAATAAAAAATTACCCGGATGGCATGTTTATGTTTATTGAAAATTGTCAAATCAAGCACCTAATTTAGACATCTTTCAATTCCACTCGTTCCTATATGTATAATTAAATTATTTTTAAAAAGGGCCAAACTTAAACATCCAAAAAAGAGAGTTTTGATGCCAAATTGCTGCACACAATAAATTTGTTGAGCGGTATTGAGTTTGAATAGTTTTGATCGGCTGCAAATCGTTAGCTCGCATTTAGTCGGCACTAAAAAAGATTTTGCCTGTCCTATTTATTTAATTATAGTTAGTTGAGCATTCGGACTATCAAGTTGGCTAAGCATGTTCAAAAAAGATCGGATGGGTATAAATGTGGTATCAATTGGAAGGGAATAATTGCTATATCCATTTTTGGAATTGAGCTAACGAAGAACGCGACAATTCATGAGTAATTAACGGTAAAACATTCGTTTCGATTCCTGACTAGTCAAGCTATAATTGAAACACACTCTGACTCGAGTCTACTAAAATGTCCGCTTGGCCATCTGTGGGTCATTGTCAGGACTCAAACCGAATGTTTTACCGTTAATTACTAATCAATTGTCGCGTTTTGCGTTAGCTCAATTCCAAAAAATGCATATATAGCAATTATTCCCTTCCAATAGATACCACATTTATACCCATCCCATCCTTTTGAGCATGCTTAGCCAACTTGATAGTCAGAATGCTCATCTAACTATAATTAAATAAATAGGAAAGCCCAAATCTTTTTAAATGCCGAGCAAATACGAGCTAACTTTATATAAGTTATATTAAGTGGTGGTGCTGGGTGTGGGTGTTTCTGTAACAAGAAATTTGGCCGTATCACAAAACACAAATGAACCCCCAAGTCTTGGCAAGTTAATAGTAGGAATCAGACATAAAAAGTCAGGGAATTTTGATTGAAATAAATATTTATTGAATTAATAACTTACATTCCTTTCTAGCTCATTTGTTGCAATATAATGGGACTACTTTGAAGGATTTTACCTATTTATTACTAATCTTTGAGCCAAAGGCCTTAGTTGCCAGTGCTTCCCATTGCTATTTATTTACTTTGTAATCTATTATATTGTAAATACACATAATAACAATTAATATTACTACTCCAAATGATCAAACTCCAGTTTCCCGTGTTCGGCAGTTACAGCTGCCCAAATCTTACTATTGTGTTTTCTAATCGAAATTGTCTACAATTCGACAATTTTTGAGCGGAAAATTTTGAAATTTACCAGACTTGTATAAAGCATTGCACTGTGCATGTAAATTACAGCCGTGGAAGAATGCGATTTTAATTTTTCACAAAAAATGTACTGTACTCCATCCGATTCCCCTATCAGCCTCTTTAAGAAAATAATTAATACTAAAAGCCTCTGCGAGAGTTTCCGAATATGTCCATCAAGTCCAATAAGAGCCCAGTGGACCTGCATGGCATCACTAACCATGAAGGAATGCATACTCTCCTCCAGAAACATCGCAACCAGGATATGCCACCCTTCTACCGCTCTGGAAGCTCTCCTCGGACTCAATTCCGTACATGTGCCACGAAAGCCGCCCAATGAGGTATCACTTTACCTATTACAAAAAAAAAAAACGAAACGAAGCTTCGAAATATGTAGGTACCAGGAGGGGTGCTTAACCACTACACGCCCATTATCACGGTATTTTTTTTTTGCTGGACTACCATCTATAAAAAAATCGCTGCGCTGCGATATTAGAGAGTGTGAAAATGAGGACTCTACTCCTATCATGACACAAAAATTTCCCTACTTCTAATAAACAAATACATATGTACATGATTTCTGTCTCAATCTCTCGGATAGTCAGAGCGTCAGAGACAGGTAAATGCTGGAAATAGAATGGATGCGGCAACAGCAGCAGCAACGATAATGCAGTTCAATGCATTTTAAATGGGTGTCATCATGTTGGCAGCAAAAGCTGTAATAGAATAGACGTCATGACGTCACCCATTGAAATTGTATTAGGACGCTGCTGCTGTTGCTGCATCCATTCTATTTCAATCAAAAGCGTGATCGTGATCCTCACAATGCTGCTAAGACACTGAACACTGAAATTGAGTTGACAAAGCACTGAGTATCGACTGTCCAATAAGTGGAAATCGTAGGCTAAACACGTGCAACAGGTAAAAAATGTAACAAAGGTCATTTTCAATTGTCCTTTCTTAAAATATGGTTTTAAATTGTCTAAAATATTTTCTAACAAAATGGGACCGCCAATTTAAACTGACGGGAAATCTTGATTCCCGGCTCATGGGGTTGGAAAAATTTTTGGGCTTGCCCTTTCTAAACAAGATCCTGTTTACGCTACTTTGCATGAAACATACATTTGTGCTTCACATGCTGATGATGTTTTGTAATTGAGAACATTGGTAACTTTAGGGCCATAAAGGAGCCCTGTTTAGTATCAACAGAATCTTACTTTGGTAAGGTTTACCATATACAGGATGGCCAATTTAAAGTGGACTAGTGTAAACCATGAGTAATTTTTTTATTTCTGACCCGATGTGTTTGAAATTTTTACATAAAAAAATAGACACTTGGGAGATATGTTTACACTATGTTAGCCTTTAGATGACGGCCTCGGGTGGCTTCGGAAAGTTGGGATCGTTCTATGGTATGTTCCATTACCTTTCACAATATTTCTGGCTGCAAAGCTCGGATCTCCGCTACAATATTTTGCTTCAATTCCTGAATTGTCCTTGGTTTGTAGACTCTCTCCTTAAGGTATCCCCACAGAAAAAATCTAGTGGAGTTAAGTCTGGAAATCTGGCCGGCCAGTTAATTGCAGATCCTCTGGAAATGACTCTTTCGCCGAAAACGTTCGTTAAAATCTCCATTGTAGCTGCAGCGGTATGACAAGGCGCTCCATCTTGCTGAAACCACATATCTGGTCGGTTTTGGACAAAAAGACGAATAACATTGTTGAGCATCTCACAATTAAAACGACCTTCTTCGGGTTGATGTTGTTGCATCTGATTCAACGCCGGCTTCCACCCGCTCAATGATTTCGTCCATCCTCGCACTTCGTCTCCGGGCTCGTCCAGGGCTATTAACGGTTCCTTGTTCTCGAAAGCGGCGAACAATTCTGCGAATCTGATCTGATCTGATCTCGAGGGAGCAACTCATACATGGAGCGTTCGCCGATACTCGCGCTGTGTCTCCACAATCGAATTATTATTCCGTGTGTAAATTTGTATTATTTGAACTCGTTGTTCAACCGTATATCTTTCCATGTTGTTTTTTCAATACTAACGCATATGGATCCTTTCCATTTTATTTTATCAATGTAATTTTACAAAACCCTGTATATATTTGAGCAACGAGACAAGCATTCATTCATTTTTTGTTATTATGGTGTCATTACCTGACGCATTTTTACGACTTAATTTCTAAATCAATTGTCTCATAATGGTAATTTTTTACCTTTAAACATTGAATTATTGAATCGTTAGCAAAATTTCCATTTTACTGTCTGCATACGTACTTTTTGTGAATGAAATGGTTCAAAAATAAACTCTTTTATAAAACCTACCTAAAACGACCCTTCCTCAACGCGTACCTATCAGGAAAGTAGTGTACACATATTTCCCATGTGTCTAATTTATTCTTACCAAATTTCAGAAAAAAATATTATAAAATAAAAAAGTTATGCATGGTTTACACTAGTTCACTTTAAATGTGCCACCCTGTATTTCCCAGAATATCCCGGCTACTAATATTTCTCAATTCTGTTCACCAAGATATCAATTATGAAACTAGGAAGCTTATGTGGAGTGGTCATTTTTTGGCATGCACCATGGTGGTAACCTCGTGATATATTATGCTGTCTTCAATTCGGCGTGAAAGGGAGAGCGAGAAAGGAAGTATGATGGAGGGTTTGCCTGAAAACCGAGTTCCGCAATGTGTACAGTATGTAATATCCGTTATGTGGCAACTTTTGGAGATTTTACTGTGCATACAGTGTGAAATGAAAGGAATACTATGTTACATCATTGTATGAAAGATGGCGTAACTGCAAACTCTGTCATGGTTTTGTGCCTAGTAAAAGAGCTAAGAGTAATGACGTCACAAGCATGTATATTCATTCGTTTCTCTTCCTCCGTTGATTAAAATTTTTTTATGTTATAAAAGTCACACGAAATAACAAGGTGTTCTGATATACGAAGCGAGCTTGAATACCCCAAATTAAATCAATTTTATCGTTATTAGGTTTGATGTTCTGACGGCTCGGATAACTTTCCCATTCCCATAGAAACTGCATTTATAAAAAAAAAACCTCATTGACTTCACCGATGTTACTTTGTTCAAGGCTCATCAAACCCGTGTGCTGCATTTGCATCTGTATGCACAATTGCTGGGTTGGCGCGATCGGCGATTGTTGTTTGTGTCTATGATGTCAATCAGATCTTTTTTTTTTGTCCAATGCATGTTGTAGAATATTGTTGAGTGTTGTTTGGAAAAGCTGCGCAGTGGCAGCCCAAGCCCAACATCAGGCCGCAACTATACATTGATCGGGGTCACCGAAACGTGCAGTACAAAAGATCAAAAGTTGTGGATAGTCTGGGAGAGACCGAGGCGATTCAACGATTTAGCCTTTGAATTGAATTCTCCCATCGCCTCTGTCCCTTATTTTGTTTACTTAATTTTTTTCTACCGCACGGTTTGGCGAACCCCGGTCAGTATGGTTGCGGGCTGATAGGTAACCCCTCTAATTTTCGTCCAACCATTCACCGTACTCACAATAAGATTGTAATCGGATATAATTGTGCCGAATGTAATAGACATTACAGGCCCCATTAATGGTGAAACCAACATAGCGGCGACAATATTTGGTGCGTTATTTTCAATGAGTCCAAGTGCTGCTAATGAACTGAAAATTCGAAAAAAATATGAAAATGATTATTTAAGTTGTAGCACGTAACTATATTTACTCAGCCGTAACAATTAAAAGGATGTAGTCAAATGATATAGATCCACCTGCACGTACACCATCGACGACTTGCTTTACTGTTAATTTTGATTTGATAGATTCTATAAAGTTATTCCATTTAGAACGAGCCTCCAGATCGTTTTGGCTATCAACAAAATTCAATAATATTTGAAAAAATAACGAATTAAAAAAAATTAATGACGATTCGTGATTATTATAAAAATAGTATAGTGTAGGTAACTAAGATACAACTACATAGACATAAATGTATTAAGTTTTCAACAAACAAAAGCTATCAAAACAACCATACTCACCCTTCGTCTAAGTCTTCTGCATTTGTTAAAGCATCATAACTAACAGAACATGGTAATACACTGAAAAAACGTTTTTGGGATATTAAGTAGCGATCAGTTTACATATGACTGCTTATGAAAGAATCATCATTTTCATAGCATTACATGTGTATGTAAGAAATGCATTTTATTTATTATGCATACAAAATTTTCTACAAGCAAGCATAGACTTGTAGAGAATTTTGATAGTTAAATATTAATAGTATTTATAAATTGAAAGTGTTTGTATGAGATTGTGTGTGATTTTGTGTGTGTGTGTGGTAGAAGGAAAGAACAATAACAGACCTTTTTGAGTAAGTAGCCTTACGAGCATATTTTTGTTTGCTTATATTTTAATTCCTTTGTATGCTTTCATTATTTCTTTCCTAATACAATTGATCAATTGATTCGCGATCTACATTATGTATGTGGCAGACTATGGTGGATTTAGATAGTAAACGAGTACCAATTTATGGGGAGCGTATGCTGAGCGTATGCTGTTGATATCAACACCTTAACAACAACAAAAAAAACAATTAAGATCTTAGAAATTAGTAATTATAGATGTCACCAAAACATCTGCGGCCTTAGTTCAATGTTGGACTGCCGCGCCAGTTATTTATTTATTTATTAATACTATGTGTGTGAATGTAATGTAAATCCCATATAAATTTTAATTTGTTATGGATTATGGATACTAGCTAAGAGACCCTGAATAAAATCATGTTTAATGAAGACTGTTGGAAATATTTTAGGCTGCATAAGACGGATTCTTTTTATTTCATTGTATCCTATACAGTGATCCTTGCTAGAACAGATCGATCGATCGCTTCAGTAATGGGAATCTTACTTCTCGTCGTATCGCTCATTTAAATTGAAAATTTTTAGGTGAATAGTAGTTCTTTTTTTCTAAAAGGGTATTATCGGCTAACATTTGCGTCTTGCTTGGTTGTCAGGTTTTAATTGTGTCGGCACAATCTTATATGAATATAGGCTCAAATCCAAGCTAAAAATAAGTCTTCACGGAGAGAAAAAATGTAGTGAAAAGTATTAAAACTGTAATAAAATTAATGCAATGGTTTTTAATGATTTTTTACCCTACTGCAACTGATGTAAAAGTTATTACATCTGTAATGAAAAATGTCATTGCGTTGTAATAAAATTAACAATTGGTTTGTGAAATTTTCATAATAAAATTTGCCAAGAAGATAATTTGGTGATAATAGAAAAAAATACAAAAAGTTATTTTTTTCCTTTTTCTATTTTTACCTTTTTTATTTTTATACCCTTCACTCGTAGAGTAAAGGGTATATTAACTTTGTCATGAAGTTTGTAACGCATTGAAGGAAGCATCTCCGACCATATAAAATATGTATATATATGATCAGCATGACGAGCTGAGTCGATTGGGCGATGTCCGTCTGTCTGTCTGTCCGTCTGTCCGTCTGTTGCTACGCGTTTTACTCGGCCAGTTTAAAAGCTATCGAGCTGAAATTTTGCACACATGCTTCTTTTGGTTGCAGGCAGTTTGTATGTTTGAATCGCTAAAATCGGACCATGGGGTCATGGGGCTGCCATACAAAAATAACTCCCCAAATCAGGTTCTTCTAAGAAAAACTTTTTTATTTGTGCACCAATTTCAACCAAATTTCACACAAATGCGTTTCTATTGATAACACAAAAGATATGTAAGAATGGATCAAATCGGACCATGGGGTCATGGGGGTGCCATACAAACCGAATCCCCCAAATTAAGTTCTTCTAAGAAAAACTTTTTTATTTGTGCCCAAATTTCAACGAAATTGCACACAAATGTGTTTCTGTTGATAACACAAAAGATATGTAAGAATGGATCAAATCGGACCATGGGGTCATGGGGCTGCCATACAAACCTAACCTTCCAAATTAAGTTCTTCTATGAAAAATTTTTTGATTTGTGCACCTATTTCAACCAAATTTCACACAAATGTGTCTTTATTGACAACACAAAACCCATGTAAGAATGGATCAATTGGACCATGGAATCATGGGGCTGCCATACAAACCTAACTCCCCAAATTAGGTTCTTCTAAGAAAACCTTTTTTATTTGTGCGCCAATTTCAACCAAATTCCACACAAATTTGTTTCTATTGACGACTCAAAACCAGGCCCGTGCGCAGGAATCATCCAAGGGGGGGGTTTACTTATATATTCAAATTTTTTGTGAAAGGTATATTTAAAGTTTAAAATATACAGGCTATAATAAGGTGACCAGACTCCCAAAAGCCCAATGCTGTACACAAACTAGCGGAATTTGGTTGTCAAGCAAATCCAGAGTCATATATCCAGGTTCCAGGTCCGAGGTCTATGTCGAAACATGTTGGCTGTTTTTCTAATGCACGACAGACAGAGTCTGAGCGCGCAGTGTACTCTGAGCTACAGGTTATACGGACGAGTCATAGGTTTAAATTTCACGAAATGGCGTCCATTGGCTTACCGATCGCCGCGCTTGCACCTCGCCTTATCATTCTTAGCACCATCACTGCGTCGCAAATTTAGGCGAATTCTGAAAAGCGCAAAAGGCATGGCGAGGTCTGGATGAAGCGAAGGGCAAGGCACAGGACTTAAGTAAACTTAAGGACGAGCCAGAGGTCTAAATTTTACGAATTGTCATCCATTGGCTTACCGCTCGCTGGACTTACCTTGTTCCACAAAAGCACTACGTCGCGAATACTGAATAGCGAGACAGATAGAGCGAGGTCTGAGCGGAGTAAAGGGCGAGGTGCAGGGTCTGAGTATATGTATGGACGAGTCAGAAATATAAAGCTTACGAATTGCCTGACATTAACTCACCGCTTGTTGCGCTCGCTTCATCCTATTTCCAAGCAGCGCTACGTATCAACTTTTTGGCGAATTGTAAAAAGGGCGACAGACAGCGAGATCTTAGTTAACAGACGAGCTATAAGATTTGAGTAAATGTATGGACGAGCCAGATATCTAAATCCAACAAATTGCTTTCCATTAGCTCACTGCTCGCTGCGCTTGCACTTCGCATCAGCACTGCTTCGCAAAAATATTGGCGAATTCTCTAAAGGTACGTATTCGTAGAGACGACTCATGTGATGATCGCTCAGCGATCGCGGTTAAACCATCGGTTCTGAGCACTATACGCGCATATTTTCTATACAGACATGTTATGGTCGACACATGGAAAGTAACACCATTACAAAAATATGCAAATATGGCTCGGAATTGGATGCAAAACTACGATCGCTGAGCGATCATCCCAAGAGTCGTCTCTACGAACACGTACCTTAATGCGAGACCTGAGCGGAGCGAGGGGTAAGTCACCAAAATATAGTATACCAAAGGACGAGCCTGAGGTATAAATCTTATCTAAACCTGGTGGAAATATTTCACGAGGAGAATAAGGATTTCTTCATAGTTACGATACCTTGATTTACCCTAACTCCTAGTGGAGCATGGTGCGTTGACGACTACCGTGTGGCATGTGTAATCGTCAACGTTACAAAGCCAACTAAATTCGGAGTGTGATACGGTTGTCAGCCATACCACTTATTAGTCGCATTGTTAGTTTATTATTCTACAATAAGAATGTTTGTTATCATCTTCTTCTGAATAATAAATTTGCGGCGGGTCATGACGAGTTTAGAAACTCTCTCTCACTCTCTCTATGAATCTCTATCACAGAGTAGTGGCCGAACAATCATGGCCACAGAGCACGGCTTGTAACGCCGTTTTAAATGGATTTTAATGAAATTGGGGAAAAAAAACTACCTAAAACCTATGCTGAGTCATTTCTTTAGTATGCATTTTCCTATAGAGGTTGATAAAGGAATCGGAATAGAGTACAATGGCTGATTTTTTCATCTTAAAATCTCATCTTTTGATGGATGTAACCTCTAAACCTAAACCTTGGCAGCTAAAGCCTTGAAATGTTGCAATCAACCACAAATCCCCTGCAATGCCCTACAATAGTTCACCCACTATAATCTACACATGCCGCGCGGTTACATTTATCTTTGAATTACAATACGTTCGGTATAGGGAAAATACCGCTTTTCGGATTGCCTACCAACACTTATGAGTTTCTACCACGAATGTGCTTGAACTGTCCGGAACTGGATAGTGTCTAGCGGCGAGAGAAAATTCTTTTGGCAAGGTATAAATTAACAACGCCAGTTTACATTTTTATAAAGTTAAATTTTTGCCTTATGAGAACAATAGTATTTAATAAGAAATTCTGGCAACATTTGCCAATGGGGGGGGGGGGTTTCAACCCCCAAACCCCCCCCCCCCCCCCCTGCGCACGGGCCTGCTCAAAACATATGTAAGAATGAATCAATCGGACCATGGGGTCATGGGACTACCATGCAACTCGCCCCCCCCCCCTTTTTTTGGTTCTTCTAAGAAACATTTTTTATACCAATTTCACAAAACCTTGAATTAATGTGTCTTTATCAAAGCAACAAAAAAGGTAAAGCAAATGAAATCGTACTATGCTCCCGCATCGTCCAATAAAATTTTCTGATTAAATATATTTATTTGCCCACTTATTCCAACCAAACCCCACACAAATATTGTTTTATCGGTGCCACGGAACTTATGTAAAAACGGAAGGAAAAGAACGCAGGGAGAGGATTAAACACAAGTCACACCCGAAAAAACTTGAAGCCCGTGGGGAGTGAAGGGTATCCAAATTTCGGCCGCGCCCGAAATTAGCCTCGGTCTCGTTTACTTCTATTTTATCCCTAACTTATTTTTCCCTATTTTAACTTTACCTTTTCACAATTTGCTTCTACTGGGAATTGAACCGGGGACCTATCGTTTCGTAGTCCTACTAAGCTATCTAAGATTACAAGTTATGCGAATAAATTAGTCGTTTTATTTTTGGACAGTTTCATAATTATTACGCGCTCATGTTAATTTCATGTACGAAAGGATGAAAACTATTACACCATGCAATAATAATTATTACAGGCTGTGGTGAAAATTACCTCAAACGTAATAAATATCCATACAAATATCATGCAATGCTTTTTGCCATTTCACTGCAATCATTTTTACAATAGGCCAACACCAGTAAAAATTACTACGTTGGCCGTGTTTTTTTTTTACATCGGGAGCAGGTTTGCTGGCCCAGACGCTCAAAAAAAAACTATCGAGGGACTATGGCGCCATGGCTGCCATACAAACCCAGCCCCACCAATTTGGTTCTTCTATGAAAAACTTGTTTAATCGCTCACTCATCACAACCAAACTTCACACTAATGTCACAAATCTATTGATGACAAAACATATTTGTAAGAATGGCTGGAATCGGCCCGTGGGGTCAAGGGGCTGCCATACAAACCCAACTCCCCAAATTAGGTTCTTCTAAGAAAAACTGTTTTATTTCTGCACGAGTTTCTCACAAATGTGTTTCTAGTGATGGCACAAAAAATGTGTAAAAATGGATGGAATCGAACCATTGGGCTGCCATACAAACCCAACTCTCCCAATTTGGTTCTTCTAGGAAAAACTTTTTTATTCGTCCACCAATTTCAACCAGACCCCACTCGAATGTATTGCCATTCATGCCACAAAACATATGTAAACGTGGATAGAATCGCATCGTGTGTAATTATTTCAACTGACTCAAATAATATTGTTTCATCGACGCCATGAATCTTATGGGAAAACGGAAGGAAAAGGATGGGGGAGGGGAGCGTTAAAAACAATTGATAAGTACGCCCGAGAAGCCATTAGCTCGAGTAGAGTGAAGGATATCCAAATTTCGGCCGCGTACCGAAATTAGCCTCGATCTAGTTTTAAATAAAAATTTAAATTTTAATAAATATACGGTAAAACTTGTTAGATCATATACTTGGACTATTCAGCTATTTGTCATTCAATTCAAGAGAAGCGGCAAAAGAAAGGGTTGGCTACGAAATCCCGGCCATCATATTCCCGTTTTTCAAAATCCCGATGTTCATTATCCCGCCTATTAAAAATCCCGCTCAATTGAAATCCCGCCATTTCAATAACTCGCTAATTCAAAATACCGCATTTCAATATCCCACTTTTTAATGTCCCCTCTTAGAAGTCAAGTATTCTTTCATAAATCGCGCACGCGATTTTTCAAAGAATACTTACCTTCTTTGATGGGATATTAAAAAGCACCACCACATTTCCCGTTAAAATAATGGGCCTCCTCACATGGGGATGCTTATGACGCAAGCGCCAGGTGACTTAATTTGAAAAATAGATGACCTGGTATTTTGGTAGCCGAGACTTAAGTATTTCTAGTCTTCTTCTGCGCTTAGTTATCATCTTGATCGAAGAAATAAACAAATCTTCAGACGGATTTGGATTCCAAGAAAAAGTATCGCATTAACTGCTGAGAATCATAAAACATAACTATGAATTTATTTTTGACTTAACAATGAAAGTTGATACATATAATTATGTAATAAATTAATAAAATAATTTTTGTCGGTATTTTGCCAGGATTATTTCACTATCTAGCGGGATTTTACAACAGCTGGGTTTTTAGTGGGCGGGATTTGGTAATGACGGGATTCGGTAATGACGGGATTTCGTAATTTTGGGATAACGTAAAGCGGGATTTTTTTTTGAAAAAAAAGCGGGATTATGAACGCGCGAAATTTAGTTTTTTGGTATGATGTAAGTATCCCCAAAAGAACACCATACTTTGAGGAACTCCCCTACTTGTCAGTCTCGTAGCAGTCATTGATTTTATTTAGAGTAGCATTTTTATTTAGTAGCAGACCCCCCTCCCAATCTGAGGATGATATATGCATTTATGCACTCCATTGTTCCTAATCATTAACAAATAAAAAAGAAATTGTATGTGCGTATCTGTGTATTTTACTTACCTTACACAGGAGTTTAGGTGGATTCCAATTCCCAGTTCAGTTAAACAGTGGAGTGTAGTTTCGCATGGTTCGCCTGATTGTAACGGAAAGATTACATGGTGGTAATAACCTTTTTTGTCAGTTGTCCAAGTAACATGATCGATTTCTAGTTTTGTTAGAAGTTCCTCAAGAATCTGCAAAAGAAATATGTATGTTTATTTAATATGTATATAACAGCACATCTGAAATGGAATATATTTAATGCATTCATTGTAGTACTTTAAAATAGTTTTCTGAAATTATTATCGCAAACCCCGATATCAATTGTGCTTTTCGACATGGTGGATCATTTCCATATTTACTGAAAAATCCCATACAAAATGACAATCTGGAAAATTGATCCCCAGATGGCTCCGCGAACAGTTTCCCTAAAATTGCCCATATGTCATTTTCTTTATCAGTTTATTGGGCATGTAATCTTTATTAGAGATCATCATTTTTATATTTCTTTTAAATTGTATATCGCACGGTGCATAATATCAAATGCAATTTGCAATTCAGAATATGTATAGCGTTGGGGACTGATGACAGAGTAGTCAGGTCATACCGAAGGGAGAAATTTTTTATCCGTTTGCGTTTTACTTGGACAATGATCCTGTCTTTCAAAGAAACCACTCATATAGCTCAATCGTGTTGATACAATAAGGGTTTGGAATCTTTAGGTCGAAATTACGCTTCTTAGCTTACTTGTCTTTAGAATGCACTCAATTGCATACGGAATGATAAATATCGAAGGATAACTACATAATCCTCAAAAACAAAATCCCGCTTTTTATATGTATATTTATATATTTAGTTATGTTATGTGACAGCAGTTAATGCGATACGTTCTCTTAGCACAAATCCGTCGGAATATTTGCTAATTTCTTCGATCAGGATAATTGAGCTTTAGTCTAAGAAAATTGGACCAAAATATGGGCATCGAACGGCAAAAATCCTACATCGGAATTTTTTTTTGATTATGGTTGGGGATGGTCCCGAGATGATGGTATAGAAAGTCCCAATCGATTGGGGTCCGCAACCTTAAAAAAAAGGGGGGAAAGGGGGTACTTTTTTTCCGTTTTGTGCGATTATTTCAAAAACGGTAAGAGATACAGAAAAATGGTCTGAAAACGAAAAAATCTACATAAAATTATCTTTGCAATGATATATAACACATTAGAGTTCAATTGAATATTTCGGCGTTAGAATAGAACATAAATTAGAATATTTTCATTTTAGACCTTTTTTAAAAGCTCCATAACTTTTGAAAGAATGTTAGTTCAGCCGTAAAATTTTGTACAAGTATTCACAACAAGTTTAAGATAATTTTAACGTAAACGCTGAGTAGCTCCGGTCAAGGACCCCCATTATCCCCCCATTTAAATTTGTCAAAACGGCATGTCCATAACTCCCCACAAAATTGGAGCAGAGTGCTAAATTTTGGTTTGTTGGAGGAGGTCATAGTCACCCCTTCCACCAAAAATCAGCTCATTCGGATAAAAACTAAGGGTACCTCCCGTACAAAGTGACCCATGAAAACTTTGTTCTACAGTTTATAAAATGAGTAGTACGTACACAGAAAGAAAAAAATAGGAAATACATGAAAAAAAGTAGGCAATGCACCTAAAACAAGTATTGATTTTCAGCCTGCTAATGTAGTTAGACCATACACCTAATTAGCTTTAATTTAACCAGCTAATTTTCAATGTCAAAAATTGACTAAAATTATAGCTGTTTTTTCTCTGAATGATAGTTGGTTCATTTAAACACCTAAATGTCAATGAAATTCCGCCTAGAATTCGCAGATAAAACAACAAAATTGAATAGATGATACACCTATTCACCATAAGATATTATTTATAATAAACCTAAATTATAGTTGATACAACTATCTGCATAATTGATAAATTATGGGTGGTGAGTAGGTATATCACCTATTTAATATAGGTTTTTTATTCACTTTTAGGATTAATTTTTGACTACGAGTCGATAAGCTCAATTAGCTGATACTAATTAATTAGTTAGAATTAGAAGTTTAATTTGTACATTCAAATTGTATAATCAATCGCTAATATGATTGATTATTATGAAATTTGTATATACAAACATCAAATGTGATTCTGACTGATTAATGCGTATCAGCATTTGAGTTATTCTAGTTTATGCATAAAAGTCAACGATTTGATAATAATTTATTAATAATAATAATAACTATTGGTTGGCGGTTTCGTGAGATTAAGAATAATCTATATAATAAAAACATCTGGAAAAAGTAAAATCGAAAATTAAAAAGGCATGTTTTACCACATCGAAAACATATATTCAAATATAGTGAAACGTAATTATGAACACATTTTTCTTCTTAAATTTATAACAAAAGTTCTTGAATCAACTCCTTAGGTGCTTAAAAAGTCAGTCAAGTAGGGGCTTTTGAGCACGCCTGCTTTCTGGTATTTTTCGTCAACCCATAAAACTTTTTGGCTAGCTTCCCCCGTTGCTGCCCGAATCCAGTATAAACTTCCTTTGAAAAAAGAAAAATATTCAAAAAGGTTTTTATCAATATGTATGAAAGTATGCTTACTTCATTTTCTTTAGGAAAGATATTTTTGATTTGGCGAGCTGCATCTATATGTATAATATTTGAAGTTTGGCTGTCTTTCTTTGCCGATCCAAAATTCCGTAATGGCACTAGCTAGCACGTGTCGCTCTGTCGAGGAAATTGTGTTGTTTGTAGTGCTGTAAAACACTTTTCCCACTGACGCTGGAGTCAAGTAGCACTTGCACTTCGTTTAGAAGGAAGAACTCCTCGAGAAAAATAAACTGATCTTCCATTATTAATTCACGCACGAAAAAGCCAAGCCGAAAAAATAGCACTCCGCGCACGTTCGATTGTACCAAACAAACTGAACAGTAATAGTAAACGGTACTGACACAAAACGACATCTATCAACTACTTTTTAGTTCATTTTCACATTTTTGCTTGCATGCAACTAATGTTTAGTTGGATGATTGTATACTTTCTGGTTGTTAATATGATCAGTTCAGCTAATGTTTAGTTGAATTATTTACAATGCCCAGGATTGTATGTAGTTACATATAGCCAGGGCAACTAATGTTTAGAAAAATGATGCCTTACTTTTGTGTTTTCAATTAATTCGCATAGGTGAATTCGCCATGTGATTGGCTATAGTTTTTATTGAAAGTAACTAATCGAGAATAGAATTAATACCTAATAGGCATCTTTCAAATGATATTATTTTCTAGATAGTATATCGAAAGTTTTGTAAAAAGCACCTAATCGTGTATCACCTAAATGAGCTTAGGTGAAAAATCTATTTAATTTTTTCTGTGTAGAACAAACTCCTGATGGGTCACTTTGTATGGGAGATACCCTTAGTTTTTATCCGAATGAGCTGATTTTTGGTGGATGACTATGACCTCCAATCGCAACAAACCAAAATTTAGCACTCTGCTCCAATTATGGGGGGAGTTATGGATATGCCGTTTTGAAAAATTTAAATGGGGGGATAATGGAGCTCCTTGATCGGAGCGACTCAATGTTAACGTTAAAATTATCTTAAACTTGTTGTGAACACTTATACAAAATTTTACGGCTGAACTAGCGTTCTTTCAAAAGTTATGGAGCTTTTAAAAAAGGTCTAAAATGAAAATATTCTAATTTATGTTATATTCTAACGCCGAAATATTCAATGAAACTCTAATGTGTTATATATCATTGAAAATATAATTTTATGTAGTTTTTTCGTCCTCAAACCATTTTTCTGTATCTCTTACTGTTTTTGAAATAATCGCAAAAAAAAAAACGAAAAAATGACCCCCCCCCTTTCCCCCCTTTTTTTAAGATTGCGGACCCCCGATCGGTTGGGACTTTTAATGCTATAATCTTGGGACCATTCCCAAACATAATCTAAAAAAATTTCCGATGTAGGATTTTTGCCGACCAAATATGCCATTTTTGTTAGACTACTTCGCTGAACAAGTCAGTCGCAAAGGGGATACCTAAGTCTCGACTACCGAAAGCCACCTATTTTTCAAATTAAGAAGTACGCAATACGTTAGTAATTCGGCATTTGTATGTTCAAATAAGTTTTTGGAAATTTAATGGACTTTAATCATCATCATCAATGTGGCACGATAGCCCGACGTCGGGCCTTGGCCGCCTGAATCGTTGACCTCCAATTGTCGCGGTTACGTGACCTTGTCCTCCAGTTTCGGAAGCCCAGCAGCTGGTGGGCGTCTTCACCTACGGAGTTCTCCCAGCGAGCTCTCGGTCGTCCACGCAACCTCGCTCCGTCAATTCGTTGTGCGTTCATAACTTTCTTTGGCATGCGATTGTCGTCCATCCGTTGTACATGCCCCGCCCACTGCAGACGTTGAAGCTTCACGATTTTCGATACTTCCAGCTCATCGTACAATTGATACAACTCATGGTTGTATCGGATACGCCATTGGTCTCGCTCGCGTACGGCCCCGAAAATTCGCCGAAGGACCTTTCGTTCGAATCGGTCTAGCAAAATTTCGGAGGCTTGGGTAAGGGTCCATGTTTCGCAGCCATAACATAGCACGGGTCGGATGATCGTTTTGTACACGCGGAGCTTCGTGTTCCTGTGCGCAAGTTTCGAATTAATTATAGGGAGGACCGAGAAATATGTCTTATTGGCTAGTTGTATCCGTCGCTTAATTTCGTCGGTTTCGTTGGCGTCCTTTGATAAGTTACAACCCAGATAGTTGAAGTTGTCTACATACTCGATATTAAGGTCCCCCACTGTGATGCTTGAATTTGCTGGCGTCCTTGTTTTCGATTGCATCATGGCCTTTGTTTTGCTTTCGTTGATATGTAGTCCAACTTCCTTTGCGGCGTTATTGAGGTTATGCAGGAGGCTTTCTGCATCACCCAACCTTCGAGACATGATGTTGATATCGTCGGCGTACGCTACTAATTGAGTCGACTTGATGAGTAGCGTTCCGCTGCTGTCCATATTCATGGCTCGAATTACATACTCCAAAGCCAGGTTGAAGAGCGTCGGCGCCAGCCCGTCGCCCTGCTTGAGTCCAGTACGAGTTTCAAATAGGTCAGTGAGTCGGTTCTGCACTTCGACCTGCGAGACGGTATTAGTCATCGTCATCCTTGTGAGTCGCACTAACTTTGCCGGTATACCAAAATTCAGCATAATGTTGTACAGTACACTTCGGTCGATACTGTCGTATGCCTGCTTGAAGTCGACAAAGATTTGGTATACGTCGATGTTGTATTCCCAGCACTTTTGGAGTAGTAGCTTCACTGTGTAAAGCTGATCGGTCGTTGAACGACCAGGTCTGAAGCCGCCTTGATACTCGCCAATGATTTGTTCTGAGTACGGATTGATTCTCTTTTCAAGAATTTTTGATAAAATCTTATAGGCCGTACAAACTAATGATATGCCCCTGTAATTCTTACACTTCAGCTTGTCACCCGTTTTGTGGATTGGGCAGATTATGCTTTTGCGCCAAGCTTCGGGGATTACCTCGTCGTTCCATATTTTCAGCAGTAGCACATGTACAGCGTTGGTCAGGCACGTTCCACCATGCTTCAGCAGTTCTGCTGGGATCTCGTCAGCGCCGGGCGCTTTATTATTTTGGAGCGACTGTATGGCAAGACTCACCTCCTCTACTGTTGGGGGTAGAACGGGAGGGCCTGGTTCGGCTAACTGTTCAAGAGCTAGCTCCGCGGGGGATGTTGATGATGCATTGAGGAGCTCTTCAAAATGCGAGGCCCATCGTTTGTTGACGCTTTCGATGTCGCTGATGATGTTACCATCCTTGTCCTTACATAGGCTTGTCCTGGGTTGATATCCGTTCTTGATATTATTTATAAGTTTGTACGCCTGTCTATTGTTCTTACCGGCTAATCTTTGGTTTATTTGCTGTAACTGCTCGTCAAAATGTTTGCGTTTCTTACGTCTAATTAACTTATTAGATACTCGCCGAAGCTCGTTATATCTTTCTTTCTTGGCTCGGGATGCGCGTTGTGTGTATTGTCGATAGGCTTCATTTTTCGCATCAATCGAGGCCCTGCATTCGTCGTCGAACCAGTCTGCTCGTCTGCGCCGGCCTTTATAGCCCACGACCTCTTCTGCGACCTCCTTGATGCTGTCTTTGAGCTCCTCCCAGAACTCATGGATGCCTAGATTATTGATGTTATCAAGCATGGGCGACAGTTTTTCCTCAAGGGCTGTAGTATACGCAGCCGCCGTGGCATCATCAATCAAATTGTCAACCTCGAAGATCTTGGCAGGGTTGATTCTCGTTAGGTGCACCGAAGAGATTCTGCACCTGTAGGTCGTCTTTACCAAATAGTGATCGGTCTCGCAGTTGGCTCCTCGATAGGATCGAACATCTAGGACATTAGAAGCCCATCTCTTGCTGGTCAGTACGTGGTCGATTTGGTTCACGGTGTATTCATCTGGAGACTTCCAGGCCTGCTTATGGATTCGCCGATGAGGGAAGCATGTAGAGCTTATGACCAGGTTTCTGCCGCTCGCGAAGTCGATAAGTCGCTGACCGTTGTTGTTGTTTTCGTCGTGGAGGCTATGACCTCCCGTAGTTCCCCTATGCCAGCTTTCGTTTCCGACTTTGGCGTTAAAGTCTCCTAGCAGCAGCTTGACGTCGTTTGATGGAAGTGAGTCGAAGAGTGTTTGTAGGTCGTTGTAGAACTCGTCCTTAATCGCGTCTTCTTTTACTTCTGTAGGGGCATGCGCATTAATGAGCCAGAGATTAGCGAAACGGGTCTTAATGCGGATCGCACATAGCCGCTCGTTGATGGGTTTGAAGCCGATAACGTGGTCCTTGAGCTGCTTATTCACGATGAAAGCTACTCCAAACTCCTTGTTGCCCTCCTCTTTACCACTCGTAAAAATAGTGTGCGAATTGAGGTCGTTAATCTCGCTTTTGAGCCATTTAGTTTCCTGGATTGCAACTATGCTCAGCTTGTATTGTTCTACCTGATCCAGGAGGGCCCTTAAGGCCTTCGGTCTATTCAGGGAGCGTACATTCCAGGATCCGAAAGAGTAATCAGTTGTTCGTTTGCGGGGTCGTCGTTGTTTTGTATCCGTCCAATCCGAGGCTTTTGTTTCAGGTTTCTTGACTTGAAGTTTTTCTTAGGATGAGTTGTCGGCACATCGCTAAACCATGATAGAGTTTAATCGTTGAGTAAAGGCCATCATGGGCATGCCTCGAAGATGCTGCTTTAGTGGTTGAGTTAGACGTTTTCTGTCACCTATCACGTTAAGTAACCTGAGACGCTGCAGATGTAAATACAGCACTCAGGCGCAGCGGTGCTTCTTCCAAATGTCGCATCAGATGATTTGACTTAGCCGTTCACGTTACCAGGGGGCGCCCGCGCGGAGGACACATGGAGAGTCTTTAATACTGCCATACAAATACTCTCAGTAGGACTCACCGCTTCCGAGATATTTCGGAGACTAAGTCGAAAACCTGTAAAATGAATCCTTTAGCCCCCTCCCCACGTTAGGGCACACCTCACGACCGCGAGCTTTTAGTATGTTTTACTCCGAACCATCCTTTATAGATCCGTGAAATAAAAAACCGTGGCTCCCTCCCGAGTTTCCGCAATGATTGTCTTCATTCTGATGAATATAGAATATTACTTCGTTGATACTCTTTTAACTCTCGAATGATAGGAGACAAGCCAAGAAGAAGTATATCAAATTAAAGCAAATTTAACACTTACCAACTTTGCCCTACAAAAGTTTTTTGGATAACAATTGGGAGAGACACCAGAGTCAATAGAATACAAAAAAAAATAATTTTCGACTTTTATTAAACAATGTCGGAAGAACGTTAGGAGTTTTGCATATACGGGTATGGATAAATAAATAGGATATTTAAAAACCTATAATGCCTACTTACAGCTTTTATCTCTGCGACTCACCGTTTTCGAGACATAGCCCAAAACACCAAAAATTGCACAAAATTACGCCAACCACCCCCCCCCCCCCTCCCCGCGTTAACGCACCTCTCAGCTCCGAGTAAAATTAGTAGCTTTACCTCCTAACTACAACTACTCCTAATAAAACGCCGAAGAAAAAAATCGTCACCCCCTTCGATGTTTTCTACACCCCCTTTTTATGCTTTCATTGCTTGGTCTATATGTACACATTAATCTTCCTGATTTTATGTACACAATGCCTTTTCGTGTCGGGAATATATTAAAACAAACAAGGAAAATGCGGCGTATAGTTTTTCTAAGATATAGCCAAATTTCGAAGAGATACCGATATTATATAATTTGTAGAAGAGTAACTGACGATCTACGGTGTCAAAAGCAGATTTGAAATCCACAAAAAAAGCGTAAAGCTTACGACTTTTCTCCAAAAATTGTTTTGCCAAATTGTATAAAACAAAAATGTGATCATTTGTGGAGTACCCTGGTCGAAACCCCGCTTGATATTCAGAGATGATTTTTCGTGAGCACATCCATTTCGCAAGCCTTGTTTGAAGAATTGTCGTAAAAAATTTTCCGGATGCGTTTAAAAAAGAAATTCCTCGATAAGATGCGGGATCATTCACGTCACCTTTCTTAAACAATGGGAAAATTACCGCTTCTTTGAATTCTTCTGGAACATCTCCGCCATCTAATATTCGATTAAATTCGACACACACTAATTCCAGCAGCAATTCCGTTCCGTACTTATAATATTCGATCGGTATCCGGTCAGTGCCTGGGGCTTTTTTGTCTTTGCACTTCACTAAGGCAGATATAACTTCCTCTTTCGTGATTAACGCATCTAGAACGTCGTCATTCCAATTTGGTCTTGCATAGTGAACTCCGCCTTCACTACTGTCGCGCCTTTGCAGATTATTTTTGAAGTGCATTTCCAGCAAGTTGACATCGATTCCGCTTCCGATCGTATAATTGTTGACACCGTTGAGATACTTTGCTGTTCTCCAGAACTCCTTTGAATTGGTGCATATTGTCAGTCTTTCAGCCTGCTCTTGGTCAAATTGCCGTTTCTTTTCTCTGCAGCATTGCTTATAACTCTGGTTTGCTCGAACATACATATCACGCGGGGAGGAATTGTTATCTTTTCGAAAATTTCTGAGCCATGCAAGAGAGTACTTTCTCAATTTTTCACATTCGCTATCATACCAAGCCTGTTTAAACGGTTTCTTAAATTTGTTCGTCTTCTGAGCACTCATAGTGATAATATTCGTTAGGGCGGTTATATTAAGATTCGTTGCTTGCAGTAAGTTATGATCCAAATTTACCTTATACTGTGCGGCGTATTCTTCTCTCCATGCCAGTTTAGGGAGTAACTCCATTGGCTTCGCTTTTGTACTACCGATGCAATCTAACCCAATCGTTGCAATAATTGGGAGATGATCGGAGTACTGCTTAGTTTCAACCATGAAATCCGTTACGAGGGGCAACCAGTCCCCTCCGGCCAGGCACAAATCAATAACCGTATGACCCTGAGGTCCAATGTACGTACATTCTCCCTCCATGTCGCTTAAAGAACAGCCATTCAGTATGTACTTTTAACCCATAAGAGTCCATTCATATATTCATAAAAGTCATTATACAGATTTTTATTTTTCAATCCAGCTATATTGTATGATAAAATTTTCAAAGTAATTTCATTATTTGAATCGGGGGCGGCAGCACTCTCCTATGCGGTTGACATCTGTGTCAAATTCGGTTTTTATGCTTTCATTGCTTGGTCTATATGTACACATTAATCTTCCTGATTTTATGTACACAATGCCTTTTCGTGTCGGGAATATATTAAACTTTCATTAAGGGACCGTCACGATTATTTCCCAGTTGGAGGATACTTTTTCTCTTTTCAAATTCTATGCTTATGAAAATAAATTTTCATAGATAGCCTTTCTGAAACGTTTCAAAGGTTGATTGTGACCGGAAATGCAATTTCCGATTAGCGTTTTGAGCTTAAATGAACTGCAAAATTGTTGAGCGAGAGAAAGTATAATTCTGACAAGATAAGATTTAAGAATCTATTGGGCAGAAATTTAAATTGTCACTACCATACTGTACCGAAATTTAGCCATAATTCAAAATGATTCGAAGTCTTGATGACAATTAGCCGTACATATTTGAATGTTGCATCATTTTATACGTCAGGATATTATGGTGTAACGTTGCAAACGATGCTAAGTACCTTCGTTAGTCCTTAGAGTAATTTGGGATTACAGGCATAATTTGCCAGATATTAAATAAAAATACATCAGTTTCGAAGATTGGGTGATGCAGAAAGTCTTTTGCATAATCGCAATACCACCGCAAAATAAGTAGGAATCGATATCAAAGAAACCAAAACAAATGCCATGATGCAATCAACAACAAAAGCAGCAAATAAGACGTTTTTAGCGGTCCTTCCAATCACGAATTCATGGCATGCACACAGGAACACGAAGCTACACGTGCAAAAAATTATAAACCGACCCGTATTATGCTATGGCTATGTTATGGACCCTCCCTCACCCGAGCCTCCGAAACTTTGATCGACAAATTATAACAAGAGGTGGTGGTTTTTATACCCTTCGCTCTATGAGTGAAAGAGTGTATTAACTTTGTCGTGAAGTTTGTAAAGTATGAAGGAAGCGCCTCCGACCATATAAAATATGTATATATGATTAGTATGGCGAGGGGAGTCGATTGGGAGATGTCCGTATGTTGCAGCGCGTTTTCCTCGGCCGTTATAAAAGGTATTGAGATGACATTTGTAAACAAGCTTATTTCTCTTGCATGCTGTTAATGTTTGAATCGTTGAAATCGAACCATGAGTTTATGGGGCTGCCATACAAACCTTTTTAAACTTGTTTATTTATAAACCAATCTTAACTTAACTTCATATAAATAGGTCCCTATTGAGTTCGCAAAAGTTATGTAAAAACCAGACCGAGGCTAATTTCGGGCGCAGCCGAAATTTGAATACCCGTCACATTTGAATGCAACTTAAGCTTCTTTTGCATTATATTTATACCGTAGCCCTATGACGTGTTCCGATTCCATCTGTTCCTGGCTGCGTTGAGGCTACTCCAGGACAACACTTGGATGAATTTTGGTTAAGATTCAGAAAGAAAAAAGTTTTTCTTACAAGAACCTAATATTTGGGGGTTGGTTTGTATGACAGCCCTATGACGTAATGTTCCGATTTCATCCATTCCTAGATATGTTTTGAGGCTTTACTATGAACACATTTGAGTGAAGTTTGGTTAAGATAGATAGATAGATAGATAGATAGATAGATAGATAAATGTTTTATTAAAAAATAATTATTTACAAATGTGTATAATGTAGTTCCAAAAAACTTTTATGGCGTGGCTTAGCCGTCCGCCCGATGTGATTAACAATTATTCAATTTCTAGATCTTTGTTTACATTTTGCAATTCATTTCATTACTCGTTACATAAATGTTATTTTAATTTTAAATGCAAACATACATATATATTTTTAATTATTTGTTAGCAAGAAGAAAAAAAAATACAGTTATTTTAGCATTGTTATTGTACTTATTACACTCTAAAAAAATTTACTCCAATAATAGGAGGAAACTTTTTTTCCTTCTATTATAGTTGTAAATTTACACCATGATATGAGCGAGAGTAATTTTACACTTTACGGTGTAAATATTTACTACAAAATTACTTACATAAATAAGTAAACTTACTCTTAGAATTACATATGTAAATTTAAATCAGGATTAAGCAAATTTGCATTGGAACAAATGTAAATTTACACCGGCGGAAATGTAAATTTACATCTGGGTTTATGTAATTAATTAATAATATTTACGGCAGCCGGTTCTTCGATTTTAATCGTCCTGGAGCTAGTCGTTTTTCCAACGGCCAAGAGCTGGCACACCCCCTTCAGTTCAACATAAAAAAACGCTATAACAACAACAATAATATGATGCTCACACGCACTTCGGACGGAACAGACTAACTGCACACAGAACAAGCCACTTGACAGATACAGGAAAATGCAATAATTCACAAAAGTATTGTAGCACACTCACTTCTACACAAATGTAGGGGTAATTTTCACACCAAAATCGCAATATTTCATGAAAATTACACAAAAATAAAGTAATGGCACATCTTCGCACCAAATGTCGTGTAAAATTACACCAAAATAGAGAAACATTAAAAAATCTGTGTAATATTACACTATTTTGTGGGTTTACTAGAAATTTGGTTGAAAAATAAACGTTTACTGTAATTTTGCGAGAAAAAAGGTGTAAAATTCAACGAATTTTCGATGTAAAATTCAACCTTGATTTTACAGTGTACATACATCCGCTTATTATACGCTTCCGATATTTAAGGGCGATGTCGCAATATTGGTAGAGGCTCTCCCAGTTTGATCCTTTCAGCAAATCGTCCACTTCACATTCGTTAAGCATATTTTTCCCAAAACAGGATCTTCTTACTTCCTTTAGAATAGGACATATTCCCAGGAAATGTCGCGTATCTTCTCTGGTTTTTAGATTACCTAGTTCGCATATAATAGGCAGTTCATGCCGATGTGGGATGTAGTTAAGCGGTAATAGTTCTCCTCGAGCTTTGAATATTGTCGATATTTTTCTCGTACTGAAGCTGTTTTGAAAATAAGTATTATGCTGAAGATCGTGGTTCAACTTAGGATATATTTCCCGATGCTGTGATGACGCCGCATTTTCCTTGTTTGTCGCGATTTCCGATTGCCTAACTCCACATACAAAGCTTCGAAGCAGGTAACAGGAGCCCATATTACCGTCCCAATTCCAATGTACCCCCATTTCACTTGCGAGTGTCTTCAGATCTGCATAACAACCCGTATTGTTTTCAATGCAATAATTCAGCATCACTTTCGGCATTCTGTTGTCATTCATATTGGCGACCTTGTCGATGAACTTGATGTGAATTTGCAGGGTCCCCAGAAATAGCGCTGTAAGTCCAGTTTCTTGCAAAAGCATGTAGTTAGGTGTCGTAACGGGTAGATAAAAAGTGCGTTTCAAAAAATATCGTTGTAGCTTTTCGACCTCTTCATACTTTTGACCACCCCAGACTTCTGCACCATATAATAGAATTGATTTAGACACCGCTTGGTAAATATTAAATTTTACAGTATGGCATATATGCGGATTATTGAAGCACTTTTTCCAAATCGAATTCATTGCCCATTTCGCTTCACCGAGCTTCTCTTCAAGGTGTTTATTCATATGTAAATTGCTGGTGATTACAATACCAAGATACTTATATTGTGTTACTACCTGAATTTCCTTCTCCTCATACGTCCATTTTTCATCTCTAGCCAATATATGCCGTTTTTTAAAAACCATAACTTTCGATTTCGCCAGGTTCACTGTTAGTGTAGTTACTACGTGATAAACCTAGTACATCAGATTGCAAAATGTGGTGGAGACAAATTTTGTTGTTTCTTATGTTTTTTGGGGTGCTGAGCACGAATCCGGAGCTTCCCACCAAAATTTCGTTGCGGAACAGGGTCAAAATCGTGAAAAACCCTAAAATTTTTGCTGTTTTTTCGTAATTTGCCCCCTAATTCTGCAACTATTTATTTCTGCGAAAAACTCTCCATGAATATTTTAGAGAGCACATAATTGCGCGTCCAAAGAGACATAAATATTAAAAATCTGTTGAGCGGTATTACTACAGTGGATAATTTAAATTTGCCATTTTTAACATAGTTCCATTTTATGAAAAAAATTTTGAGATTGAACGTTTTTTCATTTTTGGTCGTAAAAGTTGCATTTATCTTGTACATTGTGTATTTTGGAGTGCGGAACCTGAATCTGTAAGTTCCCACCAAAATTTCGTTGCAAAACAGGGTCAAAATTGCAAAAAACGCCAAAAAAATGACTATCAATTGTAGCAATACCGCTTAACACATGTTAATGATTAATGGCGCGTTGGACCCGCAGTTATGTTTTCTCTAATATTTTCATGGACAGGTTTTCGGCGAAATGTACACTTTCGGAGTTATAAACAAAAAAACGGGAAAACTCCGAAAATTTTGGGTTTTTTCGCGGTTTTGATCCTGTTCCGCAACGAAATTTTGGTGGGGCTCCGGATTCGAGCTCAGCACCCCAAAAAACATAAGAAACAAAAAAAAAATTTCTCCACCACACTTTGCAATCTGAAATCACCTCGGAACTACACTATGTGAGCTTCCAATCTTTACAGTAAGTTTCAATGCGATCGATTATTTTCTGTAAGTCTTTTGGCGATTTTGCAAAGAACACCATATCGTCCGCATACAATAATCCCTTTAATGTTGTCCCAGCCAACTGCACACCACCAGGCATATCATCCAAGATATCGTTAACGTATACAGCAAAAGCATCCGGACTAATCTTACATCCTTGTCTCACTCCAGCGTTTGTACTAAATGTTGCTGACATATGGGATCCATTCCATATTACTGCCTTTGTATCCTCGTATAGTTTTTCTAAGATATAGCCAAATTTCGAAGAGATACCGATATTATATAATTTGTAGAAGAGTAACTGACGATCTACGGTGTCAAAAGCAGATTTGAAATCCACAAAAAAAGCGTAAAGCTTACGACTTTTCTCCAAAAATTGTTTTGCCAAATTGTATAAAACAAAAATGTGATCATTTGTGGAGTACCCTGGTCGAAACCCCGCTTGATATTCAGAGATGATTTTTCGTGAGCACATCCATTTCGCAAGCCTTGTTTGAAGAATTGTCGTAAAAAATTTTCCGGATGCGTTTAAAAAAGAAATTCCTCGATAAGATGCGGGATCATTCACGTCACCTTTCTTAAACAATGGGAAAATTACCGCTTCTTTGAATTCTTCTGGAACATCTCCGCCATCTAATATTCGATTAAATTCGACACACACTAATTCCAGCAGCAATTCCGTTCCGTACTTATAATATTCGATCGGTATCCGGTCAGTGCCTGGGGCTTTTTTGTCTTTGCACTTCACTAAGGCAGATATAACTTCCTCTTTCGTGATTAACGCATCTAGAACGTCGTCATTCCAATTTGGTCTTGCATAGTGAACTCCGCCTTCACTACTGTCGCGCCTTTGCAGATTATTTTTGAAGTGCATTTCCAGCAAGTTGACATCGATTCCGCTTCCGATCGTATAATTGTTGACACCGTTGAGATACTTTGCTGTTCTCCAGAACTCCTTTGAATTGGTGCATATTGTCAGTCTTTCAGCCTGCTCTTGGTCAAATTGCCGTTTCTTTTCTCTGCAGCATTGCTTATAACTCTGGTTTGCTCGAACATACATATCACGCGGGGAGGAATTGTTATCTTTTCGAAAATTTCTGAGCCATGCAAGAGAGTACTTTCTCAATTTTTCACATTCGCTATCATACCAAGCCTGTTTAAACGGTTTCTTAAATTTGTTCGTCTTCTGAGCACTCATAGTGATAATATTCGTTAGGGCGGTTATATTAAGATTCGTTGCTTGCAGTAAGTTATGATCCAAATTTACCTTATACTGTGCGGCGTATTCTTCTCTCCATGCCAGTTTAGGGAGTAACTCCATTGGCTTCGCTTTTGTACTACCGATGCAATCTAACCCAATCGTTGCAATAATTGGGAGATGATCGGAGTACTGCTTAGTTTCAACCATGAAATCCGTTACGAGGGGCAACCAGTCCCCTCCGGCCAGGCACAAATCAATAACCGTATGACCCTGAGGTCCAATGTACGTACATTCTCCCTCCATGTCGCTTAAAGAACAGCCATTCAGTATGTACTTTTAACCCATAAGAGTCCATTCATATATTCATAAAAGTCATTATACAGATTTTTATTTTTCAATCCAGCTATATTGTATGATAAAATTTTCAAAGTAATTTCATTATTTGAATCGGGGGCGGCAGCACTCTCCTATGCGGTTGACATCTGTGTCAAATTCGGTTCTGGCAATTCCCCATCCGTGACTGTCGTTCTGTCATTTTGATTAGTTTGCGCGCCGCTGTCATTGTTTGTTGTCAATATGCAAGTCGTGAAGTCGTTTCCAAACATTGTTCTTAATTCGCACTGACCATCTGTGTCGCCGAATTTCAACTTATTCTCGTTAAAGTCCCACGTGAATGCTTTATCATTTACCAGCATAACATCATCTCTAATGTTTACTTTTGTATTCGGGTGTAAATCCACAATTTTTTTTTTAACCTTCAATAAAAAATTACGTTTTTGTCTTGTTTGAAATGGAAGATCTTTTTGTATTTTTATCCCAGTGTTTTTCAGCAACTTAGCACCTTGAAGAGCCCTTATCACCTGTTGGCGGTCGTGAAGGACTACCCGAAAATTGCGTCTCTCACCAATTTGACTCGGAAGTCGCTGAATCTGGTCTTTTACCAGCGTGGTACAACATTTTAATGTGTCCGTGCATACGCTCCTTATTATATCAGCTTCATTATCCATGCTTGCTGGAAGCTTTACAATCAGATTGTTCGATGTAAGATTCTTCTGCAATTGTTCAATCTGCGATGCCTGTCTTTCGCACTTGCTGTTGATTTGCTGGATGTCATTTGTCAGCTTTTCGTTGGCCTTTTCCAAATGGGCAATCTTCACAAACAACTCCTGTATTTCCGATATTTTAACGACATCTTTGAGCTTCTGGTCCAGTTTTTGATCCAGAGTCTCCGAGAACATGTTCATTAGCTCTAGTTTATCAGCCGGTGTCATACTGATATTATGATTCTTCTTGCTGGCAGAGAATGTATGGGGGGATATGGCTGCAAGTGTTCGTTTTGACATTTACCTGGATGGTTAAGATTGGTTCATAAAGAAAAAAGTTTTTCTTAGAAGAACCTAATTTGCAAGGGTTTATTTGTATGACAGCCCCATGACGTAGTATTCCAATTTCAGCCGTTCCTAGATATCTTTTGAGGCTTTACTAGGAACACATTTGGGTAAAGATTGGTTAAGGACGGATTAAAATAGAAAAAGTTTTTCTTTGAAGAACTTAATTTTCAAGAGTTGTTTGAATGGCAGCCCTATGACGTAATGTTCCAATTCCAACCGTTCCTAGATATGTTTTGAGGATTTATTAGGAACACACTTGAGTGAAGTTTGGTTAAGATTGGTACATAAAGAAAAAAGTTTTTCTTAGAAGAACCTAATTTTCGGTGGCACATGACCCCATGGTCCGATTCCATTAGTTCCGACATATATACAGCGTACACTAAGAAGAAACTTGTATACAAAATTTTAGCCAGATAGCTTCAAAACTGAGGGACTAGTTTGCGTTGCAACGGTGGGACAGACAGACAGACGGACATCGCTCAATAGATTTCTCTCGTCACATTGATCAATAAATATATATACTTTATATAGTCGGAGGTGCTTCCTTCTGCGCGTTGCAAACTTCATGACAAAGTTAATATACCCTTTCACATAGTGACGGGTATAATGAATGTAATCGGGGAAAGGGACAATGCGGACGCCATACAAACCCAATCCCTCAAATTAGGTTCTTTTGCGGAAAACTCTTATGTTTGCTCACCAATTCTAACCAAACCTCAAGACTGTCTTTCTATTGGCGTCACAAACAATATGTAAAAATGAAAGGAATTAGACATGGGGCTGCCATACAAACCAAACCCCGCAAATTAGGTTCTTCTAAGAAAAACTTTTTTTTTATTTATGCACCAATTCCAAACAAGTCTCATAAAAATGTTTTTATATTGATGTCACAAAACATTATGTAAAAATGTATGAAGTCGGACTATGGAGTCATGGAGCTACTATACAAACCCAATTTGGTTCATTTTACACGTTGGCAGTGGCAGTCATTTTCGGTAATCTTCTTTTCTGTGCGGCACATGCCCCCGGGGGCATGTAAGTCGTTATTATTCATGTGCGGCACATGCTCCGGGGGCATGTGGCTACTGCAACAGTAAATGAGCTCTCATTTCCCGGAATTTAGTTCCATTCGCTCAAATACTGGATAAAATCCTTTCTTAGGTAGAAACCTGTCTTCATTTCAGCCAGGAGCTGATTCCAAGTAATTATAATAATAAAATTGTAATTTTTGGTTTTTTCCACCTGTGCCTTGGCCAATTGGACCATGCGACGCGAGCCGTCCGACATGTTAGAAGTTCTTTACGTTCTTTAAGTTTCAAAAAAAACTTCTGTTCGAAAACAAAATGGGCCCCCTACTCAATATAATCTACTACATAGGTATTAGCCAATATTTTTGCACTGCCATTTACCAAAAAGCCAGAACCAAAATTGCTTTTTTATCTGTTAACGCTGAATAGTAAAATTTTTAAACAACCTTTGAAGTAAACTTATCAAATTAGCTATTATTTTTATTGCAACGAATCGTATTCTTTTCTTTGATAGGAGCAGTGGCGTAAATAGCTTTTCGGAGAGGGATGTGATCTGTGACCAGATTTTATCCATACAAGAGGAATTTGGTTAAAAGGACTGGGGGGGGGGGGTTTATAACCTGAATTCTTACACTAACTAGTTTTTTAATAAATATTGGGGATTTAGGCCTGCAAAACATTGTGCAAACGCCAATTTTGTTCAAAAATACAAAGTCTGAAGATATTTGTTTGTGCGGCCTGAGTCTTGTTAATCGATAGTACTGAATTTTCGTACAAAATTGTATGCAAGGATTTGAAACTGAATTGTTGTACAAATGATCCATATTTTATTGCTGCGAAGTCTTCTTTTTAAATGTCGCATAAATGAGGGGTGTAACTCATTAATTACTAACGCTAAATATACTCGCATTGCTTTCGCCTCTTACAAGAGCTCCCAACCATTTTAGCATGTAAAATTTGAGGAATCTTTTTTTTGTTTTACTTAATTCAGTGCTGAAATTAAATTACTACTCTTTTTATCAAACAGGTACACGGTTTAACAATCACAAGGGGAAGATGTGTAACCTAAGGGGGGGGGATTAATTCTTTTGATCCACCCCTTATCTACGCCACTGGATAGAAGTGTACCGTTAACCTACCAATGACAAATATATAATTTCCAAAAATGAAACAAGTCAGCTGGCATTTTTATTATATGGAGTTATTACGCCACGTATATTTTTTCGCTGAGTGTTTTACTTTCGAACAATTTCAAAATTGTTATTGGGTAAAAAATCAACCAATGTTGTTGTGTTGCCGGAATCGCTGCTTTTCTTCGATGTGGGTGTTCTTTCGCCTCGAAAGCTAATCTCGTGATTAATAAAATCCCAAAAATGTTCAAATTTCAAAATTTGTTGCCATTGTTTTCAATATGTTCTCAGAGGCAGAAAATCGGCTTAAAATATTCCGAATTTAATCAGGGCGGGCAAATTTAACAAATTAGCAGCTTTAGGGGGGGGGGGGTTGAGCCGGCCAATCACCCAGGACCTCATACTTTCCGGGGCCTATCACCTCACCATAGCACTAAAATGTTTCTTGAAACTCTAGCTTAGGACTGCTTCGTAGCACTGCAGAGCACTTCTAACTTGTTCGACAGCTTCTATGCTCCAATGACTCAGAAATCCACAAAACAGTCCAATATTTGCTACTCTTCGTAACTACGCTAGGGGACTCTTGGTGATTGGGAGCCCGTGTTCCATCGAACACATGGAACACTGTACGTTACGCCACTGCTAACGTCAATACATATTTAATTAAAAGTAGTAGGCGCCTGGAACGACCCACCACAAGATGTTCGCTAAGTATATGTTCGATGGACTCCGTATCCTCCAAGCACAGCCGGGTTAAGGGTAACCCAATGGTGTCTCGTGAGGTAACCAATTATTAGCCTCAAGTCTCTTCAGAAACGTACGTTACTGATACTTTAGCAAGGTTTAGGTATTATTCGTTAAGGTTCTATTATTTGCCATTGGAATCCCATCTTCGCATGCATCTTGATTAACTTTACCGATCTATTGATCACTATATTCATAAAGTGGTTATAATTATCATATTGTGAACGTGTACATTTTGCTAAAATCATGCATGCATCACTTGTATGAACCTCTTACCTTTTCCATTGGAATCAACACGTCTATATTACTATTCTTTTGGACATTATTTGGAGCTCGAATGCCTTTACCACGACCAGCTCCACCGCCTCGACCAGCTCCTCGTCCGCCGCCACCTGGAGCACGTTTTTGCTTTCCAACATTCTTGTCACGTAACTCGACCTCCAAACGTAAGACACCGTTGTTATCAGGAAGATTGATGTTCAAGTTGTTGCCACTGCTACCAGCTGGACCGTACATGGCACCGACACCACCGGGTCGGCTCCCAAACGATGAAAGTTCGTTATTATCCCATTGTTGTTGACCTGTTTAAAATGTCAAACACATTAGCGATACTTCATTTCGCGTTCAAGCTTTTTTCGATTTTCTACTAGCATATTGATCGTTTAAGTGTAAGTACCGTCTTTTTTAACTATAGAGAACTAGCGACAACAAAACTGGCATTCAGTACAGTACATCTACTTATATAGCATGCGTATCAGTTTCATTCTCTAATAGTCTTTCTTAAATACGAAAAAAAAACTAATTTGGGAAAATAGTTTCATTGTATTCATATGCTAATAAAAGCATTTGAAAAGTTATAACTAGAGCCCGGATTCTCGTGCAATTGCAGGTTAATACACGACATTGCATTTTTTATGGTATATTGCACGAAATTGCACGTTTTAGGATTTTTTATGAAAACATACATTTTCATTTTTGAGCCTCTTTCATGACATTCTTGAAAGAAATATGGAAATGTGCAGAATTGTTCGATAGACAGAGAAGAGAATAAAAGTAATGAGAAAGAAAGAACAAGTTTAAAAACAACAAAACTAAACAAAATCGATGGCCATATGGAAATTTCGTGCATCGCCCGTTTATTTTCATACAATTTTGCAGTTGTTGTTTGTGGAGTGCATGTTAATTAACTGGTGGTTAACTAAACTTAAAGACAAATACGAACATCTGCCCCTTAGAAAACGACTAATTCACGAATTAGGTATAGTGAAAGGCGGTGCGACGGATCCGTAACTAATAAACCTTATTGAAATGAGCTAATTTAGATAGCATTTTATGAGGAGAAGCTTACGTTAAGTTAAAATATTGAAAGTTTCCTGTATTTAAGTAAAAATTATTTAATTTTTTAGAGCTAGACCTCTTTAAAGGACACTTTTCCTTCGTCGACTGCTCCAAAGTCTGAGCTTCTAAAACATATTTTTTAATATTACACGCTAAATGCACATTTGGGAGTTTATATTGCACGATTTTGCACGTTTCGGGATTTTCACTGCACGTTTTTAAATTTTTTACTGCACGAAAATCGGGGCTCGAGTTATAACAAAACTTATTCTTATTCCACAAAAACTCATGTATACTCCTAATGTGAATATAAATCGAACAAAATTCGATACATTTGTCTAGGAACTACATAATTAATGATCCATCACCATGCACATATTCTAGTCATATTTACCTTTCGTTAGTTCGATTTCAAAGTTGGATGTGGGAACAACTATTAAAAACACAACCCCTGGCATTTGAAACTAAGCACCGACACTATGCACAAATCAGCAGATTCAAAGACAACTAACCACTAATAATCTATTTTGTAGTTCAACATTTAAAAGTGATGTACCTTCATTGTGCAACCAGTACTAATTAGCATGGATTCAATAATTAGTTGCACTTCTCTTGACAGCGAAGCGGATGCAAGATACCTCTTTAATTAGAGTAGGTATACGAATACGCACACTACGTTCCGCTACGTATAAGTTCATGGGTGGAAGTATTGCTCATCCATTCAATACTATGAAATGGCTGATTTCGGGCGTGGCGGAATCTTCTCTACCCTTCACTTTCTTTCGTGGTAAGCTTAACGGCAGCCATATGACATAGTGTTCTGATTGTATCCTTTTGTGCGATTCGAAATGGTCCATTTCTATAAATGTGTAGTTGTGGGTATGGATAAATGTATGTGGGGTTTGATCAGGGATCCGGAGCGACCAAATTCTAAAAATTTATGTCGAGCTATAGCAATATACAAATTTACTGTGTGATTATGGGCCGATTTCTCGTACATCTTATCATCATTAGTCTTATAGTATAGACAAGACGCACACCACTATCCGAAAGCTTGTACTTTACATATATTCAATTTACCGCACATCTTATTTAATGGTTAGTCTTGTCGTATAGTGAAGACGCACACAATTTCTAGAAAGCTTTTCAATTTATTTAATTGCGTTTTTGCTTATTTTGCATAGCTATGCCAGATTTTGCTTGGTTAAGATATTGCATGAAATTGCGCAATATTTTTTTTTTAAATTTCAGATGATGGTGTAACCAAGCAAAATATGGCATAAATATGCAAAATAAGCAAAAAACATCAATTCAATCAATAGAAAAGCTTTCTGAATATTGTGTGCGTCTCCACTATACGATAAGACTAACCATTAGATAAGATGTACGAGAAACTCACCCTAAATGTTTATTTACTTTTCATTGTAACGCCATATTTTGCTACGCAATTTCAGACAATGGCGTAACCAAGCAAAATAGGCCGCTGCTATGCAAAATAAACAAAAATTCAATTTGGGTCCGATTTCCCATACATCTTGGCCCGTATGAATAAAAAGTAGAAAATTTTCAAATTTGTAGCAACTACTGAAAAGTAGTTACTACATATATTCGTATGAATAATAATAATAATTTTTCGAAATTACTGAAACTACTAATTCGAAAATGTAATAGTAGCATTTGCTACAATTGAACATGGAGGCGCTGTCATATGTGTCATAAATTAAATATTTCAGCTGATTTTCTCTGACGGTGTAAATTAATGTTGTTTGTGGTTTGCTCAAATTTTAATTGAAAAGGTAAGAATATTCATGTGTGTGCATTTTGATTATTTAATTTTCTTTCGTAATTGTTTTCAGTTGCCGACGACTATGGGTTCATCAGGGATATCACTTGCGGATTGTGATTTGAATATGGAGGCCTCATCCCAGTCGACTTCTTCCAACAGCGTTACCGACATTCTTTTTAGTCAGGCGTTGTTAAAATGTGGCGGGGCTTTACTGAAAAAAGCCTAAAACCCACCATGAAATCGATCAGTGAAGTGATTGATTACATTCTTGTTATTTTATGGATTATATGCCAAGAAGGCAAAAAATTGTTCACTTTATTTCTGTAGATCCTTCAATATACCTGCAATAAAATGTTCAAATTAGGAACGAGTTGTTTAAAAATGAAAAGTTTTCTTTTTAAGCTATTGTCATGTTCATCGTGGAGCTCGATTTCAAAGCTAAAGTCTTCGTCGTTGAGGAACTTGGCAAGGTTGTGTAATAAATATGAAACACGCTAATATCATGAATGACACTCGGGTAGTTTTCATTCTAATTGTGGAATTCAGGGGCCCTATCATGTAACTCAAAACGAAAACGAAAGTGCCGACACTTTCGTATTCGATTCGAAAGCAATTTGGTATCATGTAACTCGTTCGTTTCGAGTATTTGGTATTGCTATTGTATATGCTAAATAAAAAGTGCGAGACTTGAGTGGGATTCGAACTCATGACCAAATTCCGGAAAACGAGAAAGCATTCCCCCAGCGACGACCAATAAAATAAAGAATATACCCCAAGAAATTGTAAATTCATGATTAAAGCTTAATTAAAAGAACCGCCATTAGTACTTCTTCCATGTTGCATAGCCATAAATTCAATTTTCATATCTTTAAAATCATATGAATAAATGTTACTCTTTGTACATCGAAACCATTATTTAACTTTTCTCCCCATTTTTGAAGTTATCGACAAGCTCCAAGAAAAATAAATGTTTCTTTCCATCAGGCGAACTTGTTACAACAAATATACAGATATTATATTTGTTCCCGCACAATTATAAGCGCAATACATTGTCCTAAAGGCGTACTTTATGTTAAGAAGTCCATTATGCTTTAGTTTATAATTAAAACCCGGTTTTAACATCTGAAAACCTTTTTTGCAAGTTAAAAATGCATATAGCGATAGCTTCTCGAGAGTGGCCTCTCTCGAATAAATTTTCGATGCAATCTTTCATATCCTCCAACGTTTTCGAATTACATGATAGGGGACTTTCGTTTTCGTATGGTCAAATTCGAAAGTCAATTCGTTTTCGAGTTACATGATACCACTTTGTCCAAATCGAAAGGAATCGCTTTCGAATCGAATTACATGATAGGGCCCCAGAATTGGAAATCTTCTTTTTGCTTGCCCAAATGCACATTCAATTATAACCCTTTCTGCCCAATGTAATTTGTTACATGCGACTTGGGCTGGTGTTGTTTTACCCCGGTATGTTGTTAAAAGCCATGGTGCTATGGCATATCCTTTATCACGTAAAATTATTGCGCCCGAACAGTTTTCCGCCATTACTTGACGGGCGGCTGAGTTGCGCCATATGCGGGAGTCGTGAACGGACCTTGGCCATATGAACAATCTAAACTTTTAAATATTTGATTGGCATTGCAAGTTGCTTGTACATTAAATGATTTTAGGCCCGTTCTGTTTACAAATTCGTCCCCATGTATGTATATGCGGTGTCACGATAAGAACATGCAATCTACAGCTGCGATTGCATGTGGAAACTTTAATTTTAGCTGCCAAAGTACTTGCGCCTCTTTAATTTCGGTTTCTGTTATTGGAAATCTTATCCACTCCTCAGATTTCGCTATAATTTTTTCACATACTTCCCAAATTATTTTATTAGCCGTAGTTTGGTGAATTCCGATATCTTCACCAATACCAACCTTAAAAAATGATAATAGAATTTGTAAGTCAGGAATAAATTTTCAATTAATAAATTATTTTAGCCAAACCTGAAAACCAGAATCTCCAATATATCGGAGAAAAGTCCGCATGCGTTGGGAATTCGTCAAACGACTACCTCTGCTTTCGCCATTATCATCTCCCAAAAAATGATTGGCCAACCAAACCAATCCACATTTCCCTTTGAAAATGTATTAGAGACTTGAAATTATCTTCACCGGCTTCACGTCGTTTTACGTAATTTTTTGTTTTCCGCGCTTCACTCAAGTTTAAAAACATTGTTAAAGATAATTTTTGCGTCCACACTTTTGTATGATTTGTATAGTAAACCTATTTGTAGTTTGCAAATCGTTGACTACATGAAAACTGTAGACTTTGCTGCTTTTATTCATACGAAACTTACTAATATTTCCCCTTTTTAGTATGTTCGAAAGTTGTAGTGTAGTGAACGTCATTTTGATCATACCAATAATACTACAAATCTGTGTTTACTCTACAAAAAAAGTAGTAAACTGCAAGATACTACTTTTTATTCATACGGGCCCTTATCTCAGATTTTAGTAGTATATGTACATTACATGCTATCAAAACTTTATATTTCTCTCTTGTTAGAGGCAAATTAGAATACATGTCTATCATTTGGAATCCATATTACAAAACTCATGAAGATACCATTGAAAAAGTCCAACATAAATTTCTTAGATTTGTAGCATTTAACTGCATCTTTCATTTTAATTATTAACTATCCGCAGTGGCGTAGATAGCTTTTCTGCGAGGGAGGGGATCATTTTGCAAGATTGCTTATACTTTTACGGTTATGAAATTTTGAATTTTAGACTAAAAATTTCTGCATTTATTACACTTCAAATAAGCAGTAGTTTTCAGCAATTTTTTTGTTATTTGCAAAATAGAGAGCAATTTTCGCATACGAGAAAAACCGTCCTGAAAATATTGAATTTTCCGCAAAAATTGTGACACTGAATCGATAATTTGGCTTTCTTACTACGGTGATTGAATCCACAGTATTCCAATTTTCGTACACTCAGAGAAATATTCACTCATATTGAACGAAATATATTTAATTCAAACGATTTGCGCTTTTGATTTGGCTCCACAAGCAAATGCGTTTAATTCTAACGAGTGGCGTTTCTTTCAAAAGCATAATGAGTTGTAAAAAGGCGTTTGAATTAAAAGAATTTGCGTTTACCTGAAAAAAAGAGCCAGTCGATTTAAACGTATTCTTCATTGAAATAAACACTTATTCTTTGATTGTAAACGGGTAACGCATTTTGAATAAATGAAAGGCAATTGTATCAAACGTCTTCGTTTTTATATTGAACATTTTTGTTATTTAAATTAAACGAAGCATTCTTTTTAATGAAACGATATGTATTTCGAAAGTAACATATCCCGTTTTCATTTCATAGAAATTACCCCATTCAAAATAATTGAGTTTTACATGGAATTAAAAGCAAACTCTGCTGAAATAAAATAATACATTCCGTTTGATTGTCCATTCTCCATTCGATTAGATACTCACTGTTACCTGGGTTGACAAATCAATAAATAATAAAACTTATGAAAACTTCAGGAAAACACTTTATTTTTTATTTATGTCTAATTTTAATATGATTAATACATAACACTTTTATTTTAACACCCGCTAAACTTAAATTGTGTGTGTGGAAGCGTCCATTCCTCCAGATGAATGCAAAAGTACATTCTCGAAAACACTCTTAACATAGACACTACACATTTGTACACAATGAACATGAACACGTGAGACTCATCGGACCGGCCAGAAGTATTAACTACCTGTTGTGCTACGTTGAAACAAATGATATTTTGGCATCGCGTCCTTTATGTATGTGTATTTGTTACGTAAAGGAATGCATACACATTACTATGGAATACGAAATATTTTGATTTAAACGACCGCCGTTTGGGGCTTAGCTACTCTTTTGTTTTAAAAGAAATTCTTTTAGCGTAAATGAGAACTCGTTCAAATCAAACGAGATTTTTCAAACGAATACTGCGTTCAATTTAAATGTGGAGCTTTTAATATGAATGTGCGTTTTTTTCTCTGAGTGTACAAATGTTTGCTATTGTGATTGGAGTATCAGAGCTTTATATTGGGTTAGATCAGTAGCACCAAATTTTTTGGAGTCACGGAACACTTAGCATGGCCGCTTTTCTTCCCGAAACATCTCAAAACCGGGATTAAAATAAATGTATATCTCCAGAAAAGGGAAATTGTGATGACGAGAGCTCGTTGGGAATGCCCAGTATATGTATGTGGATAAAGTACCGCTTTTGTGTTTTTAAATCGGAATTCTCCGATAACTCAGAGATTCGTGGGTAGATATTTCTAAAGTTTTCAAACTTGTAGGACACCCTAGCAGCTATTTTCATTAAAGGCCCTAGCTTTGACTGATTGTTTGAAAAGAATACAAAAAATGTGAGAAGAACTTAAAATGTGGACCGTTAAACATTAGTTAAAAAATCGTAGAAAAATTTCGATTAGCACAAATTTAATCCTCTAATTTATTTGCGCCTTAATTTAAATCCCAAAAACCTAAAAAAAGCACTGCGGACATACTTTATTTTCTGGTACTACTTCCTTTTCCATTTCATAAAGTAGAAAGTTGTAAAAGAAAATCGGTCGAGTCTCTGATGCTGCTCAAATATTTTACAGTGTTGGTTTTTGGTACAGTGTAGCAGACTAAGCTTCGGCCGTTTGAAATTTACAAACATTTATTCGTTAGGAATGTTTACTTTTTGTTGTCAAAAACTCTTTCTACATTTTTCTTATTTCTGTATATCTTTTCGAAACCCCTGAGAGATCTTCACGGAACCAAGAGTATCGTGGAACTCCGTTTTTTTGCTAATTTGTATTCGAATTATTGCCTGCATAAGACTACTCGTTCTCGTATATATCTTTCAATTTTGGAAATTTTTCGTATTACTTTCAATAAAATTGCAAACAACTAGAGAAAGTCAAGAGTTTCTTTGTCCTGCTATTTACGGTAAAACCTTTCGACAAATTTTAACTTATAAAAAAGAAACAAGAATGTTGATAAACAATAAACAATGCTGAAAAATTGGAAGCAGTTTTGCAGCGTTTTGTTTTTTCGCATTAGTTCTCCACTCTCCTGAAAAAATCTTTATAATCTTATGTACTATGGAAATTGCGCTTCTGTGGAAAGCACTGTGTTCCACATTATTTTTAAAATTTTGAACTGAACATAAATTTTTCGGCAACAAATTTTCAATCAGTACTTACATATAATTTTTCAACTAGCACTTTTAGATACGCTTTATTTTACATTTGAAACAATTGAAATTTGAGGAAGTGCTGAATTTTCTATTGCAGTTCTGAAAATTAGTTCACGTTTTTATGAAACACTACACACGTTGAATAATTCCAGATAAAAGTTTACTTTTGCTTTGTTTTATGTATCTAAAGTAATAATAAAAAAAATTGTGACCGAAGGGGGGGGGGGGATTGATCCCCTTTATCCCCCCTTATCTTCGCCACTAATTACGGATGTTAGAGCTTTATTGAATATTAATACTCTCGAAGCCAGAAATTATTACAATGACTCCATATTTTTATTCAACTTATAGTTCAGTAATATCGTGTCGATTTAGTACCATTCCGTGAAAAAAAATACAGAAGTTTTTTTCTCACTGTTTCTTTATGTATTATGGGGCGCTGATTCCGAATATGAACTTTGCACCCTAAAAAAAGTGCCGCAACCTTTAAAAAAAGGGGGAAAGGGGGGCATTTTTTCGGTTTTCTGCGATTATTTCAAAAACGGTAAGAGATACAGAAAAATGGACTGAGGACGAAAGAAACTACATAAAATTATCTTTGCAATGATATATAACACATTAGAGTTTAATTGAATATTTCGGCGTTAGAATAGAGCATAAATTAGAATATTTTCATTTTAGACCTTTTTTAAAAGCTCCATAACTTTTGAAAGAATGTTTGTTCAGCCGTTAAGTGTATAAGTACTCATAATAAGTTCAAGATCATTTTAAGGTAAACATTGAGTCGCTCCGGTCAAGGACCCCCATTATCCCCCCATTAAAATTTTTCAAAACGGCATGTCCATAACTCCCCCCAAAATTGGAGCAGAGTGGTAAATTTTGGTTTGCTGCGATTGGAGGTCATAGTTACCCCACCCACCAAAAATCAGCTCATTCGGATGAAAACTAACGGTACCTCCCATACAAAGTGACCCAAGACAACTTTGTTCTACAGTTTATAAAATGAGTAGTACCTACTCGTACGTAGAACAAATTCCTGATGGGTCACTTTGTATGGGAGGTACCCTTAGTTTTTATCCGAATGAGCTAATTTTTGGTGGGTGGGGTCACTATGAGCTCCAATTTCAACAAACCAAAATTTAGCACTCTGCTCCAATTTTGGGGGGAGTTATGGATATGCCGTTTTGAAAAATTTAAATGGGGGGATACTGGGGGTCCTTGACCGGAGCGACTCAATGTTTACGTTAAAATTATCTTAAACTTGTTGTGAATACTTATACAAAACTTTACGGCTGAATTAACATTCTTTGAAAAGTTATGGAGCTTTTAAAAAAGGTCTAAAATGAAAATATTCTAATTTATGTGCTATTCTAACGCCGAAATATCCAATTAAACTCTAATGTGTTATATATCATTGCAAAGATAATTTTATGTAGTTTTTTCCGTTCTCAGACCATTTTTCTGTATCTTTTACCGTTTTGGAAATAATCGCAAAAAAAAACGAAAAAATGCCCCCCTTTCCCCCCTTTTTAAAGGTTGCGGCACGTTTTTTATTGTGCAAAGTTGATATTCGGAATCAGCGCCCCAAAATACATATAACAAAATTGAGAAATAAACTTCTGTATTTTTTTCCTGACGAAAATACGATATTATTGGACTATTAGTCAATGGTGTAGTTGAAGCACCTGACATTCTCTGTGAAATTTCCATAAGAGTTCCTTTAAGAAACACTAGAAATCAAGACTTGTTTTGCTTGTATACATTTCGATCAAATTATTTGCAAAATTCACCAATCGAAATTCTTTGCATTTAATACATGTATTTCATACATTTTAGTTTAGTATTTATAGGTGTAAGATCACATAACAGTATTTACGAGGGTAGTCTGATAAGTACCCAGCCTCCCCGCCTGATGGTGTCAGTATCGCAACCGCAAGACCAATTTACTATCGTGTAGTACATTCTTCTAGACGGCAACTGTCCAAATTTCAGCCGGATCAGACTCGTAGTTTTGCTTTGGCCGCGTGTGAAAGCTACTCCGCCGATTTTAGAAAATTGGAAAAAGAGCAATATCGGTCGGTGATTCGATTCTTGTTTTTGGAAGGGAAATCGCGCAGCGAAATCAAAGAGCGTTTGGATGCTGTATACGGTGACTCTTCTCCTTCGATGGCGACCGTCAAAAATTGGTTTAACGAGTTTCAACGTGGTCGCACGTCGGTTTTTGATGAGCCACGTCTAGGTGCCCCGAAAACGGTTACCACGCAAGATAACGTAACAAAAGCCACGATCTCGTATTGGCAGACCGCCGATTGAAGGTGCGAGAGATAGCTGAGACAGTAGGCATTTCAATAGATCGCGTGGTCCTGCATGAAATTTTGAGCATGAGAAAGCTCTCGGCGCGATGGGTGCCGCGTGTGCTCACTCCGGAAAACAAGCGCAACCGTGAGACAACTTCAAAGCCGTGCTTGACGCTGTTTAAGCGCAATCCGAAGGACTTTCTGCGTCGTTTCGTGACAGTCGACGAAACTTGTATACACCACAGACCAACAAACAGTCGAAACAGTGGACTTCACTCGGCGAACGTGCTCCGAAGAAGGCGGAGACTGTCCCATCGGGCCGAAAGGTTATGGCCAGCGTTTTCTGGGATTCACAAGGTGTGATCCACATCGGCTACCTGCAGAAGGGCAACACGGCTACAGGGCTGTACCCTGTACTATGCCGAATTATTGGGCCAATTCGACGCCGAATTGTAAAACGGCCCCACTTAGCAAAGAAAAAAATGCTCTTCCACCATGATAACGCACCGGCTCACACCTCCGCCCGCCAACGCTAAACTGGCCGAATTGGGCTACGAACTGCTGCCCCATCCACCGTATTCTCCAGATTTGGCCCCGTGCGACTTCTTTTTGTTTCGAAACTTGAAAAAGTCACTCGCCGGGCAGAAATTTAGGTCGAATGAGGAGGTCATCGCCGCCACGGAGGCCCACTTTGCAGGCCTCGAAAAAACGTATTATTCAGACGGGTTAAAGAAGTTGGAGCATCGCTAGATCAGGTGTATCGAGCTAAAAGGAGACTATATTGAAAAATAAATGGCCACTTTTCCAAAATTGTTGTTTTTCTTTTGTATGGGTACTTATAAGACCACCCTCGTATAAATGAATTGTAAAATTGTAACATCCGAGTGGGTTCCAATTCAATCTATAATTGAAACACACTCTAATTCGAGTCTATGAAAAGGTCCGCTTGGCCATCTGGTGGCCATAGTCGGGACTCGAACCGAATAGATAACCATTAATAACTAATGAATTGTCGCGTTTTTCGTTCGCTCAATTCCAAAAAGTTAATATATGTATGTAGCTATCATTCCCTTTCTATTGATACCACATTTATACCCATACGATCTGTTTTGAACATGCTTAGCCAACTTGATACTCCGGAAGTTCAACTTACTATATTTAAATAAATAGGGTAGCTCACATTTCTTTAAGTGCCGAGCAAATACGAGCTAACGATTTGCAGCCGATCAATACTATTCCGTAATGGTTTTTCAGATAGTGCTTAGCCAACTTGATATAAGTGCAATGCTTGCTATGCTTTCTCTAAGATTCAAATAAATTAATAAATAAATAATGGCTAGTCTTATCGTATACAGAGGACACACAATTTTCAGAAAGCCTTTACATTATATTGAGTAGATTTTTTGTTTATTTTGCATACGTCTGTCATATTTTGCTTGGTTATGCCATCATCTGAAATTTAACAAATAATTGCGCAATATCATACAATGGCGTAACCATGCAAATAAAATAAAATGAAATTAGGCAGCGAATTTTCGCGGTGGAAAAAAAGCTTCAAAACTGGCGAATATTCGCGTTAGTGTGAACATCTTCATACACAGTGTGTTACAATTTTAACACCGCGGGAAATTCGCCGAAGGACAGCGAATATTCGGGGCCGTTCGCGAGCATGATCGGCGAATCGGAAACCACGATTTGCATCAATTGTACGATAAGCTGGAAGTATCGAAAATCGTGAAGTTGTTCAACGATTGCATTGGGCGGGGCATTTACAACGAATGGACGATAATCGCAAAGAAGGTGATGAACGCGCAACGAATTGACGGAGCGAGATTACGTGGACGGACGAGAGCTCGCTGGGAAAACTCTGTAGGTGAGAATGCCCACCAGCTACTAGGCTTCCGAAACTGGAGGAGAAGGTCACGTAACCGCGATTGGAGGTGCACGATTCAGGCGGCCAAAGGCAGACGTCGGGCTATCGTGCCACATTGAGGATGAATATTCGCTGACGCGCCGCTGTGAGGGATGCTTTAAAATAAATAAAGATAAGAGTATGTCAGTATAAAAAAAGTTCACTTACCGAAATAGCAAAAAGTGGCTGCCACACTTAGCTTATTCATAAAACTTAATTTAAAAGCTTAGAGAAAGCATGCGTTAGTCCAGAGTGGGCATCAGAAAATAAAAATGGCACCGTTCTCACATTATTGCAGTTCATAGTATGCGTGAAAATATTATTCAAACGTCAATTTTTTGTTTGCAATTGAGAATATAAAATCTGGGTAATATTCATTACTCTCTTAAAATGCCGACGTGATATTTAACCCTTCTGTTGGCGTATAGATCCAGACAGACCATTGGTACTATATCTTGATGGAAAATATCGTTAAATAATATTTTCCACCCCTTTCCATTTAAATTTCAAAGGAACCGACGGCCACAAATGCAATCAAACGTTCGGCGAAATGTAAACTATGTCTAAAGAATAGAAAAAACGGCGCATCATCGTAAGACACAGTATGTAAACTGTTTCTAGAACCAAAATTAGACCTCTTCAAAAAATAAGATTGATTTCACAGAAGATTCAGCTACACCTTAGGCACAATAGCTCGTAGGCGGCGTCAGAAGGGTTAATAGTTGCATCGACAATATTTTGACATTTGAATTATTTCGTGGAGTGTAGTGTAATAAATTTAGAGTCAAACACATATGGGTTGTGTGATCACATAGCCACTCTGGACTAACGCATGGCAAGAGTTGCTATGTTTTCTCTAAGTTTAAAAGTTACAGGAACAAAATGCTGACGATCCCAACAATTCCACAATTAATTGACAGGAATTCCCAGAAATTCTTAATTGGTCGAGAATTTTTGAACGGTTCGCTCCTGAATTGATTCCGCATTAAGACTTTTCTTCATAAGTTTTTCATGGAAAACTTCACAAAAATTTCTTTCAACATTTTTCGAACAAGGGAGTATTACATTACACAGTCACATTTCCATTATCATATCATTAAGCATACTCGATTAATTCGGTTTTAATTGGTATATGTGCACTAAACGGAATCGAGTAGGCTTAAGGATATGATATTGTTGTAGTAACAGCGGTGCAGAAGGGCGTGAGCCGCTGTGCATCTGTTCTAAGTTTCGTCATTCTCGCCTATTGTCTCAAGCAACAAGAACGTAGCAGCTGTAATAGGGTTGTTCCATAACGCCCTCGAGGTGAGGTTAGTGGGTGCAGCGGGGCTACGGAACAGGTGGTCCACATCGTGAGGTAGGAAGTGAGGCGCGTACGCGTACAACAACCCGATCTAAGCTGGGGCTAATAAACGGACGGCGAGAGCTTTTGTGGCCAGCAGACAAGCATTTTGCATTTCAGATTATAAGAACGATAGTGTCGCTTTTATGCACTCGAAAAAATTTTACTCCAATAATAGAAGGAAACTTTTTTTCTTTCTATTATAGTAGTAAATTTACACCACGATATGAAGAAGAGTAATTTTACGCTTTATGGTGTAAATATTTACTACAAAATTGGTGTAAATCTTCAAACGGTATGTAATGAAAGGACTTGGCCATCCGAAGATGCCCAGGGGACGGAGCCAATGCCTCTACAACCGTGCAGGTTAGGCAATGACGATAGGGCTCCTCAACGAGCGAGCAGCGGCATGCGCTTGCTGTAGCTCAGTTCGGGAGATACGGGCGGGGTTTTTGCCACTCGTTGCCCCTTGTCCATTTCCAAAAGAAAGGGATATCGCATGCCTGGGTGCACTTCACAAAACAAAGGGGTAAAAATGAGGAAAACCGTTAAACTGATAAGCCGACGCGCACAGGTGCCATCTTATTGCGCTCCGCAACCCGGATGGCGACGGGTCCCGGCCAAACTAAACCCACTAAATTTAAATAAAAACATCCGTCCTGAGGCGCCCGCGGCCGAATCAAAAATTGTAGGGCGCCTCGCTTTATACAAAAACCGGGGATGAAGTTTAGGGCTTCACCCCATTATTCGCCCCTGGAATGCGGGGGGGGGGGCTAACGGTACGGAGCACTACACGGCGTTATGGATATTTATGAGGGAGGAGGGAGATTGCCTAAATGGCAAAAAACACCACAGACATCACAATAAACACTCAACAAAAAAAGGCACTTAGCTGTCGAAGTTTTCCTCCATTTCTTCTCCCACATTAAAAAAAAAAAGAAAACTTCCACTCCACTCAAAAACGCGTGTCCCCCCGGTGTTCCTTTCCTTTTTTTCTTTCTTTCACGTTTTATTTTATGTCTGGGGGACTGTTCTGACTGCTCAATGATTCCGACACATAGTCACGTCCATTCTTGGATCTGGCGGGATTTTCAAAAATATTAATGATTTTAAATTAATTAAATCATCAATATTTCTGAAAATGCTCAAATTCCAAAAAATAGACACTTATGTGTCGAAATCGGTTCGTTACAGGTAATAAGTAAATTTGCACACATAAATAAGTATACTTGCTCTTAGACTTATGTAAATTTAAATAAAAAATAAACAAATTTGCACTGGAAAAAATGTAAATGTACACCGGCTAATATGTAAATTTACATCTGGGTTTATAATAATATTCTTCGATGTAAATCGTCCTGGAGCTACCCGTTAGTGTAATTTTTTAAACCAAAATCGTAATATTACATGAAAATATACACTGAAAATGTAAAGTTACACAGAAATAAAGTAATGACACATCTTCACACCAAATGTGGTGTAAAATTACACCAGAATAAAGTAATATTCAAAAATCAGTGTAATATTACACTATTTTATGGGTTTACTAGAAATTTTGTTTAAAAATAAACGTTTATTGTAATTTTGCGAAAATAAAGGTGTAAAATTCAACCTTGTTTTTACAGTGTGGCTATGAATATGAAATATCTATTAGCAGTGTCGCGAAAAAATTTTGCTGAATTGTGAAATAAATTATTTTATTAACATAGTCCCTTTTTTGGATAATTCGAACACTCAATAATTCGAAATTTTTTCGTTGTCCCTTGGGCTTCGAATTATCAAGAGTCTGTATTTGTTTTCCATTGCGCACCAGAAGTTGGTTTTTCATTTCCTTTTATGGTGAGCAAATTTGATAACTTAGCTAATGTGTTTGTTCGCATTTAGTGTGGAGGGTATAATAAAACACGCCTTCCATACGGTACATTTATTGAGCGTTCTATTATATTTTACTTACGAATAGGTTTATTGAAATTCACGGGCAAAGCATAAGCAAGCATCCTATATAAATTTGCCTACTTACGCCATGTGTTTTTATCTATGTGTGAATTGCGATAGGGTGAAAAAATGTGTCTTATTATTTTTTGATGATGTCCTCTCTGGACTAATGCATATTATACGTTACTATGTTAAGCCCAGCAAACAATTGTACTAAAGAGCCCTCGGATGTATAATTACACTCATTTAGCTATACTGTGTATTGGCTAGATAGATGCATGATAAAGTTTTTCTTAACTTTTCAGTCGGAGTGACCATCTAATCAACGCCAACGTAAGCATGACCTAAGGCGAGCGCTGGGCTATGGGAAAACATACCCCTGGCCAGTGGATTCATTTATATATATTATGTATACTGATTGGTTCCAATACGGATATATGAGTTGGTATTGGAATTAAATTAAGTACATATTAAAGAGATGGGTCGGCTAGTATGACGAGTATTCAGAACTAACCGTATTAGAAGAAATGAATTTTTTTTCCAAAATACCGCCCAAAATAAGTTTAAGATTTTTGAATGTTTACTATACCTTTATACCTTGTAATAAACTGACATTTGATTAATAGATTGATTCTGTTCTTATATTTTCAGATTGGACGTGTCCTTAAAAATTACAATACATTCAATTTCTCCGATTTAGAACTTATCAATAACTTGTGAGTAAAATATATGTTTGTCATTTATTTTCATAAAAAAAGAGTGGTGCTTGTTATTTGTTAAAGCAAACATATACACTGCTCGTCATCAGATTAGCACACCCCTTCGCATGAATAGTTTCGGCTAATTTCCAACGAAACTAAAAGGGCTGAAATTTCAAAATTATAACTGTTAATAGTCTATTCAATTCTGAGTTAATTAACACAAAAAGAATTGTGTTTACATTTTTTATTATTGACTTATAATTGTTTTTCGAAAAAGAACACACAAAATAGCCATTTAAAATTTGTCATCAGGATAGCACATGCAATTTCTTTTTTGTCTATCTTCCACAATTAAAGACGTAGGACCCCTAATTTTTTGTGTTTGTTTGAGTAAGATATTAACTTTAATACGAATAATGGAAAATCATTATCTGCGGAAGAGGGATCAAAATTTAACCCATTAACGACGAGACCCTAAAATCTTACCGATTGAGCTGAAATTTTCCACGTCGGCTTAAAATGGCTAAAAACACATTTTGTAGAAAAAATTTTTTTCCCCGGATGCCGGGTTCAGGCTCCCGGCACTGTTACATATATGTAACATCAGGCACTCGAAGTACTCGAGGGTGTTACATATATGTAACATCAGGCATGATACGGGGAAAGTGTATTCAAAGTATATTTTTGATTTTTTTTTCAAAAGAAAACATTTTAGTAAATTTTTTTTAATAAAGCAAAAAATATATGAAAGCCGATATTTTACATGAAGTTTGGAATGTAGATAATGCAACAATAACGTAGAAATAATACGAAATGTGTGGAAAATTGAGCAGCCTTACAAAAATATTATGTCAAATATTGTATTATTTTATTTCATTATATAATGTGTTTTTTGCATGTGGAGTTGTTGTTGTTTCATTGAGAAGTTTCTTGAACACCCACAAAACTAATAGATTTTACAGTTTGTGAATGGGAAAAAAGTTTATAGAACTACAGTAGTTACCAATACAGATTTTGAGGATTATGGAAGATTTGCCAGTAAATTATAAAATTATTGTTTAAATTTTTTGTCAATTTGTCCATCCGCCCAATTTGTCTTAAAAGGACTAAATATAGAGCCTATAATTCGTCCTTGTCTATAATTGTCTATACCATTTCTTCTTTCGTAGCTCAAAATATATCCTTTTAAATATTATATTAGCAGAGTTAAATAGAATAACTAATCCTTGGCCTCATGAAAATAAAGCTGACTCCTTGCTCCGGATACCCTTGAATCCGGCTATCATTTTAATCCACATAGGACAACTAATGTATCCATATTCCGGATTTCTAGAGCAATTCTAATTCCGACTCTTAATATTTTTGGTACGTTATGCCAAATATGGCCGCTCAATTTGCCAGTCAAGAAAACACAAGGGTCTAGAAAATCATGCGACATGACTAATTTTAAGGAAAAACCTAAATAATAGCATTTTTTTTCTTTTCAATTTTAACATTTACGAAGACTAATAATGCTAGTTTCCTATATAAAAATGTCTTGTTAAAATCCGGAATTTTCGTTAATCCGTATTTTTTGAGAATCCGGACTTATTTTTTTTTATAATTTATCCGGACTATCGCATCAATAGTGTAACAAATCCATAAAATAAAAAAAAACACTAAAAAAGTACATACTCATACACCTCGTATACGAGAAGTGCACTTTCCCCATATCAGGACGGATGTTACATATATGTAACAGTGCTATAAAAGTACTTATAAAACGTAAACTACGGACAATATTTATTTCATTTATTTTTTGTATTGTTTCAAAAAGACCATGTAATAACATACCATTAATTTTTTCTCAATTTTTTTCATACAATTAAATCTAAAAATAAAATTCCTCTACTACTTTTGCCATCGTGACGATTTTCGTCAACATCGAAAAAACCATCAGAAATAAACCTCTATAACTTCCACAATAGTGAATCAAATTGAGCTAAATTGATTTCTATGAATAGCTAATAGTGTGCAGTACAGGATAAAACACTTTTTAGTGCCGAATTGATATCCTATTCCTTTAGCAGCCGTTTGAAACGAAGGATGTCTTACTGTTACATATATGTAACATCAGGCATTAATGGGTTAAGGCTAACAAGGAGTCAAGGTGGTCAAAAAGTGAAATTTCGAGAAAAAAATAAAAAAAAGTCGATAAGTTGAATCCGAATTCGTGTGTAATAAATAGCGTTCAGATAAAAATAACAGAGGCGATAAAAATTTAAAATTTTTCAATCCCTATGAGAGAGTAATTTTGAGAGAAGCATCCAGTCCTCATGACTCGGTCGCATGGATTAGGGTAAATTTTGACATTAAGGTGAGCCTATTGTTCAAATAGTGATACGAAAATGCTCCACATCTAAAGAAACCAAAACTAAAGGAAAATGCGCTTAAAGTAAACTCGAGAGCACTTGACATCTAATAAAGAATGGCGCTATGTTGTCTTTTCGAATAAAAAGAAGTATCATCTCACAGTATCACTTGGCCCTCGAGACCATTACACAATCTGTCCGACAATGAACGCGATCCTAATGGTGTCCTTCCTAGCAAAGATCCTGGAAGTAGACATTATAACTGTGTTACTCTTCTAAAGTGAGCTTCTTTTTATCCGAAAAGATAACATACCGCCATTGTTTGTTCCATGTCAAGTGTTCTCATGATTAATTTTAACGTATTTTCCTTTGGGGAAAGTTTAGTTGCAGTTTATTTTGTAGTTTTAGTTTCTTGAAATGTGGAGTTTTGTTATCACTGTTTGAACAAAAGATAGGCTCGCCTTAATGTCAAAATTTACCCTAATCCTTGTGACCGAGTCATGAGGGCTAGATGTTACTCTCAAAATAACTCTCTCATAAGGATTGACATGTACTCAATTCTTATCGCCTCTATTATTTTTACCTTAACGCTACTTATTACACACGAATTCGGATTCAATTTATCAACTTTTATTATTTTTTTTTTCGAAATTTCACTTTTTGACCGCCTTGACTCCTTGTATGCCTTAAATTTTGGTCCCTCTTACGCAGATAATGATTTTTAATTATTCATATTAAAGTCAATATCTTACTCAAACAACCACAAAAAATTGGGGGTCCTACGTCTTTAATTGTGGAAGATAGACAAAAAAGAATTTGCATGTGCTATCCTGATGACAAATTCTAAATGGCTATTTTGTGTGTTCTTTTTCGGAAAACAATTATAAAACAATATTAAAAAATGTAAACACAATACTTTTTGTGTTACTTAACTCAGAATTGAATAGACTATTAACAGTTATAATTTTGAAATTTTAGCTCTTTAAGTTTGGTTGGAAATCAGCCGAAACTATTCATGCGAAGGGGTGTGCTAATCTGATGACGAGGACTGTAGGTACATATGGTATGTAATTTTACCAATTTTGCCACAGATCTTTACGGCTGTTTGTCCTTAATCGTGAAAAAACAGAAAAATTTTATAAAATGCAAATTATTTCTAAAAGAGTAGTATGCTTAACACTGGGGTGTGACATACCCCAGTCAAAGTTTTCTCAATAAGAAATTATGTGTTTACCGAAATAATTTGTATTTGTATTTTTAGTGTTATAAAAAGAATTTAGAAAGTGGGTGCATACATTTAAAGTAAAAATAATTTATTTTGCTCGAGAAACAAAAAATATTACAAAATGCTTCAAGTAGTCTGGCTGGTCTAGCGGTTAGTGCGCGCACCTTCGGTGCACAGGGTCATGAGTTCGAATCTCACCGTGGATCATGGTGTTTTTCGAACTCACGAGCTTGTGACGGACTATGATCTCACTCAGATGTTAAACGAGTACCCATTTATGGGGATAAATAACACGGCTGAGCGTGATGCTGATCTCATTACCTCAACAAAAAACAGACAAGATCTTGGAAATAGGATGTCACTAACACATCCTGCGGCCTTAGTCCAATGCTGGATTGTTGCGCCTGTTATTTATTTATTTATTCAATTAAAAAAAAAAACAAATTGTCGACTTTTTGGTTAAAATATAAATTAAAAAGTTCTTTCTTTCTTTATGGCACGATAGCCCGACGTCGGGCCTTGGCCGCCTGGATTGAAAACCTCCCATTGTCGCGGTCACGCGACCTTGTCCTCCAATTCCGAAAGCCTAGCATCTGCTGGGCGTCCTCACATACAGAATGCTCCCATCGGGCTCTCGGTCGTCCACGCAATCTGGCTCCGTCCACTCGTTGCGCGTTCATCACCTTTTTGGGCATGCGATCGTCGTTCATCCTTTGTACATGACCCGCCCATTGCAATGGCTGCAATTTCACGATCTTCGACACCTGTAGCTCATCATACAGCTGATACAACTCAAGGTTGTACCGGATGCGCCATTCACCTCGTTCACGAACGGCCCCGAAGATTCTTCGGAGAACCTTTCGCTCGAATGTGCCCAACAGGTGTTCAGAGTTTTGGGTTAGGGTCGGATGATGGTTTTATACACGTGGAGCTTCGTGTTCCTGTGCACCAGCTTCGAATTCATAATTTGGAGGACCGCAAAGTAACACTTATTAGCTAGTTGTATCCGTTGCTTTATCTCATCTGTTTCCTTGGCGTCTTTTGACAAATTGCAACACAGGTAAGTGAAGTTGTCTATATATTCTATATTGAGGTCCTCCACTGTGATGCTTGAATTTACTGGAGTTCTAGTTTTTGATGGCATCATGACCTTGGTCATCCTTATGAGTCGCATTAGCTTAGCCGGTATTCCAAAATGCAGCAAAACGTTGTACAGTACGCTTCGATCGATACTGTCGTATGCCTGCTTGAAGTCAACAAATATTTGGTATACGTCGATGTTGTATTCCCAGCACTTCTGGAGTAAAAGCTTCACTGTAAAAAGCTGATCTGTCGTCGAACGACCAGGTCTAAAGCCGCCCTGGTACTCGCCAATGATTTCCTCTGCGTACGGATTAATTCTATTTTCCAGAATCTTAGACAAAATCTAATAAGTCGTACAAACCAATGAGATGCCTCTGTAGTTCTCACATTTCAACTTATCCCTTTTTTTGTGGATTGGGCAAATGATACTTTTACGCCAATCTTCCGGAATTATTTCGTCGTTCCATACTTTAACGATAAGTGTGTGTATAGCCTTAACAAGGCTCTCCCCACCATGCTTCAGCAGTTCAGCTGGAATCTCGTCAGCGCCCGGGGCTTTATTATGTTTTAGTGCTTGCATGGCGAGATCAACTTCTTCTACTGTTGGGGGTTGAACGGGAGGGCCTGGTTCAGCCATCAGCTCCGGAGCTTCTTGTGTGGGGTTGTTCGGTTGAACATTGAGGAGCTCTTCAAAATGTGAGGCCCATCGTTTATCAACGCTATCGATGTCACTAATGATATTGCCATCCTTATCCTTACAGAGGCTGGTCCTGGGTTGGTATCCACTTTTAATTGAATTAATAAGCTTGTACGCTTGTCTACTGTTCCTACTAGCTAGTCTTTGGTTTATTTGCATCAACTGCTCGTCAAGATGCTTACATTTCTTACGCCTAATTAACCTATTCGAAAATCGTCGAAGCTCGTCATATTTTGTTTTTTTGCTCTAGTTGCGCGTTCAGTCCATTGGCGATATGCCTCGTTTTTAGCATCTACCGCATTTTGACATTCTTCATCAAACCAATCATTTCGGGCTCGCCGGGCTTTGTATCCCACAACCTCCTCTGCGACCCCTTTGATGGGGTCTTTGAGTGTATCCCAGATCTCAAGGGCGCCTTTGTTGCTGATGTTATTTAGCAAGGGCGTCAGCTTCTCCTCAAGGGCAGTCGTATAAGTGACCACCTTGGCATCATCCAACAATTTGTCAACCGCAAAAATTTTTGCCGGGTTGAACCTCGAATGATGCACCGAAGAAATTCTGCGCATATAAGACGCCTTCACCATATAGTGGTCAGAGTCAATATTTGCTCCACGATAGGACCGAACATCCATTATGTTCGATGCCCATCTCTTGCAGACAAGGACGTGGTCAATTTGGTTGACGGTATGTTGATCTGGAGATCTCCAGGTCTGCCTGTGAATGCGACGATGCGGAAAACAGGTAGAGCTAATGACCATATTTCTGCTGGTCGCGAAGTCTATTAGTCGTTGGCCATTGTCGTTACAGTCTTCATGGAGGCTGTACCCTCCAGTGATCCCCCTATGCCAACTTTCGTTTCCGACTTTGGAGTTAAAATCCCCTAGCAGCAATTTGACATCATTTGATTGAAGTGAATCGAAGAGATTTTCTAGGCGGTGATAGAACTCGTCTTTAACCGCGTCTTCACTGACTTCGGTGGGGGCATGCGCGTTTATGAGCCAGAGATTGAAGAACCGGGTCTTAATGCGAATCGCACACAGCCGCTCGTTTATGGGTTTGAAGTCGATAACATGCGGCTTAAGTTGATTGTTTACAATGAACGCCTCTCCAAACTCCCTGTGGCCCGAAGGTTTTCCACTTGTGAAAATTGTGTACGAATTTCGGTCATCAATCTCGCTACTAAGCCATTTAGTTTCCTAGAGTGCAACAATGCTCAGCTTATATTTTTCGACCTGATCCAAGAGGGCCCTTAAGGCCTCTGGCCTATTCAGGGAGCGTACATTCCAGGTTCCGAAAGAGTAATCAGTTGTTCGTTTGCGATGTCGTCGTTGGGTTGTATCCGTCCAATCCGAGGCTTTCATTCCAGGTTTCTTGACGTGGAATTTTTTCCAAGGCTGGGTTGTCGGCCCATCGCTTAACCATGATAGTATTCGTAAAACGAAAGAGGTCCATCATGGAGAGGCCTCGGAGGTGCTGCTTCGGTGATTGACTGTTCGGTTTTTGTCACCCTGTTACGTTTAGTAACCTGAGACGCTGAAGTTGTTAATACAGCACTCAGGCGCAGCGGTTACTCGGATAATGCGGGAGAGTAACGCCCCGTAGAGAAACATAGGAATTAGCTGGAGCCGTTCACCCTATGAAGCTCCTCCTGCATAGCTAAGGGTCCGCAGTTATGCCACAACTGAAGAGGATATAGGAATCGGCCGGAGCCTTTCAACCTTTATCCTGCCCCTACAGAAGGTGCTGCTTTAGTGATTGACTAAAAATAAAAAAGTTACCTAAACTAAAAATTTGTTTCATCACCAATGAATTTAATACTAACCACATAGGCTTTTAAAAAAGAAAACTGAATTAAAAATGAAATTCTTAGCGGTTTGTGAGAAGCTTGAATTACACCATGAAATTCATACAAATCATTGCCCAATGGTAACTTCAAATTGCAGTTTTGCAGTGCAACCAAAACAACATAAAGGACACACTGGGGTGTGAGGTACCTCAATCAAACTTTCATGCGACTGTGTTCTCTTCTCATAGTATATTCAGAACAACCTGAGGCCACAAATCATGCACATGTGAATAGAGGTTATTTACGTGGAAACACAAATCGCCCAGACACTAGGGAGCACAATAATGGCAAAACCAGAAATGCTGGGGTGTGAGATACCCCTGTGTCTTTTAAGGGTTAAGAATACGACTTTTCAAGGGTTTACTCCACGGAGTATAATAAATCATTTATTTCAGTAGAAAATATTATGCTTGAAATAGAATGCATGCAGCAACAACAGCAGGCCGCTATAAATAGCTTTGCTGCCAACATGACGTCACCCATTTAAATTTCATTATAGTCCTGACACACTAGGACATAAACTCGTTTCATAAACCGCAAACAAAATTGAGCTTTGTAAACCAGGAAACCTAGAAATCATTCCTCAAGACAATGCTGATCCTTTTTTTTCGAGTTTAATTGTAAATTTCTATAAGTAATGAAGGAAAGGTTTTTTAAAAAAATGTATAGAATACAAAAATATATATTCGACTCACCGAATAAAAACTTTCCATGAAATATCCAAATACATAAATCAATGTCAAAATCAAACAAATGCCAGAAGAAAATTGACATTATAACGTACGAAAAAGGCATTTCTTTGAAATTATTATACGCCAACCTTGTTATTTACAGCTTTTAGGAGGTTACAATGCAGTTTTAGAATCGAAAGCTCCGCCAAATTGCGGGTTACAACATGGTTATCAGAGCTTTTATAAACTCCAAACGGCATATAAGCTCGTTATAAACCGCTTAAAAACTCGTTCCCGTGCTGTTTACACTGTGAGGCACAGGTTTCGTGACAGAACTCACTATACCTGTAACTGGTGTATATATAATACCTGGTGTAACTCAAACGAGCTGGATCTTAATATTTCTAAGTGCTCTGTTATGGTACAGTGCTTGTCATCAGATTAGCACACCCCTTCGCATGAATAGTTTCGGCTGATTTCCAACCAAACTAATAGAGCTAAAATTTCAAAAATATAACTGTTAATAGTCTATTCAATTCTGAGTTAATTAACACAAAAAGTATTGTGTTTACATTTTTTAATATTGATTTATAATTGTTTTTCGAAAAACAACACACAAAATAGCCATTTAAAATTTGTCATCAGGATAGCACATGCAAATTCTTTTTTGTCTATCTTCCACAATTAAAGACGTACGACCCCCAATTTTTTGTGGTTGTTTGAGTAAGATATTGACTTTAATATGAATAATTAAAAATCATTATCTGCGGAAGAGGGACCAAAATTTAAAGCATATATGGAGTCAAGGCGGTCAAAAAGTGAAATTTCGAGAAAAAATTAATAAAAGTTGATAAGTTGAATCCGAATTCTTGTGTAATAAGTAGCGTTAAGGTAAAAATAATAGAGGCGATAAGAATTGAGTACTTGCCAATCCTTATGAGAGAGTTATATTCAGAGAAACATCGAGCCCTTATGACTCGGTCACAAGGATTAGGGTAAATTTTGACATTAAGGCGAACCTATCTTTTGTTCAAACAGTGATAACAAAACTCCACATTGCAAGAAACTAAAACTACAGAATAAACTCCAACTTAACTTTCCCCGAAGGAAAATACGTTAAAATTAATAATGAGAACACTTGACATGGAACAAAGAATGGCGGTATGTTATCTTTTGGATGAAAATAAGTTCACTTTAGAAGAGTAACACAGTTATAATGTCTACTTCCAGGATCTTTGCTAGGAAGGACACCATTAGGATCGCATTCATTGTCGGACAGATTGTGTAATTGTCTCGTGGGCCAAGTGATACTGTGAGATGATACTTCTTTTTATTCGAAAAGACAACATAGCGCCATTCTTTATTACATGTCAAGTGCTCTCGAGTTTAATTTAAGCGCATTTTCCTTTAGTTTTAGTTTCTTTAGATGTGGAGAATTTTTGTATCAGTATTTGAACAATAGGCTCACCTTAATGTCAAAATTTACCCTAATCCTTCCGACCGAGTCATGAGGACTGGATGCTTCTCTCAAAATTACTCTCTCATAGGGATTGACAAATACTCAATTTTTATCGCCTCTGTTATTTTTATCTGAACGCTATTTATTACACACGAATTCGGATTCAACTTATCGACTTTTATTAATTTTTTCTCGAAATTTCACTTTTTGACCACCTTGACTCTTAAGGCTTAAATTTTGATCCCTCTTCCGCAGATAATGATTTTCCCTTATTCATATTAAAGTTAATATATTACTCAAACAACCACAAAAAATTAGGGGTCCTACGTCTTTAATTGTGGAAGATAGACGAAAAAGAAATCGCATGTGCTATCCTGATGACAAATTTTAAATGGCTATTTAGTGTGTTCTTTTTCGAAAAACAATTATAAATCAATAATAAAAAATGTAAACACAATTCTTTTTGTGTTAATTAACTCAGAATTGAATAGACTATTACCAGTTATAATTTCGAAATTTTAGCTCTTTTAGTTTGGTTGGAAATCAGCCGAAATTATTCATGCGAAGGGGTGTGCTAATCTGATGACGAGCAGTATATTCATTGAAATCTACTCGCTTTCATTTTCCAATACCAAATCAACTCTATTCCCCTCCAATGTGTTTCTACTATTACATATCTAGGGGTTGTTTTTGATTGTAAATTACGTTTTACTGATCACTACACGTCGATTATTAGCAAATCGTCGAAACTAGCTGGGTTCGTTTTACGGTGCTCTTCTAGCTTTCAATCTATTACCTAATACGCTAGGAAATTTGAACAAAAATTTGGCCAAACTTCGGAAAAATTAAGGGAAAGCTGGATTTTTGCATGAGCCTTCCTTTCGAGGTCCTAAACATGTCCCTAAAAGTCCCCGTCCCTACGAGTGCCGCTAGCGGTGCTACAGAGGGTCAAAGACCCTCGAAAAAGGTTTCTCTGAATATTTCGATAAAGGTAGCATAGACAAAAAAGTGGTGTATGGCAAATTTAAAGCTCTTGTGAATTCTCAATAAACGATGCAAAGACCGAATACTTCCGGGCACTCCTAACGGCGCCAAGAGGTCTAACGGTATTTTTAACAAGGTTTCATTAAAATCTCTATAACGGTAACTCCTACTAAGAACTTTTGTATGGAAAATTTGTAGCCTATGGGGTTTTGAAGAAAGTGGCCAAATTTCATATAAATATGAACAGCCTTAAGGGCGCTGCTATGGGGGTTCAAAGCTTAAAAAAACGTGTTTTTTTAGATTTTCGTAAATGGTGCTAAGACGAGGGAGTGCGCTCTAAGGTGTTCTAGGAGAAATTTGTAGCTTCTGTGGCTGTTAGTAAGACGCCAAAAGTCCCCAAAGATGGGAGCCCCCTAACGAAGTTAGGAGGGTCCAAACATTCAATTAAGCAGTTTTTGGGGAATATCTCTATAACGGTAACGTGCACCGAAAGCTGTTATACGGCAAATGTGTAGCCTATATTAAATTAAATATCTGAATTTCAGATTGATGCGTGCAATACTAAGGGCGCTATGAGGGTATGAACCGTACAATAACGGTATTTTTTCGTTATTTTCGTGGATTTCTTCATAACGGGAACGCATTCGGTTGGGAAGCCTGTAACAATTTGTTGCTTCTATAACGTTAACTTAAAATGCCAAAACAACTTATCTATGCGGGCACCCCTAAGGAAGCTATGAGGGGTCAAAACTAAACAACTAACTAAACAAAAAAACCGTTTCTCGGATTTTTTTGATAACGGGAACCTCTAGACGGAAACCCATCTGAAATAAATTTGTAGCTCCTGTTGCTGTTACTAAGACGCCAAAAGTCCCCAAAGATGGGAGCCCCTCTATCGAAGTTATGAGGGTCCAAACATTCAATTAAGCAGTTTCAGGGGAATATTTCTATAACGGTAACGTGCACTGAAAACTGTTGTACGGCAAATTTGTAGCTTATATAGCGCTTAATTAAATATCTGAATTTCGGATTGATACGTGAAATGCTAAGGGCGCTATGAGTTCCCGAACCGTACAATAACGGTATTTTTCGTTATTTTCGTGAATTTCTCCATAACGGGAACGCATTTGGGAGAGAAGCCTGTAAATGTTTGTTGCTTCTGTAACTTCAAATTCAAACGCCAAAACAAGTCATCTATGCGAACACCCCCAAGGAAGCTATTAGGGGTCAAAATTAAACAAAAAACCGTTTCTCGGAAATTTTTTCATAACGGGAACCTCTAGAGGGAACCCACCCGAGGCAAATTTGTAGCTCGTGTGTCTGTTAGTGTGACATCAAAAGTCCCCAACGATGGGAGCCCCCCTAGGGAAGTTATGAGGGTCCAAACATCCAAATAAGCAGTTTTAGGAGAATATCTCTATAACGGTAACGTGCACTGAAAACTGTTATACGGCAAAATTGTAGCTTATATACCGCTTAATTAAATATCTGAATTTCGGATTGATGCGTGAAATGTTAAGGACGCTATGAGGGTCCGAACCGTACAATAACGGTATTTTTCGTTATTTTCGTGAATTTCTTCATAACGGGAACGCATTTGGGAGAGAAGCCTGTAAATGTTTGTTGCTTCTGTAACTTCAAATTCAAACGCCAAAACAAGTCGTCTATACGAACACCCCCAAGGAAGCTATTAGGGGTCAAAATTAAACAAAAAACCGTTTCTCGGAAATTTTTTTAAAAACGGGAACCTCTAGAGGGAACCCACCTGAGGCAAATTTGTAGCTCGTGTGTCTGTTAGTGTGACATCAAAAGTCCCCAACGATGGGAGCCCCCCTAGGGAAGTTATGAGGGTCCAAACATCCAAATAAGCAGTTTTTAGTGAATATCTCTATAACGGTAATGTGCACCGAAAACTGTTATATGGCGAATTTGAAGTTTTTACAACGCTTAACTTAATGTTCAAATTTCAGATCGATACGTGCAGTACTAAGGGCGCTATGTGGTTCCAAAACTTGCAATTTCGGTATTTTTGGTTATTTTCGTGAAAATCTCCTCAACGGTAACGTATACTGGAAGCAGTCTGTACAAATCTGTTGTTTCTATGGTTTCAAATAAAATGCTCCATCGATTTATATGCACCTGGAGCCACCATACGGGCATTATAACGTTTTAATAAACTAATTTTTAAAGAAGGTATGTGTAGTGTATGTCTTTACGTACGTCCATATGGGCTTAAAAATTAGTTAATTTATACGTTATAACGCACGTATGGGGGCTCCAGGTGCATACAACTCCGTGGAGCCTTTTACTTGGAACCATAGAAACAACAAATTTTTACAGACTGCTTCCGGTATACGTTACCGTTGAGGAGATTTTCACGAAAATAACCAAAAATACCGAAATTGCAAGTTTTGGAACCACATAGCGCCCTTAGTACTGCACGTATCGATCTGAAATTTGAACATTAAGTTAAGCGTTGTAAAAACTTCAAATCGCCATATACACTCAGAAAAAAAGCCTTAGTAAATTTAACTAAAACTGATTGTTGGGTCATATTTTGCCTATAATAGTAAAATCAACCAAGAAAATAGTAAAATGTCATAGTTCATTTGACCAGCACTGGATTTTACCTCCGTAAGTAATCCAAAATTAAAAAAAATGCATCAAAGAAAGTATCAGAACCACAAAAATTGTCCACGGATTATAAATATTCTAGGAAAAATTTAAATTCATTACATAACATGTCCAAATTACAAAGAGAATGATAAAATCGCGTTAAAAGTATAATGAAATTGTTCAGAAACCACAACTCTACCAACATGCCATAGGTTGCTGTTCATTGTACAAGTTTTTTAGTTCATGTACAATTTTTGTAGTAGATTTGTCGTTCAACAATAATATGTATAGTACCAGTGTCTCGAAAATACTGCGTGCATTGTAAATGAACCCCAAAAGTTGTCAAACCAATCTTTAAAATTGTTAAACGAGCACAAATTTATATTTGCAGGTGTCTACCGAAAAATATTCTCGTAGAATGTATTATATTGTTCACGTCGCTTGTGCAGTGAAGTTGTCAGAAAGTGCGTTGTGTTTTCATAAAGTGTGTTGTGTTTTCATGATTACCATTAATCATTGGAGATTTGGTTCCAATCAATAATAAATATTGGGCATTACTATGCCTATTAATAGAAATATAATAGATATTTTACTTTTTCCAGTTTTGATTGAGAGGTGTAATTTTAGAAACAAAATCGAGAAAAATCGAAAAAGTTGGAGCACATCAGTCATCAACCTCTGTAAGATAAAAACGATGCAAAAAAAGGGTAACACTCTCTCTATGTTGGTATCTTCAAGTCATAAGAAAAAGTCATTCGATGGTGTTTATACCCTATACCCATAAGATGGTATAGGGTATGTTGTTTTTGTTACGACGATTTATGTAACACCTCAAAGGAGCCATCGGAGGTATGGCAAAGTATATATATAAATGATCAGGGTCGGTCCCTGATTCGAATAAGCCATGTCCGTCTGTCTGTCTGTCTGTCTGTCCGTCCGTGTGTCTGTCAGTTCGCACGATAACTCCCGAATTAATGAAGCTAGCCTTTTGAAATTTTGGTCAGATGATTGTCTTGATAAAAGCTTGGATGGTATTGAAAATGGGCCATATCGGACCAAGGGTTCCCCTACCTCCCATACAAATTACCCCTCCGTGATAGTTTAATTCGGCCATATTTTTCGACACAATATCGCTAGCGACCTGAAATTTTCATCAATGCCTAATTGCGACATATGCTTGAAGTTGGTGGAAAGTGGAGAAGGTCTGACTACCCCTACCCCTACATCCCCTACAAAGCAATATTACGCCATATTTTCTGATAGAATGTCGCGAAAAACTACAAATTTATAGCAAATGATAGCTGCTGGATGCCGTTATATGATATTATAGATGTGTGAGATTCGACCCATCTACCCCTTCTCCCCTTAAAAAAATGAAATTGAATATGTTCGGTTTTACGCGCATTCTAGGTCTGTACATGGGTATAGGGTATACACTCATCGTGCTATTCGCACGATTAGAACTCGGTCTCGTTTCGCTTTGAATCTAAGCATAAAACTTTAAAGGCATATTACAACAACACTAATTCCAGAAAAAATTCGCTGGGAATAAAGTACTTTTTGAATTTCTCACAGAAACTAATGAGCCAATCAAATTAACCCAATTAAATTACGGTTATTGATAAATTTAAACATGAAAATTAAGACATCAATACAATTTATACTTTTGATTTGTTTCAGAATTTAGGATGTTTTATGTACAATTTACACATTTAAAATAAATATTTTGGAATCGTTTTTTTATGAATGGCAGTGAATACTATAAAATAAAAAATAATTGGGCCGTTTGCAAAGTATGTAATAAGAAGTAAAGAAATAACATTTAAGACACTTTACTATTTAAATTAAATATAAATTGAATTCTGTGTATAATTTTGTCCTTTTTTAATTTATTAGTTAAGTACATATAAGTAAATGTATTACATATCAACTGAAACAACAAAGATCCATTTTTCGAACATGTATTTATTTCTAAGTATGTTTAGTTGTACAGCAATATTTCACCAATAAAATTGTGTAAAAATCAAACAACATTTTTTACTTTATTATTATTGTACTCGTATATTTTTCTGAACATTTCTCGTGGCATAGTTTAGCAGTTCTGTTACTAATTCGATTTTGTGTTTTTATCTTATTTAATTCAATTTTTTGCACAAATTCATAACTATAATTTACTGTTGAATATGTGACCATTATTTATGGTTACATATTCAGCTAAAAAATTTGTTTAAGCATTTTTTGCTTAAAATTGAATAAAATAACCAAAAGATATGGTGAATTGGTAATAGAATTGTTAACCAATGCAAAATGGTCGTTACTTTACAGTATTCGCATCGTACATTCACTAGGTGAAGTAGTTTATGTACCACAAACTTGAACAACGACACGTTTTGTGGTAATTTATCATTTTCTTTGTAGATTTTCCACGTGCTGTAGTACATTTACAATGTAATCGCACAACTATAACCTTTTCTTGTTAATTTTAAAGTTTCGTGGTCAATTAATTTGGAACATTAGTTAATAGACAATACTAAGGTTGTTCAATAATAATCTATAATGTTAAGGTACAATTTTGTCTTTGTTATTTGAACTAATGTTTTTAGTTTACTCGAAATTAACCTGTGTTTTTAGTTAATGTTACCAATGTTTTTCTCTGAGTGAACAGTTTTCGGTGCACATTACCGTTATAGAGATATTCACTAAAAACTGCTTATTTGGATGTTTGGACCCTCAAAACTTCCCTAGGGGGGCTCCCATCGTTGGGGACTTTTGATGTCACACTAACAGACACACGAGCTACAAATTTGCCTCAGGTGGGTTCCCTCTAGAGGTTCCCGTTTTTAAAAAAATTTCCGAGAAACGGTTTTTTGTTTAATTTTGACCCCTAATAGCTTCCTTGGGGGTGTTCGCATAGATGACTTGTTTTGGCGTTTGAATTTGAAGTTACAGAAGCAACAAACATTTACAGGCTTCTCTCCCAAATGCGTTCCCGTTATGAAGAAATTCACGAAAATAACGAAAAATACCGTTATTGTACGGTTCGGACCCTCATAGCGTCCTTAACATTCCACGCATCAATCCGAAATTCAGATATTTAATTAAGCGGTATATAAGCTACAATTTTGCCGTATAACAGTTTTCAGTGCACGTTACCGTTATAGAGATATTCCCCAGAAACTGCTTAATTAAATGTTTGGACCCTCATAACTTCGATAGAGGGGCTCCCATCTTTGGGGACTTTTGGCGTCTTAGTAACAGCAACAGGAGCTACAAATTTATTTCAGATGGGTTTCCGTCTAGAGGTTCCCGTTATCAAAAAAATCCGAGAAACGGTTTTTTTGTTTAGTTAGTTGTTTAATTTTGACCCCTCATAGCTTCCTTAGGGGTGCCCGCATAGATAAGTTGTTTTGGCATTTTAAGTTGACGTTATAGAAGCAACAAATTGTTACAGGCTTCCCAACCGAATGCGTTCCCGTTATGAAGAAATCCACGAAAATAACGAAAAAATACCGTTATTGTACGGTTCATACCCTCATAGCGCCCTTAGTATTGCACGCATCAATCTGAAATTCAGATATTCAATTAAGTGTTATATAGGGTACACATTTGCCGTATAACAGCTTTCGGTGCACGTTTCCGTTATAGAGATATTCCCCAAAAACTGCTTAATTGAATGTTTGGACCCTCATAACTTCGTTAGGGGGGCTCCCATCTTTGGGGACTTTTGGCGTCTTACTAACAGCCACAGAAGCTACAAATTTCTCCTAGAACACCTTAGAGCGCACTCCCTCGTCTTAGCACCATTTACGAAAAACCTCAAAAAACACGTTTTTTTAAGGTTTGAACCCCCATAGCGTCCTTAAGGCTGTTCATATTGATATGAAATTTGGCCACTTTCTTCAAAACCCCATAGGCTACAAATTTTCAATACAAAAGTTCTTAGTAGGAGTTACCGTTATAGAGATTTTAATGAAACCTTGTTAAAAATACCGTTAGACCTCTTGGCGCCGTTAGGAGTGCCCGAAAGTATTCGGTCTTTGCATCGTTTATTGAGAACTTATACGAGCTTTAAATTTGCCATACAACACTTTTTTGTATATGGTACCGTTATCGAAATATTCAGAGAAACCTGTTTTCGAGGGTCTTTGACCCTCTGTAGCACCGCTAGCGGCACTCGTAGGGACGGGGACTTTTAGGGACTTGTTTAGGACCTCGAAAGGAAGGGTCATGCAAAAATCCAGCTTTCCCTTAATTTTTCCGAAGTGAAATGCCAATTTTCCTGGGGTATAATACTTGTGTGAACTTATTTGTGACGCTAGTACGCAGCATATTAGAATTTGCCTCGGTAGTTTGGTCTCCTTATTCTTCTGTTTCTCGTGATGCTTTGGAAAAAGTTCAGAGAAAGTTTTCTAGAACCTTAATGTTTAAATATAACTTTGCTTATAGGCCTTATCATGATCGGCTTAATTTCCTAAATTTACCATCACTAAACAAAAGAAGAGACTGTCTTGACCAGTGTTTGTTCTTACAGGATATGTAAGGGTCTTACTACTTAATCTCTCATAGAAGATATAAAATATCGGTTTCCATCTTACAACACTCGATCGGTTGCAATTTTCAATCCTCCGCAATCTTCACTTTCTATTTATAAAAACTCTCCGTTACTTAGAGCTATGAGAAACTACGACAGATTGGAGATTGGACCGTTACCTTCTTCTTTTTACACTTAAAAAAAAACCATACTACAAAAACTTTAATTGTTCTCATTTTACTATCTTTTTGAATTTTAATTGTTTTTAATTTAACCTTTTGAATTTTAACTTTTTTTATTTATATAATTTTTTTCCTTTTCTTTGAGTTTTTTTTATCATTATCTTTATAAGTTTGTTATTCCTTTATACTTATTTTCCTTTTGAATTCTGTACATTGCATGTTGTGGGAAATTATTCCTGTTTTGTAATATTTACGGATTAAATAAATAAATATACACACACTTTATATTTATGCTTTATCGTAGCACCCCGCAAATCGAACAGACAAAAATAGCAATCGTCGTGATATATCTATTTTACGTTTTTTTTAAATTGTTGTACCTGACGGTTTTCGCACTTTAACCCTCAAACCCGCAACTCTTAATGGCAAGAAATATTTATATAATAATTTTGTATTTAGTATAAGTATGTTCTGGTAAATGATATTCTTAAATAAAATTTATGATTTTTTTCGATGATTAGTTTAGAAATGGAAAATAAGAATACCCGCCTACAGGCGGGTATACGGGTTTACCATGTAAAAAAATTCCATTTGCTCGAACAAAAAGAGATTTAATTTTAGTGTGTTTTAATTTGAATTTTTGGTGTTATATTCGATTTTCATATTTGTTAGAGTATTAGAACTCATAGACAATGTCAGCTATCAACCTGAGGTGAATATTAGATAGGGTATCCTTAATAAATAATAGAATAAAATAAACTTACTTATGTATTTCAACTCCAGCTGGTAATTCAATTGCGGTCTAGTAATTGTTGAAGCAATTCTGGATTTTGAACATTACAAATGCACAGTTAATTTCCGCCAAACAACAGTATTTTGATTTGTTTCTTTTTTTTATACAAATAACAAACTTTCCTTCGACCATAACACCAAACACATTAGCATAAATAAACGCCTGTTAACGTACTGGATATCTTTCTATTCGCAACATTTTACCATATCCTAGTCCGTTTGCTAGAATACCTTCAAAGAATTAATAAAACCATATTTAAATCCATCTTGGAGTCTCCAACAATGGCGAAGCCAATGGATACCTAAATTTCAGGGCCCAAAGCAAAAGTAAGTCGAAAGCACTGAGGATTAAATATGTGAGATGAAAAGGCAAAACTAGCTCGTAGGTATGTCTCGGCGATGACACAACCCACTAGCTACATGCACAGTGGAGCCGAGTAATTTTCGCCAAAATAGGGGACGCGCCAACACGAGCAACGCGACAGCTTGGACTGTATAATACGGAAAGTCTTCAGAAGATCGCGCTAATTTTATGCATTGGATTGTACTAAAAATTCATAGAAACTTATTCACATGCTTAATTGTTTGCTGAAGAAAGCTTTAAATACCTAACATTCTATAAAATAGATCCGGATGAATTAGAATCTGGTTGAAGGTCATTACGGACAAAGGTGATAGTTGCCTCTCAAGCGTCGAGGGTCAAAAAGACCCTGTCGGCAAAGGAGAGGTTTGGGGAAAACAAACGATTCACTATATGTTAAATGCATTTTTATTAATTTTGATTTAAGTACAGTATTTAGATTAGACCATTTTCTTACGTATTGGAACAATTAGCAAACAGCCCCATAATTCCAAGGGGGACTCGATTGCAGCCATTGAATATTTTGGGGGTTTCAAGTACACAATACATAAATTACTAAGTCTAAAACTGTTTTTAACCTAAAAGCAAACTTAATGCCACCATCAAGTTATTGCAGTACCCCTATTGTTTATCAAAATACTTGAGCATTTTATATGGAAATATTCAATGAAAAATTGCTTAAACCCGTATACCCGCCTGGAGGCGGGTATTGATTTTTTTGTCAACTAACACCTCCAAATTTTAATTTTTTCAAAAATTAATAAATAATCGCATAAGCAACCTTTTTACCCACGCTCTCTAAAATTCCGGGTAATATTTATCGATTTTGAATACTCATTTTTCACTTTTGACTTACGCAATTTTTAGAAAGTAATTTTGGTCGTGATTTTCACACTTCTTCTCCTATGATTGCTAAAAACTGACACACTATTAGCTGGGTACAATGAAAACTTACAAAAATGAGTTTGTTATTTAGTAATGTAACGAGATAACAAAATATATTTACAGAAAATGCATAGAATAACTCACTGATGAGGATTTTGTGATACCCGCCTCAGGGCGGGCTTACGGGTTAGAGGGTTAATTCTTCAGTCGGCACCTACTACAATATGCATATTCTATACCCAATAGGTCTGGCTGAACATACTGAGAAAAAATGTTATTTTTTAGAAAAGGTTAAATTTTTATCGGTTGAATCATTCTATCAATTCTTTACTGCCATTTTTAAACAATAAAAGTATTAAAATAATTTTTGTAGATAGACTAGTAACGTTTTTAAGTGGACATATTTTGAGGTGGTATTATTATAAACATGTTTTTCCCTTATTTTCATCTCTTTTTGCTTCTCTATTTTCATGGTGTATATCTAGTAGAAAGTTTGTTCGCATTTTTCAATACCTATATCTTTGGGCAAATATTTGGCGCTTTGATAGTAGATATTAGCCTGCAGATTTAGGGAAGCAGGTGGATCGAATCTATTTAGAAAGACGTTTGTAAGTCTCTCATACTTAGTCCTAACTATTACAAAGTAAATAAAACTGGTTTGAATTTCCTTGAATCAAATCTCAGTTGATTAGGCGACGTTATAAAACGTGATGAAATTAGGCATACTTATTTCCCGAACTTCACGGCTTTCAAAGAAAAATCTGAGAAATTTTTATCGTTTATAGTACAAATCTAATTTTAATGACATTATTACATCATAAATAGGAGAATTTTAACAGAATTTCATATTTGCTCTTTTCACCTCAAGAGAAGAATGGAGGGAAAAACTATAGGTCTGGCCAGACCTATTGGGTATCAAAAAGCACTATAAATTGAATATCATCCAAAACATACTCAAAACTTCAACCGATTTTTTTCAAATTTTTGCGAAATGCTTCTAAACATATTATTCTAGGATATCATGAAATATGAAGTCGCTGCGATTTCATCTTCTATGGTTTTATGAACGAAATATAGTGCGAAAGGTCTGGCCAGACCTTTGTGCCGACAGAAGGGTTAAGGGGTAATATAAGGATAATAAAAAAGGAATATGCCATGTAAAAACAAAAGGTATAATATAAGGGTAATAAAAAACGAGTATACCAGGTAAAAATATAATAAATATAAAAGTTACGTTAAGATATGTAGCCGCGAAAAGATAAAAAAGATGTTTTTTCACGGTTTTAAGTCACAATAAAAAGCGAAAAAAAAAATAAAATAACCGAGCAAATTCTATTTATTTTCGGCGATTTTTATTGCCAAGAGTCCTTTTAAGGATACTGATAAGAAATTTACTTATTTTATTGCAGTAATTGAGTAGCAGATACTATATGAGGACAATTAAAAAAGATTTCGGCGTGTAACTCGAAAACCTGGGGGTCAGGAAAAAAATTAATTGCACTTTTGTCATGTGGGAACCAATAGTTAACCAAAATAGCATTCAGTTTTTTTGACGGTTTTTTTGTGTGACGCAGTGATAATTATTATTAGAAAGGGCAGTACTCTTCTGAATACAAATTATTTCTGTTATTTTTAATTCTTTATTTCTGCAAATCCTTTTGAAATATATTAATCAAAAAAAAAATATTCAAAACGGTTAAATCGTCCCCGAACCGAATCAATTGCCAAACTGAAAAGGTGAAAAGTGAAATAAATCATAATTGGAGAAATTAGTTCTCAGAAGAAAAAGGACTAACTATCAATTTTAATTTTAATATTTTATAGTTTCAGATAAAATTAAAAAATGAAAAACCGTTCAATCTCAGAATTTAATGCTAAAAATGGTAAACTTAAATTATCAATTGTAGTAATACCGCTCAACGGATTTATAATATTTATGTCTCTTTAAACGTTCTCTCTAACATTTTCCTGAAGAGTTTTTCGCAGAAACGAATAGCTTAAGAGTTAGGAGCCAAAAACCGGAAAAACAGCGAAAATTTTGGGGTTTTTCGCGATTTTGACCCTGTTCCGCAAGGAAATGTTGGTGGAAAGCTCCCGATTCCTGCTTAGCACCCCAAAAACATAAGAAACAAAAAAATGCTCTAAGTTGACCGCGTCCTTCAGTCTTCATATTATTTATATTTTAATTTTAAAAAGTGCCAAGTAACAAGTTTCTCCCGAATAACCTAATTTTAACTAACTCCTATCAACTTAATAACGTTGAACTTAATCGACTTGACTTTATATGCTGTCGTTTTGGACAGCAATCTACGTTTCAATTTGCAGTATGCTATGGCACTTACTGCTAACAAGCAACTCCACTTCACTAAGGCCGCGTACACATACAGTGCGGCGCCGAGCTTTTTCGGGCCGGGCGATGTGATGCGATTTGTTGCGAGCCTCCGCGATGTCTTTCTATGGCAAGAAACCCAGATTTTTCAAGGGGATTTCATACGGCGCTGGCTCGTACTATTTGCTGCTGATATGGCTATGATTTCAGATCGACTTCGTGACATAGCGCTTCGAGTGTTCATTGATATTTATGTAGTGTCGGTATATTTATGTAGTGTTGTAGATGATTGTGGGTATTAATGAATGGATTGGATTTGGTGTTAATTGTTGGCAGAAACACTAAGGTAAATTTGGGTCGCTGATTCCGAATTTGAGGTCAAAAACCAGAAATTTTTTTTGGGTTGCCGTACGTAAGCGTACGCCACAAACCGGGTTGTGCTGCAATGCATATTACCACAAATCTTACTTCTTTAACCCATTGATAGATACAACCACAACTGTCAAATCAGAATACCGCTTTTTTTGGGGGGTACGGGTACTCTACGATCTGGGTTGGACAGCTCTGTAAATTTCCACAAAGGATATTTAGTAGACCAATCCATTATTACATCACCTGCATACGGCTATCCATTTAATATCTACAAATCTATAACACTATACAACCAGGGTTGGCGTTTTCAGATTTCTAAGTGTAACATTTATCTGATAAAATTGTAACATTTTTAGGCTGAGTGTAACAAATTTGAAGATCTTGTTGTTAATGAACAATTTTAGCAATAAATGTGCGCAATTCCGAATTGAATGATTGCTTCGCAAATAGTAGAGAGTTATACTCGTAAATTAAAATAAAGCAGTTTGAAAATGTTTGACTTTTTCCGAAAATTTGATATGTTCTGCTCCATAAACATTTTTGACAAAGGTTTGGTTTATAGGAGAAACGATATGTCAAAATTTCCACAATTTGTTTTCAAAAACTATTGGTTACAATTCTCACAATTAATAATGACACTACTCGGCACAGAAGCTTAGTTTCCGAATGACTGAAGGGGCAGATCATTTCTTAATGTTGGCGCAAAACGAGATGCTCCCTTCAGTACATCAGTCAATGCTTAATATAATATAATCGAACTTAATTAATATTACATGATCAAACTAAAGGATATGATGAACAGAAATACATGCTGTAACAAAAAAATTGCACTCGCTAGTGTTTTCAGTAAAATTTTTAAATTTAATAAATTTGAATTAAACCATCACGTTCCCTTTGAAATGCTACTTTAATATAAACTGAAATTTAGCGCCCTTACATTCCAAATTTTTCCGAAAATTTTGGCTACCGTAAATTTGTTGTTTAAATTTGCGTCAAGGTAGAATTCAATTCTTTTACTGAACTAACTCGAAGGCTTGGTGCAGTTTGCAGCTATAATTGAAGGATGAACACTGATTCTGAATCAACAAAACCGGGCGCTTAATCCAGGGGTCTCAAAATCAAAACCTGACCTGGGCAAAATGTCACGGCCTTTTAGGATTAAGCGGGCCGCAGGATAAAAATTATAAAAATACCTAGAGATTTTTTTTTGCAAATTTCAATCTGAGTCACTAACGACTTCGGGATTCTATCCTCTGGAAACAGAATATTCATAAAATGCTCTTCAAACAAATTTAGAAACTTTTGACAAGAAATTAAAACGCTGAAATTTTGTGGATCGATCAAGAGCCACAATTTGCAAATTAGTACTTAGAAATAAATACTCCAGAAATATCATTAGGAGTCAAAATTATGTCGAGTACCTGCAAAATGTGAACACGAGTTATAATCCAGCTATAGTAGAGAGAAAACAATTTCACGGTGTGCTTTAAATTTTTCTGCACAAAAGCAGTTTAGACAACCGTCAGCTTCTTAGAACAAAGGGTAGGATTGTTAAAAATATAACTTTAAAGAAATTTCTTAGACTTTAGTTCAACACATTTTTTTTTACAAACATTTCCATTTTTGACACAATGTGCTGCTACATACTGTGTTTCTCCGATTTGGCTGCGGGCCTGACAAAACTGCGATGTGTGCCGTATGTGGCCCGCGGACCACAAGTTGAACATTCCTACCTGAATAGATCATACTCAAATCACAAAAATATAAAATTTGTTTTGCAAAATAATTGTTGATGTCACTTATAGTAGAAAATCTAATTTATCCCTCCACTCTTGCCGATTGTAACAAAATTGTTCGGGGTGTAACATTGTAACAAGAAATCGAAAATTGTAACAAAATGAATGAATCCATACATACAATACACCATGCCTCTACGAAACTGATCCTAACACAAATCGTATCCTCCATGTCGCTCCCATGGGCGACAAGGCACTTTGCAGCAGCTGCTGAAAGCGCGATGATTCGACATGAAAAAGTTCTCCATCTTACAACCACATGTCACTTCGAACCCGATCCAAGCAAAAATCGCATCCTCCATGTCGCTCCATGTTCTCCATCGTACAACCCGAACGTCGCATAGCAAGCAGTCTGAATGGTACAAGCAGGTTTGTGCTGCTAAGAAAATTTTTTTCTTGCGATGGGAAGCGAGCGTTTCGCTTCTCATCGCATCGCATTGCATCGCCCGCGGTGTGAACGGGCTGTCAATCAATTAATCCGGAGAATATTCTGTACGCATATTCATATATGTATGTATATTTTATATGCTAGGCGCATTAATTCTTTATCTCCATCTTACAACCACATGCCACTACGAACCCGATCCAAGCAAAAATCGCATCCTCCATTTCGCTCCTATCGGCGACAAGGCACCTTGCAGCAGCTGCTGAAAGCACGATGATTCGACATGGAAAAGTTCTCTATCGTACAACCCGACGTCGCATAGCAAGCAGTCTGAATGGTACAAGCAGGTTTGTGCTGGTTCCGATATAACTGCTAAGAATTTTTTTTCTTGCGATGGAAGCGAGCGTTTCGCTTCTCATCGCATCGCATCGCGCGGGGTGTGAACGGGCTGTCAATCAGTTAATCCGGAGAATATTCTGCACGCATATTCATATATGTATATATATTAGTCGTGCTCTGTGGCCGTGAACGTTCGGTCGCCACTCTATGTGAAATAGACACTCATAGAGAAACGAGTTTTCAAACTCGGCACGACTTGTCGCAAGTTTATTATTCGGAAGAAGATGATAAGAAATATTCTTATTGTATAATAATAAACTAGCAATGCGACTAGGAAGTGGTATGGCGTATGGCTGACAACCGTATCACACTCCGAATTCAGTTGTCCTTGTAACGTTGATGACTACACACGGTAGTCATCAACGCACCATGCTCCACTAGGAGTTACGGTAATGAAGAGAGAGATGTATATTTTATATGCTGGGCGCATTAATTCTTTATTATTAGAAAGTATATTTATATTTCGATTGGACTATAATCAATGCATCTCAAACAAGTTGTCCAACTTCTGTTTACACTGTGGATTTGTTTGAATGCTCGTTCAACTTTAAACTTGTTGTCCAACTACTGTTAACACGATGGATTTGTTGTCCAACTGGTTTGAATGCTCAAAAGTTGGACGATAAATCCATCGTGAAAACAGCGCTTTACACAATTGCAGTTTTACAGCTTCAATTGTAAAACAAAGGTGTAATAGTGTAACTCTAAAAGTATTCCACTTGTAATTAATATTTTTTTTTATCGTATACACGTTCAAATCACTTACACGAGTGCTCGCAATGCATCTAATAGATGCTCCAGCCTCCTACGTAAAGCCCAAGGACCCCACAATTTTCATTTCATACTAAAATGCTTCCGTACTCGATATACGAAGCTTCTATGAGTTAGAAATTCGAATATAGAAAATAACTTATGGTAAAAAAACAAGGCATCTGTCAGATGCATTGCGCCTAACGGAAGGTTAAAAGAACAGTTACCCAAGGATTTATGAAAGAAGAATATTTTTTTTTACTTTTCCACCTTGGGCGCCCCTGTGACTTGGCGGCGGTGTTCCACTGGACACATGAAACACCGTACGTTACGCCACTGCCACTTAATCTAAAGGCTTCACAGTTACTTCTCTCTCTATTACCGTAACTCCTAGTGGAGCATGGTGCGTTGATGACCACCGTGTGTAGTCATCAACGTTACAAAGACAATTGAATTCGGAGTGTGATAAGGTTGTCAGCCATACCACTTCCTAGTCGCATTGTTAGTTTATTATTCTACGATAAGAATATTTCTTGTCATCTTCTACTGAATAATAAACTTGCGACGAGTCGTGCCGAGTTTGGAAACTCGTTTCTCTATGAGTGTTTATTTCACAGAGTGGCGACCGAACGATCACGGCCACAGAGCACGACAGCACAGTTACTTCTAGTTCAAACAAATGTGCCAAATAAGCCAAAATATAAGTTTTAGAACAATGTTTGCATTGGGGTCTGTTAGACCCCACTGATCCATTTACGAGGGTACCCAGCCTCCCTGTCTGATGGTGTCAGTATCGCAAGAGCAATTTACTGTCGTGTAGTACATTCTTCTAGACGGCAACTGTCCAAATTTCAGCCGGATCAGACTCGTAGTTTTGCTTTGGCCGCATGTGAAAGCTGGACTGTCCGCCGAATTTAGAAAAATGGAAAAAGAGCAATATCGGTCGGTGATTCGATTCTTGTTTTTGGAAGGGAAATCGCGCAGCGAAATCAAATAGTGTTTGGATGCTGTGTACGGTGACTCTTCTCCTTCAAAAATTGGTTTAACGATTTTCAACGTGGTCGCACGTCGGTTTTTGATGAGCCATGTCCAGGTGCCCCGAAAACGGTTAGCACGCAGGGTAACGTGACAAAAATCCACGATCTCGTATTGGCAGACCGCCGATTGAAGGTGCAAGATATAGCTGAGACAGTAGGCATCTCAAAAGATCGCGTGGGTCATATCCTGCATGAAATGTTGGGCATGAGAAAGCTTTCGGCGCGATGGGTGCCTCGTTTGCTCCCTCCGCACAACAAGCGCAACCGTGAGACCACTTCAAATCAGTGTTCGACGCTGTTTAAGCGCAATCTGAAGGAGTTTCTGCGTCGTTTCCTGACAGTCGACGAAATTTGGATACACTGGGACACACCAGAGACCAAGAAACAGTCGAAACAGTGGACTTCACCCGGCGAACGTGCTTCGAAGAAGGCGAAGACTGTCCCATCGGCCGGAAAGGATATGGCCAGCGTTTTCTGGGATTCACCAGGTGTGATCCACATCCACACCTGCAGAAGGGCAACACGGTAACAGGGCTGTACTATGCCGTATTATTGGGCCGATTCGACGCCGAATTGAAGAAAAAACGGCCCCACTTGGCAAAGAAAAAAATGCTCTTCCACTATGATAACGCACTGACTCACACCTCCGCCTGCCAACGCCAAACTGGTTCAATTGGACTTCGAACTGCTGCCCCATCCACCGTATTCTCCAGATTTGGCCCCGTGCGATTTCTTTTTGTTTCCAAACTCGAAAAAGTCACTCGCCGGGCAGAAATTTAGGTCGAATGAGAAGGTCATCGCCGCCACGGAGGCCCACTTTGCAGGCCTCGAAAAACCGTATTATTCAGACGGGTTAAATAAGTTGGAGCATCGTTAGATCAAGTGTATCGAGCTAAAAGGAGACTATATTGAAAAATAAATGGCCACTTTTCCAAAATTTTTGTTTTTCTTTCGTAGGCGAGGTACTTATCAGACCATTCTCTTCGTATGTAAAATTTACCTGAACCATCCGAAGGATAAGTATACATATATGATCAGCATGACCTGGGGAGTCGATTGGGCGATGTCCGTCTGTCTGTCTGTTTGTCTGTTGCGACGCATTTTACTGGGCGGGTATTGAAGCTAGAAAGCTGAAATTTTGCACACACACCTTATTGTTTTTGCAGGCTGTTTGTATGTTTCAATCACCAAAATTGGATCACTGGTTCAGGAGGCTGCCATACAAACCTAGCCCCCCAATTTATGTTCTTCTAAGAAAAACTTTTTTGTTTATGAAGCAATCTCAACAAAATTTCATATAAATGGATCCCTATTGATGTCACATAAAATATATAAAATTGGATGGAAACGAAAAGTGGGCTCATGGAGGCTGCCATACAAACTAATGAAAACATATTTCTATTGATGTCACAAAACATGTAAAAATTAATTGAATCTGATCATAGGGTCTAGGGGCTATCATACAAACCTAATCCCCGAAATTTGGTCCTTCAAACAATTAATTTGGGCTCCAATTTCAACCAAACCTCATACAAATGCGTTTCTACTGTTGCCCCAAGCATCACTCAAATACATATTATTTTATCGACGCCATGGAACTTATGTGAAAACCGAAGAAAAAAATAGAGGGGAGGATTAAACACAAGTCATAGGTACGCCCGAAAAAGCTTTAAGAGGAGAGTGAAGGGTATCCAAATTTCGGCCGCGCCCGAAATTAGCCTCGTTCTCGTTAATAATTAAGGACCGACAAATGTTTTAAATTGACCGAAAATCCTCGGGAAATTATAAACCTTCGATTGAAACCTTCAATTCCTGGATCGCGATTATTGACCCCGCTAACTGGGCATTTTGCTTGACTAGCTATTAATCAAATTATTAACTCATTGTCGGACACAACGCCAAAATTTGACACGATTTGTATGTCAAATGCTCAAAATTGGACGTCTATAGACGTTCTGTCCGGGAAAGGGTTAAGGACCAACAATAACAAATCCCCGTAAGTGGCCGACAGTAACCAAGAAACGACGGATTATGGATATACAAGTAAAACAAATCCATATTAATCCCCTTTTAATACCTTTTTATACCCGTCACCATGTGAAGGGGTATATTAACTTTGTCATGAAGTTTGCAACGCACAGAAGGAAGCACCTCCGACTATATAAAGTATATATATTATTGATCAGTGTGCTGCGAGAAATCGATTGAGCGATGTCAGTCTGTCTGTCTGTCTGTCTGTCCGTCTGTTTCAATACAAACTAGTCCCTCAGTTTTGAAGCTATCGGGCTGAAATTTTGTACACAAGTTTCTTTTAAGTGTACGCTGTATATATGTCGGAACGAATGGAATCGGACAATGGGGTAATGGGGCTGCCATAGAAACCAACCTCTGAAAATTAAGTTCTCCTAAGAAAAACTTTTTTCTTTATGTACACATCTTAACCAAACTTCACCCAAATGTGTTCCTAGTAAAGTCCCAAAACATTTTTAGGAACGGATGGAATCGGAACATTACGTCATAGGGCTGCCATACAAACCAACCGCTGAATATTAAGTTCTTCCAAGAAAAACATTTTCCTTTATAATCCAACCTTAACCAAACTTTACCCAAATGTGTTCCTAGTGAAGCCTCAAAACATATCTAGGAACGCATGAAATCAGAACACTACGTCATAGGGCTGTCATACAAACCAACTCCTGGAAATTAGGTTCTTCTAAGAAAAAACTTTTTTCTTTATTTACTAATCTTAACCGAAATTTGCCCGAAAGTGTTTCTAGTAACGCCTCAAAACATATCTAGGAATTGGTGGAATCGGAACATTACGTCACAGGGCTGTCATACAAACCAACCACAAAATATTAGGTTCTTGTAAAAGAAAATTTTTCTTTTCGAATCTTAACTGAAATTCATTCAGGTGTGTTTCTGGATTAGCCTTAACCCTTAAATGCGTAGCATACCGAAATATCTATACATACATTCCGATCGTTCTTAGTTGATGAAATTATTCTCCTTTAGTCTTGGGTAGGGTAGGATATGTTCATACAATTTTAATGATCAGCTCTTTCAACATGATGGTGCGTTTTATTTTGCCCAGAAGAGGTCCAAATAACATAAATTTTCTTACAAATTATGTCACCGATTTATTTTTCCAAGACATTTATTGCCATTTTTTATGAAAGCTAGCTTAATCAGTCCTGTTCAGGATCCAAGGAATCGGAGCTGTCAAAGTTGATTTACAATGATCGTTTTTGTAATTTTGTTTTCTATAGTACACCGGTCAGGGCTTAGCGTCTCTGTAGCTGCTTCTTATAATCCCAGTCTTTTTACTGGCAAATATACTGAACAAATTGTTCACATCTTTTGTTTTGCCCGAGGACACGCCACTAAAAAACCGAGCTTCCGTACTTGACATCTTAGTAAGATATTTGGACTTTCACCAAGCCTCAAGCAGCTGGGCCTTGATATCCAATTTCTCAAACCATTTGATTATGTTGAGTATTGTCTTGGAAGCCCACGTTCAGGCTCCTCAGAAAATGTGCTTCTAGGGTCAACCATTTCATATGGAAGACTATGTGGAGTACCACATTCGATAAACAAAAAATTACATGCATGTAATTCTTGTGGACATGTCCTGGGACCTGTATAAATTTATGTTAAAGCAGGCATGCAGTTTATTTCCATATTCATATCCTAGAAAAGTCAATCCAATCCATATACTTTTCAAGAGAGGTATCCCATGAGCTATGATAAGTCAAAAGAAGTCTCGAGATATACGTTTAGCAATGGAACATGTTTATAACGAGCTATTATATAAAAGATTTATTTTATAACGAGACCGGGTTCTAATTGCGTAAATAGCATGATGAGTGCATACCCTAATACCCATGTACAGAGCTATACGGCACGCAAAGCCCAAAGTAATCAATTCCATTTTTTTGCAGGTGAGAAAAGAAAGAAGTATGAGTCGGATCTGGCGCACTTTTAATATTTTATAAGGACATCTAACAGCTACCTCCTGACACACATTTGAAGTTTTTTGGGACATACTATCAAAAGATATGTCTAAATTTCGATTTGTACGGGTAGTAAGGCCTACTCCACTTTCCATCAACTTCCAGGATATGTCACAAATAGGCATCGATACAAATTTCAATAAACAATAGGAAGCTAATCACGCACCTACCCGAACTCCCTTTTAAGAAACTGAATATTCACGATTTTCTATAGAAATGACCACCTTTCCTCTAATGAGGAGAGGAGTTCATCATATCGAGTTTCCACTATAATTTCGATCAAAACTCTCAATATTCATTATCTTTTTGTTCCTATTAAAGTAAGAGGCAGAATAAATAAAATTGTAAAAATGTCCTTCATTTACAACATATGGTCTGAATGCATGGCGTACCATTTTTGGTACACAATGTAAATTCTACTATTTTCGCTTTTATGAAAAAACGGGCTATTTCCTGGGAATATACAGGCTGATTCCGTCTTAAGTGACCGATTTTACATAAGGGGAGGTCAGTTACGATAATGGGTTCAGACCCCATGCATTTAAGGGTTAACGCTTCCGGGAACAGATGGAATCGGAACACGTCATAGGGCTTCGGTAGAAATTATTAACACAAAAGAAACTTAAGTTTCATTCAAATGTGACGGGTATTCAAATTTCGGCCGCGCCCGAAATTAGCCTCGGTCTCGTTTTTTTTAATAAAACACACTTGAAATGTGAAGGTTGTTTTTTTTTGTATTATATTTCAATAAAGGACCGATAAATGTTTTTAAGTGACCGACAATCACTTATAACTACAAATCCGGAAACATGATCCCGCCAACTGGGCACAACCGAGTTTGTCATCTCTTTTGTTAATTGCCTGGTTATGTGAAAATACATTTCAATTCGCGGAAATATTTTAACTTATGGTAAAACGATACCAATGCTAATCTCGGGCGCAGCCGAAATTTGGATACCCTTCGCTCTCCTCGGGCTAAAATTTTTCTTTTGGCGTACCTATGACTTGTGTTTAATCCTCCCCCTTCCATTTTTTTCCATTTTCACATAAGTTCCGTGGCGCCGGTAAAACAATATTTGATTGAGGTTTGCTTGGACATGAATGAACAAAATTCTCCTAGAAAAATTTACTGGGGGGAAGCGGGGGACATTGGGACCATGTACAATTCCATTTGTTTTAACATTTTTTATTGCTTCGATAGACACGTTAATAAAAGAATAGGAGTGGGGTATGTTGTCATACTGGCCAGTTTGATCAACCGCCTAGTATGATCCCCGAAATATTCACCATTTCAGGCGATTTGCATTGTCAGGGGGTTTCGTCCGTTGGCACGCCGACTCATCGGGAGCTACCTTTTTGAGCGTGCTAACGAGTAGCTCGACCACTACAATGTGTGGTGCATCCCAACATGTTCGATGGAATGCACGAAGATAGTGGATGCGCTTGCACTTTTAAGGTACGTTGTGCTAGACGCGGCCGCACGACTGCGACTCGCTCATTCCATATAAAAACTCGTTTTTAAAATGAGAGAGAAACGAGTTTTGATATGGAATGAGCGAGTCGCAGTCGTGCGGCCGCGTCTAGCACAACGTACCTTTATAGTGACTAGCGGGCTATGTCAATGCGACTCATATTTTTTTTACATAAATTATATTCACATGATTCACCATTTAAAGCATTTTCATTTTGAGAATGAGAGTGGGGTAACGGTCGAAACTACCTGACAATGCAAATCGCCTGTAATGGTGAATATTTCGGGGTCATATTAGCCGGTTGATCAAAATGGCTAGTATGGCAACATACCCCACTCCTATTCTCAAAAAGAAAATGCTTTAAAATAGTGAATAATGTGAATGTAATTTACGTTAATAAAAGGTTTGGTGAAATTGCTGTAGCAAGAAATGTTTCTTAAAAGAACCAAAATGGGGGGGGGGGGGTTTGTACGGCAGCCCCATGACCGCATGGCTCCTTTCTATAAATTTTTACGTATGTTTTGTGCCCTCAATAGAAACACATTTGTATTAGGTTTGGCTGAATTTGATGAACACATACAAAGTTTTTCTTTTAAGAACCTAATTTGGGGGTTGGGTTTGTATGGCAGCCCCATGACCCCATCGTTCAAATCCATCCATTTTAACATATTTTTTTTTTACATCCATAGGGATCCATTTATATGAATTTTGGTTAACATTGGTTCTTATACAAAAAAGTTTTTCTTAAAAGAACTTAAATTGGAGGGGGGATAGGTTTGTATGGCAGCCCCAATAAGAAGCACGTGTACAAAATTTGATCCAATTTCGGTGATTCAAACATACAAACAGCCTGCAACAATAAGAAGCACGTGTACAAAATTTCAGCTTGCTGGCTTTAATACCCACCGAGTAAAACGCGTCGCAACAGACAGACAGACAGATGGACATCGCCCAATCGACTCCCCAAGTCATGCTGATCATGTGTATACTTTTTATATGGTCAGAGATGCTTTCTTTAATGCGTTACAAACTTCATGACAAAGTTAATATACCCTTTCACTCTATGAACGAAGAGTATAAACAACTTATTATGCGTTTCTCACTTCCCAACAGGGTACAGAAAAGTTACTTTGCTGTAAATACAATTACAGTTGAAACTGTAGCTGTATTTTACGTCGAGTTATAGAGTTTTCGAGGTATCAAGCATTTTGTTGGAAATAATGGACCGATATATCGAATGTAATATATCGATATTTCGGTAATAGAAATGTCAATATTTTCTTATCGATAAATCGGAGGAAAATATCAATATATCGATATATGGATATCATATCCCTAGAATGGATGCAACAACAGCAACAGCAGCAGCAACTATAATGCAGTCCAATGCAAATATGTAAATATCATAACCCATTAAAATTGCATTAACCCGCTGCTGCTGTTGCTGCATTCATTCTATTTCAAGCATAAGCTTTAATTCCTATATGTTTACGCGTCCCTTTTATGTAGGATTGTATGTACCTATCTTCCACACTACTACATGCTCGTAGTTGACTAAAACAGTTTATTTCAACGTGTTTTTTTCTTACATTTTGTTTTTGTTCATAGTACGGAAGGACATGATGTAACGTTTCACCTTTATGGATACAAAAGCGAATCGAACAGAATACACGAGGCAGTCGCACGGATGATTGAGCGCGGTAGACTGGGAAATTACACATTAGTATCAAACTTTCTCAAGTTCGAGGAGAATCCACCCTTTGAATTAGAGGTAAATATACATATCAGGTTGCATTTTGTTTTGTAAACAATTAAGAATGTATGAGCTGTTATTCCTATATCGTTTTGCGAGACTTGCATATACAGGGTGTACGGAAATTGCCGCATAAACGCACCGGATTGTGATTCCTCATGTGATTTCCAGCAAAAAAAGTAGTACAGATCATACCCCCAATTCTTAACCCTTTAGCTGCCACAGGTACGGCTTAAACCTCACTATCTCCAAAGCTAGACTAGCTAGAATAGCGAAATAAGATGATTATATTAGTCATCAAATTTACCTAAATATTAAAACTAGCCACAATAAAGAAAAAACTAGGGTTAATTTTAGCTTGAATTCAATTCAATTCAAACTGTTCTTTCTGCAATTTGGTAAAATAATTATTCAAATTATGTCAAAATCGAGCCAAACTTACGCCTAGTTTTCTGCACTTAAGGCATAAAAATTGTTAGAAATAATGGAGCTAGAATAAAATGTAAATGTAAAAAAAACCGTAAGACTATGCGTCAATTTTTAAAAGAATCGTACAAGTACCTTACCTTGGCAGAAATTAAAGAAAATTGAGATGGAAAATTAAAAGTTGTTGATGTTGTTTTTGGGTCAAATCACAAAAATTTGACTGTGAAGCTCTGTAAAAAGCAAACCTCTTATCCGCTGGCTGTAATAATCGTCTTATTTCGCTATTCTAGCTTATTTAGCTTTGGAGATATTGACGTTTTAAGTCGTGCAAGAAAATCATTTTTCCAAAAGTCCATCAAATGCCTGTGGCAGCTAAAGGGTTATGATTGGGGGTATGTTCAGTGCAACTTTCTTGCTGGAAATCATATCCGGGTGCGCGTATGCAGTAGTTTCTGGACACCCTGTATTGTACATTCATAGGATTGGTTTGTCGAACATCTAGTGGTTAGCCCTATCGCATAGACAAGACGCACACTATTTTCAGAAAGCTTTTACATTATGTTGAATTGATTTTTGTTTATTTTGCATAGTTATGCCATATTTTGTTTGGTTACACCGTTGTGCGCAATAATTTTTTCAATTTTAGATGATGACGTAACCAAAAAAAATATGGCATAACTATGCAAAATAAACAAAAATTCAATTCAGTATAATTTAAAAAATTTCAGAAAATAGTGTGCGCCTTGTCTGTACGGTAAAAGGACCCACAAGGTGGGATGTACGTGAAACTGTCTCACATGCCCTTACAGCATACGAGTTGCTTTTGCTTGAATTTTTTTTTTGAGTCTTCACTTTTTGATTTGGCAAAACGGAAGAAACCATGCATTCGATTTTACTGTGATATTTTTGTATTTATTTGTCTATTAATTTTTCCTTTTACCGTAACGTCTTAAAAAAATTCTGTGATATAGTTTTTATTTTTCTAAAGTACCTGATTTTCATTTTCTTCGTGATTTTTCCATTATTTATTTATTTAATTGCCTTCGTTTTTATTGTAATTTTAGAATTTTTATTTATTTACACTAGTCTTTTCATGTTCATTTTCTAATAAGAATTCGAAGTATTTTATTTGTGGTAGTATGGCAACACCTTTTATTTATTTAAACAAACATTTTTTCTCATGCACAATATATGTGCATATTTCTAATAGCCAGTGCACATCAAGCTTTGCTGATGATGGTTGTCCCATTGTTGACAACCGAAATGCATTCATAATAAATTATATAAAACTAAGTGAAACGCGATGTTTTTAATTTATTTTACTAACGTTGTAGTGGACCTTATTTTTATTTCGATTTTTGTGGTCAATAGGGAACCCTTTCTCAAAAAACAATTTTAAGTGTCCCAAAGTTTGGTTCCTGAATACCGAAAAGTTAAATATATATGTACATATATGAAAAATACGATTGTTTACTACCCTAAGGGCCTATTTCTCGTCTTTTCTAGTGGCTAGTCTTATCGTACAGACAAGGCGCAAACCATTTTCTAAAAACTTTTACTTTATATTAAATCTTTTTTTGCATAATTATGTCATATTTTGCTTGATAACGCCATTCTATGAAATTGCGCAATATAATATTAAAGCTTTCAAAAAATATTGTGAGCCTTACTTGTCTATACAATAAGACTAACCACTAGATAAGATGTGCGAGAAATCGGACCTATGAGTAGTAGTTAAATTTGGGTGTTGCTTATAATAATAAAATATATGCAAATGAACATACATTCATTCCACCAAGAGTACAAACTAAAACACTTCTCTTCGTGAGAAAACATATCTCGATTTCACATAAGTCAAAGTTTTAAATAAACTTGCCTTTTTCATTAAACTAACATTAAATATTTCGCGTCATTTCATTACAAAACGGAAATTAAGCAATCTATTTACGTAATAGTTGGGATACCATAAGATTCAGGTATATTCAGAGACTACTCGAATCTTCACAATGTGGATAATCTATGTAGTCCCAACCGGGAAGTTTATTACGTACATATGTATGCAAGGTGTCCGGAAACTTCCGCATAAGCGCTCCGGACTGTGATTGCTGGTGTGATTTCAAGCAAAAAAGTTGTGCGAACTGCGAACATATCCCCAATTCTCAACCCTTAGCTGCCACAAGCATTTGAAGATTTTAAAAAACAATTTTCTTGTACGACTGAAATCTCAATATTTCAACAGCTTGACAAGCTAAAATAGCGAAATAAAATGATTATTACAGCCAACAAATTTTTGTGATTTGACCCAAAAACAATCTATTTTGCCATCTCAATTTTCTCCAACTTCCAAATTGAGGTGTTTGCACGATTCTTTTAAAAATTGGGGGCATAATCTTACGATCATATCTTTCCTACATCATTTTAGTCTAGCTCCATTATTTCTAACTGTTCTAATGACTTAAGTGCAAAAAACTAGTGTTAATTTTGGCTCGATTTTGACATAATATGAATAAATTTTACCAGAACTTTGGGGGCAGTTTGAATTGAATTGAAATAAATTCGAGCTAAAATTAACCCTAGTTTTCTACACTTAACGCATTAAAACTGTTAAGCTACAGTCAGACCGTGCTAGTACTAGCTACTAGTGCATGCATACAAGAAATCTCCACGGTGACGACGACGTCAACAACGAAACAGTGTCATATAAATGGGTGACTACGCGTTGTTACGACGTTCGTTACCGAGAGTGTGTGCAACTAGACGCGTGAATAGTCACCCTATCTACCTAGAAATTAGTTGTATGCGCGAAATTACCACGGTGACGACGCGACGCGACGTCGTAAACAGTCAAATAAGTGTTATGCAATTTTACTAGTAAGTAGTAAAATGTATTTAATAGTGGAATAGGACATGTTCAATTATTCTACTGGGAAGTGAATATGCACTACAATTATTTCTCGGTGGATTTCGAATTAACGGCTCAACGGATCCACACGAAATTCAGTGGGAATGTGTATAATGGTAGGGTATTTGCTACAAATACCTTTGAAGTAGGAAAATGTTAACAGGGTGTCCCAAAGGAGGTGCAAAAGTAGATCATTTTATTTGTCATCGGAAAAGGGTGTATATCGACATGAAATTCAGTGTAAATTTGTAGAATGGTAGGCTATTTGCTACAAACACCTTTGAAATTACGAAATATCAACAGGGTGTCCTAAAAAAGGTGCAAAAGCTGATTATAATCGGGACTAAATTTTGTTTGAATGTGTAGAATGGTAGGGTATTTGCTACGAATGCCTTCGAGATTACGAAATGGTAACAGGGTGTCCGAGACGAGGTGCGAAAGTCGATTATTCTATTTGTCATCGGAAAAGGGTGTATATCGACATGAAATTCAGTGTAAATTTGCAGAATGGTAGGCTATTTGCTACAAACACCTTTGAGATTACGAAATATCAACAGGGTGTCCTAACAAAGGTGCAAAAGCTGATTATAATCGGCAATAAATTTTGTTTGAATGTGTAGAATGGTAGGGTATTTGCTACGAATGCCTTCGAGATTACGAAATGGTAACAGGGTGTTCGAGACGAGGTGCGAAAGTCGATTATTCTATTTGTCATCGGAAAAGGGTGTATCGGCTCGTATATCGACATGAAATTCAGTGTTAATTTTGCAGAATGGTAGCCTACTCGATTCATTCAGTATAAATTCGTCGAGGCGTGGCGTTATTTCTTCTATAGTCTTTATCTGCGACTGCCCGATTTTAGTATTTCAAATAAAAACGAGACCGAGGCTAATTTCGGGCGCGGCCGAAATTTGAATACCCTTCACTCTTCTCGGGCTAAAAGTTTTTTTTGGGCGAACATATGACTTGTGTTCAATCCTTCCCCATTTCCTTTGTGGCGTCGATAAAACAATATTTGTGTGTTTTTGGTTAAGTGGGAAAATAAAAATATTTACTCAGAAAACTTTATTGGAGGGATGCGGGAGCATGGTCCCATAGTATAATTCCATTCGTTTTAATTTTTTTTTTTTTGACAAGGACGCATTAAGTTTTTTTTTTAAATTGGTGTGGAAAAAATGTTTCTTAGAAGATCTAAAATGGGGGGTTGGGTTTGTATGGTAGCCCCATGACTCCATAGACCGATTCCATTCATTTTTACACATGTCTTATGGCATCAATAGTGATGCACTTTTACGAGTTTTGGTTGAAAGTGATGGACAAATAAAAAAGTTTTTCGTAGAAGAACTCAATTTGGGGGTTTGGGTTTGTATGACAGCCCCATGACCCCATTGTCCGATTCCATTCATTTTTACATATATTTTGTGGCATCAATTGAAATGCACTTTTATGAGGTTTGATTGAAATTGGTGCACAAATCAAAAAGTTTTTCTTAGAAAAACTCAATTTGAGGGGTTGGGTTTGTATGACAGCCCCATGACCCCACAGTCCGATTGCAATCTTTCTTACATATGTTTTGTGGCATCAGTAGAAACACATTTGTATGAAATTTGGTTGAAATCGGTGCACAAATGAAAAAGTTTTTCTTAGAAGAACCTAATTTGGGGGGTTATGTTTGTATGGCAGCCCCATGACCCCATAGTCCGATTCTTACATATGTTTTGTCTTATCAATAGAAACACATTTGTGTGAAATTTGGTTGAAATTGGTGCACGCATGAAAAAGTTTTTCTTAGAAAAACCAAATTGGGGGGGTTAGGTTTGTATGGCAGCCCCATGACCCCACGGTCCGATTTTAGCGATTCGAACATACAAACTGCCTGCAATAAAAAGAAGCATGTGTGCAAAATTTCAGCTCGATAGCTTTTAAACTGGCCGAGTAAAACGCGTAGCAACAGACGGACAGACGGACAGACGGACAGACAGACAGACGGACATCGCCCAATCGACTCAGCTCGTCATGCTGATCATATATATACATATTTTATATGGTCGGAGATGCTTCCTTCAATGCGTTACAAACTTCATGACAAAGTTAATATACCCTTTACTCTACGAGTGAAGGGTATAAAGATAGAGCAAGTCTTTTTCATTTAATTTTTTCTGACCCCATCCTCTCCAATGTGGTTGTTTTAAACAGGAAACTAGTAATTAATATGCAATGTATTGCATCTCTTTTTATATGTCTTCTTCTTCTTTATATGCTAGTCACAATTATAAATAAATATGATAAACATGTTTTTTTTTTACCAAAAACAGTTTTTAGACACCTGGCCCTCTACTGATTCCAAAACACTAAAAGTAGCCTGGCTCTGCCTTTTCTATTTGAAATGCTAAAATGACACTAGTCGCAGATACAGACTATAGAAAAAATAGGGGTAGCGACCCTTCGACGAAAATGCACAGCATACAGTCACTTTTTGTGAATGTTTTCTGTAACCGCAGGTTTTTCGAATTTTTGTATTGTGTTGTAAGCTATTGTTTGTTGGGTATGCTGATTATGACAACCACTTTTGCACCTCGTTTGAGAGACCCTGATAACATTTCCCGACTACAAAGGTATTCGTAGCAAATATCCTACCATTCTACACATTCATACTAAATTTATTGCCGATTATTATCTACTTTTGCACCTCGTTTAGGACACCCTGTAAGCATTTCCCAATCTCAAAGGTATTTGTAGCAAATAACCTACCATTCGACATATTTACACTGAATTTCATGTCGATATACACCCTTTTCCGATGACAAATAAAATGATCTACTTTTGCACCTCGTTTAAGACACCCTGTTCCAATTCCCAATCTCAAAGGTATATGTAGCAAATATCCTACCATTCTACATATTTACACTGAATTTCATGTCGATATACGAGCCGGTACACCTTTTTCCGATGACAAATAAAATTATCTACTTTTGTACCTCCTTTGGGACACCCTGATAACATTTCCTTACTTGAAAGATATTCGTAGCAAATACCCTATCATTTTAAATATTCACACTAAATTTATTGCCGATTATAATCAGCTTTTGCACCTTTGTTAGGACACCCTGTTGATATTTCGTAATCTCATAGGTGTTTGTAGCAAATAGCCTACCATTCTGCAAATTTACACTGAATTTCATGTCGATATACGAGCCGATACACCCTTTTCCGATGACAAATAGAATAATCGACTTTCGCACCTCGTCTCGGACACCCTGTTACCATTTCGTAATCTCGAAGGCATTCGTAGCAAATACCCTACCATTTTACACATTCACACTGAATTTCGTGTCGATCGGTTGAGCAGTTAATTCGAAATCCACCGAAAAATCATTTTAGCGTATATTCACTCGCTGGCTGGGTGCTAGTCGAATTGAACATGTCCTATTCCACTAGTATCTAGGAAATGTGTCTGTTGACTAGCTACTAGTCAAATTGCACAACAGTTTGTTGATTGTTTACGACGTCGTCACCGTAGTAATTTCACGTTTGCAACTAACTCCTGTATATAGGGTGACTAGTTGCGCGTCTAGTTGCATCACACTTTCGGTGACGACGTCGTAACAACGCATAGTCACCCATTTACATGACTCTATTTTCGTTGTTTATTACGTGTCGTCGCCTATGGTGATTTCTCGAATGCAACTTTACTAGTACTAGTAGCTCGCCAAATGTGACTGTAGCTTTAGAGATAATGGAGTTAGAAAGAAATTAAGTAAGGGAGATTTAATCGCAAGATTGTGCGCCAAATTTTAAAAGAATCGGACAAGCACCTTATCTTGGCAGAAGTTGGAGAAAATTGAGATGAAAAAACATATTGTTTTTGGATCAAATCACAAAAATGTAACTTTGAAGCTTTGTAAAAACCAAACCCCTTATCCGATTTTAGTGTGGTTAGTTGTTGGCTGTAATAATCATTTTGTTTAGCTATTGTAGCTTGTCTAGCTTTTGAGATATTGAGGTTTAAGACGTACAAGTCAATGATTTTTTCACAAATCTTCAAATGCCTGTGACAGCTAAAGGGTTAAGAATTGGGGGTATGTTCATTACAAATTTTTTTGCTGAAAATCATATGAGGAAGCACAATCCGGTGCGTTTATGCGGCAGTTTCCGGACACCCTGTATAAATGATCAATATGACGAAGGGAGTCGATTGGGCGGTGTCCGTCTGTCTGTCCGTATGTTGCAGCGCGTTTTCCTCAGCCGCTATTAAAACTACGGAGCTGAAATGTTCCACACATGCTCATTTATGTTGCAGGCTGTTTGTATGTTTAAATCGCTGAAATCGGACTATGGGGTCATGGGACTGCCATACAAACCCAACCCCCTAAATTGGGGTCTTCTAAGAACTTTTTTATTTTTGCACTAATTTCAATCAAGCTTCACTCAAACGTGTTTCTAGTGCAGCCACAAAAATTAATGGAATCGAATCGTGGGGTCATGGGGATGGGTTGGATACGATATCCCCAGTCACAAAATCCCCAAACCAAAATCCCCAAATCAAAATCCCCATAATCAAAATCCCCGAAATCAAAATCCCCGAAATCAAAATCCCTGAAATCAAAATCCCCGAAATCAAAATACCCAAAACCAAACTCCCCAAACGAAATTCCCCATAATCTAGGTGTGATCTAAGAACGGCGGCGCGTTCTAAGATCACACCTCAAATGGGGAATGGAGACTTTCTTTAGGCTATTGTAGATGGTAAATGATAGATGTTAAATGGCAGATGATAAATGGTAGATGGTAAATGGTAGGTGGTTAATGGTAGACGGATGGTAGCTTGTAAATTGTTGATGACAGATGGTAAATGGTAGATTGTAAATTGCAAATGGTGGGTGGTAAATAGCAAATAGTAGATGGTAAATGGTAGATAATAAATGGTAGGTGCTTTAGACTATTGTAATTGAAAAGTCCTACTATGCAATGAAAAAATCACCGTCGTGGACTGATATATATGCTAATCAACGGCAAACTCTTTGAAGTAACACAGAACAACAGCAGATAATGTGCAGGCGATTAAATATGCAATCGGTTCCAACAATAAGCCAACCAAGTTTTCCGCGAATATTCGTTCGGATGAGGACTTGTCTCGACGATGTTAAAGAAGACCTATTATGTTTAGAACGATATATGCAATGGACTCGAATATTTTGTTTGTGCTAATCAAAAAATAAGTTAGTATCGATTTACGTCCCTCCTAGTGCGATTTACCATCTACCATTTAACACCTTCCATCTACCATCAACAATTTACAGTCTTTCATCCATCAACCATTTACCATCTACCTGCCATCTACCATTTTTCACTACCATCCATCTACCATTTACCATCATATTTCGGGTGTTTGGGGATTTTATGATTGGGGATTTTGTATATGGGTATTATGATTATGGTGATTTTGTATATGGGTATTATGATTATGGGGATTTTGAATATGGGGATTTTGATTTTGGGGATTTTGTGATTGGGGATTTCGTATGGTTCCCCATGGGGATGCCATGAAAACCCAACTTCCCGAATTAGGTTCTTCTAAGTTTCCCCAGTTTCAATCAAACTTCACACAAATGTGTTTGTAGTGATGCCACAAAAGATATGTAAAAATCGATGGAATCGGACTGTGGAATCATAGCGCTGCCATACAAACCAAACCCCACAAATTAGATTCTTCCAAGAAAAACGTTTATTTGTGCAATAATTTCAATCAAGCTTCACTCGAATGTATTTTCATTCATTTCACAAAACATATGTAGTAAAAGTGTATAGAATCCAAGGTAGGGCCGTGGGGCTGTCGTACAAACCCAACCTCCCATTTTAGTTTATTTTATTGTTTGTGCGCTTATTCCAACCAAAACTCACTCAAATGATATTGGCTGCATTCAGCGAACGATTGAGTGCATTCAGCGAACGAAAACTGTAGCAGAAAAGTGCTCTTCCAATTAGATTCCCATTGCGCATGAGGGCTGTTCAGCGGAGAAAGAGAGCTGTGGCGGGTAATTCTTGTAGCACTTCCAGTGTTTTTCCAGTAAATTTCGTTCCCTGAATGCACTCATAGTTTCATCGACGAGCTTATCTGAAAATGGAAGAAAAGAATGGGGGGTTTAAGCACAAGTCATAGGTACGCCCGATAAGAGTGAAAAGTATTCCTGTTTCAGCCGCGCCCGAAATTAGCCCCAGTATTGTTTACTATAACTCTGGAAGAAATGCAAGTTCAGCCGATATATTTTCGGAAAATATTCATATGCCGTGTTTTTCACCAGCTAACCTATACACTATACGGTTTAATTTTTATACAAATGCTTCCGGTTAGCACAACCAGGTTAGCGTTTCAGACCCGAATAGCAACCATTTCATAGCTGAAATGAAATTTGTGTCGTTTCCGACTTGTATGTATGCAACTATGTACAAAAAAAGTAGTAAAAGTAGTAAATTTTGTCTGAACTTTAAAAGTTTCCCTTTGATGTTCAGGCAATAATTAATAAAAAAATTGAGTATTCCTTTGTAACTAATGTAACCTTAATTTAAATCTAATTGAACTAATTTTTGGTAGGGAGAATAATAAATTTCTTCTTTGATGTTTAGTCAAAAATGGTCTAATATATTATATTGCAAAAATAGTTTTACGCCTGCCGTCCATTACATGCTTCGAGCGGCGCGGCGCTCCCGCGTTTAAAGCTTTTCCGAATTTTAATGGCGTAACCAAGCAAAATATGGCGTAACTATGCAAAATAAACAAAAATTCCATTCAATACAATGGAAAAGCTTTCTGAATATTGTGTGTGCTTATACCTAAAGCTTTTTTTCGCACATTTTGTGAAAGCTTTGCCGCTGGAGCGCCGCGCCGCTCAAGTTTACGCTTGCAGTAGACGAGAGCCCTTATGCAGTTTAATTCGACCTCTACCCAGGATTAAGAAAAACTGAAAAATTAATCCTTTGGTCTTAGGAGAGCCAAGGGGAATGCACAATGAATGGGAGTTCGAAAACTTGAAATTTAATCAACAAGACCAACCTACATATATAACATATCAAAAAATTAGAATACTTTCTGGCTAATCTTTGCTTTATTTGCTGTAACTGCTCGTCAAAATGTTTGCGTTTCTTACTTCTAATTATCGTCGAAGTTCATTCAGGATATGAACATGGTGATACAAAACAGCTCTTTTCACAAAAAGTACCGATATAGCTTTGATTGAAAGAATCGGCCAACTGCTTCAAATCAACTCCAAGTCAGAGTTTTTTATCAGCTCTTTCGAAGGCTTTTGGTACGTGACAAAAGTCACCGCCAGACAAGCGCCTGATACATGAAGAATGGACCAGCATCATGTGCCATTAAGAAGGAAGCCCTTATGGCCGTGCATGCATGTCAAAAATAAAAAGAAAAAGTAACGGACTAAGCAGTGGCATGTGCTTACTGCTAGCTCGGCAAAGTGGGCCATGATATTTGTCGCTTGCAGCCTCAAGTCCACCACATACTAAACAAAAGGGACTCCCATACCTATAGGTAAGACAAAGTCAGTGAGAAAAAAATTGGGAAATGCCATTCTATTTACGTGCTCTAGGGTCCTGATGGCGTTGCAGTTGGACCCTAGCCGTCCGCATCCACAAATTTTAAAATACATAATCCCATAGGCCCACTTTGGTTTTTTAACCCTCGGATGGTTCAGGTAAATTTTACATACGTAAATGGTTCAGTGGGGTCTGACAGACCCCAATGCAAAAATCGCTCTAAAACTTAAATTTTTGCTTTTTGGCATATTTGTTCGAACTAAAAGAAACTATGAAGCCTTTTGATTAAGTGGTATATAAAAACAGTGGAATTCGGACAGTACGTTTTAGTATGTGGAAGAAAAAATTAGGTGGTGTCAAATTTGAGGGTAATTTGAACTTATCATAAATAAATCAATATACAAACTAAAATTTTCACAAAATTTTATTTTTATTAGTCAAAACGTATTTAATACTAATGAACAAAGATAAATACATCAACAGTTTTTAGCTAAGGCTAATATTTTTTCTTAAATCGGGATCCAAAGTTAGTCAATATTTAGACCATTCTTCTTCACAGTTTTTTCCTCGATTGTCTTCGCAGATTGGCTTTTTGCATTCATTGCCATTCTATTTTGTCTTCCGATCATTTGCTGGCGGGCATAGAAAACGCGCTTTTGACTCTTTGGGGGCCATCTGACCCCATTGGGGGCCTGGGGCATCAGTCCCCGGGGAGGGGGGGGGGATCAAGTTGAACAATGTACAGAATGTCTTCAATATTTTGTACTGTGCTTCGGCGAATATTGCCCGTCGATTTCCTCCTTCTTAGAAGAGGTTGGACAAGTGTATAGCCAAGTTCGCTGAAGAAGCTTTATGTATTATGTAAAATACCCACCTAATTCTTACGCTCATAAAAGTCATTAATTTATGTCTTGCCTTAAAAACTATAAGGTAATGACACAATAGTGAAAGGATATCCTCATAAATAAAAACCAGGTAAAAAACGGCACAATTTTGAATGAATTGAGTAAAAAACTTAAAAACCCATAATTCAAAACACCCTAAATTTTCCATTTCTTTCAAAATGAACATATATAATTTCCCAAATGTACTCTAATTACAAAGTTTCAACACTTCCCGACTATTATTATTACATTTTATTGTTTTCCAAATAACTTACTTTGAAAATTTCCCACAAAACGAAAAATGTACTTTTGTAAAAAAGACCTACGTAAATGGTTCGTGGGGTCTGACAGACCCCAGAGCACTTTCAAAGTGCTATAACTTATTAACAGAATCACCAATTCAAACAAATTCATGCTTAAATGAACGTATGTGACACATACTTAAATTACATATGCATCAAAATACCATTCAACAAGTTTTTCTATGAAAATTTTAAGATTTAAATTTCTCTGGGGTCTGTCAGACCCCACTGAACCATCCGAGGGTTAATATAGGTACATTACGAAAAGGTACTTATTGGTTATGTGGTTGGTTTAAGTCCTGTCCATCATCGGCAACGGCGGCTTCACTACACACAGGGGACAATCGAAGGACACAAACAAAAAGGTACTAAAGAGAACTCAAATAAATTCGTTGTTAAATTAATTCACCACTCCACTCTGGAAAGTTGTTTCATGACGACACCGATCAGGCAAGTTTTGTATAGAATCGCATGTACCTCTATGTCATCGGGTCATATCAACTCTTCGTGTGTGTTGACGAGACATACTCGTCATACTAATCCGTCGACTACCATCAGGAGAAATGCTCGTTACAACCTGAAATCAATATTCTGAGTATATAGATATTACTTTTAGCACAATTAAAATATTTTCTGTACGTTTACACTCAGGCATTAGTTCCGAATCAACCAAGTCCAGTTCGCGAAGGGTCAGAGTTCATACTTTCTTGTGTTGCCCATGGATCACCGCATATTACATTCAGATGGTATAAAGACGGATATACAGTGAATACAACTTTAGCGACTAGGTATGTATAGGGTTGGAGTTATTAAAAAGTTTTAGCATGTCGTACAATTTACGTGCACGGGTATGATATTCTAGAGGGAAAAAATCGCTTGCGTAGCGTATGCCACAAATCTGCATGTCCTAAGTAGGCGTAAGTTACTTTTTTTTACTGACATTAAACAGTCGAAACTGTCGGGTAGGGTCGCAATTAAAGTTGGAATTTTCCGAATCCTTGTTTTTGTTGCCGATACGCACGCGAGCTTATACAGGGTATCGGGGAACTGCCGCATGAACGCATCGGAAAATGATTCCTCATGCGATTTTCAGCCAAAATGGTGTACGGTACATATTCTTAAGCAGATTGATTCATTTGAAGATTTTTGAAAAAATCATTTTTTACATGACTTCAGTCTCATTATCGTACAAGCAGCTTATTTTTTTGGTGGAAATGACATGAGGAATCATTTTCGGGGCTATTATGCAGCAGTTTGCGGACACCCTATATAATGTATCCCCGTAAAGCGTTAACGTGTAGTGAAGTGTACTACATGCAAAGACTCTCTTTTGTAATAGAAGTACCGTATTAAATACTTTTTAAAAATTTACAAATTTTTTTCAGGATTATTTGGACAATGATGTTACCACCTGAACAAAAAAATACATATACATCCTTGTTGGGTGTACGATCAGCGACTAGATTTGACGACGGTGTGTACACATGTGAAGTAAGTGATACAATCCCTGATTAATGTTGTTTCAGTGATTTGTTTGCAATTAAACATCAAAGAAGGATTTACCTGTGTTTACCGATCACTGTTGTTATTTCTGTTATTGGATTTGCCTTCGAGAACTTCTGAGCGCAACCGATCAGAAATAACTTTGCCTTTTCCAAGGTAAAAGCTTTTGCTTGTCAGTTTGCGAGTCCTTTAATCAGTGGCGTGCGGTCCTTGATTTGGCCATTTACTCGGCTTGACGAAATTACATTCACTAGGTTTTGCTATTTATGTTTGATCATGATTTTTGAACAGGTGCTGCCTGCTGCATGCGGGTAAATGCGGTAAATTTTGAGGTTATTTTTTTCACAAAAAATGTTTGCATTAAATCGTAAATGAGACTGCCAACAATTGATATACGTATTTCAAAAGCTCGGGTGATCTTAGATCACATATCCTCAAATCATTGTTGAAGGACAATTACAGTTGTAAATTTCAGGTGAGTGCACCTTATGGGGAGTTGGGGCGATTTAATTCGTATGTGGTATGTCTTTCAGAATAAGGATGACTACAATATTGCAGTCAAATGTGAGCGGTGTAAATGTAAATTTTACCCTTTTTCGGTTATTAATTGTAAGCTTTTGATACTGCGAACATAATATTTATAACAAAAAAGTTTAAATTTTGACACTGAACATTACACATGCATTTTATTGAAAAGATGTCCACAATGCGTGAATTATTTCATCTACCTTGCCAACAAACATGTTCGTCTGATTTTACCCGGTTTAAATAAGTTTTTGGTTAAATGTAAGATACAATGTTAACACAGCTAAAACAGAATGACCTCATGATTTTAAAACCAAAAACTGATCGTTTTCTTGATTTGCTCGTTTGATGATTGCAAAAAATATGAAAAATGGTGGCTTCTGAATAACGGCATATTCTTGAAAGCTCTGGCGGTCACTCGCTAAAAAATATGATCAAACATAAATGACAAATTTAATCGTAATATTTGTCACGTAAAAACGCTATACTAAGTATATTCAATTGTTTTGAAAATAAAAAGGCTCAATATTGACTAACTATGTTAGTACAACATTGAACCTATAAAAAATATTCACCTTTTTAGGCAATATCCAACCTGGTTTCGTCCACACAGCAGATTGAACTCATCTTGCTGGGGAGGTAGCTTGACCAGGGGTGTTGTCTGGATGTTAGTCCGAACAAACACACTTTAGTGGAACGATCAGATGGTATTTTTATTTTCAAAAAAATTGAATATACTTAGTATAGCGTTTTTACGTGACAAATATTACGATTAAATAAAATTCGTATCCAGAGTGTGATAGTATCAGTATATATACCATCTGATCATTCCACTAAATTGTGTTTGTTCGGACTAACATCCAGACAACACCCCTGGTCAAGCTACCTCCCCAGCAAGATTAAGGTAGCTTCTGATGAGTTCAATCTGCTGTGTGGACGAAACCAGTTTGGATATTGCCTAAAAAGGTGAATATTTTTGATAGGTTCAATGTTGTACTAACATAGTTAGTCAATATTGAGCCTTTTTATTTTCAAATAAATGACAAAGTCTCCCCTTTCCAATGAATGTAATTAACGGCGTTTCTCGGTTCTATATCTACATTTGAAGTTCTATCCCAACAAAAGAAACACGCTCCATGTAGGTACATTATGTATTATTTATAGTGTCCGATTGAAGCTTCGGCATCGTCTTCGGTTGTAATCGACAGAAGGCCGAAACCGAATTTTAGATTGATTCATATCTACTTTGACACGCCTCACCCTTTTGGAAACCTCAAAAAACATTTTTATTGTGTTTATCATCATTTTGACATCTGAATGGGATTCTACTCTGATACGAACATATGGGTTCTAATTTTATACCCTTCCCTCTATAAGTGAAAGGGTATAACTTTGTCGTGAAGTTCGTATTGCATTGAAGGAAGCATCTTCGACCATATAAAATAAGTATAGTCTAAAGCTTCATGGCAAAGTTAATATACCCTTTCACTTAGAAAGCGAAGTGTATAAAGTGTATCGCATAGGGAAGACACACACAATTTTCAGAAAGCTTTTCCATTATATTGAATTGAAGTTTTGTTAATTTTCCATAGTTATGTTATCTTTTGCTTATTTACGCTGTTGGATGAAAGTGCGCAATGATTTTTTCAATCTAAGATGATGGCGTAAGCAAGCAAAATATGGCGTAGCTATGCAAAATAAACAAAAATTCAATTCAATACAATGAAAAAGCTTTCTGAATATTGTGTGTGTCTTCTCTATGGTATAAGACTAACCAGCCAACAGGTACTGAATAAGAGCTATCAGAAACCCGGCCATAGTGTAGTATCCAGGTGATAAACCTAGTACATCAGATTGCAAAATGTGGTGGAGACAAATTTTTATTTGTTTCTTATGTTTTTTGGGGTGCTGGGCACGAATCAAGAGCTTCCCACCAACATTTCCTTGCGGAACAGGGTCAAAATCGCGAAAAACCCTAAAATGTTTGCTGTTTTTCCGTTATTTGGCCCCTAACTCTGAAAATATTTATTTCTGCGAAAAACTCTCCATGAATATATTAGATAGCACATAATTGGGCGTCGAAAGAGACATAAATATTATAGATCCGTGGAGCGGTATTATTAGAATTGAGAATTTAAATTTGCGATTTTTAACATAATTCAATATTATGAATACAATTTTGAGATTTTTCTTGTACATTATGTATTTTGGGGTGCAGAACCTGAGTCCGTAACTTCCCACCAAAATTTCGTGCAAAACGGGGTCAAAATTGCAAAAAAAAACGCCAAAAAAATGACTCTCAATTGTAGCAATACCGCTTAACACATTTTAATGACTAAAGGTACGTTGTGCTCGGCACGATTCCAGCGGCTCTAGCGACAGCGACTCGCAAATTCCATATAAAAACTCGTTTTTAGTTGATAATCGCTAGCATAGGTCTACAATGAAAATTATCGTCAAATGAATCGCGCGGCTCTTGTTGTATATAATGCCCGCATGAGTGGTGAACGTGGTGCAGGCGCTTGTTTGTAGGCTTCGGGCGACGGCTGCTTGGGGTTGTTGTTCGCACAATGGTCATATTCATTCGGCCGATATACGAATCAGCATGTATACAGAAAGCAGTCGCACGGCTCTTGTTGTACATAATGCATGCACAGATGGTGAACGTGGTACACTTGCTTGTTTGAAGGCTACGGGCGACGGCTGCTTGGGGTAGGGTAGTTATTTCGCACAATGGTCGTACTCATTCGGTCGGTGCACGAATCAGCCTGTAAATAGTAAGCAGTCGCGCGGCTATTGTTGTATATAATGCCCGCATGAGTGGTGAACGTGGTGCATGCGCTTGTTTGTAGGCTTCGGGCGACGGCTGCTTGGGGTAGGGAAATTGCTTCGCACAATGGTCGTACTCATTCGGTGTCCTGTATTGTATTCAATCATTCCCATTCAGGTTGTCCTACGTAATAGAGCAAGGGTCGGGATAAATAGCTTGAAATTTTCGTTAGCTGATAAATGAAATCGCCTGCCATCCAGCCATTTATAAATTGTCCCATGCCCTTTACAAAGACCAAAGGGTGAAGGACAATATATGGGCTAGCATTAGCGGCCTTGTCGGAAGGCCAGGTAAGTAAGTATTTTTATACCCTTCGCTCATAGAGTGAAAAGGTATATTAACTTTGTCATCCGACCATATAAAAATACAGGGTGTCCGGAAACTGCCGCGTAAACGCACCGGATTATGATTCCTCAGTTGATTTCCAGCAAAATTGTTGTACGGAACATACCCCCTGTTCTTAACCCTTTAGCTGCCACAGGCATTTGAAGATTTTTGGAAAAATCAATTTCTTGCACGACTTAAAGCCAACAAATTTACCTAAAAAATAAAACTAACCACACTAATCGGATAATAGGTTTGGGTTTTACAGAGCTTCAAAGTCAAATTTGTGTGATATATTTTTCCATCTCAACTTTCTCCAACTTCTGCCAAGCTGAGGTGCTCGTACGATTCTTTCAAAAATTGGCGAATAGTCTTACGATTATATCTTTCTTACATCATTTTATTCTATAGCTCCATTATTTCTAAAAGTTTTTATACGTTAAGTGCAGCACTTAAGGTATTAAAACTGTTACTGTTAGGGGCGATTCAGACTATCGACAGGATTTACTAAATCCTAGATTTAGTTGACAATTGTACCATATTGTACTGCAATTTGAATAATGCAAGTACATTCTACGATGCATTTTGAATGACACACGATTTAATCTAGTAGGCGGGTGTTGACTCGATTAATTTAGTGGATTTAGTAAATCCTGTCCATAATGTGAATCGCCTCTTACACATGTTTTCAAACATGCCAAAAAAAAGTTCTTCGAAATTTCATAAAGCAAACAAAAAATAGTTGAAAATGGGCAAAGGTTCATACAAAAAGATTGATAGTTATAAAAGATTTAATCTTCTATCAAATCCGAAACTTTACAAATGAAGCAAAAATAGAGCGACGACGACTTGCTTCTATGACGCTCACTGCATGACTGAAACGCAAGCAAACAACCATTCATATCGTTCGGATCTGTTATGTACATAACAATGCAGAGTACATAAGCAACAATCGCTGCAGCCTGACTGCAGCCGCATCGAGGAAAACACCACTAGGTGAATGTCAATAGCTAGAGCCGCTGGAGTCGCTAGAGTCGCTGCGGCCGCGTCTAGGACAACGTACCTTAATGGCGCGTTAGACCCGCAATTATACTTTCTCTAATATTTTCAGGGACAGGCTTTCGGAGAAATGCACACTTTCGTAGTTATAAACAAGGAACAGGGAAACTCCGAAAATTTTGGGTTTTTTTCGCGGTTTTGACCCTGTTCCGCAACGAAATTTTGGTGGGAAGCTACGGATTCTCTCAGCACCCCAAAAAACATAAGAAACAAAAAAAAATCTCTATCACACTTCGCAATCTGAAATCACCTAGTTACTACACTAACAGTATTTTATATTTATTTACTTATAATATCTATGTTAAAATTGTTACGATCAAATGAAAATAAAATACAGGCTTAGTATTTTATTTGAATTGATCGAATGGGGTGATTATTTCATTAAAAATCCAATGCGTAAGCAAAAGTTGTAACTGTTTTGCCAAATTCAAGAAAAACAGTGATCTCCTTCCTTAAATTTCCACCACAATTCAATGCCTATAATTGACACATTTCAAACGAGCTAGCATGACGTCTGAATTAAAACAAAAATTACCCATGTTATCTATTGTTTGAGAAAACGCTTTTTTAATGACCCCCTTAAAACAGAATGCCCGTTATCATCAACGACACACTGGTGAATCGAACGGTACCCATATAGTCCAGTCAAAATATCCTTATTCAGGCCTCCAAATAGAACAAAATAGAGTAAGGCTAATTTTTGTTGTTCTTGAATCAGTGGGCTCCCAGGAATCTAAAATTGATTTTGCTAAAAAAAATTTGATCGGAAAGGTCCCAAAAAGGACAAAATCCTTGACCGGAGGTCGGCATGCGGGGTATCATATCAAAGGGGACGTCAAGAACCCTCAACGGAATAAATCTAGCTTAAATGAAAGCTTTTCTTGTTTCCCGCGTATCTTTCCAAAGCCATAACTACGAAAATAATTCAAGTTGTCACTACTTTTATCACTTTTCAGAATCTATACTAGCTGAAGATTCTACTATTAAATTTGCTAAGAAAAAAGTTGATCGGAAAGCTCTGATAAAGGAAATAAAAGGAAACTAATTTCACATGTCATATCAAAGAGGACGTCGAGTGCATTGCATATCCGGTACTTGTTTCCTGTTTCAAGGACAGTAAATGGAATAAGTCGGGCTCAAATGGAAAATTACGGCTTTAGAAAGATACAGATATGGCATATGGGAAACACGAAAATTTTTCAATTGAGCCCAATTTTCTTCTTTAAAGGTCCTTGGAATGTAGTGTAATGTACTCGACGTCTCCTTTGATGTGATACCCTGCATGCCGACCTCCGGTCAAGGATCAAAGAGTATCCTTTTTTGTCTTTTTTGGGACCTTTCCAATCAAAACATTTTTAGCAAAATCAGTTTTTGATTCCTGGGAGTCCACTGATTCAAAAACAACAAAAAATAGCCTTACTCATTTTTTTCTATTTGAAATGCTAATTTGAACTCGCTGCCTTTCCGGTAACATTGTCTTAAAATAAGAAAAATTGAGTGGGTCTTATTTTGTTATGAGTAGTGTATTTGAAATAATATAAAATAGTGCAGGGAGAGAGGGAAGATATTTATAGATAACAAGCTAAGAGAGCTCGCTTCGCTCGCTCTCTTATCTAGTGTTCGCTTCGCTCGCATTATTGGCTTCACTCACAACTTGACACTAATTTGAATGCCAATCAACCTGCTAACTATAATTTATTGGGATCGACCTCTCGATGAAACCAAAGTGTATAATGGAAACAACGCTATAGATTTCCGTCGGGGGGTTAAGCGGTCAAGGTAATACAACAACAACATATGTACTCAACCCCCTGACTGATTGATGAGACTGCACTTGCCCTTCAACTATATTAGCGAGTTATCTCGAAAATCATTAATTTAATAAATTTCTATTAAATATGTCAGCACACTCATTTACTCAGTTTTTCGTGCACTAAAATGTGCGCACGCCACCTACAATGCTCATACTATCCCAGAAACCATCATACATCCAGGTTGACGGTTGTTAATGTAACTTAATTGTAATTAATTGTAACCTTGCTATGCCAACATCCGGGCTGACGGTTATTAGAAAAAAACCCCATGACCCTTTAGGCAATTTTGTTGCGAATCCGGCGACATCTCAATCGTGTCGTTCCGCCAAAGGATTGCGGAGATATCGACGGATTCCCGAAGTAGTACGAAGTCTATTGTGAAATTGCTGTGACCAACATCAAGGATGTGTGTACGTAAAAACATAGTCACCTTGACTACAATTAACACTGTATTTGATCCAATGACAACTAAAATATTCCCATTAAATTTAAATGTTGTCGATGAAAACTTGATTGCAACAGGTGACTCTCATACAAAATGAAATTTCGATATTTACCACCACTTCCTTCGAGATTTTCAAAAATTTTTTGGTCCATAAACCTTCTCCAACGTAAGACGGATAAAACAAAAAAAAGAATCATCCAAATCGGTTCGTGCGTTCTGGAGTTATAGCGTCAGGGAGGAAAACCCGACTTATTTTTATATAGTAGATAAGGCAAATATGCATGTGAGGCGGTGCGCGGCAAAACTCGCTCCTTCCATTTTTCGTAATTTTTCAGAAACCGAAAAAAACGTTTAGCAAGATGAAAAATTATTGTACCCTATTTGTTTTGCAATTAAATGGAAGCTATATGCACTAAGATTGATTTGTAAAACAGAAAAGTGATATTTAATAATAATTTTGGGGTCAATTTCGAGTTATAAATTGGAACAAACGAGTTTTGATGAGTCCTGGTGGAACAACATGGTTTCTTACCAAGTTGGTGGTGTATTTAGTCCACTTTGGTCCAAGAAAGTGTCTAAGGACGAAAGCAATAAGCCCTAACCTAATAATATTAATGATAATGCAATAATTTCAATTTTTGGTAATACAAATTTTTACTGGAAGGAGACAGTTTTGATGAGTCCGCCATGGCAAGAAAAGAGTTTTGATCAAAATGGATGGAAGGAAAGAGTTTTGATGGGTACCATTACCTGGAAGAAGTCAGTTTTGCAACGAACTGCAAATTTCAAAGCCTCGAAAAATACGAAAGAAATGTGTTTTGGTAAAAACTGAGCTCACTACTGTGTAGAGCAGGAACAATACTTTCGAATGCAATTCATAACTCAATTTCGTAAAAAAGTGAAATAAGCGAGTTTTGCCGCGCACCGCCTCATGTCTACTGTGCACATTTTTTTCTCGTACACAATGTAATCATTCCTGTTTTATGTATTTCAGGCAACCGATTGGGAAGCGCGTGCGTGTAGATCAGTTGTAATCCATGTAAAAACTCCGCCTCAATTACGTATTGAGCCATCTAGTCTTACAGTATATCGAGGAGAATCTGTGAATATTCGATGTCTTTCGCCAGAGAATGATTTTCATCGATATGGTCAACTAGGTTATAGCTGGACACGAAATGGTTTTTTATTCCAGTCGAATCCCAAAAACATTACTTGGGAAGACTTATATCCCGACGGTAGTATTCTACGAGTAAAAAGTATTCAGGTAAGTTTACTGTTACATACTACAGATTCTATCAAGATTATCTCTATTTTTCTATGAATAAAGTACACATATGGACAAAAAATACCTACACCCACATACCTTTTTGTGTCCAATTTTCATAGCCTTTTTAAAATTGTAATAATCGAAATAGATAGCCATTATAACAATTAGAATACAACAATGCTAACGACCCGAAAAAAAAACTAAATGGCATCCCTCTATTACCTCAGTCTCACCCGATATTAACTTTGAAATGGATATTAAGCTTGGTCAAAATAATAAGTACACGATCGTTTTTTTTTAATTTGTTCACAATAACTTGGTATTTTCTGTATGAATTTGTTATTTTATTCGTTTGTGTATGTCACCAGCGTTAAATTAAAAACAAACAAAAAAGCCTAAGGGGCAAAAAACGCATCGAAGGTACGAAGAAAAACGTTTAAGTACCAAAATTGTAAATAGCGGAAAAAGTATTTGCTTTATAACGGAATAATCCAGCTAAACATTGCATTTACTGTTTATTCATTAAAAACTAAATAAAAACAGTGTCGAATGCGGTTAAGTCCATATAAGGACCTCAGAGATAACTGTCGATCTTATTATCACTATGGCAAAAAAAAATTCCCTTGGCATAATGAATGATTTTCACGGCAAATATTGACAAAATGGAATCTCTTTGAAAAGTTATTCGAAGAAAAGAAAAGGAATAAATGTTTGTTAGGTGTCCTAGAGTATTATGCTGATGAACCCATACCCTTTAAATGGGGATTTCAAACTGGTCAAAGATCCGCTTAAACCAAATCGAGTGTCTTTTCATGTTGTTACTAGAGGTAAACTGAATCGGGAATGTTTGAGGAGGGTTGAATAAACGAATTAAAAAAGAAAGAGAGTTTGCCACAAAACGGACCAATTACGGAATTTCCTGGAAGTAACTGGATGTATGGTATTTGGTGGAACATGTCGTAAGAATTATCTCCAAAGGGTCAACAAAAAATTTTTTCCAAAATTATTGAGAATTTAGCGGAAAATAATAAAATAAATCAGATCATAATTGAATTGAATTGAAAAATTGAACTGGAACGTACTTATTATTTGTCCAGCCTTTTTAAGTCGTTTCGTACTTTTTGAAGGTAAATGAAAGCTGTTATTTATTATAAATGGCCAATTTACATAATATTTGATACCTCACCAATTAAGTATTTAAATCTGTACTTTACATATGATTTATTTACTCAAATAAGTACTTGGCTACAGGGTGATACGCAAAACTCGTATGGGTGTACTTATTTTGTTTGGCCATATGTGTACATACATTAAGATCATATGAATAAAAAGATGCTTTACTTATTGTTAAGCTAAACAAACACAGACCGGAAAAATTTATTATTATTTATATCGATATATAATTATGTATTGGTATATCGTGCTTGGCTTATTTTGCTGCAGTTTTCACGATTTTCGAAGTAACAAACTAAAACTTAAAATTATCCTCGGCTGTCCTTCTAAAGTCGAATAGCATACCTCCTAGGCAGTGGTTCCCAACTCACAAACGTCTGCGGACCACTTAGCCTGAAAATGGATCTCGACGGACCACCATTAAATTTCCTACTTAAAAATAAAGTGGAAAACCGCTCATCATATAAAAGATTTACATGTTTGCCACGTTGAGAGAAGGGGGAAAACTGTTTTCTTTGGATCAACGCTTGACTCACCAGCTGAGATTTTTCTCTCACAGGAATAGGTGGGTTTATCCAGTAAACGTATAGCTCGGTCTTTAGACTCGAATTTGTGACAATGTTTAGCGCGAAAAACCATTTGAATTTTTGCAATCGATTTCGAATTTTGATAATTAGTTTGAATTTGAATAGTTTTGGAATTGAGCTATAAGCAACGAACCTAAGCAAACAATAGCCTTCCTATAATCACAGACCTAGTAGCAAAGCATTTACTGAATAATCTGTTGCATTTATAATTAGAAGACGGAAATTCAGTTTTTAAGAGATAGATGCGAATTTCAGCAATAAATTGTTCATTTTTGCGAATAAATCGGAAATATTCTAATTTGGACTCTTTCCACCAAATATTTAATTCTTCTGACATTTCTAAAAACCAAAGAGTTCACAGAATCACGAGCACGCTAAACACCAAGCAAGCGTTTTAGAGGGGGAGGTTCGATGAATGCACATTGTTTTCTGCAATGCGACTTTTCTAGGAAGATGTTTTTTCGTGGTTCGACGAGCACAAAATTGAAATTAACTTTACGGAAAAAATAGAAAATCGTAACAATATTGTCGCACCTCTACCCCTGCAGTTTCTCTTTTTACAGTAACTCCTTGAAAAGCGTTGTCGACTACTTGTGTATTGTCAAAAATATTTCTCGACAACTGAACTCGCAGTATGATTCAGTTGCGACCCCCAGTATTTCCTAGCCAATTTTTTGCTTATTTTTATTAAATATTTCTGATTTAAGGTCGATCCACACTTTTCAGTCATCAGTCACAGTCATTTTCAATACAAGTTGACAGATTGTCGGTAAATTGATTGATTGACAATCTGTCAACTTGTATAAAAATAACTGTGACCGCGACTTATGACTGGAATGTGTGGATCGACCTTAATAAGCACGCGACTTTTCTTTTTGCAATGGTGAATTTTGAATATTCGTTTCACAGTGCATCTTCAGTCGTGCCAGTTTAATAGATAGTTCAAAAGCATGAAAGCCGACAAAATTATGTTTTAATACGAATTTCAGCGAAATTTATAATATTCAAAATTAGTTTTTGCGAAATTTAAAGGAAATCAGACTATCGACAAAATTTACTAAATCCTAGAATTAGTTAACAGTTGTACCACATTGTACTGCAATTTGAATAATGCAAGTACATTTCACAATGCATTTTGAATTTCATGACATACGATTTAATCTAGTAGGCGGGTTTCGAGTGGATTAATTTAGTGGTTTTAGTAAATACTGTCAGTAGTGTGAATCCCCTCTAATTTGCGAAATTCCCGTACATCGAATGTTAATGAGAGCGCGTATCTGGCATGTGTTTTTAATTTGTCACAAGAAAATATAACTTTTTTTGTAAAAAAGTGTATAGAGTTACCCCGCGGACCACCTACGGGTCATTCACGTACCACCCTCGGTCCGCGGACCACCTGTTGGGAAACAGTGTCCTAGAGGTAGAAGCGTAGGATTATTTATAGTATTGACCCGCTCTGTGGCTCACTTGGTTGAGCCGCACTCTACGATGCTACACGGAGAGAAAAATGTGCAATGAATTCAACAAAATCATACAATGAAATTCACAACATACAATTTCACTAAATTTGTAGCGAAAGTTATTAAAATGTAGTGAAATTGATTGCAATTCAGTTGTTTTTGCTGGTGCTGGCCTATTGTAAAAATGATTGCAGTGTAATGACAAAAATCATTGCATGATATTTGTATGGATAGTAACATTTATTGTGTTTATGGCAATTTTCAACACTGTCTGTAATAATAAATTAATGCATTGTGTAATAGTTTTCATCAGGAGCGCGTAATAATTCTGAAACTGTCAAAAAATAAGACGACTAATTTATTCGCATAACTTGTAATCGTAGATAGCTTAGGTGTAGGACGTAGGACTACGAAACGATAGATCCCCGGTTCAATTCCCAGTAGAAGCAAATTGTAAAAAAGTAACTTTAAAATAGGGAAAAAAAGTTAAGGATAAAATAGAAGTAGAAAATAAAAAAAGGTAAAAATAAAAAAAAGGAAAAAATATTTGTATTTTTTTCTATTATCGCCTAATTATGTTCCTGGCAAATTTTATTACCAACCAATTGTTAATTTTATTACAGCGCAATGACATTTTTCATTACAGATGTAATAACTTTTACATCAGTTGCAGTAGGGTCAAAAATCATTACAAATACAATAGTTTTTATTACAGTTTTAATACCTTTCACTACATTTTTTCTCTCCGTGTAGTAATCTAGAGGTCCGGAGATCGAATCTCGGCGTGGGCCAGGATATATATAGTGCTTGCAACATTATATACACTCCGAAACTATATGCAATGTAACGTTGACTCGAAGTACCCTATAAACGGCTGAGTGAACGCACCATGTCCCACAAGGGGTTACAGTACAGAGAAGAAGATTGACTCGACAATCCGGATCAATTATTGCAAGGAATGGGCCAACGATAAATCAGGATTATCTAGGGGAGCACAGTTTAAATAAAGAATTGAATAAGTGGCACGAAAGTCCATAAATGTCTTTTCGCTTTGAAAATATTTAGAATGATATAATTTGTCGAACTGTCATGCAGTAGCGGCTGATACCTATAGAAATAGGTGGGGTTAAAAAAATGGGGTGGGGGCGGGGGATTGTTACATTTATAGAGGATAATTTTAGCATTATATAATAACCTATATTCTAAGTTACAACTAAAATGTTTCATTTACGTTATGTGCAATCACATTACACAACTTTCAACGCATTATAATCCCCGATTTCAAATACATATTTGGCGTTTCGATATGAAAATCCATTCAAAATCAATTTGAAAAGTTTTGGCGTCATAATATTGAAATCTTGCATAAATGAACCGATAGATAGATAAATGTTTTATTTTCCAAATTCAACAATCAAATATTTTTAAAAATAGGTAAACTGTAAAACAATTTAATGGCTTGGCATTGCCGTCTGCCAGAATTGATTGATAAATTATATATGTATTTATCTAATTTACATTACTTATATTTTAAACTTTCTATTAACTTATTTTTATTGTTTCAAACTTATTATAATTTTTATGAATAATATTAAAAATTTTATTTGAAATTGTGTAATTAATTAATATATTAATCCATATTTTGAACCGATTTATTTAATTATTTTATTTTATTGTGTGACGATTAGGAGGTGAGTGATGAAGTTCACCCAACTCCAAAATCTGCATGTTAATCTACTCAGGCTTCCCTGTCACCCATTTAAAAGTACATATTTACATATATCTTCGTTTAAAATTAGATTACGATATTTTAGCGCGATTCTGCAGTATTCGTATCGTATATGCCTTCCCAGTCCGCACCGTCAAGGAGAGTAAGTACATTTTCGGCACACTAAAGCTGCTCTGGTGGAAGTATGTGTTGGCTTGTAAATTGTGATTTAGCTTGACGTAGATTTCCCGATGTTGGCTGGAACTTGCTCTTTCATACGTCGGTCGTTTCGATCTGTTGTTGCTTCACGTCTCGTATTAGCTGATAGAGAAGGTTGTTGGCTTCACGTCTTCCGTCCCAGTTAAACGCCGCCCGGCTTCATTAGCTAGCGTCTGCAAGTCCTTATAGTATAGCGATTGCGTATGTACTCCGTGAGCAAGTGTTGGCAATATGTCACTACTCATATTTGATACTCTGGCAAGGTAGTTTATATGTATGCTTCGCAGATGGACAGGACTATGTCTAACGATCAAGGTTGATCGTGCTGAGAAACGAGTTGAGGTCGCTAATAGACGATGGGGCCATGCTCCCGCATCCTCCAATAAAATTTTCTGAGTAAATATTTTTATTTGCCTACTTATTTCATCCAAACCCCACACAAATATTGTTTTGCCGACGCATCGGAACTTTTGTGAAGACAGAAGGAAAAGAATTACGGGGGAGGGGTTAAATAAAAGTCGTTGGTACGCCTGAAAAAAAAACGTTTAGTCCGAGGGGAGCGAAGGGTATCAAAATTTCGGCCGCGCCCGAAATTAGCCTCGGTCTCGTTTTTGTGTAGCGTTGTTTTTGACTCGTTTGATGTCAACACTTAGAGAAAGCATAACAACCCATGCCATGCGTTAGTCCAGAGTGGGCATCAGAAAATAAAAATGGCTCCGTTCTCACACTATCGCAGTTCACACAACTAAACAAAAATTTTATTCAAATTGAGAATATAATATCCGCGTAATATTTATTACTCTCTAAAAATTCCAACGTGATAATTAACCCTTCGGTTGGCACATAGACCTAGACAGACCATTGGTACTATATCTTGATGAAAAATATCGTTCAACAATATTTTCCACCCCTTTCCATATATATTTCAACGGAACCGACGGCCACAAATGCGTTCAAACGTTCGGCGAAATATAAACTAAGTCTAAAGAAACGAAAAAACGGCGCATCATCGTAAGGCATAGTATGCAAACTGTTTCTAGAACCAAAATTAGACCTCTTCGAAAAATAAGATTGATTTACAGAAAATTCAGCTACACCTTAGGCATAATAGCTCGTAGGCGGCGACAGAAGGGTTAATAATTGCATCGACAATATTTTAACGTTTGAATTATTTCGTGGAGTGTAGTGTAATAAATTTGGAGTCAAACACATATGGGTTGTGTAATCACATAGCCACTCTGGACTAACGCATGGCATGGGTTACTATGCTTTCTCTGTGTCAACATTACAATACGGCGAATTGCCAAGGTTAATGGCAATTCGCCGTATTGTAATGTTGACACAGAGAAAGCAGAGTAACCCATTTATGTATATTATTATAATTTATCCATTGTAATTTCCACGCCTAATTCTACCTTGCCGGATAACCAGCACACAAGAGTCACACATTATAATTAGAGGTACGGAAATTTCGTTTTTACGAAATAGATGCGAATTTCGGCGAAATTTGCTCATTTTTGCGAATTGATGCGAAATATTCAAATTTGTACTTTTTCCACGAAATATTATTTTTTCTTCAAAAAAAGAATCAATTGTGGAAGATATTTTTTCATCTCAGATTGATTTGTTTGTCAAAAGATTCCCATTAATAAGAATAGAGAAATTTCCAAAAATGCAAGAGTTCGCAGACGAGCACAAAGGCTGGTGAGCAAGGTGGTTGGATGCATGAACTTTGTTTTCTGCATCGGTTTTTTTTTTGAAGATAAAGTTTTTTTGTGGTTCGATGAGCCCTAAAATTGAAATGAACGTAACGTCTTTAGGGGCGTAGTTGACTTTCTCGTATATGTACATATTATCAAAAACATTTCTTGCCAACTGAACTTGTAGTATCATTCAGTAGGGTGGCTACTTCCTAGTCGATTTTATCGCTTATTACTACTAAAAATTTCTGAATGAAATGTGATCGTGACTTCACAAGTCGTTTCATTGTCATTCTCTAGAATTTCTAGTTTAATAAATTTTAACAGCAACAAAATGTACAAAATCATGTTTTTATGCGAATTTCAGCGAAATTTCTAGTTTTAAAAATTAGTTTATGCGAAATTCTTGTTTTTTATTTGCGAATTTCCCGTACCTCTAATTATAATTTACAAAGTACTGGCCTAACATGTAGATTCAATCCATTCCTTTGTGATAAAGTACATTTGTAGCTCCTACGAGTACTACGTATCCTTGGAAATAAATTAGGTAATCAGTATTTATTGAAGGCAGTAAACCAATTAGATAAAGCTCGCTGATTATTTAACCCACCCACCAATAAATAGTGGATTCATTAAGGCCGTAGTCCAGTTGTTTGAAGGACAATAAGGAGAACAAAGGGAATACCGGGGATATGAATAGAAAAGGAAGACCAGAAAATAATTAAATTTGGCTATGTGGCGTCATTATTCTTCCAAACCACGCCTCGGTTTTTTTCATTCTGGTCTAAATGGAATCCTACAAAAAGTTTGATAATTAATTACGACGTTCGGTAATGGTAACCAAAATTCGTCGTTATGTATTGTACTATCTAGTAAAATATATTGGGCGGATTGTGCAAAGCCAAATTTTCTAATGTTTTTTTGTTAATTTCTTTTTTTTTACAGAAATCGTCAGAGTTCTCCTGCATCGTTTCGAATAATGTGGCTCCTATATCAAAAAGTGTGCATGTCATCGCAATTGACCGTGGAACAATTGAATTATGCCGGGCAAATTTCGCATTTGGAATCCATTGGCCATCGAGTGCACCTGGACCGCCTATTGTCATGAATTGCCCGAAGAGATTCGAGGGTCAGGCAAAACGAACTTGTGAACAACATGACATTGGTAAAGTTGGGTGGCTATTACCCGACTTTTCTGACTGTGTGGCAACAGAGATGGTGGACGTTTATAATGAAGTAACCTATCGCAAATGATGGAAGATTTGAAAATCGAAAATATATTTACATTTTTCCCATTTTCTGCAGTTTCAAGCCTTAACTTCGGGATACCAGAACACAAATTGTATAAACATTTTGCAAGCGTGTCTTGAATACGTTAAGCGACGTCATTTGAATTTCAATCCGGGTGAAGGGAGTTTCTTGTTGGATCTGCTTCAAGAGGTGAGAATCTGCATATTTCGTACATTTTTAGTAGAATAAAGACCATTTACTTACGTCTTCCATGTGAAACGATAAAAAAAGGACTCCTACGTGATCCTATGTGAATTTTATAAAAAAAAAAATATTTATCGAAGCCCTTCTAAAAAATCGCACTCTTACGTAGTCATTTTATAATCATAAGCCGTAGCCATTGGAAGGCTTGATTTAATGCTTAGTGAATCAAGACGAATAAGATTTGTATTCGTTTTATGAGCTCTCATGCCATTAGCATTTCCATACTAAGGCTTTTACTTCCTTTTCCTTCGATTGTCGTTTACCATATAAACATTTTTCTGCTTCTCAAACTTCTTTCAGGTGGAAAAATATCTGCAGCTAAAAGGGACTGTGAATGAACGGGAAATTGCCTCCCAAATTATGCTTCACACCCTTGATAAAATTATACAAAGCTCTTATGCGCTGAACAGTGTACAGGTAAGGAAGATATAAGTTCTATATTTCGTGGCTATGTCTTGTATCCTCATTTCGAATTCATCCTGAAAAAGGCAGTAACTTGAAATAAATTTATAACCGGCTTTCAAAATTAGGTCATAGTTGTGTAAATAGTAGTAGTTTTTAAGAAGAGTGGCGGATTTTCTCTTTGATTTAGGTTGATTATGGGCGATGTACATGCTGGCTCGACTTTGTCTTCACTTTGGCCGTGGCGGTTCGTATTGTTGACCTGTAATTGTCGCGGTAACGAGATTATGAGTTTTCATCTCGGAAGCACAGTAGTCGTTCGGCATCCGCGCGTATTGAAGATTCCAAATCACGTCTCGGTCGACCCTGCAATCTACGGTCCGTAACTCGTTCTGTAATCAACTCTTTCTAGGGCCTGAAAATAAATTTTGTATATTCTGGAGGTGAGGAATTGTTAAGTTGCTCGTTAGGGGTAAAATGCCGAATTGAAACCCCGGAAAAATGATTGTTCAGCCGTAATACAAGTAATTTTGTCGCATGGAATTTTTTAGATTTTGTAGAAAAAAACTGATAAGAACGGAAAAATTCATCTACAAATTAAACAAAAAGAGCCCTCACAAGAAACATTCCTTTATCCCTTGTTATACAGGGTGTTCTGAAAGTATCGGATAAACACAGGAGAAATATTTCCTCATGTTTTCTGGTAACATCACGGTCGCAAAAATCTGAGTAATTTTGATAAAAAAAATATATACATATAAATCCATCTAAAATTTATATCATTTTGATAACTTGATACTTTATCATTTTTATAAGTAGACTTATCAGAATGATATAAACAATTTACATTTATATTTGATATAAGTCAAATATAGAAAAGATATAATAACGGAGTAACTAATTTTAATCCCGTAAGGGGGAGGATAAGGGTTGAAAGGCTCCGGCCGATTCCTATATCCTTTTCAGTTGTGGCATAACTGCGGACCCTTAGCTATGCAGGAGGAGTTTCATAGGGTGAACGGCTCCGGCCAATTCTTATGTTTCTCTACGGGGCGTTACTTTCCCGCATTATCCGAGTAACCGCTGCGCCTGAGTGCTGTATTAACAACTTCAGCGTCTCAGGTTACTAAACGTAATAGGGTGACATAAACCGAATAGTCAATCACCGAAGCAGCACCTTCCGTAAGGGGAGGATAAAGGTTGAAAGGCTCCGGCCGATTCCTATATCCTCTTCAGTTGTGGCATAACTGCGGACCCTTAGCTATGCAGGAGGAGCTTCATAGGGTGAACGGCTCCAGCCAATCCCTATGTTTCTCTACGGGGCGTTACTTTCCCGCATTATCCGAGTAACCGCTGCGCCTGAGTGCTGTATTAACAACTTCAGCGTCTCAGGTTACTAAACGTAATAGGGTGACAAAAACCGAACAGTCAATCACCGAAGCAGCACCTCCGAGGCCTCTCCATGATGGACCTCTTTAGTTTTACGAATACTATCATGGTTAAGCGATGGGCCGACAACCCATCCTTGGAAAAAATTCCACGTCAAGAAACCTGGAATGAAAGCCTCGGATTGGACGGATACAACCCAACGACGACATCGCAAACGAACAACTGATTACTCTTTCGGAACCTGGAATGTACGCTCCCTGAATAGGCCAGGGGCCTTAAGGGCCCTCTTGGATCAGGTCGAAAAATATAAGCTGAGCATTGTTGCACTCCAGGAAACTAAATGGCTTAGTAGCGAGATTGATGACCGAAATTTGTACACAATTTTCACAAGTGGAAAACCTTCGGGCCACAGGGAGTTTGGAGAGGCGTTCATTGTAAACAATCAACTTAAGCCGCATGTTATCGACTTCAAACCCATAAACGAGCGGCTGTGTGCGATTCGCATTAAAACCCGGTTCTTCAATCTCTGGCTCATAAACGCGCATGCCCCCACCGAAGTCAGTGAAGACGCGGTTAAAGACGAGTTCTATCACCGCCTAGAAAATCTCTTCGATTCACTTCAATCAAATGATGTCAAATTGCTGCTAGGGGATTTTAACTCCAAAGTCGGAAACGAAAGTTGGCATAGGGGGATCACTGGAGGGTACAGCCTCCATGAAGACTGTAACGACAATGGCCAACGACTAATAGACTTTGCGACCAGCAGAAATATGGTCATTAGCTCTACCTGTTTTCCGCATCGTCGCATTCACAGGCAGACCTGGAGATCTCCAGATCAACATACCGTCAACCAAATTGACCACGTTCTTGTCTGCAAGAGATGGGCATCGAGCATAATGGATGTTCTGTCCTATCGTGGAGCAAATATTGACTCTGACCACTATATGGTGAAGGCGACTTATAGGTGCAGAATTTCTTCGGTGCATCATTCGAGGTTCAACCCGGCAAAAATTGTTGCGGTTGACAAATTGTTGGATGATGCCACGGTGGTCACTTATACGACTGCCCTTGAGGGGAAGCTGACGCCCTTGCTAAATAACATCAGCAACAAAGGATGTCAAAATGCGGTAGATGCTAAAAACGAGGCATATCGCCAATGGACTGAACGCGCAACTAGAGCAAAAAAAAAACAAAATATGACGAGCTTCGACGATTTTCGAATAGGTTAATTAGGCATATGAAACGTAAGCATCTTGACGAGCAGTTGATGCAAATAAACCAAAGACTAGTTAGTAGGAACAGTAGACAAGCGTACAAGCTGATTAATTCAATTAAAAGTGGATACCAACCCAGGACCAGCCTCTGTAAGGATAAGGATGGCAATATCATTAGCGACACCGATAGCGTTGATAAACGCTGGGTCTCACATTTTGAAGAGCTCCTCAATGTTCAACCGAACAACCCCACACAAAAAGCTCCGGAGCTGATGGCTGAACCAGGCCCTCCCGTTCAACCCCCAACAGTAGAAGAAGTTGATCTCGCCATGCAAGCACTAAAACATAATAAAGCCCCGGGCGCTGACGAGATTCCAGCTGAACTGCTGAAGCATGGTGGGGAGAGCCTTGTTAAGGCTTTACACACACTTATCGTTAAAGTATGGAACGACGAAATAATCCCGGAAGATTGGCGTAAAAGTGTAATTTGCCCAATCCACAAAAAAGGGGATGAGTTGAAATGTGAGAACTACAGAAGCATCTCATTAGTTTGTACGACTTATAAGATTTTATCTAAGATTCTGGAAAATAGAATTAATCCGTACACAGAAGAACTCATTGGCGAGTACCAGGGCGGCTTTAGACCTGGTCGTTCGACGACAGATCAGCTTTTTACAGTGAAGCTTTTACTCCAGAAGTGCTGGGAATACAACATCGACGTATACCAAATATTTGTTGACTTCAAGCAGGCATACGACAGTATCGATCGAAGCGTACTGTACAACGTTTTGCTGCATTTTGGAATTCCGGCTAAGCTGGTGCGACTTATAAGGATGACGATGACTAATACCGTCTCGCAGGTCAGAGTTCAGAACAGACTCACTGACCTATTTGAAACTCGTACTGGACTCAAGCAAGGCGACGGGCTGGCGCCGACGCTCTTCAACCTGGCTCTGGAGTATGTGATTCGAGCCATGAATTTGGACAGCAGCGGAACGCTACTCATTAAATCGACTCAACTAGTAGCCTACGCCGACGACATCAACATCATGTCTCGAAGATTGGGTGATGCAGAAAGCCTTCTGCCTAATCTTAATAAGGCCGCCAAAGAAGTTGGGCTACATATCAACGACTCTAAAACCAAGGTCATTATGCAATCAAAAACTAGAACGCCAGTAAATTCATTCAAGCATCACAGTGGGGGACCTCAATATAGAATATGTAGACAACTTCACTTACCTAGGTTGCAATTTCTCAAAAGACGCCAGCGATTGCAATGGGCGGGTCATGTACAAAGGATGAACGACGATCGCATGCCCAAAAAGGTGATGAACGCGCAACGAGTGGACGGAGCCAGATTGCGTGGACGACCGAGAGCCCAATGGGAGCATTCTGTATGTGAGGACGCCCACCAGATGCTAGGCTTTCGGAATTGGAGGACAAGGTCGCGTGACCGCGACAATTGGAGGTTTTCAATCCAGACGGCCAAGGCCCGACGTCGGGCTGTCGTGCTATAAAGAAGAAGAAGAACTAATTTTAATATAATCTTGTTGTCGAATTTTACCGAATTAAGGGTAAAATTGATTTAGTTTTGGGGTATATTTTATATAAATAATAAGTCAAAATTAATTATATATTTACTTTATTCAATTTATATATCTGTGGTATAAAATAGTAAGAGACAATGAGTCTTTATAGGCTATTACGCGTCAACGTTTCATTGCATATCATTCCAGATAGACAGGCATCAATTAAAACTAAACAGCGGAAACACAAAAGCAATGCCGTTTTCCATAACCACGTCGACAAGACCTGATATAAATCAGCTGTAAATACATGCATCTGATTGCTTGGAAAGAAATGCATGTAGCAATAACAGAAACTGTACCTGTGATACTATCAATATTGAATTCTGCGTTAAATATCTAGGGATCTTTATAGATAGTCATTTGAAGTGGAACTCGCATAGTAATTATATAAATGCAAAGGTTCGTAAATACATTTGCCTATTTAGTTACCTAAAGCCCTGTCTAACTATAGGCCAGCTTCTAACATTGTACCATGCGTTCGTAAAATCAGCTTTGCAATATTGTATAGCTGCCTGGGGAGGTGCTTATGACATACATTTAAAAACGTTGAAAATCACGCAAAAAGGTATTATAAAACTCATCTGTGGCCTCCCACGATTGTATCCCACATCTGGTCTGTTTGATATTGCTGGATTGCTGGAGTTCTTGATGTAAAAAGAATATTAAATTAATTGAAATAGTTCCTTCAAGAAATACACGTTTTAATGCTCTAAATGTACCAATTCCACTATGCCGAAAAACTCAAACTCAACGATATATATCTTAGAGGGGATTCACATTATGGACAGGATTTACTAAATCCACTAAATTAATCGAGTCAACAGCCGCCTACTAGATTAAATCGTGTGTCATTAAATTTAAAATACATCGTAGAATGTACTTGCATTATTCAAATTGCAGTACAATATGGTACAACTGTCAACTAAATCTAGGATTTAGTAAATCCTGTCGATAGTCTGAATCGCCCCTTACATAAAAAGATCAGTACATAAAAAGATCAATGTCCCGTCCCCCTTGAATTTAAAATAAAAATATCAAAATGGCTTAAAACCCTAAATGTAATAGACTGTAACCTCATAGTTTCTTTCTTTTAATATAAAATATAAACTGAAATTCTCTTTAATAAATTAAACTTTGTTTTTAAAATCGTGAAGTTAAAGCTGAACATATTGTCATTATAATGTATGCATGCTTAAAAGGAGATCTCAAACTTGGGAATTAATTCGTATGTATGAATATGAAATTTGTATGTTTTTATAAATAAATAAATAAATAAATTTTCGTTCCTGCGCGAGCAAAAAGTTTGAAGCGGAAATCGCTTAGTGATGTGTCGTCACGTGTACCTCCGTACAATGCAACCAAAACATTCTTTCCGATAGTGCATATATGTAGTGTTTGCATCTGAGCACTCTGCTTTGAAAGCCTGGAGCGATTGTAAAACGCGAGTATGTTCCTTCTTCTTTAAAAAGGAGAGAAGCCTAGTTTTCCCATACATATCTAAAAACGGCCGAATCACACCCTGTGAAGGCGTGAAGAAAAAGTATATGCTCTGAAAAAGTTTGGTGTTTGAAACCTGTTGATGAATACATAATTGTATTTTCGTATCCTCGCTCCATTTTTTTAAATAGACGTTCTAGACATGATATCCAATACCTGACAATACATATAACCAGCAGATCAACGTCATCTCTAACGATGAAAATTGAGTAAACTTGGACGACATGCGTAAAGCCGTTTGAACAATTTGTGTATCCGCATCCTCTACAGCCTGGGATACTAAGATAAACCATGATTCCTTAAATACTTTTGCAGTATAGTATATCAACAAATCGTTTCTTTTTTCTTTAATTGGCTAACAATGCCTCCTGCTTTTTACCTCTGAAGATTGTGGTCTCGTCAAAAATAAATTCAGCTTACTGTTGAATTATTGAATTTTCCGACATGATTGATTCATTAGAACACTATTCACATTTCTCAAAATTTCTTCATGCTCCCTATAACCACGCTCAATGCATCTCTCGTTTTTTCACTTCAACAACATCACCTTCGTTTAAGGATTTTGCATAAACGAAACAAAAACTCATGGCGAAACTAAACAAACAAACAAAGCTATTTCGAAAAAAAAACCGAAGTTTGGAAAATTGACTTTCATTTACAAAAAGTACCGCTAATGGAGTCATTGTTCGCAAGTGTGTCGCGTAATGAATCATCTCTCTCTCTATCTGCTGCGAAAGACAATTGGCCGCCAAGTAAAGCCCAACTGAATGTTGGTACATACCCGTAGAATGTATTGCTATCTCAGATCGTCGACTTTCTCTTCGGCATATCTCGGTTGTGGATGATCGTTTCGATTTAACCCTTAAATGCATAGTGTACCATATATGGTACATGGCCAGATTCCTGTAAAAGTCTAGCTATTATTAAAGTTTCGATTTTTTTTTACTTTTTCCCAAAGTAGACAAAATAGGCTTTCACATAAATTCAATTTTGGTTTCCCAAAGCTTTCCTTGAATTGTCTGTGCGTCGTCAAAATGGACGAGCCGAAAATAATCAACTCCATGTTTTTTTTGTAGGGAAGGGGTATATGAGTTGGATCTGGTGCACTTTTAATATTTTATAAGGACATCCAACAGCTACCACTTGACGCACATTTAAAGATTTTCGCGACATTCTATCAAAATATATGGCTAAATTTAGGTTTGCAGGGGATGCACGGGTAGTAAGCCCTACTCCACTTTCCATCAACTTCCAGGATATGTCACAAATAGCATCGGTACAAATTTCAATAAGGAATAGGAAAATAATCACGCACCTACCCGAGCTCCCTTTTAAAAAACTGAATATTCGCGATTTCCTATAGAAATGAACACCTTTCCTTTAATGAAGAGGAGTTCATTATATCGAGTTTCCACTATAATTTCGATCAAAACTCTCAGTAATAATTATCCTTTCTTTTTTTCACTGTTCCTATTAAAGTAAGAAGCAGATTAAATATAATTTGAAAAATGTCTTTCAATTACAACATATGGCCTGAATGCATGGCGTACCATATTTGGTACACAATGCAAATTCTACAATTTTTGCTTTTCTGGGAAAACGGGCTATTTCTTGTAAAAATAAAGGCTAATTCCGTGTTCAGTGACCGATTTTTCATAAGGGGAGGTCAGTTACGATAATGGGCTCAAACCCCATGCATTTAAGGGTTAATTTGTTTTCTGGATTGTAGGGAATTCAATAAGCTACAAGTCATCTTTGATCAATTATTGCGTGAAAATTCATCGTTATCGACTTATTTGCAAAAAACTGATTATCAAAACGGTTTTTTTTTTCACTTTGACACGCTGTAGCATTTTATCTACTGCTTTGGGATGAACAGTCAGCATACAAAAGATGAAGGCAATTTTGTACCGAACAATTTGGTGTCTTTCTTTTGAAAGTCCAACCATCAGGAGCGGAGATATACATAAAAAACCCAAACAAGACATAAACCCTGATAAGTACCGTTAGAAAATTGTCCAAGTGGTGCAAACTTAAATTTAAGCTTTGCGACTAAGCCCCTACCGATTTCTAAAATAATCTCAGACAGTGCCTGGCATGCACTCTGTTTTTACCAAACGCCAGGAGTAATTGTATATCCAAAAGCTTATGATTAAACCTCAGAAAAAGCATAGTAACCCATGCCATGCGTTACTCCAGAATGGCTATGTGATCGGTGATGTCATTTCACCGTGGAAAATATCTAATGACCGGGGAATCGAAAAATAATACATAAAATGGCCGAGAAAAATGTTGGAACCATATTCGGATTGTAGCTTATGGAATTCCCCATCATTTCCGACATGTTCCACGACAATAAGCATGCATTTTCATTGAAAAAATCGCAGCGGACAAAAATTTCATTTTCATTCCGCCCGAGGTCTATTCAGGCCTTAAGGATTAAACAAATTAAATGACTTTTCAGCATAATTTTCATTGGGAATTGACTCCCAGTACTCACGATTTAATATAGATGAAATTTCTTGTTTATTTAATGTATTTTTTTTGATAAGTAGGTTGCGCTTGTGCTGTTTTCTTCAAATCAGACATAATAGACCCAATAACTGCATAGTGATCTGTAATATTAACGTGATAGATTGCCGAGACTAATGAAAACTGATTAGAAATAGTTATGAAAAATATGTGATCAATGCAGCTATCTTTGGTTACACCTTGACGGGTACAACCATATAAGTGACTAATGAAGCCATATTCATAAAGTGTATTTAAATACATATGGCCGATGTAATCGATGTTTTGATTCAAGATGTATATATTAATATCTCCAATTAAGATATGATGTTCGTAATGTTTATTTTTGTGCAAGAATATTTCCAAGCTATTTACAAAGTTAAGTGCATTAGTATTGTTTGGAGAACGATACATACAGGATACTAAAAATATTTTTTGATCAGCACAAACATGTAAAGAATTTACTTCATCAATTTCCAAGTCAACCATTTTAAAAGTAATGTTGTCTTGAATATATGTATATTACAAACCATCACATTTGTTGACTCTAGTTGATTTTACTATTTTTGTTTAACCAGGTATTTCAAAACTAGAGACTTCGCAAGCGAGCCATGTCTCAGTTAAAACAGGGATTTCAAAATTAATATCTAAAGAACTTATCCATATATAGAATTCATCAAAGTTCTTTGCAATACTTCTTGTGTTTATGTGCACAATTTTTAGATTACTGTTATGATTGAAAAAGTGTCTACATCGATTTTCATTATGTATAATAACAGATTCATTATTAGGTAAATTAGGATAATTTAGAAAATCTAAGTTATTCATAATAATAGGAATAGCTATAAGAAATACATCTATAAAACATATTTGATTAGATGGTTAGATGATTCGTTGATAAATCAGCCTCGGAAGCGGAAGTAATTTTGTAAACTTTGCTATTTTCAGTTTGCCGTATCCAGATGACATCGTCTCTAAACGAAACAAACTCTTTGGCAATTTTTTTAGCTTCATATAATAGTAAATGTACGCTTTTTCATTAGGAAATGTATTAAGGACTTTTGTGGCTAGTAAATGTTGCCGATGTTGTTTACAGAGAGACAACCATTTGTACCGCTGCAATCTGTCCGCAAAAGTCGCAATTATCACACCAGGTTTATCGTTTTTCTGATGATTTTGCTTCCTTATAGATTTCATAACATTGATTTCACTGACCTTTATAATTTCACCAATCTTATTACAAATCTCATGCAGGTTTTCATTAGCTGTTTCGGGAATTCCATGAATATCCACATTGTTCGATAACTCACTTTGCTCAATTTGATTAAATTTGAAAGTTAATAACTTAACATTGTTTTTTAGTATATGATTTTCCTCTGTAAGGGAGTTACATAATTTTGTAAGATTTTCAATTTTTAAGGAGTAGTTATTAATTGTCATTTCGAAATCGTCTATTTTGTTGGAACAATACTAATGATTTTTTACATTCAGTTAAATCGTTTTTAAACGCTGTTTTTAGTTCCTTGATTTGATTACGCATATCGGTCTTTGTCGTGCTCTGTGGCCGTGATCGTTCGGTGGCCACTCTGTGAAATATACACTCATAGAGAAACGAGTTTCCAAACTCGGCACGACTCGTCGCAAGTTTATTATTCAGAAGATGATAAGAAATATTCTTAACGTAGAATAATAAACTAACAATGCGACTAGGAAGTGGTATGGCTGACAACCGTATCACACTCCGAATTCAGTTGTCTTCGTAACGTTGATGACTAGACTACACACGCTAGTCATCAACGCACCATGCTCCACTAGGAGTTACGGTAATCAAGAGAGAGATAGGTCTTTAAATTGTTTATTGATAATACTATCTCATTGTAGTTAATTTCACTGTTGATATTATTCTCACTTTTATTAGTTACGCTCTTGGAAGGGCCACTTTGACATGCACGACACAGCCATATTTTTCTTTTCTCTTGGGATAATTTTCGAAAAACTGATTCCTTGAATCCACCACAGACGAAATGAAATAAATTTGAACAGCCGTTGCATACAATAGAGTCGGTAGCCTTAACAATTTCTTTCGTGCAATAATAACAAGCCATTTGAGTACTCATAGTTATGGGAAAAATACTAGATTGTTTACAAAATGGAAACTGTTTGCTAAACACTGCTTGAAATCTGTTCTTAGCTCTAATGGGCCACCAAATGTCACAACCACTGCTTATTTAGTACTATTGTTACAATATTTTTTGTAACTCACTGTAGCTATTGTTCTAATCGCAGTGAAGAAAAACAAGTTCTTCACACCAAAAAGAATAGTTTGTAATTATATTTAAACTTAAGGTGGAACTAAAACTTTAAGCACTGGAGCTACACAGGAGTTCAAATGACAAATTTGTCGCGTATTGAAACAGTTCGCACTTAGGTAAATTGTACAATTCAGTGATTAAATCAGACAGGTAAAATGACACTGCAGTATTATGTCAATGATTTATGATTGGTCTGTTTTACAAAATATGCCTATTGAAGATGCAGTAAATTATTTTTATAACTTTTTAAATAACTTAGTGGAATTATATGTCCCAAAAGTTCGTTTATATGGAGTTCAATTTCCAATTTGGTTTTCTTCAGAGCTAAAAGATTTGATTAGCAAACAAAAATGCTCATATGATATACATATAAATCAACCGGGGAATTAACAGATTATAACAAGTTTTCTTCTATTCGTTCATTATGCAAATGTCAATCTAGACTTGATTGCAAAAGTTACATATACTCCTATAAAATTGAGTCTCAAGTTCCTAATAATATTAAATGCTTTTGGAACCATATAAATTCTTTAAAAACTGAAAGTGGTTTACCAAATACATTTACCAAATACATTGTTTTTTAATGGTCACAGTATCTCTGATATCACAGAGATTGTTAACTTATTTGCAGATAACTTTTCAAGAGTATATTGCACAGGTGATGATTGTATGATCCTCCTCTATTCAATAGCTCGTTCAACTTAGCGCACCTTATAATTGACACTGATTCATCATATAAAAAGCTGAAAGATTTAGATGATTCTAATAGTTCAGGGCCCGACGGACTTCCTCCATTTTTTTATTAAAAACTGTTCAGAGAATTTAATAATTCCACTTCTGACACTTTTCAATAAATCTCAGCTAAATGGGCAGTTTCCCACAAAATGGAAAAAAAGTTTTGTTTTTCCAATTATTAAGTCAGGTAATAGAGCTGACATAAGGAACTACCGACCAATAAATAAACTTTCGTGCATTCCTAAAATTTTTGAAAGTAAGTTACCGATTCGATAACTCCATTAGTTCGACTTTTAATTGTTTTAAATCAACATGGATTTTGTTCAGGGAAATCAACAGCCACAAACCTTTTGTGTTATGAAAAATATATCTACATTCATTCCATTCTTTAACGTAGCTTTAAGAAAATTCGTGCAATATTTTCATAACATTTGCGTTTACATTATTTTTTATTTATTTGAAATGCCCAAATATCTTTGTCAACCACACACATTTGTAACTCCCTATTATTCGCAATACCGCTAGTATCTTTTCCTATACACATGAACTAAACATTGTTTCAATTGTGTTGCTGAAGATGGGTGGAACGCCACTCGAAATGCATACAGATTAATAAAATTAAATTTTCCTGCAAATTAAAAAAAAAACGGTGTTTTTATAAAACAATTACAAATATCTACAAAGCTTTTAATAACTTTCAACAAGTTCACTGCATTTATACTGATTTTACCAAAGCTTTTGATAAGATAAATTTTTTCACTGCTTTCTAAAAACTTGGAAAAAAATCAATTTTTTTTTTGGTTCGATACTATCTTGGCTGAATGATTACGTTAGAAATCGGTCTCTCATTGTAAATATTAAAGAGAATCTATCTAGATCAATAATTCCCACCTCAGGTGTTCCTCAGGGATTACATTTGGGTCCATTGCTTTTTCTGATTTTTATCAATGATATAACTCATGTGTTTCATAACGTAGAACTCCTGCTACTGCTATTCGCATATTATTGCAAAATTTTCAAGTGCGTCAATAGTGTGGATGACATTTTAATCCTTCAACGTAATCTGGATGCGTTTTACACATATTGCAATAATAATAAGTTAGAGCTTAACTTATCAAAGTGTAATTTCATATCAATTTCAAATAGATTTTCAAATAATTTTTCGCTTACTCAAATAATAGTGTTCCATTATTGCAAGTGAATTCTATCAAAGACCTTGGAATTATGTTTGATGAGTCTTTAAATTTTGCGGAACACATCAATTATATCACTGGTGGGTGAGAGACTGCAAGGTGATCTTGGGTGAATCTGTCGTCAGCCAACATCGTTTGCTCCTGTCAGAATTTATTTTGAAAGCAGGAGGAGCAAGAAATAGAAGAACTCCCAAGCCTGTCGAAAAAATCAAGTGGCACAATCTCACAAACGACAACTTTGAACCTGTAGTAACTCCATTTATTAATAAAATGACGGAGTGGTTTCAAAACAACATAAACTGCACCGAGCACAGTCCAACACAAATGTGGAATAGTTTCGCTGAAATGTCAGTAGGGGAGGCGGAAAAGGCACTTGGAGTTTCGAAAGGTCCACTCCACACGAAGAAAGAAACATGGTGGTGGAACACCGAAACTAAGGAAGCAGTGCAAGCCAAATCGAACGCATTTAAGGCATGGACGAAATGTGAGTCAAGCAGTGAAGCCGAACGGGTTCAACTTCGCGAAAATTATATGCAATGCCGGAAGAAAGTAAAGCGCTTGGTAGCTCAAGCAAAGGCGAAGGCAGCTGAGAAATTCTACCAAGAATTAGAAACTCAGACTGCGACCGAAGGACCGTCTTTCCGCGAGAGACCTAAGCACGACGCCAGGATATTTAGGGTCGCAGCCCAAAGGAGAAGGAACGCTCGGGAAATACAGGCGCCAAAGTACGTGGAGGACTCGCAAGGAATGTTGCTGATTGACGATACGGCAATTTGTAGCAGGATGCGAGAGTATTTTGACGAACTTCTAAATGAAGAATTTCCTCGAGCAGCTTTTCAAGATGTTGCGCCGAATACCACAAATATTGAAGATATCTCAGAGGAAGAGGTGATGGAGGCAATGCATCAGATGAAACGCGAAAAGGCAGTCGGCCCGGACAAAATCCCCGCGGAATTTTGGTTGAAAATGGAAAATGTCGGGCTTAGTTGGCTCACAGTTCTCTTCAACAAAATCAAAGGTGGGCAACCGATGCCTGATGCTTTCAGGGAAAGTTTTCTTCTTCCTTTCTATAAGAACAAGGGAGACTCACGCAAACTAAACAACTATAGGGCTATAAAGTTAACACCTCATACACTGAAGATCTACGAGCGAGTTGTCTGCAACCGATTGAGAAAGATTGTGCGGTTGAATGACAATCAATGCGGCTTTGTTGAAGGTCGATCTACAGTCGATGCGATTCAGTGCATTCGTATTGCGATGGAAAAGTATAGAGCAGCACGAAAGGACTTGTACTTTGTGTTCATCGATTTGGAGAAGGCATTCGATAGAGTACCTCGTGATCTGATATGGTTGGCCTTGAGAGCACTTAATGTCCCCGAGGCATACGTCAGGATGATACGAGACATGTATGATGGAGCTACGACTAAGGTTAGATGCACAGCCGGTGAATCAGAAGAATTTCCGGTGAATGTCGGAGTACACCAGGGCAGTGTATTGAGTCCGTTGCTCTTCAACATCATCATGTGCTACTTATTAACACGTGTCTCCGACGGCCTAGAAATATCTCTTCTTTTTGCTGATGATATAGTCCTCAGTAGCTCAAACATCGTTGCCTTGCAAGCTGCGCTTACAAAATGGTGTGAAATTCTGGAGGAGCATGGACTGAGGGTAAGTATAACAAAGACTGAGTTCTTATGCTGCCAATTCTCAGACCCAAATGCACCGATACCAGAAATGTACGTCAAAGGAGAGCAGCTTAAGTCTTGTACCAAGTTCAAGTACCTTGGCTCGATGGTGAACAGCGGAGCTACATGCGATGATGACATCAAACATCGCACAAAGGTTGGGTGGATGAGGTGGCGAGAAAACTCTGGAGTTTTCTGCGATAAGAAAATGCCACTGAAGCTAAAGGGCAAGTTGTACAAAACGGTTGTACGTCCCGCACTCATGTATGGATCAGAATGCTGGACCATGTATGAAGGTTACGCGAAAGAAATGACAGCGACTGAAATGAAAATGTTACGCATGTCAGTTGGTGTAACCAAAAGGGACCACATCAAGAGTAGCTACATCCGAGGCAGCTTGTCCATAGACCAACCAATCACCGAAAAGCTCGAAGACCGACGAATGGATTGGTATTGCCATGTTCAAAGGCGTCCGCCTGAGAACCCCGCAAAGAGAGCGATATCAATGGAAGTTCCACTTGATGGACCCAAGGCCAGAGGCAGACCGAAGAACACCTGGATGTGTCAAATGAAAAAGCAACAACAACGCATTGGTCTCGGCGATGACACGATCCAAGATAGAGCTGCCTGTAGAAATATGCTGAGAAATTATCGCCAAAACGGGCGATGTGCCTACACCGCAGGTCGAGCAACGCGGAACCATGGAGCGGTATAAAGAACGAGGCAAGGAAGAAGAAGATCAATTATATCACTGAGAACGCGCGTCGTATGTTGGGTTTTATTATTAGAAATTCTATAGATTTTAGAAACGTACATGCACTTAAATCTTTATATTTTTGTTTGGTTAGATCGAAACTAGAATACATGTCTGTTGTATGGAATCCAAGCTATAAAACACATTCCGAAAAAATTGAAAAAAATCAACACAGATTCCTTAGATATATTGCCTATAAGATGCATGCATATAACATATGAGAATATAAACTATCACGAAATACAAGCTTTGCTTACGGTTAATTCTCTGGAGAGTATAAGATGCTACTATTTCATAATGTTTTTAGTGAACTTACTGAATGGAATTATTGATCAGCGTTGCCACTTGTGTTACAATTGTAACATTTTGTTACAATTTTCGATTTCTTGTTACAATGTTACACCCCGACCAATTTTGTTACAATCAGCAAGAGTGGAGGGACCAACTATATTTTAATATTTTTCTACAATAAGTGACATGAACAACTATTCTGCAAAACAAATTATCTATTTTTGTGATTTGAGCATGATCAGCCATCTATTCAGGTAGGAGTATCCAACTTGTGGTCCGCGGGCCATATGCTGTTTTGTGATGCCCGCGACCAGATCGGAGAAGCACAGTATGTAGCAGCCCATTGTGTAAAAAATGGAAATGTTTGAAAAAAAAAATGTGTTGAAATAAAGTCTAAGAAATTTCATGAAACTCGTAAATTTAATGGCTTACAAATTATGTATTTAACAATCCTACCCTTTGTTCTAGGAAGCTGATGTTGTCTAAAGTGTTTTTGTGCAGAAAAATATAAAGTACACCGTGAAATTGTTTTCTCTCTACCATAGCTGGATTATAACTCGTGTTCACATTTTCCAGGTACTCGACATTTTCGTTCGAGACTTATTACTGTCCGCCGAATAATTTTGACTCTCAATGATATTTCTGGAGTATTTATTTCTGAGTAAATTAATTTGCAAATTGCGGTTATTGATCTATCCACAAAATTTCAGCGTTTAATTTCTTGTCAAAAGTTTCTAAATTTGCTTGAAGAGCATTTTATGAATATTCTTTTTCTAGAGGATATAATCCCGAGGTCGTTAGTGGCTCAGATTGTAATTTCAAAAATAAAAATCTATAGGTATTTTTATAATTTTTATCCTGCGGCCCACTCAATCCTGACATTTGGCCCAGGTCAGGTTTTGATTTTGCCACCCCTGGATTAAGCGCCCGTTTTTGTTGGTCCCTTGTTGATTCAGAATCAGTGTTCACCATTCAATTATAGCAGCAAACTGCACCAAGTTTTGGAGTTAGTTCAGTAAAAGAATTGAATTTTACCTTGACGCAAATTTAAACAACAAATTTACGGTAGCCCAAATTTTCGACAATATTTGGAATGTATGGGCACGAAATTTCAGTTTTAATTAAAGTAGCATTTAAATGGGAACGTGATAGTTTAATTCAAATTTATTAAATTTAAATTTTTTACCAGAAACACTGCATTTTTTTTGCTAGCTGCCGGATTTTTTGCTCCATTTTGTAGCACATCATAAGTTGGCGCGAGTTGCACGTGCTGTTGTATTTGGCTTCAATCAACTCACTGACCCGCGTATCTGCATACAAAATTTATGTTTTTTTTTAGAGTACAAAACGCAATATCGAAGTTGTTTCTGAACGGAATAAGTATAGCTTAGTAATGTTACTGCATATATTTCGGTTCATTATATCCTTTAGTTTGATCATGTAATATTACTTAAGTTCGATTATATTGCATTAAGCGTTGTCTGATGATACTGAAGGGAGCATCGCGTTTTGCGCAAACATTAAGAAATGATCTGCCCCTTCAGTCTATTCGGAAACTAAGCTTCTGTGCCGAGTAGTGTCATTATTAATTGTGAGATTTGTAACCAATAGTTTTTGTTTAAATCTGTTATGAAATAGTGGGTTCAAGCTTAAGCAACTTCGTCAAAAATGTTTATGGAACAGAACAGATCAATTTCCGGGAAAAGTCGGACATTTTCAAACTCCTTTATTTTAATTTATAACTCTCTGCTATTTGTGAAGCAATCATTCAATTCTGACTCGCGCAAATTTATTGCTAAAATTGTTCATTAACAACAAGATCTTGAAATTTGTTACACTCAACCTAAAAATGTTACAATTTTATCAGAAAAATGTTACACTTAGAAATCTGAAAACGGCAACCCTGTTATTGATGTTCCTGAAATTTTAGAAGAGATATCATTCAGTCAGAGTACCCAATAAAAATACAAGGAACCAAGATCTTTTTTTATATTCAGTACTTCCGCTGTAATTATTTAATTAATTCGCGTATTGAACGACTTAAAGATAGAGGCAATTTAGTCAATAAGCGTTTGGATTTGTTAAATACTAGTAAAGGATTAGTTAAGCACTGTATATTTAGTATGTTTAATTAAAGTTTTATCAATTTTTTATTCTAATATTTTTTTTTCTTATACATTTTTATCAAATATGTATACATATGTATGTATTCTAATATTTTTTTTTTAATACATTTATTTTAATCTTCTTTCAATTTTATTATAAGCTATTTTCCATATAAACTTTCGTCATTTTTCATTTTTATTACATATGTATAGTCAAAATTTAAATCTAATAGTATGTAAGTTAAGATAAGTTAAATTTTAGTCACTATTGTAAGCACAATAATGTACAATTGGTACTACAGGACATTTGTCCGTTTAAATAAATAAAGTAGTGGCAGATTGGTATATTCCGATCAAATGTCAAGTGTCCTTTTTGGAACCTTTCCGATCAAAATCGAATTTATTAGCTGTAGTTCCGTTACCGAATTAAGAAAAAGGAACTTATATGAAATGACTTCGTCGAGCCCGTTGATATGAGTTTCCGCACAAACTTTTCCTATGAGTATTCAAAAGCAGACTTTTGCATAGCTATTCAGGAACACCCTGTTAACTTGATCGTACAAACTTCAAAAGTATTAGTGCCAAGCACTATTACCTATTCTATTCTATGCATTCCCACCAAATTTCATGTTTACTAGGGTGTTTATGTTGTATTGCCTCCAGTGATTGAAATTTTGATTCCGGCAATACAACGGTCTGGCTGGTCTAGCGGTTAGTGCGCGCACCTTCGGTGCACAGGGTCATGAGTTCGAATCTCAACGTGGTTCATGGTGTTTTTCGAACTCACGAGCTTGTGACGGACTATGATCTCACTCAGATGTTAAACGAGTACCCATTTATGGGGATAAATAACACTGCTGAGCGTGATGCTGATCTCATTACCTCAACAAAAAAGCAGATAAGATCTTGGAAATAGGATGTCACTAACACATCCTGCGGCCTTAGTCCAATGTTGGATTGTCGTGCCTGTTGTTTATTTTTTAGATATCTTCAGTTACACCTAAAGTATCCAACTAATTAGTTTGTTTGATGACGATGTTTAAAACTTTTTTGCGCTATAACCATAAAAGCAATTAGGGGTAGTTTTTAGGGGTGTAGAGGGGCGTGGCAAATTTTTTTAACGTTTAGGTGTTATAAGTGACCCCTGCGGCAAATTCAGGGACACTTTTGGTTTTATGTAAATTCTTAGTTTCGGCGTTACAAGGGTGGTAGTGCTATTTTGACAGGGGTTGTTTTAAGGGGATGTAGGGGCGCGGCAAATTTTTTGAAGGGGTGAGTACGTTAAGTTACACCTAAAGGATCCAAATAATTACAGTTTGTTTGATGACGATGTTTAAAACTTGAGTTTTTGAGCTATAACGATAAAAGCATTTAGGGGTGTAGAGGGGCGCGGCAAATTTTTTTAAAGTTCAGGTGTTATAAGTGACCCCTGCGGCAAATTCAGGGACACTTTTGGTTTTATGTAAATTCTTAGTTTCGGCGTTACAAGGGTGGTAGTGCTAACTTGACAGGGGTTGTTTTAAGGGGAAGGAGGGGCGCGGAAAATTTTTTGAAGGGCAGATATCTTCAGTTACACCTAAAGGATCCAAATAATTACAGTTTGTTTGATGACGATGTTTAAAACTTGAGTTTTTGCGCTATAACCGTAAAAGCAATTAGGGGTAGTTTTTAGGGGTGTATAAGGGCGCTGCAAATTTTTTTAAACTTCAGGTGTTATAAGTGACCCCTGCGGCAAATTCAGGGACACTTTTGGTTTAATGTAAATTCTTAGTTTCGGCGTTACAAGGGTGGTAGTGCTAATTTGACAGGGGTTGTTTTAAGGGGAAGGAGGGGCGCGGCAAATTTTTTGAAGGGGTACATATCTTCAGTTACACCTAAAGGATCCAACTAATTACAGTTTGTTTGATGACGATGTTTAGAACTTGAGTTTTTGCGCTATAACCATAAAAGCAATTAGGGGTAGTTTTTAGGGGTGTAGAGTGACGCGGCAAATTCTTTTAAAGTTCAGGTGTTATAAGTGACCCCTGCGGCAAATTCAGGAACACTTTTGGTATTATGTAAATTCTTAGTTTCGGCGTTACAAGGGTGGTAGTGCTAACTTGACAGGGGTTGTTTTAGGAGGAAGGAGGGGCGCGGCAAGTTTTTTGAAGAGGTGAGTACGTTAAGTTACACCCAGAGGATCCAACTAATTACAGTTTGTTTGATGCCGATGCTTAAGACTTGAGTTTTTGCGCTATAACGATAAAAGCATTTAGGGGTAGTTTTTAGGGGTGTAGAGGGGCGCGGCAAATTTTTTTTAAGTTCAGGTGTTATAAGTGACCCCTGCGGCAAATTCAGGGACACTTTTGGTTTTATATAAATTCTTAGTTTCGGCGTTACATGGGTGGTAGTGCTAATTCGAAAGGGGTTGTTTTAAGGGGAAGGAGGGGCGCGGCAAATATTTTAAGGGTGCAGATATCATCATTAGCCTGTATAGCATTCGACTGAATAAATTTTGTTTTATGACTATACGTATAGCTTGAATTTTTACGCCATAAACTTTGTATGCGGCTAAGCCGGACTTAGGGGTGGTTTTCGAACGTGTAGAGGGGTGCGGAAAACTTTGTATGAGTGCAGATATTATAAGTAAGCTCTTGAGCGTGCTTGTGCGTACAATCTGTTATATTGCGATGCCTTAAACTTGCGTTTTAAGGCTTCCTACGCTCTATGGGGCTTGAAAAACAGTTATGTGTTGTTTTAAGGGGAAGGAGGGGCGCGGCAAATTTTTTGATTTTGCCATTGAATCACGGCAAATTCGCGACATTCAATGCACTATAGCGTTCATCGATATTTAAAAGTGGTAGTGCTAACTTGACAGACATACCAATTTTATAGGTCAAATATTGACGGAATTATAGGTTTTTTTAAAATAGAGTATTTTTTTGTATCTCCCTTAATATTTGACCTACGAAAGTGGTTAGAATATCATTGGATTGGAAATTCTGTCTACTGCGAAACACAATTTTTATCCAAGACAATTATTTTAAATAATATTGTTGAAAATGTAAAAAAAACAGCAAAAAAATCGCTGTTTTTCGCTCGCCAAAAAATTAACACAGGGTCCCCAGGGTTGCAAATCTGGATTTATATAGCCAGTAATAATATTTATTCCGAGGTTAATGTCGATTTTAACTTGCCTAATAGCTAATAATAATAGGACGTAGGACTACGAAACAATAGGTGCCTGGTTTGATTCCCAGTAGAAAATAAGGTAAAAAAAGTTAAGTATAAAACAGATAAAAAAAAAATTAAAAATAAAAGGAAAAACTAAAAAAAAAATTTTCATCACAGTCATCGTTTTTCATAAATTTTTCATAGTCGCAGTAGTCGATTCTACATCAACGATAGTCTTCGGAGTAAGATCGATCCCAGTCCTCACTTATTGCCGTCTGTGCATCGATAATTGAAGCCGCTTCTGAACGTAGGACCAACGCGAGATGGGCCTGCGGATATACTTGTGCTACGACGAGGATGATCTGGCCTATACTAGATATATCCCGTTCCGCCATATTACTGTCGCTAGACAGGAAATATATACGCAACATAGTGGGTGTTATTACGGGGCACTGCCCTATTGGGGAGCACGCCAGGAGACTCCGAATTCCTTACAACGACTTCTGCAGAAGTTGTGATGATGAAGAGGAGGAAGAGAGTGTGCATCACTTTCTTTGTGAATGTCCGGCCTTATCCGAGAGAAGGAGGCGTGCACTGGGTTCGAGGTATCTTTACGATACAGATGATCTTCGAGATGTGAGCCCTACTTTGCTTAACAAATACATTGTTAGCACTGGCTGGTTTTAAACGGAACGTAGGAACTACGGTGGTATCACAATGGACCAATTTTTGGTCTAAGTGCGCATGGCGCTAGTCAGGCGGCCCCTTTACCTAACCTAACCTAACCTAGTTTGATCGATAAAGCCATCGATTCTTTATCGATGAATTGTGGATTCTGTTCTAACTGGGGTATCGTGTTTCCATTGTATGTACTTAGAATTTGGAAAATTGTATTTGAAAAAATGTTTATTTGTTCAGAAAATATAGTAATGTTCGGTTTCTACTTGCCGAAATACTTATTTTTAGGGATTTCTGCGTATTTATTTGCTCATAGAAAATCGATTGGCCTTTAATTTTACAAACCATTAAGCCCAACTAATTTCATTTACAGTATGTGAAGAAATTCCAAATATTGACACAAGCTGCTACACGAAGTTACGAACATGTATCCGCGTCTCAACTATCGACGACATTATCAGACTCTACATCGCACTCCCAGTCGGCATCGTCTTTCGCATCTCTTCCAACAGCAACGATAGACCAAACAAACTATAGGATTCACGAGGAAACTACTTCATTCGTGTCACCTGTTACGATGGCGCTTGATCAAATTAGCTCGTTCCAAATATTCAAGTCTACCGTGAAAAATTTACCCTTTAATTTGGAAATTTACAGGTTGGTAATATTAGCTTCTGTTAAAGAGTTTTAATTTCATTAAATTAAATTGAAGCCATATTGAAAGAAATAAAGTACATCTGAATATGTATGATATTTTAGATTTAGCCAGATTAAGTAGACGAGTAGTCATTTCAATGCGAATCCCGTTTCGATTGATAGAGTGTAGCTATGAGGTAATTAAGAAATCTAATTCAAAATCGCCCAAAACATATTTCGCAAATCTTTTGACTTGATTGGAATTAAAGTTTCGAAGCATTTCCAGGCTACGCTTCATTAATGGAATGCGCTTTTGCTACGTTTTCGGCATGCTAATGCTATACTAGGCGAACTTAGAGAAAGCATAGCAACCCATGCCATGCGTTAGTCCAGAGTGGCTATGTGATCACACAACCCATATGTGTTTGACTCCACATTTATTACACTACACTCCACGAAATAATTCAAACGTCAAAATATTGTCGATGCAATTATTAACCCTTCTGTCGCCGCCTACGAGCTATTATTCCTTAGGTGTAGCTGAATCTTCTGTGAAATCAATCTTATTTTTTGAGGAGGTCTAATTTTGGTTCTAGAAACAGTTTACATACTATGTCTTACGATGATACGCCGTTTTTTCGTTTCTTTAGACATAGTTTATATTTCGCCGAACGTTTGATCGCATTTGTGGCCGTCAGTTCCATTGAAATATATATGGTAAGGGCTGGAAAATATTGTTGAACGATATTTTTCATCAAGATATAGAACCAATGGTCTGTCTAGGTCTATGTGCCAAGCGAAGGATTAATTATCACGTTGGCATTTTGAGAGAGTAATAAATATTACGCGGATTTTATATTCTCAAAAAATTGACATTTGAATAACATTTTCACACATACTATGAACTGCAATAGTGTGAAAACGGTGCCATTTTTAATTTCTGATGCCCACTCTGGACTAACGATTGCTTTCTCTAAGTAGGCGAATTATATAATTCAGTCGAATACATGGCTCGAAAAAAGTTGATCCAAATTGTATTGCATATTGTAGTGATACTGATAGTATGCTGATAGTGTGCTAGAAGTTAGAAAATGATACTAGGTGTTTGCTAGTTGAGAGTCCAGGTAGAAGTGGAAGTTTATTGATACTCTCTATAGGTACTTAGACTAATTACAATACAATTTATACTTTTAGTTCAATGTACGTTCTAGGGATGTGCATAATGTAAGTTACATAAATGAATCAATCTCTACATCTCCCCTTTAAAGAATAATATTTATGTAATTTGAAAACTAGGTCTAAATTAAAATTCAATTATTTTTTTTTTTTTCGTTTGATAGGCGTAAATAGATTAGAATGAATTATGAAAATTATAAAACAAATTATTGTTATTGTAAATGTACTTCAAATGAAACATGTTTAATTAAATGATTTCTTATTACTAAATTCTCTGTTTGATTCAGTCATAAAATTACTATCAAGCTTGAGTCCAGATATGGTATTGTAAGTAGGTTTGTATGTATTTGGTTTTCAGTTGCGCTTGCGTAGGAATGATGAGTTTCGACGTAATATTTTACCATTTTCAAATTGTATAAAATAAGAACGTGGAGCTTCATGACGTGAATGTATTATAGCAGGTTTCCATTTCTTCCTATCTATTACCCATACCCTATCCCCCTTTTCAAAACTATACCTCTGTTTAGCAGTCCTATCGTAATAAGTTTTGTTTGTAAAATTATTTCTATTAAGCACTTCAACAACTTCGTGGTTTATATTAGGATTCATATGTATCTTTTCTTTGCCTGGTATTATGGATCTAGTCTGGCGATTCATTAAAAGTTCTACAGGAGCCATTTTGCTATTTTTTATTGGAGTGTTTCGATACTCTAAAAGTGCCTGCCATAATTTGGTCTTCGTTTCAGCACACTTATTTAGCATTTTCTTGGCAATTTGAACTAAACGTTCTGCAAAACCGTTAGATTTAGGGTAATGTGGGCTGCTAGTCGTAATACTAATATCAATTTTCTCTGCAAACTGTTTAAAAGTGTACGAGTTAAAAGGCATATTTTCTGCAACTATAATTTTGGGTATTCCGTGTATTGAAAATAGTTGTTCCAACTCTTCAATGACACTAGAAGCGTGTTTACTTTTTAATTTTATTATATCCATATATTTTGAAAAATAGTCTCCTACAACAAGATAAGACTTTCCTTCAGTTTCCATTATATCCATTCCTATTTTCATATATGGACAATTTGGTATCTCATGGCTAATAAGTGGCTCTTTTACATTTGAAGATCTATATTTTTGACATGAACTACAATTTGTTACCATTTCCTCAATATCTCTATTGATATTTGGCCAATAGATTAAACTCCTTGCCCTGGATTTAGTTTTTTCAATTCCACAATGGGATAGGTGTAAATTCTCTAAAACTGATTGTCTCATAGTTTGTGGTATGAAAAGCCTATCATTTAAAAATACTAACTCATCTTCAATATACAGATTATCTTTCAATTTCCAAAAATATTTTAAATGTTCTGACAAATTACTTTTTGTTTTAGGCCATCCCTTCTGTATTACAGTTCTTAAATCCTTTAAAATGTAATCATTCATTGTTTCTCTTTTAAAAACTTCTAATTTTTCCTTGCTTACATTAATTGTATGCACCAACTCATTTAGTTCTTCTATTTCTTTTTCTTCAGGTTTAAATTGAAAATTTCTTGATAAAAGGTCTGCTAATATTAAATCTTTCCCTGGAACGTATTTCAAATTAAGTTTATACTTTTCTAAACGTAACTTCATTCTCTGAAGCCTCGGTGAGGGTATATTTTATGATATTCTTTATTCCGTAAACTCCGTAAAGGAGTACTAATTTCAGCCAAACTAGGCAAAAAATCCCGGATATAGTTAATAAAACCTAGCAGTTTTTGAAGATCTGTCTTATTTTTAGGAATGCCTAAGTCCTCAATGGCTTGCATTCTCTTCTCATCAAATTTTATTCCTTCTTCTGATATTACATGACCTAAATATTTAATGCTTTTAAGCTTATATTGTATTTTTTCTTTATTAAAGACAACCTTATGTTTTGCAGCCCTTTCCATTAATTTCTCAACCGTTTCATCGTGTTCTTTTTCATTTTCAGTGGCTATTAGAATATCATCTATATAAATTGTTACATTGGGAATGTCACCAAATATCAACTCATTGATACGTTGAAAGACTTCAGGTGCTATCTTAAGACCAAAGGGTAGCCTTTTAAAACTATACAAACCAAAAGGAGTACTAAATGTACATAATTTTTTCGAATAATCATCAAGTTTGATTTGATAGAAACCATCTTTCAGGTCAAAAATGGAAAAGAACATTTTACCAGAAATTCTGCTTTTAATATATTCGAATGATGGAATTTCGTAATAATTTTCCTTGATAGCTTCGTTTAACGCCTTCGGATCTAAGCATATTCTAAGGGATTTATTGGCTTTTTCAACAACTATAATATTTGACACCCACTCACTTGGTTCATTTGTATATTCAATTATATGTTTTTCACACAACCTATTTAGTTCCTTCTTTAACGGATCTCTTAATGCAATTGGGATCCTCCGTGGTGGTCTAGCACTAGCATGTACATCAGATTTCAATTCAATTTTAAAATTTTCATGAAAACAACCTAAACCTTCAAAATTTAATGGATATCTTTCAATAAGCGTACTTGAGGAATCGATTAAATTGACTCTTTTAATTAAATTCAGTTCAACACAAGTTTTCAATCCCAACAATGGAACCGATTTATTATTTCTATCCTCGACTACGTAAAACTCCTGTTTACTAATTTTATTTTTTACCACACAATCTAATTTAACTATTCCCACTGTATTTATATTACCTCCATTATATGCCGATAAAATGGTCTTACTAGGATTAAGATTAAATTTCATTTCACTTAAGAATCTTTTCGGTAATACATTCACTTCAGCTCCTGAGTCTAATTTAAATTCTATTATACTATTATTAATTTTAACTTTTTCGATCCAATTACTTTTGCCATCTAATTCTATTTTATTCCCATTATCAATCGCATTAATTCGAAACTCATCACTTTGACTATCAATCGCACTTACTTGCCTTTGTTGAAAACATGCTATGGCGAAATGATTATTTTTTCCACATTTTGCACAAATCTTGCCGAAAGCTGGACATTTGAAATTTTCATGCTTCTTAAGACACCGCTTACATTCATGTTTGGACTCATTTGCTTTACAATCATACCTAAAACGAAAATTTTGATTTCTATTATTTTTCGAATTTTTATTAAAATCTTTAGAATTTTTAGTATTTGCAAAATTTCGATTAAAGTTATTATAGTTTTTATTTTTTGAAAAATTTTCACGGTCTCGATGATGTACAACATCCAATGATGATGATGTGGAAGGTCCCCTCATGGAACTCATCTGGATCTTCGATACTTCGGCAGCTCGGCCAATTTCAATGGCTTTCTCCAAAGTGAGGTTATCCGTTTCCAAATATTTCTTTTGAACCGATTTTTCTACAACACCCAGAACAATCGCATCTCTGAGCATCCTATTTTCGTCACTGAATCCGCAATTTTTAACTAATTTTTTAATATCCATTAGAAATGAGTCGAACGGTTCGCCGTTTTTCTGTTTTCTGCTATGGAAAACGAAAGATTCGTAAACCTCATTTTTCTTGGGCTTACAGAAATCCTCGAACGCCGCAACTACTTTCGCATATTCTTTCTGATCTGCTTCAGATATTGAAAAGGAATTATACGTTTCTATCGCGTCCGGGCCGACCGCATTTAAAAATACCGCTACTTGCACTTCTTTTTCTTTCTTAGATAATTGTATTGCATTTGCAAAAATCTTAAAATTTTGATAAAAGACGCGCCAATTCTCGGCGATATTGCCTTCTAAACTTAATTCGGGCACTTTTTTTAAATACTCCATACTTGGATGGCTAATTTTAACAATTTGTTCGACGTATTTTATTCTTTTGCACGGTCTTCCACGCGGTTTTTTCACTATCACAGAACTATCAGCTTTTCCCATGTATTCTTACTTTAGTTTAATTTTTATTATTTAACTCTCATTTCACCTATTTTCAATTTTCACTTTCTTTTTATCTAATTATTTGCAATCGGCCAATTTGATTATTTTAATTTTTAATTGAAGATATACTTCCCATCGTCGTACTCGTACAGGTAGAATCTCCGCAGCGCCATGTAGTGATACTGATAGTATGCTGATAGTGTGCTAGAAGTTAGAAAATGATACTAGGTGTTTGCTAGTTGAGAGTCCAGGTAGAAGTGGAAGTTTATTGATACTCTCTATAGGTACTTAGACTAATTACAATACAATTTATAATTTTAGTTCAATGTACGTTCTAGGGATGTGCATAATGTAAGTTACATAAATGAATCAATCTCTACACATATACATTCAGTAAACATTTGGATTAGATTGCAATTAAACAATTTTATTAGAAAGATAATCTTCTAATAACCTCAATATTAATTGTAATACAAAAAAATATTTTATATAAAAAAAGGGTTGAAAAAGTATTTACCTAATGATGCCCTCTACTGATCTCTACTTCTCATTCATAAAAAAGGTTGAATACAATAAGATGACATCTGAATACAATTTTTTATTGCAAATCTTAAATAAACCAGATTTATTAAAAGTCATAAATAACAGGATTGGAATATCTCTGTAGTCATTACATTTTATTAGAATTTAACCCCAAATTTCTAACCGGGTACTATGGAAAATAATCCGAACTGGCTAGCTCTAAGAGTTCAAACAAAATATCAGGCAGATCCATTTTTCCCCAATTCGAGACAAATTTCGTATTACATTATGCATTATATATATACATTATCCAATCAATTGAACAACTAAAGCTCATTTCTGTCGAGAAAGCTCATTTTTTAGGTTCCATTACCGAATTCGCAAGAGAAAATGAAATTTCTACACAGAAAATGTACTTTCTTCACAGAAATGAGCTTTGATTGTTCAATTATCGCTAAGTCTATGGCGCTAAGGATATGGCTCGCCATAGACACTGCGATTATTAAACAACTAAGCTCATTTCTGTTCCATTACCGGGTGGAATGGGCGATCAACTCTTTCGAACCCTACAAATCACTAGAACCAGACAGTGTCCACCCAGCTCTGCTTCAACCGGGTCCTACGACCCTGGGTCCGCTTTTACTAAGACTATTTAGAGCCAACATAGCCTTGGGATACATCACTTAGAAGCAGGTAAACGTAACATTTCTGGCAAAGGCGGGGCGTGACCAAACCCTAGCGAAATCGTATAGACCAATAAGTCTAACCTCCTTCCTACTTAAATCATTGGAAAAGCTCGTCGATAAACATATCAGAGATATGTGCCTGTCGTTTTTCCCGTTGCACCCAAACTAACATGTTTATCAGACAGGGAAATCATGTGAATTAGTACTACACCATTTAGTTGGGAAGATTTAGACCACACTAGAAATCAAAGAAATAGGGGTGGGTGGAAATAGAGGTGGCCTTCGAAAACACTTCCTTTGAATCAAAAATCAAGCAAAAAACAGCAGCAGCGAAGTTGGGGTAAGTACAGAGACTGGCCTGCGCAAGCATAACTGGCGTCATACGCAGTGCACCAACTTTAACTCTAGAGAAACTACTAGACCTGCCACCACTTGACCTCACAATCACAGAAGAGGCATGACTTGTAGCGTACAGACTCCAATCATCGAACATGTGGACACCACAAAGGGTAGGGCACTGCACGATTACAGAAATCATCGTAAACCCAATCATAGATATGGGCAGCAACTATACCCCGGCCATGTACACTTTTGACTCCAACATCCAAACCTTAACGGTTAGAGAAGACTGGAGTAAATGGAACGACAACCATCTGTCAAATCACATGGTGTGGTACACGGATGGGTCGAAGACAGACGAAGGAACAGAGGCAGGAGTTTATACTAAAACCAACAACTATAGTATCTCCAAACCCCTAGGTCAATATACAACTGTCTTCCAGGCAGAACTTATAGCCATAAACCTTGCAGCAGGGGAGAGTACTCGAAAGGGATATACTAATAGGACCATATATATTCTCTCCGGCAGTCAAGCTCCTATAAAAGCAATTGCAAATCCCAAAACAACCTCTAAATTGGTTTGGGAATGCCAACAAAATCTCAAAAACCTAGCAATCCGAAACAAAGTGACTCTGAAATGGGTGAAAGGACATAAGGGGATCGAAGGAAATGAGAAAGCGGATGCCCTTGCAAGAGAGTGCTCCGAACTACCCTTAACTGGTCCTGAACCTGCAATCGGGATCAGTAAATCTACTGCCAGAACCGTTGCTAGACGATGGACCGAGGATAAATTCTCCAAGATCGATGGAGACTCGCTATAGGGCTCAGGCACAGCCCCAGTATGCTGGGATCTAACTGGCATACCAGCTGCACCGAAGTCCTCAGTCTTAGCAAAACGAACCTCAGGGCAATGACAGGCCTTATAACCGGTCATTGTACCCTACGGAATATCTGCATACAATAGGGATCTACACACAAGACCCACTATGTCGCCTCTGCAACGAAGATGAGGATTCAGCCTCGCACGTTATTTTAGAATGCCCCGCTCTTATGAGCTGGAGACGAAATTTCTTTCGGGCTCAAGCTACCAGAATGGGTGCACTCAAAGTAAACCTGGTTAACTTTCTTCTTAGTCTTTTACGAAGGACAGAGCTAATAACCTGAAACTTTCTCGCTTAGATGGGAAATACAATAAGCCAATAGGCTGCAGCATAGGGCGCAACCAGCCCAACCCATCATAGCGTCGTATCCATCCATCCATCCATTACCGAATTCGCTAGAGAAAATGAGCTTTCTCCACAGAAAATATGCTTTCTCCACAGAAATTAGCTTTGATTGTTCAATTAATCGCACTGTCTATGGCGAACCTTAAGGTACGTTGTGCTCGACACGACTGCATCGGCTCTAGGGACAGCGACTCGCTCATTTCATATAAAAACTCGTTTTTAGTATGAGAGAAAAATGAGTTTTTATATGAAATGAGCGAGTCGCTGTCACTAGAGACGATGCAGTCGTGTCGAGCACAACGTACCTTTAGAGTCGCCATGACTAATTTTCTGTGGAGAAAGCTCATTTTCGCTAGCGAATTCGGTAGTGGAACCTAAAAAACGAGCTTGCACCATAGAAATAAGCTTAATTGTACAATTATCGCACAGTCTACCTTTAACCTAATTTATAAATATGTATGTCTGTACTTATTTTTAATGTTTTTGTATTTTCAGCTCGGACGTGTATGCTGATTTGGTCAGTTTGAAAATTGGAGACTCTAGTTACATGGCCAAAATCTTATCTACAAATAGCAGCGTTCATGCGGCCGTTATTGCGTATAAAAATTTAACACATTTTCTTCCCAGAAGATACTTTGTTCGGAACAGGTGAACAATTCGAATGTTTTGTATACTTATGTTTTATGAATGCTGTTTATGTAGTCGTAGCTATTATTACCCAATAGGAAAAAGAGCGCTTCAGAAGGGCAAAAAGAGCGCTTCCCATCTCCATTCCTCTTCATGTACTTTATAACATTGCATGGCCGCGGAGGGAAGCAGTTCCTTAAGATGCGCTCCAGAAGCGCTTCTAGAGAAGTGAACATGATGCATTGTATAAAAAAATAACTTCATATATAGGTTAAATTTTCAAATTTATTAGGAAAATATGTTCATCCGTTGCTTTTTCCAAATTATGAGTATGCTGCAAAAAATCACAACACTTTAAATTCAACAAGACAAATGGCGTTCACTTTTCACGTTATGAAATAATCTAGAACAACGGTGTATATTTGATGTGTGCGGCAATCGTCGCAAATAGTCGATGCTTTTCTATTACGATCTTAAAGTGCTTCCTCATCATTCTTAAATATGCTTCCGGGGAAGCGCATCCTCCGAAGCACATTTGGAAATAGTGAGGAAGCGCTTCTACGTCGCTTCTATCGGAAGCGCTTCTATTTTTCCTAATGGGTAATTACTTTAAAAAAAAATTGCAATTGTCTCAATTGAGATTTTTCAATTTTTAGAAACATTTTCATCGTTTTACGAAAAGAAAAGTGTTTTCGAATCTACCGAGTACCTCCCACAGGTTTCTTTTTTTTTTGTAAAAAATCTTGACTCCTTTTCATTTTGAAAAACACCGATTTATGTCAAATAATTTTAGTCTACATACATCTGGGGGAAAAGTCCGAACTTTTCCCACATAATCAGATGACCATCCCACATAACCAGGAGACCACCCTGTAAAAAAATAACGATTTTTTCATTTCATTTAATTTTTACTGGCTTAAAGTCAATGTCTGTCGGAACTTACTGTATCATTATCATTATACTTTGTTTTCTAAACAATTTTAACCATACGTAATTGGGTATGTGTAGTGAGAAATATAAAGTATACATAAAGTATGCCTATTATTAATATTTTCAATAATCGATTATTTTCGTTTCGATTATACGATTAATCGATTATTAAAATAATCGAGAAATAATCGAAAATACGATTAATCGAAAATACAATTATTATAAAAACACGATTTTCGCTGCTTGGCGGAAGATGTCTGTCTGGCAGCAGACCGAAATTAAAACTGACGTCTTGCAAAACGAAATTAACCTTCCGGCGGGCGCAATACTAATCCTAACACCATCGGGCGCAATGCATCTGACAGATTAAGTGCAGAGAAAGGGATGAAACTAAGTTTCTGTATATTTATTGTTGCATTGTCTTTTTGAAACAGTTCTACGAAATTTTAGAAACAAATACTGGCTCACAAAGTTTGATACCCTTCACATTTTAAATTTTCTAAGAATATTCCGCTTTCAATAGCTTCCATATTTAAAAAACCTCCAACAACTCGACCGCTTAAAAAATGTGAGCTTATTTTACTAAATACACACTATTGAACGATTTGGTGAACCTAAAAGTCAACACAACGTTATTACGCAATGTGAAGAGTATAACATGTGGAAATTTTCATAGAAAAGGAGAACAGGTGACAAATGAAAGGTCTCGACTCCCTATTGACGATTTTGAAGTAATTTCTCCCAAGTCACCCCCGTTCTCCCGCTGCAGCTCCCTAAAGTGGTTGTTTCGCTGCTTGGCGGGGGACGTCTGGCTGTAGACGGAAATGACAATTTTCATGTCGCTAAACGAAATTGGTAGCAAATTAAAGGTCTCGACCTCCTATTGACGATTCAGAAGTCATTTCTCCCTAGTCACCCCCGTTCTCCCGCTGCAGCCAGACGTCACCCGCCAGCAGCGAAACAACCACTTTATGGAGCTGCAGCGGGAGAACGGGGGTTACTAGGGAGAAATAACTATGGAATCGTCAATAGGGAGTCGAGACCTTTCATTCGCCACCAATTTCGTTATGCGACACGAAAATTGTCATTTCCGTCTACTGCCAGACATTTCCTTCTAGCAGCGAAACAACCACTTTGTGGAGCTGCAGCGGAAGAACGGGGGTGACTATTGTCATATTCGTCACGTGCCAGACATCTCCCGCTAAGCAGGGGAGCAGCCACTTTGTTGCAGCGGGAAAACCGAGGCGACTAGGGGGAAAATCACGGAATCGTTAGTAGGGTCACCGTTCGATTGCCTTTTAATTTCGTTTGGCAAGACGTAGGTAAGTTTTAATTTCGGTCTGCTGCCAGACATAAATCTTCCGCCAAGCGGCGAAAATCGTGTTTTTCTCATAATTGTATTTTGTATAATCGATTATAGTCGATTATTTTCAATAATCGAAAAGACCTATAAACAAAAGTACTTCAGTTATTGTTTTAATTCTTTTTTGTTTGAGAATACAATATCCCAAGTTTTTTTTCATGCAGTCTTGAAAATGCCATCGGTTAAATGGCGATCCCCATTGTGCATACTAGTGTATGTCGATTTTTGAAGTTCGTCTCCACTCTTTGCAGCATATCAATCGGTATGTTGGGAATGGCGTCGCGAATGTTGTTCTTGAGGTGAGCTATTGTCCGTGTTCGAACGACTTAAACCAGGGATTTCAAATAAAAAAAAACCATAAAAAAATCACATGGAGCCAAATCTGGAGAGCGTGCCGAATATTGGAGATCGCCTCTGAGAGAGATGAGGCGGTCGGGGAATTGTTGTCGCAACAAATTAATTGATCCTCGTGCTCTTTGTCTCTCAACTACGCCTACTTTCAACCTCGTTCTGTTCTGTGCCATCGTCTTTAGGTCTGACAAATGTTTATTTAATGAAGCAGCCTCGCTATCAACCGATCTTCTCCACGTGTTTCTTGATCGTCCAACACGGCGTCTAGCATTGGCTGCTTGAGGGTTCCAATCTGGGGCCTGCTTTGCAATATTTGTTGGCCCTCTTCGGAGAGTATGACCTATCCATTGCGACTTCCGCCTTTTGACAGAAGTGCCTATCCAATCCAACCCTGTGATACTCAGGAAATCATCGTTGGCCGGCCAGCGGATTTGTAGGATGCGCCGTAGACACTGGCTTACGAAAGCTTGCAGCTTAGTTGTTATCTTATTGGTCACCTTCCAAGCTGAACAGCCAGCCATAAAGAAGTACAGCTAGTACAATAGAATTGAAGAATCGGATTGTGATGCATTACGACTTTCGCAGTGCAGAGCATCGGCCATTTGAGCTACATCCTCCTTTTTATTTGAAAGCAGACAAATATCGTCAGCATAGTCCAAGTGTTCCAGGTAATCAAACATATTGCATCTAATACCTTTCCTCTGGTTTTGAAGCGCGCTCACTAGTATATCGTTAATGGCTATGAGGAAAAGAATAGGCGACAAAATGCAACCTTGTCTCACTCCACTGCGCACCTCAAAAGGGTCTGAAAGATTACCCTTGTGCAAAACGTGACATTGGGCTCCCTGATAAGATTCCTTGATGATGGAAATTATTTTATCTGGTATGCCCTCCCTACGAAGAGCTCCCGATCAACACTATCGAACACCCTCTCGAAATCAATGAACATGAGGTGTAATGGGGATATCCATTCGGCGGATTGCTCAGTAATAATCCAGAGGGTGTTTATATGGTCGCTACATGAAAAACCCTCACGAAAGCCAGCCTGTTCATTGCTTAAAGTTTGATCCGATTCATTCTTCATCCGGTTCAAAATAATTTTAGCCATCAGGTTGGATACAGCTGGAAGAAGGCAAATACCGCGCCAATTATTACAATCCTTAAGATTACCCTTATTCGAAATCTTATTTACGCCCTTTTTCCATTCTACTGGAAGAGCTTCGGTTTCCCAACACTCTCTGATGAGGGGAAGCAGAATATCCGCTGTAGCATTCGAATCCGCTTTAAATAGTTCAACCGGAATTCCATCTATCCCCGGGGCCTTGCCGGCATCCATAGATTCGATAACCCACTTTAATTCCGTCTAAGATGGTGGAATTAATACTGACTACTGGAGGGACGTCTTCTTCTGCCAATGAAGATGCACTTGCAGGCCCAAAACGGCTGTTAAGGACATTAAAAAAGTGCTCTTTCCATCTTTGAAGTTGCTGTTCTTCGGTAACAAGTAGTAACCCTTCTTTATTTTTCACAGGATGGTCCGTTGTGAACGATTTACCTATTAGCTTAAATCCGCTTTCACCACGGTAAGCCGCATCATTTGCCTCCTTCGCTAAAGCGTTGATGTAAGTACGCTTATTACGCCTCACACTTCTCTGCACCCCTTTTTGTAGTGAACGGTATTCAGCTCGAAGTTGATTTTTAGCCGAATCATCAGCAGCAGAGTTAATCTGTTCCTTAAATTTTTTGCGTGCTGAGATAAGAGACCAAGTAGCATCACTGATAAAAGGTCTCCTACCTCGATCCAATCTTCCCACAGTCGATTCGCCACATGAAATAAAGGAATCGTGCTATCTGGGCTGTGGCTCTATCTTGCTGAAACCACACGTCCCTAACGTTCGAGGCTTGGAAGAAAAAATTCCTCGATAATGTTCCAAGTAAGCGACCGTCAGAAAAGAAGCTCTCGACGGCGAAGGCCCGCTGCTCTCTAGACCAGAACATGGCAACTGGCTCGAATGGGAAACACACTTGGGGACTTCTCATCCAGTGAAAATTCAGGAAAAAATTTCGAAAATAATACACTGGGGAATGTTTTCGTTTATTCTTCTAAATAATCCTAACGGTTTTTTTACTCGTGTATCTGTTCGAAAGAAATCACTTCATACAATACCGAGTTGAACTATAGTGGTGAACACGTCAAATATCTCGCTCCTACAAAAAATCCATTTTACATTATAAAATAATGTCTAATTCGTGTGGTTCCTGCAAAATTCTCATTGCCAACATCAAAGACACAATAAAGTGCACTAATTGTGATCAATATTATCATTTAAAGTGCACTAATCTAAAGAACGAACCAGCACGTAAAAAAAAGGAACGCGAACAGTGGAAATGTGACCCGTGTATGACTTCGATGGTGACGGTGAATCTATGTACAAAAAACTAAAGTCCGATCTGAACAACATGGACGGTGTTTCCAAAAAGCGTTTTGATTAACTCTCAACATCGGTTCAATTCATGTCGAACAAATTTGAAGAGATATTGGAAATTGTCAACGAACTAAAGGAATTACGCACAGAGAATATGACTCTTAAAGAAGAGGTTCGCATATTAAGTGATGAAAACAATGAATTACACCAAGAGCTACGCGCAAATAATAAATCTATGTATTGTCGGAGTCAACGAAAAGATACGATCGAAAAAGTTCTGGAAATCGCGACCAAAATAAACTGCGTTCTGCATGAACATGACATTAGTGATGCATACCGCCTATCACGTCGACCAACAGCAAACACATCAAAATCAGGCTCCCGCGATCATGTAAATGCGAATGTGAGTACTACCACGATTCTATGCAAATTTACACGGAAAATCATGCGAGACCGGTTCCTGCAACAATATCGAAATTATGCACGCTCAACACGCTCTGAAGAGAAATCGAACTCACCGAAAATGTATGTCAACGAACATCTAGCGCCTCGTGTTGCTCGGCTATTTCACGATGCAAAGAATCAGTTGAAGCCTGTTGGATATAAATTTATCTGGACGAAGAACGGCAAGATATATGCAAAGAAAGATGAGCATTCAAGAGGATTTATAATAAAATCGAAAGAGGACATTTCTGCAAAATTGTAAGGTAGTTTCCCATCTTTTATTTGTTTCTTTTTTGAGCATATCTAGTTCTCTTAATGATAGAAGTCAATCAATTTTTAAATGATTCATACACAAATTTTACGTAGTACACAATTTTGCGTAGTACTAATAATTGTAAGCACTTTTTGAACGATAATAGCACCTTTAAAATATTTCATATGAATATACGAAGTCTGCCAAAACATTTTGATGAGCTATCACTACTATTGGCTGACTTAAATTCTGAATTTGACGTCATCGTGTTATCCGAAACTTGGCTAAACGTAACCGATTGTTTCAACATTAATGGTTATCAGATGTTCAATGGGCCAACAAAGTATAACAAATGTGATGGAATTGTTGTCAATAGGTGTGTTTTTTTGGTTATCCCGTGCAGGTTTGGGTAACGAAACTCCATATAAAAAAATGCCAGCTGATCCACCTGTCATTTTTTTTTTATGAAGTTTCGTTACCCAAACCTACACGGGATAACCTAAAAAACACACCTTATATAAAAAACAAATATAGTGTGCGGGAAATTAATCACCACATTGATGATGCAAATATTGTTGATTTAATTATATCTCATGAAATAATTGAAGTCGCCATTACAGCTATTTATAGATCTTTAACAATTTCTTGCACTCTTTAAATTCGTTTTTGTACAGTAAACGCAGCATTAAAAATCACATGATAATTGGAGATCTAAACATTGATATCGTACGCAGCAAAATGTCTCCAATATGCAATGAATACTTAGATACGTTGGCAAACTTTGGTTTTCTTGAATATTTACACGGAAACACTAGATCTACTCTACGTGGAAAATCAACTTGTTTAAACCATATTTTCATGAAGTCAGACTCGGCTTTGTTTTTTTCGCCGGCTATTTTCGAAACATTTGTAACGGATCATTACAGCACTTTAGCTAAAATTAAGTTTCCAACTATTGAACCCTTAGGCAGTCGAGTAATTTTTCCAACAATTCTTTCAAAGCTCGATTACAACAAAGTTGAAGCTAATATCCGTGCAGTCAACTGGGACTCATTAATGCTTTGTAATGATGGAGAAATTGCCACTGAACTTCTTTTTGATATTTCCAGTGCAGTTCTTGCCAAGTCGTCGGTTATAAGAGAAAATTCCGAGAGGAGGAAATTTCGTCCATTAAAAGCTTGGATGACAAAAAGTATAATTGTCTCTATACGGCAAAGGGACAATTTGGCAAGAGCAGTGAAAAAGTGTCCCCATAATGAAGAACTGTTTACAAAATATAAGTCTTACAGAAATAAGTTAACAGATATTATTCGGTGGGCTAAAAACAGATACTATTCTAATGAAATAAATAAGGTCTTCATCATCAATGTGGCACGATAGCCCGACGTCGGGCCTTGGCCGCCTGAATCGTTGACCTCCAATTGTCGCGGTTACGTGACCTCGTCCTCCAGTTTCGGAAGCCCAGCAGCTGCTGGGCGTCTTCACCTACGGAGTTCTCCCAGCGAGCTCTCGGTCGTCCACGCAACCTCGCTCCGTCAATTCGTTGTGCGTTCATCACTTTCTTTGGCATGCGATTATCGTCCATCCGTTGTACATGCCCCGCCCATTGCAAACGTTGAAGCTTCACGATTTTCGATACTTCCAGCTCATCGTACAATTGATACAACTCATGGTTGTACCGGATACGCCATTGGTCTCGCTCGCGAACGGCCCCGAAAATTCGCCGAAGGACCTTTCGTTCGAATCGGTCTAGCAAAATTTCGGAGGCTTGGGTGAGGGTCCATGTTTCGCAGCCATAACATAGCACGGGTCGGATGATCGTTTTGTACACGCGGAGCTTCGTGTTCCTGTGCGCAAGTTTCGAATTAATTATAGGGAGGACCGAGAAATATGTCTTATTGGCTAGTTGTATCCGTCGCTTAATTTCGTCGGTTTCGTTGGCGTCCTTTGATAAGTTAGAACCCAGGTAGTTGAAGTTGTCTACATACTCGATATTAAGGTCCCCCACTGTGATGCTTGAATTTGCTGGCGCCCTTGTTTTCGATTGCATCATGGCCTTTGTTTTGCTTTCGTTGATATGTAGTCCAACTTCCTTTGCGGCGTTATTGAGGTTATGCAGAAGGCTTTCTGCATCACCCAACCTTCGAGACATGATGTTGATATCGTCGGCGTACGCTACTAATTGAGTCGACTTGATGAGTAGCGTTCCGCTGCTGTCCATATTCATGGCTCGAATTACATACTCCAAAGCAAGGTTGAAGAGCGTCGGCGCCAGCCCGTCGCCCTGCTTGAGTCCAGTACGAGTTTCAAATAGGTCAGTGAGTCGATTCTGCACTCTGACCTGCGAGACGGTATTAGTCATCGTCATCCTTGTGAGTCGCACTAACTTTGCCGGTATACCAAAATTCAGCATAATGTTGTACAGTACACTTCGATCGATACTGTCGTATGCCTGCTTGAAGTCGACAAAGATTTGGTATACGTCGATGTTATATTCCCAGCACTTTTGGAGTAGTAGCTTCACTGTGAAAAGCTGATCGGTCGTTGAACGACCAGGTCTGAAGCCGCCTTGATACTCGCCAATGATTTGTTCTGCGTACGGATTGATTCTCTTTTCAAGAATTTTTGATAAAATCTTATAGGCCGTACAAACTAATGATATGCCCCTGTAATTCTCACACTTCAGCTTGTCACCCTTTTTGTGGATTGGGCAGATTATGCTTTTGCGCCAATCTTCGGGGATTTCCTCGTCGTTCCATATTTTCAGCAGTAGCACATGTACAGCGTTGGTCAGGCACGTTCCACCATGCTTCAGCAGTTCTGCTGGGATCTCGTCAGCGCCGGGCGCTTTATTATTTTGAAGCGACTGTATGGCAAGACTCACCTCCTCTACTGTTGGGGGTAGAACGGGAGGGCCTGGTTCGGCTAACTGCTCAAGAGCTGGCTCCGCGGGGGATGTTGATGGTGCATTGAGGAGCTCTTCAAAATGCGAGGCCCATCGTTTGTTGACGCTTTCGATGTCGCTGATGATGTTACCATCCTTGTCCTTACATAGGCTTGTCCTGGGTTGATATCCGTTCTTAACATTATTTATAAGTTTGTACGCCTGTCTAATGTTCTTACTGGCTAATCTTTGGTTTATTTGCTGTAACTGCTCGTCAAAATGGTTGCGTTTCTTACGTCTAATTAACTTATTAGATACTCGCCGAAGCTCGTTATATCTTTCTTTCTTGGCTCGGGATGCGCGTTGTGTGTATTGGCGATAGGCTTCATTTTTCGCCTCAATCGAGGCCCTGCATTCGTCGTCGAACCAGTCTGCTCGTCTGCGCCGGCCTTTATAGCCCACGACCTCTTCTGCGACCCCCTTGATGCTGTCTTTGAGCTCCTCCCAGAACTCATGGATGCCTAAATTGTTGATGTCATCAAGCATGGGCGACAGTTTTTCCTCTAGTGCTGTTGTATACGCAGCCGCCGTGGCATCATCAATCAAATTGTCAACCTCGAAGATCTTGGCAGGGTTGATTCTCGTTAGGTGCACCGAAGAGATTCTGCACCTGTAGGTTGTCTTCACCAAATAGTGATCGGTGTCGCAGTTGGCTCCTCGATAGGATCGAACATCTAGGACATTAGAAGCCCATCTCTTGCTGATCAGTACGTGGTCGATCTGGTTCACGGTGTATTCATCTGGAGACTTCCAGGTTTGCTTGTGGATTCGTCGATGAGGGAAGCATGTAGAGCTTATTACCAGGTTTCTGCCGCTCGCGAAGTCGATAAGTCGCTGACCGTTGTTGTTGTTTTCGTCGTGGAGGCTATGACCTCCAGTAGTTCCCCTATGCCAGCTTTCATTTCCGACTTTGGCGTTAAAGTCTCCTAGCAGCAGCTTGACGTCGTTTGATGGAAGTGAGTCGAAGAGTGTTTCTAGGTCGTTGTAGAACTCGTCCTTAATCGCGTCTTCTTTTACTTCTGTAGGGGCATGCGCATTAATGAGCCAGAGATTAGCGAAACGGGTCTTAATGCGGATCGCACATAGCCGCTCGTTGATGGGTTTGAAGCCGATAACGTGGTCCTTGAGCTGCTTATTCACGATGAAAGCTACTCCAAACTCCTTTTTGCCCTCCTCTTTACCACTCGTAAAAATCGTGTGCGAATTGAGGTCGTTAATCTCGCTTTTGAGCCATTTAGTTTCCTGGATTGCAACTATGCTCAGCTTGTATTGTTCTACCTGATCCAGGAGGGCCCTTAAGGCCCCCGGTCTATTCAGGGAGCGTACATTCCAGGATCCGAAAGAGTAATCAGTTGTTCGTTTGCGGGGTCGTCGTTGTTTTGTATCCGTCCAATCCGAGGCTTTTGTTTCAGGTTTCTTGACTTGAAGTTTTTCTTAGGATGAGTTGTCGGCACATCGCTAAACCATGATAGGGTTTAATCGTTGAGTAAAGGCCATCATGGGCATGCCTCGAAGATGCTGCTTTAGTGGTTGACTTAAATGTTTTCTGTCACCTATCACATTAAGTAACCTGAGACGCTGCAGATGTTAATGCAGCACTCAGGCGCAGCGGTTACTCGGATAATGCGGGAAAATAAGGTCTTACGAAATAATAAACTAGGGGGCTTCGCCCCCTGCTCGCTTCACTCGCCAACCCCCGGGGCCGAGGCTAATTTCGGGCGCGGCCGAAATTTGGATACCCTTCGCTTGGGCTAAAAGTTTTTTCGGGCGTACCTATGACTTGTATTTAATCCCCCTCCTCATTCTTTTTCTTTCGTCTTGACAAAAGTTTTGGGCTTGGTTGAAATAAGTGGGCAAATAAAAATATTTACTCGGAAAATTTTATTGGGGTTGCCGGAGCATGACCCCACAGTACGATTCCATTCGTTTTGAACTTTTTAGTTGCTTTGATAAAGACACATTAATTCAAGGTTTTGTGAAATTAGTGTAAAAAAATGTTTCTTAGAAGAACCAATATGGGGGGTTTGGTTTGTATGGCAGCCCCATGACCCCATGGTCCGATTTGATTCAATCTTACATATGTTTTGTATCATCAATAGAAATACATTTGTGTGAAATTTGTTCGAAATTGGTGCACAAATAAAAAAGTTTTTCTTAGAAGAACCTAATTTGGGGGGTTAAGTTTGTATGGCAGCCCCATGACCCCATGGTCCGATTTGATCAATTCTTGCATATATTATGTGTTATGTATAGAAACATTTTTTTGTGGAATTTGGTTGAAATTGGTACACAAATAAAAAAGTTTTTGTTAGAAGAACTCAAATTGGGGAGCTAGGTTTGTATGGCAGCCCCATGACCCAGTGATCCAATTTGGGTGAATCAAACATACAAACAGCCTGCAACAATAAGAAGCACATGTGCAAAATTTCAGCTTGCTAGCTTCAATACCCGCCGAGTAAAACGCGTCGCAACAGACAGACAGACAGACAGACGGACATGCTCCAATCGACTCCCCAAGTCATGCTGATCATATATGTATACTTTTTGTATGGTCGGAGATGCTTCCTTTAATGCATTAGAAACTTAATGACAAAGTTACGAGACCGAGTTCTAATCGTGCGAATAGCACATGTACAGACCTAGACGGCACGCAAAAGCCAAAATATTCAATTTCATATTTTTTGTTGGGGAGGGAGGGGTAGACGGGTCGGACCTGACACATCTTTATTACCTTGTCAAGACATCCAACGGCTACCATTTGATATTAATTTGAAGTTTTTCGTGACATTCTATAAAAGATATGACTGAATATAACTTTGTAGGGGAAGTAGGGGTAGGGGTAGTCGGACCTAATCCACTTTCCATCAACTCAAAGTATATGTCAGAATGAGATATTGATCAAAGTTTCAAGTCGATAGCGATATTCTACCGAAAGTTATGGCCGAATTAAAATATCAAGGCGGGGTAGTTTGTATGGGAGGTAGGGGAACCCGTGGTCCGATTTGGCCCATTTTCAATACCGTCCAAGATTTTAGCAAAACAAACATTTGACCAAAATTTCAAACTGCTAGCTTCATTATTTCGGGAGTTATCGTGCTAACAGACAGACACACGGACAGACAGACAGACAGACAGACAGACATGGCTTATTCGATTCAGGGACCGACCCTGATCATTTATGTATATACTTTGCCATACCTCCGGTGGCTCCTTTGAGGTGTTACATAATATCGGCGTAACAAAAACAATATACCCTTTCACTCTATGAGCGAAGGGTATAAAAATTATGGGGAAAATTAATGAAATAACATCCTGTAATCGGAAAGTTAATAATCACACCATCGTTGATATTTGTAGGGAAGATGGCACATTAACAGCGGATAGAAAAGAAATAGCTGATATATTGAATAATCATTTTAGTACTGTTGGTGAGAGACTTTCAAGTGGCACCGATCCGATCCGTAATAATGTTTTTTTCTGACGATATAAGCACATCCGATACACTTACTTTTCACATGTTCCCTATAATATAATGAAATACTTCACCATATAAAAAGTCTAGATTGCCAAAAGTCCCCAGGTAAAGACGGGTTTAGCGCTCGATTTTTGAAAATTACAGCTGTCCATGTCGCGTTACCCTTGGTTCATTGTATTAATTGTTGCATAAGACAAGGCATTTTTACATCAAAATTAAAAACAGCAATAGTTATACCGTTGTACAAAAGGGGCGACAAGTCCGATCCAAATAATTACAGACCGATTTCTCTAATATCTATACTATCAAAATTGTTCGAAAATGCATTAAATCTAGACTTGAAAATTTTCTTAAACAAAACAGTATATTGGCTGCCAACCAATATGGTTTCTCTTCTGGTTCGAACACTTCCGATGCCCTCTATGATGTGACTGAATACATTGCGAAAGCACTAAATAAAAATGAAAAGCCCTTAGGAGTATTTTTGGACTTACAAAAAGCGTTTGACACAGTGAACCATAGCTTATTACTAATGAAACTGGAAAAGTTGGGGGTTAAAAACCAAGAATTTGCATTGTTTCAATCGTATTTAAAAGACAGAAAACAAGTTGTTAGAGTCAAAGGTCAAATAAGCTCTCTAAAATCCGTTAAGTGTGGAGTTCCTCAAGGGACAGTTTTGGGGCCCATACTATTCCTTATATACATAAACGATCTGTGCAACATGGAAAACGAAATTAAATCTCATATTGTCTCATTTGCCGATGATACGGTGCTTCTTTTTAAAAGTTTAAGTTGGGAGGAAACAATAAAAACGGCAAATGAAGGTTTAGTGGCAGTAGCTGATTGGTTGACTAACCAGAAACTGCACCTAAACCTCCATAAAACAAAATGCATGCACTTTGAAAACTCGCCTGCACCAGTATCTAGAGACAATTCTGTAATTTGCGTTAAAGATTTTATTGTAGAAAAAGTCAGTGAAATTAAGTACCTAGGTGTAACTATTGATCCAGCTTTAAAATGGGATTCACACATCATCCAAATTTGCAAAAAATTGAGGAAAACACTGTACATGTTTCATTTGTTGCGATACGTGGTAAGCGTGAACATTTTAAGAAATGTGTACTTTGCGATTTTTCAAAGTGTAGCACAATATGGCATAATCTCGTGGGGATCAACTTACACAACTTCACTTTCACCTCTCAACAATCTTCAAAGTCTCATTGTGAAAATATGTTTAAATCGAAGTAAGTTTTCATCTACAACCCAGGCTTTTGCTATGCTTAAGGTTATGAACATCAGACAACTATATGCATATACATTATATAAGTACGTGTATCAAAATCGTTCAAAATTTGCAATACATTCTACAGGATATCTCACTCGTCAAACAAACACATTGTCAGTTATTAAATGCAGGATAAGTGTCATGCAAAAACATGCTAGCGCATTAGGCCCAAAAGCTTTTAATTTATTGCAGCCAAGTATTAAAGATAGATTGTCAGATACAAATTCTAAAAAAATATTAAAAGAATTCGTTTTTACTACTCCAAATATATTTGAAGAAATTACAAAGATCCTCCAATAATTACTTTTTGTGTACATGAATTTTTATTGTTAAAAAAAATGAAATTTATTTTATTCTTACAACTATATTTACCTATTAACAATCACTATTTTTCAGCTCTCACGCTCAAGCCCTTTACGCCTGCCGTCCATTACCTGCTTCGACCGGCGCGGCGCTCCCGCGTTTAAAGCTTTTCCGAATTTTAATGGTGTAACCAAGCAAAATATGGCGTAACTATGCAAAATAAACAAAAATTCCATTCAATACAATGGAAAAGCTTTCTGAATATTGTGTGTGCTTAAACCTTTTACTAGTAAAAGCTTTTTTTCGCACATTTTGTGAAAGCTTTGCCGCTGGAGCGCCGCGCCGCTCAAGTTTACGCTTGCAGTGGACGAGAGCCCTAAGGCTTTTGTGAGTTGCAATGTATTCCAATTTGTTTTTTATTTTGAAATGTCCAAATTATTACAAATGTAATTGAATATTGCAATAAAGTATAATAATAATAATAATAACATATAGGACACGAAGTACACCCCGGTATCGAATCATTTTAAATGGACTAGGCAATGGTTAGCCACCGATTCGACACGGCCGCGTTTCTGACTATGTGTCAGAGAACGTGTTCAAACTAAGCAACAAGTTTTGAGCATGCTACATCCACCGCCCAACAACAATGTTTTTGTTACTTTGTTTGAACACGTTCTCTGACACATAGTTAGAAACGCGGCCGTGTCGAATCGGTGGCTAGCCATTGCCTAGTCCATTTAAAATGATTCGATACCAGGGTGTATTTCGTGTCCTATATCCTTCAAGCGGGCGTGCAAATTTTGTGACATAACCGGGCGCGCGGCGGTAATTTGCCGCCCTCGTATTATCCCCTCCATTTGCACTCAACCGTAACTTCCATTCTCATAATTATGGTAAATTAAAAGAAGAACATGTCTCAAATAAGTTACTATTATAACTATTATCTGGTGAACAATAAAACAATTTCTGCAGTTTCAGCGAAGCACGTCACTTCAGTGATATTACACAGAGTACACACATTTTAAACAATTATATACCATCCCCGAACGTTTGATGACCGCGGGAAAGGTATGGAAGGTAAAATTTGCGCAACATTTTATTGTATCGTATGTATAACAGTATGACTTATGAATACATACTTCTCCCACCTCGATCCGGCCAACGGTAGAAAAGCTATGCGTGTTTATATGATCAGGGCGGTAACTTACCGCCCGCGCGCCCGCTTGAATGATATAAGAGGATCGTACACCTTTGCCTGGTTGAGTCCGGTAATGCCTCTCCTGGTATTACATGACGCGCTGCATACGTAGCTCCTGATGATAATTGCAGCGCGCCATGTAATACTAGTTCCAAACCGACTCGAAATGCATTATGTGTGCCGCAACTCGCTGGAGTATGCATACTTGTGCTGTCCCACTATGGGCAAACTGGACGGTGGATAACTAAAACATTTTTTGAGCATGCTACATCCACCGTCCAATAACAATGTTTTTGTTGCTTTGTCCGATTGATAAATTTGCCACAGTTCGTAAGAAAGGGAAAAATATTAAAAAACCTCCAGTTGGTGACGATATTCCCAAAAAGAGCGATAATAATAATAGGCGACACAAAATCTTCGGTATCGATCAAGCTAATGATTCTCTTCGAAGTGTCCCCAGTTTTATGGTATTCCATGTTTCTAAGCTACATGCTTCGGTGAAAGCAGACGACTTAAAGGAATATGCAATGAAAAAGCTTAATTTAACAGATGACAGCTTTCTTTCGGTATATCCTCTGATAAAAAAAGATTGTGATATGTGAGAGCACGGTCTTGTCGGAACTCGTACGGGACTTACGCGGCGCCGTTTCATGCCTATCAGTTTCGAACTCTCCGTCTCAGCAGGAGAAGCCTGTCGCTAACCAACACAATTCCGCTCCCAACACAATCCAGCAGATACTGCAAAACCATCGACGCCGCCGCCCCATTACAAAATGCCGATCGACTCGACACTGACGAGCACGAGACTCTCATGTCAATGCCGAACGCATCAAACGTGATGATGCACTGCCATCTAGATAGACAGGCCGAACTGCAGAAATTTGTTCGTCCACGAGTGGACAAAGTGCGTTCGTGACCAGTGACAGATGACATTTCTAAAGCTCACAAACTCCAGTGCTTCGGAACCCAAAAGTTTCAATGTGCCGAGCGTTTATTACGGGTATGGTTTGCTTTAGTGTGTATTTAATGTGCAAGTGGTAAAATAGTATACATTAACATCGTACTTACCATATTTATCTCAAAAATCAACGCACTGGCATGTGTATATCATAGCAAGTCACACGAAATGACAGGCTGACAGCCACTGATATTTGGTTTGTGGACAATTTGTGGATTGTACTGAGCGGTACTTTGGCAGTACTAAGCGCGGACCATGACTCACCATGGCAGTACTTGTGTTGCATGACGACTGACAGATCAGCTGATAATCCGGCCTGTCTATCTAGATGGCAGTGGATGATGCCACCATCTCAAATCCAGCCGCCGCCAAACGCGATAATGCCCTCACTTCAACAGCAACCGTCTGACTCAGCGATCCCATACCCGCCGCTTTCTGCATCAAACGCTATGATGCTACCCAGCTGTTCACATCAAACGGTCACGCCAAACGTAGTGATGTTATCGAAACCAAATCTTACATCACCACAGCCGAATTTAACAGCCGATACAATGATCCAGAACGGGCTCCAAACGTTGTCGTTTCATAATACAGCACAAATGCCACCTGCACCTGCAACAGCGCGCGTTAGTGGTCGTATGCTAACAGTGCGTGAAGTAAGCGAGATGCTGCCCGAATTTGACCCGACATCCGCGACATCGCTCACGTCAGGACAGTTTGTTAATCGAATTAACATGCTGAAAAATACATTCGCCTGAGAAGACGACCTAATTCTGTTAGCCACACCATGCAAATTAAAGAGCACCGCAAAACTTTGGTATGACAGCGATCCAACTGCACACTCATCATGGCGATCACTCGCAAGTGATCTCGAGAGGAGCTTCCCCGACTCTATGGAATAAAGTACAGCACTTGCGAAATTGATTGCATCCACTAGACACTAAGTGGAATCCATCGAAGCGTTCTTCCACCGCATGTGTGCTATAGCTCGGCGGGGCAATGTGAGTGAAAGAGTAACGACAAAATACATTAAGGCGCTACATTAAGGCGCGTTTAGATGGCATCAAACTTGTTTGCATCCAACTTTTCCCTCAAACTTATCCAAATTGGAAGGCTGTTTACACGTACGATATTCTCTCAAACAAATCCTATCCAACTTGTCGGCCGTGTAAACAGTAGTTGAAAGTTGGAGCGGTCGTAAAACTTTATCAGTTTTTGCAATACGTATTAGTTCAGGAAAAATATATTTGCTTTTTCTTTTATTTTTTTCGTGAATATTTTAAACATTGAAGGAAACATGCCCGAATGAGTATACAGCGTGCTCCAAAAGTCAACGGAACGCCAGAATTGGATGATAGCGCACCGATATTGCTAATCAGGCGCATTAATTCTTTATTATTAGAAAGTATATTTATATTTCGATTGGACTATAAACAATGCATCTCAAACAAGTTATCCAACTTCTGTTTTCACGGTGGATTTGTTAGAATGCTCGTTCCACTTCAAACTTGTTGTCCACCAACTTCTGTTTACACGATGGATTTGGTGTCAAACTTGTTTGAATGCTCAAAAGTTGGACGACAAATCCATCGTAAAAACAGCGCTCTAGGAAAAATCTGCGACATACAGCACTGCAGAATTCGATTGCTTGTATGGATTTTACCACTACAGAACTCCTCGTAGCTATACAGCGATTCTTTACAAACAGCCAAAATTCTCAGCAAGAGCGCCACGACAGCAATGCAAGAAGACCGCAGGAGAATTCCGCTCGTACCAGTAGTAACGATCCGGGAGCGGGCACACAGAATAACGCCAATGGTGCTAAACCGCGGAGAGAACCTCTTGCTACAATTACTGGGGTAGCGGACACATAGCGATCAACTGCACACACCCCAAAGAAAGGAACGTTATGAAAATTGCAATCGTACGACTTACACGACCTCTCATTGTCCTGACAAAACGAAGCAAGCGAATGTTCGCAGAATATACATAACGACGAGTCCGAGCCCAAGTGTGTGCCACAAACGGATAATGGTAAATAATAGCCATGTGGACGCATTTATTGACTCAGGGAGCGATCGCTCCTTGATTGGACTGAATACAACACGAGATCTGTGTAACATAATCGAGGGCGACAAAATTGTTTTGAAAGGATTCGCCGGAGGGACAACTGAAAGTAGCCAACACGTCGTCGCCAGAATCACCACAGATGAATGCAGCCAGACAGCTAAATTGGTAGTTGTACTCGATAATTTGATTCCGTCGCCCGTATTACTAGGTCGTGATATTTTATATGGTGCCGATAATCAGCTGATCATGACATCTTTAACGTGCCGAATGGAGAAGACCGATTCGAGTAATATCCACATCTGATGCGAAGTCGACGATACTGATCGCGAAGAGTTGCACCGTATCATTCGCGAATATTCAGAATGTTTCGCGGATAATATTTCGGAATTAAGTCGATGTCGAAATTCACGAATGAAAATGGACGTGAACTCGAATAGAATCATAAATCAAAAACCATACAAGATCCCATTCCCAAAACGAGTAACCGTCAGCGGAATCGTCAATGATTTGCTTCGGGAAGGAATCATTCGTCGCAGCGATTCCGAATTTTCATCACCAATCGTTTTGGTTAAGAAATCAAACGGTGAAGACAGATTATGCGTCGACTATCGTTTGCTCAATTCAATAACGGTCAAACAGCCATATCCGATGCCATCCGTCGACGAACAGCTCGCAATGATCTCTGGAAATAAATTCTTTAGTACTTTGGACCTAGTGGCCGGCTACTATCAAATCCCCATGGAGGAAGAGTCGAAAAAGTATACCGCCTTCGTAACACATGATGGGGTGTTCGAGTTTAACGTGATCCCATTTGGGTTGGCCAATGGACCCGCAGTGTTTCAGTAGGCCATCGCACCAATAATTCGAAGAATGAAACCAGGTGAAGCTATACCATATGTCGACGAGGTTATTATACCCAGCCGAACAATCCGTGAAGGTCTTCAACGACTCCGTTCCTTTGTTGCTCTATTGAAGGAAGCGGGGCTAACTCTACGGTTGTCTAAATGCAATTTTCTCGCACGGGAAACAACATTTTTGGGACACCGGATAGCTGGAGATTTGTTGAAGCCGGGTTTGGAAAAGACGCTAGCCATCGAAAAGTTTCCAACTCCGACTAAGGTGACCGAGGTAAGACGGTTCCTCGGATTAACAGGATTCTTTCGGAAGTTCATCCGCGACTACGCAATCGTTGCCCGACCACTCACCGCATTGCTGAAGACGACAGGTAACCCAACATTTTCTTGGAAGGATGTGCATGAAGCCGCATTCGAAAACCTGAAACGAGCTTTAACCAACGAACCAGTCCTAACCATGTACGATCCGAACAAGAGCAACGAACTCCACACGGACGCTAGTTCTAAGGGGCTCGCAGGAGTACTCATGCAGGAGACCGAAGGTGGGGTATGGAAGCCAGTGTTTTTCTTCAGCCGCCAATGCAACGAAAGGGAGAAGAACTACCACAGCTTTGAACTCGAAGTTCTCGCAATAGTCGAAGCGCTTGACCGATTCCGACTCTACCTATTGGGGAAGGAACTTCGAATTATCACAGACTGCGCCGCTGTTAGCACAATGAGGATGTCGAATCTGATGATACCAAGAGTGGCTAGATGGCTCCTTAGATTGCAAGAATACGACTATGAGATTGCACACCGTCCGGGAAGTGCAATGCCACACGTTGATGCGCTCAGCCGCTCACCTGTCGAAAAACCGAGTGAAGCAGTCAACGTAGCCGATAACATGATGCGTATCGAAGTCGAATCATCAACGGAACCCTCCCATGACGAATTTTCTGAATCCGCCGACAAGGTCGAACTTAGGAAACTAGGTCAGGCCAATACCGTCGCAAACAACATGTCGCTGCTAATCGAAGCCGAAACCGGAGATTGGGTCGCCGCGATGCAAGCCAGTGATGCGGAAATCAGAGGAATCATCGGCGTTATTCAAGGAGAAAAAAAACAGAAACAATTGAAAAAAGAATATGCGATCAGGGAAGGACCAGTGGCGGCTCTTCAGGTGAAGTAGGTGAAGAGCCCCTTCACTACAAAATATAATATGAAAATTTCCTCTAATACTATTATTTTAAAAATATTAAAAACTAGCTTCTAACAATAAAAAACTCCTCAATAAATCATCAATGAAAAACCATAATCGAAATGTACATAAAATACATATTTTGTATATCACAAACCGAAATTTTTTTACTTCAAATTCTGTGCCCTTGCACAGCAAAATTTTTCCTATCCATAGAATGATTAACAAGTGAAGAGGTAATCGTGTCACAGCTCCACGTGCCACGTCTGCACTTGATATACACGATTCTACTGCAACAATGTATTCAGCACGAAATGTGTACACTGGATTTTCTTAGCAAGTGAATAGCTTTTTGCCTGGTATGTACCTCATCTTCACTTCCGTATCGTATGCGATTCTTTGCGATTTCTCTTGTGTTTTTAGTTGATGCAGAATTTAATTTGTGGATATTTTGGAAATTGATAAATTGTTTTGGATGTACAAATTTGTTCGGTTGAGTTATACAAGTCAATCAAATGACAAAGACAGTATTTTGCCTTTGTAAAACAAAAGGTTTGATAATATCATTAACATTATATCGATCCTTGTTTTTAATGGTCACTTCACCTACTTTTGGAGCCACGAGCCGCCACTGGGAAGGACGACTATTTAGGATAGTTGACGGTCAGGAGAAATTTGTGGTACCGCAATACGATGGAGAATCGTTAAGTTATATCACGATGACATGGGTCACTTCAGCGTCGAGAAGACTATAAATCGGATTCGACAGCGATTCTGGTTTGCGAGAATATGCTCAACTATGTTAAAGCGTACATTACATCATGTTTGCAGTGATGTTATAACAAAACGGGTACCGGCAAACCTGAAGGTCAACTACACTGCTATGATGTCGACCCTGTACCGTTCCGAACCTTGCACTTGGATCATCTTGGACCCTTCCCGCGAAGTACGAAGGGAAATACGCACATTATCGCCGCCTCGGATCCATTCAGCAAATACGTTATCCTCAAAGCGGTTCGGACAACGAAAACTCGACTCGTTCTTGAAATGTTGAACGAACTGACCACTTTCTTTCTGACCACTTTCTTACCATGCCGTCTCATTACAGATCGAGGAACTACCTACACGTCAGCCGAATTCGAAACGCACTGTAAAAATAAATCAGATCGCTCATACAAAAACCGCTGTCCGCACACCGAAAGCGAATGGTCAAGTGGAAAGGGTGAACAAGAACATTCTTAGTTTCTTACGAACATTGACAACCGATCGGCGAGGCTGGGATAAATTACTTAAACCCCTTCAATGGAGCATAAACTCAATGAAGAGCTCAACGACGAGGTACAGCCCTAATGAAATAGTTTTCGATTTCCCCCTTAGGGATATGATCCACAACCATTTAGTTTTGGCCCTAATTGATGACGAATCACCCCAGCCGGAGGGTGAGACAAAAACGTTGTTAATAACACAAAAACGAGAAGCAGCCGCACTGAATATCATCGCAGAACGTAACCGTTGGAAGGCTATGAATGCAGCGGGAGATTTAGTCTTAATCGAAAATGCATTGGCCTCTACAGGAGAATCAAGGAAGCTCGAACCAAAGTACCGAGGACCGTATCGGATCAAGAAGGCGGTCAGGTTCGACCGATACGTAATAGAAGGCTTGCCGAAGGAAGGCCGCTCTAATAGAGAATTTACGTCGGTCTTCTCGAGCGACAAGTTGAAACCCTGGTGTGTGCCACACCCAGAAATAGACGAGGCCGATGAAGACGAAGATGAGGAGCAGGGACGTAGCCAGGGGAGGGGTCCATGGGGTCCGGACCCCTCCCGAAATGTTTTCAATGGGCTTTGAAATTTTAGTGATGATAACATAAAAACTGTTATAATGAACATGTCAAAACGTTCGTGTAGCTGGATATACTTTTTCTAAGGGATATTGGCTATGAATCACGTTGGAAGCGATAGCTGCAAAAAAGTCAGCGTGTGTTAGAAATTAAATTAGGAATGAGTTTATTTGAGTCACCGCGCAGTTAACATTAGATTTTCTTGTCCTAATTGGCTCTATCAATAAATTACCCAGTTTTGGAAAGTAACCTCTTCTCTCAGTTCTCTCACAGCTAATTTAATTTAGATATGCTAAAGTTGTTCCTTTGTCAGTGATAAATTTTGTTAAATTTCTACAATGCCCGCAGGACAAAACCGAGAAAACCTACATTGAATCCGATTTTGCTGAAAGTATAGGTTTTCAAGAACAGCCTCATGTTTTATCACTCAAGGTGTTTGATCGACCGCTGTTCTTTCTAACCAACTGAAATGAAAACGTTATGTATGTTAATTTTGCGCTGATATAATTTTCTTCCAATTGGTTTAGTTCTCAAGTCTCCAAGTTTTTCCCCTCTGATTAATTGAAAAAAAAACCAATATTCTAAAAAAATATATAAAATAATTTAACATTTTTAATGACACTAGCCACCAGATGATTTTTCTCCGATTTGTTTAAAGAAATTTGCGTAGAAAAAAAATAAGGTATCCACTTTCATTGCTTATTTAACCAATCACTCTATTCTCAACACTGGAATTTAAGCTATGTCTTGCCTCGTGCCAACACTTAAAAATGGCGACAAAGCTGAGACTGAAAATTATCTCCGAACTAGCAATCCTTCAATTATTTGAACTGGAGGATGACCAGGGTTACATCCTTTACACCTCTAGTTCGACCACTAATAATTTTGGTTTTTCAGAGGTAAATCTACTACTACAAATCTTATATCAAAATTACACCTTAAAGTCTCTCAAAAATTTGTCCCACTTTACCAAACCGATTTATAAATTTAAATATAACTTTTTACTATAGTTTATCTAAAAAACGTTCACTTCGGTGGCCCCTCATTAACAGAATAACCAGACAATACCGTTTCGTGATTGTAACCATAACTTTAACTAGTTCAAATCAATTTCCACCAACATCAGGCATACCTCAGGGATCATATACGTTGATCCACTTTTGTTTTCAAGCGGATGAAATCAATCGGTATACATCGAATAAAAAGGCATGAATGTCAACAATTTTTTTTAGTAATGTATTTTTTCTGTATCATCAAAAACACAGTAAAACAGTTCTTCACTAGCAACACAAAAAAAAAATTGATTTAGAATTAAATTTCTGAAATCGAAATTTGGACCCCTCCCGAAACAAATTCCTGGCTACGTCCCTGATGAGGAGGACGACGATGAACTCGGGACGCGTTCAAATTCAGGATTGGCCGAGCTGTGAGAGCACACACACACAAACAACATAGTGGGTACATTTTGAGCGACAGAGACCCGCGACAGTCAGTCGATATCCGTCCGCGTAACATATTGTATCGAACGAATAATAAAGTATTCAATTTGTTAGCATACCGGCGTTTTTATACCCTTCACTCGTAGAGTAAAGGGTATATTAACTTTGTCATGAAGTTTGTAACGCATTGAAGGAAGCATCTCCGACCATATAAAATATGTATATATATGATCAGCATGACGAGCTGAGTCGATTGGGCGATGTCCGTCTGTCTGTCTGTCCGTCTGTCCGTCTGTTGCTACGCGTTTTACTCGGCCAGTTTAAAAGCTATCGAGCTGAAATTTTGCACACATGTTTCTTTTTATTGCAGGCAGTTTGTATGTTTGAATCGCTAAAATGGGACCGTGAGGTCATGGGGCTGCCATACAAACCTGACCCCGCCAATTTGGTTTTTCTAAGAAAAACTTGTTCATGTGTTTACTAATTTCAACGAAATTTCACACAAATGTGTTTCTATTGATAACACAAAACATATGTAAGAATGGATCAAATCGGACCATGGGGTCATGGGGCTGCCATACAAACCTAACCCCCCAAATTAGGTTCTTCTAAGAAAAACTTTTTCATTTGTGCACCAATTTGAACCAAATTTCACACAAATGTGTTTCTATTGATGCCACAAAATATATGTAAGAATAAATAGAATCAGACTGTGGGGTCATGGGGCTGTCATACAAACCCAGCCCCCAAATTGAGTTTTTCTAAGAAAATTTTTTTATTTCTCCACCAATTTCAATCAAACCTCATAAAAGTGCATTTCATTTGATGCCACAAAACATGTGTAAAAATGAATGGAATCGGACGATGGTGTCATGGGGCTATCATACAAAACCAACCCCCTAAATTGAGTTCTTCTACGAACAACTTTTTTATTTGTGCACCACTTTCAACCAAAACTCGTAAAAGTGCACTTCAATTGATGCCATAAATAATCGGACTATGGAGTCATGGGGCTGCCATACAAGCCCAACCTCCCCATTTTGGATCTTCTAAGAAACATTTTTTCTACACCAATTTAAAAAATCTCAATGCGTCTTTATCAAAACAAAAAAAAAAGTAAAACAAATGGAATCGTACTATGGGGCCATGCTCCCGCATCCCCCCAATAAAGTTTTCTGGGTTATTTTTTTTTATTTTACCACTTATTCCAACCAAACCTCACACAAATATTGTTTTATCGACGCCACAGAATTTGTCAGTATCAAATATTATACGAAAACAGAAGGAAAAGAATGGGGAAGGATTAAATACAAGTCATAGGTTTGCCCCAAAAAACTTTTAGCCCGAGGAGAGTGAAGGGTATTCAAATTTCGGCCGCGCCCGAAATTAGCCTCGGTCTCGTTTTATTCCGCGTCCACTCCGTTCGTCAAATCAACCGCGTCGTTCTCGACAGATATATGCAAATTAGTTTCAATCAGTGTTGGTTTAAAATTTCCTCATGAATATTCTAAGCAAGTGTTTTGTGCCAACTTCTGGCCCAAGGACGTCAACATATCACCATTCAATTTTTGAAAAAAGAACAAACGCCAAGACAGTGCCCAGCAGAACACATAATTGCCAATTATTTTTTTTTCGTTCTATTATCAGAATGTTGGTGGTCTTCGTTCAAGAACAAATGACCTTGCAGCTTCACAAGAAGATTATGCTGCCATTTGCTTAACCGAAACTTGGCTTCACACAGACATTCCAAATGAAGAACTTTTCATAAGAGACTATGATGACTATCGTCGCGACGCGACCGTTATGAGGCATCGACTAAGAGAGAAGGTGGTGTTTTTTTTGGTAGCTATCAAAACAACATTCCCATCTCATGAAGTTGAGCTTTTTCATAAGGACGTGGAACAGATATGTGTTTCTATTAATGTTTATCGTAGCGAAAAGATATATATTTTTAATAGCTATTTACCACCTTTGAGTTCAGTTGATTTTTATAAAAAACATGTTGATAATATCTCCAAATTATTATTTGAATCTTTTGAGGAAAAAGACAAATTGATCGTCGTTGGGGATTTCAATCTCGGTAATATAAGTTGGTACTGGAACGACGATGAGAAAAAAATGCTGCCGCGTGATTTACATCTCGAGTGTAAATCTGTTCTAACAGATTGTTTATTTGCAATGGATTGGTAGAATTTTAGATCTAATTTTTGTTAGTACTGGCTTGAATGCTTCTGTAATTAAAGTAGATAAACCATTTTTGCCCAATTCAATGCATCACAATGCTCTTCTTCTTGAGTTTGATTTTCATGATTACATTGAAGAAGAGACAGAAGTTACTCCTACTAGAGATTTTCGAAAAGCTCAATTTGCAAAATTAAATTTAATATTTTTTAATATAGATTGGGCTTCAGTTATATCGAATATTCTTAATCTTGATGAAAGTTATACAAATTTTAAATCAATTTTATTGGAAGCTATTCACAAGTACGTTCCTGTAAAAAAGAAAAAAAAAGAAATCATAGAAATGAATGCTAACACTAATGAAAGCCACAATGCATTGGTCCCTCGGATAGCTCAGGAGGACCTTAGGAGTGCTCTTGAGATTTCTGAGGATGACCTGTTGGGAGCTATGCTGATGTTTCACGCCGGACCTAATAACATTCCAAATATTTTTTTGAAGAACTGCATGCAATCGTTATGCAGCCCTTTAGCCCCTTATTTTTAATTTATCCTTGTCTTCTGGTGTTTTGCTTGATGAATGGAAAGTTTCATACATGACGCCTGTTCACAAAAAGGGTCCGAAACATCTTATAGATAACTATAGACCCATATAGCTAAATTATCAGCAATACCGAAGTTGTTTGAAATGTTTATTAAAAATAAAATATATGTTTTAATAAGCCGTTTAATATCGCCTTATTATCATGGATTCCTTCAAGGAAAATCAACTACAACAAATTTGGTATCATTCACCAAATTTGTTGCAGATAGTATTGAGCAGGGAATGCAGGTATATGTGGTTTATACCGATTTATCGAAGGCTTTCGATAGAGTAGATCATAATATCTTACTTAAGAAACTAGAAAATTTAGGTATACAGTCCGTTTTTCTTAGCTGCGTGAAATCTTATCTAACGGATAGGACTCAGTTGGTAAAGATAAATGGCTGTACATAGCGCTCTGTCATAAACTGTTTTCAGGAGTTCCACTTTTTTTTTTTTAAGTACTCCTTAACAGGTAGTGTTCTTGAAAGGGTTGCCGAAATATCAGATCTTGGCATAATGTTCGACCATGATCTTTCATTTCGACAAAACATTGATTACCTTATTTCAAAACCGAGTAGTATGTTAGGATTTGTTAAACGTATCGCGCGTGAATTTATTGATCCTTTTACTTTAAAAATATTGTATATAGTGCAGTCATATTAGCATTATTTTTGTTGTTTTTAAATCAGTGAGCTCCCAGGAATCTACAACAGATTTTGCTAAAAAAAAATTTTGATCGGAAAGGTCCCAAAAAGGACAAAAAAAGACGTCCTCTTTGATATGACACTCCACATGCCCACGTTCGATCCAGGTGTGAAATTAGTGTCCTTTTATGTCCTTTTTCAGAGTTTTCCGATCAACTTTTTTCATAGCAAATTTAATGGTAGAATCTCCAGCTATTATAGATTCCGAAAAGTGATAAAAGTAAGGACAACTTGAATAATTTTCGTAGTTACGGCTTTGGAAAGAAACACGGGAAACTCGAAAATTTTCCATTTAAGCTCGATTTATTCCTTTGAGGGTCCTTGAAACAGGAAACAAACACCGGATATGTAATGTACTCGACGTCCCCTTTGATATGATACCCCGCATGCCGACCTCCGGTCAAGGATTAAATATTATCCTTTTTTGTCCTTTTTGGGACCTTTTCGATCAACATTTTTTTTAGCAAAATCAGTTGTAGATTTCTGGGAGCCCACTGATTCAAAAACAACAAAAATTAGCCTTACTCTATTTTTTTCTATTTGGAGGCCTGAATTGGGATATTTTGACTGCACTAATACAGCTTTCGTTCGTTCGCATCTGGAGTATTGTTCTATTGTGTGGAATCCATTCTATAAGGTTCATATCGAGCGTATAGAAAGAATTTAACACTATTTTACACGGTTTGCCATTTATCAAATTGGTTGGCCAGAATATAAAACTCGCTGTTCCTTATTGGGTTTACAAGCTTTATATTATAGAATAACTTTTTTAAACGCTATGTTCATTCGAGATCTGTTTTGCTCTCATATTGTCTTAAAAGATATGTACATATATTAAATAACTTTGAAGTCAAAAGTATTTCTCACAATTTACGGCGGAACAACCTTCTTGTCCAGCCTTATCATAGAGTAAATTATAGTCTTAACGAACCAATTACAAAGTCAATAATTCTTTATAATAGTTTGAAGGACTTAGGCCTGTATTTATGAACATACCTTAACTCAAGGAGACATTGAGTCAGGATGCCGAATTAAAAAAAAATATACATACATACACTGCGCGACAAATGCTTAGGTTCACACATATTTCCTTCCAGGAAATGGTAAAAAAAAGTTTACCGGTTCAAGAAATGTTATTTTCGAAACTATTAAATATCACAAATAAAATGGATGGACTGAGGCCCTACAGGACATTCTCCTTAAATTACACTAATTGATTTCATTCAAAGAGTCTTTTTCCACTGCGACAATTGCTTAGGTTCAGGGACGATTTCACCGTTATATTTAATGTTTTCGCTGAAAAATATTTCAGAAAAGTGTCAAGCAGAAGAAATACAAAAAAAAAAACAAGAGAATTTTTTGTTATTTAATAAAGTGTATTTCCGCCATTTTTATTTATAATTTTATAAAGCCTTCAAGGTAGGGAATTGTGTAAAGAATGCAGCACGGATAGCGGTATTTTAGACCGAGCTGTCTTAATTCCATGAATTAACTCTTCTTTAGGGTTTTACTGTTTACCACTACTGTAAACCTCCCGAACAAGCCACCCCCAAATGTTTTCTAATGGGTTAATGTCAGGGGAGTTGGGCACCCGGTCTAACAAAGTCACATTTTCCTCCAAAATAAACGATTTAACTACCCTCGCTCTATGAATTGGGGCAAGATCATGTTGCAATATCCAAGGGTCGCCTTCGTCCATGACATTTATCTTAGGGATATCCTCTTCTAAGAGCGGTTTATAAGATGAACTCGTTTGGCGACCTTGTAGGATGACCAAGACGATAGTTCCATGATATGATATGGCTCCCCATACCATAACGGAACCTATTCGGGAGTGATGGCGTGACAGGTACATAGGTTCCTTCCTAATATCATGATAATAGTAAGAGAACCCATCTGGACCGTCCACACAAAACCGTTTTTCATCCGTAAATATTACCTCTCCATTGCGATGTCCAGCTCATGAATCTTGAGGCGAATTCCAGGCGCTGTAGGCGATGCTGCAGGGTTAAGGCTGGTTTTTTCTTTAACCATAAACGTTTCAAACAAGAAGAAGATCTAAGAACTCGATGGATGGTCCTCACAATTGTTGATAACCCCAAATTCTCCCCATGCTTACGCTCAGTAAGGGACGAATTCGAGGCTTATCTTAAGAGACGTCGCCGTAATGCACCGGAAATCGCTATTTTTCTGCCTCCTGCGTATCGTCGGCCATAATTTTCACTATCTCGTATAAAATTACTTGCAACGTTCGAGCTCCGCTGAATCCATATTGCCATTTGTCCATTTGAATATCCTTCTTGCTTTAGTATGGAAATTGTCGCCTTTTCCTCGGCAGAAAGTTGCTTTCCTTTTGACATTATCCACTACACGACTCACAGAGTATAACGCGAAAAAAATGGTCACAGAAACACTTCTCACCAGGACGAGATAACTCTTTAAAGTAAGTGAACCTATACAATTGTCGCAGTGGAAATTGCGATTTTCATTTTAAAAAATTCCGTTAGCTATGCGAGTTGCTTGATAGAGTTGCAATATTTATTAAAATAACCGTTAATTGAGAGAGCATTATTTAAAAATTATTTCTGATCAGAGTACATAGAAATTATATAATTTTAAAGGAAAATATCCATGAACCTAAGCATTTGTCGCGCAGTGTATGTCATTTCCCATAGTTTTTCATAGAAATCGTTTATATTCAGGAGTCAATGCATCCTTGATTTAAGGCGAAACTCAAGGAGACCTTAAGTTTTCAATAGACTTGAAATATAATATTTCAAGGTAGGTGGGTAGCTACCTTGACTTCAAGGCTTCAAGTGAGGTTGACTATAGAAAATTTCAAGGTCTCCTTGAGTTTCTCCTTAAATCAAGGATGCATTGACTCGTGGATATAAGTGATTTCTATGAAAAAGTATGGGAAATGACATTTTTTTTTTAACTTCGGCATCCTTGACTTAAGGTCAAGGTATGTTCATAAATACGGGTCTTAGTTAATTTTAATTGCACTAATAAATTAATTTTTAAAAGAAATATTAGTTTGATAAATTTCCTTATTAATTTATTTTCTTGTTTTAGATTTTATTTTATCGATCTGCTAGAATTTACACTCGATTGATTGATTAGTCGCTTACGTACGCATAGTTAGTAAAGTGATGCCGAGAAGCCCTGTCCGGTAGCTAAGCTTCTGTGAGGCAAAAAAAGAAAGAAAATAACTTAAATATATTCAAAGAAGAATACAATATTTGGTCGGCAAAAATTTAAGATCTCATCTTAACATATGGGAAAATTAGTCCTGACCGATTGGAGGTCCGAAACCTTGAAAAAAAGGGGTAAAGGAGGTGATTTAGCAATTTTTTCAAAAACAGCAAAACATACTGAAAAATGGTCTGAGATCGAATAAAACTACATACATTTTCTTTGCAATGATATACATATATCTAATACAGTCGAATTTTATTGGAAAATTCGACGCTGGACTAAAAAATAAATTAGAATATTTTAATTTTAGACCTTTTTGAAAAGCTCCATAACTCTTGAAGAAACATAAGTTCAGCCATTAAATTTTGTGTGAGTATTCACATTAAGTCGAAGATGACTTTTGCTGAAAATTGAGTCGCTCCGATCAAGGACCCCCATTATCCCCCATTTGAGTTTGGTTAAATTTTTGTTTATCGCTATTGGCTATCTAGGACGATTACAGGCATTTTTCCAATGCCGGAACCTCAACATCTCTGCGTCTAAATCTTCTGCGACTTCTATAATAACCACTTGGTGGGAGAATATTAGATGGGAGATTGATGTACGTATTGGCAACAATTCTGTTCCTACTGTAGCAAGCCCCAAAATTGTAGGGCTTCACCTAGAGAATATGATGACGTCTGCCGCGAAATGCCAGGCGTGGTTTACGAGACCTTGAAAGATAGGTTCAAGGATACAAGCGAGACCCTTACGATGAAGTTACATACCGAGCCGCCATCGCAGCGACCTACACAGAAGAAGTGAATCGGTCCATTGCGAGAATAGGTGCGCACACAGTCCTCTCAGACCAATTTCGCCTGAGGAGATTTGGCTCCCGAGAGCCACCAGAGTAACACTAGCTCAACTTCGGTCGGGCTTTTGTTCACGCCCTAATTCGTACCTTTCTCGCATAAGCCCCAAAAAAAAAACATCTGTCCAAATTGCCATAGTACTCCTCACGATGCGGGTCATTTGTTTCAATGCCCAGCTGCGGCCACTGATCGTACCCCTATATCGCTGTGGGAAAACCCTATCGCGGCAGCTATGTTTTTGTCCCTAGACCTCACGGACGCAAAATTTGACGAACCATAACTCGTACCCACAAAGATGCACAGCGGTTTCACACCTTTCCGCACCGGTATAAGAAGAAGACGAGTACTGTAGATGTAGAACAATGTTGTATTGCGTCACTTTGTATGTATGGGAGGTAACCTTAGTTTTTATCAGATTGAGAAGATTTTCCGTAGGTTGTATAATTTATTTATTTGCTCCAATTTTGGGGGGAGTTATGGACATGCCGTTTTGCAAAATTCAAGTAGGGGGGTAATGGGGGTCCTTGATCGGATTGACTCAATTTTCAGCAAAAGATAATCTTCATCTTAATGTAAATACACAAAATGTCATGGCTGAACTTGAGTTTTTTCAAGAGTTATGGAGCTTTTTAAAAAGGTTTAAAATAAAGATATTCTTTTCTATAACAACAAACTAACTAAGATATTCTTATTTGTTTTTTAGTCTAGCGCCGAATTTTCCAATGTATCATTGCAAAGGAAATTTTATGGAGTTTCTTTTATATTTAGACCATATTTCTGTATCCTTTGTCGTTTCAAAATAATCGCTGAAAAATAAAAAAGACCCCCTTTCTCCCTTTTTCAACGTTGCGGACCCCCAATCGGTCAGGACTTTTTCACATAATCAGGAGGCCATCCCCAACCATGCTCCAAAAATCCAGAGATGTTTTTGATTTTTCCCGCTTGATGGCCATACTTTGAACCATTTTTCTTCGGCTAATAGGCAACTGATCCGGTAGTGAAAAACGCTGTTTAATATTTAGCACCTACTTTGAATGTGTTACTGGCCAGAATTGGTAAAGCACGAGCTTCCTGAGTCATTCTGCTTCATACGAGGATGCCAGATCTTGGCTAACGTTTTCTGCTAAAATGTCATTACATATTCTTTTTCATTGCAAGCCAATGCTCTCGAATATTGTTATTTTTCGGCTGCTATTGCTATTTTTCCTGAAGCCTACTCGATTTTATTTGGTACACGTATACAAATTTAAAACGAATGAATCAAGTAGGCTAAGGGCTCCATTACACAGTCTATTATCATAAATCATTAAGCCTACTCGATTCATTCGGTTTAAATTTTTACAGGTGCACTAAACGAAATCGAACGCTTAAGGATATGATAATATCTATTATCATATAATACATAATGGAGCCCGTAAGGATATAATAATATAAATATGATGATATGACGTAGTGTAACGGAGCCCTAAAACATGACTTTTTGTCGTTATTTTAATCTCATTTCAGTGATGGCGTTGATGTAGACTACATCCCAGCGTCTCGAATAATTGCATCTCATCTGTTTCAATCAAATCGCTCCAACAACTCTTTTTCGCGACTTTTAAATCTTCCATTGGAATTGGGACATATTGAAATAATTTTTCAACATGAAAACAATAATCCAACTGATCCGGAGTGGTTTCCTATTTGCGGGTAAATTTGATTCCTTTGAATATATTTTTATGTAAAGTTTCATCATCAATAAATATGCCCATACTAGTCGAATAAAAAAATATAATATGCTCTTACTTAAAAAATAAATAAAATATTTACGATACCTCTGTGACCAGCAAAATATTCTCGACAACATTTGAGAAATAAAAACATAATAATCATATACAATATTCAGATGGTTATGCTTAAAACCGAAAGAGAGCCAATGCACAATGCATTTCAAATGGATGTCGTCATGCTGACACATATAAAATTACGTCACTTGAAATGCATTTTACTGCTTTCGTCCGATGTTATGCTGCTTTCTTTCTATTTCAAGCATCACCTACAAATATATTTTTTTTTAATTGATAAGCGTAATGTGGAGGATATTTTATGCGAACTAATGTTTCTTGACAATTTTATTCTTAGTTAAATGTTATAGCTATTAATTACTTCTCTTTTCCAGGCATGATTTTAAACCGACAGAGGACACAATGTGGCGAACAGATAGTTGTATAACGAAAAATTTAATGGAAAACATTACGAGGTGCATCTGTCCACTTTCCGGAACGTTTGTTGTTTTGTTGGCGAAAAAAAATCACCCAGTAAGATTTTTTTTTATAACAGTGATATTAATTTACTGAAAGTTTCTAAATTTTTGTTAAATACTCGTATTTTTAAAATTAAAGTAAAATACGAATAAATACATACATCCAAAATAATAAAATCGGTTTCTGCGGCGCACTCAAAGTTGGAGATCGTTTGACACCTCTAATCTACGTATAACCATTTTTACTTAAAGGTCAATTCGGCAAGAAATGTAAAATTGAAACTGTTTCATGTGTGGCACAACTTGACTTGAAATTATTTTTATAATTATCAGAGTGTTAAAATAAAACTCAAAATTTGCATCTTTAATCCATCTTAAGAAATATACTGAGATTCATATAAATTATATTTCGGTTTACCTTGTTGTCGTTGTGCTGTTCTGTCCTGAACTGGATAGCTAAAAACGCCACTATTATTTCACTATAGCTACTGAACAACAAACCCAAATTAAATGAAAAGAAACTAACTTTCTTTATACGTATGTATGTTTATGTACATGTTTCTCTTCGAAAGTCGTCCACAACAACTTTCATAATGAGAAATTTCATAAGTCCGAAACCGCATCCTTTTGGGGTAGATTGTGTGGAAATCCTGAAAGTTTTTACAAGTTTTCCATAGTCCCTTAGCCTTAATGAAATTCCTAATAATCACAGAAAGTGTTACTAATAGAAACTATCTAGTCGGAAAAGACTTCCATTTATCATCTTTAGCACATGGCAAATTACGATTCCAAACAAAGTCTTGGAATCCGATGATCCTGACCCACAGAGAAAAATTAATATCTCTCATAATTGAACATCTATTTTATATCTTGACTTTCTATAGAAAAGTGTATTTGAATAATTTGCTATATCTGTAAATTTTACCATTTTCAAAATGTTGTATATAATAATTATGTATGTATGTCGGATCAAACTGAAGTTGTTTTTGTTATTTTATTTATAGAACTCATCGGTTCGAGCATCATCACGTCCGATATTTGTGATAATTAGTTGTGGATGCTGCTTCCTTCAATCATGCACAGCATTCGTTATTCTAATTCCCATTCTCTACAATCGTAAATGTTGCATAACATTTCTAAAAATGCAATTCTGCACATCCACGTCAACGGTAATGGCAATATTTGTCCTAGGATTCATGAAGCTCTTACCACAAGTAAGTTGAAACTTATTACGTATTTTCCAGGCATCTGTCCCAGACATAGTTTTACGAAAGCTTTCAGAATTACCAATTAAAATATACAAAGAATGCAATTATAAGCTATGAAGCTAACTAACTAAAATATATTTTCTTCTTCCAGGACTGGCATGGAATCATAAGCTCGACCCTTGCTTCTCTAATGTTACTCGGACTCTCCTCGCTCGTAGCAATAGCTCTAGTGGTGCAATCAGATCTTGTTCCGAGAAAGGCACAAATGGCTAACCTTTCTTCCGGGATACAGGGGGCAATTTGTGTCAGTTGGTTATTACCGCTCCTTTTTGCAATATGCTCACCCCTTATATACACGATTGTGGGAAAGTGGCCCCTTAACTGGTGGCTAGAGAATGGCAGTTACGGATTCATTCTTTTTGCAATGGTGGAAATCCTTTTTGTTCTTCTTTTTATCATGCTCTTTGCTGTACTAGTGAGAAAACTTTTATATTTAGCGAGGAAGTATGATAAGCAAAATGCATCATTGTGGCGAAGGTAATATCGATTTTTCTTTTTGAGGCTTACGTTATACGAGTAGTTAATGAAAATCTCACATTTCAGAATTGGACTTTTGTACAGAATTGGTGTTCTAGTCATTCTAAAAGCAGCCACTGATATTTTATTTCTGATATTGCCGAATCAACCGAATAATAGTAGTAGTCTAACCAACTATGTATTTGGTGTACTAAGTATATTACTAGTAAGTATTATTGTGTCATTATCTGGCTCAGTTTCGTATATTTTAAATATTTACATAAAAATTGAAAAAAATAACTAAACGACAATTGAGATAAATTGTTTCATACTCATTCCTTTGGTAGACTGAATGGGTTATAGTTCACTCGTTTTAGCAATTTAAAAAGTGAAAAAAAAAAACAAGACTGAGGCTAATTTCGGGCGCGGCCGAAATTTGAATACCCTTCACTCTCCTCGGACTAATAGTTTCTCGGGCGTACCTATGACTTGCGTTTAACCCCCTCCCCACATTCTTTTCCACCGTTTTCACATAAGATCCGTGAAGTCGATGAAACAATATTTTTTGAGTGAGTTTTGGTTGGAATAAGTGCACAAACAACATTTTTTCTAAGAAAAGTTAATTTTGGGAGAGGGGGGACTATGGACACAGCACGGTTTCATATGTTATAACATATTTTTGAATGAAAATTCGTAGACATATTCCCTATGTAATTTTCTAAAAACCCTTAGCAGAATTTCCAAAATTTGGAAACCTAAGAGGGGCTACACACGAACATATTGAAATTTTACAAAGAAGAATGGTCACGATCCATACAAAATTTACCCAGTCCCGGCACAAACGAAACCTATCTCAGGAATTTCGTTATTTTATGTACATCAATTATTAGATTTTTTTTTTTTAATATCAGTGGCTAAGTTTGTTTGTTGCGTAACAAAAGTTCTACAATATTCCTTCTGATTTCCAATAGACGTACAGAAGCACACATCGCCGACGACTAGGTAGTGCAAGTTTTCACACAACACACCACGCAACGCAAACACGCTAAGTCCGCTAGCGCAGGTAGAAACCCTAACTGTAGATATCTCGCTTTTTAAGGGAGAGTGCGAATTGGATACGAGTAGTAGTAGGTATCGAGCTAGCATACGCGAATGCTTTTGTTAAACCTACAACAGACCAGGTCTTTGGTATTCGTACTATTTTTAGCTTTGGTTGCTCGATATAATTGATGTAATATACATTATACTCATTTACAGGGTGGGCCAATTACAAGTCCGTTTTTAAATCATAGATTAGTTTGACACTGACAGCTGTTTTTCGCTCAAAATCTTTATAGAAACTCAGTATCATACCTCCGCAGAACGAAATGAGTCGCTTTACGCTTGAACAACGTTGGGAAATATTGAAAACTTATTTTCAAAGTGAATGCTGTCTAGCTCAAAGCCAGTTCCAGAGCCATGTTATCCGACTTTTTTTACTGAAATTGAATTGACATGGATTTGAACGACCTCTGGTTCATGTAGGATGGCGCGCCATGCCCCACAGACCATGCCACAATCGATCTTTTACGCACCAAATTCACAAATCGTGTTATCAGCCGTCTTGGCGATGTCAATAGGCCGCCTCGGAGCTGCGATTTGACTCCTTTGAACTTTTTCTTTGTGGGGAACCGTGAATGACCGATGTTATGCCAACAATCCAGAATCGATTCAAGCACTTAAGGTTAATATCATCCACGCAATCCGTGAGCTACAGCTCGAAACCATCAACAGGGTCTTGAAAATTACTGCGACGCCAGCTGGGCCAGCCACTTTAATGAAGTTTTGTTCTATCATTAATGGGAGCTTACTTACTTTCTAATAAAGCCATAAGACGTTGAAAAAAAATTAATTTTGTTCATTTTATTGCATTTTTCAAAACAATCTTGTAATTGGCCCACCCGTTATATACTCATTTTATAATGAGTTAGCCACAGAAATCTGAAAAAAGAAAACCTGATAATTCATGTATATAAAATAACAAAATAACTGGGATATATTTCGTTTGCGCCGGAGCTGGGTCACAAATGACCATTCTTCTTTACTGTTATTTACTTTTCCTTAGCAAACTTAATATTTAACGTATATAAGGCCATACTGGCCAATCTTTGTGCAAAGTTTCATATCGATCCCTATCAGGGACGTAGCCAGGATTTTGTTTCGGGAGGGGTCCAACGGAATTTTCAGACGCGCGACAAATTTATTGTTGAAAAATTGGATATATATATATATATATATTAGACTGGTATGTTATGAAACGTTGAGAATAGCTGGAACCGCGTAACCTGACTTTTTAGTGCAATTATAACTATCATGAGTGAAAAGGATGTACCAGTACCTCTTGAAGAACGCATCATTATTTGTTTTTTAGTCAAAGCAAATATAAAATCCGCGGAAACTTATCAAAAAGTACTAGAGAAATTCCAGAATGAGTGCCTCTCTAAAACCCATATGTATGAATGTTTTGAAAAGGCCGAAAAGTTGAGGGAAAGTTGCCACATGCGCGCCACCTAGTGTCACCGATAAAAACGTAAGCGCCGCCAACGTTGAAAAACTCATTGTGGAAGACCGACGAAGTAGTGTACGCTACATGACTGGGGAGTTGGGCATAAACGTAAGTAGTATTGGGAAAATATTCATGAGCGGCTAGGCTACCGAAAATCTCAGGCAGATGAGTGCTAAAACCTCTGAATATTAAGTATAAATTCTGGCGCTCCGAAGTTTGTACACATCTTTTACAGCATTGAACGAATTGAGAAAGTTCCATTGAAAGTTTCAAAAAAAAAAGCCGCGAGATTTTTACGAAAAAGATATCCAAAAGCTTGCCGGGAGGTGGCGAAAATGCATACAGTGGTGTAGGGGAGACTAATTAGAAAAACTAATTTTTACCATTTGTATCTTTAAAATTGTTTTGCTTCGTTAAAACTTGAGCGTTTGGTCATAAAAAAAGGCTTAACTAGATACCTATTACTTGCACAGACTATTAAAGCAGGCGTATTTATTCCGTTTATCAATAAAAGTAACAGATGCAAACTCTCACTTCATTCTTTATCTACGGGCTTCATGTACCTTTATATCTCCGCGATTAGCTTAGCCGAGCGGGAGCTAAGTTTCCGTTTAGTCCAACAATCGCCATGCGCAACATATTTGGGAGCTTATCTTTCACTCGAGCCAAAGGGCCGATAATCGCACGTAATTATTTTTGTTTTTATAAAAAAAAAACAAGTCATCACGTACCTTCACGATTGATATTAGTCAAAATTCTCAAAGAAATTGTTTCATTGAAAAAAAAAGCTCTGTTTAAAGACTATTTTATCGCATTCTCTATTTTTGTAGCAATGCTCAGAACCTGCGCAGCGGAAAGTTTAAAGTTCCAAGCTCGCATGAAAACACGTTCGTACGTCCAATAAATAAAATCAGAGTGAATAATAATTTTCGACAACAGACATTTTTTGCATAGATTCCGCGCAATTTATTTTGAAGGGTTGTCTTCAGAGAAGTGTGTATTGATATTCGGATTTATCTAGTTTTGAAAAGAAAACCTCCCTTAAACCAAGAAATTTTCCATGTCGGATATTTTTTATGATGTTCAGTTCCACAGAATTTAGAGAAAAATATGTTACCACCTGAATATTTTGATATTTTATACTGTAATCTCTAAAAATTCCGTTATAATTGAAAACATTTCGGGAGGGGTCCGGACCCCATGGACCCCTCCCCTGGCTACGTGCCTGATCCCTATAACGGGTTAGAACAACGGAGGTCGAAAAGGAAGTTTAACTTTAAACGCCAATAACTTTTTTACCGTTACTCGAAACTGGAAAATTTTAACTGATATGAGATGTACTCGTTTAGATCTTTGGTTTAAATACCCATACGTCAATCTCTGATAAAAACTAAAAAAGTCGACTTTTTTCAAACTTTCGGGACATCTTCTTATCTTATCTTCTTTCTACCAACTTCTAAGGTATTTGTGCCAAAGACTGTAACCATTTTACACGTTCCTACCAAATTTAATGACAATCGGTTGAGGCGTTCGCGAGTTATTTAGGGAACAGACGGACGGACGGACAAATCGATTTCATAAGGGTTTTTTGAAAAGAAAATTTCTAAAAAACCCTAAAAACTGAAAACAAAATATATTAATAAGGAAATTTATCAAAATAATGATATGATATAGAATTATGACTGTATAATGGAGCCCTAAGCATCTGAAAAACTATAAATTATACTTTATGATATACACATATGGCCAAAAAAATAAGTACACCCATACGAATTTTTCTTATCACCCTGTAGCCAGGTAGTTATTTGAGTAAATAAAATCATATGAAAAGATTTAAATACTTAATTGGTGAGGAATCAAATAATATGTGAATTAGCATATTTTAATAAATAACAGCTTTCATCTACCTTGAAAAAGTACGAACTGACTAAAATAGGCTGGACATAATAATAAGTACATGTCAGTTAATATGATTAAAACTGGTTTTAATTAAAATATTATGTTCTGATTCGACAAGAATTTGATTTATTTTATTATTTAAAAGTAAATGATCCATTCTTTAAAAAAAAAAGGGTTTTGTTGGCCCTCTGGTGAAGAATTACTCTTAAGTTCCCATACATCCATATATCCAGTTACTTCCAGGAAATTCCGTATTTGGTCCGTTTTGTGAAAACTTTGTTTCTAGTTCATTGATTCAACTCTCCCTAAACATTCTGGATTCAACTTGACTCTTAGTAACAACGTGAAAAGCCACTCGATTTGGTTGAAGCGGATCCTTGACCAGTTTGTGAGGTAAGGTTAGGGTTAATATCCTGCTGAAATCCCCATTTAAAGTGTATGGGCTCATCAGTAAAATATTCTGGGACTATCAACTAACATTTCTAATATGGAAATTACCTCATAGTAACGGTTATTAGGTACATTTGAACGAAACCAAACTATGAAAATTAAGCCATAGACTAAGTTTTTTCTGACTCCATAGGAAATAGCCAGTTGATGTACCGTATATCATATTATTTTTTTCCTGAATGAAGAATATAACGATAAGAGTAGTTTTCAATCAAATTTATTACGATCTCATAAATAAAACAAAATATTCTGTGAGTTTTCATTGTTCGGTCTGCAACAAGAAGAACTATCCATACAAAATTTTCTTGAACTGTCAACACTTTTTGACATCGCCATGGAAAGTTCTAAACTTTTTACGAAAACTGCTTTACGTCTTGTATTCTCCGATTAACTTTTCAAAGGGATTCTCTATTTTCAATATTTACCGCGAAAATCATCAGTCAAGCCAAGGGAACTTTTGTCGCCATAGTGATAATGAGATCGACAGTTATCCTTAAGGCCCTTACATGGACCTATTTGACGCATTTGAGACTGCTTTTATTTAGTTTAATGAATTACACAGTAAATACATGTTTAGCTGGTTTATTTCGTTAATGAGAGAATAATTTTTCTGCTATTTAAAATTTTCGGACTCTAAACGTCTTTTTTCGTACCTACCATACGTTTTTGGCTCCTTAAGAATTTTTGTTTGTTTTTAATTTAACGCTTGTTGCATACACCAATGAATAAAAAAACAAATCCTTACGGAAAATAGTAAGTTGTTGTCAAAAAATTTAAAAAACCGATGGTGTACTTATTATTTTGACCAAGCTGAAAACCCACTTCAAAGCTAATATCGGGAGGGACTGAGATAATAGGGGGATTGCAATTTAGTTTTTCGGTTCCGTTGGCATTGTTGTATCCTAATTGTTGTAATGGCTATCTATTTGGAGTAATTCAATTTTAAAAAGGGTAGAAAATTTGGCATAAAATAGTACATGAGGGGTGTACTTATTTTTTTGGCCATATGTGTATGTATATATGTATTCATCTATAAATGATAGCTTGGTCTTCTGTATGCAGCATTGTATCTGAATACAATCCTACAAAAAACAATTAAATTTTTGTTTATATTCTAAAGTGGCTATGTGGGGCACTAAATTTTATGATCTAAATATCATTAAAATCCAACAAATGGCAGAGGTCGTGATGAGCAATAAGCGGAATCCTATGGTGTCCAGTCAGGAATGGACCAAGTCCAATATAGAATGTACATCCAAAACTGCAACTAGGAACGTAGATATCGACGGTTTCGATGTTGCCTTGTTCACTTAAATATTCCGTTAAAATTTAGTCCTACCTATAACTGTATTATGCTAAGGACGCCTTTTACCACCTACTCGGCGACACCTTTGACAAGGCTCCCAGAGGTGACATACAAATTATTATGGGGGATCTCATTGCTAAAATTCGGTCTGACAATGTTGGATTGGAACATCTAATGGGCAATCCCGGTCTGGGTGTTAGGAACGACAATGGTGAGTTGTTCGTAGAGTTCTGCAACTCTCGTCAGCTTGTCATTGCCGGCACCCTGTTCAAACACAAACCTTGCCATTTAGCAACCTGGAAGACGATTAAAGAGCAAATAAACTCGGCTACTGACAATTCAGTCAAGCAACAACTGCGGACCGAGTACAGTTCTCTCTAAAAAAGAGTGCAGAGGAGCGTTAGACGTGATAAACGCAACAACATCAACGCGTTTGCTTGGAGGCAGAAGACGCGGCTTACTTTGGTGACAGTGGAACCTTTTAGAAGCTCATAAAGCCACTGACTGGAAAATCTTTTACCTATGAGCATCCTGTATAAAATAAAGACGGGTCTCTGCTATTCACAGATGAACAACAACTGCGCCGATAGAGAGAGCATTTCATGGAGGTTGTTAGCAACAACTTTAACCCTTCAAGCGCATCTCTACCGGAGGCAGTAAGTCTTCCGCAAATTGCCAGAATTAACACCGGCGTACCATCCAAGCTGGAAATAGCTTGGATGGTACGCCGGTGTACGGAATAGAAGTTCCGTAAAAACCAAACCTCTTATCCGATTTTAGTGCGGTTAGTTTCATTTTTTGGGTAATAATCATCTGTACCTAATAATCATCTTATTTTGCTATGCTACCTAGTCTAGCTTTTGAGATAATGACGTTTTAGTCGTAAAAGAAAATGATTTTTTCAAAAATCTTCAAATGCCTGTGGCAGCTAAAGGGTTAAGCTAAGAGGGTATGTTCAGTACAACTTTTTTGCTGGAAATCACAAGAGGAAGCACAATCCGGTTCGTTTATGCGGCTTTTTGTGTACCCGTAAGGGGGAGGATAAAGGTTGAAAGGCTCCGGCCGATTCCTATATCCTTTTCAGTTGTGGCATAACTGCGGACCCTTAGCTATGCAGGAGGAGCTTCATAGGGTGAGCGGCTCCGGCCAATTCCTATGTTTCTCTACGGGGCGTTACTTTCCCGCATTATCGGAGTAACCGCTGCGCCTGAGTGCTGTATCAACAACTTCAGCGTCTCAGGTTACTAAACGTAATAGGGTGACATAAACCGAATAGTCAATCACTGAAGCAGCACCTTCCGTAGGGGGGAGGATAAAGGTTGAAAGGCTCCGGCCGATTCCTATATCCTCTTCAGTTGTGGCATAACTGCGGACCCTTAGCTATGCAGGAGGAGCTTCATAGGGTGAACGGCTCCAGCCAATTCCTATGTTTCTCTACGGGGCGTTACTTTCCCGCATTATCCGAGTAACCGCTGCGCCTGAGTGCTGTATTAACAACTTCAGCGTCTCAGGTTACTAAACGTAATAGGGTGACAAAAACCGAACAGTCAATCACCGAAGCAGCACCTCTGAGCCCTCTCCATGATGGACCTCTTTCGTTTTACAAATACTATCATGGTTAAGCGATGGGCCGACAACCCATCCTTGGAAAAAATTCTACGTCAAGAAACCTGGAATGAAAGCCTCGGATTGGACGGATACAACCCAACGACGACATCGCAAACGAACAACTGATTACTCTTTCGGAACCTGGAATGTACGCTCCCTGAATAGGCCAGGGGCCTTAAGGGCCCTCTTGGATCAGGTCGAAAAATATAAGCTGAGCATTGTTGCACTCCAGGAAACTAAATGGCTTAGTAGCGAGATTGATGACCGAAATTCGTACACAATTTTCACAAGTGGAAAACCTTCGGGCCACAGGGAGTTTGGAGTGGCGTTCATTGTAAACAATCAACTTAAGCCGCATGTTATCGACTTCAAACCCATAAACGAGTGGCTGTGTGCGATTCGCATTAAAACCCGGTTCTTCAATCTCTGGCTCATAAACGCGCATGCCCCCACCGAAGTCAGTGAAGACGCGGTTAAAGACGAGTTCTATCACCGCCTAGAAAATCTCTTCGATTCACTTCAATCAAATGATGTCAAATTGCTGCTAGGGGATTTTAACTCCAAAGTCGGAAACGAAAGTTGGCATAGGGGGATCACTGGAGGTTACAGCCTCCATGAAGACTGTAACGACAATGGCCAACGACTAATAGACTTCGCGACCAACAGAAATATGGTCATTAGCTCTACCTGTTTTCCGCATCGTCGCATTCACAGGCAGACCTGGAGATCTCCAGTTCAACATACCGTCAACCAAATTGACCACGTCCTTGTCTGCAAGAGATGTGCATCGAGCATAATGGATGTTCGGTCCTATCGTGGAGCAAATATTGACTCTGACCACTATATGGTGAAGGCGACGTATAGGTGCAGAATTTCTTCGGTGCATCATTCGAGGTTCAACCCGGCAAAAATTTTTGCGGTTGACAAATTGTTGGATGATGCCACGGTGGTCACTTATACGACTGCCCTTGAGGAGAAGCTGACGCCCTTGCTAAATGACATCAGCAACAAAGGCGCCCTTGAGATCTGGGATACACTCAAAGACACCATCAAAGGGGTCGCAGAGGGGGTTGTGGGATATAAAGCCCGGCGAGCCCGAAATGATTGGTTTGATGAAGAATGTTAAAATGCGGTAGATGCTAAAAACGAGGCATATCGCCAATGGACTGAACGCGCAACTAGAGCAAAAAAAACAAAATATGACGAGCTCCGACGATTTTCGAATAGGTTAATTAGGTGTAAGAAACGTAAGCATCTTGACGAGCAGTTGATGCAAATAAACTAAAGACTAGTTAGTAGGAACAGTAGACAAGCGTACAAGCTGATTAGTTCAATTAAAAGTGGATACCAACCCAGGACCAGCCTCTGTAAGGATAAGGATGGCAATATCATTAGCAACACAGATAGCGTTGATAAACGCTGGGCCTCACATTTTGAAGAGCTCCTCAATGTTCAACCGAACAACCCCACACAGGAAGCTCCGGAGCTGATGGCTGAACCAGGCGCTCCCGTTCAACCCCCAACAGTAGAAGAAGTTGATCTCGCCATGCAAGCACTAAAACATAATAAAGCCCCGGGCGCAGACGAGATTCCAGCTGAACGGCTGAAGCATGGTGGGGAGAGCCTTGTTAAGGCTATACACACACTTATCGTTAAAGTATGGAACGACGAAATAATCCCGGAAGATTGGCGTAAAAGTATCATTTGCCCAATCCACGAAAAAGGGGATAAGTTGAAATGTGAGAACTACAGAGCCATCTCATTAGTTTGTACGACTTATAAGATTTTATCTAAGATTCTGGAAAATAGAATTAATCCGTACGCACAAGAAATCATTGGCGAGTATCAAGGCGGCTTTAGACCTGGTCGTTCGACGACAGATCAGCTTTTTACAGTGAAGCTTTTACTCCAGAAGTGCTGGGAATACAACATCGACGTATACCAAATATTTGTTTACTTCAAGCAGGCATACGACAGTATCGATCGAAGCGTACTGTACAACATTTTGCGGCATTTTGGATTACCGGCTAAGCTAGTGCGACTCATAAGGATGACGATGACTAATACCGTCTCGCAGGTCAGAGCTCAGAACAGACTCACTGACCTGTTTGAAACTCGTACTGGACTCAATCAAGGCGACGGGCTGGCGCCGACGCTCTTCAACCTGGCTCTGGAGTATGTGATTCGAGCCATGAATTTGGACAGCAGCGGAACGTTACTCATTAAATCGACTCAACTAGTAGCCTACGCCGACGACATCAACATCATGTCTCGAAGATTGGATGATGCAGGAAGCCTTCTGCATAATCTCTATAACGGCGCCAAAGAAGTTGGGCTACATATCAACGAGTCTAAAACCAAGGTCATGATGCAATCAAAAACTAGAACGCCAGTAAATTCAAGCATCACAGTGGGGGACCTCAATATAGAGTATGTAGACAACTTCACTTACCTGGGTTGCAAATTGTCAAAAGACGCCAACGAAACAGATGAGATAAAGCGACGGATACAACTAGCTAATAAGTGTTACTTTGCGGTCCTCCAAATTATGAATTCGAAGCTGGTGCACAGGAATACGAAGCTCCACGTGTATAAAACCATCATCCGACCTGTGCTTTGCTATGGCTGCGAGGCATGGACCCTAACCCAAAACTCTGAACACCTGTTGGACACATTCGAGCGAAAGGTTCTCCGAAGAATCTTCGGGGCCGTTCGTGAACGAGGTGAATGGCGCATCCGATACAACCTTGAGTTGTATCAGCTGTATGATGAGCTACAGGTGTCGAAGATCGTGAAATTGCAGCGATTGCAATGGGCGGGTCATGTACAAAGGATGAACGACGATCGCATGCCCAAAAAGGTGATGAACGCGCAACGAGTGGACGGAGCCAGATTGCGTGGACGACCGAGAGCCCGATGGGAGCATTCTGTATGAGAGGACGCCCACCAGATGCTAGGCTTTCGGAATTGGAGGACAAGGTCGCGTGACCGCGACAATTGGAGGTTTTCAATCCAGGCGGCCAAGGCCCGACGTCGGGCTATCGTGCCATAAAGAAGAAGATATTTTTTGTAGCGGAGGGAGGGGTAGATGGGTCGGACCTGGCGCATCTTTATTATCTTATCAAGGCATCCTGCAGCTACCACTTGACATAAATTTGAAGTTTTTCGCGACGTTCTATCAAAAGATATGGCTGAATATAACTTTGTAGGGGAAGTGGAGGTAGGGATAGTTGGACCTACTCCACTTTCCATCAACTCAAATTATATGTCAGAATGAGACATTGAGCAAAATTTCAAGTCGACAGCGATATTCTGTCGAAAGTTATGTCCGAATCAAAATATCAAAGAGGGGTAATTTGTACAGGATAGGAGGTCCGATTTGGCCCATTTTCAATACCACGATTTTATCAAAAGAAACATCTGCCGAAAATTTCAAACCGCTAGCTTCATTATTTCGGGAGTTTTCGTGCGAACAGACAGACAGACATGGCTTATTCGAATCAGTGACCGACCCTGATCATTTATATATGTACATATACATATACTTTGCCATAGCTCCAGTGGCTCATTTGAGGTGTAACATAATATCGGCGTAATAAAAACAATATACCCTATGCCAGGGGTGTCAAACTCAAAACCTGGCGCGGGCCAAATGAGATTCTCCTCAGGTTTAGGTGGGCCGCAGGAGGAAAATTTCAAAAACTTTTATTTATCCGTATTACGAAAGTTGATTACAGAATATTACTTTTAAAATATAGCAGAGAGTCTAGATCACTATTGAGGCTTCGGGACTCTCTCGAAAGGAGAAAGTTCTCACGGATAACTTTCTCCTTTCGAGAATGTATACTTCAAGAACATTCAAAAATTAAGGCAAGAAGCGAAAACGTGAAAATATGATTCTTGTGTAACCACAAGTAACCACAATTACATGATTTGCGCCAAATTTTGGACGGATGATAAAAAATGTTTAGCACCAGTCATCCAAAGTCGCCCAAAATAACATTGGAAGGCAAAATAGTCGGAATAAATTAATTTCAGCAGAAAGGTGGCTAAAAGAGACAAAAAGTTGTTTGTGATATGGTTTTAAACAAACTCATGCTGCTTGATAATAATTATAGGTCTAAAAATCAGGCACCTCGGCTCTAGTTATTATGTTGGAATTTCAAATCCAGGTGATTTAGTCACCAATTCCAAGATCTCCTCAGTTTTTAAAGCTTTGTCATTTTTCTAAATAAATCTCAATTCATGTTCGGTAAAGCCAACCAATTTTTTTTATTAACTGCATTTCGGGGCAGAACAGTTTCATGAAGAGACTTAGTATTGTCCTGTACAAAAAAAAGATGTGCTGTCTTATAAAATCAAATAACCAGCCTCAAATTGATGGAGAAAAAAGCCTAAATCTTGCATAAGCCACTGACGAGTTCTAGTAGTTTTTGTAGACTTGCGTTTAACTTCTGAATTTGTTCACCTTACCAATTTCACAATTTTTTGTGTTGATACAGATTGTGCTGCTTCGACATGGCCGACATGACATACTCGTCAAATCGATCCGATCAGGAAAAGTGGGTTTTCTCCCTTCGTGACGTCATAATATGGAAAACCGCATTTTCTCGCCGATAGCGAAGAGCGACAAAATCATTCTTTTCGCAACTCATTCGTAGTAGCCAAACGGCAAATTATGACATACTCACCAAGTCGATCCGATCAGGAAAAGTGGGTTTTCTCCCATAGTGACGTCATAAAATGGAAAACCGCCTTTCCCGCGGATAGAAGGGAGCGACAAAATCATTCTTTTCACAACTAATTCGTATTAGCCAAGCGGCAAATGATGACATACTCGTGAAATCGATCGGATCAGGAAAAGTGGGTTATCTCCCATAGTGACGTCATAATATGCAAAACCGCGTTTTCCCGCGGATAGAAGGGAGCGACAAAATCATTCTTTTCACAACTAATTCGTATTAGCCAAGAGTCAAATTTTGACATATTCCCCGACACGGTGCGATCAGGAAAAGTAGGTTGTTTGAGATAGTGACGTCACCATAATATGGAAAAGTGCATTTTACCGTTAATGGCGAGGAGCGACAAAGTCGTTATTTTAACATCTCATTCGTATTATCCTTGCAGCAAATTATGACATACTCCGCGACTTGATTCGAGCGGGTAAAGTGGGGTTGTTCCCAGTGGCGGTTACTCCTTAGGAGCACATGAGCACGTGAACCCCCTACGCTCATCATAACCATCACATCGTAAAATTGCTTTCCTACCTAAAATGTTATATCATAGAATTTAAAGCAAAACTTCAAATTTATTTAAAAATTTGATGTCATGTATCTTAAACCCGCGAAGAGTAACCGAAATGTTGATGAACACAAGTCAAAGAACAAGCCACCTATTCTCTAATCGCACGTGCGGTTAGAGTTGCTTGTACCCATCATCCGTTTCCATACGATCCTATGCGATGTCGCATAGTATCAATCGACGCAGACTCGCTAGCATAGGAGCACACAAAATATGTGCGAACAGTGGAAGAATTGCGTGCGAGCTTCAGAATCGGTGATGTTTTTTTCGGATGATTTGTTGTGAATTGATGCATTTTGCATTGTTTGTATGGATATTTATGATTACATCATATTAATTGCTCAGTTTTTTCTTCTTTATGTGGAAAGGTATGGGCACATAAATTTAAATAAGGCAAAAGTAATGACGAATGTACTCGTATGAAGTATGGCTATGTAGTAAACAATATCTCACAAAAACAACTCTGTTGTAAAAAGTTTCCGCCAAAGAAAAAGTTGTCAGCCGCAAAAAGGATTGATATAATACAATCCCGCCAAAAAGCTCGCATGGATATGCATTCAAAAGTGATTGAATTAGTTTATAGTTTCCACCAAACCAGCGTGGTGCGGTACGCGTCAGAATTTGTGAAATAATTTCCGCCGCGGTAGACCACGCTGAATTTGCCAATTCGTGTGGAGTCTGTGTTGTGTGTACCGCGTACCGCACCCGCGTTGGTTTGGTGGAAGTTAATTTCTTTCAACGCTTATTGGCGGGGAGCTCTTTTCTGATCAGATTTAATCTCGAATCTTATCCAGCCTTGTAAATAAAATGTCTTACAAACTTTTTTGCTTTCCTTCGTATAGACGACTTTTTTATACAATAAAGTTCTTTCGTAATTTTCTTAAGATTGGTTTTATCCTGCAGTTACTCCTATGAAAACTCCCCGCCAAACAGCATTGCAAGAAATTAGCTTCTACCAAACCAGCGCGGATGCGGTACGCGGTACACACAACACAGACTCCACACGAATTGGCAAATTCAGCGTGGTCTACCGCGGCGGAAATTATTTCACAAATTCTGACGCGTACCGCACCACGCTGGTTTGGTGGAAACTATAAACTAATTCAATCACTTTTGAATGCATATCCATGCGAGCTTTTTGGCGGGATTGTATTATATCAATCCTTTTTGCGGCTGACAACTTTTTCTTTGGCGGAAACTTTTTACAACAGAGTTGTTTTTGTGAGATATCAATTCTTTTTTGCAGTTTTCAATATTCACTGCCCTATTGTCACGACTTTGTTTGAGAACATAATAACAATAACAACCCTCTTGGTAACCTTTGTGCCCTTGATAACCTTAGCCTCCTTCGTAACCTGAGTTGTGTGTGTTTTGTGAACCTCTACCGTTTGCTGGAAGCTTTAGGCTCATCGGGATGTTATTTGTTCATCCAATATTATAGTAATATGTACGAACTCGTATAAAAGACTAATAAAAACTGGAACTGTGACCCCTTGCCGCCGCTCTCGCAGACTGAAAACTTTAGAGAACATATACAAGGGATTGTTCGAAACAGTCCTGCCAAATCACAAAACTTTACGATTCTTTTCTTGGCATTTTTCGGGCCTATCCCCGATTTTTGCAAAATGCTTCCTTTAAAACATATGAAAAGATTTAAGCGAGGAACTCGATGCGTTTTTTCACATTTTCCGCAGTATCTTTTTTTCTACTCCACGGATTGGAGCAAACGATAGCCTATGCACACCTTCACGACAGACTCTATCAATGGGAAAAGAAACCAAATCCCGAGATGCTCTCTGTAAGGCTGTAGCCCTGTCAATGAACAACAAGAACAACGAGAACAAGATTTTCGAAAAAATGCGATTTTCAAACTCTTATATCTCCGGTGTTTTCCATCGTATCTTCTTGAAATTTTCTACACTTCGTAAGACGGCGCGAGTGACAACCTATACCGAATTTGAACACTCAGGACCAACCAGGGTCGGGGCTACAGAGGTCCGAAAACCCGTACTTGTTCCGTCGTGTAAACATAGTCTTAGTCGCTTTTCACTTTTGATTTGTTCAAATTTCTTCTTTTTTCTTTGGCGTGCGGGACGCTCCCGCGTCCCTAGATTTACAAATTTATATTTCTAATTTGGAAACATGTATGGATGATGTAGTGTTACCAACAAAATAATCGTGATTAAGTAGTATTTTGTAATTAAAAATTGTTTAACCCATGTTGTACAATTTTTGTACACAATTTTAGAGCTATATTCTTAGTATGTGTTGCTGATTATGTATGTGCTCTGATTAAAATCCGTTAAAAAAATCTGATGCATAATTTGATACAATGATATGAGTGGTTCAAAAATGAATCTTTGGAACTAGAACTCGGATATTTACTTTTGTGTATCTATTATTCGAGAAATAATTGAAAAAAAAATTAATTTTTAATTTATTGAATTAACATGCATAGTGAAAGAAAACCGTTTCTATCTGTAACGATATTAGCAGAAATTAAATATTAATTTATTTTTTGTTGTAGTTCAAGATATTGCGCTTCTTATCTTACTAAATTCGATCATTTTTATAGAACTAAAATTGAATACCCACAAAAAATCTCTATTTGTATAAAAAAAGCTAATGCCACTGTGTTCCATAGTGACGTCACAAACAGGAAACTGCAATTTCCCGCTGATGGTGAAGAGCGACAAATTTTTTTCTTTCACAACTAATTCACAACAAAATAGCGGAAGGGAACGGTATAAGTTCCGACTTGATCCTTGAAAGTCGCTCACCCATTTTCTCAGTGAAAATGAAGAGCGACAAAATTAATTTTTCCACAACTAATTCACAACAAATTAGCGGCAAATTACTGTAAAGTCGCCGAGTCGATTTTCAAAAGTTGTTCCGCTAACTTGATGCACGTGGGGAGACGGTATCCCGATGGAATTTTTGAAAGCGGACATCAACGCTTCAGCAGATATTCTTCTACCCCTCATCCAAGAGTGTTGGACAACCGACGTCAACAAAAAAATCAAAATCAGCCATCAGGTTTAGTTGTGCGTATAAAAAGAGCTTCACTGTCACTGTGACGTCACAACAGTTTTTTTTGTACATTGTGCATTTTAAATCCACTAAATATGAACGCTAATTTGTTTTTTTTTGTGTTTGGTGTTGTTTTCATAATTTGCACTGAGGCACTTATATTCATGTTTTATAAATAAAAATCGAATTATTGCAGAATTTGTTAATTACATATTTGTTTTTTTTTTTTTTCACACAAAGTTTCTGCACTCCACCAATAGAAATTAATCAGCCACGAACTAGTTACTTTTTTTCAATTTAATCGGGATATCACAATTTAATCGGGATATCACAGAAAGCGATATCAATGGAAGTTCCACTTGATGGACCCAAGGCCAGAGGCAGACCGAAGAACACCTGGATGTGTCAAATGAAAAAGCAACAACAACGCATTGGTCTCGGCGATGACACGATCCAAGATAGAGCTGCCTGTAGAAATATGCTGAGAAATTATCGCCAAAACGGGCGATGTGCCTACACCGCAGGTCGAGCAACGCGGAACCATGGAGCGGTATAAAGAACGAGGCAAGGAAGAAGAAGATCACAAGATTTCATCACGGACCAAAGAAAATAATTTCCGTAAAAAAACATGAAGAGGGCAGTTACGTCACCATGTAATGACGCATACAATGATCACTCATCTGAACCTGCCAAATGGATAAATAACCATAATTAATATATACTTGTGCAGATGAGTCATCATGTCATAGTTCATAGGTAATTAGCCATTAATGAGATTTATAATTGTAACCATTAAAGATAAGATCATCAGATGTCTAATTACCTTTTAATCACATAACAAATAGAAATGATAAGAGATAAGAGATGTATGTAATGAATGTACACCAACATGTAAGAATCATCAATAACAAGTAATTAATATAGTGATAAGAATTTAAAATATAAATATATGTTTCTAGTTTGTAAGAGTCAGTTCATTAAGAGAGCTCAGGACGAGCATAATAATAAAATTCACATTTATTAATCTAAACTCGGCCTTTTACACAAGATTTTCTTTGAAGTAAAGGAGATCTTAAAACTGGCGCAGTCGGAACACGGACCTAGTTTGGATCGATTGTTAAGTTTATTGACCGAACTAAGGATTACAAACAACACGGTACGAGCAACAATGGATTTTAAACAATTGTCAAGTTACATCTCAGCGTTGCCGAGCTTTGATGGAAGTCAAGTTGATCTATTTCCATTTTTGGACGCAGTGGACGTCGTGGCTTTATACTTAGCAGCATGCCAGCACGGACCAATTCTATTGCAACAGCTTCGCACCAAAATAGTCGGGAAAGCTCGAGAGGTGTTGCATACACACATTACTTCGGATTGGAAATCCATTAAGGCGTTATTAATCAATCATTTCGACACCCCCGAAAACGAAAACCAGCTCATAGAGAGGTTATTGGCGGCAAGATTCACCACGGCAGGACAGCTGTACAATTACATATGTAAGTGTCTTTTTAAACTCAACCAAAAGATTAATTATAATATAGAGTATAGCAGTAGTCAAAAACTTGAACTTATAAAAACGAAAAACCAAATCGCGAAGTCAACCTTCATAAACAAGTGTCCTGAACCTATTCGCGGTATATTACATTCCTATAAACCGGAAACTCTTGAAGACGCGTATAAGGTTTTAGTTCATACGGGTTATCTAAATTATGGTAGTAAATTTAATGAGGGAAAATATGATAATATACAAAAAGCAGGTGGTAGTGGATATTCTTTTAGATCCAAAAACAATTCAAATGCATTTTCTCAGAACTTTAGGTATAATAATAATCAAGGACGTAATATTAATGACTTGACACTACCCACGGATGTTTCTATGAATACAGCAGTGTCTAGAGACACATCCTTGCATATTCAATCAGATGCACCAAATTTTCGATTCCAAGCCTCGGATCTAGATATAAATTACCAATTATTCAATTAACGTTAGATGACGTTAAAGTTAGATGTTTGATTGATACAGGTTGTTCTACCTCAATCATGGATCTTAAACGAGTTGCTGAGCATAGACGGCATAAACTCGAAAATGATTTAATAATTTCAAGCGTAAATGGCGACTCCTTTGCCACAGAAGGGTTTTTGACCAACTTTCCAGAAGAATTTAATATAAATGGAAAAGTTGAGTGGAAGCTGGTACCTATTGAAAACCGAGAATTTGATGCTATAATAGGGCAAAATATTCTTGTACCAACAAAAGCAATCATCAATTTTCAGGATAATAGCTTAACAATAAATTCAATTAAAACTCCCTTGAGCTTAAATCAAGAGGAAATATATTGTACTGTTGTGGCACAAAATAATTTATTAACAGAGTATGAGGCAGACGTGAAAGAAACTGAATACTCAAGTGAAGAAAAAAACCTAGTTGACAGAATAAGAGCTGAATTCAGTGATTTGGAATATGATAAAAATGATATCTTGACTTTCACAAGTGAAATAAAACACGAATTAAAACTCAACACTGATAAACCTGTCTATCAGAAAAATTATCGATATCCATATTCATTAAAAGACTTCGTCAACAAACAAATTGAAGAAGACTTGAAGCAGGGTATTATTCAACCTTCAAGTTCTCCATATAATTCACCCATTTGGGTAGTTCCAAAAAAGACACCTGGTGAACATAGACTTGTTATTGATTTTAGAAAAATTAATAATTTGACAGTTGAAGATAAATTCCCCATACCACAAATAGATGATATCCTGGGAAAATTAGGAAATGCAAACTATTTCACCTCAATCGATCTTGCAAAGGGTTTCCACCAGATCGAAATTAAACCTGAGGATAGACACAAAACTGCATTTTCAACGGAGAGTGGACATTATGAATTTACAAGAATGCCGTTTGGACTGAAAAATGCCCCGGCAACATTTCAGAGATTAATGAACCACATCCTGAAAGAGCATATAAATAAAATATGCATTGTATACAGGGTGTCCCGCAACCGGTGGTACATAGGATAATGGGAGATAGTACAGCTCATTTGAGGACAATAAATGTTCTACACGACCCCTCTATCTTTAACCGTTAGAAAGTTATAGCATTTTATGATAAAAGTGTCAGAAACCCCGACTTGCCGAGCAAAATCACTATTTGCCACGCTCCCAAATATTGGATCCGAAATTTGACTTCAGTTTCTGAAACTGCACAAAATTCTACATAAAATAACGGTTTTGCCAATTAAATTATTTAAAAACCTACCCAGATACAACCACTCAAACTTTAAAGAAATTTGGAAATTGATATTTTCTTGTAAATTCAAATTGCAAAATCGTAACGGTACTTTGAACTGACAAATGTGCAAAGTTTACAAAAGTTGCATCATTATGTCAGCTTTCGAACGACATATAAAAAATAGGGTCTTAAGGACTGAAAAATTGAAAATATTACGTGTTTAACAGAAAAAAAACATGGTCTCAAGAGAAATTCAAAGTATACATTTTATTAAGTAAACAATATTTTTTTTATAAAAACTAAAAAGAAAGATTATTGAGAATAGGAACTTTTATATTATAAATGCTGTTCAAAGTGTCCTCTTCCATATCGGACACAAATTCGGCACCTTCTACCAACAGAAGAGACCGCCTTAAGCATCTCTTCCCTTTTTTCGCGCAAATTATTGCAAGCCATTTTAATTTTTTGCAAAAGATGTTCCCGGGACACTATTGGCTCATCGTAAACTTCATTTTTGAGTCTACCCCATACATGGAAATCAAGCGGCGTTAAGTCGGGACTTCTAGGAGGCCAAGCGACAGGCCCGTATCGTCCAATCCATTTTTCATGGAACTCACTATTCAAAAATTCCGTAACAATTCTTCCGCTGTGAGCCGGACATCCGTCCATTTGCCACCATATTTCTGATAATCTAGCTAATGGAATTTCATCTACGACCTTCGGCACGACTTCTGTTTCGAGAATCTGGTGGAACGCGGATGAATTGAGTCTTTGAGGAAGAATAATTTCAGGTAGTAGTTCATCTCCAAGAACACCGATCCAGATATTTGCACTAAACTCGTGCTGGTATCTCGAAGTACGAGTTTCGCGGGGGTTCTGATGAGACCAGAAATGGGTGTTGCGGGTATTGAATACACCACTCCGAGTAAAAGTAGCCTCATCTGTCCATATTATTTTTCTTTGGAAGTGCCGATCCGCTGCCAATCTTTGTATGAACCAACTACAGAAAGTCCTTCTTCTTTCAAAGTCGGAAGGCAGTAGATCTTGCACTTCCGTTAAATGATATGGATATTGACTATCCTCTTGTAGTGTTCGGTGAATTGTCATACGAGGCACACCCATTTGAATAGCCGCCCTTCTCGTGCTCGAATCCGAGTTCGTCCTGAAGTGACGAAGAATTTCTTCTTGCAGCCGTGCCGTAGTACGTTGACTTCGCTCTAACGTGTAATGGTTCGGTGTTCTACCAGTTTGTCGCAGTGTGTTAAACGCCCTAACAAACGTTCGGCTGTCCGGAACCTGTCTTTGGGGGAAGCGACGACCATACTCGCGAACTGCTTCGCGTCCGTTACATCCAGCTATACCATACACCAACACCATATCAGCGTACTCGATATCCGAATATTTTGTCGCCATCTAATAAAACATCACACTAATAACGATTTTAATAAATACTACTAATAATAATACCTGTTTTAATATTAACGTTCTAGCAACAGATCAATTGTGTGATAATCAATGCTAATCAGTTGAATTAAACTGGTGGAATAACGAACTGAAGCAAATGACTTTAAAATAACAAGGATTAACCGTTAATATTACCGTTTTCTCAACAAGTACATTTTCATATTTTTCCAGAATGAAACATCTTCAAGGCAAAGTTCGTTGACACCTTAATTTCACTATTTTTTGAAAACCATTAATAATAATTGAAGTATGTATGTATTTTAATTAGATTTGTTCTGCTTTAGTTTCGCGTTTTTTTTTCTTTTACACGTAATATTTTCAATTTTTCAGTCCTTAAGACCCTATTTTTTATATGTCGTTCGAAAGCTGACATAATGATGCAACTTTTGTAAACTTTGCACATTTGTCAGTTCAAAGTACCGTTACGATTTTGCAATTTGAATTTACAAGAAAATATCAATTTCCAAATTTCTTTAAAGTTTGAGTGGTTGTATCTGGGTAGGTTTTTAAATAATTTAATTGGCAAAACCGTTATTTTATGTAGAATTTTGTGCAGTTTCAGAAAGTGAAGTCAAATTTCGGATCCAATATTTGGGAGCGTGGCAAATAGTGATTTTGCTCGGCAAGTCGGGGTTTCTGACACTTTTATCAAAAAATGCTATAACTTTCTAACGGTTAAAGATAGAGGGGTCGTGTAGAACATTTATTGTCCTCAAATGAGCTGTACTATCTCCCATTATCCTATGTACCACCGGTTGCGGGACACCCTGTATATGGACGATATTCTTGTATTTTCAACTTCCTTGGAGGAGCATGAAATTGCACTAAGGAAAGTTCTTGAAACGCTTCGAAAAGCAAATTTAAAAATACAATTATCTAAAACACACTTCCTTCAACGGAACACTGAATTTTTAGGACATATAATTACACCACAAGGTATAAAGCCTAATCCAAACAAGCTGAAAGCTATTGAAAAATTTCCTCTCCCGGAATCAACCAAACAAATAAAGTCGTTTCTTGGACTGACTGGCTTTTATAGAAAATTTATTAAGGACTATGCGAAAATAGCAAAACCTATGACAAAATTCCTACATAAAGGCCAGAAAATTAATATCAAAGATCCGGAATATATTGAGTCATTCGAATCTCTTAAAAGATATATTCTTAATGATCCAATTTTAATTCATCCAAATCTAAGTAAACAATTTACGTTAACTACTGACGCAAGTAACTTCGCTATAGGCGCAGTGCTAAGTCAAAATAACAAACCAGTTTGTTTTGCATCCAGAACATTAAATATGCATGAAACTAGATACTCAACCATTGAGAAAGAGTTGTTGTCAATTGTATGGGCTACCAAATATTTCAGACCCTACTTATATGGCAGAAAATTCATTTTGCAAACTGATCATAAGCCTTTAATATTTCTTGAAAATCTGAAGGAAGAAAATTCAAAACTCCAACGATGGAAATTGAAATTAATGGAATATGATTATGATATTAAACACATTAAAGGGAAAGAAAATTATGTTGCGGATGCATTATCCAGAGTTGAAATTCATGCACTGAATGGGCAAGAAAACAAATCAACACTAGCTACAATCCACACAGCAAATGAAGATAATATCAATCATATTTTTATTTCAGAAAAACCATTAAATTGCTTCAAAAATCAAATTATTTTAAAAATAGGAAAGACTAACAGTGTAAAAAGAAAAAATTTGAATAACCGTAAATTAATAATATTCACTTATAAGGCTTATGACGAGAAAACTGTAGAATTTTTAAAAATCATTTAGCTCATGTAGGTACAACAGGAATAAAGTTTCCTAATAGGAAAACACTATTACTTTTTCAAAGTTATTATACTACATGGAAAATTAACAATCCTAAACGCTCAATAGTCCAAGCTAATAAACATCTTTGGAATTGTTCTAAAGAAGAAATTGAAGAATTAATTGCCAAAGAACATAAAAATAGTAACCATCAAGGTAGGCCTGTTCGGTACCGAGATTTCAGTACCGGGTTTCGGTTTTTTTCAATACCCGGTACCACAAGCGGTTTCCCTGACTCAGGTTTTTTTTTTCAGTACCGACGGTTTTTTTAACCATAAGCCGGTTTTTTTGAGTACCGGGTTAAAAACCGACCGACGAGTCGGTTTTTTGTACCGAGTTAAAAAAACCGACGAGTCGGTTTTTTGGTACCGAGTTAAAAAAACCGACGAGTCGGTTTTTTGGTACCGGGTTAAAAAAACCTACGAGTCGGTTTTTTGGTACCGAGTTAAAAAAAAACCGACGAGTCGGTTTTTTGGTACCGAGTTAAAAAAACCGACGAGTCGGTTTTTTGGTACCGGGTTAAAAAAACCTACGAGTCGGTTTTTTGGTACCGAGTTAAAAAGAACGATTCACTTCAACCATGAGCCGGTTTTTTTCAGGTTTTTTGGTACCGGGTTAAAACCGACCGACGAGTCGGTTTTTCGGTACCGAGTTAAAAAGAACCGACGAGTCGGTTTTTTGGTACCGAGTTAAAAAGAACCGACGAGTCGGTTTTTTGGTACCGGGTTAAAAAGAACCGACGAGTCGGTTTTTTGGTACCGAGTTAAAAAGAACCGACGAGTCGGTTTTTTGGTACCGGGTTAAAAATAACCAACGAGTCGGTTTTTTGGTACCGAGTTAAAAAGAACCGACGAGTCGGTTTTTTGGTACCGGGTTAAAAATAACCAACGAGTCGGTTTTTTGGTACCGAGTTAAAAAGAACCGACGAGTCGGTTTTTTCGTACCGAGTTAAAGATGGTCGATGTTTTTTTATTTTTACACGTGGATGTTGATTATTATTATCGGAAACGGTATCATCGAAAGGTGTCGACTAGGGATGAGCATCGAACATCGATGTTTCTGAAACATTCATATTTTTGGTTCGATGGTCGATGTTTTTTTATTTTTACACGTGGATGTGGAATATTATTATCGGAAACGGTATCATCAAAAGGTGTCGACTAGGGATGAGCATCGAACATCGATGTTTCTGAAACATTCATATTTTTGGTTCGATGGTCGATGTTTTTTTTATTTTTACACGTGGATGTGGATTATTATTATCGGAAACGGTATCATCGAAAGGTGTCGACTAGGGATGAGCATCGAACATCGATGTTTCTGAAACATTCATATTTTTGGTTCGATGGTCGATGTTTTTTTTATTTTTACACGTGGATGTGGATTATTATTATCGGAAACGGTTTCATCGAAAGGTGTCGACTAGGGATGAGCATCGAACATCGATGTTTCTGAGACATTCACATTTTTGGTTCGATGGTCGATGTTTTTTTATTTTTACACGTGGATGTGGATTATTACTATCGGAAATGGTATCATCGAAAGGTGTCGACTAGGGATGAGCATCGAACATCGATGTTTCTGAAACATTCATATTTTGGTTCGATGGTCGATTTTTTTTTATTTTTACACGTGGATGTGGATTATTATTATCGGAAACGGTATCATCGGAAGGTGTCGACTAGGAATGAGCATCGAACATCGATTTTTCTGAGACATTCATATTTTTGGTTCGATGGTCGATGTTTTTTTATTTTTACACGTGGATGTGGATTATTATTATCGGAAACGGTATCATCGAAAGGTGTCGACTAGGGATGAGCATCGAACATCGATGTTTCTGAAACATTCATATTTTTGGTTCGATGGTCGATGTTTTTTTATTTTTACACGTGGATGTGGATTATTATTATCGGAAATGGTATCATCGAAAGGTGTCGACTAGGGATGAGCATCGAACATCGATGTTTCTGAAACATTCATATTTTTGGTTCGATGATCGATGTTTTTACCATCGATGGTACAGCGTCGATGTTTTTTTGACCATCGATGGTCGATGTTTTTCACCATCGATGTTTTATAACCATCGATGGCTTGAGGCTCAACCGATTGTCATGAAATTTAGTAGGAATGTGTAGAATGGTAACCGTCTTTGGCACGAAATACTTAGATCTTAGAAGTGGGTAGGGCAAAGATAACAGGGTGCCCCGAAGATTTGAAAATTTGTTCACTAAATAACTCGCGAACAGCTCAACCGATCCTTATGAAATTTGGTAGGAATGTAACAGTCTTTGGCAAGAAATACTAAGAAGTTGGTAGAGCAACGAAAACGATAACAGGGTGTCCCGAAGATTTGAAAATATGTTCACTAAATAACTCGCGAACGGCTCAATCGATCGTCATGAAATTTGGTAGGAATGTATAGAATGGTAACCGTCCTTGGCACGAAATACTTAGAAATTGGTAGGGAAAAGTTAACAGGGTGTCCCGACGATTTGAAAATTTGTTCACTGAATAACTCGCGGACGGCTCAACCGATCGTCATGAAATTTGGTAGGAATGTGTAGAATATTAACAGTCTTTGGCACGAATACCTTAGAAGTTAGTAGGGAAAAGATAACAGGGTGTCCCGAAGAGGTGAAAAAACCGACTTTTTTATTTTTAATCGGAGATGGACGTATGGGTACTCAATTCAAAGGACTCTAAGAGTACATTTTATATCAGTTATTCAAGTAACGGCAACGGAGTGATAGGCATTTGAAGTTATCACTTCGGTTTTTCTATACTGTTATAGGTACCTATATGAAACTTTGCACAAAAATTTGGTTAGTATGAGCTTATATACGCTAAATGCTAAGAGTGTTGATATTTGATAAGAAAAAGTAACAGTAAATTTATGAAATTTCAACTAGCGCGTGTGTAGCCCTTCTTAGATCTGAAAATATGAAAATGTTGAAGAGGGTTCTTAGGAAATAAGATAAGGAACGGAGAGGTTTGTGTGGGTACCCATATCAACGGGCTCAACGAAGTCATTTGATATAAGTAGGTTTTTCTTGATTCGGAAAAAACGGTAACGGATTGTGTAGCCATATTCACGTTTGCCTCAGTTTTTTTTGTTGAGAAATCGGAAATTATCGAATCGAGAAATGTCTGTAGATTTGCTGTTGAGTACTTTAATCCAAACAGTTTCGAATGATGAGGCGAAAGTCGAAATTGCAGGATCTGATATTTAAGTACCGGAAATCAATTACATAATTTACTATAACTCACGGACAATAAATGTCTGAAATGTACGATTGTGATAGTTCCCGAGTCGGCAGTATCTGCAGTTTTCCCGTTTGGGAATATCTATGTCCCTGAGAAACAATTTGGAATTTAAGGCTTTGTTTCACATACCTTCACTGAACGAAAGATGTCCTGAGACTGTACTATGTACGCAATTATGCAAATTTTCAATTATTTTGAGAATAAGCATTTTTGGGAAAAACAAAAAATGGTTTGAGTTGAGCCATAAAATCAATCGTAGATGGTAAATGCTGCGTCAACACATAAAAAAAAGTTGGCCGACAAGATATGTTAAACTAGTCGTTACCAAATCTTGCAACATTGTAAGATATACAAAAAACATTCGGATAAAAAGTTGACCAATTTTCGTTTACACGTACCAACTTGTTTCAATGCTCTTTCAACTTCTAAATACAAACTTGTAGGAAAGCTTTTGTTTACATGCAAGTGCTAACTAGTAGGTATAAAGACTCAAACGTTGGAACGTGTTAACGACCATTTACTGCGTAATCATTATTGGTGCAAAATTTCAACCGGTTTCGTAACATGTAACATTCCATCATTTGTGTGTGAAGTACAAAATCATTCAAGATCTTCTCTCCTGAAAATTCAAAACAGAAGGCGCCTGACAGGCCATAAAATCTTTAAGTTTCAGCAATAAAAAACATGCAGTTGCACTCCAGTCTGTGTGTCGCTCATTTTTATTCTTACGAAAGGATATTCTTTGTCTACCTTTCGAAACTAAAGAGTCAAAAATATGTAACACCGGCGCGCGGCAGGTAGTTTATTGTCGCGCGACAATGTAGTGTATACTAGTGTGACGCGCGACACATTTTGTATCATTGAGGAAGGTTCTGTTCCGCAAACATGTTTGCGTTTCCGATCCACAAATCGCCGTTTTGCGGTTCAGGAATATTATCGTGTTATGGTTTCCAGTTTCGTCGGCTTGTTTGCACAGACTGTTTTTATATTTTAAAAACAAGCTTTACTCCTTAAAGTCGGTGAAATATTTTTATTTTCTATATACAAATAGCTGCCAAATTACGTATATAGAAAATAAAAATATTTCACCGACTTTCAGGAGCAAAGCTTGTTTTTTAAATATTATCGTGTTCCTTTTGTTTTTTGTTTGCTTCTAAACAGGTAGACCATGTTGATTAAATCCATACATTCATCAATAAAATACAGGTAGTTTCTGCGGAGAGATCATATTAATTGGACCAGAAATTAACAATAATTTCCAAATCCTGGGGACACCCTGTTATCTTTGCCCTACCAACTTCTCAGTATTTCTTGTCAAAAAATGTTACCATGCTACACATTCCTACCAAATTTCATGACGATCGGTTGAGCCGTGCGCGAGTTACTTAGTGAGTAAATTTTCAAATCTTCGGGATACCCTGTTATCTTTGCCCAACCAATTTCTAAGTATTTCGTGCCAAAGACGGTTACCATTCTACACATTCCTACCGAATTTCATGACGATCGGTTGAGCCGTTCGCGAGTTATTCAGTGAACATATTTTCAAATCGTCGGGACACCCTGTTAACTTTTCCCTACCAATTTCTAAGTATTTCGTGCCAAGGACGGTTACCATTCTATACATTCCTACCAAATTTCATGACGATCGGTTGAGCTGTTCGCGAGTTATTTAGTGAACAAATTTTCAAATCTTCGGGGCACCCTGTTATCTTTGCCCTACCCACTTCTAAGATCTAAGTATTTCGTGCGAAAGACGGTTACCATTCTACACATTCCTACTAAATTTAATGACAATCGGTTGAGCCTCAAGCCATCGATGGTTATAAAACATCGATGGTGAAAAACATCGACCATCGATGGTCAAAAAAACATCGACGCTGTACCATCGATGGTAAAAACATCGACCATCGAACCAAAAATATGAATGTTTCAGAAACATCGATGTTCGATGCTCATCCCTAGTCGACACCTTTCGATGATACCATTTCCGATAATAATAATCCACATCCACGTGTAAAAATAAAAAAACATCGACCATCGAACCAAAAATATGAATGTTTCAGAAACATCGATGTTCGATGCTCATCCCTAGTCGACACCTTTCGATGATACCGTTTCCGATAATAATAATCCACATCCACGTGTAAAAATAAAAAAACATCGACCATCGAACCAAAAATATGAATGTTTCAGAAACATCGATGTTCGATGCTCATCTCTAGTCGACACCTTTCGATGATACCATTTCCGATAATAATAATCCACATCCACGTGTAAAAATAATCGACCATCGAACCAAAAATATGAATGTTTCAGAAACATCGATGTTCGATGCTCATTCCTAGTCGACACCTTTCGATGATACCATTTCCGATAATAATAATCCACATCCACAGCCACGTGTAAAAATAAAAAAACATCGACCATCTTTAACTCGGTACGAAAAAACCGACTCGTCGGTTCTTTTTAACTCGGTACCAAAAAACAGACTCGTCGGTTATTTTTAACCCGGTACCAAAAAACCGACTCGTCGGTTCTTTTTAACTCGGTACCAAAAAACCGACTCGTCGGTTCTTTTTAACCCGGTACCAAAAAACCGACTCGTCGGTTCTTTTTAACTCGGTACCAAAAAACCGACTCGTCGGTTCTTTTTAACTCGGTACCGAAAAACCGACTCGTCGGTCGGTTTTAACCCGGTACCAAAAAACCTGAAAAAAACCGGCTCATGGTTGAAGTGAATCGTTCTTTTTAACTCGGTACCAAAAAACCGACTCGTAGGTTTTTTTAACCCGGTACCAAAAAACCGACTCGTCGGTTTTTTTTAACTCGGTACCAAAAAACCGACTCGTAGGTTTTTTTAACCCGGTACCAAAAAACCGACTCGTCGGTTTTTTTAACTCGGTACCAAAAAACCGACTCGTCGGTTTTTTTAACTCGGTACCAAAAAACCGACTCGTCGGTCGGTTTTTAACCCGGTACAAAAAACCGACTCGTCGGTCGGTTTTTTTTAACTCGGTACCAAAAAAACCGGGATATCGGTACTTTAGAATATCGGGTCCGGTACCAAGTGAACACCGGTTTTGTACCGGGATCCCGGTTTTTGGAACAGGCCTACATCAAGGTATTGATAAAACATACCAAATATTATCAAAAAAATATTTTTTTCCACATTTGAAACAGAGAATTGCCAATTATGTTAACAAATGTTTAATATGTACTCAAAGCAAGTATGAAAGAAATCCTGGGAAGTTACCATTTAAACTTACAGAAACTCCAAGAGATGTCAGGGATATATATCACATCGATATTTGGTTTAAAGATAAGAATTCACCTTATCTAACTTGTATTGACAAATTTTCAAAGTTTATGACTATGGTAGCGTTAAAAAATCGGCAATGGGATACAGTCATACAAGCGTTACGGGTGATGCTTAACAGGATAGGAAAACCCAAGAAAATAGTAACTGATAATGAAGGAGCACTTGACTCTGAAAAAACTAAGGATTGGTTACAAAAGGAAGGAATTGAAATTCACTTCTGTTCACCACACCATAAAACAGGGAATGGAGACATTGAAGTAGCGCATCGCACCTTAAACGAAAATTTAAGAACATTTTACTTGCGACAAAAAACTGAAGATAGGGACTTAATGGATTTAAATCCAATAGAAGAATGTTTACAAATTTATAATAATACATGTCATTCTGCTCATAGGGAAAAACCCTCTGACGTATTTTTTAATGAATGCCGTAAGGATAAGAAAACCATCTACGAGCAGCTGAAGCAATATAAACAAAATTATATAAATAGGTTAAATTCCAAAAGAAAAGAATATGCAACTAATGAGAGTTTTGTCGAAAACCCTAACCCAAGTAAATTACAACCGAGATTCTCTAGGGTAAAACCCAATAGGAAAATTCACCCACAAAGATATAAAAAGCAACGTAAGGTCTACAATTTTAGGGACTTAATCCTACTATTGGTTCCACCAACAACTCTTAAAACTTAGCTCAAGAAAAACATTGATGAGGATTTGGAAACTGCTTTTGAATAGAAATATTCTGATATAATTGAGTATAATACAGCAACTAGCTTATTAAACCTGACGTTCTGATTAAAAATTTGATATGCAAAAAAAAACATTCGAATAATTTTATATATCAAAATGAAAAGTAACACAAATTTAATAATCAATGTGCTTGTAAATAGTATTTAAAAAAAAACACCAACCAATGTTACGATAATAATTACTATTCACAAATATTCAGGATATAAGAATTCCTTAAACCATGTTAAAGAACCAAGAACCAAAAAAAAAATATTCGTATCACGTACTGTATATATATCATAATATCATATCATAAAAATTTAAATTATGTTCCAAATGAATAAATATAAACAACCTGAGGACAGGTTTGAGTCAAGGAAGGGAGGAGTTACGTCACCATGTAATGACGCATACAATGATCACTCATCTGAACCTGCCAAATGGATAAATAACCATAATTAATATATACTTGTGCAGATGAGTCATCATGTCATAGTTCATAGGTAATTAGCCATTAATGAGATTTATAATTGTAACCATTAAAGATAAGATCATCAGATGTCTAATTACCTTTTAATCACATAACAAATAGAAATGATAAGAGATAAGAGATGTATGTAATGAATGTACACCAACATGTAAGAATCATCAATAACAAGTAATTAATATAGTGATAAGAATTTAAAATATAAATATATGTTTCTAGTTTGTAAGAGTCAGTTCATTAAGAGAGCTCAGGACGAGCATAATAATAAAATTCACATTTATTAATCTAAACTCGGCCTTTTACACAAGATTTTCTTTGAAGTAAAGGAGATCTTAAAACTGGGCGACAACGCCCAATGGCGCTGACACCAGTCCACGGCTCAACGGTCCATAATTGACTGCCAGCCGAGCATTTTCCCGAATTTTTTTTTTTTTTTGTGTGCAATGCAACGCGCTAAGGTTCATCCACTCAAAAAGTAGCGGTTGCATTGCAGTGTACGTGCACTCTGAGACCCATGCAGATCAATGCAGATTGTCCCCATGATCGTCCGCTATCATGCCACCTGTAACATACATACAACGCTCGTCGTCACTGCTTGCTACCGTGCTACACAAATCACACCAACAGCATCACATAGTAAAAAAAAAGTTTGCCTGGACCATTTGATAGGCATTGTTGTTGGTATGATTTGTACAGAAAGTGCATCGATGAGACGGGTAATGCATTGTCGTAGGTCAGTTAGATGGCAATGCAATTATGGTACATATTTGCATTGCCATTAAACGGTCCTATGATGAAGAAGCAGTGGTTCACGACAGCTTTGCATCGTGAAAGTCGAAGTGCTGCTTTAAAAATGAATGCCGCTAAGACGAAATACCTGAGCTTGACATCAGAAAGGCAAAGAAACATTTCTTTCTCCGGACAGCCGATAGAAAAAGTCGAGAACTTGGGAGCGTAGTAGCAGCGGATGGCGGGGCTGATGCTGATGTAGAGTCGCGCATAAATAAAGCCCGAGCAGTATTTTTCAGTTTGACTCCTCTCTGGCAAAACAAAAACATCTCCAGAAATACCAAACTCCGGATCTTCGAAAGCAATGTAAAATCCGTGCTTTTATATGGGTGTTCCACTTGGAAGGTGACCAGTGATATTACAACCAAACTACAAACTTTCGCTTGGTAGTATGGCTGGTCTAGCGGTTAGTGCGCGCACCTTCAGTGCACAGGGTCATGAGTTCGAATCTCACCGTGTTCCATGGTGTTTTTCGAACTCACGAGCTTGTGACGGACTATGATCTCACTCAGATGTTAAACGAGTACCCATTTGTGGGGATAAATAACACTGCTGAGCGTGATGCAGATCTCATTACCTCAACAAAAAAGCAGATAAGATCTTGGAAATAGGATGTCACTAACACATCCTGCGGCCTTAGTCCAATGTTGGATTGTCGCGCCTGTTATTTTTTTACAAACTTTCGCAAATCAGTGCCTTCGACGCATCCTACAAACTCGCTGGCCTGAGGTAATCTCTAACGACGACCTCCTCCAAATTACTGGCCAAAATAGGATAGGCATCGACATCAAAAGGCGGAAGTGGCAGTGTATAGGTCACACACTTCGAAAAGAGCCAAAAACATTGCAAGACAGGATTGAAATCCTCAAGGTATCGATGCAAGGCGGCGTGTGGGAAGACCCAAAACTACATGGAGAATATCTGTTGAGGCAGAGGGAAAATATATAGGCAAATCGTGGGACCAGCTAAAGGCGATGGCTGCTAATAGGCAGAGGTGGAAAAGAGGCGTAGTCAATGCCCTATGCCCCACTAGGGGTTAAAAGGAACCAGAGAGATAACTGTAGGTATTATACAAAAGTGTGTTATGTACTATGAATTGAGATTGTTTCACAAAGGATCATATTCGCAATGTCGTGATAGTTTCTGTTTTATTATAGGATTAGTAAAATACGTTTTTTTTTATAGTAATTAAAATATTTATCTTTACAGGGATTCGGTATACTAATTTGCTTTGTTGTAAAAGCAGAGTCCAGCGCAAAATCATTTAACCTAAGCAAATATGGCTCTAAGGCCATTATAAATGATGTCTTCTGCCACGGTCAGAAAAACACTCATAGAGAATGTATGATACCCATATTTAACAAACAGCAGTTATGACAAGTATTTTCCCTCTATTCTTTTCTCATATCAGTTTATACAGCGAACGATTTGGGAAAGAGTTGCGGGAAAATATCATCGACTTTGCTGGCAACTACCCAGTTGCCTTCGAAAACACCATCTACTCCGAAAAAGGACAGGTTTAGTGGCGATTGTTGTGCCGAACAAACCGATATTGCCGCTATCAGGACGAGTGTAATCACCGCAGCAGAAAGGGAAATGCATGGACAGGACATGGTTTTGTATGACATAGCGAAACCTGAGAGTTGCAGTGGATCTGGAACAAACTGTTCGAAACTGAGATGCTGCAATATTTTGGCGAAAGGAAATAATAAGTCATCTCAATATCAAGTTAAAATAGTTGAAGCACAAAAATTTTTTGATACAATTGAACAAAAAAAATGCAAAGATGATAAATATAAAATTTTGCCATTAGAGAATCCGGAAGTACTTGGCGTGGAAACGCTTGATATTCTGAAAGGAGTGTCACAAGGTAAGTATTGCCCCCACAAAAAATATTTTCTGTTTTTGTTTTCCTTTATATCTATTAATAGAAAACTGTAACTTCTGTCAGCTTCCCTAAACTATCTATTAAACGGTGTAAGGAGGTATTATTAGGGTTTTCGCCGAGGCTCATCCCAGACCACAAAATAATTCAGGGATTCAGGCTGTTGAAATCTTGAGGAAAACTTTGCCTAGCCAGCTCATTCGTTTCCAACGACACATTGGTGACCAGGTCACTAGTATACATGCCGTTTGACGTTTATCATAGCAAACACGCAAAATTTTTCGCTAATATTAAATTTCTAATTTTTTTATCAAATTCATAAGATTTAATATTAAATTCATAATTTTATGATTCATTTGCTCGTTCACTTCATCTGTAAAAGTGGTTTCGCGGATTGGTGTAGTGATAAATCATAAATTTGTTCGAAAAGTGTTTAGTGGTTTGCATTTTTTTACCTGCCGCTCGGACGGTCTTTGTTCTTTGTTTTCATTTGGTCCAGTAGTCATTTCAACTCGGCTTAACTGAGTTATCTGGGCATACATTTTCGTACTAGCATATAGCGCAGTGGTAGCGTGTACGAATCACGCCCGGGAGGTCCTGTGTTCGAATCCCACTTTTTGCAAATTTTTTTCTTTTTGCTTTTTTTCTCTTTTTATTAATTTATTAGTTTAGTTCTTGTATTAAAATGAATTGTGTTTGCGAGCAATTTTACAAAGTCCAAATTGACGGTCTATCTCAGCTCGTTTCGTCGTTGCAGAGCCAACTTAGCAAGCTGAGATCCCTTATGAAATCTGTAAATTGTTGTGAAAACAATTCCGAAGCATTGCGAGATAAAAATGTAAATTTAAAAAATAAGAAGAGTAATATAGGGAAAGGCACTAAGAAAAAAACTAAAAATATTATTTCAATATCTTCTGAGCAATCTTTCGTTAGCCATGAAGCGGGGACTTCCACTGTTATTTCAGATTCATCTTCTACAATTCCTTCCAACGTTGACAAAAATCAATCTCCGATTGATAAATTTGTCACAGTTCGTAAGAAAGGGAAACATATTAAAAAACCTTCTCCTGTTGGTGATGTTATTCCCAAAAAGAGTGATAATAATAATAGGCGACACAAAAGAATCTTCGGTATCGATCAAGCTAATGATTCTCTTCGAAGTGTCCCCAGTTTCAAGGTATTCCATGTTTCTAAGCTACATGCTTCGGTAAAAGCAGACGATTTAAAGGAATATGTAATGAAAAAGCTTAATTTAACAGATGACAGCTTTCTTTCGGTTTATCCTCTGATAAAAAAAGATTGTGATATTTCCAAATTAGTTTCAATCAGTTTTGGTTTGAAACTTCCTCATGAATATTCTAAGCAAGTGTTTTGTGCCAACTTCTGGCCCAAGGGCGTCAACATATCACCATTCAAATTTTCAAAAAACGACAAACGCCAAAACAGTGTCCAGCAGAACACATAATTTCCAATTCATTTTTCTCGGTCTATTATCAAAATGTTGGCGGTCTTCGTTCAAGAACAAATGACTTTTACCTTGCAGCTTCACAAGAAGATTATGCTGCCATTTGCTTAACCGAGACTTGGCTTCACACAGACATTACAAATGAAGAACTTTTCATAAGAGACTATGATGTCTATCGTCGCGACCGTTATGAGGCTTCGACCAAGAGAGGAGGTGGTGTTTTGGTAGCTATCAAGTTGAGCTTTTTCATAAGGACGTGGAACAGATATGTATTTCTATCAATGTTTCTCGCAGCGAAAAAGTATATATTTTTAATAGCTATTTACCACCTTTAAGTTCAGTTGATGTTTATAACAAACATGTAGATAATATCTCCAAGCTATTTGCATCTTTTGAGGAAAAAGACAAATTTATTGTTGTTGGGGATTTCAATCTTGGTAATATAAGTTGGTACTGGAACGACGACGAGAAAAAAAATCTGCCGCGTGATTTACATCTTGAGTGTGAATCTGTTCTAACAGATTGTTTGTTTGCAATGGATTTGATGCAAATGAATCTTGTTAAAAATTCGATTGGTAGAATTTTAGATCTAATTTTTGTTAGTACTTGCTTGAATGCTTCTGTAATTAAAGTAGATAAACCAATTTTGCCCAATTCAATCCATCACAGTGCTCTTCTTCTTGAGTTTGTTTTTTATGATTACATTGAAGAAGAGCCCGAAGTTATTCCTACTAGAAATTTTCAAAAAGCCCAATTTGAAAAACTAAATTCAACATTTTTTAATATGGATTGGGCTCCAGTTATATCGAATAGTAATCTTATTGAAAGTTATACAATTTTTAATTCAATTTTAAATAAATATATTCGCAAGTACGTTCCTTTAAAAAAGAACAAAATAAAAGCAAAAAATCCTTGGGCTACCAAAGAATTGTTCAAACTTAAGAGAGCAAAAAATAAGGCCCATAAATTATACAAGAAGTCATCCTCTCTTGCCAATAAAGAAAATTTCTTTAGATTGAGAAGAGAGTATGAATTAATGAATAAAAATCTTTACAAACAGTATATTGCGAGAGCTGAAAATAATATAAAGAATGACAGTAAGACATTTTGGAATTTTATAAACAGCAAGCGTAAGAATACGGGAATCCCAAAAAATTTAGAATTCAATGGCAATTTTTACAAAGATGTTCAATCGGTTTGTGACGGATTTGCTAGATTTTTCAGTTCAGTTTACAAAGTGCCAGACTCCGTTTCATCAGAAATGAATGCTAACATCAATGGAAGTCAGAGTGCATTGGTCCCTCGGATAGCTCAGGAGGACCTTACGAGTGCTCTTGAGATTTCTGAGGATGACCTATTGAATGCTATGCGTGATCTTGATGTTAGTATTCAGGCCGGACCTGATGGCATTCCTAATATATTTTTGAAGAATTGCATGCAATCGTTATGTCGTCCTTTAGCCTTTATTTTTAATTTGTCCTTGACTTCAGGTGTTTTTCTTGATGAATGGAAAGTTTCATACATAACGCCTGTTCACAAAAAGGGTCCGAAACATCTTATTGATAACTATAGACCCATAGCTAAAATATCTGCAATACCGAAGTTGTTTGAAATGCTTATTAAAAATAAAATAGATGTTTTAATTAGCCGTTTGATATCGCCATGTCAACATGGATTCCTGAAAGGAAAATCAACTTCAACAAATTTGGTATCATTTACTAAATTTGTTGCTGATGGTATTGAGCAGGGAATGCAGGTTGATGTGGTATATACCGATTTTTCGAAGGCTTTTGATAGAGTAGATCATAATATTTTACTTAAAAAACTAGAACATTTAGGAATACAGTCAATTTTTCTAAGCTGGGTGAGATCCTATTTAACGGATAGGACTCAGTTGGTGAAGTTAAATGGCTGTACATCTCGCTCTGTTATAAAGTGTTCATCAGGGGTTCCGCAAGGAAGCCATTTAGGACCACTTTTCTTTTTAGTTTTCATAAACGATATCAATCAAAAATTTTAAATTCGTGCGTGTATGGCAGTATGCCGATGATATGAAAATCGCTATGAAAATACGCAACATTGATGATTGCCTTAAGTTGCAATCCGATTTAGAAAAGCTGCAATTTTGGTGCCGCGATAATAATTTAAATTTAAATGTTAGTAAATGTAAAGTACTTAGCATATATAAATTGAAAACTCCGGTCTTCTTTGAGTACTCCTTAACAGGTAGTGTTCTTGAAAGGGTTGCCGAAATATCAGATCTTGGTGTAATTTTCGACCATGAGCTTTCATTTCGACAACACATTGATTACATTATTTCAAAAGCGAATAGTATGTTAGGATTTGTTAAACGTAATGCGCGCGAATTTAATGATGCTTTTACTTTAAAAATATTGTATGCAGCTTTCGTTCGTTCGCACCTGGAGTATTGTTCTATTGTGTGGAATCCGTTCTATAAGGTGCATATCGAGCGTATAGAAAGAATTCAACACAATTTTACACGGTTTGCCATTTATCAAATTGGCTGGCGTTTCAAGCCAGATTATAAAACTCGCTGTTCCTTATTGGGTTTACAAGCCTTAGATTATAGAAGAACATTTTTAAACGCTATGTTTATAAGAGACCTGTTTTGCTCTCATATTGTTTGTGAAGATATATTAAATAACTTTCAAGTCAGAAATATTCCTCACAATTTGCGGCGGAACAACCTTCTTGTTCAGCCTTATCATAGAGTAAACTATGGGCTTAATGAACCAATTACAAGGTCAATTATTCTTTATAATAGTTTGATGGACTTAGTTAATTTTAATTGTACTAATAAACTAATGTTTAAAAGAAGTTATTTTGATAAATTTCCTTATTAATATATTTTGTTTTCAGTTTTTTTTTACGATCTGCTAGAGTTTACACTCGATTGATTGATTAGTCACTTACGTACGGATAGTAAGTAAAGTGATGCCGAGAAGCCTAGTCCCGGGACAAAAGTTTCTGTGAGGCAAAAAAAAAAAAAAAAGTATAGTCTAAGAAAATTGGACCAAAATATGGCCATCGAACGGCAAAAATCCTACATCGGAATTTTTTTTTATTGTGGTTGGGGATGGTCCCAGATTATGACATTAAAAGTCCCAACCGATCGGGGGTCCGCAACCTTAAAAAAAGGGGGAAAGGGGGCATTTTTTTCGGTTTCTTGTGATTATTTAAATATTTCGGCGCTAGCCTAACAAAATAAATTAGAATATTTTCATTTTAGACCTTTGTTAAAAGCTCCATAACTTTTGAAAGAATGCTAGTTCAGCTGTAAAATTTATTTATTTTTTATTCAATAAGTTCAAGATCATTTTAAGGAAAACATTGAGTCGCTCCGGGCAAGGACCTTCATTATCCCCCCATTAACATTTTTCAAAAGGGCATATCCATAACTCCCCCCAAAATTAGAGCAGAGTGCTAAATTTTGGTTTGTTGCGATTGGAGGTCATAGTTACCCCACCCACCAAAATTCAGCTCATTCCAATAAAAACTAAGGGTACCTCTCGTACAAAGTGACCCAAGGCAACTTTGTTCTTGTTGAAATAAAAATGACTGATGTCGTGTTCGTGACATGGGCTCGCTCACTCCGTGTCGAAAATCCACAACGAATAGACGTGCCTTTTAATCCGTGTTAATCGAATCGGCCTCAACAGGTTATGGGCCCAGTCGGAGTGAATTCGGTTGCCTTTCAATATTTTCCCCTTCAGATTGTTTAAATTATTATCAATCGCATAAGTTGCCAAATTGTGAAATTGTGTGAAGTGGAAAATGTCGCATTCAGAGCGAAATCATATTGAGAAACTGAAAGGAAGTGATAATTATCACACGTGGAGCTTCGCAATACAAAACGTGTTGGAATTTAATGGACTCGACGGGTGTATTACGAATCCTCCAAAAGAAACGGATCCGATAAAATTAAAAAAGGCGAAGGCGCATATTGTTTTGAGCATCGACGAGTCTCTGTACGTGCACGTGCAAAATGACGACTCTGCCGCCAAAATGTGGACGACGTTAAAGAAGCTTTTCGACGATCATGGGCTGTCCCGAAAGATTGGACTGCTACGAATGTTAACCGGCGTCAGATTACATGAGTGTGCTTCTATGGATGAATATCTAAGCATAATTACATCCACATCAAATAAACTGACGGGTATCGGTTTCCCCATATCGGACGAATGGATTGGAGCCATTATGTTGGCTGGATTAGGTGACGATTATAAGCCTCATATAATGGGTTTTGAAAGCAGCGGGATTTCCATCACGGGAGATAATGTGAAAATGAAGCTTCTGGATGTGGATTACGCTAAACGAAACGAGACAGCATTTTATAGTGGAAAGCCGAAGACACATCATATTCGTTACAAAAACTTTAAATGTTATTCGTGTGGCAAAAAAGGCCATAAGAGTACGGAGTGCCGATCAAAAAGAAAACCCGAAGCAAAAGTCGCGAACGCATTCAGTGCCGTTTGGCTAAGCATATGGGATTAATTAACGTAACGTAAAATTTGAGTTTGTTAATTTGAATTTTAATATTTAATATCTTGTAACTTGGACTTTCTATAATTTTGATGAAGTTTAAAAATTCTAAACTATGTTTGATACTTAATCATTTATCCAATGTATTTTTATGTTTTGAATTATTATATTATACAAAATATTCAAAAAGTTGGTGTTGGGTGTTGAAATAAAAATGACATAGTGTGAGCCCACCCTCTCTTCCGGACTGATGTCGTGTTCGTGACATGGGCTCGCTCACTCCGTGTCGAAAATCCACAACGAATAGACGTGCCTTTTAACCCGTGTTAATCGAATCGGCCTCAACAGTTCTACATCAAATGAGTAGTGCGTAGAACAAACTCCTGATGGGTCACTTTGTATGGGAGATACCCTTAGTTTTTATCCGAATGAGCTGATTTTTGGTGGGTACACTATGACCAACAATCCCAACAAACCAAAATTTAGCACTCAGCTCCAATTTTGGGGGGAGTTTGGATATGCCCTTTTGAAAAATTATAATGGGGGGATAATAAAGGTCCTTGCCCGGAGCGACTCAATGTTTACCTTAAAATGATCTTGAACTTATTGTGAATACTTATACAAAATTTTACGGCTGAACTAGCATTTTTTCAAAAGTTATGGAGTTTTTAAAAAAGGTCTAAATTAAAAATATTCTATTTTTTTTTTGTTAGGCTAGCGCCGAAATATTTCATTAAACTCTAATGTGTTTTATATCATTGGAAAGGTAATTTTATGTAGATTTTTTTTCGTCCTCAGACTATTTATGCGTATATCTTGCCCTTTTTTCAAATAATCGCAAGAAACCGAAAAAATGCCCCCCTTTCCCCCTTTTTTAAAGGTTGCGGACCCCCGATCGGTTGGGACTTTTAATGCCATAATCTGGGGACCATTCCCAACCATAATCCGAAAAATTTCCGATGTAGGATTTTTGCCGACCAAATATGCCATTTTTCTTAGACTAGTAGAGAGTAGCCCTATTGCCTTTAGCAAGATAATATTCAAAGTAGCCTACATAAAAGTATTCGATTTGAACATAGCATCACTTTTTTGTCTATCCATAGTTTTTATTATGTGGAAATATACTAGAGATTTAGGAGATTTTTCCGCACTATGCAACGATTGTGTAATTTAATCCGATAGTCTTCATTTTGAGGTCTAAAGAAAAGAGTCAATTTTTAATTGATTTAATGTATGGACAATTTTTTTTGTCGAAATAATTGAAGTGTGAACATTCCTACTTTGCCATACACGAAAACGCTTATTCTTCTGTGGCTCATATAGGAATTGTATTAGGGGGTTTGTTGACTGATTGGGGTTTATGTGGTTCTTATACTCTAATAATTGCTCATGGACTATGTTCATCTGGATTATTTAGACAAGTCCATTCTACGATGCATTTTGAAATGACATACGCGTTTCGACTCGATTAATTTAGTCGTTTTAGTAAATCCTGTCAGTATTGTGAATCTCCTTTAACTTCGATAACTTAAGAGGGGACTTACACTTCCGACAGGATTTACTTAAACTTAGGGCTGCATTACACTACATAGTATTGTCATATTTATATTATCATATCCTTAAGCCTCCTCGATTCATTCGTTTTAAATTTGTTTACGTGCACCAAAAGAAATCGAGTAGGCTTAAGGATATGATAATAGTATGATGATACGACGTAGTGTAATGGAGCCCTTAGGTTTGATTAACGTTTGTCCCATATTGTACTGCAATTTGAATTATGCAAGTACATTTTATGCTACGATGTATTTCTATCTATCACGGTTTTGACTGGATGAGTTTTAATCGAGTATAGGATTTGTTAAAATTGTCTGTAGCGGCTATTACATACCTTCCCCATATACCTCAAAAACATTTTAATTTCATTTGTAGTACATAGTAGGTACTGCCAGTATATATGTACTTATTTTGATTTATTGATTCAAATATTCTGTTTATTTGCTACTTTGCATTCTCTTTCAGATAGCATAATTGGAATACGAAGTTGTCTATCAACAAGTGCGAGCAGTGATAATAGTAGTCATATAGCTAATCAATCAGACAGTATTATTCATCCTCCTTTGATGCAAGTTATCCGACCATGTAACAATAGTCCATTGCAAGCACCAGAAATGAACAGACGTGTAATAGTCGAGAAATCAGAACCATCTGTAATGGGCCATCATCATCATTTACCACCACCAATTATAACCATCAGCGCCATAAAGGAAGAGGACTCAAGCGACCTAAAATCATACGCTCATCAACATGAACTTACTGACCGGACAAGTTGCTCCGACAAAGAAGCCCATTCTATGTGTAAATTTCCCAACATCTCCATCTCCAGTACGAGCGATGACGACCATATCGATGGCATGTTGAATAGAATATCGCACGATTTGGACTACTTGCTGAATGACCCCGCCCAAATTTCTATCAAATGGCATTCAGCATGCCCGATTTCAGAGAAATGTTCATCTACTCAAACGAAGACAGTAAGACAACCTACCAAGGTATCATCCTCAAACCCCAAGGCGCTATGCACGAAAATTCAAGAGGTTATTATTGAAGAGTCAGAAATTGAATGAAGTGCATTAATCAATTTTACGACTGATAAATTGTAGTTCAAATAAATGACTATTTAACATAAGAGAGAGGAAGTTGACGGCTTTGCATTAGAGATGTAACGGACGTCCGCATCCGCATCCGCAATCGCGGATTATCCGCATAAAAATTAAACTCCGCATCCGCATTCTCATCCTCATCTTATAAATAATTACATCCGCATCCTCATCCGCAATCCTCATTTTTGTATGCTGACAATTAGCGGATATATGCGACCCACGTGCTACTTTGTAACTATAAAGAAATGCATTGAGACAAATTGTATTCTGTATCGTATACACAACTGAGCTTCAGTTTGTCGGTCAGCACAGCAGGAGCGCGTTCCATTTATATGATCTGAAAAGTCAGTGATGACTACAGCCAACGCCATCTAGATACATCAAGGCCGTAACTCAGCCGTTCCATGCCGTCATAGTTTGCCAACTAAGTTTTGGATTTACACGAAGTAACAACAACAAGCATATGGCGTCATTAAAAGTAACAACAAAACAGTGCAAACAGTAGGCGAAAAATTTCTACATTGCGGCCTTAATATAGAGACGGCCGGCGGTGCTACAGCTACGACTACGAGTGAATTAAGGAACGCACTCCGATTGCATTTTTGTGACTAGTGTTTGATTTGTTTTAAATGAATTGAACTGAGGTGGGTGAAGTGCGTTTCTTTAAGGTGAAGCGAAGTAAGGAAGTATGCAACTTTTTAATTTTTAACCACACTAATCAGAGGAATTTCAACTTTTTTTCATCTTCATGAAAAGTCTGAAACCTAAATATTTTTGCCTACATATTCGATCATATCCTCATCCGCACCCTCATCCGCATCCTCAAAAATTTCTCCACTAATATCCGCATCCGCAACCGCATCCTCAATGTTATACTATTTTGCATCCGCATCCGCATCCTCATCCGCTAAACAAGATCCGTTACATCTCTACTTTGCATGTATTGAATACACAGAAGGCCCATTGTAAAAATGTGAAAACTATCTACTAAAGTAGTAATTAATATTTAGATAGTAAATTTGTAAATTTATCTAATGCGAACAATGAATGAATAGTAACTCTTTTTCCAGTTTAAGTTGTTGTTTTAATTAATTGACCATTTACTGAACCATTTCCCGCTCTCCTTGGTAAGGAAAAAGTCTTCACGCAGAAGTAAGAGTTCGTAGAAATAAAGGGGTTTGATAGAAATTCATCTAATCAAAATCAACCCTTTTCAGTTCCTTAAGCGCTAACATCATATCTATCTATCCAAAGGTTTGTGTTCGTAGAGACGATTCATGCGGTAATCGCTCAACGATCGTAGTTCAGAAATAACTTCTGATCCCTGGCTTCCTAGTATCAAATATTACTTAAAGAAGCATCAAGTTTAATTTTCACCGTTGTTTGTAGCTTTTCTAAATATAAAAAGAAAAAGGAAATAGTTGTTCCTGCTACACTATTTTTATTATTTTAGCATATGTACATTTCGCAAACAACTTATTTTCATCATCAGCTTCCGAGAAAGCATAGGCACTGTGCACTGATGATGAAAATAAGTTGGTTTCGAAATGTACATATGCTAAAATAATAAAAATAGTGTAGCAGGAACAACTGTTTCTTTTTTTCTTTTTATATTAAAGAAGCATATTTTATATTAAAGAAGCATATCTTTTGAAAGAAATCCGTACATGGCAGCAATCTTATATCATGGCCGAGGAAGGATTGATCGCCGTTAGAAATTGGATTAATAAAAATAAGGTATCATTAAATATTGAAAAAACTAAATACATGGCGTATTCGATATACGATAGTGGCCAGCCATCGAATAATAATTTAATTAAAACACACGATATAAACTGTAGTGAAATATCAGCATGTCAATGTAATGGGACATTAGAAAAAGTAAGTTCCTTTAGATATCTTGGTGTCCAATTCAACCAAAACTTAAAATGGAAAGAGCATGTAAATATACTTACAAAGCGCCTTCTTAGACTTACTTATATATAGGGTGGTCCATCTAACGTTTGCTTTTTGAACTATCGATAATTTTGACTTTGATATTTCGAATGTCATTGTCAATGTGTCAGATATTTAGTAGATGGTTTGCGGTTTACGAAATGGTTAAGTTTAAGCAAAACTGTCGCATTTGGGGTTCAGAAAATCCGGCGTAACCGTTAATGGTGTCCGCTATCGCGGCATGTTGGAAGACTTTTTCTTTCCCCGAATGGAAGAGGAAGACATAGACGACATATGGTTCCAGCAGGACGGCGCTACGTGCCACACAGCCAACGTCACAATCGATCTTTTGCGCGGTACGTTCGAAAATCGCATAATCAGCCGAAACGGCGATGTCAACTGGCCGCCTCGCAGCTGCGATTTGACCCCGTTGGACTATTTTTTGTGGGGTGCCGTCAAGGATAAGTGTTACGCCAACCACCCAGAGACGATTGACGACCTAAAGCACGAGATTGAACTCGCCATCAGGGCCATTGAGGGCCATACCATCGAAAATGTGCTTAAAATTTGGGTCGACCGAATGGGCTACTATAAAGCCAGCCGAGGCAGCCATATGAACGAAGTGGTGTTTCATACATAAACCGCAATGTTAAGGCTATCCAATAAAATTAAAAAAAATGAAAAATATATACTCGTTGTTTTTTTATAGCGATTTTAAAACGCAAATCTTTCGTGGGCCACCCTATATTTGCAAGGCTTAGGCGAATTCTGCACAGCGACTCATTAAAAATGGTTTTTTATGCACTTGCATACTCAATCCTCACCTATGGCATATGATCATGGGGAGGAACTTATAAAACTATTTTAAAGCCATTGATCGTTGCACAGAACGATATAATAAGAGCCATACTTGGGATAAGAAGAAACGACTCTATTAGTGTATACTATCAACGACTTTCAATTTTAAAGCTAAATGTATTATACAAAGTGATTATTCTTAAACGTGTACATAACCTGAGAGAAATGCTCGCAGTTATTTCTCATGGTTCTGAAACTAGATCGGAGTCAAACAATCTTCTCTATATCCCAAGAAGGCAGACTTCATAGGCTATGAGACACTGGTCGTATATTGGGCCTAAGGCATATAATACCCTCCCACGTGATATCAAAGCAATCGAAAACATAAAGCATTTTAGTTACAAAATAAAATTATTTATTATATCTGAACACTCACAGCATCTATAGCTTCAAAAGAAATTATGTAAATATTTATTATTTTGGAGTATTTATACTCATTTTTTTTTCTCATTTTTTTATACTTATTATTTAAGATTAATGATTAATGTTAACTAAAACTTAAATTTTCAATGAATAACACTCCTTTTCCACGCTCTGGCATTAGCCATTGTGGACATAGTAATTCCAAATGAATTAAATTTTTTTTTTGTAAATATTGTAATAGAAGAAATTGGAATAAATTGAAATTGAAATTGTGGTTTGTTTATCACTAGCAAACAAATTCTAAATGATTCACGAACGATTGAACTTTTGAGCATTCAAACAAGTTGGAAGACTTATTGTACGTGTGAACAGAGGTTGGAGACAAACATTCGCTGTTAATTGAACAACATTTAATGGCCCAATCAAAATACACAAATATCTTTGATTTGATTAATTTTAAATTATTGATATTTGTAAAAGTCGACAAATTCAAAATTTGACAGGATGCCGTAGGAACATTTTCATAACACTTTTGCAATATGACAATTTGCGGCAATATAGTGAGTGATCATATTGATATGTTTTTTTTTTTTTTGTTACGGAAGCTTATTACTCTATAGTTAGCGGATGGGGTGGCTAACCCAGGTTGGGATAGGTTTTTGAATAGAGAGATAGAAAGCAAGAACCCGACATAATCCATAGCACTTTCTTCAGGTGTATATGCACAGTTGGTAGAAGCATATCAAAATGAGGAGCCAATTTTTTATGCTGTTATATGCGATAAGACCTGAGGCCGTATTCCTTAACCCTCTAACAGGACAATTTTTTTTCTTGGCGGAAAAATTATGGTAGGTTAATATTAGCATAAAAACCATAGAAAACGAACCAAAAAATGAATTTGGTAATTGGTTTAGTTTTTAGACACTAAAATCTGTAGCCCGCCAAAAGGCGGTCTGTCCAGGGAACGGCAAAGAAAAAGAGACTGCGCCTGGCCTGCTTGGTAGATTTGCGTACTTTGCCATGTGTTCTCAATTTTGTTATAAATACTTTAAAAAACCGGTGTTTGGTAGAAAAAAGATTTATTATGATTTTTGCGTATTGATTTATATATTGTGTTTGTGTTTGAAATATGTGGCAGGTAGATATTGGGAGCGGTTTCTATGGCGACCATAACACTATATTCTTACTGACTAGCAGTGCCTCTTAAGTCAAAGCTCTATTCCCGAGAAATTAATCCAAAATGGTTTGGGGGTGCTTTAACAATACTCGACATTGGTTTGGTTTGAGTACATACCTAACAATCTTTAACAATTATGTTTCCAGTTATGTATTGGGGATTACACAGGTAGAAATAAGGAGCTTGCGAGATTGGGCCATCTTGTTTACTCCTTAGCCCTTATTAGTTCTTTTATAAAGGATTTTCTAGATGGTGGATCGTGACAAAAATACATACATCTGTGCCCACTTTTGGGTAAGTTCAAACCAGTACTATTACTATTAAGTTTTTTTATTGTGAATTTAGAAACATTTTTGGGTGTTTCAAATACATATGCCAATTTAAGAGAAGGGGAGCATAACAGCATGATTATGGGCAGTCATCGTGATGTAGGTTGTCGTCTGTATAGCTACTAAATTGTCGGTTAAAGCAAATACCACCGCTAGCACTACCAGCTGCATCACAATACACAGCACCAGTTTGGGTATGTAAAAAATGGGACCCTGGTTTGGTCGACCACTCACGAAACTGATATAGCGCCTAGAATTCCTGAGTCCTCCTTTGCAAAGTTGGATCTCACACATTCAATGCAGACTAGTATTGATTAGAATCTCCCTAGGAAGCATTAATTAAATGATTCTCCTTCTCTGACTTCAATCACTTGTTCCTAGCTTCTTGAGTCTTCTTAGGATTGTGGATACCCGTTGTTCCCAAATCTTAACAACTCGATATGACCCCATTTCATCTTGTAATTGATCCTGAGTGTAAATTAGTTATAACAGTTACTTCCAATTCATATTCCTGTTTTGTACAAATGTCGCCTTTTCCCGTTTGTTGGCCATATGTAGAGTATCGGCCCCATAATTCCAAGCGACTCCATAGTCCTAATCGGCTCTAAATTTATCAGCTGATTCTTCAGAGCTTAATCGGATTTTTTAGCTGATCGATTGCTCTGGAAAGACGCTACAGCATAAAAAGATTCAAATAATATCGATTCACATCCTAGCAGTAATAATTTTGTCGAAAATTCAATGAAAATTATTTCGAAAAAAAATAAATGAGTATGTACGATAGATGTAGAAAAAAGTTTGGGTTACCTGGATAGACCGCCTTTTGGCGGGCTTAACTTATCAGAAATCATCGAATATCTCAGCCTTTTGTTGCTACATTTAGACATATTTAGCACAGCATGGTTAGATTTGGCTGAACTACGGAGGTGAGATCTTGTTCGGCCGAAAAACTGGAATCTAGATTCGATCTACATATATGTATCTGCCACAAAAATCAGCTCAATCGGATAAAAATAATGAATGAAGGTATCTTCCATACAAAATGACACATCACGACATTATGTTCCACAGTACGCGTAGATTTATAAAACGCACTAAAAGAACTCCTGATGGATCATTTTGTACGGGGGAATCCTTAGTTAATCATTTTGGCCGTTAGATCAAACTCTTTGTTTCGACCTACTTTAAACGAGACCGAGGCTAATTTCAGGCGCGACCGAAATTTGGATACCCTTCGCTCTCCTTGGGCTAAAACTTTTTCCGGGCGTACCTATGACTTGTGTTTAATTCTCACCCCTTCCCTTCTTTTCCTTCAGTTTTCACATAAGTTCCGTGGCGCCGTACAGGGTGGCTAGATGCCCTGTATTTTACGGGTCACCCCGTTTTTCGGGCACTGAAAATCCAAAAACCCGTAATCTAAAAAAATAAATACGGGACAAACAAATCTTAAATATTTACATAACAGTCTTGAGTTAATAAATATACAGATTCTAAAGGCTGTGCTTAAAATAAAGTGCAATTTTAAGATGACATGTAAGGATTTTTATAACTTCATATGTATTGCAAAATGAACGATAACGATATTGGAGGCTTCATCATCAAATAAGAAATATTGTTACAAAAATTAATGACATATCGGCATAAAAATAGTTTTTTTTTAAATATTTGCGAGTAAAAAAATCGATAACCCATATTTTACAGGCTAGTGACAAGCTGACAAGTAAATCCAAGGCAGGCAGTCACCCTAGGTGCCAATAAAACAATATTTGAGTGATATGCAAACAAAATTCCCGTAGAAAACTTTATAGCGGGGGACATGATCCAATATTACACTTCCATTTGTTTTTACATTTTTTTTGTTCCGATAGACACAATAATAAAAGGTTTGATAAAATTGGTGTAGCAAACAATGTTTCTTAGAAAATCCAAAATGGGGGAGGGTTCGTACGGTAGCCCCATGATCCCATGGCTCCTTTCCATCCATTTTTACGTATGTTTTGTGGCATCAATAGAAACACATTTGTGTGATGTTTGGTTGAAATTGGTGGGCAAATATAAAAAATATATATTTACCTAATTTGGAGGTTTGGGTTTGTATGGCAGCTCCATGACCCCATGGTCCCATTTCATTCATTTTTGCATATGTTTTGTGATATCAATAGAAATACATTTGGTTTGGAGTAAATTGGTGCCCAAATAAAAAGTTTTTCTTGGAAAAAACTTAATTTGGGGGTTTGGTTTGTATGGCAGCCCATTGACCCCATCGTTCGATTGCATCCATTTTTACATATTTTTTGTGACATCTATAGGGATCCAATTATATGAAGTTTGGTTAAGATTGGTTCATAAACAAAAAAAGTTTTTCTTAGAAGAACTTACATTGGGAGGCTAGGTTTGTATGGCAACCCCATGACCCAGTAATCCGATTTCGATGATTCAAACCTACAAACAGCCTGCAACAATAATAAGCATGTGCAAAATTTCAGCTCTCTAGCTTGTATAGCTGCGAGAAAAACGCGCCCAATCGACTCCCAAAGTTATGCTGATCATATACGAGTATGTATACTTTTCATATGGTCGGAGATGTTTCCTTCTGTGCGTTACAAACTCAATGACAAAGTTAATATACCCTTTCACTCTGTGAGCGAAGGGTATAAAAAAATGCACCAGGAAAGTGAGCAAAAATCGCCAAAATTGGGACAGTGAACAATACTCCTTGTATGAACAAGAAGCGGGTTAATCATTGTTCTCGAAACAGGTGATAATGTAAAAAACGAGACCGATGATAATTTCAGGCGCAGCCGAAATTTGAATACCTTTCACTCTCCTCGGGCTAAAAGTTTTTCGGAGCGCACCTATGATTTGTGTTTAACCCCCCTCCCCTTCTATTCCCTCCTTTTCGCATAATCCATGCCGTCGATAAAGCAAAATTTGCGTGAAGTTTGTCTTATAAAACTTTATTTGGGAAACGCTCTGTTGGGAGGGAGCCGGGGCATGATCCCATAGTATGATGCCATTTTTTATTATTCCGATATTAATAAAAGGATTATTAGAAAAACCAAAATGAGGGAGGGGGTTTGATTTGTATGGCAGTCCCATGACTCCATCGTTCGATTTCATCCGCTCTTACATATGTTTTATGTCATCCATAGAAACACATTTGGGTATATTACGCTTTCAGGTCCCCAAGGGAAATTTTTCTTGTTCTTCTTATCGACACTAGCGGCACTTATCTTACCGTCCGCCATATAGCGGACACATAGCGGAAAATATCGGAAACATCAAAAATTTACCTTGGGGACCTGAAAGCGTAATGTACCTTTAAAGGAACATTACGCTATCAGCTCTCGCAAGAAGAATTTTGTTGTTCTTGTTACCGACACTAGCGACATTTATCTTACCGTCCACCATATAGCGGACACATAGCGGAAAATATCGGAAACACAAAAGTTCCCCCTATGAGAACGGATAGCAGAACAAGCCGATTTAAGCCAGATTCCTGGAAGGCTTTGATTTGCCCTTTTTCGAAATTATTAACTTGCTCCCCGCAACCCATTGTAAACGGAAATCACTTCAAACAATTTAGAAAACTAAAGGAAGACTATCGCACACCGTTTAATTGCCACCCCACAATAGGTTATGAGAGGTTATGAAACACACCGTTCCCCTACTGGTTCGCGCATCGTTCCCTTTAATTTCAACCGGCCTTTACGGATCTGAAATTTTCTCTTTATCAACAGATCCCATAAGCGCCACCTTACGGAGTATACCTTGATTCATTGAAACAAATCTACAATGTGCCGTTGAACCGTGCATTTTCGCCCTCATTTATTTATTAAACAATTTATACTCAAAATAAAATTTTCTGCATCTCGTTTGAAACTGATCTTTTCATTGTGAAATAAAGTGCAACTGCATTATTTTCGCGGGCGAAATGTCAAAAACCGGTGTGGAGACTTTCATGTGAAGTGAGTACCACCAAGCGAATTCGATTTCACGATCATCAAAATTTTGACAGTATTTGCATGGATTTCACGTGAACTGATAGTACCTACTTTTAGTTACAACCCAGATAGTTGAAGTTGTCTACATACTCGATATTCAGGTCCCCCACTGTGCAGGGCCGCAATTACCCTCTGTAGCACCCCTGGGCAGTAGTCGATTTACCGCCCTCCGTCACTAGTTTAATCTGAAAATACATACATAGATCAGTCGCATTCATGTCAGGTATACAATTTTTTAACATGCGCTGGCTTCCGCCGTTTTCAGAAGTAGCAGAACAGGTGACAATTGCAGTTAATTTACTTCTTAGAAAGGTGTTTGGACTGAGCTTCTAATCAAAGTTAATGTTCAGAAGTGTAGATACTCCATTGAAGTTGCTCATGGGGGAGAGGATACTCCTTAGAGCTCAAAATAATATTTGAAGAAAATATGATGACTTTACGCATTGGATCAACGCAATCTAGAAATATCATAGCCGAAACTCAGGTGTACAATAACGTCATAGTTTAGCTCTTAAATTTTGGATTTACACGAACAAACAACAAAAACAAGCATATGACGTAATAAAAAGCAAAAACAACAGTGCAACATTGGTGAACATAACCAAAAATTATAAGCTGATTTTGACGTCTAAGATTCTACATTGTGGCCTTAATATATAGACGGCGTTGATTGGATGCATAAGCAACCCCAAGACTGTTACATGATGGGAAATAATTCGATTCCTTAGAGCTGGAAATATGTATAAAACTAAATACATACTCTCGGTGCCAAAAACGGGCACTTTTTTATTCGATACTTATTATTTTATTATCGCGAAAGGTCATGACGCCCTAAGAGCGGATATGAACTCTTTTTCCCCGGGGTTACCCCCATTCTCCCGCTACAGCCCGCTAAATTGCTTGTTTTCATTACGGAAAGAAACCAGCTCGAAATTGAAGTTTCCGGCAGGAGGTATGAAGAAAGTGAATCCATAGGGAACGTATCTGTTCATTGGTGGTAAAGGTATTATTTGTTATAATAGGGTGTAGAAGTAAAAAAAAAGAAATGCCCGGTTTTCTGGGCTCCGAGTGTCTGTTACTTTTCCCACGCATGATTCCCAAAGCTGAAAAAAAATAATAGTTTAGTGATCAGACTTTATTCCAATTTTATTAGTGTTTGCTTAATTCGTTAGCCATATTGAAACAATTAGGGAGTCAAGGATTAATCGATTAATCGTTGGATTGTAAAAATAAGGGGCAAGATCGGTAAGGCGGCAAAAGTTGAAATGCATACTGACGTCAGATATGTAAATCCGCCGCTGACTAAAGGCGAACGACTTTTGCTGAGTTTCCTTTTTTTTATTTATTTAAACTGCCTCCTGAAATATCGAAATGTGTATTTCACAGAACATTAATTCAATGGAAGGATGAAGGTTTCAGAAATATGCCGCCCTTCAGAATTTGCCGCCCGGCCAGTTGCCCAGGTTGCCCATAAGGGAAATCCGGCCCTGCCACTGTGATGCTTGAATTTGCTGGCGTCCTTGTTTTCGATTGCATCATGGCCTTTACTTTCATTGATATGAAATCCATCTTCCTTTGCGGCGTTATTCAGGTTATGCAGAAGGCTTTCTGCATCACCCAATCTTCGAGACATGATGTGGATTCGTCGTCGTACGCTACTGATTGAGTCAACTTGATCAGTAGCGTTCCGCTGCTGTCCATATTCATGGCCCGAATTACATACTCCAAAGCAAGGTTGAAGAGCGTCGGCGCCAGCCCATCGCCCTGCTTTAGTTGTATGTATAAAACTAAATACATACACTCGGTGCCAAAAACGGGCACTTTTTTATTCGATACTTATTATTTTATTATCGCGAAAGGTCATGACGCCCTAATAGCGGATATGAACTCTTTTTCCCCGGGGTTACCCCCATTCTCCCGCTACAGCCCGCTAAATTGTTTGTTTTCATTACGGAAAGAAAACAGCTCGAAATTGAAGTTTCCGGCAGGAGGTATGAAGAAAGTGAATCCATAGGGAACGTATCTGTTCATTGGTGGTAAAGGTATTTTTTGTTATAATAGGGTGTAGAAGTAAAAAAAAGAAATGCCCGGTTTTCTGGGCTCCGAGTGCCTGTTACTTTTCCCACGCATGATTCCCAAAGCTGAAAAAAAAATAATAGTTTAGTGATCAGACTTTATTCCAATTTTATTAGTGTTTGCTTAATTCGTTAGCCATATTAAAACAATTAGGGAGTCAAGGATTAATCGTTGGATTGTAAAAATAAGGGGCAAGATCGGTAAGGCGGAAAAAGTTGAAATGCATACTGACGTCAGATATGTAAATCCGCCGCTGACTAAAGGCGAACGACTTTTGCTGAGTTTCCTTTTTTTTATTTATTTAAACTTCCTCCTGAAATATCGAAATGTGTATTTCACAGAACATTAATTCAATGGAAGGATGAAGGTTTCAGAAATATGCCGCCCTTCAGAATTTGCCGCCCGGCCAGTTGCCCAGGTTGCCCATAAGGGAAATCCGGCCCTGCCACTGTGATGCTTGAATTTGCTGGCGTCCTTGTTTTCGATTGCATCATGGCCTTTACTTTCGTTGATATGAAATCCAACTTCCTTTGCGGCGTTATTCAGGTTATGCAGAAGGCTTTCTGCATCACCCAATCTTCGAGACATGATGTGGATTCGTCGGCGTACGCTACTGATTGAGTCCACATGATCAGTAGCGTTCCGCTGCTGTCCATATTCATGGCCCGAATTACATACTCCAAAGCAAGGTTGAAGAGCGTCGGCGCCAGCCCATCGCCCTGCTTTAGTTCAGTACGAGTTTCAAATAGGTGAGTGAGTCGGTCCTGAACTTTGACCTGCGAGACGGCATTATTCATCGTCATGCTTGTGAGGCGCACTAACTTTGTATACCAAAATGCAAAACTTCGATCGATTCTGTCGTATGCCTGCTTTCAAGCAGACAAGACAAGATTTGGTATACGTCGATTGTAAGGGTTGCCTGGTCAATAGTGACCAACTTCTACACTGGGATATCCGAAATTGGAAAAGAGAGACAAAATTGCCCACGGAGATAGTTATTTATGACGGATTGAGACGCTTTTTTTTTGATTTTCGAAAGAAACCAGTTGACCGTGAGATTCATGTCGGGACACGAAAAGTCGAGTGGTGGGTTGTTGCTAGAAACGTCTAGTGAATTTTCTGGCTAGGCAGAGAGTCGGAGAGCGTCTGTCGTCGAGAGCGGAAGGAGTAGAGTTTTTGGCGGTGGTGTTTAAGTTTGCAACGTGGTGGAAGGTGAATGCTGTCGGCCCTTTTATTTGGAGATTTTAGATCCTCATTTTGTTTTTGTTGTCGCTTATAAATTGCGACGTATTTGAGAATTTGAGATTTTTGGTGATCCTGCTTGAGTTTTGTTGTCGCTTATAAATTGCGACGTATTTGGAGATTTCGGGTGATCCTGCCGGTGTTTTTGTTGTCGCTTATAAATTGCGACGTGTTGGAGATTTTGATCCTGATTGCTTTCTTGTTTCGGCGGTCTATGAATTGCGGCGTATTGCCGAATGCGTTTTTGTTGTTGTCGCTTATAAATTGCGACGTATTTGAGATTTTTGGTCCCGATTACATTTTCTTGGTCGCTTATGAATTGCGACGGAGTGAAGATTTTGTGATCAAGCCCGTGTTTTGTTGGTCGCTCATAAATTGCGACGTATTTGGAGATTTTTGATACTGATTGTTTTCTTGTTTCGGCGGTGTATGAATTTCGGTGTATTTCCGACTGCGTTTTTGTGGTCGTTTATAAATTGCGACGTATCGAGTTTTGTGATCCTGACTGCATTTTATTTGTTGCGTATAAATTGCGACGTATTACTGACCGTTAGCGAACATAATATTTTTGGATCGAGTGTCGATTGTCTTCGTCCTCGGAGCCCTGAGACACACGGATTTGGAACTTGTCAAGGAAGTATTTCTTTTTTATGTATATCATCATCATCAATGTGGCACGATAGCCCGACGTCGGGCCTTGGCCGCCTGAATCGTTGACCTCCAATTGTCACGGTTACGTGACCTCGTCCTCCAGTTTCGGAAGCCCAGCAGCTGTTGGGCGTCTTCACCTACGGAGTTCTCCCAGCGAGCTCTCGGTCGTCCACGCAACCTCGCTCCGTCAATTCGTTGTGCGTTCATCACTTTCTTTGGCATGCGATTATCGTCCATCCGTTGTACATGCCCCGCCCATTGCAAACGTTGAAGCTTCACGATTTTCGATACTTCCAGCTCATCGTACAATTGATACAACTCATGGTTGTACCGAATACGCCATTGGTTTCGCTCGCGAACGGCCCCGAAAATTCGCCGAAGGACCTTTCGTTCGAATCGGTCTAGCAAAATTTCGGAGGCTTGGGTGAGGGTCCATGTTTCGCAGCCATAACATAGCACGGGTCGGATGATCGTTTTGTACACGCGGAGCTTCGTGTTCCTGTGCGCAAGTTTCGAATTAATTATAGGGAGGACCGAGAAATATGTCTTATTGGCTAGTTGTATCCGTCGCTTAATTTCGTCGGTTTCGTTGGCGTCCTTTGATAAGTTACAACCCAGATAGTTGAAGTTGTCTACATACTCGATATTAAGGTCCCCCACTGTGATGCTTGAATTTGCTGGCGTCCTTGTTTTCGATTGCATCATGGCCTTTGTTTTGCTTTCGTTGATATGTAGTCCAACTTCCTTTGCAGCGTTATTGAGGTTATGCAGAAGGCTTTCTGCATCACCCAACCTTCGAGACATGATGTTGATATCGTCGGCGTACGCTACTAATTGAGTCGACTTGATGAGTAGCGTTCCGCTGCTGTCCATATTCATGGCTCGAATTACATACTCCAAAGCAAGGTTGAAGAGCGTCGGCGCCAGCCCGTCGCCCTGCTTGAGTCCAGTACGAGTTTCAAATAGGTCAGTGAGTCGATTCTGCACTCTGACCTGCGAGACGGTATTAGTCATCGTCATCCTTGTGAGTCGCACTAACTTTGCCGGTATACCAAAATTCAGCATAATGTTGTACAGTACACTTCGATCGATACTGTCGTATGCCTGCTTGAAGTCGACAAAGATTTGGTATACGTCGATGTTATATTCCCAGCACTTTTGGAGTAGTAGCTTCACTGTGAAAAGCTGATCGGTCGTTGATCGACCAGGTCTGAAGCCGCCTTGATACTCGCCAATGATTTGTTCTGCGTACGGATTAATTCTCTCTTCAAGAATTTTAGATAATATCTTATAGGCCGTACAAACTAATGATATGCCCCTGTAATTCTTACACTTCAGCTTGTCACCCTTTTTGTGGATTGGGCAGATTATGCTTTTGCGCAAATCTTCGGGGATTTCCTCGTCGTTCCATATTTTCAGCAGTAGCACATGTATTGCGTTGGTCAGGCACGTTCCACCATGCTTCAGCAGTTCTGCTGGGATCTCGTCAGCGCCGGGCGCTTTATTATTTTGAAGCGACTGTATGGCAAGACTCACCTCCTCTACTGTTGGGGGTAGAACGGGAGGGCCTGGTTCGGCTAACTGCTCAAGAGCTGGCTCCGCGGGGGATGTTGATGGTGCATTGAGGAGCTCTTCAAAATGCGAGGCCCATCGTTTGTTGACGCTTTCGATGTCGCTGATGATGTTACCATCCTTGTCCTTACATAGGCTTGTCCTGGGTTGATATCCATTCTTAACATTATTTATAAGTTTGTACGCCTGTCTAATGTTCTTACTGGCTAATCTTTGGTTTATTTGCTGTAACTGCTCGTCAAAATGTTTGCGTTTCTTACGTCTAATTAACTTATTAGATACTCGCCGAAGCTCGTTATATCTTTCTTTCTTGGCTCGGGATGCGCGTTGTGTGTATTGGCGATAGGCTTCATTTTTCGCCTCAATCGAGGCCCTGCATTCTTCGTCGAACCAGTCTGCTCGTCTGCGCCGGCCTTTTTAGCCCACGACCTCTTCTGCGACCCCCTTGATGCTGTCTTTGAGCTCCTCCCAGAACTCATGGATGCCTAAATTGTTGATGTCATCAAGCATGGGCGACAGTTTTTCCTCTAGTGCTGTTGTATACGCAGCCGCCGTGGCATCATCAATCAAATTGTCAACCTCGAAGATCTTGGCAGGGTTGATTCTCGTTAGGTGCACCGAAGAGATTCTGCACCTGTAGGTCGTCTTCACCAAATAGTGATCGGTGTCGCAGTTGGCTCCTCGATAGGATCGAACATCTAGGACATTAGAAGCCCACCTCTTGCTGGTCAGTACGTGGTCGGTCTGGTTCACGGTGTATTCATCTGGAGACTTCCAGGTCTGCTTGTGGATTCGTCGATGAGGGAAGCATGTAGAGCTTATTACCAGGTTTCTGCCGCTCGCGAAGTCGATAAGTCGCTGACCGTTGTTGTTGTTTTCGTCGTGGAGGCTATGACCTCCAGTAGTTCCCCTATGCCAGCTTTCATTTCCGACTTTGGCGTTAAAGTCTCCTAGCAGCAGCTTGACGTCGTTTGATGGAAGTGAGTCGAAGAGTGTTTCTAGGTCGTTGTAGAACTCGTCCTTAATCGCGTCTTCTTTTACTTCTGTAGGGGCATGCGCATTAATGAGCCAGAGATTAGCGAAACGGGTCTTAATGCGGATCGCACATAGCCGCTCGTTGATGGGTTTGAAGCCGATAACGTGGTCCTTGAGCTGCTTATTCACGATGAAAGCTACTCCAAACTCCTTGTTGCCCTCCTCTTTACCACTCGTAAAAATAGTGTGCGAATTGAGGTCGTTAATCTCGCTTTTGAGCCATTTAGTTTCCTGGATTGCAACTATGCTCAGCTTGTATTGTTCTACCTTATCCAGGAGGGCCCTTAAGGCCCCCGGTCTATTCAGGGAGCGTACATTCCAGGATCCGAAAGAGTAATCAGTTGTTCGTTTGCGGGGTCGTCGTTGTTTTGTATCCGTCCAATCCGAGGCTTTTGTTTCAGGTTTCTTGACTTGAAGTTTTTCTTAGGATGAGTTGTCGGCACATCGCTAAACCATGATAGGGTTTAATCGTTGAGTAAAGGCCATCATGGGCATGCCTCGAAGATGCTGCTTTAGTGGTTGACTTAAATGTTTTCTGTCACCTATCACGTTAAGTAACCTGAGACGCTGCAGATGTTAATGCAGCACTCAGGCGCAGCGGTTACTCGGATAATGCGGGAAAGTAACGCCCCGTAGAGAGACATAGGAATTGGCCGAAGTCCTTTTCCTATGAAACTCCTCCTGCATAGCTAAGGGTCCGCAGTTATGCCACAACTGAAGAAGATATAGGAATTAGCCGTAGCCTTTCAACCTTGATCTTCCCCCTTACGGGGGGGGGGTGTATATATTTTATAAAAATTATGTACTAAATTTTCAATAATGATTGTAACTTGTATGGAGGCGAGAATTATGGCTTTGGAATTGGTGGTATAATTTCTATATGAGAGAGAAAAAAAAATAAACCTTTATTTAAACAAATAAACCAAAAATAAAAATATATCATATACTTTATAGTTATTTACATATAAGTAAGTTTGTGCCACCATATTTGAAAAAAAAAATAAAAATTAAAAAAAAAATTATATTAAAGTAAAAATGTCACTGTAATTATTGAATTTTCGGAAATAGTTGGGACGTGAGCCGGAGGAAGGGATGATGGTCAGGTAGAATTTCCATATAAAAAAGAGGGATTTATTATATATGACGAGGTCGAGCGTTGTTTCTTCCAGTTACATTTTCAATGATTTGACCCACTTCCCACGCACTGTCCTAGCCGGGACAGCCATAAATGAAACAAGATTCGTTGATTATGATTATGTCAACCTAGTTGCAAGAGCCCTTCAGCTCACGCTGCATTGTGAGACAGTGCACCCACAATTTTTCATGTTTGTGCCAAGGCAATTCCTGCAACACTTCCAGCACTTTTGGAGTAGATAAGATAGATAGATTTTATTTAGATTTAGATTTATTTCATAATTTTAAATAGAATTACAATATTATTTACAAATATATTTTTTTTTTGGATAATATATGAAATAATGGAACATTTTATATTCTAATTCTAAAAAGACAGTAATTAGAATAGGGATAAATGTCACTTCAAATAGGATTAAGTACAAAATTAAATGAAATATGTGGGGTGATCTTCAAATATTAAGTACTAAGTTTAATTCAAGGAAAAAGGAAAAAGAAAATATCAACATACAAGCAATTAATTACTAAGTCAAAAATTTGTTTCACACCAAAATATCAGAGAACATTGATTCCAGATTAGGAAAATCGAATTCAAATAGCCAATTCTTAACACTTTTTAGAAACTTTCCAGTTGATGTCAATGCTCTAACAGACTGAGGTAGCTTATTGAAAAGTCGGCAGGAGGATACTAGAAAATAGTTTCGGAATGCAGTGGTACGTGAAAACGGAATTGCTACAACATACTGCAAGAGTGGTAGCTTCACTGTGAAAAGCTGATCGGTCGTTGAACGACCAGAACCGACATTCTGTAAGGCGACAGTTGATTGGCGATAGTCATTTTCGTCATTTTGGAATCATCTAAGGCGACAGTTGCCCAATGTATCTTATATGGCCGTCATTTTCAAGGCGGCAGTCACTTTCATGAAAAATTCACCATAAGTTCAATACGAACTCTAGTTGAAACATCAATTGTGTACCAATAACACAATGTGACACGGCATAACCAATAATTAACGCTGAAACCTTTCTTCAAAAAGTAAATTCCATCTAAATTAACAAAGCGACAGTGCAATGAAAATGCCCAGCCAGCATTTAACACATTTGTAATCATTATTTCATGCAACACGCACGCGTAAGCACATATCGCTTATTCATTCATCACGTTTTCATACAAGCCGTATATGACGATGTCCCCCTATTTCATGTATATACGCATTTGCGCCTTATTACGGATAATCATTATAAAATCGTTATTCGTAAACATTATGTAATAGTTAAGTATCATATAAATATTCAATGCATTAATGAATAATTAAAAAAAAAATACGGGCGACGGAGAGTCTTGAACTCATAACCCTATGCACCGAAGGTGCGCGCCCTAACCACTGCTCCAGCCAGACTATATGAATGATCATGATTTATTCGTGATTCTAATCACCCCAGCAACAAAAATCACACTTGAGGAGAAAACCATTATACATATTTCCTATATGCATGATCCATCGACATTCCTTCAGCTGACCATCATGTATCTAACTTTCAATGCGTCCTATCGATACATAATGCCGATTCGTGATTCATGAAGTAAAGCTTATTTGTCGCTATGTTCACGGTACATGAGGCCGATGCTGGCTGGGTGATGGGTGTCGTCCTTTGGAATCATGTAAGGTCATCACTTTGTCTACGGCGACAGATGGTTTTTGTGCTCGCTGTGCTTCATGCTCTGTCACATGAAGCACAGCGAGCACAAAAACCATCTGTCGCCGATATATGTAGATATATGTATGTGCGTTTGCATTATAGATACTTTAGGGTCATCCGACACCATGCATTGCAAACGTACATATGGTTACGTATGGACGAGTTCCCAAAATGGACTTATATTGTCGTCCATCGTACGATCGATTCCATGGTATATGAAAAGCGTAAGGAATTTCTTTATGTTTTTGAATGTGTGTATGCAATGTATCTAAATGTGTGTGTGTGACTATATGGCTCATGTTTGGTTCGTTGGTGTGTGCTTTATTTGATGACAGATTGTCGAAGTAAAGCTATCTTTAGGAGCGAAAATAATGAGTGCATTCAGCGAACAAAATTAACTGGAAAAACACTGGAAATGCTACAAGAATTACCCGCCACCGACCTCTTCCTCCGCCGAAAAGCCTTCACGCGGAATGAGAATCTAATTGGAAGAGCACTTTTCTGCTACATTTTTCGTTCGCTGAATGCACTCAATATATTTTTTAGAGATGAACATTCATCGCTAATTTTGATGAAGAATGACCGTTACAGCCACAAAATGAAGAATAGCCACCGATTTATATGAAAAACACACACAACACCAAAAAGATTGTTCAAACGATCGGAAGTATGTATGGCGTGGCGAACCTAACAGATCATATGGCACCTGAAGACGTCATAGTTGAAATAGATTGGATGCGTCAGCATCAGCATCGGCAGAGGCATCGGCATCAGCAGAAAAATTTCAATTTAGAACACACGTATTTGCCTTTGATGACCCACATTGACAGCAACAGCAGCGGCAGAAGCATTTTTTCAGCTTCTGCTGTCAATGTGGGTAATCTAAGGCAAATGCGTGTGTTCTAAATTGAAATTTTTCTGCTGATGCCGATGCCTCTGCCGATGCTGATGCTGACGCGGGAAATGTATTTCAACCATCAGGGTGGATAGTGGATTGGTAGCGTGTCTTTGGTGAAGAGCTTTGAACTTTGAGCGAAACATTGTAAGTTCATTATTAGTTATTGGATATGTCGACAAGTTAGCGAAACAACTTTTGAAAATTTACTCGGCGCGCGCCTTTGCAGTAATTTCGGGGATCGCGGGATCTGTCGAAATGAAAATGTATGCCTCTAGGAAGAGCGTGTATGAAGATATTTGTTCGATGCGTTAGCGGTATTTCCACAATATCTTTATAATATTATGTAGAACTACACATAAAAACAGTTGCATGTAACCACTTTTTGGCATTGATTGGCTAAGAAAGTGGATTTAAATCAAATCAGTCTAGAGAAATCGGCAAAAAATATAAATGAACTATTACCACGCAGTTATCCTTTTCCTGCCATGCAGCTTATTTTTTTCCATATGATTTTTAGTTAATTTGAAATATTTTTTTTTAAACGGCGATTGTCTGGAGTTTATAAATTAGTAATTCTAAAATGAAAAAAAAATGAAAAAAATAAAAATAAATGAAACGGGAAACGGGGAAAAAAACTAAAAGTCGACATCGAACAAGCAAGTGACAATTGCCCACACGAAAATATTATCTTCCTTCGACAGGGTTGTCGAACCATAGTGTCAAATCTATAGAATGCCCACGCCCTGTCAAGAAAAATCGTAATTTACTAACATTTACTCTAATGTAAATACGATTAACCCTCACTAAATATTTCAGTATTCTAGACCCACTATCGCATCTATGTCCTTTAAAAAATGTACATCCTCACGCCAACGCCAATTTCACGCACCAAAAGATAAATATAACAATCATTATGTATAAATGACTAGCATCATCCACGTATCTATACCCGCAACTAGGCATAAAATGTATGTATGTATGTATATTACATGATCATAGATTGTACCCGCAAAACTTAGTCATTTATCCGATGAAGTGCAGCGCTCCTGTCCTCTTGAACTAGTCCATTCCCTCAATTTTGTAGTAAAATATTACGTTATTACATCATACATAATTCAACAAATCCTCCAAAAGCGCCCTTTTGTTTATTCCTTCACACCAACAACTTAAAAAATGTCGAAATTATATGAACTCTCAAGCCATTTCCGTTATTTTTCGAATTTCGTATGATAGCGACAGTAACAATGCTGTCGCTAGAAAGTCATCGCTATTGGCGACAGTTATGGGCGATTATCGCCTTAGATGATCCCAAAAAAAGCTCTGTCGCTTTTCGACCTCTGGGTAGTAGTAGCTATCTCTTTCATACACACGTAAAAACCCATTAATAAAATGTCGCCCGACGAGGCCATCACTTTCGATTATCGCCATTGGCGATGGCGATTATCCCCTTACAGAATGTACCCTCAGGTCTGAAGCCGCCTTGATACTCGTACTCGCCAATGATTTGATCTGCGTACGGATTAATTTTCTTTTCTAGAATTTTCGACAAAATCTTATAGGTCGTTCAAACTAATGATATGCCCCTGTAATTCTCACAATTCAGCTTGTCACCCGTTTTGTGGATTGGGCAGATTATCCTTTACGCCAATCTTCGGGGATTACCGCGTCGTTCCATATGTTCAGTAGTAGCACATGTATAGCGTTGGGCAGGCACGTTCCACCGTGCTTCAGTAGTTCTGCTGGGATCTCGTCAACCCCGTGCGCCTTATATTACGTTGGAGCGACTATATGGCGAGACTCGCCTCCTCTACTGTTGGGGGTTGAACGGAAAGGCCTGGTTCGGTTAATGCTCAAGAGCTGGCTCCGTGGGGGATGTTGATGGTACATTGAGGAGCTCTTCAAAATACGAGGCCCATCGTTTCTTTACGCTTTCGATGTTGCTGATGATGTTACCATCCTTGTCCCTATATAGGCTTGTCCTGAGTTGATATCCGATCTTGATATTATTTCTAAGTTTGTACGCCTGTTTAATGTTCTTAATTGTTGATGTTATCAAGCATGGGCAACAGTGTTTCCTCTATAGTGCTGTAGTATACGCAGCCGTCGCCGTGGCATCATCAATCAAATTGTCAACCTCAGGGTTGATTCTCGTTACGTGCACCGAAGAGATTCTGCACCTGTAGGTCGTCTTCACCAAATAGTGATAGGAGTCGCAGTTAGCTCCTCGATAGGATCGAACATCTAAGACATTAGAAGCCCATCTCTTGCTGATCAGTACGTGGTCGATCTGGTTCACGGTGTATTCCTCTGGAGACTTCCAGGTCTGCATATGGATTCGTCGAAAAGGGAAACATGTAGAACTTATGACCAGGTTTCTTCCGCTCGCGAAGTCGATAAGTCGCTGACCGTTGTTGTTGTTTTCGTCATGTAGCCCGAGGATGTGACCTCCAGTAGTTCCCCTATACCAGCTTTCGTTTCTGATTTTGGCGTTAAAGTCTCCTAGCAGCAGCTTGACGTCGTTTGATGGAAGTGAGTCGAAGAGTTAGTTATCGTACCTATTTCTATTCTTTCATCTCAATTTTCTCCAACTTCTGCCAAGCACCTCTCGTACGATTCTTTTAAAAATTTGCGCATAGTCCTACGGTTATATCTTTCTTACATCATTTTATTCTAGCTCCATTATTTAAAACAGTTTTTATACGTTAAGTGTAGTAATCTAGGGTTAATTTTAGCTAGAGTTCAATACAATTCAATTCACAATGCTCCTAAAGATCTGCAATTGGTAAAATCTATTCAAAGTATGTCGAAATCGAGCCAAAATTAACCCTAGTCTTTTGCACTTAAGCCAATAAAACTGTTAGAAATAATGAAGCTGGAATAAAATGATGTAAGAAAGAAATGATCTTTAGACTATGCGCCAATTTATACAAGAATCGTGCAAGCATCTCACCTTGGCAGAAGTTGGAGAAAATTGAGAGGGAAAAATATATTGTTTTTGGGTCAAATAAAAAAAATTTGACTTTGAAGTCCTGTAAAAATCAAACCTCTTATGCGATTTTAGTACCGTTAGTTTTATTTTTTAGGTAAATTCGTTGGCTGTAATAATCATCTTATGTTGCTATTCTAGCTGGTCTAGCTTTTAAGATATTGAAGGTTTAGTAGTACAAGAAAAAGATTTTTTCAAAAATCTTCAAATGCCTGTGGCAGCTAAAGGGTTAAGCTTAGGGGGTATGTTCGTACAACTTTTTTGCTGGAAATCACATGAGTAATCACAATCCGGTGCGTTTATGCGGCAGTTTCCGGACACACTGTATACATTCCAAACTTCATGTAAAATATCGGCTTTCATCTATTTTTCGATTTATTAAAAAAAAAGTTTACTAAAATATGTTCTTATTGAAAAATATACCTTGAATACATTTTCCCTATATCACGCATGATGATACATATTTGTAATACCTACATATACGTAACATACATATATGTAACAGTCCCTGGAGCCTGAACCGGGTGAAAAATTTTCTTCGACAAAATGTTTATTTTACACTCAGAAAAAAAATCCTGTAAGTTAAAAAAAATACGCATATGATTCAAAGAGATTCAAATATGATTTTGCTTCATATTTCTTTCCCTTTGAATCATTGTGTAGTCCCTTTATTTCATAGACCTTTTAATTCAAACGGATTTCCCTTTGAACTAATAAGATATTCCTTTTGAAAGTCTATCTATAATCACTTTAAATTAAAGCGATGCAGTGTCAATTTAATCAGGTCACAACCATAAATCGAAAAGATTTCTTTTTAATTTAAAAGAATGCACTCTTTGTTTTAAAGGGATATAATTTTATTTAAAATTAAAGGATTCTTCTTATGGTTTATCCAAATGCATGAACTCAAAAGAATATATTAAATTACACCAAAAGGAGTAATTTTCACAGGGAAAGAACATATTTTTCATAAATGAGTTTTGTATAACTGACCTCGCTATAGGTGTTGGCGACATTTCATTTACCTCTATACGCTCTAAAATGCATAATAAATTACCTACCTAGAGTGGGATTCGATCCCACTCTAAACCAAAGTGTAAAGAGTGTAAACCAAAAAAAATTACAATTTTCTATGTAAACAAAGCGATTTCGCGTTGGAACATACATTGATTGACTCTTTTTAAAAGATATCCTATTGAAAATGTGGATTTAAAGGATTTCCCATTAATTTAAAAAGAATTCATTTGAATTAAAGCGATATATATTTAAAAGTAAATGATTATATTTAATAAGAATGTAACTCGATTTCAAAGTGATATCGATTGAATTTTAAGGGACGTTATTTTTCTGGGTGTAGCCATTCTTAGCCCACATAGAAAATTTCAGAATGCTATCTTTGAAATCAACATTAAAATTTAAAAGTATTTTTTTTGCCAGCTCATTCAGTGAGGAAAATGTCCTACTCGTTTTCGCCCATGGGAGTGTCACATCTTTAAAATTAAACTTCATTTTCCTGCACGGTATGTAAGAAACGTTGTTGAAAAAAAATTAAGAATTGTTCGGGTTGTAGAAGTGTCCGTTTAGGCAAGTTCGACTGTATTCGTACACAATTTTCTATAGAAACCTTGGTTGTTTACAATTTAGAGAAATTTAGTTAAACGACTGTTTTTTTTATAATAATAACGGATTCACACTGCTGAAAAATTTGATTAAAAGCTAAATTTAAGTAACAGTATTCCCATATTGTAATGCAACTTTAATAAATAATTGAAGTGTACTCTACAATACATTTTGGATTTAGTGACATACGATTCAAACCCATCTTACAACGGTTTTGACTGATTTAATTTAGAGCAAATCTGATTTTATTTGTAGTGTAAACCAACTATAAGGATAATTCGTAGTGTAACTTTTTTTTAACCGTCAACAGTTTAACTGACAACCATTAGTTAAACCACGATTGTACATCCGGCCCTTATATACATTTGTATGTGTGTTTTCTTGCGATTCAAATGCCAAAATTTGCAATGAAAATCGATAAAACACTATGTCTTCATGTTTTGCATGTTGACAATATTTAAATATGGCGCAAGGAATACCTCAAATTATCAATACCCCTGTGTAAGATCATTAACTGATTATGTCTATAAAGCATAGAAGGAACCTTTTATGCGAACATGTACTAGGCATACTTATTAAAATTTAAAATTTCGCCATTACCTTCAGTGTTATGTTTGTTTATCCATTTGTGAATTTTAAATTTTAATAGGATAACAGCTAGAAGTTCGTGTTAATGTGGTAGAACACGGCCATGGATGAATAGTGACAGACTCTATTATGGTCGAGTTTTCCAGATTAGAAGTCAGTTTAATAAGTGTCGTAATGGCTATTGGGATGTTTTTTAGTGAATTTTTCGAAAACTCGGGTATTCATGGTTTATCATATCTTGTTAACACAGCACTTACTTTAGCAGAGAGGTGAGTATGTCTTTTGGTCTGCCGTGTCATTCCCTGCATTCAGAAAAGATGCAACATTGAAAATATTGGGAAGAAAGGAATATTTTTAAGGCTAGAACTCCAGAACAAAGTGTCTTGAAACACATTTAGAGTTTATATTTCTTTTTCTTCCCTAAAAGTGAACTTCACATTCCTCGTTTAATGTCATGCCATTGATTCAAAAATTAAACGACCACCGAACATAATTCTTATAGGTACCCGTCACTATGTGAACTGAGACTTTGTCATGAAGCTTGCAACGCACAGAAGGAAGCACTTCCGACTATGAGAGTATAATATTATTGATCAGTGTTACTAGAGAAATCGATTGAGCGATGTCCGTCTGTCTGTCTGTCTGTCCGTCTGTTTCAATACAAACTAGCTAGAATTCAATACAATTCAATTCACACTGCTCCTAAAGATCTGCAATTAGTAAAATCTATTCAAAGTATGTCGAAATCGAGCTAAAATTAACCCTAGTTTTTTGCACTTAACGCATTAAAACTGTTAGAAATAACAAAGCTACAATAAAATGGTGTAAGAAAGAAATGATTGTTAGACTATGCGCCAGTTTCTAAAAGAATTGTACGAGCACCTCACCTTGGCAAAAGTTGGAGAAAATTGGGATGGAAAAACATATTGTTTTTGGGTCAAATCACAAAAATTTGACTTTGAAGCTCTGTAGAAACCAAAGCTCTTATCCGATTTTAGTGCCGTTAGTTTTATTTTTTAGATAAATTCGTTGGCTGTAATAGTCATCTTATTTTGCTATTCTAGCAAGTCTAGCTTTTGAGATATTGAAGTTTTAGTCGTCGTACAAGGAAATATTTTTTTCAAAAGTCTTCAAATGCCTGTGGCAGCTAAAGGGTTAAGCTAAGGGCGTATGTTCGCACAACTGTTTTGCTGGAAATCACATGAGGAATCACAATCTGGTGCGTTTATGCGGCAGATTCCGGACACCCTGTATATGTCGGAACGAATGGAATCGGACCATGGGGTCATGGTCTGAAAATTATAGGTTCTTCTAAGAAAAACTTGTTTCTTTATGAACCAATCTTAACCAAATATGTATATAGTAAAGCCTCAAAACATATCTAAGAAAGGATGAAATCGGAACACTACGTCATAGGGCTGCCATACAACCCAACCCCTGAAAACTATGTTCTTCTAAGTAAATCGTTATGCTTTTTAATTTAACCAACCAAACTTCATCCAAATGTGTAAAAGTAAAGCCTCAAAACATATCTAGGAACGCATGGAATCGGAACAGTACGTCACAGGGCTGTAATACAAACCAACCCCGAAATATGAGCTTCTTGTAAGAAATTTTTTTTTTTTTTTTGAATCTTAACATCTTAGCATTAAAGCATCCAGGAACAGATGGAATCGGAGCACGTCATAGGGATGCGGTAGTAGTTGTTAACACAAAAGGAGCTTAAGTTTCAATCAAATGTTACGGGTATTCACATTTCAGGCGCGCCCGAAATTAGCCTCGGTCACGTTTTTCTTTGAATTTACCCGGAAATGTTAAAACCGGTTTGCACTGTACTTTCAGTTTCCCGCCGAAATCCTTTTCCAATAAATTGGCCCCGGGTATGTATATTGTCAGGTTCTCGCCCTTTCACCCATCCATTAATCTCTAAAACCATTCATACAAATAAATTCAAAAATCGAGCTGTTTAGTTTTAAGTATACATATATACACTGAACGAAAACAATAGTACCAGTGACTAATTTCCATATTAACCCATTAACGACGAGACCCTAAAATCTTACCGATTGAGCTGAAATTTTCCACGTCGACTTAAAATGGCTAAAAACACATTTTGTAAAAAATTTTTTTTCCCGGGATGCCGGGTTCAGGCTCCCGGCACTGTTACATATATGTAACATCAGGCACTCGAAGTACTCGAGGGTGTTACATATATGTAACATCAGGCATGATACGGGGAAAGTGTATTCAAAGTATATTTTCGACTTTTTTTCAAAAAGAAAACATTTTAGTAATGTTTTTTTAATAAAGCGAAAAATAAATGAAAGCCGTTATTTGACATGAAGTTTGGAATGTAGATAATGCAACAATAACGTAGAAATAATACGAAATGTGTGCGAAAATTGAGCAGCCTTACAAAAATATTATGTCAAATATTGTATTATTTTATTTTATTATATAATGTGTTTTTGGATGTGGAGTTGTTGTTGTTTTATTGAGAAGTTTCTTGAACACCCACAGAACTAATAGATTTGACAGTTTGTTAATTGGAAAAAAGTTTATAGAACTACAGTAGTTAACAATACAGATATTGAGGATTATGGAAGATTTGCCAGTAAATCATAAAATTATTGTTTCAATTTTTTTGTCAATGTGTCCATCCGCTCAATTTGTCTAAAAAGGACTAAATAAAGAGCCTATAATTCCTCCTTGTCTATAATTTGGTCTACATTAAAAACCATTTCTTCTTTCGTAGCTCAAAATATATCCTTTTAAATATTATATTAGCAGAATTAAATAGAATAACTAGTCCTTGGCCTCATGAAAATAAAGCCTTGACTCCTTGCCTCGGATACCCTTGAATTTGGCTATCATTTTAATCCACATATAGGACAACTATTGTATCCATATTCCGGATTTCTAGAGTAATTCTAATTCCGACTCTTAATATATTTGGTATGTTACGCCAAATATGGCCGCTCAATTTGCCAGTCAAGAAGACACAAGAGTCTAGAAAATCATGTGACATGACTAATTTTAAGGAAAAACCTAAATAATAGCATTTTTTTCTTTTAAATTTTAACATTTATGAAGACTATTTATGCTATTTTCCTAGATAAAAATGTCTTGTTAAAATCCGGAATTTTCGTTAATCCGGTTTTCTTTTTTTTATAATTTATCCGGACTATCGCGTCAATAGTGTAAAAAAATCCATAAAATAAAAAAAAAACACTAAAAAAGTACATACTCATACACCTCGTATACGAAGAGTGCACTTCCCCCATATCAGGACGGATGTTACATATATGTAACAGTGTTATAAAAGTACTTATAAAACGTAAACTACTATTTTATTTCATTTATTTTTTGTATTGTTTCAAAAAGACCATGTAATAACATACCATTAATTTTTTACCCCAATTTTTTTCATACAAATAAATATAAAAATAAAATTCCTCTACTACTTTTGCCATCGTGACGATTTTCGTCAACATCGAAAAAAAAAACATCAGAAAGAAACCTCTATAACTTCCACAATAGTAAATCAAATTGAACTAAATTGATTTCTATGCATTGCTAATAGTGTCCAGTACACGATAAAACACTTTTTAGTACCGAATTGATATCCTTTTCCTTCAGCAGCCGTATGAAACGAAGGATGCCTTACTGTTACATATATGTAACATCAGGCATTAATGGGTTAACCTAACTATTTGACCCCATGATTCTCAGCCTATCATGTCATAGTCAGTACAACTATGAAACCTAATTGATTTTTCACTTGATTGCAAAAATAAAAAAAAATTTCGCGAGCGCGAACGCTGGATTGGTAAGCGTAGCGAGCAGGGGGCGAGGCCCCCTAGTAACTCATAAATCATATAACTCATTGATTTCTTCTATATTTTATTAACCTCTTTACGCTCTAAATTGAATAATAAATTCCCTACCTACAGTGGGATTCGATCCCGAGACCCCATGATTTGGAGACCAACGCCCCTACCTACTAGACCAACCAGAATCTATGAGTGATGAAGTTTGTAATTTATCATACATTGTGAGACATCGCATAAAAGAAATAGCAAAGCTAATATTCAAAAACAACTATGCCGTAGTTGTTTTCACTTGTGGAAGATATGACATGTAAACGATCATTTAATTGGTTGAAAGAACTATTTCTTAGTACAAATTAACAATTTTCATGGTAAGTTTGAAATAGTAGTATTAACTTGGTTGCATAGTTAATGTTGCAACAAATTTTCTCTGAGTGTATGCAGCAGTACGCTTTTATTCATACCACTAAACAATCTATTTTTTTACTCTCAATTTTCTGTAAGTTCTGCCAACTTGAGGTGCTTGTACGATTCTTTTAAAAATTGGCGCATAGTCTAACGGTAATTTCTTTCTTACATCATTTTATTCTAGCTTCGTTATTTCTAACAGCTTTAATGTCTTAAGTGCAAAAAACTAGGGTTAATTTTGGCTCGATTTCGACATATACTTTGAATAGATTTTATCAATTGCAGATCTATAGGGGCAGTGTGAATTGAATTGTATTGAATTCGAGCGTAAATTAACCCTAGTTTTCTACACTTAACGTACTAAAACTGTTAGAAATAATGGAGCTAGAATAAAATGATGTAAGAAAGATATGATCGTAAGATTATGCGCCAATTTCCAAAAGAATCGTACAAGCACCTCACCTCAGCAGAAGTTGGAGAAAATTGAGATGGAAAAAAAGATTGTTTTTGGGTCAAATCACGCAAATTTGACTTTGAAGCTCTGTAAATACCAAACCTTTTATCCGATTTTAGTCTGGTTAGTTTTATTTTATAGGTAAATTTGTTGGCTGTAATAATCATTTTATTTCACTATTCTAGCTGATCTAGCTTTGGAGATATTAGGCTTTAAGTCGTGCAAGAAAATGATTTTTTCAAAAATCTTTAAATGCCTGTGGCAGCTAAAGGGTTAAGCTGAGGGGGTATGTTTAGTACAACTTTTTTGCTGGAAACCAACTGAGGAATCATAATCCGGTGCGTTTATGCGGCACTTTTCGGGCACCCTGTATACTTTGAACAATTAACCCTAGTTTTCTACACTTAACGTATAAACACTGTTAGGAATAATGGAGCTAGAATAACTGAAACTGAAATTCTTAGTTAGAACTCCGGTACCATTACTCCAAACTGGAAAAAAGCAACTGATATGAAATGTACCCATCGAGTTCTTTGATTTGAGTACCACTACGTCCATGTCCGATAAAATCTAAAAAATATCGACTTTCTCAAATCTCCGGGACACCCTGTTAGCTTTATCTTACCAACGTCTAAGTATTTCGTGCTAAAGGCTGTTACGATTCTACACATTCCTACCCAAATACATGACGATCGGTTAAGCCGTTCGCGAGTTAATTAGTGAACAAATTTTCAAATATCCGGGACACCCTGTTATTTTTGCCATAAGCTGATTTTAAGTAAAGGGTTATCCATATAGTGGTTTCAAAAGTAAACGTAAATAAAACACATATAAAATATTTTCTTTCATGATATTTCTTGTTTATTATAAAGTTTGAACGTTGACATTATGTGTGAAACACTACATCATGTAAATGAACACCACGCGAATTGTTGCAAGCATTGATTCTTTTGAGGTAATTTTCGACCACTTTTTGACACATATTGAGCGGTATCTCAGCCATAACTTGACGAATGTAGGTTTTTAAGTGCTCAAGAGTTAAAGGTTTATCTGCATAAACACGGTCTTTCGCGTAGCCCCACAAAAAAAAAGTCCAACGGATTCAAATCGCATGATCTTGGTGGCCAGTTGTAATCGCCACGACGAGAAATTACGCGGCCAGGAAATGTCTCTTGCAATAAAGCCATATTCGCTCGAGTTGTGTGGCATGTGGCACCGTCTTGTTGAAACAACATATTCTCCAAGTCGTATTCTTCAATAGCAGGCAGAAAAAAGTCGACGATTGTGTAAACCATAATCTCCTCTTAAAGCACGATATGTGGCTGTGCCAGAATCACCATTTTTGTAGTAAGTTTTAACAATTTTTATTCGTTGTGCGATAGTTAAGCGATCCATTTTCGTAAATGTCAGACTTTCAACTTAATTTAAAAAAAAATTGGTTTAACAACTTAGTTTGACAGATGTCGAATTCCAGCCCTATACTTTTGAAACCACGAAATGGATAACCCTTTATTTCGTGCCAAAGACTGTTACCATTCTACACATTCCTACCGAATGTCATGACGATCGGTTAAGCCGTTCGCGAGTTAATTAGTGGACAAATTTTCAAATGTCCTCGACACCCTGTTATCTTTGCACTACCAACTATTAAGTATTTCGTGCCAAAGACTGTTACCATTCTACGCATTCCTACCCAATTTCATGACGATCGGTTAAGCCGTTCGTGAGTTATTTAGTGAGCAGACGGACAGACGGACGGACAAAATCGATTTCATAAGGGTTTTTTTAAAAATCTGAAATACCCTAAAAATTTTTCCGTGGAAAAACCTAATTTGGGAGTTGGGTTTGTGTGGCAGCCCCATGACACCATTGTCCGATTTTAGCGATTCAAACATACAAACTGCCTGCAACAAAAAGAAGCAAGGGTGCAAAGTTTTAGCTTCATAGCTTTTAAACTGGTCGAGTAAAACGCGTCGTAACAGACGGATATCGCCCAATAGAATAGACTCATGTCGTCATGTTGATAACGATCATAAACATTAGTCTAAAAAAATTGGGCCAAAATATGGCCATCGAACCGCAAAAATCCTACATCGGAATATTTTTTTTGATTATGGTGGGGGGAACTACATAAAATTACCTTTCCAATGATATAAAAACACATTGAAAGTTTAAATAAATATTTCGGCGCTAGCCTAAAAAAAAAACAAATTAGAAAATTTTCATTTTAGACCTTTTTTAAAAGCTCCATAACTTTTGAAAGAATGCTAGTTCAGCCGTAATTTTGTTTTGACAAATTCAAATGGGGGAATAATGGGAGTCCTTGACCGGAGCGGCTCAATGTTTACCTTACAATGATTTTGAACTTATTGTGAATACTTATCCAACATTTTACGGCTGAACTAGCATTCCTTCGAAAGTTCGGTTGTCTTCGGAACGTTGACGATTACACACGGTAGTCGTCAACGCACCATGCTCCACTGGGGGTTAGGGAAAATCACGTTACAACGAGGTTTTACGGTACTTAAAATTTTTGCAGATATTCAAAGTACAATACAACGCAGTTGTAACGAATCCATAACAAATTAAATAAAGTGGGATTCCGGCCGGCGCGCGCGCGGCGATTCGAATTTGGATTGCAACCGGGCTCTCCTGTATTAAAATTGTGTTAAGGTGTGCTCCCATTCATACCTACAATCATTCATTTGCCGCCTTTAATCCATACACACAAATTGTAAACGTCCGCAGCAATTAAAACCTGGCTGTATTGTACTTTAATTTTTTTGCAAATGCGCCCTTTTATATCCATCAATTGTTACCACAATTCGTTTTCATACGAACACCAGCAAACACGATGTAACGCAGCACATACCCGCCTTCAGGAAATGACATCTAACCACATCAACAGACACCTCGCTATATTTCTAGGATTTCCCCCATGCTTCAGTACTGTTTTTCGCTGCTTAAGCAGTTGAAACAGCGGTAATGAAGGCAAATTTTTATTCATCCCACCTATTATCTCGACGTGCTCTGTGGCCGTGATCGTTCGGTCGCCACTCTGTGAAATAAACACTCATAGAGAAACGAGTTTCCAAACTCGGCACGACTCGTCGCAAGTTTATTATTCAGAAGAAGATGATAAGAAATATTCTTATCGTAGAATAATAAAAAAACTAACAATGCGACTAGGAAGTGGCAGTAGCGTAGATAAGGGGGGGGGATCAAGGGGATAAATCCCCCTCCTTTCTGTCACACAATTTTTATTATTACTTTAGGTACACTGTAAAAACAAGGTTGAATTTTACATCGAAAATTCGTTGAATTTTACACCTTTTTTCTCGCAAAATTACAGTAAACGTTTATTTTTCAACAAAATTTCGAGTATACTAACAAACTAGTGTAATATTACACATATTTTTTAATATTACTCTATTTTGGTGTAATTTTACACCACATTTGTGTAACTTTACATTTTCAGTGTATATTTACCAATTGGAAGGAAATTTTCATGTAATATTACGATTTTGGTGTAAAAAGTCACACCTACATTTCTGTCAAACTGAGTGTGTTACAATACTTTTGTGCATTATTGCATTTTCCTGTATCTCACAAGTGACTTGTTCTGTGTGCAGTTAGTCTGTTCGGTCCGAAGTGCGTTCGTGTGAACATCATATCATTGTTGTGTTGTAGCGCTTTTTTGCTCTTGAACCAAAGGGGGTGTGGCAGCTCTTGGCCGTTGGAATAACGGGTATCTCAAGGACGATTTAGATCGAAGAACTGGCTGCCGTAAATATTATTATAAACCCGGATGTAAATTTACATATTTGCCGGTGTAAATTTACATTTTTTCCAGTGCAAATTGTTTGTAGATTTACACCAATTTTGTAGTAAATATTTACACCGTAAAGCGTAAAATTACTCTAGTTCACATCGTGGTGTAAATTTACTACTATAATAGAAGGAAAAAAAGTTTCCTCCTATTATTGGAGTAAAATTTTTTAGAGTGTACGTCAAACAAAGCAAAAGTAAACTTTTTTGTGGACTTATTCAACGCGTGTAGTGTTTCATAAAGATGTGAAACCATTTCCATAACTGTAATAGAAAATTTAACACTTCCTCAAATTTCAACTGTATAATAGAAGCGTATCGATAGAATAGAAACACTACAGTACATAGGGCTTTACGATCATCTACTTTTTCACATTGGATCTGGAGTTTCGCACAGGCAAGCTCTACTGAAGTAATTTAGAAGTGCTGCTAGAAAAATTAAATGCATGTACTGATTGCCGGAAAATCTTTAATGGTCGGTTCAAAAATTTAAAAATAATGTGGAACACGGAGCTCCAAAACTCCTTGCAACTTTTGAGCATCCTTAATTGTTTGAGTTTATCAACATTCTTTTTTTTTCTTTTCATCAAAAATTATCATTCGATTTTAAAATTTGTGTCGTTTTATTGGAAATTGCATGTAGTCTCAAAAAGTGAAGTCATATCCGTTGTAATGTAATAGCATTTTTGTAAATTGTGTCAAAATGCCCAACTTGCCAGACTAAATAAAAATTTGGCACACTATTAAAATGTTTGGTTGTGTTGCAAATTTTGATTTATTTCGGATAGTTGGGCATTTTGACACAATTTAAAAATGGTATTACATGGTTAAAAATAGAGGGGTCCGGTTGTACATTAATTTTCACCAAATGAGTCACATAATAATATTCTCCATTATTAATGAATGCTGAATAGCTGACGGTGTCCTACAAGTTTAAACATTTTAGAAATATCTACTCACGAATTTCTGAGATATCGGAAAACTTCGATGTAAAAATACAAAAGATATACTTTATCTACATATACTGGGCATTCCCAGCGAGCTCTCGTTTTCAAAATTTATCTTTTCTGGACATATAACTATATGATTTATTTTAATCCTTGTTTTGAGGTGTTCCGGCCAGAAAAGCGGCTATGCTAGGTGTTCTGTAACCCCGAAAAGTTTGGGAGCCACTTATCTAACCCAATATAGGGCTCTGATCACAGTAGCGAAAATTTGTACGAAAATTGGAATTCTGTGGATTTACTCACCGTAGTAAAAAAGACAAAATTATCGATACAATATTTTCAGGACTCAGCTTTTTTTCGTATAGCAAAAGCTATATATTTTGCACCGAAATTTGCTCAAAAAAACTGCTAATTTGAAGTGTAATAAATACAGAAATTGTTATTCTTATAACCGTTAAAGTATAAGCAATCTTGCAAAATGGTCCCCTCCCTCTCCGAAAAGCTATCTACGCCACTGGGAAGTGGTATGGCTGACAACCGTATCACACTCCGAATTAATTGTCTTTGTAACGTTGATGACTACACGCGGTAGTCATCAACGCACCATGCTCCACTAGGAGTTACGGTAATGAAGAGAGAGATTATCTCGACTAAATGACGTTGTCGAAAGGTTGAGAATCTTACCAGATTTCCAGTTTGGGTTCCATAAAAAGCTGTTTCCTGTCCACCTGGCACTCCGATTACACAAGTACATAAAACAGTCTATCGAAGAGAACAAATTGAGAAATCTTTTTTTGGGCAGCATCAGCAGACTAATCGCTATCATCCCCGTCCCTCGCAACACGAACCTTTACTTCTGCCTACACATAGCCATGAGCCGAAATCGGGAGTACAAAGCTTGAAGTTTTTTAGAATTTTTTCAAAAAACCCTTACGAGTATGAAATCGATTTTGTCCGTCCGTCTGTTCACTAAATAACTCTCGAACGGCTTAACCGATCGTCATGAAATTTGCTAGAAATATGTATAATGGTAACAGTCTTTGGCACGAAATACTCAGAAGTTGGTAGGGCAAAGATAACAGGGTGTCCCGAAGATTTGAAAATTTGTTCACTAAATAACTCACGACCGGCTCACGCGATCGTCATTAAATTTGGTAGGAATTTGTCGAACGTTAACAGTCTTTGGCACGAATACTTAAGAAGTTGATAAGGAAAAGATAACAGGGTGTCCCGAAGAGATGAAAAAAGTCGACTTTTTAGTTTTGATCGGAGATAAAGGTGTGGGTACTTAAATCAAAGGACTCGACGAGTATATTTTATATCAGTTACTATTTGCCAGCTTCGAGTAACGGTAACGGAGTTATGGGCGCTTGAAGTAAAGCTTACGTTTTCTCCTCAGTTTTTCTAAACCTTCATAGGTACCGACATGCATAAAGATTGGTCAATATGAGCTGAATACTTTTGAAGATTGTTGGACGAAGTTAACAGGGTGTCCCTGAATTGTTGCAAACGTCTGCTTTTTCAATACGCATAGGAAAGCTGTGTGGGTAGGATACACATATCAACGGGTTCAACGAAATCATTTCATATAAGTTCCTTTTTCTTTATTCGGAGAAACGGTAACGAATTTACAGCTGATAAATTCAGCTTATATGTATAGCCATCCTTTCGTTTGGTGAATTTCTTTTTTTGAGAACTCATCAGAAATTATAATTTGCCGTTGAGTACTTTTATGTAAACTGGATATATAGTAAATCTATTTTTGGATTGGTCTAATTAAATGTGTTACAGGATAAAAGGTTTTTGCCTTTCATTCTGGAACGCGTTTATTGAGACCAATCCAAAAATTAATTTACAGGAAGCATTTCGTTAATGTTATGTGCACAATTCGTATTTATTGCTTAATATATGTACAAAAAAATATCCACTATGCATTAAAATTCTGAAAAACCCTCGTATTGCGGGCGCAGCCCACTGTAAGCCGGTATTTTTTATGTAGTGCTATTAATTTTGAAATACAATAATTTTCGCCGTTAGATTAAAGGATATTAAATTTAGCTTAAACTGAATTTCAGGGCTTTATGGCTTCTTCTTAACGTGATGGCTCTTTCTGGTTGTGTTTTAATATCCCTGGAGTCTTTGGATAGATACAGTTTCAAAAGTACTGTCATTACGTTGGAAAAAGATTACTATTACTGGAATACTTCACTTCCAAGTTTAACCATATGTCCTATGGAACGACTTGATAGAAGCAAGTTTGATATTTATTATAGGTACGTATTTTATTTATAAACGAGCTTCGCATTTGTAAATAACTGAGAATTTTGACATTTACAAAAAAAGCACTACAAAAGCCTGCTTCGCAAATATGTTAAAACTCACTACAAAGTTTTAAAATCACGTAAAATTTCAAAATTTCGTCAACGTCACTTAAAATTTGGTACAAAAATTCGCGCGCGTAGCGCTCACGAAATTACGACAATTAAGACCCATGCAGAGACTATTCAAGCGACACAGTGGGGGACCTTAATATCGAGTATATAGACAACTTCAACTATCTGGGTTGTAACCTATCAAAGGACGCCAACGAAACCGACGAAATTAAGCGACGGATACAACTAGCCAATAAGATCTATTTCCCGGTCCTCCCTATAGATAATTCGAAACTTGCGCATAGGAACACGAAGCTCCGCGTGTACAAAACGATTATCCGACTCGTGCTATGTTATGGTACAACCATGAGTTGTATCAATTGTACGATGAGCTGGGAGTATCCAAAATCGTGAACCTTCAACGTTTGCAATGGGCGGGGCATGTTCAATGGATGGGCGATAATCACATGCCAAAGAAAGTGATGAACGCACAACGAATTGACGAGCCAGGTTGCGTGGACGACCGAGAGCTCGCTGGAAGAACTCCGTAGGTGAAGACGCCCAGCAGCTGGTGGGCTTCTGAAACTGGAGGACAAGGTCACGTAACCGCGACAATTTGAGGTCAACGATTTAGGCGGCCAAAGCCCGACGTCGGGCTATCGTGCCACATTGATGATGATGAGACTATTCGAGTGGAGATAATATCTGCTAAAGTCCGGAGCTTATGAAAAGTAGGACTGTATCGGTTGATAGTATATTTGAGAAGGAAGGTAACAATGAAATTTAGAACATTTAGAGTAAAGTTTGCTGTTTGAGATGCACTCAGTATCCGCAAAAAGCGCATTTTTTAACTAAATATGTCCCTAGGTCTGAAATTGACTACATTTTTAATAAAAAAACTATTTTGACTTAAAACGAAGTTAAAATACAATAAAAATGCAAGCACAAAATAAAATTTAGATACTCACAACACGTGAATGAAATTTTCAATTGCAATTTGCATTGGCGTCATTCTTCTTCCGGGTCTATTTTCTATCTATCACTCTGGTTGCTTTTAATCTGGTACCTTCTGCTAATATCCTGTAGTTTGTAATAAGATACGAAATAGTGCCAAATAATATTTGCTGAAAAACATAATACATATTTAAATTTTGGTTTGAAATAAAAAAGAAAAAAGCAAGTTCTAACTTTTGAAATGAGAATTCATATTATTATTCAGTCAGCATATTGTATAGTGTTGTTAAGATATTGGAAATTGGATGTCACTAACACATCTGCGGCCTTAGTCCAATGTTGGACTGTTGCGCCTGTTATTTATTGTTATTTAATTGTTTACAAATTTGATGTTTCGTTAGTATCAATGTCAATGTCATTTGGATGGAAAACTATTACCACACATAGGAATGCAGTAAATTATAAAATCGTTTACAGAATTATTATTGAACTTCAGAGGTTTATAAACATGTTGTAAAGTTTTTTCTCTATTCCAGATCCAAAAACTTCAACGCTACTCAATCTGAAGAATTATTTCAATTTTTTGAAACACTTGCAAATTCTAGTTATTTTAATTTTGACAAAATCAAAGTTTCACAAAGTGTAACGGTAAATATTTAATAATAAAAAGTTAATTCCGAGCAAACAGATTACTGTTTATTCTCTATTAAATTATACAGGGTTTCCCATTCATGGTGGAAAATATCTTAATGGTAGGTAGTGTGGCTCATTTGGGGAATATTAATGTACAACGGGACCCCTTTATTTTGAACCGTTAGAATGTAATAGCGTTTCTTTAATTCTTTAAAGTTTGAACGGGTGTATCTCGGAAGATACGAGCAACTTCGTAACGGGCGAGGTGTCGTTTTATTGGAAATTTTATGTACAGTTTCAGAAAGTGATGTTATCTTGGATGAAATGGTTTGTGGTGTGGCAAATTTTGATTTAGTTCGGCAAGTCGGGCATTTTTACTAAAAATGTCGTTACATTGAAACGGTTAAAAATAGAGGGGTCCCGTTGTACATTAATTTTCCGCAAATGAGTCACACTATCTACCATTAAAATATCCTCCACCATGAATGGAACACCCTGAATAACTCATAACGGATGGACTTTTTTTTGTTTTTAGGACCTACAAATAGACCCGAAGGAATACATGTCAATCATATATAACTTAACACAAGACTTAACCCTAATTGATGATAAACAACACCGCGTACGAACAACAAACAATCAAGAGTTCATCTATGTCCAGCAAATTCTAACTGAATATGGAGTTTGTTATCTCACAAACAACTATCTCGCGAAAGAACTTTCTGCAATGTTATTAATCCTGGGTAAATCTTCCTATGATAAAATTGCAATGCCGGAAAATGTTCACCTCGTTCGCTATGGGAACATATTTGACGGGGGCATCAGCTATAATTTCATCGGTTTCCAGTCTCCAATAGCAGTTTGTATTTTGAATTTTAATTCAGGTGAAAAATATTTAATTTACTCCCCTTCTAAGATTTTTATTCATGGTCCCTATGAAACTATGGATATTGGACGAAACTATCATTATACCAGCACTGCGGTTGAATATGAAGTTTGGTCGGAGGAAATTATTGCATCGCATTCGTTTGGCGAGTAAGAAAACCGATTTTTTATTTCCTACATTGATTAATACATGTATACATACCATTGGAGGATTACGTTTATTTTGCAGAAGAACATCGATTAGGCAACGAGGATGTCGTTTTCATCATGAATCCAATTTAACCCATTTTAAACACGTTTACACAAAGAATCTGTGTCGACAGGAGTGTCGGATGAAGTTCGCACTAGAAAAATGCAAATGCATTCCACATTTCTACCCGAATAAACGTAAGTTTCACCTTTCATACCTTAATCTATTGTGTCTGTTTTTTTCATGATTTTAAGGCATCGAAGGAAGTAGTCCAGTACAATTGGTTCAAAATAGCCCCAAACCTAAACATAAAAAAAAAAATTGTTGATGTAGTATAGTGACTTTAGCTCTAGACCCAAACATCCAAAAAAAGAGCTGACTTTTGATGCCGAATTGTTCTATGGCCTGACCGCATTACGCAGTAAAAAGTTAGACTTTTTTGCGCGTCACATTTGGGGGGGAGGGGGTGGCAAAGGGGTGAAATTATGATTTTTCGCCAATATCTTGTTAACTGTAATATTTACAGCAGAATGTTCTGAGGACGATTTAAACTACACAAAATTTCCTTTCTAATGATATATTATATCATATACCTTCTTTTGGCAGATTATATACTAGACCTTAAAACATTTGGTGTAATTTAGATTTTTTGATAGTTACATTTGGCGCTCTAGCTCCTGAAGTAATTTAATTGGAGCCATGGTAATTGGGATAATAATTTCTAACAATATATAGCTGTCCTACACGGAGACTCAGGCTGCCCCGACAAAGCATTCTCCTATACTCCCTATTAACATTTAAAAAAAAGACATGCCTGTAACTTTTCGCCGAATCACAGCAGGCGGGAAAAAATTTGGTAAACGTTAAGGCTAAGTCCCATTAGACCCTCCACCAAATATTACTTCGATCGGATTAAAACAAAGGGTACCTCCCATACATATTATTCAAATTCAATACCACTAGTTTATTAAGAAATAAGGGAACAAGTCAACCAAAATTAAAGTTTTGCTTGTAGGCAATTTTCCGGTCATTTTGTATGGAAGGTACCCTTTGTTTTAATGCGATCGAAGTAATATTTGGTAGAGGGTCTAATGGGACTTAGCCTTAACGTTTACCAAAATTTTTCCCGCCTGCTGTGATTCGGCGAAAAGTTACAGGCATGTCTTTTTTTTAAATGTTAATAGGGAGTATAGGAGAATGCTTTGTCGGGGCAGCCTGAGTCTCCGTGTAGGACAGCTATATATTGTTAGGAATAGTTATCCCAATTACCATGGCTCCAATCAAATTACTTCAGGAGCTAGAGCGCCAAATGTAACTATCAAAAAATCTAAATTACACCAAATGTTTTAAGGTCTAGTATATAATCTGCCAAAACAAGGTATATGATATAATATATCATTAGAAAGGAAATTTTGTGTAGTTTAAATCGTCCTCAGAACATTTTGCTGTAAATATTACAGTTAAAAAGATATTGGCGAAAAATCATAATTTCACTCCTTTGCCACCCCCTCCCCCCCAAATGTGACGCGCAAAAAAGTCTAACTTTTTGCTGCGTAATGCGGTCAGGCCATAGAACAATTCGGCATCAAAAGTCAGCTCTTTTTTTGGATGTTTGGGTTTCATCATTTTTTCAGCTTAAATCACTATACTAATGCCAAATTGTTGAATACACTTATATTATACCTTATATAAGCAGTAAAAAGCTACACTAATTAGCGCCATGGGTTAAGGGGGGAGGGGGTGGCAAAGGGGTGAACATTTAGTTTTTGCAAATATCTGGAAAACTATGAGTCTGACGTTAAAATGCGCTGAGGACAAAACAAATTACATAAAATTTCCTTTGTAATGATATGTAACACTCTAGACATTTTCTCAGAAAATTATACCCAAAAGTATTATAGTGAATTTACATTTTTTGAGTTTTACATTTCGAACTGTAACTCTTGATAGAATAGACCTTCGGTCATAAGGTCTTGTCCATATATTTCTAATAAAATTTATTTAATTTCTACCAAAAATTGGAATCCTCTGACCATTGACGCCCCCCTCACTCCTCCTGACAAAAAGGCATGCCTGTAGCTTCTTTTTAAATTGAGCCAGGCAGATCAAATTTGGTGGGGTGGCTAGCCTAAGCTCCATTATGCCCCCCACCAAAAATTATTACCATCCAATCAAAACTAAGGGTACCCCCCCCCATACAAAATGAACCAAATTTCTAACAAATTTCACATTTTTTCACTTCTAAATTCTATTCTAAAGTTATCTCTTAGAACTTCCTTATAACAGTTAACTGTAGTCTTTTGAATGTATATCCAAAAGTTTGTACCAGAGCGTGCCTTACAAGTACGAAAAATCGGGTTTGAAGGTTGCTAGTACACGTTACTCGAAATATTCGCAAATAGCCTTAGAACTGGTATTACTGACCTTCAAACCCAATTTTTTGATACTTGTAGCGTACGCCTTGGTACAACCTTTTGAACATACATTCACAAGACTACAATTAACTGTTATAATGACGTTCTAAGAGATAAATTTTTTCTATTTTACATAGAATTTAGAAGTGAAAAAATGTGAAATTTGTCAGAATTTTCGTTCACTTTGTATGGGGGATATCCTTAGTTTTGATCGAATGATAATAATTTTTGGTGGAGAACATAACACCCTAGACAGACGACACTAGATAAGCATAATTAACTCTTGATTATGTTTAACTAATTCGTGTGTCATGTGCTTATTGGCCTTATGATACTCGAAAAATTTAATTTAAACATCATTATCACAACGTCATTAAAATTAAATGATGTTTACTCGTCGAGTAATCCGGTCTCGACTACTTAAAAAATATTGGAAAACTGGAAGTAACAGCTGATTTGTCCTGTCAGTAGATCATCATCATCAATGTGGCACGATAGCCCGACGTCGGGCCTTGGCCGCCTGAATCGTTGACCTCCAATTGTCGCGGTTACGTGACCTCGTCCTCCAGTTTCGGAAGCCCAGCAGCTGTTGGGCGTCTTCACCTACGGAGTTCTCCCAGCGAGCTCTCGGTCGTCCACGCAACCTCGCTCCGTCAATTCGTTGTGCGTTCATCACTTTCTTTGGCATGCGATTATCGTCCATCCGTTGTACATGCCCCGCCCATTGCAAACGTTGAAGCTTCACGATACTTCCAGCTCATCGTACAATTGATACAACTCATGGTTGTATCGGATACGCCATTGGTCTCGCTCGCGAACGGCCCCGAAAATTCGCCGAAGGACCTTTCGTTCGAATCGGTCTAGCAAAATTTCGGAGGCTTGGGTGAGGGTCCATGTTTCGCAGCCATAACATAGCACGGGTCGGATGATCGTTTTGTACACGCGGAGCTTCGTGTTCCTGTGCGCAAGTTTCGAATTAATTATAGGGAGGACCGAGAAATATGTCTTATTGGCTAGTTGTATCCGTCGCTTAATTTCGTCGGTTTCGTTGGCGTCCTTTGATAAGTTACAACCCAGATAGTTGAAGTTGTCTACATACTCGATATTAAGGTCCCCCACTGTGATGCTTGAATTTGCTGGCGTCCTTGTTTTCGATTGCATCATGGCCTTTGTTTTGCTTTCGTTGATATGTAGTCCAACTTCCTTTGCGGTTTTATTGAGGTTATGTTGTACAGTACACTTCGATCGATACTGTCGTATGCCTGCTTGAAGTCGACAAAGATTTTGTCTACGTCGATGTTATATTCCCAGCACTTTTGGAGTAGTGGCTTCATTGTGAAAAACTGATCGATCCTTGAACGACCAGGTCTGAAGCCGCCTTCGTCTTTCCAGAATTTTCCATAGGATCTTATAGGTCGTATAAACTAATGATATGCCCCTGTAATTCTTACACTTCAGCTTGTCACCCTTTTGGTGGATTGGGCAGATTATGCTTTTGCGCCAATCTTCGGGGATTACCTCGTCGTTCCATATTTTCAGCAGTAGCACATGTATAGCGTTGGTCAGGCACGTTCCACCATGCTTCAGTAGTTCTGCTGGGATCTCGTCAGCGCCAGGCGCTTTATTACTTTGAAGCGACTGTATGGCGAGACTCACCTCCTCTACTGTTGGGGGTAGAACGGGAGGGCCTGGTTCGGCTAACTGCTCAAGAGCTGGCTCCGTGGGGGATGTTGATGGTACATTGAGGAGCTCTTTAAAATGCGAGGCCCACGGTTTTCTTACGCTTTCGATGTTGCTGATTATGTTACCATCCTTGTCCTTACATAGGCTTGTCCTGGGTTGATATGCGTTCTTGATATTATTTATAAGTTTGTACGCCTGTCTAATGCTCTTACTGGCTAACCTTTGGATTATTTGCTGTAACTGCTCGTCAAAATATTTGCGTTTCTTACGTCTAATTAACCTATTAGATACTCGCCGGAGTTCGTTGTATCTTTCTTTCTAGGCTCGGGATGCGCGTTGTGTGTATTGGCGATAGGCTTAATTTTCCGCCTCAATCGAGGCTCTGCATTCGTCTACGCCGGCCTTTATAGCCCACGACCTCTTCTGCGACTCATTTGATGCTGTCTTTGAGCTCCTCCCAGAACTCATGGATGTCTAAATTGTTGATGTTATCAAGCATGGGCGACAGTTTTTCCTCAAGGGCTGTAGTATACGCAGCCGCCGTGGCATCATCAATCAGAGGAACATTACGCTATCAGCTCTCGCAAGAAGAATTTTCTTGTTCTTGTTATCGACACTAGCGACACTTATCTTACCGTCCGCCATATAGCGGACACATAGCGGGAAATATCGGAAACACAAAAGTTCCCCCTATGAGAACGGATAGCAGAACAAGCCAGAAGCCCATTTCTTGCTGATCAACACGTGGTCGATCTGGCTTAGGGTTTTTGCCGCTCGCGAAGTCGATAAGTCGCTGTTGTTGTTTTCATCGTGGAGGCTGTGACCTCCAGTAGTTCCCCTATGCCAGCTTTCGTTTCCGACTTTGGCGTCGTTTGATGGAAGTGAGTCGAAGAGTGTTTCTATTTGGTTGTAGAATTCGTCCTTAATCGCGTCTTCCTTTAATTCTGTAGGAGCATGCGCATTAATGAGCCAGAGATTAGCGAAATGGGTATTGATGCGGATCGCACATAGCCGCTCGTTTATGGGTTTGAAGCCGATAACGTGGTCCTTGAGCTGCTTACTCACGATGAAAGCTACTCCAAAGTCCCTGTTGCCCCTCTTTATCACTCGTAAAAATTTTGTGCGATTTGAGGTCGTTAATCTCGCTTTTGAGGAATTTAGTTTCCTGGATTGCAACTATGCTCAGCTTGTATTGTTCTACCTGATCCAGGAGGGACCTTAAATTCCTCGGTCTATTGAAGGAGCGTACATTCCAGGATCCGAAAGAGTAATCAGTTGTTCGTTTGCGGGGTCGTCGTTGTTTTGTATCTATCCAATCCGAGGCTTTTGTTTCAGGTTTCTTGACTTGAAGTTTTTTCTTAGGATGAGTTGTCGGCACATCGCTAAACCATGATAGCGTTTAATCGTTGAGTAAATGCCATCATGGGCATGCCTCGAAGATGCTGCTTTGGTGGTTGAACTAAACGTTTTCTGTCGCCTAAGCACGTTAAGTAACCTGAGACGCGGTAGATGCTAATACAGCACTCAGCCGCAGCGGTTACTCGGATAATGCGGGAAAGTAACGCCCCGTAGAGAGATATAGGAATTGGCCGAAGACGTTTACTCTATGAAGCTCCTCCTGCATAGCTAAGGGTCCGCAGTTATGCCACAACTGAAGAAAATATAGAAATCAGCCGGAGCCTTTCAACCTTTATCTTCCCCCTTACAGGGAACATCTATTGAAGTGCACAAATGAATATCTATTGAAGCCTCAAAATATACAGGGTGTCCGGAAACTACCACATAAACGCACCGGAAAATGATTCCCCATGTGAGTTCCAGCAAAAACTGTTCTGCGGGACATCCCCCCCCCCCCCCAATTCTTAGCCTTGCCTTTAGCTGCCACAGGCATTTAAAGTTTTTCAAAAAAAATAATTTTATTACACGACTTTAAGCTCTATATCCCCAAACCAAATCAAGCTTGAAAGGAAAATAAAGTAACTATAACAGCTAAGTAGTCTGGCTGGTGTAGTGGTTAGTGTGCGCACTTTCGGTGCACAGGGTCATGGGTTCGAGACTCACCGTGAATGAATTCAGTTTATGGTGTTTTTCGAACTCACGACCCATGTGACGGACTATGATCTCACTCAGATGTTAAACCCATTATGGGAATACATATGCTGATCTCAACACCTCAACAAAAAACAATTAAGATCATGGAAGAAATTGGATGTCAATAACACATTTGTCCGATGTTGGACTATCGCGCCTGTTATTTATTTATTTTTTTTAACAGCCAACAAATTTACCTAAAATATAAAACTAACCGCACTAAAATCCGATAAGTGGTTGAGTTTTTACGGACCCGTTGTTGTTTTAGCGGCACAAACGGGGGAAACATTGAAAATTAATTGCACATTGTTATTTCAAAGATGGTGGGCATTCCATCCTCGAGGTCGAGATTTAGAAAGAAGGTTGCTTCAATTGGCTGGAGCCATAACGCAAGAGGTTCCGCAGGCCGGGCAGATGTTGTCGATTTCGCTACCTATGCGTGATAAATAGAAGTTTAGTCGCGGGAACAAATCGGATCGGAGTTGAGCTGAGGTAGTACGAGTGGCTCTTGGTAATTGCTCTTCGTCAGATATAGCTGTAGGTTTAGTGCCAAGTACACGGTTGCTTGCGAGACTTTGAGTGGCTTTATGAACTTTTTGTGTGTGTATGTCTGCAATAAACACATTGTAGTTATCAAAGAGAGCTTTTTTGTATAGCTGGACTCACAGAGAAGAAGAGGAGAGGGTATACGTAAAATGAGACGGGACAAGTTTGCTTGTTTAATGGGAGAGGAAAACAACGGTACATTAATTGATAAGTGAATCATAAACTAACTAAACAAACTACGTTTGCCTTTTATGACATAAAATAGCACCTAACAACCACAAATTACCCGAGCAACGTAATATTATAGTCAATAACGTAACTATTTCGCGCAATCGAATTAAATCAAACGAGAATCGCAGCGAGGAGCGTTTACGCATTTACCGACTTTGACAATATAGAATTCGCACGTGCTAGAGCAGAACCGGATTACTTTGTCGTTGTGTGTATTGATGTGAGTGGCTGAACTAGTCGATTTTGTCGCTGTGTGCGGCAAAACTAGTCGCATTTAACGTGATGGAACCGTGAACCGCTGAACGAGAGAGCCCATGGACAAGATTTTTCGTCTCATGTTGTGTTGTTGTTTTTATATGACGTTTCATCATTAGGGCTACTCCATAGTACTCTATGGCTGGACTTCGCGCTCTTTGTCCTTGTTAGAGCCTCTAAGTCGAGGCGGCGGAGGTGTTTTGTCCATGAGTTGGTTGTTCGAGTGATTAGTTCGATAACATCTGACTAAATATTGCTTGGTAAGAAGTTCACTAGGCTCCTCAAAGTCATCGTTTTTGTCTCCTGATGTAGATGATCCTGTGAGGACATCTTAACACAGCCGGTGATGGTGCGTAGTGCTGCGTTTTGGCATGTTTGAATGTGGCTCCAAATTGTATTGCACAGACCATTAGTCCACGTCGGTGCTGCGTAGTTGACTAGGGTGCAACCGATGGCTTTGTACCCAATTATTATCAATTGAGTGTCGTGGGGTGCGTATCTCGTTTGTACAACTATCAAAAATTATCTTTATTTATCGCCATGAATTGTCCTATTTGCTCGGATAAAATTGAAAGAAACAGTAGGTCGAAAATTTTGTGCGGTGATTGCTCGAGTTTTTTCCATGTATCGTGTGTAAAGCTTCCTGTTGAGTATGCAAAATTTTACCAGAATAATGGAAAATCTTTTCGGTGCAATAAATGTACGGTACTCCGTCGACGTTCTATGCGCGGAACGGAGATAGCGGGTTGCACCAGTCACAATGTATCGGATGACATTATCATCGTCAACTCGAACAACAATGGGGCAACATCGAGCAGCACCGATTCAAAATCTGTTGATGCTGAATGCACACTTCAGATGATCTATCTGAAAGTGTCAAGCTTAGAGGAGTAAAATACACGCTTTCTTGCTCTAATCAACGAATTGCGAAGCGAGAATGCGGCACTGAAGACCAAGGTAGAATCTCTGGAAAGCAGGATTAATTGGCAGCAGCAAAGTCTTCTCCACAACTGTGTTGACATTGTTGGAGTGTCCGACGTCGACGATCGTAATGCACGGGCGACGGTCAAACTGATATTTAATTCAACTTTGTGTGTTGATGTCACGGATTCAAACATTGAAAAGTGTTACGTTAAACGATTGCGGTCAAGCAATGACACATTACAAAAGTCAATAATAGGCACGTTTTATTGAGTTTATCCCGTGTAGGTTTGGGTAGAACTTCATATAAAAAAAATGACACTTACCCATGTAAAGTTCACGCGTGCAACTACCCTACACTGGATAGAGCTTACAGGAATCAAATGTAGATGGCGGGCGCATGGGGGAAATATGGGGGAATTTGTTTTTTCAAACCAAATGTGAGAGTTTTTCTCATCACGATTTTGCAAAGAAATAATCATCTTTTGTGATAAAATCCACCACATCTAAAAAATAAGCCGACAAACTTGGGTCAAATATGCGCAAAAAATGTCAAATGTCAGCTGTTTGGTTTTAGCCGGGATGTTACCCGCGATCATTTTTTTCGAGTCAGATTTACCCGCGATACGAAAAAAACGTCGCTAATATGAGTCAAGTTCACTGATTATGACATTAAACGCAAGGTAATGAGCGCAAAACCTAAGAGATCGAAACAACTGAACTGAACGAACAACAGCACAACAAGTAATCAAAGTGGCAGCGGTAAGAGCAGTAGCAATAGCAATAGGCGGATTTTTATCAACTATGCTCTTACTAGTTATTCGAGAGCGCTCTTTATGCAAACTAAATCTATGTATATGCAAGCAGAAAAAATACAAATTTGTCTGGTTTTAAGATAACAGAATTCTCGTAAGAAAAGGAGAAGGTGGGAAAGTCATTTCAATTAGAGCATTTAATGATTTCACTACGATAGGTTCTCATATTTGTTACATTTGAATGAACAATATTAACCACTTTTTAAATGACTTTTCCATCCATGAACCTAAACCTGTAAGCTTTGATGATACAGTCGTCTCTCGTTAATTCGAACCTCGGTAATAAATTTTTTTCGATAATCCGAACTAGTCAACCTATCCCTTCGATAAAGCGAAAAAAAGAGACAAGTTTGTATGGATTTGTATACACTCGATAAAGCAAAATGATTTCGTTGAACTGAAAGATCGCTAACATTTTATAATTCGAAATTTGCATTTAGAAACTCTTTATAATACGAATTTTTCCTGAAATGTTTCTGTTGCTGTCTTTTTGCAGCTAATTGCCAAAGATTACAAATTTTCTTCAGTTTATTGTTAACTTTCAAGTGAAAATGAGTTCGAAAAAGTACACGACCATATCCTTAGATGTGAAAAGACAAATTATCGCGGCAGTAGAAAATGGTGATAAAAAAGATGTGGCAACGAATTTCAGTATCTATACACTACTATTTTAAGACAAATAATAAAAAAAAAAATTGGAAACCACATTACATTAAAAGAATGCGATAAGGTATGCTATTTTCTCATTAAATTAAGTGTATCTCCAGTCGATCACAAAAGAAGGACAAGAATTGTTTCGATATTTTTTTTATAAATTAACATTAATTTGACTATTTAATCCCATGATTCGTTTAGGATCTACCCAGTGCTGAAAAATAGCTTTCGCTTTATGTTGGAACAAAAGCTTTCGCTTTATGTTGTTGAAGGAAATCCTTTGAAAATATGGTTGAGGCAGTGCCGCGAAAAAAAAATCCGGTTGGAGGAGCTTTGCTGAATTGTAAAATAAATTATTTTATTTACATAGTCCATTTTCTCGATAATTCGAACACTCAATAATTCGAAATTTTTTCGTTGTCCCTTGGGCTTCGAATTATCAAGAGTCGACTGTATTAATTCCAATAGTTATTATTGTGTTAACAAATTTTTTATAGTTCATCAAAATGTTAGGAGTTTAAGAGAACATTTTTCTTCTCTAATTGCTCATATAGATACATTTTTAAATGCTCCAGATGTTTTTCTTGTGTCAGAGATTTGGATATATGGCTTCGAGATTGAAGATTATAAATTACCGGGCTACAACTTTTTTACTAATCCAAATGAAAATTACGCAGCAGGTGGAGTAGGATGTTTTGTCAAGAATGGTTTTGTTGTTAAAGATGTGAAATGTGTTGAATATACTTGTGCCGATGTTCTGCAGGTTTCTATTGAAGTGAATAATATCGAATTTGTTATTCTATGTTTTTATAGATTACATACTTTAAATATAACGACGTTCATCGAAGAATTTTCAAGTCTTTTAGAGTGCCTGAATTCTGGAAATTTGATAATATCTGGTGACTTTAACCTCAACTTGCTGAGCCACACTGAAACGACATCTAATTATTTAACTCTTTTAGCGTTCCATGACCTTAATAACTTTATATTTGGCCCTACTAGGATGTCTTCTGGAACGTGTTTGGATCATTTTTATGGCAGATTGGTTAACATTTCAGTGAACTCTTGTGAAAAATGTGTTTTTGATTTTGGAATCACTGACCATGCTATGATCGCATTATTAGTTAACCTTGCCTGCGAAAAACTTTCATCCTACGCTAAATGCAGCTAACACCGTAAAGAAGATTGATTTTACACTTTTAAAAAACAAGCTAGTTTTCGAATCTTGGGATGATGCTTACAAGGAGAATAATGCCTCTACATCATATTCCTTATTCACGAATTGTCTTTCTAGCCACATTCTTGAATGTACCGTTACATCGCTTGCTAAGTCAACAGTTAAAAGGTTAAAACCGTGGATCTCAAATTCTCTACTAAAAAAATTAAGCTTAAAAATAAGCTAAGAACGAAGTTGACGAAGCATCCCCAAAACCGTAAGTTAAAAGCCAAGGTAAACCAAATATGCACTCTGCTTAAAAAACTTATACCTCAGAGCCGGGACAGTTACTATAAGAACCGTTTTAATAGTATGAAAGGAAATCTTAGGGGCGAATGGCAGGTTGTTAATAGTACTCTGAACCAGCCTGGCAACAGTAAACCAACTAAATTGCGGGTCGATGGCTCTATAATTTCGGATGAGTTAATGGTCGACAATGCCTTAAATTACTACTTTTCGTCCCTAGGCGGAGAGTCGTCTGGAGAATTAACGCCATTCAGTTGCAATGTGTGTACGAATTCCAGAAATATTATTGTTAACACTCAAGTATATAGTTTTGCCTTTGACCCAGTGTCTCCCTTAGAAATCCTTAAAGTCATTGGATCCCTAAAAAGTTCAAACTCATGCGGGTCTAATAGGATTTCAAATGTAGTACTAAAAAGAATTGGTGCTTTGTTGTGGACACTTTGGCAGTAATCTTCAATCGCAGTATATTTTCTGGTATATTCCCTGATGCACTCAAATGCGCAGATATTATACCGATGTTTAAAAAAGGAGAAGCTCTAGATTTGAATAACTACAGACCCATTTCACTTCTTCCTGTGCTAAGTAAAGTGTTTGAAAAAATTGTAAAGAAGCGTGTAGTAAGTTTTTTAAATCGTACAAATTTTTTCAGCCCATTGCAGTATTGTTTCCAGCAAGGAAAATCTACCGAAGATGTACTCCTTAAATTTTGTTCCGATATTTTTTCAAATACCTATCGACAATAAAAAATGTACGGCAGGATTGTTTGTTGATATAACCGAAGCATTTGATATGGTCAACCGTACTATTCTTCTAAGTAAACTTGAACATGCGGGGTTCCGCGGCTTTATGTTAAAGTGGGTTAAATCCTATCTAAGGCAGTCCAACTACACTGTGGAGAAGCTGAGGGTTGCAAGCTGGAATGTAGGTTCCATGACGTCGAAGTTGAGGATATCATGAAGCGGAGGGGGATAGACATTATGTGCGTGCAGGAGACGAAGCAGCGAAATACCTATATCGACAGAGCCCGGTTTGTTTCGAATTCCAAGAAGTACAAATTGTACTACTATGGAATCACAAATCAAAGAAACGGAGTTGGCATTATTCTGGAGTCGTCTTTGCTTGGCAGCATAATAAGTGTCGCGAAGAGAAGTGATCGCTTGATCAGCATCAAATTGGTTATCTGCGGAAGGGTGTGGAACGTAATAAGTGCCTACGCTCCCCAAGTGGGACTGCCACCAGAAGAAAAAAAGAGGCCTTTTGGAACGACGTTAACACCCTGATTCAGACCATTCCAGATACCGAATTGGTGTTCTTGGGAGGAGATCTAAATGGCCATGTGGGTGAATCAAATTGTGATTACGAGGATTGCCATGGTGGAAAGGGTAGCCCTTCAACGGTCAGAAATGACGAAGGTGAAGCTATTCTGACCATGTGCAGATCGCACGGTTTGGTCATCCTAAATACATGGTTTGTGAAAAACGAGAGACACCTGATCACCTACAGTAGTGGACACGGAGATAGGAAACATGAAACGCAGATCGATTACCACCTCTGCTTCGATTTTATGAGAAGGTGGGTAAAAGACTGCAAGGTGATCTTGGGTGAATCAGTAGTTAGCCAACATCGTTTGCTCCTGTCAGAATTTATTTTGAATGTAGGAGGAGCAAGAAATAGAAGAACTCCCAAGCCTGTCGAAAAAATCAAGTGGCACAATCTCACAAACGACAGCTTCGAACCTGTAGTAACTCCATTCATTGATAAAATGACGGAGTGCACCGAGCGCAGTCCAACACAAATGTGGAATAGTTTCGCTGACATGTCAGTAGGTGAGGCGGAAAAGGCACTTGGAGTTTCGAAAGGTCCACTCCACACGAAGAAAGAAACATGGTGGTGGAACACCGAAACTAAGGAAGCAGTGCAAGCCAAATCGAACGCATTTAAGGCATGGACGAAATGTGAGTCAAGCAGTGAAACCGAACGGGTTCAACTTCGCGAAAATTATATGCAATGCCGGAAAAACGTTAAGCGCTTCGTAGCTCAAGCAAAGGCGAAGGCAGCTGAGAAATTCTACCAAGAATTAGAAACTCAGACTGCGACCGAAGGACCGTCTTTGCGCGAGAGACCTAAGCACGACGCCAGGATATTTAGGGTCGCAGCCCAAAGGAGAAGGAACGCACGGGAAATACAGGCGCCAAAGTACATGGAGGACTCGCAAGGAATGTTGCTGATTGACGATACGGCGATTTGTAGCAGGATGCGAGAGTATTTTGACGAACTTCTAAATGAAGAATTTCCTCGAGCAGCTTTTCGAGATGTTGAGCCGAATACCACAAATATTGAAGATATCTCAGAGGAAGATATAGTGCCGATGATATAGTCCTCAGTAGCCCAAACATCGTTACCTTGCAAGCTGCACTTACAAAATGGTGTGACATTCTGGAGGAGCATGGACTGAGGGTAAGTATAACAAAGACTGAGTTCTTATGCTGCCCATTATCAGACCCAGATGCACCGATACCAGATATGTACGTCAAAGGAGAGCAGCTTAAGTCTTGTACCAAGTTCAAGTACCTTGGCTCGATGGTGAACAGCGGAGCTACATGCGATGATGACATCAAACATCGCACAAAGGTTGGGTGGATGGCGTGGCGAGAAAACTCTGGAGTTTTCTGCGATAAGAAAATGCCACTGAAGCTAAAGGGCAAGTTGTACAAAACGGTTGTACGTCCCACACTAATGTATGGATCAGAATGCTGGACCATGTATGAAGGTTACGCGAAACAAATGACAGCGACTGAAATGAAAATGTTACGCATGTCAGCTGGTGTAACGAAAAGGGACCACATCAAGAGCAGCTACATCCGAGGCAGCTTGTCCATAGACCAACCAATCACCGAAAAGCTCGAAGACCGACAAATGGATTGGTATTGCCATGTTCAACGGCGTCCGCCTGAGAACCCAGCAAAGAAAGCGATATCAATGAAAGTTCCACTTGATGGACCCAAGGCCAGAGGCAGACCGAAGAACACCTGGATGTGTCAAATGAAAAAGCAACAACAACGCATTGGTCTCGGCGATGACACGATCCAAGATAGAGCTGCCTGTAGAAATATGCTGAGATATTATCGCCAAAACGGGCGATGTGCCTACACCGCGGGTCGAGCAACGCGAAGCCATGGAGCGGTATAAAGAACGAGGCAAGGAAGAAGAAGAAATCCTATCTCTCGAAAAGATACCAAAAAGTTAAAATCCTGGAAACTAGGAGTGAATTAAAATGTCTGTCGTTGGGGGTTCCACAAGGGTCAGTTTTGGGCCCTATTTTGTTTCTAGTTTATATTAACTCACTGTTCTATCAAGATTTTAAGGGTTCTTTAACAGCATTCGCCGATGATATAGGATGTACTTATGGCTCAAAAAGCTTATTGAACGTAAGTGCTGATATTAATTGGGATCTCAATCTCTTGAGAACCTGGTTTGCTGATCATCGTTTAATAATTAGTTCTAAAACTAAAATCATGTTTTTTAGTTTATCTTCTTCAATCGCAAACTATGCTGAGTTTATGTATCATTCACCGGATTGGCAAAGATTTAAGCTACGCAATTGCTGTTGTAGTTCTACCACTCAATTACTGACTTTTAACCGTGCTGTCGCTTGCAGTAACAATTGTTTTACAATTGGAGTAGTTAATAATTTTAAATACTTGGAATTAACTCTGGATTCGAAACTATGCTTTGCCAATCATACGCAAGATTTAGCGAAATGTTTTCGTTGTTCTCTCCGATATTTTTATTATCTGAGAAAAATTTGTTCCGATGAAATGCTTAGGAGAATTTATTTTGGTATTTTCCATTCCAAACTGGAATATGGCATATCGTGCTGGGGCGGTTCTTATTTTAATAAAATTCAACCACTTCTTATTTTACAAAAAAGCGTGGTCAGAATTGTATGCAAACGAGACCGAGGCTAATTTCGGGCGCGGCCGAGATTTGGATACTCTTCGCTCCCCTCGGGGTAAAAGTTTTTTCGGGCGTACCTATGACTTGTGTTCAGTCCTCCCCCCTTCCATGCTTTTCCTATAATTTTCACATAAGTGCCATTGCGAAGATTTATTGGGGGAAGCGGGGGGCGTGGGTTTCTTAGAAAAACCAAAAAGGGGGAGGGGGTTGTACGGCAGCCCTATGAGCGCATGGCCTTTCCATCAATTTTTACTTATGTTTGTGGCATCAATTAAAACACATTTCTATAAGATTTGTTTGAAATTGGTGGACAAATAAAAAAGTTTTTCTTCGAAGAACCTAATTTGGGGGTTCGGTTTATATGCCAGCCCCATGACCCCATGATCCGATTTAATTCATTTTTGCATATGTTTTGTAACATCAATAAAAATACATTTCCATGAGGTTTGGTTCAAATTTGTGACGAAATAAAAAAACATTTTTTAGGAGAACCTAACTTTGGGGATTAAATTTGTACGGCAGCCCCACGACCCCATAGTCCGATTTCATTTATTTTCACGTTTCTTATGTGGCATCGTTATAAATATAATTTTCTGAGGTTTGATTGAAATAGGTGTGCAATAAAAAACGTTTTTTTTTTTTAGAAAAATTTGATTTGGGGGGCTAGGTTTTTATGGTAGCCCCATGACCACATGGTCCGACTCCATCTATTCATACATATGTTTTGTGCCATCACATTTGTGTGAAGTTTGGTTGAAATTGGTGTATAAATAAAAATAAAAATTCTTAGAGGAACTTAATTTGGGGAGCTAGGTTTGTACGACAGCCCCATGACCCCATGGTCCGATTTGGTCCATTTTTACATATGTTTTGTGGTATCACTAGGAACACATTTGTGTGAAATTTAATTGAAATTGCTGCATAAATAAAAATTTTTTTTAAAAAGAACCTTATTTTGGAGGTTAGGTTTGTATGGCAGCCCCACGACCCATTTCTCGGATTTTAGCTATTCAACCATACAAACTGCCTGCAACAAAAAGCAGCATGTGTGCAACATTTCAGCTCCATAGCTTTCAAACTGGCCAAGCAAAAACGCGTCGCAACAGACGGACAGACGGACATCGTCCAATCGACTCAGCTCGTCACGCTGATCATATATATATATTTTTTATATGGTCGGAGATGCTTCCTTCAATGCGTTACAAACTTCATGACAAAGTTAATATACCCTTTTCGCTTCATAAGCGAAGGGTATAAAAACCACGAAGACATCCTAGTTTCGTACTATAGTCTAGTACAGATAGCTCAAAACCCAAACATCCAAAAATAAAAGGAATTTCTGATAACAAATTGTTGAGTACACTGCCTAATATACGCAATAAAAAGTTACACCAATTTGCGCCATGGGTTAAGGGGGGAGGGGGTGGCAAAGGGGTGAAAACTTTTTGCAAATATCTGGAAAACTATGAGTCTGAGCTTGAAATGTCCTGAGGACGAAACAAACTACATAAAATTACCTTTGTAATGATGTATAACACTTTAGACATTTTCTCAGAAAATTATACCCCAGACCTAAATGTATTATAGTGAATTTAAATTTTTGGAGTTTTACATTTCGCACTGTAACTCTTGATAGAATAGACCTACCGTTATAAGATCTTGTCCATATATTGATAGCAAACTTTGTTTGATTTGTATCAAAAATTGGAGTGCTCCGACTATTGACGCCCCCCTCACTCCTCCTAAAATTTTTCAAAAAGGCATGCCTGTAGCTTCTTTTTAAATTGAGCCAGGCAGATCAAATTTGGTGGGGTGCCTAGCCTATGCTCCATTTTTCTCCCCACCAAAAATGATTACCATCCGATCAAAAGTAAGGGTACCCCCCATACAAAGTGTACGAAAATTCTAACAAATTTCACATTTTTTCACTTCTAAATTCGATGTAAAATAGAAAACAAAAAATTTATCTTTTAGAACGTCATTATAACAGTTAATTGTAGTCTTTTGAATGTATGTTCAAAAGGTTGTACCAAGGCGTACGCTACAAGTATCAAAAAATTGGGTTAGAAGGTCAGTGATACCAGTTCTAAGGCTATTTGCGAATATTTCAAGTAACGTGTACTAGCAACATTCAAACCCGGTTTTTCGTACTTGTAAGGCACGCTCTGGTACACACTTTTGGATATACATTCAGAAGACTACAGTTAACTGTTGTAGGGACGTTCTAAGAGATAAATTTATTTTTTCTATTTTAGATAGAATTTAGAAGTGAAAAAATGTGAAATTTGTTAGAAATTTGGGTCACTTTGTATGGGGGGTACCCTTAGTTTTAATCGCATGGTAATAATTTTTGGTGGGGAGCATAATGGAGCTTAGACTAGGCAGCCCACCAAATTTGATCCGACTGGCTCAATTTGAAGAGAAGCTACAGGCATGCTTTTTTGAAAAATGTTAGGAGGAGTGAGGGGGGCGTCAATGGTCGGAGCACTCCAGTTTTTGATACAAATTAAACAAATTCTGTTGTCAATATATGGACAAGATCTTATGACGGTAGGTATATTCTGTCAAGAGTTACAGTGCGAAATGTAAAACTCAAAAAATTTTAATTCACTATAATACTTTTGGGTCTAGGGTATAATTTTCTGGGAAAACGTCTAAAGTGTTACATATCATTACAAAGGTAATTTTATGTAGTTTGTTTTGTCCTCAGCACATTTTAAGGTCATACTCATAGTTTTCCAGATATTTGCAAGAAACTGAGTTTTCACCCCTTTGCCACCCCCTCCCCCCTTAGCCCATGGCGCAAATTAGTGTAACTTTTTACTGCGTATATTAGGCAGTGTATTCAACAATTTGGCATCAAAAGTTCCTATTATTTTTGGATGTTTAGGTTTGGGGCTATTTTGAACCAATTGTACTGGACTACTATTCCAATATTTGAACATTCTACCAGTCCGCCATTTGTACTGCTTTAAGGTTTTAAAAATCTTCTTTGCCAGATCAGGGAATCTTAATTTTAGAATAGTATCTGAACACAATCTTCGAAGAAACTTGGAGTATGTTGTGTCAGTTCTATTTGTACGAACCACTGCGTTCCGTAATTATTATTTGGTCTCATCATGTCGATTATTCAATAAACTTCCCCGTTCAATCAAAATTGTGATATCTTCTGGAAAGTTTATTAACCTTCAGGCGGGCGCGCATCATTTTGTAACATAACCGGGCGCGCGGCGGTATTTTACCGCCCTCGTCTTTTCCCCTCCATTTGCGCTCTACCGTACAACTTCCATTCTCATAATTACTGTAAATTGAAAAAAGAGCATGACCCAAATAAGTTATCATCATAAAAACTATTTTCTGGTGAACAATGAAACAAGTTCTGCAGTTTTAGCGAAACACGTCACTTCAGTGATATTACACAGAGCACACACATTTTGAACACAACTATATACCAAAATATGCCATCCCCGAACGTTTGATGACCTCTGGAAAGGTATAGAAAATAAAATTAACATTTTATTGTATCGTATGTATAACAGTATGACTTAAGAAAAGATACTTCTCTCACCTCGATCCGGCCAACGGGAGAAAAACTATGCGTGTTTATATGACGAGGGCGGTAAATTACCGCCCGCGCGCCTTCTTGAAGGTTAAATGTGTTAGAAATTGGCTTTTTGAATTTGATTTTGCTACCTTAGAAACTAGTTTTTCTGACATTCAGGTATGAACTATAAATTATATGTATTAAAAAAGTTTTCATTAATAATTGTTTGCTCTTTTATTTAAATTAAACATTGTATAATTGTTCTGCTTCGTATCCATCCTAGGTACATTCTTGATATTATTTATTTTACAAATCACCCCACGAATCCAATTAATAGAATTTTATTATCGAATTTAACAGGTGTGTGAAGTTGGCGACGTCACATTCGATTTTTTAACTTTTTTTTGCTCAAATCGTTTGCCCATCGTTAGCCCACGTTTGCCCAGGAAAAATTTTCGTTTGCCCACCCCCTCAAAAAAAGATATTGCAAAAAAAAAAAAATTTTGTGAAGTTGGCGACGTCACTTTTTATTTTTTTATTTTTTATTACACAGTTCGTTTGCCCATCGTTAGCCCACGTTTGCCCAGGAAAAATTTTCGTTTGCCCACCCACCCAAAAAAAGTTATTGCAAAAACAAAAAAAAAAGTGTGAAGTTGGCGACGTCACATTCGATTTTTTGATTTTTTCTTACGTCATTCGTTTGCAAATCGTTAGCCCACGTTTGCCCAGGAAAAATTTTCGTTTGCCCACCCACCCAAAAAAAGTTATGGACAAAAAACATTTTCAATTTCACTCAATATTTGGAGTGCCTCATCTGGCCACCCTATGCACGCCTTCGAGGTCTGACTTACACGTTTCGATTGCCCATTGGGTGCCCTCAACAACCCACTAAAAATCGTCGTTTGCCCACCCCTGCGAAAAGAGATATTCACTGAAAACCGTTACTAGTCAGGAATTTCACTCAACAAAAATATCTAATTTTGGTAAATTTGACTACTTCCCGTTCGAATTTTTAAAATGTTTTTACACATTTAATTTGCCCCTCGCCAGCGCTCATTTGCCTAGCAAAAATTTTCGTTTGCCCACCCCCTGAAAAAAAGTTATTGGCAAAAAACCTTCCTCATATAAATTTCACTCAATTATTTTGAATGCCCGATCTGGCCACCCTAATTACGCCAGGTCAATCGGACTTAGCCACATTAATTGCCCATGAAGGGCCCTCGTTTGCCCAGGAAAAATCATCGTTTGCCCACCCCCTGAAAAAAAGTTATTGCATAAAACCTTCTACATAGACATTCCACTCAACTATTTGAATGCCCTATCTGGCCACCCTAAACACTCCAGGGCAATCGTACTTAGCCACTTTGATTGCCCATGAGGGGCCCTCGTATGCCCCGAAAAAATCGTCGTTTGCCCACCCCCTGAAAAAAAGTTATTGGCAAAAAACCTTCCACATAGACATTTCACTCCATATATATATATTCTCAAAAAGTGTGAAGTTGGCGACGTCACATTCGATTTTTTGATTTTTTCTTACGTCATTCGTTTGCAAATCGTTAGCCCACGTTTGCCCAGGAAAAATTTTCGTTTGCCCACCCACCCAAAAAAAGTTATGGACAAAAAACATTTTCAATTTCACTCAATATTTGGAGTGCCTCATCTGGCCACCCTATGCACGCCTTCGAGGTCTGACTTACACGTTTCGATTGCCCATTGGGTGCCCTCAACAACCCACTAAAAATCGTCGTTTGCCCACCCCTGCGAAAAGAGATATTCACTGAAAACCGTTACTAGTCAGGAATTTCACTCAACAAAAATATCTAATTTTGGTAAATTTGACTACTTCCCGTTCGAATTTTTAAAATGTTTTTACACATTTAATTTGCCCCTCGCCAGCGCTCATTTGCCTAGCAAAAATTTTCGTTTGCCCACCCCCTGAAAAAAAGTTATTGGCAAAAAACCTTCCTCATATAAATTTCACTCAATTATTTTGAATGCCCGATCTGGCCACCCTAATTACGCCAGGTCAATCGGACTTAGCCACATTAATTGCCCATGAAGGGCCCTCGTTTGCCCAGGAAAAATCATCGTTTGCCCACCCCCTGAAAAAAAGTTATTGCATAAAACCTTCTACATAGACATTCCACTCAACTATTTGAATGCCCTATCTGGCCACCCTAAACACTCCAGGGCAATCGTACTTAGCCACTTTGATTGCCCATGAGGGGCCCTCGTATGCCCCGAAAAAATCGTCGTTTGCCCACCCCCTGAAAAAAAGTTATTGGCAAAAAACCTTCCACATAGACATTTCACTCCATATATATATATTCTCAAAAAGTGTGAAGTTGGCGACGTCACATTCGATTTTTTGATTTTTTCTTACGTCATTCGTTTGCAAATCGTTAGCCCACGTTTGCCCAGGAAAAATTTTCGTTTGCCCACCCACCCAAAAAAAGTTATGGACAAAAAACATTTTCAATTTCACTCAATATTTGGAGTGCCTCATCTGGCCACCCTATGCACGCCTTCGAGGTCTGACTTACACGTTTCGATTGCCCATTGGGTGCCCTCAACAACCCACTAAAAATCGTCGTTTGCCCACCCCTGCGAAAAGAGATATTCACTGAAAACCGTTACTAGTCAGGAATTTCACTCAACAAAAATATCTCATTTTGGTAAATTTGACTACTTCCCGTTCGAATTTTTAAAATGTTTTTACACATTTAATTTGCCCCTCGCCAGTGCTCATTTGCCTAGCAAAAATTTTCGTTTGCCCACCCCCTGAAAAAAAGTTATTGGCAAAAAACCATCCTCATATAAATTTCACTCAATTATTTTGAATGCCCGATCTGGCCACCCTAATTACGCCAGGTCAATCGGACTTAGCCACATTAATTGCCCATGAAGGGCCCTCGTTTGCCCAGGAAAAATCATCGTTTGCCCACCCCCTGAAAAAAAGTTATTGCATAAAACCTTCTACATAGACATTCCACTCAACTATTTGAATGCCCTCTCTGGCCACCCTAAACACTCCAGGGCAATCGTACTTAGCCACTTTGATTGCCCATGGGGGGCCCTCGTATGCCCCGAAAAAATCGTCGTTTGCCCACCCCCTGAAAAAAAGTTATTGGCAAAAAACCTTCCACATAGACATTTCACTCCATATATATATATTCTCAAAAAGTGTGAAGTTGGCGACGTCACATTCGATTTTTTGATTTTTTCTTACGTCATTCGTTTGCAAATCGTTAGCCCACGTTTGCCCAGGAAAAATTTTCGTTTGCCCACCCACCCAAAAAAAGTTATGGACAAAAAACATTTTCAATTTCACTCAATATTTGGAGTGCCTCATCTGGCCACCCTATGCACGCCTTCGAGGTCTGACTTACACGTTTCGATTGCCCATTGGGTGCCCTCAACAACCCACTAAAAATCGTCGTTTGCCCACCCCTGCGAAAAGAGATATTCACTGAAAACCGTTACTAGTCAGGAATTTCACTCAACAAAAATATCTCATTTTGGTAAATTTGACTACTTCCCGTTCGAATTTTTAAAATGTTTTTACACATTTAATTTGCCCCTCGCCAGCGCTCATTTGCCTAGCAAAAATTTTCGTTTGCCCACCCCCTGAAAAAAAGTTATTGGCAAAAAACCTTCCTCATATAAATTTCACTCAATTATTTTGAATGCCCGATCTGGCCACCCTAATTACGCCAGGTCAATCGGACTTAGCCACATTAATTGCCCATGAAGGGCCCTCGTTTGCCCAGGAAAAATCATCGTTTGCCCACCCCCTGAAAAAAAGTTATTGCATAAAACCTTCTACATAGACATTCCACTCAACTATTTGAATGCCCTATCTGGCCACCCTAAACACTCCAGGGCAATCGTACTTAGCCACTTTGATTGCCCATGAGGGGCCCTCGTATGCCCCGAAAAAATCGTCGTTTGCCCACCCCCTGAAAAAAAGTTATTGGCAAAAAACCTTCCACATAGACATTTCACTCCATATATATATATTCTCAAAAAGTGTGAAGTTGGCGACGTCACATTCGATTTTTTGATTTTTTCTTACGTCATTCGTTTGCAAATCGTTAGCCCACGTTTGCCCAGGAAAAATTTTCGTTTGCCCACCCACCCAAAAAAAGTTATGGACAAAAAACATTTTCAATTTCACTCAATATTTGGAGTGCCTCATCTGGCCACCCTATGCACGCCTTCGAGGTCTGACTTACACGTTTCGATTGCCCATTGGGTGCCCTCAACAACCCACTAAAAATCGTCGTTTGCCCACCCCTGCGAAAAGAGATATTCACTGAAAACCGTTACTAGTCAGGAATTTCACTCAACAAAAATATCTCATTTTGGTAAATTTGACTACTTCCCGTTCGAATTTTTAAAATGTTTTTACACATTTAATTTGCCCCTCGCCAGCGCTCATTTGCCTAGCAAAAATTTTCGTTTGCCCACCCCCTGAAAAAAAGTTATTGGCAAAAAACCTTCCTCATATAAATTTCACTCAATTATTTTGAATGCCCGATCTGGCCACCCTAATTACGCCAGGTCAATCGGACTTAGCCACATTAATTGCCCATGAAGGGCCCTCGTTTGCCCAGGAAAAATCATCGTTTGCCCACCCCCTGAAAAAAAGTTATTGCATAAAACCTTCTACATAGACATTCCACTCAACTATTTGAATGCCCTATCTGGCCACCCTAAACACTCCAGGGCAATCGTACTTAGCCACTTTGATTGCCCATGAGGGGCCCTCGTATGCCCCGAAAAAATCGTCGTTTGCCCACCCCCTGAAAAAAAGTTATTGGCAAAAAACCTTCCACATAGACATTTCACTCCATATATATATATTCTCAAAAAGTGTGAAGTTGGCGACGTCACATTCGATTTTTTGATTTTTTCTTACGTCATTCGTTTGCAAATCGTTAGCCCACGTTTGCCCAGGAAAAATTTTCGTTTGCCCACCCACCCAAAAAAAGTTATGGACAAAAAACATTTTCAATTTCACTCAATATTTGGAGTGCCTCATCTGGCCACCCTATGCACGCCTTCGAGGTCTGACTTACACGTTTCGATTGCCCATTGGGTGCCCTCAACAACCCACTAAAAATCGTCGTTTGCCCACCCCTGCGAAAAGAGATATTCACTGAAAACCGTTACTAGTCAGGAATTTCACTCAACAAAAATATCTCATTTTGGTAAATTTGACTACTTCCCGTTCGAATTTTTAAAATGTTTTTACACATTTAATTTGCCCCTCGCCAGTGCTCATTTGCCTAGCAAAAATTTTCGTTTGCCCACCCCCTGAAAAAAAGTTATTGGCAAAAAACCATCCTCATATAAATTTCACTCAATTATTTTGAATGCCCGATCTGGCCACCCTAATTACGCCAGGTCAATCGGACTTAGCCACATTAATTGCCCATGAAGGGCCCTCGTTTGCCCAGGAAAAATCATCGTTTGCCCACCCCCTGAAAAAAAGTTATTGCATAAAACCTTCTACATAGACATTCCACTCAACTATTTGAATGCCCTCTCTGGCCACCCTAAACACTCCAGGGCAATCGTACTTAGCCACTTTGATTGCCCATGAGGGGCCCTCGTATGCCCCGAAAAAATCGTCGTTTGCCCACCCCCTGAAAAAAAGTTATTGGCAAAAAACCTTCCACATAGACATTTCACTCCATATATATATATTCTCAAAAAGTGTGAAGTTGGCGACGTCACATTCGATTTTTTGATTTTTTCTTACGTCATTCGTTTGCAAATCGTTAGCCCACGTTTGCCCAGGAAAAATTTTCGTTTGCCCACCCACCCAAAAAAAGTTATGGACAAAAAACATTTTCAATTTCACTCAATATTTGGAGTGCCTCATCTGGCCACCCTATGCACGCCTTCGAGGTCTGACTTACACGTTTCGATTGCCCATTGGGTGCCCTCAACAACCCACTAAAAATCGTCGTTTGCCCACCCCTGCGAAAAGAGATATTCACTGAAAACCGTTACTAGTCAGGAATTTCACTCAACAAAAATATCTCATTTTGGTAAATTTGACTACTTCCCGTTCGAATTTTTAAAATGTTTTTACACATTTAATTTGCCCCTCGCCAGCGCTCATTTGCCTAGCAAAAATTTTCGTTTGCCCACCCCCTGAAAAAAAGTTATTGGCAAAAAACCTTCCTCATATAAATTTCACTCAATTATTTTGAATGCCCGATCTGGCCACCCTAATTACGCCAGGTCAATCGGACTTAGCCACATTAATTGCCCATGAAGGGCCCTCGTTTGCCCAGGAAAAATCATCGTTTGCCCACCCCCTGAAAAAAAGTTATTGCATAAAACCTTCTACATAGACATTCCACTCAACTATTTGAATGCCCTATCTGGCCACCCTAAACACTCCAGGGCAATCGTACTTAGCCACTTTGATTGCCCATGAGGGGCCCTCGTATGCCCCGAAAAAATCGTCGTTTGCCCACCCCCTGAAAAAAAGTTATTGGCAAAAAGCCTTCCACATAGACATTTCACTCCATATATATATATTCTCAAAAAGTGTGAAGTTGGCGACGTCACATTCGATTTTTTGATTTTTTCTTACGTCATTCGTTTGCAAATTGTTAGCCCACGTTTGCCCAGGAAAAATTTTCGTTTGCCCACCCACCCAAAAAAAGTTATGGACAAAAAACATTTTCAATTTCACTCAATATTTGGAGTGCCTCATCTGGCCACCCTATGCACGCCTTCGAGGTCTGACTTACACGTTTCGATTGCCCATTGGGTGCCCTCAACAACCCACTAAAAATCGTCGTTTGCCCACCCCTGCGAAAAGAGATATTCACTGAAAACCGTTACTAGTCAGGAATTTCACTCAACAAAAATATCTAATTTTGGTAAATTTGACTACTTCCCGTTCGAATTTTTAAAATGTTTTTACACATTTAATTTGCCCCTCGCCAGCGCTCATTTGCCTAGCAAAAATTTTCGTTTGCCCACCCCCTGAAAAAAAGTTATTGGCAAAAAACCTTCCTCATATAAATTTCACTCAATTATTTTGAATGCCCGATCTGGCCACCCTAATTACGCCAGGTCAATCGGACTTAGCCACATTAATTGCCCATGAAGGGCCCTCGTTTGCCCAGGAAAAATCATCGTTTGCCCACCCCCTGAAAAAAAGTTATTGCATAAAACCTTCTACATAGACATTCCACTCAACTATTTGAATGCCCTATCTGGCCACCCTAAACACTCCAGGGCAATCGTACTTAGCCACTTTGATTGCCCATGAGGGGCCCTCGTATGCCCCGAAAAAATCGTCGTTTGCCCACCCCCTGAAAAAAAGTTATTGGCAAAAAACCTTCCACATAGACATTTCACTCCATATATATATATTCTCAAAAAGTGTGAAGTTGGCGACGTCACATTCGATTTTTTGATTTTTTCTTACGTCATTCGTTTGCAAATCGTTAGCCCACGTTTGCCCAGGAAAAATTTTCGTTTGCCCACCCACCCAAAAAAAGTTATGGACAAAAAACATTTTCAATTTCACTCAATATTTGGAGTGCCTCATCTGGCCACCCTATGCACGCCTTCGAGGTCTGACTTACACGTTTCGATTGCCCATTGGGTGCCCTCAACAACCCACTAAAAATCGTCGTTTGCCCACCCCTGCGAAAAGAGATATTCACTGAAAACCGTTACTAGTCAGGAATTTCACTCAACAAAAATATCTCATTTTGGTAAATTTGACTACTTCCCGTTCGAATTTTTAAAATGTTTTTACACATTTAATTTGCCCCTCGCCAGTGCTCATTTGCCTAGCAAAAATTTTCGTTTGCCCACCCCCTGAAAAAAAGTTATTGGCAAAAAACCATCCTCATATAAATTTCACTCAATTATTTTGAATGCCCGATCTGGCCACCCTAATTACGCCAGGTCAATCGGACTTAGCCACATTAATTGCCCATGAAGGGCCCTCGTTTGCCCAGGAAAAATCATCGTTTGCCCACCCCCTGAAAAAAAGTTATTGCATAAAACCTTCTACATAGACATTCCACTCAACTATTTGAATGCCCTCTCTGGCCACCCTAAACACTCCAGGGCAATCGTACTTAGCCACTTTGATTGCCCATGAGGGGCCCTCGTATGCCCCGAAAAAATCGTCGTTTGCCCACCCCCTGAAAAAAAGTTATTGGCAAAAAACCTTCCACATAGACATTTCACTCCATATATATATATTCTCAAAAAGTGTGAAGTTGGCGACGTCACATTCGATTTTTTGATTTTTTCTTACGTCATTCGTTTGCAAATCGTTAGCCCACGTTTGCCCAGGAAAAATTTTCGTTTGCCCACCCACCCAAAAAAAGTTATGGACAAAAAACATTTTCAATTTCACTCAATATTTGGAGTGCCTCATCTGGCCACCCTATGCACGCCTTCGAGGTCTGACTTACACGTTTCGATTGCCCATTGGGTGCCCTCAACAACCCACTAAAAATCGTCGTTTGCCCACCCCTGCGAAAAGAGATATTCACTGAAAACCGTTACTAGTCAGGAATTTCACTCAACAAAAATATCTCATTTTGGTAAATTTGACTACTTCCCGTTCGAATTTTTAAAATGTTTTTACACAGTTAATTTGCCCCTCGCCAGCGCTCATTTGCCTAGCAAAAATTTTCGTTTGCCCACCCCCTGAAAAAAAATTATTGGCAAAAAACCTTCCTCATATAAATTTCACTCAATTATTTTGAATGCCCGATCTGGCCACCCTAATTACGCCAGGTCAATAGGACTTAGCCACTTTGATTGCCCATGAAGGGCCCTCGTTTGCCCAGGAAAAATCATCGTTTGCCCACCCCCTGAAAAAAAGTTATTGCATAAAACCTTCTACATAGACATTCCACTCAACTATTTGAATGCCCTCTCTGGCCACCCTAAACACTCCAGGGCAATCGTACTTAGCCACTTTGATTGCCCATGAGGGGCCCTCGTATGCCCCGAAAAAATCGTCGTTTGCCCACCCCCTGAAAAAAAGTTATTGGCAAAAAACCTTCCACATAGACATTTCACTCCATATATATATATTCTCAAAAAGTGTGAAGTTGGCGACGTCACATTCGATTTTTTGATTTTTTCTTACGTCATTCGTTTGCAAATCGTTAGCCCACGTTTGCCCAGGAAAAATTTTCGTTTGCCCACCCACCCAAAAAAAGTTATGGACAAAAAACATTTTCAATTTCACTCAATATTTGGAGTGCCTCATCTGGCCACCCTATGCACGCCTTCGAGGTCTGACTTACACGTTTCGATTGCCCATTGGGTGCCCTCAACAACCCACTAAAAATCGTCGTTTGCCCACCCCTGCGAAAAGAGATATTCACTGAAAACCGTTACTAGTCAGGAATTTCACTCAACAAAAATATCTCATTTTGGTAAATTTGACCACTTCCCGTTCGAATTTTTAAAATGTTTTTACACATTTAATTTGCCCCTCGCCAGCGCTCATTTGCCTAGCAAAAATTTTCGTTTGCCCACCCCCTAAAAAAAAGTTATTGGCAAAAAACCTTCCTCATATAAATTTCACTCAATTATTTTGAATGCCCGATCTGGCCACCCTAATTACGCCAGGTCAATCGGACTTAGCCACATTAATTGCCCATGAAGGGCCCTCGTTTGCCCAGGAAAAATCATCGTTTGCCCACCCCCTGAAAAAAAGTTATTGCATAAAACCTTCTACATAGACATTCCACTCAACTATTTGAATGCCCTATCTGGCCACCCTAAACACTCCAGGGCAATCGTACTTAGCCACTTTGATTGCCCATGAGGGGCCCTCGTATGCCCCGAAAAAATCGTCGTTTGCCCACCCCCTGAAAAAAAGTTATTGGCAAAAAACCTTCCACATAGACATTTCACTCCATATATATATATTCTCAAAAAGTGTGAAGTTGGCGACGTCACATTCGATTTTTTGATTTTTTCTTACGTCATTCGTTTGCCCATCGTTAGCCCACGTTTGCCCAGGAAAAATTTTCGTTTGCCCACCCACCCAAAAAAAGTTATGGACAAAAAACATTTTCAATTTCACTCAATATTTGGAGTGCCTCATCTGGCCACCCTATGCACGCCTCCGAGGTCTGACTTGTACGTTTCGATTGCCCATTGGGTGCCCTCAACAACCCACTAAAAATCGTCGTTTGCCCACCCCTGCGAAAAGAGATATTCACTGCAAACCGTTACTAGTCAGGAATTTCACACAACAAAAATATCTCATTTTGGTAAATTTGACTACTTCCCGTTCGAATTTTTAAAATGTTTTTACACATTTAATTTGCCCCTCGCCAGCGCTCATTTGCCTAGCAAAAATTTTCGTTTGCCCACCCCCTGAAAAAAAATTATTGGCAAAAAACCTTCCTCATATAAATTTCACTCAATTATTTTGAATGCCCGATCTGGCCACCCTAATTACGCCAGGTCAATAGGACTTAGCCACTTTGATTGCCCATGAAGGGCCCTCGTTTGCCCAGGAAAAATCATCGTTTGCCCGCTCTTTAAAAAAAAGTTATTGGCAAAAACATTTTCCACATATAAATTTCGCTCAATTGGTAGTGTGCCTGATCTGACCACCTTATAATAATACTTCCGTGTTTCAATACAAGGTGTTCGGAAACTTCAGCATATTATGTGATTCCTTCCCAAAATGTTGTTTGTAGCATACTGCGAACGCTTTTTGATGCTAGAACCTAGAACCATATCTGAAAAGTTCACATACGTTAGCTTTTCATAATACACTCGGCCGCAAAACTATCGACTCAACCTAAAAGCGAGTGTATTTGTACGTTATAGAAGTTATCCATAAAAATCGTATGTCATTGAAAAGCTTAAGGCCTCAGCTTTATGTTGGTACCATTTTAACCAATATTTGGTGAGCACTTTTAAAATTGATGCTCTTTGAGCGAAATCGTAGCGAAAATAAGCAAATATGAAAATGGTTTTTGGTGAGGTTTTTTGCAAATAAAACAAAAACTGTTGAAAAATAAGTTAAGTATTTATTATTTTAGTATTTGGTATTGCCTCCTCTTGCTCTAATGAGAGCTTCCAGTCGATTCTGCATTGATCTGATCAAGTTGCTGATGGTATTTTGAGGAATACCGTTCCACTCTTCTAATAGGGCTGCCTTCAATTCCTCAGTGGACGAAGGGACTGGATTTCTAGCTCGGACTCTTCTCTTAAGTTCGTCCTATAAGTGTTCAATGGGATTGATGTCGGGACTGCGTGCAGGCCAGTTAAGTGACGACATATTGGCTTCATTCAAGAACTGTCGAGTGAGGCGCGATGCATGACACCGGGCATTGTCGTGCATCAAAGTGAAGTTCTCACCAATAAATGCTGGACAGGGCACAACGTGGACACGGAGAATATCGGTAACGTATCCCTTAGCTGTCAGTCCTCCTGCTCGGCCTCCTGTGGGCACGAATACGAGATCCATTTTTCCCTCCAAGGAAATGCCAGCCCACATCATACAGGAACCGCCGCCATATGCAGCCGCTCAGTTTGACGCCTGTAGACTCGACATCTTCTGTAACTGCCATATAGACACATTCTCGACTCGTTCGTGAACAATACTGAGCTGCATTCCGTATCGCTCCAAGTAAGATGATCTCAAGCAAATAAGAGGCGCGTTTGACGGTGTCGTGCAGTCAATTTGGGGCCCCCGGCAGGCCGTCTTCGATTGATATTCGCTTCCTTTAATCGTCTCCTTACTGTGTAGACACTAACAGCTACTCCGCGAACACGCCTCAGGTTCCGCGGCGGAGCAACACCCGTCAGGAACCGATTTCATAACGTACTTGTAACAATGAAACGGTCGTCTCTCTCTAAAGTGGATCGAAGGCGGCCCGTTCTTGGTCTCGAATTAAAGCTAACAGTCTCTCGAAATGTTCGCTAAGTCTCGAGTCAGCAGACTGACTCATTCCAAGACGGTGAGCGACGGTGAGCTGACTATGATTTTCCGACAATAGGGCTACAACTTGTGCCGCCTGATCTGGCGTCGTATCCATTGATGACAAAACAGTGATTGAAATTACTTCAGATGTAAGTTACCTAACTTTCCTTATGCCACTGATAGTGAGAAACCGATTACGGGCGCTTTTATAGGGGTAGTTTACCTCACCTGACCTTTACCTAAAATTTAAATTTTTCTGATTTTTTTGTTACAAGTGGCAATAATTTAAAAAGTGTGAAGCAAATATTGATAAAAAGGGTACAAACAGGCAGCTAAGGTTTCAATCTTTTAAACGACATACGACTTTTATGAACAACTATCATACTTTCCAAAAAACACGTACAAATACACGCGCTTTCAGGTTGAGTCGATAGTTTTGCGGCCGAGTGTACATATAATAATAGGCGTGTTTTTTGTACGCCGGTCTAGGTTAGTTTAGCGTAACTACATGGGTTTACAATAAAAATATGACCCATACAGGTTATGTCTTATTCTACTTCCTTGCCTTGTTCTTTCTACCTACTGCTCCATGGTTTCGTGTTCCTCGACCTGCGGTGTAGGCACATCGCCCGTTTTTGCGGTAATATCTCAGCATATTTCTACAGGCAGCTCTATCTTGGATCGTGTCATCGCCGAGACAAATGCGTGGTTGTTGCTTTTTCATTTGACATATCCTGGGTTCCTCGGTCTACCTCTGGCCTTGGGTCCATCAAGTCAGGTTATGTATTATTGTTAAATAACCTACACCGGAGTACAAAAAAACACGCCTAATATTTCTGCTTGGAGACAACGAGCTGGGTACGTGGGGTATCTCCCCTTTACAAAAGATTTCAAATATATTAGTATTGATATAAGAATATACATCAGCAGCCATTTCAAAAGTATTTTACATCAATTTATTATATTTTCGTACAGAACTCAATTCCAACTAAATTTGGGATCTGCTGATATACCAACAGGAATTAGCCAATGAAAAATAAATATTCATAGAACGACATCTTGAAGTAAACTGGTTGCAGATGTTGAAAATAAAAATCCAAAGACTTGCGCCATTTTCCTTGCAAACGTACATCTAAAGACGTGAAAAGAGACCAAACTCACAATCCTCAAAGCCCGGAAATAATTTTAGGGTCGCAGATGTGTTATCATTCAATATCCAATTCAGAATTGGAAGATTTTTTTATAATATAGTTGTTAGTCGCTACCTAGCTACATAAGGCCCTCTAGACGAGACGTGTCAAACTCGCGGCCTACGGCCTCGTAGTTCTGTGCGGCCCGCGGCCATGTCAAAGCAGCATCAACACAAAAATTGTGAAATTGGTAAGGTGAACAAATTCAGCCATTGAACTCAAGTCTACGAGAATTACTAAAACTCGCCAGTGGCTTATGCAAGTTTATTTTAGGATATTTTCCTCCAAATACTACCAACAATTTGAGGCTGGTAATTTGATTTTATAAGACAGCTCATCTTTTTTGTACAGGACGATACTAAGTCTCTTCATGAACCTGTTCTGTCCCAAAATGCAGTAAAAAAAAATACTTGCCTTTACCGAGCATGAATTGAGATTTATTAGGAAAAATGGCAAAGCTTCAAAAACTACGGAAATCTTGGAATTGGTCACTAAATCACCTGGATGTGAAAATCCAACATAATAATTACAGCCCAAGTGCCTGATTTTTTTAACCTATACTTATCAAGCTGTATTGGAGCATGAGCTTGTTTAAAACAACCTTTTGTCTCTTTTAGCCACCTTTCTGTTGAAATTAATTTATTCTGGCTATGTATTTTGCCTCCCAATGTTATTTTGGCAACCTGGATGACTGGTACTAAAATTTTTTTATCATCTGTCCAAAATTTGGCGCAAATCATGTAATTAAGAAAAAGTGTTTACTTGAAGATCAATCATATTTTTACATTTCGCTTCTTATCTTAATTTTTTAATGTTCTTGAAGTACATTTCCGAAATGCGGAAGTTCTCACGGATAATCCCGAAGCCGCTAAAGTGATCCATACTCTCTGCCATATTTTAAAAATAATATTCTGTAATCAACTTTCGTAATACGATTACATGAAAGGTTTTGAAATTTTCCTCCTGCGTCCCACCTAAACCTGAGGAGAGTCTTATTTGGCCCTTGCCAGGTTTTGAGTTTGACACCCCTGCTCTAGATGAAAGGAAGTGCAACAGTGAAGGCAACTGAAGAGATGCACATCATGCCTGTCATCATCACTTGATTTTTCTTTTTATTAATGCCTTAAAAGTGGGCTGATGTTATAGAACTAACCCCTTTTGGAGCAACCTTAGGAAGTCATCAGGAGGGCTGCAAATTATGATTTTGCATGACAAGTCACGATTTTCGATGACTTTCATAAAAAGAGCGATAACAAGGTAACGGTAAAAACAATTTCGATTGTATTGGGAATCTTCTTGCTGAAACAAGTTGCGCTATCAACCCTTACAGTATTGACCACCTAATGCGGGACACCCTGTATACTTATATCAATACTAATATATTTGAAATCTTTTGTAAAGGGGAGATACCCAAGCACCCAGCTCATTGTCTCCAAGCAGAAATATTAGACGTGTTTTTTTGAACTCCGGTGTAGGTTATTTTACAATAATACATAACCTGGCTTGATGGACCCAAGGCCAGAGGCAGACCGAAGAACCCTGGATATGTCAAGTGAAAAAGCAACAACAACGCATTGGTTTCGGCGATGACACGATCCAAGATAGAGCTGCCTGTAGAAATATGCTGAGATATTACCGCCAAACGGGCGATGTGCCTACACCGCAGGTCGAGCAACGCGAAACCATGGAGCGGTAGGTATAAAGAACGAGGCAAGCAAATAGAAGAAGACATAACCTGTATGGGTCATGTTTTTATTGTAACCCCATGTAGTTACGCTAAACTAACCTAAACCGGCGTACAAAAAACACGCCAATTATATATGTATTATGAAAAGCTAACGTATGTGAACTTTTCAGATATGGTTCTAGCATCAAAAAGCGTTCGCAGGATGCTACAAACAACATTTTGGGAAGAAATCACATAATATGTTGAAGTTTCCGAACACCTTGTAATGAAACCCGGAAGTATTATTATAAGGTGGTCAGATCAGGCACACTACTAATTGAGCGAAATTTATATGTGGAAAATATTTTTGCCAATAGCTTTTTTTCAGGGGGTGGGCAAACGAAAATTTTTGTTGGGCAAATGAGAGCTGGCGATAGGCAAATTAAATGTGTAAAAGCATATTGAAAATTAGAACGGGAAGCAGTCAAATTTACGAAAATGGGATATTTTTGTTGAGTGAAATTCCTGACTAGTAACGATTTGCAGTGAATATCTCTTTTCGCAGGGGTGGGCAAACAACGATTTGTAGTGGGTTGTTGAGGGCACCCAATGGGCAATCGAAACGTACAAGTCAGACCTCGGAGGCGTGCATAGGGTGGCCAGATGAGGCACTCCAAATATTGAGTGAAATTGAAAATGTTTTTTGTCCATAACTTTTTTTGGGTGGGTGGGCAAACGAAAATTTTTCCTGGGCAAACGTGGGCTAACGATGGGCAAACGAATGACGTAAGAAAAAATCAAAAAATCGAATGTGACGTCGCCAACTTCACACTTTTTGAGAATATATATATATGGAGTGAAATGTCTATGTGGAAGGTTTTTTGCCAATAACTTTTTTTCAGGGGGTGGGCAAACGACGATTTTTGCGGGGCATCCGGGGGGCCCTCATGGGCAATCAAAGTGGCTAAGTCCGATTGCCCTGGCGTGTTTAGGGTGGCCAGATAGGGCATTCAAATAGTTGAGTGGAATGTCTATGTAGAAGGTTTTATGCCAATAACTTTTTTTCAGGGGGTGGGCAAACGATGATTTTTCCTGGGCAAACGAGCGCCCTTCATGGGCAATCAAAGTGGCTAGGTCCGATTGCCCTGGCGTATTTAGGGTGGCCAGACCGGGCATTCAAAATAATTGAGTGAAATTTATATGAGGTAGGTTTTTTGCCAATAACTTTTTTTCAGGGGGTGGGCAAACGAAAATTTTTGCTAGGCAAATGAGCGCTGGCGAGGGGCAAATTAAATGTGTAAGAACATTTTAAAAATTCGAACGGGAAGTAGTCAAATTTACCAAAATGAGATATTTTTGTTGAGTGAAATTCCTGACTAGTAACGGTTTTCAGTGAATATCTCTTTTCGCAGGGGTGGGCAAACGACGATTTTTAGTGGGTTGTTGAGGGCACCCAATGGGCAATCGAAACGTGCAAGTCAGACCTCGGAGGCGTGCATAGGGTGGCCAGATGAGGCACTCCAAATATTGAGTGAAATTGAAAATGTTTTTTGTCCATAACTTTTTTTGGGTGGGTGGGCAAACGAAAATTTTTCCTGGGCAAACGTGGGCTAACGATGGGCAAACGAATGACGTAAGAAAAAATCAAAAAATCGAATGTGACGTCGCCAACTTCACACTTTTTGAGAATATATATATATTGAGTGAAATGTCTATGTGGAAGGTTTTTTGCCAATAACTTTTTTTCAGGGGGTGGGCAAACGACGATTTTTGCGGGGCATCCGAGGGCCCCTCATGGGCAATCAAAGTGGCTAAGTCCGATTGCCCTGGCGTGTTTAGGGTGGCCAGATAGGGCATTCAAATAGATGAGTGGAATGTCTATGTAGAAGGTTTTATGCCAATAACTTTTTTTCAGGGGGTGGGCAAACGATGATTTTTCCTGGGCAAACGAGCGCCCTTCATGGGCAATCAAAGTGGCTAAGTTCGATTGCCCTGGCGTATTTAGGGTGGCCAGACCGGGCATTCAAAATAATTGAGTGAAATTTATATGAGAAAGGTTTTTTGCCAATAACTTTTTTTCAGGGGGTGGGCAAACGAAAATTTTTGCTAGGCAAATGAGCGCTGGCGAGGGGCAAATTAAATGTGTAAAAACATTTTAAAAATTCGAACGGGAAGTAGTCAAATTTACCAAAATTAGATATTTTTGTTGAGTGAAATTTCTGACTAGTAACGGTTTTCAGTGAATATCTCTTTTCGCAGGGGTGTGCAAACGACGATTTTTAGTGGGTTGTTGAGGGCACCCAATGGGCAATCGAAACGTACAAGTCAGACCTCGGAGGCGTGCATAGGGTGGCCAGATGAGGCACTCCAAATATTGAGTGAAATTGAAAATGTTTTTTGTCCATAACTTTTTTTGGGTGGGTGGGCAAACGAAAATTTTTCCTGGGAAAACGTGGGCTAACGATTTGCAAACGAATGACGTAAGAAAAAATCAAAAAATCGAATGTGACGTCGCCAACTTCACACTTTTTGAGAATATATATATATGGAGTGAAATGTCTATGTGGAAGGTTTTTTGCCAATAACTTTTTTTCAGGGGGTGGGCAAACGACGATTTTTGCGGGGCATCCGGGGGGCCCTCATGGGCAATCAAAGTGGCTAAGTCCGATTGCCCTGGCGTGTTTAGGGTGGCCAGATAGGGCATTCAAATAGTTGAGTGGAATGTCTATGTAGAAGGTTTTATGCCAATAACTTTTTTTCAGGGGGTGGGCAAACGATGATTTTTCCTGGGCAAACGAGCGCCCTTCATGGGCAATCAAAGTGGCTAGGTCCGATTGCCCTGGCGTATTTAGGGTGGCCAGACCGGGCATTCAAAATAATTGAGTGAAATTTATATGAGGTAGGTTTTTTGCCAATAACTTTTTTTCAGGGGGTGGGCAAACGAAAATTTTTGCTAGGCAAATGAGCGCTGGCGAGGGGCAAATTAAATGTGTAAGAACATTTTAAAAATTCGAACGGGAAGTAGTCAAATTTACCAAAATGAGATATTTTTGTTGAGTGAAATTCCTGACTAGTAACGGTTTTCAGTGAATATCTCTTTTCGCAGGGGTGGGCAAACGACGATTTTTAGTGGGTTGTTGAGGGCACCCAATGGGCAATCGAAACGTACAAGTCAGACCTCGGAGGCGTGCATAGGGTGGCCAGATGAGGCACTCTAAATATTGAGTGAAATTGAAAATGTTTTTTGTCCATAACTTTTTTTGGGTGGGTGGGCAAACGAAAATTTTTCCTGGGCAAACGTGGGCTAACGATGGGCAAACGAATGACGTAAGAAAAAATTAAAAAATCGAATGTGACGTCGCCAACTTCACACTTTTTGAGAATATATATATATTGAGTGAAATGTCTATGTGGAAGGTTTTTTGCCAATAACTTTTTTTCAGGGGGTGGGCAAACGACGATTTTTGCGGGGCATCCGAGGGCCCCTCATGGGCAATCAAAGTGGCTAAGTCCGATTGCCCTGGCGTGTTTAGGGTGGCCAGATAGGGCATTCAAATAGTTGAGTGGAATGTCTATGTAGAAGGTTTTATGCCAATAACTTTTTTTCAGGGGGTGGGCAAACGATGATTTTTCCTGGGCAAACGAGCGCCCTTCATGGGCAATCAAAGTGGCTAAGTCCGATTGCCCTGGCGTATTTAGGGTGGCCAGACCGGGCATTCAAAATAATTGAGTGAAATTTATATGAGGAAGGTTTTTTGCCAATAACTTTTTTTCAGGGGGTGGGCAAACGAAAATTTTTGCTAGGCAAATGAGCGCTGGCGAGGGGCAAATTAAATGTGTAAGAACATTTTAAAAATTCGAACGGGAAGTAGTCAAATTTACCAAAATGAGATATTTTTGTTGAGTGAAATTCCTGACTAGTAAAGGTTTTCAGTGAATATCTCTTTTCGCAGGGGTGGGCAAACGACGATTTTTAGTGGGTTGTTGAGGGCACCCAATGGGCAATCGAAACGTGCAAGTCAGACCTCGGTGGCGTGCATAGGGTGGCCAGATGAGGCACTCCAAATATTGAGTGAAATTGAAAATGTTTTTTGTCCATAACTTTTTTTGGGTGGGTGGGCAAACGAAAATTTTTCCTGGGCAAACGTGGGCTAACGATGGGCAAACGAATGACGTAAGAAAAAATCAAAAAATCGAATGTGACGTCGCCAACTTCACACTTTTTGAGAATATGTATATATATATTGAGTGAAATGTCTATGTGGAAGGTTTTTTGCCAATAACTTTTTTTCAGGGGGTGGGCAAACGACGATTTTTGCGGGGCATCCGAGGGCCCCTCATGGGCAATCAAAGTGGCTAAGTCCGATTGCCCTGGCGTGTTTAGGGTGGCCAGATAGGGCATTCAAATAGATGAGTGGAATGTCTATGTAGAAGGTTTTATGCCAATAACTTTTTTTCAGGGGGTGGGCAAACGATGATTTTTCCTGGGCAAACGAGCGCCCTTCATGGGCAATCAAAGTGGCTAAGTTCGATTGCCCTGGCGTATTTAGGGTGGCCAGACCGGGCATTCAAAATAATTGAGTGAAATTTATATGAGAAAGGTTTTTTGCCAATAACTTTTTTTCAGGGGGTGGGCAAACGAAAATTTTTGCTAGGCAAATGAGCGCTGGCGAGGGGCAAATTAAATGTGTAAAAACATTTTAAAAATTCGAACGGGAAGTAGTCAAATTTACCAAAATGAGATATTTTTGTTGAGTGAAATTTCTGACTAGTAACGGTTTTCAGTGAATATCTCTTTTCGCAGGGGTGGGCAAACGACGATTTTTAGTGGGTTGTTGAGGGCACCCAATGGGCAATCGAAACGTACAAGTCAGACCTCGGAGGCGTGCATAGGGTGGCCAGATGAGGCACTCCAAATATTGAGTGAAATTGAAAATGTTTTTTGTCCATAACTTTTTTTGGGTGGGTGGGCAAACGAAAATTTTTCCTGGGCAAACGTGGGCTAACGATGGGCAAACGAATGACGTAAGAAAAAATCAAAAAATCGAATGTGACGTCGCCAACTTCACACTTTTTGAGAATATATATATATGGAGTGAAATGTCTATGTGGAAGGTTTTTTGCCAATAACTTTTTTTCAGGGGTAGGGCAAACGACGATTTTTGCGGGGCATCCGGGGGGCCCTCATGGGCAATCAAAGTGGCTAAGTCCGATTGCCCTGGCGTGTTTAGGGTGGCCAGATAGGGCATTCAAATAGTTGAGTGGAATGTCTATGTAGAAGGTTTTATGCCAATAACTTTTTTTCAGGGGGTGGGCAAACGATGATTTTTCCTGGGCAAACGAGCGCCCTTCATGGGCAATCAAAGTGGCTAAGTCCGATTGCCCTGGCGTATTTAGGGTGGCCAGACCGGGCATTCAAAATAATTGAGTGAAATTTATATGAGGTAGGTTTTTTGCCAATAACTTTTTTTCAGGGGGTGGGCAAACGAAAATTTTTGCTAGGCAAATGAGCGCTGGCGAGGGGCAAATTAAATGTGTAAGAACATTTTAAAAATTCGAACGGGAAGTAGTCAAATTTACCAAAATGAGATATTTTTGTTGAGTGAAATTCCTGACTAGTAACGGTTTTCAGTGAATATCTCTTTTCGCAGGGGTGGGCAAACGACGATTTTTAGTGGGTTGTTGAGGGCACCCAATGGGCAATCGAAACGTACAAGTCAGACCTCGGAGGCGTGCATAGGGTGGCCAGATGAGGCACTCCAAATATTGAGTGAAATTGAAAATGTTTTTTGTCCATAACTTTTTTTGGGTGGGTGGGCAAACGAAAATTTTTCCTGGGCAAACGTGGACTAACGATGGGCAAACGAATGACGTAAGAAAAAATCAAAAAATCGAATGTGACGTCGCCAACTTCACACTTTTTGAGAATATATATATATGGAGTGAAATGTCTATGTGGAAGGTTTTTTGCCAATAACTTTTTTTCAGGGGGTGGGCAAACGACAATTTTTTCGGGGCATACGAGGGCCCCTCATGGGCAATCAAAGTGGCTAAGTACGATTGCCCTGGAGTGTTTAGGGTGGCCAGATAGGGCATTCAAATAGTTGAGTGGAATGTCTATGTAGAAGGTTTTATGCAATAACTTTTTTTCAGGGGGTGGGCAAACGATGATTTTTCCTGGGCAAACGAGGGCCCTTCATGGGCAATTAATATGGCTAAGTCCGATTGACCTGGCGTAATTAGGGTGGCCAGATCGGACATTCAAAATAATTGAGTGAAATTTATATGAGGAAGGTTTTTTGCCAATAACTTTTTTTCAGGGGGTGGGCAAACGAAAATTTTTGCTAGGCAAATGAGCGCTGGCGAGGGGCAAATTAAATGTGTAAAAACATTTTAAAAATTCGAACGGGAAGTAGGCAAATTTACCAAAATGAGATATTTTTGTTGAGTGAAATTCCTGACTAGTAACGGTTTTCAGTGAATATCTCTTTTCGCAGGGGTGGGCAAACGACGATTTTTAGTGGGTTGTTGAGGGCACCCAATGGGAAATCGAAACTTATAAGTCAGACCTCGGAGGCGTGCATAGGGTGGCCAGATGAGGCACTCCAAATATTGAGTGAAATTGAAAATGTTTTTTGTCCATAACTTTTTTTGGGTGGGTGGGCAAACGAAAATTTTTCCTGGGCAAACGTGGGCTAACGATTTGCAAACGAATGACGTAAGAAAAAATCAAAAAATCGAATGTGACGTCGCCAACTTCACACTTTTTTTTTTGTTTTTGCAATAACTTTTTTTGGGTGGGTGGGCAAACGAAAATTTTTCCTGGGCAAACGTGGGCTAACGATGGGCAAACGAACTGTGTAATAAAAAATAAAAAAATCGAAAGTGACGTCGCCAACTTCACAAAATTTTTTTTGTTTTTGCAATAACTTTTTTTGAGGGGGTGGGCAAACGAAAATTTTTCCTGGGCATACGTGGGCTAACGATGGGCAAACGATTTGAGCAAAAAAAAGTTAAAAAATCGAATGTGACGTCGCCAACTTCACACACCTGTCTGTTTGATGAATTGGCATAATGCTGCTGGAATTGGCCTCCTCCATTTTGTATGCAGACTCGACACCTTCGGCGCATGGAAGAAACGGTCCGAAGGATTTCATGAGGGTTTTCCTTTATGTTGTCACTAGCATCATTAATTCGCTGCAGCAGCTGTTCCCGGATTTTTTTTTAAGAAACCAATTGCAAAATGTTATCCTCCTCTGACAGTCGCTCGGTAATAATTCCTAAACTTGCATAAGGTGGTACGGATACCGGTTGTCCGAGTGAAGAGTCCTTTGGATCGTCATCCGAGGAATATCCAGCTGAAGTGATGCTCTCTCTCTCTGGTTCCTTTTAACCCCTAGTGGGGCATAGGGCATTGACTACGCCTCTTCTCCACCTCTGCCTATTAGCAGCCATCGTCTTTAGCTGGTCCCACGATTTGCCTATAGACTTTCCTTCTGCCTCAACAGATCTTCTCCATGTATTTTTGGGTCGTCCCACACGACGGCTAGCATTGGTTTCCTGAGGATTCCAATCTAGAGCCTGTTTAGCAATGTTTTTTGGCTCTTTTCGAAGTGTGTGACCTATCCACTGCCACTTTCGCCTTTTGATGTCGATGCCTATCCTATTTTGGCGAGTAATCTTGAGGAGGTCGTCGTTAGATATAACCTCAGGCCAGCGAATTTGTAGGATGCGTCGTAGGCACTGATTCACGAAAGTTTGCAGTTTGGTGGTAATGTTACTGGTCACCTTCCACGTGGAACACCCATATAAAAGCACAGATTTTACATTGCTTTCGAAGATCCGGAGTTTGGTATTTCTGGAGATGTTGTGGTTTTGCCAGAGAGGAGTCAGGCTGAAAAATACTGCTCGGGCTTTATTTATACGCGACTCTACATCGGCATCAGCCCCACCATCCGCGGTCACTACGCTTCCAAGGTAAGTAAAGTCCTCGACTTTTTCTATCGGTTGTCCGGAGATAGAAATGGTGTTTTGCCCTCCTGATGACAAGCTCATGTATTTAGTCTTAGCGGCATTAATTTTTAAGGCAGCGCTTCGACTTTCACGATGCAAAGCATCCGTCATTTGAGCCAGATTATCTGGTGTGTTTGAGAGAAGGCAAATGTCGTCCGCGTAGTCCAGGTGCTGAAGGTAATCGAATAATTTCCACCTGATACCCTTACTTTTATGGTCGCGTAGAGAATCGCAGATTACGTCGTTGATGGTACTAAGGAACAGCATTGGTGATAAAATACAGCCTTGTCTGACTCCATTATTCACCTCAAAAGGACTGGACAATTCACCCTTGTGCAAGACATGACATTGGGCTCCATTATAGGACTCCTTTATGATGGAAATAAGTTTCTCTGGTATGCCTCTCCTACGCAAGGCTGTCCAGATATAAGCCCGGTCAACGCTGTCAAACGCCTTCTCGAAGTCAATGAACATAAGATGTAACGGTGATCTCCATTCAGCGGATTGTTCAATTATAATTCGGAGGGTGTTGATATGATCGCTACATGAAAAACCCTCAAGAAAACCAGCTTGTTCATTGTTCAGAGTGCGGTCGATCGTGGTCTTGATCCGGTCCAAGATTATTTTGGCCATCAGTTTAGAGACTGCAGGGAGGATACAGATTCCACGCCAATTATTGCAATCCTTGAGATTTCCTTTCTTAGGGATTTTAACAATGACGCCCTTCTTCCATTCTTGAGAGAGAGTCTCGGTTGTCCAACACTCTTGGATCAGGGGTAGAAGAATATCCGATGTAGCATTGGTATCCGCTTTCAAAAGTTCCATGGGGATACCGTCTGCCCCCGGGGCTTTACCAGCTTCCAATGATTTAAGGGCCTTAATTATTTCCAGCTTGGATGGTACACCGGTATTAATTCTGGCCATTTGCGGCAGACTTGCTGCTTCCGGTGGAGGTGGGCTTGAAGGGTTGAAGTTGTTGTTAAGTACCTCCATGAAATGCTCTCTCCAACGGCGCAGTTGTTGTTCGTCTGTGACTAGCAGAGACCCGTCTTTATCTTTTACAGGATGCTCATGGGTAAAAGATTTGCCAGTCAATGGCTTAATGAGCTTGTAAAAGGTCCCACTGTCACCATGGTAAGCCGCATCTTCTGCCTCCGCCGCTAACGCGTTGATGTTGTTGCGTTTACCACGTCTTACGCTTCTCTGCACTCTTTTTTGAAGAGAATTGTACTCGGTCCTCAGTTGTTGCTTGACTGTAGTGTCAGTAGCCGAGTTCAATTGCTCTTTAATTCTCTTCCGTGCAGTTATCAGAGACCATGTATCGTCGCTGATAAATGGTATCCTACCTCGCTGAAGTCTGCCCACAAATGTTTCGCCACACGATATAAAAGCGTCCTTCACAATGTTCCATCTATCATCAATTGATGAAGGAGTATCTGGCGTTTGTGCATTAGCTATCTCGTGCAATGCACTAGAAACTGCACGTTTTGTCGATGGATCTTTAAGTTTTTGCACATTAAATCGTGGCAATACATGCTCGTTTTGTGTGCGACGAATAGCAGCGGTGCGCAAGTGAATGTTTGCTATGACAAGTTGGTGATCGCTGCCTACATCAGCACCACGCTTAGCCCTGACGTCCATGAGACAATTCCTCCATGTTTTGGAGATGGCTATATGGTCAATCTGGTTCTCTGTTCGGCCATCTGGAGATATCCAGGTTGCTAAATGGCAAGGTTTGTGTTTGAACAAGGTGCCGCCAATGACAAGCTGACGAGAGTTACAGAACTCTACGACAAGCCGGGAACGCTGTGGCATAATTCTAACCCCTACACCACAGGGGTCAATTTATATTAAGCTTTGTTCATATCCACACAATTTAGCACAAACAACGACGCGCGCAATTGTGGTGATTTGTACGAAGCCCAGGACAGTTTTATTCTCCCCTGCCCCATTAGTCGCCTTCTACAACACGCCGGAGGAAGCGGAGGCATTATTCTTAACCCATGCCACAGGGCATAAGTGATGCTCTACGCGTGCTCAATTTTGGGTTAGTATCGAAGAGATTAGGAAACTCTTCTTCTCGTCCAAAGCTAGTACCGCGAACTCTTTCTCTAGCGGTGTGGTTTGGTGTTCGACCTGTCTCTCCAAGAAGCCGATACGTTCTTTAGAAGGCACGTCTATCTAGAATTCGTCGCTGTGGGAATCGCCGACTATACTCTCGAACTGCTTCAAGTCCATTTCCTCCTGCTACCCCATACACAAACACCATATCCGCATACTCTCTATCGGAGAATTGGTTTTCCACCATCGCGATTTTATTTAATTGGTCTAAAAATGAGGGCTATATTCGAAAAGTTGTATCATGTATTAACAAAATTATTATATTTTCTAACCGCCAAGAAGTAACAACACAATCACGCTTGCGAAGTGAAAACATAAGAAAGAATAACAGCTCTTCGATTATAAATAGGAAATAATTAATTTTAACTGTTATAAGTTTCGTTGCATTTGCCAAAAAATGTACAATTTTCAAATATCTTACAGTTCTGGTCAAAATAATGTAGCGAGATTCTATCCCGAATTATAATAGCCTTTGTTTATCTTTTTTCAAGTAAAGGGAAAATTGTTAGCGGTTCCACTGAAGCCTTGATTTTTACCATTAAATGCGTGTTTCTCTAAAATTCTTCAATGTACATACGAAAAGTGATATACCGTTGGAAAGCCAACATGTTGAAACCACTTTTATCATCTTTGTAGAGTTCTACGTATAAACCACCGTTATGAAATTACTGTTTGAATTTTCGATGAAAAATCTATTCTAAAATTTCTATTAAGTTTCAGTGTATCTTGAAAGTGGCGATAATGTTGGCAACAGGAAAAACTTCAGTTTTTGTGCAATTTTATGTAGTTTCTGAAACTGAAATCAAATCTTAGATGAAGTCATCAGGAGGGCTGCAAATCATGATTTTGCATGACAAGTCACGATTTTCGATGACATTCACAAAAAGAGCGATAACAAGGGAACGGTAAAAAAAATTCCGATTGTATTGGTAATTTTCTTGCTGAAACAAGTTGCCCTATTAACCCTTACAGTATTGACCACCCAATGCGGGGCACCCTGTATATGAGCAACGCCATATCTAGATACATCAAGGCCGTAACTCAGCTGCTCCATGCCGTCATAGTTTGCCTACTAAATTTTGGATTTACACGAACAAACAACAACAACAAGCATATGACGTAATTAAAAGGAACAACAAAACAATGCAAATTTAGTAGGCGATTTTTCTACATTGCGGCCTTAATATATAGACGGCGGTGGTATGAGGTGAAGTGGTGTTGCGGAGATCAGTCGGTAGTAATGTGTGGTTGACAGTGTCAAACGCTTTGGACAGATCGAGAGCTACAAGAATGGTGCGCTTGCATCAAAGCCACCTTAATTTAGAAAGCCGGGAAGCAGCAATACATGCACACAAAGCGAGCCTATGAATATGTCGTATATACGTTTCACGATGCACTAACACAAGCAGAGCGCATGTAAAAAAAATACCGGCGTACAGAGGGCTGCGCCCGCAATACGAGGGTTTTTTAGATTTTGGATACACACATTGTGAATAATTTCGCACATATATTTTATAGGTAATAAATAAGAATTATGCACAATATTAATGAAATGCTTCTCGTTAATCTATTTTTGGATTGGTCTAAATAAACGCGTTGCAGAATGAAAGGCTAACACTATAACACTTTTTAATTAGACCAACCCAAAAATAGATTTACTATGTATCATGTTTACATATATTAACTGCATTTATTAGCTGTAACTCCGTTACCATTACTCCAAACTGGAAAAAAGCGACTGATATGAAATGTACCTATCGAGTTCTTTGATTTGAGTACCCATACGTCCATGTCCGATAAAAACTAAAAAAGTCGACTCTTTAAAATCTCCGGGACACCCTGTTAGCTTTGTCCTATCAACGTCTAAGTATTTCGTGCTAAAGACTCATATGATTCTACACATTCCTCCCAAATTTCGTAACGATCAGTTAGTGAACAAATTTTTAAATCTCCGTGACACCCTGTTATCTTTGCCCTACTAGCTTCTAAGTATTTCGTGCCAAAGACTGTTACTATTCTACACATTCTTACTAAAATACATGACGATTGGTTAAGCCATTCGCGAGGTATTTAGTGAACAAATTTGTAAATGTCCGGGACACCCTGTTTTATTTGCCATACCAATTTTTGAGTATTTCATGCCAAAGACTGTTACCATTCTACACATTCCTACCAAATTTCATGACGATCGGTTAAGCCGTTCGCGAGTTATTTAGTGAACAGACGGACGGACGGACAAAATCGATTTCATAAGGGTTTTTTTGAAAAATCTAAAAAACCCTAATAACCGTGTCTGCTCTGATAAAAATCACGAAAACACGTGGAAAATTCACTTTTTATCGGGGTTTGTTTCTTTCACTGCATTATAGACACTTCAATTCACGACACATTGCACTTTTCGCGTCGAAAATCGACCGGGAACCAATACTTTTCGTGTAAAGTTTCCCGCGACCCAACCCGATTCGCCTTTACCGCAATGTAAATTTGCGATCTTAACAGGCCTATGAATTGTCGTTTCAGTATATGACCGTGCTCTGCTTCCGGGCTTGTATTGAGGTGGCTTTGGCTTGCATGGTTTCGGCTGGTTAAGTCCATTCAATATGTTTGATGTGATCATATCAAAACCACCTTCACTAGAAGCCGGGAAGCAGCAATACATGCACACAAAACGAGCCTATGAACATGTCGTATATACGTTGCACGATGCACTAACACAAGCACAGCGCATGTAAAAAAACCGTGTCTGCTCTGATAAAAATCGCGAAAACATGTGGAAAATTCACTTTTTGTCGGGATTTTGTTCTTTCACTGCATTCTAGACACTTTAATTCACGACACATTCCACTTTTCGCGACGAAAATCGACCGGGAACCAATACTTTTCGTGTAAAGTTTGTCGCGACCCAACCCGATTTGCCTTTACCGCAATGTAAATTTTCGATCTGAACAGGCCTATGATTTGGCGCTTAAGTATATGAACGTGTTCTGCTTCCGGGCTTTGTATAAAGATGGTTTTGGATCATATCAAGAGCAGTAGTAGATGATTTGCAAGTAGAATGTGCTCTAGGAGTTTCGGCAACACTAGCGCCTCAAGTATTTTGGCCACAGGAGACAAAAGCGTTATTGGACGGTATGATTCTGCAAGTGTGTGGTCTGGTGGTTTGGGTATGGGGGTTATGCGGCCATTTTTCCAAAAACTCAGGTATGATGAAGGATTTTAGTGATAAGTTCGTCGTCTTTTTACAAAGTAGGCTGCCTTCTGCACGTGGAGAGGAAAATGTTATGGGTTCAGGACACATAAAAACTATTGCATTAAAAATAAGCGATTATTGCTAAAAGATTTCTATACCGTGTCTACTATGGTGAACACCAAAAGGAATTCAGCAGAAGTAAAAGCACAACATTATGCTGAAATCGATTGAATGCCGTACAATCCAAGGCCTCGTTTTTATTGGTAAGATAATACTTTATTTGAATTCATTAGTAGTGGTTACAGACTTAATTTAAGAGATACGTATAGTAAGTCTATACGTGTTTTCAACTATGGTTTACGCTTAGCCTAGGCAGTTTAATTTTTTAAATTTGATTTATATTACTAATCTGTAGTCTGGCTGGTCTAGCGGTTAGTGCGCGCACCTTCGGTGCACAGGCTCCTGAGTTCGAATCTCACCATGTTCCATGGTGTTTTTCGAACTCACGAGCTTGTGACAGACTATGATCTCACTCAGATGTTAAACGAGTACCCATTTATGGGGATAAATAACACTGCTGAGCGTGATGCTGATCTCATTACCTCAACAAAAAGCAGATAAGATGTTGGAAATAGGATGTCACTAACACATCCTGCGGCCTTAGTCCAATGCTGGATTGTCGCGCCTGTTATTTTATATTACTAATAAATTCCAAGGAAGACTTTCAAAAAACCTTCTTCTTAGATGACTTAAAACTATCCTAAACTAACTAACCTAACTAAACCTAATCTTGGGCGGAGCAATGACGTCAAACAATAATTGCTACATTGGTAAAGAGAGGGTGATTTGCTATCTTAACTTGGAAGTTTAAAGTAAGCTTCTATTATTTCGTTGATATAATTGATTCCAGCTATCCGATGTAAGATCATGGTAGAGAAGTACCAACGTTTGCTGAGGATGATTTTAAGACATTTGTTTTGTAAAATCTGTAATCGGTGGTATTTGGCGCATTTACCCCAAACAGCGGCACCATAGAAAATTATTGTCTGCATAGCCATCTTGAATAGAAGTAGCTTATTATGATAATTCATTTTAGACTTTCTATTAAACAACGAGTACAGCGAACTTTTGAGCATACAGTATCAACATGATCTTTGTAAGTGAGCAACTTGTCAAGTTTGACACCTAGGTACACAAGAGATTTGCGCCAGGGAGCATCTTGCCCTAAGAAGTCAAGACATTTGTCAGGAAGATTACTTGTTTTTCGTTTTCTTCTGAAGAAGATGCAGTGTGGTTTTGTTCAGGATTTATTTTAATCTTCCATCTAAAGTAGTACTGATAGAGTTGTTCTAGTTTACTTTCTAACGCAGTTAGTATTACAGTCGGGTCGCTCGATTTTGTGAATATGCACAGATCATCTGCATAAAGTGCAAGCCGGCAACAGTTATCAAGAGGAATGTCGGATCTGAATATATTAAACAGTGTAGGGCTTAAGCATGAACCTTGAGGTACACCTGCTTAAATATGTTTTGTGATAGAATAACTTTTATTCACTCGTTTTTATTGCAGTTATAACAATTTAACTAAAACCTCCTCTTCAGTCAAATTAAGCGATCTCAAGTCCACTTTATGTATCAGTTGGCTTTTGTATTTAGGCACAAGATTCGCGAAAACATCGTAGATCCGCTACAAGATTTTGCTTCAATTCATGAATTGTCCTTGGTTTATTATTGTAGACTCTCTCTTTAAGATATCATGACAGAAAAAAAATCTAGTAGAGTTAAGTCTGGTGATCTGGCCGGCCAGTTAATTGCAGATCCTCTGGAAATGACTCTTTCGCCGAAAACGTCCGTTAAAATCTCCATTGTGGCTGCAGCGGTGTGGCAAGGCGCTCCATATTGCGGAAACCACATTTCTGGTCGGTTCTGGATAAAAACACGAATAACATTGTTGAGCATCTCACGATATCGTTGACCTTCTTCGGGTTGATGTTGTTGCATCTGATTAACGGTTAGTTGTTCTCGAAAACGGCGAACAATTCTGCAAATCGTTGATCTCGAGGGAGCAACTCTTACATGGAGCGTTCTTCGGATGTGTCTTGACATTCTGGTGTCATTACCTGACGCACTTTTTCTATTTTCTAAATGAATTGTCTAATAATGGTTATTTTGCCAGTAATTACCTTTTAAATATTGAGTTAACGAATCGTTAGCAGAATTCCATTCTACCTGTCCGCATACGTACTTTTTGTGAATCAAATGCTTAAAAAATAAGCTCTTTTATAAAACCTACCTAAATAGACCCTTCCTCAACGTGTACCTACCTGGAAAGTAGTGTAAACATATCTCCCATGTGTCTAGGTTTTTCTTACCAAATTTCATAAAAAAAAAATATTAAAAAATAAAAAAGTTATGCATGGTTCACTTTAAATGGGCCACCCTGTAGGTACCCGTAATCGAAAATACACACTTCAGAATCGTGGATAGGGAGTCATGACCTTTCGATTCACATCAGTTTTGTTTGGCGGCACGGAAATTGTAATTTCGGTCGGTCGTCCGACGTGCGTCTCCCGCCAGGCAGTAAAACACCCAATTTGCATGACTGCAGCGGCAGAATGGGCGCGATTAGGGAAAAAGTACAGACTCGATGATAACTTTTGTAGAAGAAGTAGTGGAACCCTTGGTCCTATTTGACCCATTTTCAATACCAATATCACAACAAACATCTGACCAAATATTCAAACTAGTAGCTTCATTATTTGAGAATGCGAACAGACAGACAGGAACCGCCTTGATCATTTTGTCACGGGCAGTTTTTGAAAACCGAAGTACCTAGAATGGTAGGTGTGGGGCGGCTTAGCTTAGTCTAGATCAATAATTACCTAGAACAACATCGAAACGTAGCCGAAACTCACACAATGCAGCCGTATCTGTTCCATCCGGCGATTAGCTGTGCCACTCATCCAGAGGTTTTTCCACGCAGCTGACGAATTACCTGGAATTAAAAAGATATTTAGGGTCGCAGCCCAAAGGAGAAGGAACGCTCGGGAAATACAGGCGCCAAAGTACGTGGAGGACTCGCAAGGAATGTTGCTGATTGACGATACGGCAATTTGTAGCAGGATGCGAGAGTATTTTGACGAACTTCTAAATGAAGAGTTTCCTCGAGCAGCTTTTCAAGATGTTGAGCCGAATACCACAAATATTGAAGATATCTCAGAGGAAGAGGTGATGGAGGCAATGCATCAGATGAAACGCGGAAAGGCAGTCGGCCCGGACAAAATCCCCGCGGAATTTTGGTTGAAAATGGAAAATGTCGGGCTTAGTTGGCTCGCAGTTCTCTTCAACAAAATCAAAGGTGGGCAACCGATGCCTGATGCTTTCAGGGAAAGTTTTCTTCTTCCTTTCTATAAGAACAAGGGAGACTCACGCAAACTCAACAACTATAGGGCTATAAAGTTAACACCTCATACACTGAAGATCTACGAGCGAGTTGTCTGCAACCGATTGAGAAAGATTGTGCGGTTGAATGACAATCAATGCGGCTTTGTTGAAGGTCGATCTACAGTCGATGCGATTCAGTGCATTCGTATTGCGATGGAAAAGTATAGAGCAGCACGAAAGGACTTGTACTTTGTGTTCATCGATTTGGAGAAGGCATTCGATAGAGTACCTCGTGATCTGATATGGTTGGCCTTGAGAGCACTTAATGTCCCCGAGGCATACGTCAGGATGATACGAGACATGTATGATGGAGCTACGACTAAGGTTAGATGCACAGCCGGTGAATCAGAAGAATTTCCGGTGAATGTCGGAGTACACCAGGGCAGTGTATTGAGTCCGTTGCTCTTCAACATCATCATGTGCTACTTATTAACACGTGTCTCCGACGGCCTAGAAATATCTCTTCTTTTTGCTGATGATATAGTCCTCAGTAGCCCAAACATCGTTGCCTTGCAAGCTGCGCTTACAAAATGGTATGACATTCTGGAGGAGCATGGACTGAGGGTAAGTATAACAAAGACTGAGTTCTTATGCTGCCAATTCTCAGACCCAAATGCACCGATACCAGAAATGTACGTCAAAGGAGAGCAGCTTAAGTCTTGTACCAAGTTCAAGTACCTTGGCTCGATGGTGAACAGCGGAGCTACATGCGATGATGACATCAAACATCGCACAAAGGTTGGGTGGATGAGGTGGCGAGAAAACTCTGGAGTTTTCTGCGATAAGAAAATGCCACTGAAGCTAAAGGGCAAGTTGTACAAAACGGTTGTACGTCCCGCACTCATGTATGGATCAGAATGCTGGACCATGTATGAAGGTTACGCGAAAGAAATGACAGCGACTGAAATGAAAATGTTACGCATGTCAGTTGGTGTAACCAAAAGGGACCACATCAAGAGTAGCTACATCCGAGGCAGCTTGTCCATAGACCAACCAATCACCGAAAAGCTCGAAGACCGACGAATGGATTGGTATTGCCATGTTCAAAGGCGTCCGCCTGAGAACCCCGCAAAGAGAGCGATATCAATGGAAGTTCCGCTTGATGGACCCAAGGCCAGAGGCAGACCGAAGAACACCTGGATGTGTCAAATGAAAAAGCAACAACAACGCATTGGTCTCGGCGATGACACGATCCAAGATAGAGCTGCCTGTAGAAATATGCTGAGAAATTATCGCCAAAACGGGCGATGTGCCTACACCGCAGGTCGAGCAACGCGGAACCATGGAGCGGTATAAAGAACGAGGCAAGGAAGAAGAAGAAAAAAAAAGATCTTTATACAAAGAATCAAGTCCATGATTTACGCTACTTATTTAGGGCGGATTCCGTGAACCGACACTATGGGTATTGCCATCCTTCCCTCCTGTCAGATGCTCGCTGAGTCCTGTTGATACGAATCGAATAAGTTCCAAGTCCTTAAAAGTCCATGACGTTTAGTGTCCCGATGTGGCGCGAGAACACAATCTGAAATCAACTTTGTTTATTTTTGGAAATATCATGTCATTGTCATGTCAGTATAATTCACAATAGCGATCATAGAATCAAGACCGTGCTATTGAACTCTGCGTCGATATGTATGCCCGTCGAGGATTAGCGGTGTTTCACCGTTTAACCGAAATTATAAAAGGGCGAAAATTATAACAGGATACTATTCGGTTGGACACAAAGGTGGGTATCCTGTACAATTCAAACCTTAACGACAATCTTCTAACGCTTGATCATTTGGCATTGCCATGACGCTCTTTCTATTCGGTCGGCTGGACACCAAGACAAGCAACGTGGAACGCAAGCCCGAGGAGAAGAAAGCGCTAAAGCTTGAGGAGCGTCTGAAGAGAGCGAGTGTGGAGAAAAGTAGGAGCCGTTCTGCGACGGTTGAGGGCAGAAGACGTGGAATCCAAGAAAGTGCTACAGCTCGCGTGGAGCAAAGAACGAACAATGCAGCGCCGATTGAGTGCGAGAAAAGGATCAGCGTATAACGACGACGGCGAGTAAGGAGTTAGGATATAGTGTAGGTGGTAGTTTCCGTAGTGCCGCCCAAAGGTTAGTTTTTGTAGCACCACTCAGCTAACCTCACATATGGTCGGCATCGCTCGGAAACACTACAAACGGTTGTTGCTACTATAGAAATGCTTGACAATTCTTTATCGACTCTTTTGAAATGCACCCTATCATACATTTATTAATAAAATAGAGTGAATTTCTGCGCAGAGATCACCTTAGTTAGTTTCGAAGATAACAATGAGTGCATACGTGTGTGTGTCATGCAAGATTTCAAGGATTTCTAATGCAGAAATTATTGTGTATTTCAGAAAACTTCATAAGTGTCAATTCATTAAAAAATCAAAAGTCCATCCTTCTATAAAACTACGGTGAACAATTTATTGGATGACCATACGAATATGTCACACTATAAAAATGAAACCGACTGTGCTATAGAAGAATATATGCATATGTGTGAGTTAATTTAGAGAGACTATTGCATGTGTGTGCTGTATCATCCAATAAACACAAGAGTGGAGTATTTAAAGAAGAATCTTTTTAGGTTAACGTTTAGAGACAGTTTTATCGAAGTTTTATACCACCATCTTTCAATTTATTCCATAATGATGATAGAAGCTTTCCGGAAAATACTTTAAGGCTATTTTATCGGATTAAAATATTACTTTAAGCAATGTCACATGATAAATGAATTCCCTGGTTACTATATGGTTGCTATACAGTGTGAAGTGCTTCTTTAAAGCAAACGAATTGTTGCTTGGGATGTGTCCGGGATACTGCAATAAATTATATTTCCTTCCTTTACAGCAGAGGGCGCTAGTGTCGTCACGGACACATTGCATAATCTAATACAACAGCAACGAATAGTCAATAGTCAGAATTCAGTGAATCGCCGAGGTTTTCGGAACAGTGGAAACGACCTATATAAGGGCGTCGACTAGTGGCGAGTGGAGTGTCCAGTTTCAGTGAAATGATATCGGATCAGTAACTAGTAAGGTTTGTGTATCCGTGAGTTGTAATAAATAGTGTTACAGTAACGCGGGTGTTGTTATTGTGTACTCGAAAATCTGTCGAACCCGCTGGAACGTCTAGAAAAGGCGAAAATATTACAATTAGTATCAGAAGTAGTATTTTCAAGTACGAAGTACATAGCGTAATTCGTGCGCGGAATATGCGACGAGAAATTTCGGAATAGTTCGCGTTGGAAAGTTTTGGAAAGTGAATTTACACGATCGTATCGAACTGGTGTGGCCGAAGATCCCAGATGTTAAAGAACGATCTGGAATGATGTTAAACAACGATCTGGAACGCTTAAAAACAACGAACTTCAACCATCTCCAGCAGAGCAGCAGTTGTAGGAATTCCAGATGTCGAAAGCGAGAATATTAAACTGGTTCGATTTATTATTGAAAGTCGAAAAGCACCGAGTTTTGATGGACAAATGTCTTGAAATATCTATAGGACAAAATTTCAGGCCGCTGCGGTGGTAAATGGTTGGTCGAACAACGTGCGTCCCACGGCTCTTGTTGTAGCGTTGAGAGGAGCTGCTGGTGAAATCATGCAATCGATTCCTGCTCCACAGCAGACCTCTTATATGGAGCTTGTGAAGGCGATGGATGTGCAAACGGAAACCAGCATATGAAGCAAAAATATCGATCGTAGCTTCGAACCCGGGCACAAATCCACATTGCAGCAATTGGATCAAGGCATTGAACGGCTGGCTCTTTTGTCATACTCGGAACCTGAACTTCGAAACGAGGCAGTAATGGATGTGTTAACTACGGCTATTCTGGACCTTGAATTGCAGCATAGGCGTCACGGTTGGCCATAAACACCCGTCCCCAAATAAATTCTTCTTTATTTGTGCAATAATTGTACGCAACCTTCACACAAAAATATTTCCATTGATGCCACAAATCATATGTAAAAATGGATGGAATCGGAACATGGGCCTGCCATACAAATCCAGCCAAATTGGTTCTTCTAATAAATTTTTTTTATATGTCCACAAATTCAAACCAAATATCACACAAATGCATTACGTATAGGCCGCGTACACATACAGTGCGACGCCGAGCTTTTCCGGGCCGGGCGATGCGATGTGTGAACACTCATTGCGATGTCTGGCCGGGCGATGCGATGCGATTTATTGCGAGCCGACGCGATTTCTTTCTATGGAAAGGGGATTTCATACGGCGCTGGCTCGTACGATTTGCTGCTGATATGGCTATGATTTCAGATCGACTTCGTGACATAGCGGTTCGAGTGTTCTACCATTGATATTTATGTAGTGTCGGTATATTTATGTAGTGTTGTAGATAATTGTGGGTATTAATGAATGGATTGGCGTAGGTAATAATGTAATGTAGTTGGTATTTTCTATATACATACGTACTTGTCGGTATGTCTATGTAGTGTTGTAGATAAATTGTAGGTAGGTAATGTAATGATGAATGACTGAAAGAGGTAGGTAACCTTTCTGGAAATTTGCAGTGTTAGCTTACGCGTTTCAAAACAGTTTTCGGGCGTAAGGGGGGAGATAATGATTGAAAGGCTCCGGCTAATACCTATATCTTCTTCAGTTGTGGCATAGCTGCGGCCCTTAGCTATGCAGGAGGAGTTTCATATGGAGTATCTAATAGGTTAATTAGACATAAGAAACGCAAACATTTTGACGACCAGTTACAGCAAATAAACCAAGAATTAGCCAGTAAGAACATTAGACAGGCGTACAAACTTATAAATAATGTCAAGAACGGATATCAACCCAGTACAAGCCCATGCAAGACAAGGATGGTAACATCATCAGCGACATCGAAAGCGTCAACAAACGATGGGACTCGCATTTTGAAGAGCTCCTCAATGCACCATCACTATCCCCCTTGGAGCCAGCTCTTGAGCAGTTAGCCGAACCAGGCGCTCCCGTTCTACCCCCAGCAGTAGAGGAGGTGAGTCTTGCCATACAGTCGCTTCAAAATAATAAAGCGCCCGGCGCTGACGAGATCCCAGCAGAACTGCTGAAGCATGGTGGAACGTGCCTGACCAACGCTATACATGTGCTACTGCTGAAAATATGGAACGACGAGGTAATTCCCGAAGATTGGCGCAAAAGCATAATCTGCCCAATCCGCAAAAAGGGTGACAAGCTGAAGTGTGAGAATTACAGGGGCATATCATTAGTTTGTACGGCCTATAAGATATTATCTAAAATTTTTGAAAAGAGAATTAATCCGTACGCAGAACGAATCATTGGCGAGTATCAAGGCGGCTTCAGACCTGGTTGCTCAACGACCGATCAGCTTTTCACAGTGAAGCTACTACTCCAAAAGTGCTGGGAATATAACTTCGACGTATACCAAATCTTTGTCGACTTCAAGCAGGCATTGGACAGTATCGATCGAAGTGTACTGTACAACATTATGCTGAATTTTGGTATACCGGCAAAGTTAGTGCGATTCACAAGGATGACGATGACTAATACCGTCTCGCAGGTCAGAGTGCAGAACCGACTCACTGACCTATTTGAAACTCGTACTGGACTCAAGCAGGGCGACGGGCTATCGCCTACGCCCTTCAACCTTGCTTTGGAGTATGTAATTCGAGCCATGAATATGGACAGCAGCGGAACGCTACTCATCAAGTCGACTCAATTAGTAGCGTACGCCGACGATATCAACATCATATCTCGAAGATTGGGTGATGCAGAAAGCCTTCTGCATAACCTCAATGACGCCGCAAAGGAAGTTGGACTACATATCAACGAAAGCAAAACAAAGGCCATGATGAAAACAAGGACCCCAGCAAATTCAAGCATCACAGTGGGGGACCTTAATATCGAGTATGTACATAACTTTAACTATCTGGGTTGTAACTTATCAAAGGACGCCAACGAAACCGACGAAATTAAGCGACGGATACAACTAGCCAATAAGATCTATTTCCCGGTCCTCCCTATAGATAATTCGAAACTTGCGCATAGGAACACGAAGCTCCGCGTGTACAAAACGATTATCCGACTCGTGCTATGTTATGGTACAACCATGAGTTGTATCAATTGTACGATGAGCTGGGAGCAGTGTTGTGCAATTACGCGTAATCTTTGGAAGTCTACGTTACAACGTAGACAAAGGCGTAGACAACGTATACAATGTATACAATGCATACAATGTAAAGAATGAGACAATGAACTGTCACTGGTGTGATATTGTTTTAAATGCACCCTAAAATTTGCATTGGTTGAGTTCAGACAACGCCATCTAGATACATCAAGGCCGCAACTCAGCTGGATAATGACGCCATGGATCCGTATTCAATTTATTGACGGCTGCAAAAAAAACAGAAACAAACATAAGCACGTCATCAACAGCAAGAACAAGGCAGTGAGACTAAACATTACAAAGTGGCACACAGACGGGCGAGTGTACTTTTTTTCGCGAGTTTCGTTTAGAAAATGTGTTGTTTGAACGGCAAACAATTAATTAAAAAGATAGTGGTTATGTGGGTTATTGACAGTGTGCAGAAGTTTTTATACTCAAAATGTAGTGCATGGAGAATGTGTCATAGAGTGAAAGATATCCCCATTTAGGGATACCAATCAGTTTATTTGTGATCGCGAATAGATAGTACGGATATTGTAGGAAAAAAACGAGTAAGTACGTAAAACGTTTCGACGGCGGTGCTGCCATCGTACAACCGCACAGATAAATAAAAAGTAACAAGGCACTGGGTAAATGCCATATGGCCACCATGACGTCACTACTTGAGATGATGACGACAATGTAAACTGCGAATTTGACGTCTATGATTCTACATTGCGGCCTTAATATATAGACGGCGTTGGTTCAGAGCTTTGAATTTTTTTTTTTCAGTAAATGCCAAACATGTTAACGATTCTGAACTCATCCATTAATTTGGCAATACCAAAATTAAATTAATGTTTAGCATGTATCTTCCCGTATGTTTTGCAATCATTTTCATATGGAGTAGAGACGCTATTCCAGATTGATTGGGACCAGTGGCGAACCCACGTAGAGGTTTTGGGGTTCAAACCTTCTCCGAAATTGCTCGATGTAATATAAGATACAAATCGGTTTAATACAAAAGCAGGACGTTTCCGACAAAAATAGTTCTAACAGTCGGAAAATTAGAAAATTGAGCAAGTAACTCAGTATCACAGAGATGGTGCTGCGCTAAGATGCTTTTCGAAAGACTCTTCAAGTACCACAATTTTACGTGTGTAGGGTATAAATATTAGAGAGTTTTAGTATGTCGTTGAAAATATAACGATAGCCCGAATAGGCTTTGACATTTTCTATGTAAAATTCGCTTGCCTGTCGTACGCAAAACAGTATTCCACAATTTTTCTTGTCCCCCCTTTGTCATGTAGGCATAGGTGTATTTCCGTGAATTTGACTGACTATAAACAGCTGCAATTGTGGGTTCATGATATTTTACTTGTCGGCTATGCCTTGGAACATGCAAAATTGTGGTATACTATTTTGCGTACGGCACGCAAGCGAATTTTTCATAGAAAATGTCACAGCCTATTCGAACTATCGTTATATTTTAACCGATATGCTAAAACTAACTATTAATTCAAATTCAAACTTCAACCTCTTTCATAAAACCCCTCCCGAAATATTTTTCTGCGCACGCCACTGATTGGGACCGAACTCTATCCGGATTTTCGGATTGAACGAATTTTCGAAATGCACTAATTGTCATCCTAGTGGATAGTATTTATAATACAATCCTTAAAAAGTTGCCTTTTTATAGTTAAATAATAATTTCGCATTCGAAAAATGCATTTCCTTAAGCTTATAGAGCCGTACGCACAAACAAAATTTATAAAAAGAAATTGTGGCTTAAGACGAATTTGAATTATCCAAATTCCGGATTTTCGATGGTTGGATTATCAGGGTCTTATTGTAGTTTGAGTAAATCGATTAAAAATGAGGCAAGTTTCAAATTAAAGAGTTGGAAATAAATAAAAATGGAGCTACCCCACCTCGCTGCAAAACTCTTAATTATTTACATTGTGCCTATACACCGCTCGCGTAGACAAATGGTCAATTGTCTGCATACATACTCTACGCGTCGACAACGATGTAGATTACCTCGGGGTAGACTACTTGCACAACGCTGGCTGGGAGTATCCAAAATCGTGAACCTTCAACGTTTGCAATGGGCGGGGCATGTTCAATGGATGGGCGATAATCACATGCCAAAGAAAGTGATGAACGCACAACGAATTGACGAGCCAGGTTGCGTGGACGACCGAGAGCTCGCTGGAAGAACTCCGTAGGTGAAGACGCCCAGCAGCTGGTGGGCTTCCGAAACTGGAGGACAAGGTCACGTAACCGCGACAATTGGAGGTCAACGATTCAGGCGGCCAAGGCCCGATGTCGGACTATCTTGCCACATTGATGATGATGATGATTTAGATTTGGTTTTAATTGTTGTTTTTAATATACATATATATATGTAATTTTTGGAAACATGCAGTGCAATGAAACCCAGTTTCTAGCGTACGCGCACTTTTATGAGCCTGCCGGCCAAAAAATGACATCCCCGTTTCTCGGGGAAATACACGTCCAATCGGCGTGGCAGAAACACTAAGGTAGATTTGGGTCGCTGATTCCGAATTTGAGGTCAAAAATAAAAAAATAATTTGGGGTTGCCCGCCCCCAAAATGGTAACCCTGTTTTCTCGGGGAAATACTAGTCCAATCGGCGTGGCAGAAACATTAAGGTAAATTTGGGTCGCTGAATCCGAATTTGAGGTCAAAAACAAACAAAAAATTTTGGGGTTGCCTGTCCCCAAAATGGTACCCCTGTTTTTGTAATAGTTCATGCCAAGCTCCAACACACATTACTTTTCTCGACGTTGTGTCGTTGCCGACGGCACAATATCAAATGACACCGGGTCAGCTGTGTTGCACTTGCAGCCAAGCTTTCTGCAAACCTGTCTGCTCATTCTCATATCATTGCTCTCTTATGCTTATCTATCATTGATAATTTAGTATAGATCAGCTGTGCGAGTGCGAGTATCGAAGTGTTCTATTTTTGTTCTTATCATCGCACAGATCTAATACGGAATGCGATCTAATGTTAGCAAGCGAGCAATTTGCGGACAAGAGGGTGTGGCATCAGACTTTAGATTAAAAGGTGCATACACGATATCCATGCACGGTATGCATATTTGGAATATGTATAGGTGGTATGGGTGATATGAAATTTTTTTGGTAAAGGTATATGTACTGAGTTCACCTAGCAACGAGACCGAGCTCTAATCGTGCGAATAGCACGATGAGTATATACCCTATACCCATGTACAGACCTAGAAGGCGCGTAAAACCCAAAATATTCAATTTCATATTTTTTGTAGGGGAGCGAGGGGTAGATGGGCCGGACCTGGCACATCTTTATTATCTTATCAAGCCATCCAAGGGCTACCATTTGATACTAGTTTGAAGTTTTTCGCGGCATTCTATCAAAAGATATGGCGGAATGTTGCTTTGTAGGGGATGTAGGGGTAGGGGTAGTCAGACCTTCCCCACTTTCCACCAACTTCAAGCATATGTCACAATTAGGCATTGATTAAAATTTCAGATCGCAAGCGATATTCTGTCGAAAAATATGACCGAATTAAACTATCACAGAGGCGTCATTTGTATGGGAGGTAGGGGAATCCTTGGTCCGATTCGGCCCATTTTCAATACCATCCAATCTTTTATCAAAACAATCATCTGACCAAAATTTCAAAACGCTAGCTTCATTATTTCGGGAGTTATCGTGCGAACTGACAGACACACGGACGGACAGACAGACAGACAGACAGACAGACAGACGGACATGGCTTATTCGAATCAGGGACCGACCCTGATCATTTATATATATACTTTGCCATACCTCCGGTGGCTCCTTTGAGGTGTTACATAAATCGTCGTAACAAAAACAATATACCCTATACCAGCTTATGGGTATAGGGTATAAAAAACTTGCATATATGTCTCCCGTGAAAACGGTGCCGTGGAGACTTGGTTTTTATTCACTCAATTTAAGATAAATGTGCACTCGCGTTCTGGTTGATTGTCGATGACATCTTTTCCCTGTGAAATAAAGTGCAACTACATTATTTTCGATGGCGAAATGTCAAAAACCGATGTGGAGACTTTCATGTAAAGTGAGTACCACTAGGCCTGTTCGGTACTCAGATTTCAGTATCGGATACCGGTTTTCTTCAGTACCCGGTACTACACCCGGTTCACCGGCACCCGCCGGTTTTTTTTAAACACCCGGTTTTTTCAACCATGAGCCGGTTTTTTTTTCAGTACCGGTTCTTTCATCCGGTTTTTTTCAACCATGAGCCGGTACCGGTGCACCGGTTCTTTCATCCGGTTTTTTCAACCATGAGCCGGTCCCGGTGCACCGGTTCTTTTATACGGTTATTTCAACCATGAGCCGGTCCCGGTGCACCGGTTCTTTCATCCGGTTTTTTCAACCATGAGCCGGTCCCGGTGCACCGGTTCTTTTAACCGGTTATTTCAACCATGAGCCGGTCCCGGTGCACCGGTTCTTTCATCCGGTTTTTTTTAACCATGAGCCGGTCCCGGTGCACCGGTTCTTTCATCCGGTTTTTTCAATCATGAGCCGGTCCCGATGCACCGGTTCTTTTATCCGGTTTTTGTTGTAGCGTAGCACTTTTTAGTACGATGTTTTTATTGGATAGCCATGATTCAATATTTATGTAAATGATTTTTTTTAGCTGCTATGAAATTTATATAAGGTAATTGTCGCGATGAGAAAAAAATTATAAAGAATTTCTAATGTTGAGAAAATTTTAAAGATATGTAAATTACACATTCTAAAAGACTTAATAGAGAGTTTAAGCATCTCTTTCAAAATATAACGTTCGGGGTTATATAGTCAAAGAAGAATACGATATTTGTTCGGCAAAAATCCCACTTCACTGGATTTTGACAAAATGGTTGGGGATGGCCCCCCGATAATGGGAAAAAAGTCCCTACCGATTGGAAGTCCGCGACCTTAAGGGGGTATTTTTCCCGTTTTTTGCAAATAAAAAATAAATAATAATAAATATTGAACCATGACTATCCAATAAAAACACCGTACTAAAAAGTGCTACGCTACAACAAAAACTCGAATAAATCGTTGCTGGCAAGCACCTACCCAACAACAAGACAACTTGAAAACACCAGTGCTAAAAACCTGATGCTGAACAGGTTATCAAAAAAAAAAACACGGTACTGAACAGGTGCTACAAAATCTAAAAAAAAACGGTGCAACGGGACCGGCCAATGGTTAAAAAAAAAACCGGATAAATGAAACGGTGCACCGGGACCGGCTCATGGTTGAAAAAACCGGATAAAAGAACCGGTGCACCGGGACCGGCTCATGGTTGAAAAAACCGGATGAAAGAACCGGTACACCGGGACCGGCTCATGGTTGAAACAACCGGATGAAAGAACCGGTGCACCGGGACCGGCTCATGGTTGAAATAACCGGATAAAAGAACCGGTGCACCGGGACCGGCTCATGGTTGAAAAAACCGGATGAAAGAACCAGTGCACCGGGACCGGCTAATGGTTGAAAAAACCGGATGAAAAACCGGTGCACCGGTGTTGGAGAAAAAAAACCGGGACCGGCCCATGGTTGAAAAAACCGGGATATCGGTACTTCGAAATATTGGTACCGGTACTAAGTAAACACCGGTTTTAAACCGATGTACCGGTGTTAGGAACAGGCCTAAGTACCACCAAGCGAATTCGATTTCACGATCATCAAAATTTTGACAGTATTTGCATGGATTTCACGTGAACTGACGATGTTAGTACCTACTTTAAGTGGGAGTATAGTATATGTAATATACATATTATACTATATACGAGTATTATACTATTTAAAGGATGACTCGGGTGGCGTGATGTGGTCAACGAACTTTTTAAATAACTACGGTTCTTTGGATCATCCGATTTTGCCGTATTTTGAGTTCAATTTTTTTGAAACGGAACTTTTGATCCTTTTCCTCAGGGGAACACAAATTTTAGTCGGGATAGTCGATTTTTAGTTGCCGCCTAGCCTGTACATAAATATGTCGGGTTGAAGAGTAGTTCTTGTTCCACTAGTAGAGTGCGGTATTTAATTTTAATCGCTTTAAGTCTAAAGTACTTGTTCTTTGTCCGCGATTAAGTTTTTTCTTGTGATGAATTCGCTTCAAACACTATAAAAGAGCTCCGCAATATCGTTCGTTTTTGAAGTTCGGTTGCCTTTTAGCGAGGATTCGAACAATCATCTGGCGAGTGTTTCACATCACATTTTTTTTGTTGCTAGTGGATCCGACGGAGCCCCAATTTTGTTAGTGCATTGTGCCGAAATTGTGTATTTGCACTCGTGAAGTTGCCTTCTATCACTTTTTGAGTTCTGTTGGCCCGTCGAAACGTCCGGTGGCATCCGTATGGTTGATTGCCCCAACACCGAAAATGCCTGAAAGCGGCGGGATCGTTTTTGATGAATTCGTTGAAGCCTCCTCCGTTATTGTGTCACCATTTTTGCCACCAACAGCCATAGTGTTTTTGGGAATCGGCCTGATTTCTATTTAGTGGAAGAGGTCACAATTTTTGCACCAGCGAATTGGCCTTGTAACGCAACATATTTTTGATAATCTGCCAGACCGCAACTGTCTCCTATGTGGGTGATTGGTGATTGCACTAACATCGAAATTCTTGGAAGTGGCTGGATCGTTTGTGGGGTGAATTTGTGGAAGCCTCAACCGTCCTTGTGCCACTATTTTTGCCGCTGACAGCGATTGTGTTTTTTTTTGGAAATTGGCTTCATTTTCGTCGAGTGTACTGCGTCGAAATTTTTGCATCAGCGAACTGGCCATGTGACGCATGTGATCTGCCAGGCGCAACCGTCTTTTGTGTGGTCGATTGCTCTAAGATCGAAGTGGCTCATTTTTGGTGCTATCCTGTGTCTCAGTGATTGCGCCCACTTTTCGCCACCGACTGCGACCGTTTTTTCTGGAATTGGCCTGATTTTTATTGTGTGCATTGCTGTGGTCAGAATTTGCATCATCGAATCGATCCTGTGTGGGTGATATTGTCATTACATATACATATATTGTGTTAGCATGTCCATAACTCCCCCCAAAATTGGAGCAGAGTGCTAAATTTTAGTTTGTTGCGATTGGAGGTCATAGTCACCACACCCACCCAAAATCAGCTCATTCGGATAAAAACTAAGGGTACCTCCCATACAAAGTGACCCAAAAAAACTTTGCTCTACAGTTTATAAAATTATTATTAGTACGTAGAACAAACTCCTGATGGGTCACTTTGTATGGGACATACCCTTAGTTTTTATCCGAATGAGCTGATTTTTTGTGGGTGGGGTGACTATGATCTCCAACCTCAACAAACCAAAATTTAGCACTGTGCTCCAATTTTGAGAGGACTTATGGATAATGGGGGTCCTTGACCGTAAGAACTCAATGTTTAGCTTAAAATGATCTTGAACTTATTATGAATACTTATACAAAATTTTACGGCTGAACTACACTGAACCAAATATTTCTTCATATGAACGAATTTTTTTCGTAAAAATTTTGAATAAAATTTTTATTTGATTTGAATAACAATTTGTTGCATTGAAAAAGTACGGGTAGATTTTTAGAAAAAAAGTTGCATATTATTCAATATGAAAATTTTGTTTTCTGTTTTATCAAATTAACTAAATTTTCATCAGTTTTCTTACTATTTGCTTACAATTTTTTATCAATTTGAAGAAATCGCACTTTGTAAAAGTTTTTCTTCAAATAGAAGAAATTATTCAAACTGACGATTTGTTTGCGATAAATTATTGGAACCAATTGACGACGTCGGAATATCGTGCCACATTGATGATGATGAATTGTAAGATTGATAAAAATTAGTCAAAATAACAAATTAACAATTTGTCAAATTCGTCAAAAGGATGAAACTTAATCAAATAGAAGAATAGTATCATTCTTATATTTTATATATGTCATATTTTATCACAGTGAATAATTTAGTCATATTGACAAAATTAATTCTTCAATTCTTCTTTCTTACGAAATTTCTTCAAACTGATGAATTAATAGTAATGCATTTTCTGTATCTTTTCGATTTTTGAGTAATCTTTGCCTTTAAATTTTAATGGAAGTCTCAATTCCAAAAAGAAATTTTTTAATACAATTTGTGAGAAAGAAAAAAAAAAGAAAAAATGTCGTGGCCGAGTCTCAATAAGGCGTCCGCCATGCAGTGTGTATCAAGTACTGCAAGGTCTTGAGAACATTGGAAATATATTTCCCTTCTGGCGCAGTGGCAAGGTGAGTGGACTGGCACGCAGGCGGACCGAGTTCGAATCCAGCTTCTAACACAATGGTAATATGGTTAATTGTATATAAAAAAGTGTTTAATAAATATTGAGAGTCTTGAATAAATATAATAATAAATTAAATTAGTTTCAATACAAATAAGAGAAGACGCAATGTTAATTTTTAATATTTAAAAAAAAAAAAATAGAAAATTTCTTCATATTGACAAATTATTCATCAATTTACAATAATTTCGTAATTATTCAATATGACTGTGTTATTCTTCAATCCAAATAACAGCTTCATTGACCGTATTTTGATGAAATTTTCATCATATTAAATGTAAGTTCGTCGAATTTACGAATTTTTTGGTTCAGTGTAGCATTTTTTCAAAAGTTATGGAGCTTTTAAAAAAGCTCTAAAATGAAAATATTCTAATTTATGTTCTAGTCTAACGCCGAAATATTCAATTAAACTCTAACGCGTTATATATCATTGCAACAATTTTATGTAGTTTTTTTTTTGTCCTCAGACTATTTTTCTGTATCTCTTACCGTTTTTGAAATAATCACAAAAACCCAAAAAAAATGCCCCCTTTCCCACCTTTTTTTAAGGTTGCGGACCCCCGATCGGTTGGAACTTTTAATTCCATAATCTGGGGACCATTCCCAACCATAATCAAAAAAAAATCCGATGTAGGATTTTTGCCGACCAAATATGCCTCTTAGACTATAAATATCCTTTGTGGAAATTTACAGTGCTGTCCAACCCAGATCGTAGCGTACCCGTACCCCCAAGAAGGGCGGTATTCGGATTTGACAGTTGTGGTTAAATCTATGAATGGGTCAAAGAAGTAAGATTTGTAGTAATATGCAGTGCAGCACAGCCCGGTTTGTGGCGTACGCTTACGTATAAGAAAATTTCGTACAACGCATGTATTTGCAATGAATTATTGAAGGTAGCGGTAGATAGGTCAGTTGTGGGAACCTACAGTGATGAAAAAACCGGGGTACCATTTTGGGGCGGGCCACCCCGATATTTTTTTTTTGCTTTTGACCTCAAATTCGGAATCAGGGACCCAAATTTACCTTAGTGTTTCTGCCACGCCGATTGGACGAGTATTTCCCCGAGAAAACAGGGGTACCATTTTGGGGGCGGGCAACCCCAAAATTTTTTTCTTGCTTTTGACCACAAATTCGGAATCAGGGACTCAAATTTACCTTAGTGTTTCTGCCACGCGCCGATTGGACGAGTATTTCCCCGAGAAAACAAGGGTACCATTTTGCGGGCGGGCAACCCCAATTTTTTTTTTATTTTTTTTGACCTCAAATTCGGAATCAGCGACCCAAATTTACCTTAGTGTTTCTGCCACGCCGATTGGACGAGTATTTCCCCGAGAAAATGTAATGGAGGACAGCTGCTGTACAAGTGCTCAGGAGGATTGCAACGGGACCGGCGCGGCGGCGGCATACGCATGCAGGCAGCTCTGTTAGGTAGTGGGGTGGGTCCTTGCCGTCCATTGCCTCCTATCCATCACAAATAAATCGTATGCCTGAAAAGCTAGAAAAATGAAAAAAAAAGACAACAAAAAAACGATAGAATCGCCAACGAAGAAGTCAGGCACGGAATCATGCTGTTAAGATTCAGCCCAATATCCCGCCCAACCTAAAGATCTTGGGGGCCAAAATTTGAAGATCTCCCTGAAAATTAAAAGAAAAACCGAATCGGGCGCACCTACTGAAAAAGAAGTATCCGTCAAGGAAAAGACTCAGGTTCTAGTTATCAATACAACTTTTTGGTATTTAATTCATCAAAAATGTTCGATTAACCATCTTTACGATAGGAAAATACATGAATTATAAATACATACATATAATAAAAATTTGAATTTTTGACTCACCCACGTGCAGCTGTAACGGCCGTTGACATTGACGTTGACAAACTTTAGGAATTTAATTTCGTTAGCACAACAAGACAAATTAATTGAATGATCATAAATTAATCAAGTGGAAAAACAAAAAAACAAAAAAAAACGTTTAAAAAAAAATTGAAAATTAGACTATGTACGTTAACATTCGAACACAATAATTGAGATCTCAAATAAAAAGAAATATTAGCAAAACGATGGCAATAGATATAATTATAGCACGATCACGTAATCACTTCGACGACTGCTTCCAAACCGGGCTGCCTTACGAGCACGGTCGTTATAGCGACAGGATTAAATACGCAAGCACGGATTACTGTAACGAACGGTTTTCCACCTGCAGTTGTCTGCATCAAGTTAATAAAATAAACAAATAATAATGAAAAAAATAAATTTATTGTAGACATCTGTAGGTCGGAATTGTAAAGATTATTGGGTCAGCTGGCCCAAAAATGGCAGCCGGCCAACTTCACGGGGAAATAGGAGTCGGCTAACTTCACGGTTTTTGGGGGGTTGGTTGACGGCGATCACCCGCGACACGCGTTTTTGTAGTAGTTCGTAAAAAAATAGGAAGAAGAGAAAAAAATAAGGAATAAATTGACAGCATCAGCAGATAAGTGCCTTTGTGATGTCTTGTGTGTGTAAAAGAAATTGTGCAACGTCTGATGTGTGGTGTTGCTGCTGTTCTGCTCAGTAACACATTAAAACCAAAAATAAGGTTATGATGCCATGCGAAAAACGCATAATGATTTAATTCACGCCCCCCCCCCCATTCCAGGGGCGAATAATGGGGTGAAGCCCTAAACTTCATCCCCGGTTTCTGTATAAAGGGAGGCGCCCTACATTTTTCTTTCGGCCGCGGGCGCCTCAGGACGGGTAAATTTTTATATATTTTAGTGGGTTAAGTTTGGCCGGGACCCGTCGCCATCCGGGTCCACGGAGCATCAATAAGATGGCACCTGTGCGCGTCGGCTATTCTTACGGTTTTCTCCCCATTTTAACCCCTTTGTTCGTGAAGTGCACCCATAGGCATGTGACATCCATTTTTTTGTAAAAGGACAGGGGCAACGAGTGGCGCAAACCCCGCCCGTATCTCCCGAACTGAGCTACAGCAAGCGCATGCCGCTGCTCGCTCGTTGAGGAGCCCTATCGTCATTGCCTAACCTGCACGGTTGTAGAGGCATTGGCTCCGTCCCTTGGGCATCTTCGGATGGCCATGTTCTTTCCTTACATTACACCGGATCTGATGACGGAATCACCAGAAACATGCGCTTTCCAACGATTTCAGTGGCAGCGCTATCGCAAGAATATCACCCACACAGGATCGATTCGATGATGCAAATTCTGACCACAGCAATGCACACAATAAAAATCAGGCCAATTCCAGAAAAACGGTCGCAGTCGGTGGCGAAAAGCGGGCGCAATCACTGAGACACAGGATAACACCAAAGCCAAAGCCACTTCGATTTTAGGTTTTTTGCCACTTTTTTTGAATTTGGTGATTCAAAGTTAAATAGGCCATATGATCTTAAAAGTTCTCCCATTTAATTACTAAATTCCAATTGTTGTCTCAAATAACCAAATTAGTTTGGTACCTGTTGTTAAAACAGAAGATTTTCCTTGCTCTTGGTCATTTGTTGAGTGCTTAAAATGCGGTTTCTGTCAACATTTCCTGGTTAAAAAACTAAACGCGAGAGCCTCCATTTGAATTTCGAACACAAGAAATTTTGGAAACGTTACGCCACTGATCGTGACGTATTTATTAGTACATACTATCACTAATTGAACTTCAAATTTTATATACACGTAGATTCTCATATGTTAATTCTTTTCTTTTATTTTTCTTGTAATAATATTACTTAGACACCAACACACCAGTATGTAGCTATCGAATTTTGATGACATGCTTTCCGCAATATAAAGGTTAACAATTGAGGAAAATTTTTAATTCAACCCATAATAATCTCCGACTTTTCAGATATGTTTCTAACATTTCGCAATCCTTCTAATCCGAAAGTTGTGATTCCCTGCCCATGCCTGCAAAACTGCCAAGATACCCAGGTGATTGTTGAAAAAATTGAGGTTGTAAAAATACATTACTATTACTAAAAATAAGCAGATACATTTGTTTTGTCTTTATTTTTCAGATTTTGGAAAACTCTGAGGCATTTTTGGGAGGATTTGGTGGATTAGTCGTCGTAAAAAAATATCCACTTTCCAGGTTGAAACGACAAATACTCTTTACGTTCACTGATCTATTAGGTAAACAAATTTCTATCATATCGTATAGACACTTAAAGTGATGCCCAGACCAACGCGTCACGGCACATTTTTGGGTGCCCACACCGGCGCGGCGCGAATAATTCGCTGGGTACTGTCACTCACAGCTGATATCATGTTGTTGCCTTAGAAAAGGTATTAGATTTATGTAAGGAAGGAACTTAGACATGATAGAGAATAACTGCAAGAACTGACCAAAAACAATTATTATAACATTTATAATCATTCTGCAATTTTCGTGCACTACATCAAAATGTCGCAGCATCTTTACTTATTATGTAAAAGCGTAAGCGGAAGCAATCAACGTGAAATTCGACATTTTCCCTCTCCATGTCTATACTTATTCTAAGGATAAAATCATTGACATGCGCAAATTGATGGAAATATGCAGTGCAGTACAACCTTGTTAAACCGTACCCTAAACATTTTTTTTCGATTTGATTGTTTGAATTGACTATCGCGTAACCGAAAGCTCTTACATCTTATCTTGTGCCCGTCGAATGGTTAGTCTTATCGTATAGAAAAGACACAAAGCTTGAACATTGTTTTGTAGCTGTTTTGAATTGAATAGATGTATCTGTTTACTTAGCATGGGTTACGCAAAATGCGTAGTTACATACAAGCTTGAATACTCTATTGAACTGAATGTTTACTTTGCACAGTTACGCCATATTTTGCTTGGTTACGCCATCGTATGAAATTGCATAATAATTTTTAGTAGAATCCTTACGTGATTCCTTACGATGGCGTAACCAAGCAAAATATGGCGTAACTATGCAAAGTAAATATTCAATTCAATAGAATATTCAAGCGTGTATGTAACTACTTAGGGACCAACGCAAGTACCGAACCACCAGGATCCTTATTTCGTATCGTATACTATTCATGAATGAAACGATTGAGCTTGTACTCTTTCGGCAATCCGTCGATATCTCTGCAATCCTTTGGTGTGGCGGGTCGACCGAGGTGGCGCTAGACTCACCATAAAATTGCCGAAATGGTCACCGGTTTTCCGGTCAGTGCACAGGGTGGTCAGAGATAACGGTCAACGCGGATGTTGGACACAGCAATTTCACAATCAACTTCGTACTACTTCGATAATCCGTCGATATCTTTGGAATCCTTGAGTCCAACGAAACGATCAAGGTTTCGCTGGACTCGCAACAAAATTCTCTAAGGTGGCGTCGGAGCGTCTTTCCTGCGAAGCTTACAAGGGATAACCCAGATAAGTACAATAATTCACAAAATGTAAGCTTTTGTTAGTTGCCAACCTAGATGCACTTGGAAAATAGTCGATTTGGAAAATAGTCGATATCTCTGCAATTCTTCGGCCGAGCGATACGATCAGGGTGTCGCCGGACTTGCCACAATAGGGCAAATTATTTGTGTAAGTCCAAACAATGGGTAAAAACCTTCCTTCCTTGGAATTCATGTTTCCAAAAAGGTTACTTCTTTTACTCATCCACTTATACCATAAAACATTCAAAACTTAAACGCTCGGTCAATACCTAAACAACTCATTCCAAATCTACATCTTTTTCGGGTACACCAACATCAAGTTATACTACACTGCACCTGTCAAATAAATTATTTTATTAAAATGACATTAGGTAGCAAATATTCGAACCGGAAAAAATACTGCTAAACTGGCGAATATTCGCGTTGGTGTGGGCATCTCCATACAACGCAGTGTGTTACAATTTTGACGCCGCGGAAAAATTCGCCGCGAATATTCACTGACGCGCCGGTGTGGGCATCACTTAAAGCAAAAATATTAGATTAGTCGCCAAATGGCGTCACGTGCAGTCAAATGGCTGTTGTCATTCCATCCAAACTAGTCGCCATTTGGGTGTGCGTCCAGTTTTGAAATTCAATATGGCAACTTAACCAACCGCTTTTCAAATTCAAAGTGACAATTTTGCAACTTGTTCGTTCTTTTATGTGAAATAAAATTCTTGAATGGCCGTGAATTAATGCAAACGCGCAGAGTCCGATTTTGATAATTAAATTTAAAAAAATCACCAAAATGAAACTTTTGGAAGTATTGGGGGCTTGGGGCAAACAGTACATCACAGCACCTTTTCGATAATACCTAGTGGTAATAAGATTGGTGAAATTTGTTTTTCATTACAAATCCCTATAATTTGTTTACCTTCACGTAAAATAGTTACAATTACTATTTTACGCATTTCTCTGCTACTGCAATTAGCTTGACTTTACATTTCCGAAGATGAGTGGTTGGGTTAGAAATTTATCTTTTTTGATTCAACTTTCTACTTATACGTATATTCCACTTGGGCTAACACAATTGAGAAACTACCGAATTACTTTTCACGAAATATTTTATTGAAATATTATTGCCGGATACAAGTTATGAACGACGCGTTGTCCCGTGTGTTCGTGTGCGACTGGTCGACTCGAATGTCCTCGACACGACTGCACGACAGCGACTCGCTCATTCCATATAAAAACTCGTTTCTCTCTCATTTTAAAAACGAGTTTTTATATGGAATGAGCGAGTCGCTGTCGTGCAGTCGTGTCGAGGAAAATGTACCTTTAAGGAACGTTTTCCTCGGCACGACCCCAGCGGCCCTAGCGACTGCGACTCGCCCATTGCATATAAAAACTCGTTTTTAGTTGATAATCGCTTGACATAGCTCCACAATGAAAATTATCGTCTAATGAACCGCGCGGCTCTTGTTGTATATAATGCCCGCATGAGTAGTGAACGTGGTGCAATCGCTAGGCTTCGGGCGACGGCTGCTTGGTGTAGGGTAGTTGTTTCGCACAATAGTCGTATTGATTCGGCTGATACACGAATCTGACTGTATATAGAAAGCAGTCGCGGACTCATGTTGTACATAATGCATGCACGAATGGTGAATGTGCTGCACTTGCTTGTTTGTGGGCTTCGCGCGACGGCTGCTTGGGGTAGGGGACTTGCTCTTGAGCCGCTGGAGTCGCAAGAGTCGCTGCGGCCGCGTCGAGGAAAACGTACCTTAAGACTGCGTTAATGAGTTTCTGGAGCTCGGGGTCGTAGCGTAGTCGATGGCTCGGTCGATCGATTGTATTCGGGTAGCAAATCTGCTATGACGAATGTCCGTCGTGAATTGGCCTATATAGTCGAGTTGTCGTGATTGTCGAAGCGTTTACTGGTCATCGATTCGAGGCGTCTACGATTTGTTTCGGGGCGATTGTCTATGGGCGATTGCGTGCTGATATTGTTGTTGATTGCCGATTTTTTAGATGTCGGCGTCACACGGTTGCCGATTTCGTTGCCGGTCGTGTGTACGGACAGGCGGATCGTCGTACGTAGACGATTGCTTCGCAAACGGCCTGGGCTGCGGCAATTGCGGGCGGCTAGGCCGAACGTCTCGTCGTACCAGCATAACTCGGTTGCTGGGCGCCCGTTGCGAGTCGGCGGGGGTCGGTCGGCGAGATTGGCGTTGGTTTGAAGTGGATCCAATATTAGGTGTGTTTTTTTGTTATCCCGTGTAGGCTGACCCACCAGTCATTTTTTTATATGAAGTTTCGTTACCAAAACCTACACGGAATAACCAAAAAAAAACACACCTATTGTAATGTGTCAAGGATACTGCAACCACAGGCTTGTTCTGCTATCTGTTCTCATAGGGAGAACTTTTGTGTTTCCGAAATTTTCCGCTATGTGTCCGCTGTATGGCGGACGGTAAGATAAGTGTCGCTAGTGTCGATAAGAAGAACAAGAAAATTCTTTTTGCGAGAGCCGATAGCGTAATGTTCCGCATAATCAAATACAACAACGACTTTACACTCCAGTGAAGTGAAAGTTTCAAACAATATTAACCATGTTAACATAGTAATCCGCACAAATCCTGTTCCGGGTAACTTTATCCGGATGAGGTTTTGTCAAATTGGAACATTACGCTATCAGCTCTCGTAAGAAGTATTTTCTTGTTCTTCTTATCAACACTAGCGACATTTATCTTACCGTCCGCCATATAGCGGATACATAGCGGAAAATATCGAAAATACAAAAGTTCCCCCCTATGAGAACGGATAGCAGAACAAACCGTCAAATTTAATGGTATTAAAAAAAACTTTTGCCATTATGATAATCATGTCATTTTGTTTTTTTTTTTTAATATTTTATATTTTCAGTGTCAATAGGAGGAACTGCTGGCTTATTTCAAGGTTTTAGTGTGCTGGGAGCTGTTGAAGTAATTTACTATTTCTCGTTGCATCTAGGGTGCATATGTTTTCAGGGAATCTTAAGAAGGAAGATCGCGCATTAAAGTGAAAAATAAAAATATTTCATTCATGATAAAAAGTTGCGTATCTTCAAGAGTAGCAGATATGTATAATTATGTATGTAGTATAGTTATCAAAATGTGATATTCTCAAAGCGCATGGAAATAAAAAAGGTTTTAGTTGACATTTTTCTGCCGATTTGTAATAAAATTGCTATCATTAAAATATGTATATCGATACAAAAAATAGGATATTTTTTCTGCATTAGGGCTCCATTAGACAATCACGCTCTGTGGCTCATTTGGTTGAGTCGCACTCTACGATGCTAGTAATCTAGAGGTCCGGAGATCGAGTCTCGGCGTGGTCCAGGAATATATATCTGTGATGATTATGAATTATCGCTTAAGTCGGTTTTCATAGTTTTTCAGTAGAGCGATTTTAAACTGTAAAACGACTTGTGAAAAATCTATATAGGTTTCAAATCCAAAGACTAATACATTTTTGTAGATTATGATGTGAGCAATGTATCCTACTATAATTTTATTCCAAAAATAAAGCAGTTTGATTGTAATACGATAAAAAACAAAATAAGAGTTTTTTTCCGTATGAAGCAATAGGGGTTGACAAAACTTAATTCCACTTAAGTCTTTATTCTCAATTATATTGTGCTCAAACTATTATCTTAAGAGAACATAGGTTCTCTTTCCATATTACCATTATACAGTTGATGAATCTTAAATAAAAGTCTTTTTTAATAAATGTTTAATTTCTTTTTATTTTACGGAACTATTCATAAAAAATGAAAGGGAAGTAATTATTATAATAAACAAATAATATAAAGCCTCTTCGAAAGAATTACCGCAGAAAAAACGACTTCACAGACGTGATTTTGATCGCTGTCTTCTTCAACTAGGTCGAGGTGTATATCCGAAATTTCATCAGAGGGAAGACTTTTGTAAAAGTCATGAAAGAAAGGATCAATCATAGGAAGAAGATCCAATATATCCTTTTTCTTTTTTTTTACAGATAAACGTACTTCCTCTGGTAGCTTAGAAATTTCAGATATACTTCCTGAACTTACACCCCTTTTTTGGATGTTTAATACTTTAAATGGATGTTCTACATTTAGGGTTGTTTTGAAATGCACTTTTCCCAAATCATTTTTTGTGTATCTTAACCATTTAACATTTTTCCAATGAAAGTTTTCAGAATTTGCATCCCAGCTTCTCCACATAAATTTCGTTTTTGATTAAGAAAAGAAATCCAGGAAATCCGTGGAATCCATTTCGATTACATGAAATTGGTTTTTGACACCAACAGTTCGTACAAAATCGAACCAATCACGAGGATGAATTTTTGTGTTCGTTACTTTTTTCTTTCTCTCGATTAAGGCGTGATCCACATCACACTCCATGTGGGAATGACCTACAGTTAGAAATTTATGTTCGATAAATAGACACTGTCTTATTTGTTGTTTACGACCTCAAAAAGGTGATCTTTCCATCTCTGAAGCTGCTGTTCTTCGGTAACAAGCAGTAACCCTTCTTTATCTTTCACAGAATGGTCAGTAGTGAACGATTTGCCAATTAGTGGCTTAATAAGCTTAAAAAGAGTACCACTTTGACCACGGTAAGCCGCATCATTTGCCTCCTTCGCTAAAGCGCTGATGTAGTTACGCTTATCACGCCTCACACTTCTCTGCACGCCTTTTTGTAGTGAACGGTATTCAGCTCGGAGTTGATTTTTGACTGAATTATCAGCACCGGAGTTAATCTGTTCCTTAACTCTTTTGCGTTCTGAGATAAGAGACCAAGTAGCATCACTGATAAAAGGTCTCCTACCTCGATCCAACCGTCGCACAGTTGCTTCGCCACACGAAATGAAAGAATCCTTTGCAAAATTCCATCTATCTTCAATTGTAGGATTCTCATGAGTGCTGCACTACCTTTTTCGTGAAAAGCGGTAGAATATGCGCGTTTAATTTATGGAGTTTTTAGTTTTTGCACATTAAAACGTGACACGATTCGTGCGTTAGTAGATCGTTGAATCGCTGCCGTTCGTAAACAAAATTTCGCGATAACAAGATGATGGTCGCTCCACGCTTCGACCTGATGTCCAAGAGGCAGTTTCTCCATGTCTTTGAAACAGCAATATGGGAAATTTGTTTGGTTTTCTGTTCTGCCATCAGGAGAAATCCAAGTTGTTAGGTGGTAGGGTTTATGCTTGAACAAGGTTCCGCCAGTGACTATAGTTGTCGAGAGTTACAGAACTCCACGAACATTTCGCCATTGTTGTTCCTGTCGCCAAGCCCGTGATTGCCCATTACGTGTTCCAAGCCTTAGTTATCAGAGTACCCACTTTGGCATTGAGATCCCCCATAATAATTTTGATGTCACCCCTGGGAGCCCTATCAAAGGTGTCGCCTAATCGCTGATAAAAAACGTCCTTTGCTGATTGATCTGCAGGTTCAGTCGGTACGTAGCACTGAATAATTGTAAAGTTTCGTACTCTGGATCTGAATCTGGCTAAGATGATACGATCCGAAATAGGTTTCCAGTCGATTAGGGATCGGCGTGCATTCCTACTCAACTGGATTCCGACGCCTGGTTGCCGAGGTGTAGTATCGTCTTCATTTCCAGAGTAGAGCAATACAGGTGATAAAGTCGCCCCCGATCCGAGCCATCGTGTTTCGCTCAGTCGTAGTACAGCGATGTTGTATGCGGTAATTTTCTGTTCGACTTCTGTGAGCCTTGTTTTATTACACTCACCCCACATAGTCCGAACGTTCCAAAACCTATCTTAGTCCGTTTTAAATAGCCAAAAGTCATTGCCGTTGAATCATTCCGAGGTATCCGAGGCTCGTTTAATGTTTCGAGTGTAAAGTAAATTTCAGGTACGCGGGATACAAGCCTACATACCCTGAAAAGTTAACTTCACGTTCACGAAATTGCAATTTGATTGAACAACAACTCATTTAACAGTAACTTATCTACTCAATTTCACCATGAATGCATGCGAAACAACTCTTACATAGACATTGTAACAGGACTTGCCGTAAATCTGATAAGGAATAAACGCTAAATCCATATAAGATCTCTCAACGGGAAGAAAATCATTTGGAATAAGAACTTAACTCAAGATGAGGAATACTGAATTTGTTTTGGACTTAAGGAAAAAACGCTTATGTCGATTTAGGCTATTTCAAAATTCAGTGGTAAATTCATTCATTAGAGTTTATTTCATATTTGGAAAAGTAACTTAAGTTGATTTAAGCCAATTTTCAAAAATATATACATATATTTTAGTAAGAAATATGTTTAGTTAAGTCGCTTTTCCTTATGTCGGTGAGGGTCTACTTGAGATAGGCGGAAAAACCAATCGCTGTAGCACGCTCAAAAATAATCCGAAATAAACCAAATTTTGTGTAGATATGGAGACGAATACAGCGAATCCAGTGAACACATCAACTCGATTTTGTGTTAAGTCGACTTAAGCTGTTTTTCATAATGACCACAGATATAGTGCTTGCAACATTATACAGGGTGTCCGGAAACTGCCGCATAAACGCACCGGATTGTGATTCCTCATGTGATTTCCAGCAAAAAAGTTGTAAGGAACATACCCCCTCGGCTTAACCCTTTAGCTGCGACAGGCATTTCAAGATTTAAAAAAAAATCATTTTCTTGCACGACTTAAAGCCTAATATCTCCAAAGCTAGACCAGCTAGAATAGTGAAATAGAATGATTATTACAGCCAACAAATTTACCTATGAAATAAAACTAACCACACTCAAATCGGATAAGAGGTTTGGTTTTTACCGAGCTTCAAAGTCAAATTTGCGTGATTTGACCCAAAAACAATCTCTTTTTCCATCTCAATTTTCTCCAACTTCTTCCAAGGAGAGGTGCTTATACGATTCTTTTAAAAATTGGCGCATAGTCTTACAATCATATCTTTCTTACGTCATTTTAATCTAGCTCCATTACTTCTGACAGTTTTTATACGTTAAGTGTAGAAAACTAGGGTTAATTTTAGCTCGAATTCAATACAATTTAATTCACATATACATATATAGATCTGCAATTGGTAAAATCTATTCAAAGTATATGTCGAAATCGAGCCAAAATTAACCCTAGTTTTCTGCACTTAATGTGCTAAAACTGTTAGAAATAATAGAGCTAGAATAAAATGATGTAAGAAAGATATGACCGTAAGATTATGCGCCAATTTTTAAAAGAATCGTACAACACCTCACCTTGGCAGAAGTTGGAGAAAATTGAGATGGAAAAAAAGATTGTTTTTGGGTCAAATCACGCAAATTTGACTTTGAAGCTCTGTAAATACCAAATTTTTTATCCGATTTTAGTCTCGTTAGTTTTATTTTATAGGTAAATTTGTTGGCTGTAATAATCATTCTATTTCACTATTCTAGCTGGTCTATTAGGCTTAAGGTCGTGCAAGAAAATGATTTTTTCAAAAATCTTTAAATGCCTGTGGCAGCTAAAGGGTTAAGCTGAGGGGGTATGTCCCATACAACTTTTTTGCTGGAAATCAACTGAGGAATCATAATCCGGTGCGTTTATGCGGCAGCTTCCGGACACCCCGTATACACTCCTCTATATGCAATGTAACATTGACTCGACGTAGCCTATAAACGGCTGAGTATGAACGCACCATGCCCCACAAGGGAGGCGTCGTGCTCTGTGGCCGTGATCGTTCGGTCGCCACTCTGTGAAATAGACACTCACAGAGAAACGAGTTTCCAAACTCGGCACGACTCGTCGAAAGTTTATTATTCAGATGAAAATGATAAGAAATATTCTTATCGTAGAATAATAAACTAACAATGCGACTAGGAAGTGGTATGGCTGACAACCGTATCACACTCCAAATTCAGTTGTCTTTGTAACGTTGATGGACTACACACGGTAGTCATCAACGCACCATGCTCCACTAGGAGTTACGGTAATAAAGAGATGCCCCACAAGAAGTTACGGTACACAGAGAGAGAGTGTAAATTTTGATGCTGCTAGTATACAGTTATGCAACAGGAATGTTGCTGATTTATTAATTTGAAGCATCTAATTATTTCGAATTCATTGCCCCCATTTTCCGACGCCCGCACTACAAAGTTGCAGCATTGAGCTTGGCATGTGCATAAATTTGTTTACAATTAATTTTCCATATAAAATTCGTATGAGGAATGTCATCAAATATACAAAATCAAGTCACCATAGAAAATATTTTGGTCGTATGCAAGTCGCATATCTTATATTTCCTTATTCATTGGTCTAATATTTATACGTAAACCGAACGAAATAAGGTTAATGATAATATAATAAGAGTTTTAGCATGTCGTAGAAAATAGTACGATACTTTGATATTCTATGAATTTTACTATTTGTTGAATTACTCAAGTATCTTCAACAAGATAATTTTTATGACCGTATGAGCATATACAAATAATACATATATGTCCAAATTGGTACAAAATGTTGTTCCTATGAAAATGTATCTGAAATTTCCTAGAGCTTTCAAGCGAATCGCATGAGCCTGTGTGCGTGTCAATTTGAGAGAACGTTTTCCAGTTCAAGAGAGTCAAGAGACTCTTTTTATAGTATCTTTTAAGAATCACTCATCGCTTGCCATTGCCTGCGACTTCCGTGGTGTGTGATGGAGATGGATATCTCCGTTCTCCGTGACGCATGACAAGTGGACCGAGTGGGTCCGAGGAAGAGAGCAACTTGCCGTTGCGGACAATATGTTATGTTATGAACACAGAAATGATTATGAAATTCATTCACTGCCACGTCCCGCCCGCGTCTTGTGTGGTGTGCGATGTATGGCACCGCGGCGCGGCGCGCGCAAGATAAGTGGACCATTTAAACATATACAAATAATACATATATGTACAAATTGGTACAAAATGTTGTTCCTATGAAAATGTATCTGAAATTTCCTAGAGCTTTCAAGTGAATCGCATGAGCCTGTGTGCGTGTGAATTTGAGATAACGTTTTCCAGTTCAAGAGAGTCAAGAGACTCTTTTTATAGTATCTTTTAAGAATCACTCATCGCTTGCCATTGCCTGCGACTTCCGTGTGCGATGTATGGCACCGCGGCGCGGCGCGCGCAAGATAAGTGGACCATTTAAAATTCGTCTGTGGCACGTGCATCTATATTTTGAGGTTCAGATTATCTGAGCCGATGTCAAAATGAAAAGTCTCTATTGGAGACGATAATTAATATAAATGTAGGTGAGTTTTAGGGTCAAAGACATGGAGTTTCTGAAAAAATACCTTCTTTGTTAGTCCCTTCGGGCATTTTACTCACTCCATAACTTGTGACAGAATAAAGGAAGTTCAAATTTTGCACATATTATTTTTGGAAGAAGCTGTTCCTACATGTTGCGACCACTTTATTCAATACCTTCTCTAAATTTGCATTTATGCGATCCCGTCTAGACAGCTCTAGATTTTTCAATTTATAGTATACATAGTATTGTTTCTTGATATGCCGGCCGCAACAAGCATAGCAAAAATTAGCCAAAACGAAAGCCCGTATTTATAAACATACCTTACCTTAAAATAAATGCCAATTCCAGTAGTTTTCATTGAAATAATTTATTTTCTCGGGACAATGCATCCTTGACTTAAGGCGATTTCAAGGACACTTTGAAATTTTGCAATAGTCAACCTCACTTGAAGTCAATGTAGCTAGTTACCTACCTTGAGTTATTATATTCGCATTCACGGAGTGTGTTTTCCACTAATGAATAACTATATCTATACAATAAAAAAATTCTTGTAAGCACATCACCGATTCGACTGAATCTACGAAATACTATTTCCCGTTTTTTTTGCGTTTTTTTGAAAATAAAAGAAATTATCAGCATATGTTCAAAAAAGTTTTCTTTATTTCCTTGTGGATTTTATTGTGATTTTATAATTTACTAACGGGTAATATCCTTCTGTTCAAAAACTTCGTGTCTCAAATTTACTTGTTTCTCGGGAAGGACTTCCTTTTTTGTTGAAAAATTGATTGGATCCCTTGAACATTAATTTACTATCAAGTTCAGCGCCTATGTTGCCCAGTCCGTAATTAATTACATAGCCAATTTCTAATAATTTTACCGACGTCTGACGGTTGCAAATCGTCTGTATGGATACTATGCTTAAAGATTTCTTCAATCTGTTGATTACCGCAATAAACCCATAAGGATTTCGAAACAATGTTGAACACGTGAATGTAAACACGCGCCTAGGGCGTCGTCGCCCAAATAGTGTAGTTATTGAGAGGTCCGGGCTCGTCGTACATACTACTTACATTTGTATGTACTCGTATGTATGTATATTAAAACTTATTGCTTACTAAAAAACTTATTGCACAATTAATTACATGAAAATAAACCAATAATAATAGTAATATATTAACGAAAAAGAAATTAATTTAATCGCCGCCATGAAAATTTTATATTATTTATTTTATATTTATTTATTTATATTTAAATAATTAAAATTTGTCAAAGTCAAAATGGACAGATTAAGCAAAGTATAGTGTGAACACTAAATTCACCACAGCTTGATTTCCTTGATTAAGTTCTACAGATTACGTAATCTGGCGTAAGTGTGAAAACCTCCTTACACTTGTATTACAAGCTTAAGGTCTCCTTGAGTTTCGCCTTAAATCAAGGATGCATTGACTTCTAAATATAAATTATTTCAATGAAAAACTACTGGAAATGACATCTAATTTTTGAATTTTGGCATACTTGACTAAAGGTCGCCTTGAGTTAACGGACATACATATGTCTATTTTTTTTTATTAGTTGTAAGTTAAGAAAATATACAGGGTGCCCGGAAACTGCCGCATAAACGAACCGGATTGTGCTTCCTCTTGTGATTTCCAGCAAAAAAGTTTTAAGGAACATACCCTCTTAGCTTAACCCTTTAGCTGCCACAGGCATTTGAAGATTTTTGAAAAAATCATTTTCTTTTACGACTAAAACGTCATTATCTCAAAAGCTAGACTAGGTAGCATAGCAAAATAAGATGATTATTAGGTACAGATGATTATTACCCAAAAAATGAAACTAACCGCACTAAAATCGGATAAGAGGTTTGGTTTTTACGGAACTTCAAAGTCAAATTTTTGTGATTTGACCCAATAACAAAATATATTTACATCTCAATTTTCTCCAACTTCTGCCAAGGTGAGGTGCTTGTACGATTCTTTTAAAAATTGGCGCATAGTCTAAAGATCATTTCTTTCTTACATCATTTTATTTTAACTTTGTTATTTCTAACAGTTTTAATGCCTTGCGGTCCATCTACACTAGCAGCCAAATGGCTGCGCGTCCAAAAACTGGCATCGCGTGCAGCCATTTGGCTGCTCCTTAGCAGCCACACTGTAGCAGCCAAATGGAGACAGGAAATGACATAACCAAAATTTCATTTTGGTGATTTTTTTCTGCGCGTTTGAATTATTACATGGCCATTCAATAATTATTCAATTTCACACAAAAGATCGAACAAAAGTTGTAAAATTGTCACTTTTAAATTGACAAGCGGTTGGTTGAGTTGCCATATTGAATATCAAAACTGGACGCATAGCCAAATGGCGACTAACTTGGATGGAATTACAACAGCCATTTGGCTGTACGTGTCGCCATTTGGCGACTAATCTAGATGGACCTTTAAGTGCAGAAAACTAGGGTTAATTTTAGCTCTATTTCAATTCAATTGAAACTGCCCCTAAAGATCTGCAATTTGGTAAAATTTATTCAAATTATATCAAAATCAATCCAAAATTGAAACTCATATATTCCTTACTCTCCAATAGAGACTTTTGCGTTTTCAGACTTCTGATACAAATTTCGTTAACAAACTTTCATACTAAAGTGGGCATTCTGATTTGTTTCAAACAATTTAATCAATATGATCTTATTATAGCCGAAGAAAAAAAAATATGGACGTCGAACGACAAAAATCTTACATTGATGGATTTTTGGGGATGGCCTCCTGATTATGGGGAGTCCCAACAGATTATAGGTTTGCAGCCTTGAAAAGGAGGGAGGCGTACTTGCGTTTTCAGAGGTTGGAGGTTTTTAAAAGAGTCTAAAATGAAAATATTCTAATTTATTTTTTAGTCTAGCGACAAATTTTTCACTAAAATCCTAATGTATCATATACATTATACAATTATACATACATACATATAATGTATGTATTTACAATCGCAAGGGTAATTTTATGTGTTTTTTTTCGTTCTCAGACCATTTTTCTGTATATGTATTTTGTCGGTTTTGAAATGTTTGCTAAAAAGTAAAAAAATACTCCCCTATCCCCTTTTTCCAAGGTTGGAGCCCTCCAATCGTTGGGGAGTTTTTTTTTCATAATCAGGACGCCATCAGCATCACCAACCATCCTGCAAAAATCCAGCGATATACGATTTTTGCCGATCAAATATCGTATTTTTATTTGATCAATACTCAACTCATTCTCGTTCTCATATCCCTCTAATTGAATCGAGTACAGAACCAGACAAAACAACCTGCATATAAATTTTCAGTTGATGTTCTGTATAGAAATATAACTCTTTTCAAATGTGTATGGAAGTTGTGTTACCTTCTCCTGCACTAAATCCACTCACTCTACCGCATGCTACCACCACATTGCATTAACAGCGCGGCATGCAACTTACGAAATGCACTAATGAGGTCAATGAACGCATGGCTACCTGTTCCGCAACCTCAAGAAATGCATTGTGATCAAATCATCTTTCATCTTTTTTCAATACGCAGTTTTCGCAGGCGCAGATACTTTTGCGTAAGCCACCCCGACCCATGGCATGGGACAGTGGAAGAAGATACACTCATGAAGTCGACAAATGCACGAAAACCTGCTCTGGCAGAGTATCTAAACTCTCTTCAACTTGAACTGTGTAGCAAAAGAGCAAATAGCTTTAATAGCCTGTATACGTGTATCTGTATTGTCGTATTTGTGACATTGGGTGCCGATCGGACTACATGGCCAGAAAAATGTGTACCCGATTTTGAGTGAGCTTTGGACATATATGTATTATTTGTATATGATTTAAAATTCGTCTGTGGCACGTGCATCTATATTTTGAGGTTCAGATTATCTGAGCCGATGTCAAAATGAAAAGTCTCTATTGGAGACGATAATTAATATAAATGAAGGTGAGTTTTAGGGTCAAAGACATGGAGTTTCTGAAAAAATACCTTCTTTGTTAGTCCCTTCGGGCATTTTACTCACTCCATAACTTGTGACAGAATAAAGGAAGTTCAAATTTTGCAAATATTATTTTTGGAAGAAGCTGTTCCTACATGTTGCGACCACTTTATTCAATACCTTTTCTAAATTTGCATTTATGCGATCCCGTCTAGACAGCTCTAGATTTTTCAATTTATAGTATACATAGTATTGTTTCTTGATATGCCGGCCGCAACAAGCATAGCAAGAATTAGCCAAAACGAAAGCCCGTATTTATAAACATACCTTACCTTAAAATAAATGCCATTTCCATTAGTTTTCATTGAAATAATTTATTTTCTCGAGACAATGCATCCTTGACTTAAGGCGATTTCAAGGACACTTTGAAATTTTGCAATAGTCAACCTCACTTGAAGTCAATGTAGCTAGTTACCTACCTTGAGTTATTATTATATTACACTTGTATTAAAAGCTTAAGGTCTCCTTGAGTTTCGCCTTAAATCAAGGATGCATTGACTTCTAAATATAAATTATTTCAATGAAAAACTACTGGAAATGACATCTAATTTTTGAATTTTGGCATACTTGACTAAAGGTCGCCTTGAGTTAAGGGACATACATATGTCTATAAATACGGGCCTAAAAGTATAAATTTCGGTATCAAAACCAATTTTCCGATAGCTTTTTTTTTATTAGTTGTAAGTTAAGAAAATATACAGGGTGCCCGGAAACTGCCGCATAAACGAACCGGATTGTGCTTCCTCTTGTGATTTCCAGCAAAAAAGTTGTACGGAACATACCCTCTTAGCTTAACCCTTTAGCTGCCACAGGCATTTGAAGATTTTTGAAAAAATCATTTTCTTTTACGACTAAAACATCATTATCTCAAAAGCTAGACTAGGTAGCATAGCAAAATAAGATGATTATTAGGTACGGATGATTATTACCCAAAAAATGAAACTAACCGCACTAAAATCGGATAAGAGGTTTGGTTTTTACGGAACTTCAAAGTCAAATTTTTGTGATTTGACCCAATAACAAAATATATTTACATCTCAATTTTCTCCAACTTCTGCCAAGGTGAGGTGCTTGTACGATTCTTTTAAAAATTGGCGCATAGTCTAAAGATCATTTCTTTCTTACATCATTTTATTTTAACTTTGTTATTTCTAACAGTTTTAATGCCTTGCGGTCCATCTACACTAGCAGCCAAATGGCTGCGCGTCCAAAAACTGGCATCGCGTGCAGCCATTTGGCTGCTCCTTAGCAGCCACACTGTAGCAGCCAAATGGAGACAGGAAATGACATAACCAAAATTTCATTTTGGTGATTTTTTAAAATTTAATTATCAAAATCGGACTCTGCGCGTTTGAATTATTACATGGCCATTCAATAATTATTCAATTTCACACAAAAGATCGAACAAAAGTTGTAAAATTGTCACTTTGAAATTGACAAGCGGTTGGTTGAGTTGCCATATTGAATATCAAAACTGGACGCATAGCCAAATGGCGACTAGCTTGGATGGAATTACAACAGCCATTTGGCTGTACGTGTCGCCATTTGGCGACTAATCTAGATGGACCTTTAAGTGCAGAAAACTAGGGTTAATTTTAGCTCTATTTCAATTCAATTGAAACTGCCCCTAAAGATCTGCAATTTGGTAAAATTTATTCAAATTATATCAAAAGCAATCCAAAATTGAAACTCATATATTCCTTACTCTCCAATAGAGACTTTTGCGTTTTCAGACTTCTGATACAAATTTCGTTAACAAACTTTCATACTAAAGTGGGCATTCTGATTTGTTTCAAACAATTTAATCAATATGATCTTATTATAGCCGAAGAAAAAAAAAATATGGACGTCGAACGACAAAAATCTTACATTGATGGATTTTTGGGGATGGCCTCCTGATTATGGGGAGTCCCAACAGATTATAGGTTTGCAGCCTTGAAAAGGAGGGAGGCGTACTTGCGTTTTCAGAGGTTGGAGGTTTTTAAAAGAGTCTAAAATGAAAATATTCTAATTTATTTTTTAGTCTAGCGACAAATTTTTCACTAAAATCCTAATGTATTATATACAATTGCAAGGGTAATAGTATAGTGATTTTAGCTGAAAAAATGATGAAACCCAAACATCCAAAAAAAGAGCTGACTTTTGATGCTAAATTGTTCTATGGCCTGACCGCATTACGCAGTAAAAAATTAGGCTTTTTTGCGCGTCACATTTTGGGGGGAGGGGGGGTACCTCCCATACAAAATGACCGGAAAATTGCTTACGAGCAAAACTTTAATTTTGGTTGATTTGTTCCCTTATTTCTTAATAAACTAGTGGCATTGAATTTGAATAATTTGTATGGGAGGTACCCTTTGTTTTAATCCGATCGAAGTAATATTTGGTGGAGGGTCTAATGGGGCTCAGCCTTAACGTTTACCAAAATTTTTCCCGCCTGCTGTGATTCGGCGAAAAGTTACAGGCATATATTTTTTTTAAATGTTAATAGGGAGTATAGAGGAATTCTTTATCGGGGCAGCCTGAGTCTCCGTGTGGGACAGCTATATATTGTTAGGAATAGTTATCCCAATTACCATGGCTCTAATTTAATTACTTCAGGAGCTAGAGCGCCAAATGTAACTATCAAAAAATCTAAATTACACCAAATGTTTTAAGGTCTAGTATATAATCTGCCAAGAGAAGGTATATGATATAATATATCATTAGAAAGGAAATTTTGTGTAGTTTAAATCGTCCTCAGAACATTTTGCTGTAAATATTACAGTTAACAAAATATAGGCGAAAAATCATAATTTCACCCCTTTGCCACCCCCTCCCCCCAAATGTGACGCGCAAAAAAGTCTAACTTTTTACTGCGTAATGCGGTCAGGCCATAGAACAATTTGGCATCAAAAGTCAGCTCTTTTTTTGGATGTTTGGGTCTAGAGCTAAAGTCACTATACTATAATTTTATGTGTTTTTTTTCGTTCTCAGACCATTTTTCTGTATGTCGGTTTTGAAATGTTTGCTCAAAAGTAAAAAAATACTCCCCTATCCCCTTTTTCCAAGGTTGGAGCCCTCCAATCGTTGGGGAGTTTTTTTTCCATAATCAGGACGCCATCAGCATCACCAACCATCCTGCAAAAATCCAGCGATATACGATTTTTGCCGATCAAATATCGTATTTTTATTTGATCAATACTCAACTCATTCTCGTTCTCATATCCCTCTAATTGAATCGAGTACAGAACCAGACAGAACAACCTGCATACAAATTTTCAGTTGATGTTCTGTATAGAAATATAACTCTTTTCAAATGTGTATGGAAGTTGTGTTACCTTCTCCTGCACTAAATCCACTCACTCTAGCGCATGCTACCACCACATTGCATTAACAGCGCGGCATGCAACTTACGAAATGCACTAATGAGGTCAATGAACGCATGGCTACCTGTTCCGCAACCTCAAGAAATGCATTGTGATCAAATCATCTTTCATCTTTTTTCAATACGCAGTTTTCGCAGGCGCAGATACTTTTGCGTAAGCCACCCCGACCCATGGCATGGGACAGTGGAAGAAGATACACTCATGAAGTCGACAAATGCACGAAAACCTGCTCTGGCAGAGTATCTAAACTCTCTTCAACTTGAACTGTGTAGCAAAAGAGCAAATAGCTTTAATAGCCTGTATACGTGTATCTGTATTGTCGTATTTGTGACATTGGGTGCCGATCGGACTACATGGCCAAAAAAATGTGTACCCGATTTTGAGTGAGCTTTGGACATATATGTATTATTTGTATATGGTATAAGGATCGTTTCACCATATACAAATAATACATATATGTCCAAATTGGTACAAAATGTTGTTCCTATGAAAATGTATCTGAAATTTCCTAGAGCTTTCAAGTGAATCGCATGAGCCTGTGTGCGTGTGAATTTGAGATAACGTTTTCCAGTTCAAGAGAGTCAAGAGACTCTTTTTATAGTATCTTTTAAGAATCACTCATCGCTTGCCATTGCCTGCGACTTCCGTGGTGTGTGATGGATATCTCCGTACTCCGTGACGCATGACAAGTGGACCGAGTGGGTCCGAGGAAGAGAGGAACTTGCCGTTGCGGACAATATGTTATGTTATGAACACAGAAATGATTATGAAATTCATTCACTGCCACGTCCCGCCCGCGTCTTGTGTGGTGTGCGATGTTTGGCACCGCGGCGCGGCGCGCGCAAGATAAGTGGACCATTTAAAATTCGTCTGTGGCACGTGCATCTATATTTTGAGGTTCAGATTATCTGAGCCGATGTCAAAATGAAAAGTCTCTATTGGAGACGATAATTAATATAAATGTAGGTGAGTTTTAGGGTCAAAGACATGGAGTTTCTGAAAAAATACCTTCTTTGTTAGTCCCTTCGGGCATTATACTCACTCCATAACTTGTGACAGAATAAAGGAAGTTCAAATTTTGCACATATTATTTTTGGAAGAAGCTGTTCCTACATGTTGCGACCACTTTATTCAATACCTTTTCTAAATTTGCATTTATGCGATCCCGTCTAGACAGCTCTAGATTTTTCAATTTATAGTATACATAGTATTGTTTCTTGATATGCCGGCCGCAACAAGCATAGCAAGAATTAGCCAAAACGAAAGCCCGTATTTATAAACATACCTTACCTTAAAATAAATGCCATTTCCATTAGTTTTCATTGAAATAATTTATTTTCTCGAGACAATGCATCCTTGACTTAAGGCGATTTCAAGGACACTTTGAAATTTTGCAATAGTCAACCTCACTTGAAGTCAATGTAGCTAGTTACCTACCTTGAGTTATTATTATATTACACTTGTATTAAAAGCTTAAGGTCTCCTTGAGTTTCGCCTTAAATCAAGGATGCATTGACTTCTAAATATAAATTATTTCAATGAAAAACTACTGGAAATGACATCTAATTTTTGAATTTTGGCATACTTGACTAAAGGTCGCCTTGAGTTAAGGGACATACATATGTCTATAAATACGGGCCTAAAAGTATAAATTTCGGTATCAAAACCAATTTTCCGATAGCTTTTTTTTTATTAGTTGTAAGTTAAGAAAATATACAGGGTGCCCGGAAACTGCCGCATAAACGAACCAGATTGTGCTTCCTCTTGTGATTTCCAGCAAAAAAGTTGTACGGAACATACCCTCTTAGCTTAACCCTTTAGCTGCCACATGCATTTGAAGATTTTTGAAAAAATCATTTTCTTTTACGACTAAAACGTCATTATCTCAAAAGCTAGACTAGGTAGCATAGCAAAATAAGATGATTATTAGGTACGGATGATTATTACCCAAAAAATGAAACTAACCGCACTAAAATCGGATAAGAGGTTTGGTTTTTACGGAACTTCAAAGTCAAATTTTTGTGATTTGACCCAATAACAAAATATATTTACATCTCAATTTTCTCCAACTTCTGCCGAGGTGAGGTGCTTGTACGATTCTTTTAAAAATTGGCGCATAGTCTAAAGATCATTTCTTTCTTACATCATTTTATTTTAACTTTGTTATTTCTAACAGTTTTAATGCCTTGCGGTCCATCTACACTAGCAGCCAAATGGCTGCGCGTCCAAAAACTGGCATCGCGTGCAGCCATTTGGCTGCTCCTTAGCAGCCACACTGTAGCAGCCAAATGGAGACAGGAAATGACATAACCAAAATTTCATTTTGGTGATTTTTTAAAATTTAATTATCAAAATCGGACTCTGCGCGTTTGAATTATTACATGGACATTCAATAATTATTCAATTTCACACAAAAGATCGAACAAAAGTTGTAAAATTGTCACTTTGAAATTGACAAGCGGTTGGTTGAGTTGCCATATTGAATATCAAAACTGGACGCATAGCCAAATGGCGACTAGCTTGGATGGAATTACAACAGCCATTTGGCTGTACGTGTCGCCATTTGGCGACTAATCTAGATGGACCTTTAAGTGCAGAAAACTAGGGTTAATTTTAGCTCTATTTCAATTCAATTGAAACTGCCCCTAAAGATCTGCAATTTGGTAAAATTTATTCAAATTATATCAAAATCAATCCAAAATTGAAACTCATATATTCCTTACTCTCCAATAGAGACTTTTGCGTTTTCAGACTTCTGATACAAATTTCGTTAACAAACTTTCATACTAAAGTGGGCATTCTGATTTGTTTCAAACAATTTAATCAATATGATCTTATTATAGCCGAAGAAAAAAAAATATGGACGTCGAACGACAAAAATCTTACATTGATGGATTTTTGGGGATGGCCTCCTGATTATGGGATTATAGGTTTGCAGCCTTGAAAAGGAGGGAGGCGTACTTGCGTTTTCAGAGGTTGGAGGTTTTTAAAAGAGTCTAAAATGAAAATATTCTAATTTATTTTTTAGTCTAGCGACAAATTTTTCACTAAAATCCTAATGTATTATATACAATTGCAAGGGTAATTTTATGTGTTTTTTTTCGTTCTCAGACCATTTTTCTGTATATGTATTTTGTCGGTTTTGAAATGTTTGCTAAAAAGTAAAAAAATACTCCCCTATCCCCTTTTTCCAAGGTTGGAGCCCTCCAATCGTTGGGGAGTTTTTTTTCCATAATCAGGACGCCATCAGCATCACCAACCATCCTGCAAAAATCCAGCGATATACGATTTTGCCGATCAAATATCGTATTTTTATTTGATCAATACTCAACTCATTCTCGTTCTCATATCCCTCTAATTGAATCGAGTACAGAACCAGACAGAACAACCTGCATACAAATTTTCAGTTGATGTTCTGTATAGAAATATAACTCTTTTCAAATGTGTATGGAAGTTGTGTTACCTTCTCCTGCACTAAATCCAGTCACTCTACCGCATGCTACCACCACATTGCATTGACAGCGCGGCATGCAACTTACGAAATGCACTAATGAGGTCAATGAACGCATGGCTACCTGTTCCGCAACCTCAAGAAATGCATTGTGATCAAATCATCTTTCATCTTTTTTCAATACGCAGTTTTCGCAGGCGCAGATACTTTTGCGTAAGCCACCCCGACCCATGGCATAATGGGACAGTGGAAGAAGATACACTCATGAAGTCGACAAATGCACGAAAACCTGCTCTGGCAGAGTATCTAAACTCTCTTCAACTTGAACTGTGTAGCAAAAGAGCAAATAGCTTTAATAGCCTGTATACGTGTATCTGTATTGTCGTATTTGTGACATTGGGTGCCGATCGGACTACATGGCCAAAAAAATGTGTACCCGATTTTGAGTGAGCTTTGGACAGATATGTATTATTTGTATATGGTTTCACTTTGTGATAAAACAAAGTGAAGCAACCTTCGTACGATCATATACAAATAATACATATATGTCCAAAGCTCACTCAAAATCGGGTACACATTTTTTTGGCCATGTAGTCCGATCGGCACCCAATGTCACAAATACGACCATACAGATACACGTATACAGGCTATTAAAGCTATTTGCTCTTTTGCTACACAGTTCAAGTTGAAGAGAGTTTAGATACTCTGCCAGAGCAGGTTTTCGTGCATTTGTCGACTTCATGAGTGTATCTTCTTCCACTGTCCCATGCCATGGGTCGGGGTGGCTTACGCAAAAGTATCTGCGCCTGCGAAAACTGCGTATTGAAAAAAGATGAAAGATGATTTGATCACAATGCATTTCTTGAGGTTGCGGAACAGGTAGCCATGCGTTCATTGACCTCATTAGTGCATTTCGTAAGTTGCATGCCGCGCTGTTAATGCAATGTGGTGGTAGCATGCGGTAGAGTGAGTGGATTTAGTGCAGGAGAAGGTAACACAACTTCCATACACATTTGAAAAGAGTTATATTTCTATGCAGAACATCAACTGAAAATTTGTATGCAGGTTGTTCTGTCTGGTTCTGTACTCGATTCAATTAGAGGGATATGAGAACGAGAATGAGTTGAGTATTGATCAAATAAAAATACGATATTTGATCGGCAAAAATCGTATATCGCTGGATTTTTGCAGGATGGTTGGTGATGCTGATGGCGTCCTGATTATGGAAAAAAAAAACTCCCCAACGATTGGAGGGCTCCAACCTTGGAAAAAGGGGATAGGGGAGTATTTTTTTACTTTTTAGCAAACATTTCAAAACCGACAAAATACATATACAGAAAAATGGTCTGAGAACGAAAAAAAACACATAAAATTACCCTTGCAATTGTATATAATACATTAGGATTTTAGTGAAAAATTTGTCGCTAGACTAAAAAATAAATTAGAATATTTTCATTTTAGACTCTTTTAAAAACCTCCAACCTCTGAAAACGCAAGTACGCCTCCCTCCTTTTCAAGGCTGCAAACCTATAATCTGTTGGGACTCCCCATAATCAGGAGGCCATCCCCAAAAATCCATCAATGTAAGATTTTTGTCGTTCGACGTCCATATTTTTTTTTCTTCGGCTATAATAAGATCATATTGATTAAATTGTTTGAAACAAATCAGAATGCCCACTTTAGTATGAAAGTTTGTTAACGAAATTTGTATCAGAAGTCTGAAAACGCAAAAGTCTCTATTGGAGAGTAAGGAATATATGAGTTTCAATTTTGGATTGATTTTGATATAATTTGAATAAATTTTACCAAATTGCAGATCTTTAGGGGCAGTTTCAATTGAATTGAAATAGAGCTAAAATTAACCATAGTTTTCTGTACTTAAGGCATTAAAACTGTTAGAAATACGGAAGATAGAATAAAATGATGTAAGAAAGAAATGATCTTTGGACTATGCGCCAATTTTGTGAAGAATCGTACGAACACCTCACCTTGGCAGAAGTTGCAGAAAATTGAGATGGTAAAATATTTTGTTTTTGGGTCAAATCACAAAAATTTGACTTTGAAGTTCTGTAAAAACCAAACCTCTTATCCGATTTTAGTGCGGTTAATTTTATTTTTTGGATAAATTTGTTGGCTTTAATAATCATGTTTTGCTATTCTAGCTAGTATAGCTTTTGAGATAATGACGTTTAAGTCGTCAAAGAAAAAATTTTTTTTTTAAATCTTCAAATGCCTGTGGCAGCTAAAGGGTTAAGCTAAGGGGGTATGTTCGATACAACTTTTTTACTAAAAATCAATGAGGAATCACAATCCGGTGCGTTTATGCGGCAGACACCCTGTATATTTTCCTAACTTACGACTAATGAAAAAAAACTATCGGAAAATTGGTTTTGATACCGAAATTTATACTTTTAGGCCCGTATTTATAAACATAGCTTAACTCAAGGCGACCTTTAGTCAAGTATACCGAAATTCAAAAAAATAGATGTCATTTCCAGTAGTTTATATTACAAGTCAATTAAGTCATTTAAGGCGAAACTCAAGGAGACCTTAAGCTGTTAACACAATTGTAATATAATAATAACTCAAGGTAGGTAACTAGCTATACATTGACTTCAAGTGAGGTGGACTATTGCAAGATTTCAAGGTTTCCTTGACATCGCCTTAAGTCAAGGATGCATTGACTCGGGAAATTAAATTATTTCAATGAAAAACTACTGGAAATGGCATTTATATTTGAAGGTAAGGTATGTTTAAAAATACGGGCGTTAGTTTTGGCTAATTTTTGCTATGATTGTTGCCACGGCCGGTCAATAAACAATACTATGTATACTATAAATTAAAAAATCTACAGCTGTCTAGACGGGAATGCATATGTAAATGCAAATTTAGAGAAAGTATTGAATAAATTGGTCGCAACATGCAGAAAGAGCTTCTTACAAAAATCATATGTGCAAAATTTGAACTTCCTTTATTCTGTCAGAAGTTATGGAGTGAGTAAAATGCACGAACGGAATAACAAAGAAGGTATTTTTTCAGAAACTCCATGTCTATGACCCTAAAACTCATGCCTACATTTATATTAATTATTATCGTCTCCATTAGAGACTTTTCTTTTTGACACCAAAGCCTTCATAGCCTGCTAAATATCTCCCTTTTCTGATTATATAAAAAATATTGATAATACATACATATGTATGTGCTTATTAATAATTAATGCATATTTCACTAAAATAAGGTAAATTTAAGAATAGACTTCTCCCCACGCAGTGTATAAAAAGAGGAGAAGGCAGACAATTTTTCTATATATATATCTTACCTTTTTTGAAATAATTGCAGAAAAAACGAAAAGAGTCCCCCTTTCCCCCCTTTTTTTTAAGGTTGCGGATCACTAATCGGTTGGGACTTTTATTGCCATAATCTGGGGACCATCTCCAACCATAATTAAAAAAAATTTCCATGTAGGATTTTTGCCGACCAATTATGCCATTTTTCTTAGACTTGTCGCATCGCTTGGGTTGCTTGGAATTGACTCTCAAATATCATATTTAAATATCTGCTCAGATAATCTGAACCTCAAAATATAGATACACACGCCACAGACGAATTATAAATTTCGTAGGCGCATACACAACGTGTTTTCGTTCTCTCTACCCAACTTGGTCCACTTATCTTGCGCGCGCCGCGGTGCCATACATCGCACACCACACAAGAAGCGGGCGGGACGTGGCAGTGAATGAATTTCATAATCATTTCTGTGTTCATAACATAACATATTGTCCGCAACGGCAACTTCCTCTCTTCCTCGGACCCACTCGGTCCACTTGTCATGCGTCACGGAGTACGGAGATATCTATCTCCATCACACACCACAGAAGTCGCAGGCAATGGCAAGCGATGAGTGATTCTTAAAAGATACTATAAAAAGAGTCTCTTGACTCTCTTGAACTGGAAAACGTTCTCTCAAATTGACACGCACACAGGCTCATACGATTCGCTTGAAAGCTCTAGGAAATTTCAGATACATTTTCATAGGAACAACATTTTGTACCAATTTGGACATATATGTCTTATTTGTATATGGTACGATCATATTTCGGTGCACATATGCATGTATCTGACTTGAGATTCTTGTGCATCATAAACACCACATGCAAGGGTCATTAAATATTGTTTTATGACCTTTGAATTGGTGTATTGGAAATGTGCAAGAACCTTAGGTCCTAAACAAATATTAGATAAGATATTTTGTACATGATGATTGTTAGTTTTAGGTATATAAGTTAATTTATTATTCTTTGTTTTATTTAAAAAAATACAATTATTTCTTTTCCGTCTTAAGACGTCTTACTTTATTGGTGTTCTAATGATAACTGATTACAAAAATTATGCTATTGATTATGAGAAAGATACATGAAATTAAATATGCTGACTTTCGATGAACACCTTTCCGTGAATCGGAAATGTGCCAGCCATGGTGTCAGCACAATTAGGTCGCGCATGCAGGTGTCAATTGGATAGCGTGTGATAACTCTCTCTTCCCTCTTTAAGTCAGGAGGTCCTCGTCCGATTTTAGAAAAAAGGATTATCATAGAATCGTCTTGGCGGTGCTACGAAGAATGGAATGCCTTGATTCGTCAGCTGTCCAGGTGGGTTGTCGTTGGCGGTGAGTTTCCTTTCAGGTGTCGAATTCGTGTCGAGTACTGGCTTCAGGTTGATGGTAGCGTTATTATTGCTAGTTCGGAACTTGGCCCATAAGATGATGATAAGGATGAAAAATGCGGCAGCAGCTACCCCGTAGAATGTGATTTGACCCATCGTGTTTTCAGCTTTTAGAAGTTCGATCTCGTTGGTGTTGTTGAGATGAAGCTCGTGGACCATTTTCAATGATAGGATTTCCCTGTATGAGTTTTCCATTGGCGTATGCTGTAGGATTGCTGGCATTGCTTTGATGGTTGAAATGTCATTGACTGTAAAGATAAACTCATTAATTTTGATTGTTGCATTATCGAACTTAATGACAAATGTTCCGTTTAGAACGTTAGGAGTGCCGTCAATTTCAATAGTTCCGTGGAAATTATTTAGTATAAGGACACCAGGTGTAACCTCTTCAACGGTTGGTATGTGCTGATAATTTGTCCTGTTGCAGGTTGATTTGGTGCTACTGAGGATGTTGGGGATGCAGGTCGTGTTACTTATATCTAACAATTTTGTCTGATCGCATATAGATAAATTTAAATAGTTGTTACATTCTTGGATTACGCTAAATATCTGTTTTGAATTTCGAATTATAATGTCGTGAGGTATTTCAATTACATAATTTCTTTTTTTAACCTTCCTATACCCGCGTCAAATTTTGTTACACGTATACCCGCGTCGGTCTCACAGACCGATGATTTTCAATCCTTTTTAAATTGTGTTTTTTTCCATAACAAAAGATAAATAGAGGATAATAAATAATAAAACTAAAGTGTATAATGAAACAACAATGTCATTCAATAACTTTATTTCCATTTTAATCAGTTTTTTGCGAAAAAACTTCAACATTGCAACTTTTATACTTTGGAACTATAAAATCTCAACATAAACATCTTTTCCTTTTAAAAAACAAAAATATTCTTTCGTCTCGCATAAACACAGGATATGTACTAAAATAGAATCAAAGAATGACTCAAAGAACACTAAAAAAAATTAACATACTAATTTTATACTGACACAAAAAGTCACACCTATACCCGCGTCGGTCTCACAGACAATTCCTTCCAAATGCACCAATACGCCCGTCTTGCGTAATCACAAGAGATGCACTAAAATAAAGTCAGGAACAAATCCGGCAACTAGCAAAAAACTCGATCCGCTACCTTTTCATTTAAGCTAAAAAAATTGAAAAAAGTGTTTTGTCGGTCTGACAGACCAACGCGCGGGTATAGGAAGGTCTGGGTTTACAATTATTTTTTCAGATGTTTCTGGAGAAGTTATTGGAATGTTTACAATGTATAGAAGTGAAAGATGGTTTGTTATTACTCTAACGTTTGCAAATTCAAGGGCTTCTTCTGTGGTTGCATAAGGCAAATTTTCTTTGTCTAGGAGATTAGTTACAATTTTAATATCATTCTTTGACAATACAACTGTGTTAATAATATTTCTTTTGGCAAGATTTATAGCATATTCAATATTAGTCAGTTCCTCTTTCATAAGCCTAAGTTTGTACTGCAAACTATGCAAAATTCCGTCTTATGTGTTTCCTCGTTTTTCGCGAAATTAATAATTTTGTTTGCTATCATTGTAATGTTGTTTATGCGGTCGTTAAGAGACTTGTTAATTATGACCTGCTTGTTGTTATTACTCAAGACGTTGTTAATCTTTTGCTTGATGGTGACATACTCCTCGTGATCAGGGCTACCCGCTACCCACTTCCACGCAGTCCCAATGAAGTTTAGGGACCTTTTACTAACTTTAGGCTTTAGGTTTTCCAATAGGTCTTGCGTTTGATGAACCTCGTGCAATAGATATGGGAATAAGGAATTGTTGTGCGGAATGTCGCGTTGAATGATTGTAATCAGTTCGGAAGTAGATTGTTCGTAGCGTCCAATGTCGAAGTCATGTATAATTTTAAAATTTCCTATCCTAATTTTGGCATTTCCGGAGTTGAGAGTGATAATCTGAGAATTGGTGTATTCAAGGATGTGGACCTTACAATACAAGACGTGGAAAAGAGATCTGAAAAAGAAAGTTAGCTTCTGATATTACTTTTGTGGATAATTTTTCCGGATTGAGTCAATACTGTGGTGTTTCTATTTTCCTGAACTATTTCCTGTTGATATCGCGGAGTAAGTTTTGAACCTAATCGTTTATTTTTTTTAACGTAAACTATCTGTCCGTTGTCATAGTCTTTGGTACGTTGTCGAGTTTTATTGTGATAGTCTAGGTCTTTCTGCTGTTTCTGTTTCAATCTTTCTATATTAGAAAGAAGAGCTCTCTCAAATTCCTCTGGATTTATTCTCGGAACTCTTCCAAAGTATAGTTCTACAGGTTTTTTCCCGTCGTTGAGTGGATGGTGAAGTTATATTCGTTCACCGCTCGTGCAAGAAGTTCTTCAAAAGTAGTTCTTCATAATTTCTATCAGGGTTGAATGCCAACGCTCTACCTGTCCGTTGACCTCGCTCTTATAGGGTGGTGTTGTGTAAACAGCTATATTCAGATCGTCCTCCATAGATTTTATGCTCAAAGATCTAAGTGCGCCTTCGTTGTCTATGACGACATGTTCAGGCACACAAAAGAAAAAGAGAATGTCCCTTAGCGGTTCTTTAATGTCCTCGGCAGACTTTGATGGGATTACTTTTGCTTGGGCAAATTTGGTAAATTTATCCACTGCGGTTAGTACACGATGTTTTTCAGTGGAGAAAAGATCTATATGGACAATGTGACCAGGATAGCAAGGTGAAGGTGTGGGATTCAGTTGAGGTCTATTAGGGTGTCGGTCATACTTGGTTTCCTTGCAAACCGTACATTGATTTACTATTCTTTTGATTTTTGAGGCCATCTTTGGGAAGTAAACATTTTCTAAAATTTGGAGTCTATTTTCTTCTGCATTGCGATGGGCTCTGCGATGTACTTGCAGTATCCTCTGTTCTTGTTCGATATCGCTTGGAACATCTTCTACGATTCTCTGTGTGAATCTGATTTTATAGTTTGAAAAATGATGGGGATAAACCTCCTGGATTCTACCCATGACCTCCTCTTCCGTCTGGAGACCGTTGATAGTATTCGGACTCAGATATCTTTTAAAGATGTCGATGATATCTATTTCAGTATAGGTTGGTTTAATAAAAGTATGCCTGGTGTAATTAGTAAAAGGATTTGAAATTGTATAGCTATCCTCATTCCCAGTCTTTAGGATTAATTGGTTACGAAAAGCATTGATAGGGACTTCAACAATAGGGATTAGATTGTGCGATGAGCTTTCGTCGCTATGTTCTGTAGGTGTCATGGAGTTAATGATCGATACTTGGGGTGGTCTGGATAAAGAGTCGGCTACAACGTTCGACTTTCCTGGTTTGTACTGCAGTTCGTAATTATATTCTTCAAGGATAGCTTTCCATCTTTTCAGTTTTGTGTTATTATTTTTGTTGGATAACGCGTAAGTCAGGGGCTGGTGGTCGGTAAAGATTTTGACCTTACGGGATCCATAGAGGAAGTTCCTAAGTGAGTTTAACGCCCAAATGATGGCGAGCATTTCCTTCTCATTTGTTGCGTAATTTTCTTCCGTACTGGTTAATGTTCTCGAGAGAAAGGATATTGGTCTGCTATCTTGGGATAAGACTGCCCCGATCGCGTAGTTTGAGGCATCGGTGGTTAATTCGAACTCCTTTTCAAAATGAGGATGTCTGAGAACGAAGTCTTCTGAAATTAATGATTTTTTAATCTTGTTAAATGCCTCTATGGCCATGGGGGTAGCCAGGGGGGGGGGGGGGGGCGGTCGCCCCCCCCCTGGTCGATGAAGATGGTAAAAAATCCTTATCGATGTAGTAAAAAAATCGCTGCACTATACAACATTTTCAAAAAATGCCTTTTTTACCACTCCAAATGCCGCCGGAGAAGCCATGATCCGGACAGTTTGCAGTCAGGAGGCGCATGCAAATAGATGACAGCGAGTGGCCTCTCGTAACTGACGGAGGCAACGTACCAGCACACACATTTCACTGGTGAGTGTGCTACTGTGGCTGCGTGGGTCCCATATTTCCTGTTTCATTTCATGGCTTCTGAGCTGGAGTACACAATTTCAACCGGGAAGATAGTGGAATTCAACTTATTTTCATCTGAAAGGGTGACAAATGGTATAAAGCTTTGCTTTGTTAGCCCTGTAAGGTCATGTTTTGTCGAATTGACTACGCATCATCAAATTTGTCCCATTTTTGGTGACAATTCTCATTATTTGGAGCTAAGTTTTCGTACAGCACTTACCGTGCCGATGTACTTGCCGGGTACAGACTAGACGAAGTAAGCAGGGTAAGTTGGATTTTTGGAAATTGGAGTCGTCGAAACAACGAAGGATGAATTTTGTGTAACTTTTAGAACACCAGTATTTCTTATGGCTGGTTGTCGATTCGACGATAAGTCTGTGTCCATACAACTAGCTCGTAACAAATATGTTTCTTTTTTAAATGTGGGACCTCTTTTTTTTCAAAAATTATGGAAAAAATATTTACTAGGACAAAAATAGGACAAATCAAGAAAATGGCTCAAAATTCTTCCTCATTTTAGGAAGTTCGGAATCGGCTCCAAAATCTATGTTTTTCCATTCTAAATAAACTTACGATTAAAAATCTGTCAAATTTTATAAATATTTTGAGAAAGGTGATTTGTATGAGGCGTCAAAGTGGAGCGTCGTCGAATCGACGAAGCATGACCTTTCCGTACTAAAAATAAGCATGACCTTCCATGGTTAAGGACCTTGTAAAGATCGGGTCTCATATTTCAGTGTCTTTCAAGTTCTTCTTTTTCTTCTCAGTAACTTTGTGGGCCATGGTGCGTTAACTACCAGCAATAAAATTTTGCCACTGTTAGATAATACTTTGATAAATTTAGAGGAAATCTTATAAAAACTGTTAACCATATTTCAATCAATAAAGGATTTATAAATATTCTGACGATGCTACATTGCTAAGATGAAAGTGACAGACGAAACAAACTGATTGCGCAAGTGGAATATACAGTCCGCGATGCAAAAAATGCACTGAAAATAGACAAACTACGCTCTAAAAGGCAGATATTGGAGGCCAGTTGAATGTGATCAGAATGCAGAAGAAAATCCTTCTCATCTCCATTTTAAAAATTTTACTCTAAACTTAGCAAAAAAAACTAAGAAATGTCATGCGTGGCAGTCCATTATGGGCTTGCCCCCCCCCCTGACCGAAATCCTGGCTACGCCCATGTCTATGGCTACATTATCAAGGCGGATAATTTTGTTTTTCGAACAATTTTTGGACACTCGTCCATCCTCACCTCTTAAAAGGGATATCAGGGGCTTAGCTAGTCTAGCATAGTCGCGAATAAAACGACGATAATACCCTGACATACCAAGGAAAGATCTTAAATCCTTCAAGGTTTTCGGAGGTGCCATGTCCACAATAGCCTTGACTTTGTTCGGGTTGGTCTTTATACCGTCCTTTCCTATGATGTAACCAAGAAATTCCACTTCTTCCCTAAGAAATTCACATTTGTCGAGTTGAATTTTCATGTTAGCATTTTCCAAGGTGTGGAAAATAGCCTTCATATTCCTAAAGTGATCCTCCTCATTCTCACCAAAGATTACAATATCGTCGATATAAACATAGCAACGTTTGCCGATATGCTCCCTCAAAATATCATCGAGAGCTCGTTGAAAAATAGAGTGGGGCATTTTTTAGGCTGAATGGGAGGCGCGTAAACTCGAACTTTCCCTTATTTATCGAAAATGCAGTTTTTTCAATATCAGAGGGCTTGAGAGGAATCTGGTGAAATCCACTCCTTAGGTCTACAATAGTAAAGAGCTCCTTTTTCCCAAGGTTAGCAAGTACTTCGCCAATTTCGGGAATTGGATATCTGTCAGCTATTGTAACGGAATTTAACTTCCGATAATCGATTACCATTCTGTGTTTCTTCTGTCCAGATGCGTCAGCTTTTTTTGGCACGACCCATACAGGGGAATTATAAGGAGACCGGGATGGTCGTATAATTCCGTCCTGTAATAATTTATCTACTTGTTTTTCTACCTCGTCCTTTAAAGCCATAGGATATGGATATGACTTGGAGTAGATGGGGTCGTTAGTGGTTGTTCTTATTTCACCTATGACGGAGGTTGTATAAGTGAGACGTTCATCTGGGTCAGAGAAAAGATTTGGACAACTCCGAATTATTTCCTTCAGTCTGGACACTTGATTCTTGGTTAAATGGGAGGTTCGTAAGTTAATCTGGTTTACCGATTGGGATATGTGCTATTTAAGAGGGATAGTAAAATTGGAGCAAATAGTCATCAAATTATTATTGGTGTCAATAACGGCTTTGAGTTGCTTCAGTGTATCATTACCGATAATGCCATTAAACGTTTTGAGACTAGGAAGAAGAAAAAATTTGAGTTTACCGATCGTAGGTCCAAAAGGCTGTATTAGAGAATAATATGTAATTTTCACATTTCCACCAACTGAGTTTGCTAGAAAGGGTTTTTGATTTGGAATGGGATTTCTAATATATTTGGGTTGCACATAGTTTTTATTTGATCCTGTGTCAACTAAAAATTTTAGTAGCTCTCCACTCCCTAATTTATATTCAAAATATGGGAGTGAAGAGCTCTTTAGTCTAAAAAATTAATGTCGTCGGAGTATTCGGTCTGATCAACGTTTTCGTCCATGCCGGATGCTATCATATCGTTGGAATAGTTTGCGTTGTCAATTGAATGGACGTAATCAGATAAAGATATGTCGTTTTTCCCGCCTTCGTAATTCATTATTGTTTCGTAATTGTCTATTTCATCTACCTGGGCTTCAGTTGATTCCGTATGAAAGTTTCGCTGAAATTTATTTGGACGATGTATCTGTTGGGAATGTTCGCGCTTAGAGGCCAATCTGAGATCCCGAGGTCTGTTTTGGTAATTGACATTCTTAGAGCGAATGGACTGATCTACGTCCATCGGCTCTGGTCTAGGTTGTGGCCTAGGTGGCATTTGTTGGCGATAGTTTGCCTGAGGTTGAGAATGATGAAATTGTTGTTGAGTGTATCTAAATTGAGGGTTTTGTGGTCTTTGAGGATTGCACAGAAGATCTGGGACGAAAAGTCTTGGTGCTGGTGTTGGGAAGTTAGTATTTTGAGATGGATTAATGCGTCGTGGAGGAACGGGTGGTGGTGGGTTACTATGGACTCTGCGGATCATGCTTTGGCTGTTGTTTGCATGCTGCGCTCGGTAGTCCACGTTCTGTAATTTCAAACAAAGGTAGAGAGCTTGTGGGAGATCAGCTGGTTCCCTCATACTTAATAATCTTGGGAGATCTCCTCTTAATCCACGGACAAATGTATCTAGAGCCTTATCGCGGTGAGCTTTTGTCATTACACACATTGTTTCCCGGCTCATTTCCATGGAAGACAGTTTGTTTAAGATAAGAGATAAGTGGTGATATACAAATTGGTAAAACTCTGGGATGGTGTTAGTTTCCTGCACCAAAGTAGTCATTTGGTACTCGAGGGTTCCCAAATCCCTCTTATCGGCATAGTGTAGCGTCAAGCATTTGGATATTTTTTCCCAATTAAGGGGGATGTTGTAGGATTCCAATGCTACGTCAGCTTGTCCTATAATTTTGTTACGAATGACGGAAAGGATCCCATAGTATTTTGCCGTTCCTTTCAAATGAGCGTAGATACTGAGTATTCTTTCAACACTCTTCTTCCACGATGAAAATTCTCCTGGTTGCCCAGAGAAATCACGAAGGCTTTTAACAACATCCGGAATGCGATCCATTCCGGCCAGACTTTGATCAACTTCCTGATCAATAGGCTGATCGATGAAAAATTCACATCCGACGCTGGGTTCATGAAGGTGGTAAACATGCTCCTTCCTTCAACCTCTAGCCTTTCGGAGACAATTCGAGAGATGTATTGCTCGAGTTCGTTTTCGGTCATATGGCGTGGTTGGTTCGCCTGTGGCCTGTCAGCGTTGGAAGGTCCAGCGGCTGCAGCGGCAGCACCAGCTTCTTGGGCATTTAACCTCGCGGGTCTAATAAGGTTACCTGGATTCGACATCGCGAAAAATAAGGAAACAATATGGCGAAATTTGCACTTCACTCACTACTAGTTTTAGAAAAACAATATGGCGAAATTTGCACTTTACACTTTGCAGATGAGCAAACTAAAAGACGATTGTGCTGCCCACTAGCGGACGGGCCGATAAAATATAAAAGGAAGTAAGTCCCACCATCTAGTGGTCAACACATTACAAATCAACGTTAATTTAAAAAAAAGCGTTACAAATTAAAATTACGATGAATCGATATTATTGATTAATGCATGACGTAACATTCTCCCCCGTTAAGACGCATAGTCTTAATGCTCGAGTCGATAAAACGTAGAATTGACATAGCGAATCATCAACGGCATTTACTCCATGCTGACGAATGCTATGTTCTGGAACACGAGACGATAAAGCGCGCCTCACTCGCTAACGAAGTCGATTGGAATTGGATGGTCGATATGGGTTGCCCTTTGGTTTGAGTGAGAATACGTGTGCATTGTGAGTTTGTGAGTATGTGATTTGTACTATTCAAAATTCAACTTAATAAAAAATAGATTATTATTCCAAAAGTAGTTATACATTTCAATTTGAAAATTCTAAGGTGAAATGAAATTCTAAATGGCAGTATCATTGCATGGAAGTGGTGATAATTTTGAAATGGATCTTTTCAAAATAGAGCTCTTAGTTTTAATTGATACTACACGAACTTCTCCATCATCGCCTGGATAGGTTTCAATTACACGGCCTAAGTTCCATTTACAGGGGGGCAAGTTTTCATCTTTCAGCAAAACGATATCACCAACTTTCAGGCTTGGATTTCGTGATAGCCATTTGGGACGTTGTTGTAAACGGACTAAATATTCATTGCTCCATTTATTCCAAAACATCTGGGTCAATCTCTGTGTGTACTGCCAACGGTCTAATCGATTCATGTTAATATCAAGAACGCTATCTTCTGGTGCAGCTAGTAAGGCGCTTCCTGTAAGAAAGTGTCCCGGTGTCAATGTGTCTAAGTCTTCTGGGTTGTTCGTCATAGGGCATAGCGGACGCGAATTTAGACAAGCTTCGATTCGAATCAATACAGTGTTGAGTTCTTCGTACGTTAGTATTGCATTTCCAACGATCCTTCGTAAATGATACTTGGTCGATTTTACGCCTGCTTCCCACAATCCACCAAAATTGGGAGACGCTGGTGGGTTAAAGTGCCAGGTTATACCTTCATTTGCCATTTGCTCTGTAGCGTAGGAATTACGTTTCACGATGTCACGAAGCTCCTTATCAGCACCAACAAAATTTGTCCCACAATCAGAGTATATATCTGTGCATTTGCCACGACGACTAATAAATCGTCTAAACGCTGCTAAGAAGGATGATGTGCTGAGATCGCCGACAAGTTCGATGTGGATGGCTTTGACAGCCATGCAGATGAATATACAAATATACCCCTTTTGAGTTTTTAAACCCCTTCCTTTGCTTGTCCGTAGGTTAATTGGGCCACAATAATCAATGCCAGTGTGAAGAAATGGTTTGGTAACGTTTACTCTCGGTCTTGGTAAATTACCCATGATTTGTTGTGTTGATTGGGCTCGTTGCCTATGGCATATGACACATCTGTGTATGCTTGGTCTGACTGTGTTACGTCCTCCAATGATCCAATATTTGCTTCGTAGAACATTTAATGTCAATTGAATACCACCATGTAGAGTAAGCTTGTGATATTTTTCGATGATAAGTCGAGTCAAATGATTTCCTTTCGGAAGTATGATTGGATGCTTCGTATCAAATGGTATTTCTGCATTTCGAATACGTCCACCAACACGCAATATATGGTCTTGATCAAGAAATGGGTTCAATGATAAAAGTGTGCTTTTCGAACAAACAGACTGGTTATCCTTTAAGGATCGAATTTCGTTATGAAATGTATACTGCTGTACATGTTTTATCCAAAATTTCAATGCGTCATTGAGTTCTTTCACAGTCAAATGTGAGGTTCCGGTTGATTGTCTCTTGGCTGCTGAAATAAAACGAAAGCAATATGCCGTGATTCGTAACAAACGATCTAGAGATGAATAGCGTTCCAACAAAGTTTGAGTTTCATTCAAGGCTTCTATAATAATATTGAAAACGTTTACATGTTTCTTTCGAACTTCTAAGTTGCAAGTTTCAATTGGTACTAATGATGGCCAATGCTCAATTGATTCTAATAAATAACATGGTCCAGTCCACCAAAGTTTATTATCTATTAAGTTGCTTGTAGATACACCTCGTGAAGGCAGATCCGCAGGGTTGTGCTCCGAAGGAACGTAGCGCCATGGAGTATCCTTAACAGCATCAAATATTTGGGTTGTTCTATTGGCAACAAATACAGTCCATCGATTGGGAAGTCCCTTTAACCATGACAGGACAATAGTTGAGTCGGTCCACAAATAGGTTAAAACGTTGCTTATCTTCAAAATGGATTTCGCCTTGCACATAAGTTTTGCCAATAATACCGCTCCACAAAGTTCTAAACGAGGAATTGAGATAGGTTTAACGGGAGCTACTTTAGTTTTTGCAATCACGAGTCCGCTGAAGTTTCGTTGACGTGATACTAAATAAATCGCCGCTGCGTAAGCATGTTGTGAAGCATCACTGAAACCATGTAACTCGATATCATTGTCATCCGTGCCAGTGTGAATCCATCGAGGAATTCGTAAATCAGAAACGTGGATCAAATCAAGTTTAAATGTTTCCCATTTACTCATAAATGATTCGGATAATGGTTGATCCCAGTGAACTTGTTGTAACCAAAGACTTTGCATCATCAACTTCGCTGTTACTACAATAGGTGAGAGCCAACCAAGTGGATCATACAATCTTGCGACAACAGATAATATTTTGCGCTTGGTAAGGGGACTATGATCGAAGTCAATGTTAATCCTGTAGCTGAATTCATCCTTGAGTGGATGCCAATTGATTCCTAAAGCTTTAAAGCCATTGTCGAATTCTAAATTCAAGGAAGTTTTTGTCTCACAATCATCGAGTGGAATGCCTTCAAGAATTCTTGTATCGTTAGCGATCCATTTTCGTAATTTAAAACCTCCAGTAGCCAGTAGATTCGAAATATCCTTTCGCTTCTCAATAGTTGCTTGCAGAGTATCAGCGCCAGATAAAATGTCATCCACATAAGTTTCTTCATTGATAATATCTACTGCACTGGGAAACTGTGACTTTTCATCTTCGACAAGTTTTTTCAAAGTTCGGATGGCCAAATAAGGTGCACATTTTGTCCCAAAAGTGACGGTTAACAATTTATAATCCTCCAGTTGATCGTCGGGCGTCATTCTGAAAATAATTCGTTGATACTCAGCATCTTCAGGATGGATGTATATTTGTCGATACATCTTTTCTATATCTCCAATAAAAACAAACTTATATTTACGCCACCGTAATAAGACATCCACAATATTATTCTGCAGCGCGGGTCCATTCATTAAAGTTTCATTGAGCGTAACTCCAGTGCTAGTTTCTTGAGCTGCGTTGAAGACTGCACGGAGATGCGTTGTGCTACTTTCTTTAACTACAGCATGATGTGTTAAATAATGTGCAACACATTCTTTACGGCCGTTCTGATAGCTATGTTCCCTTAATGCATCAACTCGATCCATATGATGTAATTTAGCGTATTCTTGTAGACAATTAAGATATTCGTTTTGTAAATCAGAGCTTTTCTCGAATCGCTTCTCCATTCGCAACCAATTCGTGATGGCAGTATTTCTCGAAAATCCCAATGAGTTTCGTGCATCGTCATTTTTAAAAGGTAGCCGCACTTGATAGCGTCCATCCTCCTTTCTGGTGACAGTGTTCGTATAGAATTCCTCGCAAGCTGCTTCTTCTTTTGATAACGGAGTGTTTGTGTCGACTTCTTCTATTTCCCAGAATTTCCGCATCAAACTATTAATATCTTCAGAAGGTTCAATTTCGACCTTGAAACTCTTGAATTCGTGTGAAGGGCTTCCATTTATTTCACCAGAGACAATCCAACCTAGTTTTGTATTTTGCAGAAGAGGACCAACATTCAATTTATGTACTTCACCCAGAATTATTTGTGCATATACGGCTGCTCCAAGCAGTATATCAATTCGACCTGGGCGATCAAACCAAGGATCAGCCAAATTAAATTCACGTACATGATCGCAAATTATTGAATCGACTGGTTGTGCAGGTATAAGACTAGTTATTTTACTCAAAACCATAGCATTAAGTGGTATATTGTGACCAGTTCGAGTAACTAAAGTAAAATCGACTTGACCATTTGCAGAAGTTTGCTTACAGTCTCCGACCCCAACGATGCTAGCATTGATTGTCCTTTTTCGCAAGCCTAGTTGTTGTACAATATTCTCAGTAATAAAGGACGATTGCGAGCCTTGATCCAAAAGTGCTCGTGCAACCACTTTTCCTTTCGATGATTGCAATGTGACTAAAGCGGTAGCAAGTAAAACTTCCTTCTTGGTTCTAGTGGTGAACGAGGTAATATTAGGAGCCAATGTATTCGATTGTGACGGTTGACATTCATTAAGTGGCTTATTGTCAGAAGGTGTGATTTGAGTAATTTCCTGGCGATGGAGTAGTGTGTGGTGCTGTTTGCCACATTTATTACATTTATGCTTGCTTGGACACTTGGAAACTAAGTGACCTTTCGATAAGCAATTTAAACATAACCCATGTCTTTTCACAAAATCAAATTTTGCTTAGTGGTTATCATTTTGAAATTGAGGACACAAGCGAAGAAAGTGATGTTCACGACATTTTGGACATATTGGGTTGTCCGCGGAGAACGAATAATGATTACGTGATACAAATGATGAACCACTTCTTTTAAACTTATTTGTATCAACACCAGAAGCTTCTAAGGCTCTAAATCGATCATGAAGAAAGCCTTTAATATCATCAAAAGTGGGTAACTGCGCTGCCGAAGCTTGTTGCTGTTCCCACAGTTGTCTCGTTTGTTGAGGCAACCTTTGTGTTGTCAAATATACAACGACTGCGTCCCACAAATTTTCGATTTGTAACAAATTAATCGATTCGACACTTTCCACAGTTCTATCCAATAGATTTTTTAAACTAGAAGCCGTTTCCGAAGCGATATTAAGACCAAAAAGATGTTTGAATTGTACATTCAACAGTTGAGAATCATTATCATAGCGCTCATTTAGAGTGTCCCATGCCAATTTATAATTTGCCGCAGTAATAGGAATATTCTTTAAAAGATTACTTGCCTCCCCCGTGACAGTCGATTTTAAATAATGTAGTTTATCGACGTCGGACAAATTGTTTCGCTCATGGATCAAAGAACTAAACATATCACGATAAGTTATCCATGATTCGTATGTACCAGCGAAGGTAGGTAACGAAATTCGCGGTAATTTAACCTCAGTTTTCTTGAACTCACTTTCGCCCTCTACAGCCGTAAATGTGCTTGAGTTATTATCCAGAAGCAAAGCGTCTAATTCTGATTGAAACTTTAATAACAAGTTTTCGAAAATTTCCACATGGTTCTCCTTGAAATACGGGATTTCAAGTTCCGTTGCATCACCCGTTAGATAATTCACCGTTTTATCGTGTCCTTTTGCGAAATTTTCACCTAATTTATTGATCTTTTTTAATAACCGTCTAATATAATCTTTTGATTGAGGAACCGGGTCCTCCTTGAAATTTTTATATGAAATGACGAGCTGGTCACTTTTAAGTTTTTGGGTCAAAATCAACTTTTCCATTTTGCACTACTCACTCACAATGCACTAGTATAGTAATAAAAATTGACTCACCCGATTTTCCACCAAATATTAAAAATTCCAAAAATTCGATTTCCAATGCCGGGACAGCCGATGCCGAGTGTTCGATTCCAATTTCAGTCTTCCAATCGATGTAAAATCCAAATCAAATTCGAAAGCCAATAATCCAATCCAAGTTCCAATTCGAAAGTCGGGGTAGCTGATTAAATCCCAAAAATCGATTTAGCCGATCCGGCTCGACGGACCAAATGTTCAAATGATGTGGAAAAAATCCAATCAGCTTCCAAAGTATATAAAATGATAAAAAATCACGAGTGTACATAAAAATTCATACACTTTATTTTCTTGAAATGATACTCACAAATTCTCCATGATTAAGTTCAAAATCCAAAAGTTAAATGTTTGTTACTGCCAGGCCAGCATCGTCCGCTTCGGTCAAAAGGTGAAACTCAAAAGGGCCGAAACTCCTCTTCAATTTCTGCAAGTCAGAAATTGCAGGGATGGAATCATTCAAAAAACGACGATGCTGCCCGATGGCAGAAGAGCAAACTAAAAAACTACTGTGCTGCCCAACGGCAGATGAGCAAACTAAAAGACGATTGTGCTGCCCACTAGCGGACGGGCCGATAAAATATAAAAGGAAGTAAGTCCCGCCATCTAGTGGTCAACACATTACAAATCAACGTTAATTTAAAAAAAAGCGTTACAAATTAAAATTACGATGAATCGATATTATTGATTAATGCATGACGTAACAACAGTTTTTCATGTTTTCGTATGAAAACAGCCCGAAAACATTTCAACTCCCATACACATTGAAAATACGCTAATTTGCGTGTTTTCTATGAAACCTTGATTTTTAGGGTTTTTTTTTTAAATTTTTTCAAAAAACCCTTATGAAATCGATTTTGTCCGTCCGTCCGTCCGTCCGTCTGTCCACTAAATAACTCGCGAACGGCTCAACCGATTGTCATGAAATTTGGTAGGAATGTGTAGAATGATTACAGTCTTTGGCACATATACCTTAGAAGTTGGTAGGAAGAAGATAACAGGGTGTCCCGAACGTTTGAAAAAAGTCGACTTTTTTAGTTTTTATGCGAGATTGACGTATGGGTACATATTTAAATCAAAGATCTAAACTCATATCAGTTAAAACTTTCCAGTTTCGCGTAACGGTAAAAAAGTTATTGGCGTTTAAAGTTAAACTTCCTTTTCGACCTCCGTTTTTCTAAATCGTTAGAGGGATCGATATGAAACTTCGCACAAAGATTGGTCAGTATGGCCTTATATACGTTAAATATTAAGACTGTTGACTTTTGCTAAGGAAAAGTAAATAACAGTAAATTTGTAAAATTTCAATTTGTTCGTGTGTAGCCCCTCTTAGGTTTTCAAATATGAAAATTCTGCTAAGGTATTTAGAAAATTACATATGGAATATGTCAACGAATTTTCACTCGAATAACTGTATCCAAACCGGAAATATAGCCAAGTAAGTATTTGGTAAGGGCCTTTCACAATGCAAGGGAAGGCTCTTACGCATATTTCTTCCATGCATATCTTTTAACTTGATGAAACAATGAACATGAAATTTTGTGGAAATGCATAGAATGGTTATAGTGTTTGCCACAAATATTTTTGAAGTCTGTAGGACCAAATTAACAGGGTGTCCCTGAAGCTGCAAAAGTATACTTGTTCAATACTCATAGGAGTAGGAGAGGAGGAAGCTTGCGTGGGCTCTTATGTCAGGGGACACAATGGAATCATTTCATATAAGTTTCTTTTCCTTGATTAAAAAAACAATAACAGTAGATTTACAGCTAATAATTCAGTTCATACATAAAGCCAAGTCATCCTTACGTTTGCCTGAGTTTCTTTTTGCTCAAAGGCCATCAGAAATCTTAAATCGACAAATGCCTGTAGATTTGCCTTGGAGTACTTTTATACAAACTGGGTAAATAGTAAATTTTTTAATTTTTGGATTGGTCTAATTAGCGCCTTTCATTCTGGAACGCGTTTTTTTCACCGAAATTCTATTTCGTAAATACGAAATTTCCGTACCTCTAAATATAAGTTTTAGTAAATCCTTTAAATTTATAATATTGCAAATGCGGGTGGCTGCACTTTGGCATACATAAATATTTTCTTTGAATGTGTGATAATAAGAAGGCCGAATATTATAATATAAGTAGAAAAGTTTTAATTCTTACAATTTAAATTGTATAAAGAAGTCTTACAAATTACGTACAAATTGAGTATCGGTTAGAAGATACAATCACAAATCATTCATTGCTATCTTCCACTTGAACTCTCTTCGATGGTTTTCTTCTTGATGGCCCTTTAGTACGTGCTTGACTTGGTTTTGGTTTCGGCTTGGGATTCTCCAATTCATCAAGTTCGGCATCGGTTAAACGATCTTTGTACCAATCCGCACTGAAATATTAACAAATATTAGTAACAACAAGCATATATGAAAAAATAATTTATAGCCTACCATTCCGGAACTTTTCGAGCCCATTCGCATTTTTTGTGAACATCATCAAACACTTGACCTAACTTACATCCGTTTCTTCGTGGGACTTCTCCATTAATGCATACATAGAAGAATTGGCAATCGTCAGGATCAGCATATCTGGGATGAGTTTGAGCTTCTGTCTCATTAACTTTGGGACAAGTGAATTGGAAAACATCTTCGGAAGAGCAACCCGATTTTTGAGCTTCATCAGGCCAGGTGCAAATTCCAGTTTTGGGGTTAAATACAAGGCCAGCAGGACATGTGATCATGTTGAATTTACCGTCGACACAATAGTAGAATTTATCGCAGACTCCTTTATCCTCATGCCCGAAATAACCATGTAAACGAGGACAATGAAGCGTAGGAATTGGAGTTTCTAATAGGATGTATTTATTTTTAAGTTAGCAAACTGACTATTTAATAAATATAATTTTAGAATACTTACGCAATTTTGGCCGCTTAGAACAATCTAGATTGAATGGTAAATCACATTTTTCTTGATCTGGACTGTAATCGTTGAAAACCATACCATCAGGGCAGAGTTTTTCTGTAGAAACTCCATCTCTAAACAGAGTATTATTATCAGTAAAACAGTTATAGTGCAGTTGCATGTATTTTAATCTTACACGCAAGCATGGTACTTGTCACATTGATCGGCATCCGCAAAGAATCCATCTGGCTCTGGACATCCATCCGTTGTCTCATCATCTGGCTGCTGACGTGCTTTGTTTGTAGCAGCTACAGCTAAATCTAATCATTAAAAAGTTTTCATTTAAACTGTTAGAAATATTGGAAACAAAACAAAATAGCAAAATTATGTATCGTAAAGCTATTAGCCAATTGTTAAAAAAAAAATGTTCCGATAAAATCACAAAAATCCTAATTTGGAGCTCTGTAAAAACCGACCGATTTTAGTGAGGTTAATTTTGCTTTTTAGGAAAATTTGTTGGCTGTCGTTGTGATAGTCAATGTATTTTGGTATTCTAACTGGTGTAGTTTTGGAGATATTAGGGCTTAAGTTGTGTGAGGAGTTTTTTTATAAGAAAGAGCCTGCGGAACCGAAAGGGTATGTCATGTACCCCTTTTTTCTGCTGGAAATCACATGAGGAATCATTTTTAGGTGCGTTCATACGGTAGTTTCCGCACAGCCTGTATAGAGTGAGTAAAAAATTTACTTTCATATTAACAAATTCCATATGGCCCTGGACCATAAAAACGGTAAATATGAGAGACGCTAATATTGATCTATTTTAAGCAAGTTTTCTCGGCCCTCGATGCCTGAAAAGAGAAGAAAATATTGGACATGGTATGTACTCGATATACCCTTTGATATAGGCATATCGTATGCTCAGCCATTTTATGAATTGCAGTACATACATGGTGAATCCATAGATTGCGATCCATGGATTCTCAATTCTCTCTGACTCCTCTTGTAGTGTTTCCAGTAACTATGTTCCCCAGATAGAAAAAAAAGTCTGAACGTTTTCTACTGGTTTTATTTTGGGCTTTTTGGCTCCCTAGTAAATCGGTATGCGGAAAAGAATAGGCAACAAATGCAGCCTTGCTTGCTAAATGTTGTGCAAGGCATGACATCGGACTCCCTGGTATAGGTCTTCTCGAATGTGGAAATTACTTTATCTGGATTGCCTCATCTACCGAAATCTCTATGCACAACAGTATATTCCCTATCAACCCTTACGAGCGCTCTCTCGAAATTAATAAGTATGAGGTGCAATGCGCCGTGAAAAAGTGTAGCCTCTAGCTGCAGGATTCACTTGACGATGTTGCAGTACCAGCATCATGTGATCTTGGATAGGAGCAACGTTTAAAGTTTCCAAGGACAAATCTACTTTCCCTCAAAAGGGCCTCTTTTATTGTTTTGCCACGGGACCCATAGATCCTCTGGGCGCGCCTGCTGGTCAACAACATCCAATCAACAATTGAAGTTGGGAGAAACAGGAGCCATTAGAACATGCGGAAGCTGTCTGCACGATGACTGTCGCGTTTACTGAATCATTGGCATTAGGATCTACCACCAGCATCATTCGAAATAGTTTTCAAGTCCCAAAAAGGGACTTAGAAAGGCTGATCCGCAACAATTTTCTTAGACTAGAAGATACATACCAGGGATATGCTGCAGTACTATCTTGGTTCAATCCGATGCTTCATTTTAGAAGAAAGGACTTCGTTTTTTAATGCATGGAGGAAACTTATACATTATGTATTTCATATTAAAGTTTATGGTATAACCCACACATTGAGCAACAGTTTATCTGTGATTTTAAAACTCGTTCGTAATCTTTCCAATATTATGCGAAATTCATTTATAGCCACTTCTCAATTTAATAGAAAAAAATCAACGATTTACATCGCCTCCGTAGTTTAAAAGACTTGACTGTAGATTGATGAAACTCCAGTTTACGGTACAATACTCGTAAGAGTTTGGAAATATCAATAGTAGCCTAGTTACTTTATAAATATATTATTCAATCAATTTTAAAACTAATTTTAGGGATTTTCACTATACCACGTCAACAAGCTAGAAAAAACTAAAACCTCTTAAATTTAATATTTACAATTTTTTCGCCATCATTTACATAGTACATATTAGCAAAATCACCACGACGATTACTATATAGCACTTTCACTTTTACGTGGCAAAATTTTCTGCTTTGGACATGGTCTTCGACAAAGATAAATCTTAATATTGTATCTAAATCAAGTTTTTATTAAAAAATTTATAAATGCATATTTGAACTTACTTATCACCAAACACACACTAAGAATATGTAGAATTAACCGCGACATTATAATGGCACAAGTTGGCTTCGATACTTGTGCGAAGACCGATGTCTGCAATTGAAATGACTTTGACTACTTTCGTAATTTGTTAACTGGCATTCATTCCTTCCACCTACCATTCAACAACTAGTATCATGTTATGTGACATGCAACATAATAATAGTTAAGTGGAATATAGTGGAATACAGTCAGTCATGAAAGTATCTGAACTCACGTCCGCTGGCTAACGAGCCGATGTTTCTTTGAACCAGAAGTTGATGTGGTGTGGTACCGACCCGATACCGTTTATGTACGTACAAAACAGGTTAGAATCATGAATGTAAATAATAATCTATTAACATAATGAATATACGTTTTTGCTCCATAACCATATTGTCTAGTCTAGATACTTTTGAAATAAACTTACTGATTTAATTAATGCCTCATATGTGGTTCTATTGTTTCGTTTCCCATAGTTGGTTTTGGGCCCACCGTCAGAGTGGCTAACTGCAGCACGGCAGTGAAAAGGGGGCTCAGCATTGCGCTGGTGAGGTGTACTGAAAAGGAACCGATAGATCTCTGTTTAGCTGTTTGACCACATAATCTGGGAATTCTTCTTTTAATGGTTTCGCATATTTTTTTATTTTTTTAATTGAGAAGCATACAGGGAAACATAGGTTTAAAATGACTTCTTCCAAAGTAATTTTAGACCTTTGTTTCCCAACCGGTGGTCGTTGAGAGTCTAAGAAATATCCGCGGAAGAATCTGGAGAATACTTATAAAATTGTAATATTTCTCTAAAGCCGAGTCAAAATTAACGATTTTTGAGAACAAGAGTTTTCTATTAGATAGATGAAGAACGACCATAGGTTTATGTCAAAAATTCAGCAACTGAGAACACATGATTGTCATGACAGCTTGTACGGAAAAATGCATTGGCAATACGTTCCACATGCCAAATCAAAAAATTAAATCCGATGGTCCCAACACCTTCCAATTTATCTCGCAATCAAAAAATCTGGCCGATCGATCGGAGGGTCTGTGGCGCCTAATGGAACTTTAACCTATTTTCCAATGGCTTTTGTACATTTTACCGACGTATACGAAGAATTTTTGAATTTTTTTATTTGTAAATGGAAAAACTAACGAATTTCGTTAATTTGTTAAAGTGTAAGCGTGTAAGCGTACATTTCTGTGCAGGTGGTACTGTTTTTCAAAGGTTCAGCTATTTAAATTCCTTAAAAACAAAAGATTCTCGTTATTTCCCACAATATGAAAACATTGAATCACAATTTCGGAAAAAGCCAAATTTAAATTCTTTCTTCGTGAAGCTGAAGCTGTAAAACAAGTGAACCCCTAGTGTGCTGAAATACTTTATAGCGCAAAGTTGGGTACGAGTTCTACATAAAATACATCTGTCAAATATGTGTGGAAATTGTTCTGCCCTGCACTGAGTAGTTACGAACCTACTGTGTAGCAAAGACCGCCACCTAGCTTTCTTCACAGTAATACCATATACAAATCATACATATACATATGTCCAAAGCTCACTCAAAATCGAGTCCACATTGTTTTGGCCCAGTCGGCTGATCTGCGCCTGATGTCACAAATACGACCAAACAGACACACGTATACAGGCTATTGAGCTATCTGCTCTTTTGCTACACAGTTCAAGTTGAAGAGAGTTTAGATACTCTGCCAGAGCAGGTTTTCGTGCATTTGTCGACTTCATGACTCATGAGTGTATCTTCTTCCGCTGACCCATGCCATGGGTCGAGGTGGCTTACGCAAAGTATCTGCGCATGCGATAACTGCATATCTATTGAAAAAACATGAAAGATGATGAGTATGCGGTAGAGTGAGTGGAGTTAGTGCAGGACACGGCAACACAACTTCCATACACATTTGAAAAGAGTTATATGTATTTATATACAGAACATCAACTGAAAATTTGTATGCAAGTTGTTTTGTCCTGTTCTGTACTCGATTCAATTAGAGGGATATGAGAAAGAGAATGAGTTGTAGAGTATTGATCACATAAAAATACGAAGTTTGATCGGCAAAAATCATATATCGCTGTATTGGTTGGTGATCCTGATGGCGTCCTGATTATGGAAAATAAGTCCCCAACGTATGGAGGGCCCCAACCTTGAAAAAAGGGGATAAAGTAGTATTTTTTTACTTTTTAGCAAACATTTCAAAACCGAAAAAATATGCAGAAAAATGGTCTGAGAACGAAAAAAACTACATAAAATTACCCTTGCAATTGTATATATACATAGTACATTAGGATTTTAATGAAAAATTTGGCGCTAGACTAGAAAATAAATTAGAATATTTCCATTTTAGACTCTTATAAAAACCTCCATAGCTCTGAAAACGCAAGTACCCCTTTTCAAGGCCGCAAACCTTTAATCTGTTGGGACTTTTTTTCCCATAATCAGGAGGCCATCCCCAAAAATCCTGCAAAAATCCATCGATGTAGATTTTTGTGGTTAGATGACCATATTTTTATACCCTTCGCTCGTAGAGTCAACGAAGGGTATATTAACTTTGTCATGAGGTTTGTAACGCATTGAAGGAAGCATCTCCGACCATATAATAAGTATACATATATGATCAGCATAACGTGGGGAGTCGATTGGGAGATGTCCATCTGTCTGTCCGTCTGTTGCTACGCGTTTTACTCGGCCAATTTAAAAGCTATGAAGCTGAAATTTTGCAAAAATGCTTCTTTTTGCTGCAAGCAGTTTGTATGTTTGAATCGGTAAAATCGGACCATGGGGTCATGGGGCTGCCATACAAACCCAACTCCCCAAATTAGTTTCTTCTGAGAAAAACGTTTTTGTTTCTGCATCGATTTCAACCAAATTTCACACAAACTCTTTTCTCTTGATGACACAAAACATATTTAAGAATGGATCAAATTGGATAATGGGGTCATGGGGCTGCCATACAAACCTAACCCCCCAAATTAGGTTCTTCTAAGAAAAACCTTTTTGTTTGTGCACCAACTTCAACAAAATTACACGCAAACGTGTTTCTCTTGATGACGCAAAACATATCTAAGAATTGATCAAATCTGACCATGGGGCCATGGGGTGGCCATACAAATCCAACCCCCATTTTGGTTCATCTAAGAAACATTTTTTGCACCAATTTCACAAAACCTTGAGTTAATGTGTCTTTACCAAAGCAACAAAAAAGTTAAAAACGAATCGAATCGTACTGTGGAGTCATGCTCCCGCAACCCCGATAAAATTTTCCGAGTAAATATTTTTATTTGCCCACTTATTTCAACCAAGCCCAAAACTTTTGTCAAGACGGAAGAAAAAGAATGAGGAGGGGGATTAAATACAAGTCATAGGTACGCCCGAAAAAACTTTTAGCCCAAGGAGAGCGAAGGGTATTCAAATTTCGGCCGCGCCCGAAATTAGCCTCGGCCCCCGGGGGTTGGCGAGCGTAGCGAGCAGGGGGCGAAGCCCCCTAGTTTTTTCTTCGGCTATAATAAAATCATATTGATTTAATTGTTTGAAACAAATGAGAATGCTTACTTTTGTATGAACGTTGGATAAAGAAATTTGTATCAGAAGTCTCAAAACGCAAAAGTCTCTATTAGAGAATAACGAATATGCGAATTTTAATCTGATATAATTTGAATAAATTTTACCAAATTGCAGATCTTTAGGGGCAGTTTTAATTGAATTGAATTGAAATAGAGCTAAAATTAACCCTAGTTTTCTGCACTTAAGGCATTAAAACTGTTAGAAATAACCAAGCTAGAATAAAATTATGTAAGAAAGAAATGATCGTTAAACGATGCGACAATTTTTGAAAGAATCGTACGAGCACCTCATTTTGGCAGAAGTTGGAGAAAATTGAGATGGAAGAATACTTTGTTTTTGGGATAACTTACAAAAATTTGACTTTGAAGTTCAGTAAAAACCAAATCTCTTATCCAATTTTAGTGCCGTTAGTTTTATTTTGTAGGTAAATTTTTTGGCTGTAATAATCATCTTATTTTGCTATTCTAGCTAGTCTAGTTAAGAAATTGAAGTTTTAGTCGTGCAAGAAAATGATTTTTTCAAAAATCTTCAAATGCCTGTGGCAGCTAAAGGGTTAAGCTAAGGGGGTATGTTCTGTACAACTTTTTTGCTGGAAATCACATGAGGAATCAGAATCCGGTGCGTTTATGCGGCAGTTTCCGGGCACCCTGTATATTTTCCCGTATATATTAAAAAGCTGATGACGTTTTACGACCGCGTCAATTTTTGTTTACACGGCAAACAAATCCAACGACTTGTTGAAGCTTAAGAGAATGTCGTATCGCCTGAACACAAGTTGGAGGAACAAGTTTGCGCAAAAAGCTGGAAGACAATCTACAGATCCACACTTTACAGTTATCAGTCACAGTCATTTTCCATACAAGTTGACAGATTGTCAGTTAATTGGTTGACTGACAATATGTTAACTTGTATGGCAAATGACTGAACGACCTTTAATGAGGTAATACCTTTTTAAGTTTAACCCTCGTCTGCATTGTAAACATTTGTTGATAAACTGTTGCAAAAAAGTTTCAAATATTGTCTGCGAACAGTTGCGCAACATTATGTTGTCTATGAACAATTGCGGGGCAAAAATCTGCATTGTTCGTGAATAGTTAACCCAACTAACAGGAGTGTTTTGATCCGATAAATAGGCCTTAAAACATTTTCCGGAATGCTTCTAACATCCTTATATATAATCAAGTCACGATTATCCCAAAATAAAAAGTGCTCCTATTACTATTGGTAGTGTATACGTAATTTCTAGAGTGCGAATGTACTATTTGTCAGTAACCTTCTAATCAATGAAACAAAAATGATAAATGAATTAACCAAAATGCAAAGAAAGAGGTAACTTGTCAAGTAAATCTTGTCACGAATTTTAACTCCCTCCTTTACGAGAGTATATTAGCTACATGCGCTGCCTTTACTAAAATTAAATTCTTCTTTCTTTGATCGGTTTAATCATACTTGATCTTATCCAGCAGTAAACTAGTTTCCAAATATGATATGAAACTGGTGTCATGTCAAGCTCCATGAACATATAGAGTGTAAATATAAGGTCTGTTTTTTTGGTTATCCCGTGCAGGTTTGGGTAACGAAACTCCATATAAAAAAATGCCAGCTGATCCACCTGTAATTTTTTTATATGAAGTTTCGTTACCCAAACCTCCACGGGATAACCAAAAAAACACACCTATAGACTTTCTTATTTTGTTTCTTAGTTTTGCACCAAAGTCTTGAGGAAATTGCGCTTACGTACTCTACCTTGAAGTTATAGTCACTTAAGTAACCAGTTTCCAATAACATGAATGGTATGCGTTTCGATTAATCGTAGAATGACGCCCAGCAGTTGAGAATATCAGTTTATGGCCAAATTCAAGGGCAGTTAAGTAATTTGGAAATTCAGGTAGGTACATACGAGTGCGAGTAATGTTCATCCGTGTTTTGGGGCACTTGCAGATGTCAACGTTCCTTGCTAGTGTGTTGATACGATGTTACGTTGGCGGTTTCACACATTCGCCTCTAGTAGGCTGACTTTTTTGTGAATATTTTAAACATTGGAGGAAACATGTCCGAATGAGTATATAGCGTGCCCCAAAAGTCAACGGAAAGCCGGAACTGGTTGATAGCGCACAGATATTGGTAATCAGAAGCTAGCTGAAAGGTATTTGAACATTGATGAATCAAATAGTTCGATCTCTCGATTCCAAAAACAATGACCATTTTTTTTCAAAACCGAAACAATTAATTTTTGGTCTAGGCTGCAATTGATAAAGTATTTTGAGTTTTGCGTGCGTTGTAGCTTTGTATACATTCATCATTGTTATTCACACGAGCGGTGTGAGCATGATTCCAGTAGTTTTTCATTGAAATAATTTATACGAGTATTTAGAAGTCAATGCATCCTTGATTTAAGGCAAAACTCAAGGAGACCTTAAGCTTTTAACACAATTGTAATATAATAATAACTCAAGGTAGGTAACTAGCTACTTTGACTTCAAGTGAGGTTGACTATTGCAAAATTTCAAAGTGTCCTTGAAATCGCCTTAAGTCAAGGATGCATTGTCTCGAGAAAATAAATTATTTCAATGAAAACTACTGGAAATGTCATTTATTTTAAGGTTTTGGCTAATTCTTGCTATGCTTGTTGCGGCCGGCATATCAAGAAACAATACTATGTATACTATAAATTGAAAAATCTAGAGCTGTCTAGACGGGATCGCATAAATGCAAATTTAGAGAAGGTATTGAATAAATTGGTCGCAACATGTAGGAACAGCTTCTTCCAAAAATAATATGTGCAAAATTTGAACTTCCTTTATTCTGTCACAAGTTATGGAGTGAGTAAAATGCCCGAAGGGACTAACAAATAAGGTGTTTTTTCAGAAACTCCATGTCTTTGACCCTAAAACTCACCTACATTTATATTAATTATCGTCTCCAATAGAGACTTTTCATTTTGACATCGGCTCAGATAATCTGAACCTCAAAATATAGATGCACGTGCCACAGACGAATTTTAAATTTCGTAGGCGCATGCACAGCAACGTGTTCTCGTGTCGTTTCCTTCTCTCTTCCCAACTTGGTCCACTTATCTTGCGCGCGCCGCGCCGCGGTGCCATACATCGCACACCACACAAGACGCGGGCGGGACGTGGCAGTGAATGAATTTCATAATCATTCCTGTGTTCATAACATAACATATTGTCCGCAACGGCAACTTGCTCTCTTCCTCGGACCCACTCGGTCCACTTGTCATGCGTCACGGAGTACGGAGATATCCATCACACACCACGGAAGCGATGAGTGATTCTTAAAAGATACTATAAAAAGAGTCTCTTGACTCTCTTGAACTGGAAAACGTTCTCTCAAATTCACACGCACACAGGCTCATGCGATTCACTTGAAAGCTCTAGGAAATTTCAGATACATTTTCATAGGAACAGCATTTTGTACCAATTTGGACATATATGTATTATTTGTATATGCTCAAATTGTCAATGATATAATATATCATTAGAAAGGAAATTTTGTGTAGTTTAAATCGTCCACAGAACATTTTGCTGTAAATATTACAGTTAACAAGATATTGGCGAAAAATTATAATTTCACCCCTTTTCCACCCCCTCCCCCCCAAATGTGACGCGCAAAAAAAGTCTAACTTTTTACTGCGTAATGCGGTCAGGCCACAGAACAATTGGGCATCAAAAGTCAGCTCTTTTTTTTAATGTTTACGTCTAGAGCTAAAGTCACTATACTAAATAAAACTCTTATAAAAATTTTGGAAACGTTTACTTTGGTATTCTCTTGGAACCAGGTTTTTTTTTCTCTTTAACACGTAAGATATGCAATTTTTCAAAACTTAAGAACCTAATACTTATATGTTGTTCGAAAGCTAACATTATGAGGCAACTTTTGTCAACTTTCCACATTTGTCAGTTCAAAGTACCGTTCGAATTTTACAATTTGAATTTTGAATGAAAAATCAATTTTAGAATTTGAATTGAATAAATTGAATTGAATTAAAGTTTGAATGGTACTATCTGGGCAGCTGTTAAAATTATTTAATTGGGAAAACAGTTATTTTTTGTAGAATTTTGTGCAGTTTCGGAGATTGAAGTCAAATCTCGGATTAAATATTTCGGAGTGGGGCAAATAATGATTTTGGTCGGCAAGTCGACCTTTTTGACACTATTTACAAAAAATGCTATAACTTTATAACGGTTAAAGATAGAGGGTCGTGTATAACATTAATTGTACCCAAATGAGCTGTACTATCACCCATTATCGTATGTACCATGAGTCGTGGGACACCCTGTATAGAGAGACCCCTTATTCCTTAATTTTTTGTTTTCATACAGCTCCCTACCTCAACTCATGCAGACTTATAAGATATGCGCCAGCGGAATTGATTTTTACTTCTAACTTAGTGAGTGAGACGTCTTGAAAATTTTGGTAAAATTGCTTTAGCGGTTGAAAAGATATTCATAATTACCCGAAATTTCAATTTCACATTGGATTTTGATGATTTGATGGCGAATTTCAAGATCGATTTTTGGACTCATTTTTGAAGTTTTGGCAACTGCGGTTTTCACCATCGGAAAGAGCACATTGTTTTCTGTGTAAATCACTATAAAAAGGTTTGTTTTTTGGCTATCCCGTGTAGGTTTGGGTAACAAAACTTCATATAAAAAAATTACAGGTGGATCAGCTGGCATTTTTTTATATGGAGTTTCGTTACCCAAACCTACACCGGATAACCAAAAAAACACACCTAAAGTGAAAATCGAAATTTTACACGATCGCCCCTTTTTAACTTTCCCTGTCACAATGATGAAGGTTAGGTAATGAATTTAGGAGTGGGAAGGTGCCTTGAAACAGCCAGTGTTATTTAGGAAGTACAGCAGCTCCCCTACTTTCACGATTGCCGCATCCTCCAAGCCTCCCAGAAAAGCCCTTCCGAGCGTCCTTTACCGGGTTCTGGCAAGACCCGGTCATTCACACATAAAGTGAATCAGGGTTTCTCTCTCATTTACATTATCGCAACTACGGGAATGCGCGTTGTAGTGGATGCCCAGCCTGGCAGCGTGGAGCCCCATTGGCCAGTGCCCCGTGATAACAGCAGTTAGCTTGGCGATATCTCTACGCGGTTTAGTCAGAATCTCAGACGTTCTTTTCCTTGATACATATAACGCAATTCCTCAGATTTCACCACACTGTGCAAAATTTTCAGATAATTTGTAATACCTGAATGAGTATAAATTTCGTTTATACAGATTTCCATATAAAATTCCATAAATATAAGAGAATAGAAGTGTTTTAAACCACAACACAAATAAATTAGATACGTTTTCTAAATGAATGGGCTAGTTTAAACGGCGATGATCGCAAAATGAATACTGGCAAGGTTTAAAAAAGAATTTTAAACGTCGAAGTTTATTCATTTTAATATGTTAATGTATTAATTTTAAAATGCTGCCGAATTAAATCAATTCCAAAACTAGATTAGGATCCAAGACGGAATCAAATCGTAGATACTGCGGATGTCGTTTATACCATTTCTGTATTTATTGTATATTTTAGGCGAATACATCTAGGTTTGGTCGAAACCATTTCTTTGTAGAATAGCATAATTGTGGAATTTGAAGTGGGCCATTCAGTAGTTGATATTCTGATCGCGTTGTGCAATATCCATACTTTGTTAAGTGAATGTTAAACTTTAGTAATAACTTCCGTGATTTTCATCAGCCTTAACTTCAAAAATTTTTGGTGAAAGTGGTAATCAGCTACTTCAGTTTCAGAGGTGAGTACACGACTACATAATCCTTAAACTAGAATTGCTAGTCAGGATGTCTTTAAAAATATCTTTTAAATGATGAAACAAAATAAAATATTCTTGATTGCAGATATTTATTGAAATCGATTTTTTTTCACCAATCTATAGTTTGGGACCGTGATCAAATCATAGTGGTCCAAGCAGGCTGTGACTTGAAACCCTATTTCGTAATCAGTCTCCAAGAGACATAATGGTAATCCTGTATCTTGCAATAATATTTTAATGATGGCTAAATATTTTTTCTATTTTGTTAGTTACAAACGAACGTCTTCGATCATCATCCAGGACAGTCCGATCCAAAAGCGTTCATCGTTCCCCCAAAATACTTTTAAATTAAAAAAAAAACACATGTATGTATGTTAATGTCGATAACTTATAAAAGAAAATTAAAGATTATTTTTAACCAAATTATATTTACTAAGTTTTATTACATACTTTCAGATGTTTATGGTTTATAAACTTAGTATGAACTTGAAAACGTTTTTCATTCAAAAACGTACTAAATACACATTAAAAATTATTTAGTACAAACGAACCCATTGTACTGCGGGACTCAGATAAAATTAATACCTATGAAATTATAAAAAATACGTAATACAAATTCGTTATAAATTTTATAAGCCAGAGAATACAATTTTATATGGATGCATTATAATTTCTATTATCAGAAAAATTGAATTAATATGTCAATGGTTTAAGATTTAAACAAATTCAAATAAAAGTTTATAACCACGAGATTTATTGATTGTATACAAAATATTTATGGACTTATATGTATACGAAAATTAAGTTCGATTTACTCCAAAATTTTACACAGTGCAGTTAGAATTAGCCGCCCTTATATAGTGGGTGGAGTTCTTACTCTTAACAGCTGCGATCGGAACGCAAATACGCTCCGCATGAGAGCTGTCAAAAGTGGCTCCCATTTCAACTAGTTCGTCAGCCCCCTCGATACCCTACCCTCTATATTCCTGTGTCCGGGTACCCAGAGTAGGGTGATTCTTTGTCGTGTGCCAAGGCTGGTTAATGCTTCCTCACATACTTCAACAACCTTGGTCGTCTTCATCGATTGTAAAGCAGTCTTACTATCTGGGATGATGGCGATGGCGATATTCTGGTTGTTTTGTATATCCCTGAGAGCATGACAGGCCTTCATACTTGCAAGCATTTCTGCTTGAAAAATGCTGGCATGGTCAGGAAGACGGTAATATTCAGAGATACTTAGTGATTTGCAGAAGATTCCAGCACCCACGCCACAATCCATCCACCCATCGGTGAAGAATGTGATGTCAAAATCCTTGACCACTCTCTTTCCACTCACCTCTAGTTGGGAATTTGACATCAAAGCTCTTCCCAAAGCTTAGTTTGGGCACTTTGAGATCCGTTACAGCGTTGCGTACGTCTTGTGGGAGCTGGCTTAGAATATTGCTGTGGCCGTATGGCCTAGCAATCCAGGTTGATAAAAAGATCGATGGGTAGAAAATGCCATAATTGGTTAGAATTACGGAATAAAAAACTTATTGCAAAATTGTTAGGACAGTAACTAAATATGTATATATGGATCACGGATTTTGAGTTTTGTAATTATTCAGCTGAAAATACGCTGACAATGGTCTTTAACCCATTTTGTACTGGTGGTTCGTTTTCGAACCACCATTTTCAATAATTTTTTTAAAATTAAATAATTAATATTTTTAACTTTATTTTGATGTTATCAGCACTGTTAGACTGTCGTCTATTGATTTGGGTCATTTTCAGATATATATGTTATTAGTAATATTATATTTTTGAAAAATAGGGTGACCATCTTTTTTCGACCATTTTTCAAAATTAAAAAAAGTATTTATAGAATCCATGAAATTTATTAAAATGATTACATTCAATAAGTAAAAGCATGTATTTTTCTATTGAAATTATAATTTGAAAAGAATAACAAGAAGTTTTTAGTTTATGAGCTTCTATATTTGGGTGGTTCGAAAACGAACCGCTGGTACATGGTGTATCTAAATGTTGTTATGTTACTCAACTTTAACGACCAATAACTCCGTTACTGTTACTCGAAACCGGAAAAAAGAAACTGATATGAAATTTACTCGTCGTACCCTTTGATTTGAGTACACACACGCCTATCTATGATAAAAATAAATAAAAAGGTCTCCTTTTTTCATCCCTTCGGGGACACCCTGTTATCTTCGTCTTAACAAGTTTTAAGGTATTCGTGACAAAGACTCCGATCATTCTACACGTTTCTGCCAAATTTCATGTCGATCCGTTGAGTGGTTCGCGAGTTATTCAGTGAATAGTCGATCGGACGGACAGACGGACAAACGGACAGACGGACGGACGGAAACAAATCGATTATATAAGTGTTTAAAAAAAAAACCAAAAAAAAACCCTTAAACCCCAAAATAAATATCAAATTTAATAAAACCTGTATTTTGTTATGTAAACCCTCACCACACTTTCCTTATTGCATACAACAGATACCATGTCGCTTACTTACCAGCGGTTCGTTTTCGAACCACCCCAGAACACAAAAACAACAAATCGGAAATTTTTTTTTTTTTCGGAATCGTCATCAGAGTGTGTTTATAGACAATATATATCAAGGATATCGTCATAAAAAATTTATTTCTGGTACCGGTACAAAATGGGTTAAACAAATATTCTAAATAAATTTGCAAAAATAAAGCAAATCGTACACCGTTATGAAATTTAGACAAAATGCAAAAACTTTTAAAAATACTTGCCGGAAGGTCGCTGTGCAATTTTTCTACAATACAGTTATTTGAACTTATACGCAACGATGAATTTGATCTCTCGGTTTCACAAAGAAGGTTTAGGTAATAGAGCATATTGTTGCTTTGCAGCGCCAAAAGAAAATTTTTGAAATATTAGGAGAGGGTCAGGACCAATATGTATAATTTTCATCGCTCTTGGATTGCGGTGCTCTCGAATACGATACACGACATCATTAAGTCGGGTGATAACTTCGTACGGTGCTTCCCAGTTCTGTTGGATCTTCGGACATACTCCAGGTTTGTACGCACTAGATGCTGACGTGGATGGCGAACGATGCAATTATATTCAAACACGCTGTCCGAATGGCCCAGGCTTGAACACCTTCGATGCTGACATGGATGGCAATTCAAGTCTTATTCCCGAGTTCAGCTTGTGGATGCTTCGATGTGAAGACTAGAATGCTGACGTGATGAGCTATTCAAATATATTCAAACACGCTGCCCGAATGTTCCAGGTTTGTACGCATTTGATACTGACCTATTCGAGTCTTGTTTTTGAGTTCCAATATTGGATGCTTCAATGCCAAGACTAGATTGATGAATGCTGTTGATGTTGACTCGATGACTGGCTCAACTTTTTATAGGTACTCTACGAGCCTGCTGGGTGGGGAGTCGCATGCTGTTGAACGTTGTGCTTATAGGGTGCGTGGGACGTTGTTTACGTGCATGTTCGATGCGGTAGCGGAGCTGTTGTGTTCTCGGGCCGGCAATCGACTGATTTTTAAATGAATGAATTTAAATCACAAAATTTTGTCTCTAAAACTATGTAAAAACCAAACCGGTTATCCGATTTTAGAGTGGTTACTTTTCATCTGTAGGCTGTTCTTGTAATTGCATTTTGGTAATAATTAATTAGCTTACTAGAGTTTCAGAGATATTGAGGCCTACGTTATGTGAGAAAACGATTTTTTTTAAATATATAGATGCTTTTGGTATTAAGGGTTTAAGAATTCGGGGTATGTTCTGCACACGGTTTTCGATGGGAATCACATGAGGGATAATTTTTCGGTTTGCGGTAGTTTCAGGACTCCCTGTATACATGGTGGAGAATATTTTAATGGTAGGTAGTGTGCCTCATTTGGAGAAAATTATTGTACAGCTGGACCCCTCTATTTTTAACCGTTACAATGTAATAGTATTTTTTGTCAAAATGCCCGACTTGCTGAACTAAATCAAAATTTGCCATACCAACAAACATTTCATCCGATATAGCTCGTATCTTCCGAGAAAATCTAATCTAATCTATCTAGAGAAAATTTCAAAATTGGTTTTTCATCAAAAATTCAAATAATAAAATGGTATAAAATTTTAAAATTTCTTTAAAGTTTGAACGAGTATAACTCGGAAGATACGAGCAACTTTGTGACGGGCGAGATCATCTTATTGGAAATTTTATGTTGTTTCAGAAAGTGAAGTCATATCTTGCATGAAATGTTTGGTGGTGTGGCAAATTTTGATAAATTATAAATGTGGCACTTTTCAAGAGTATACCCAACAGATTTTTCCCCGAAATTAGATCCAAAGATATTATTGAAATCATTTATCAAACCCGGCGGGATTTTATTACAGACCAGTTATATTGTTTTAAAAATGCATTGCTTAAGTACAGAGGCTTTTATTATTGTGTTCAGGGATTTGTTGAAGGGAACCGGACTGGACCAACATTTAAATCCGGAAATCTCATATTGTTGAAAGCCAGTTTCATCGATTGCACCCAATCTCCACCTAAAAAGAAAAAAAACAGTACAAATCCGTAACAGAGAAAAAAATTAATAGGGCAGAACCGATTTACCTCCTAAAGCCAATATCTCCTTAATTTTTGCAGAAAGTTTTTCTTGTGCCAAGCCAGCATGTACAATTTCACTTCTGTTCATATGGTCCATAATTTCAATTGCAATTTCAGGACAAATATTTAAGCTTGTCATAATAGCCGAATCGAAACCCAGCGCTAAGGCTCCGATGAGAATAGTATCCGCTCCAAGAAACACACTACGACCATGTTTAATACAATCGACACCTTCAGCTAAATCTCCCGATGTATATTTGATGCCAGCAAAATTTGGAATTTCAATTTCGGCTAAGTCGCAAAATACAGGCATATACACTGAAATCAAATTTGCAACACTAATATTATAAGTCTTGCTTTAATTGTATATTCCATTTTCAAAACAAATTGTTTTTTTTTTCAAAACAAATTAGCTATACATAAAATCAAAACACAGATTCTGCAAATGAAATTAACTCTATTACAAGTTGAATAATGCTGTGAAAATAGGTAATGGTTTTCTAAAAGGTAATTTGAATTGTTAAAGCCTTCATTTGCGAAATCGTTTATTTCAATAATTGGGGTATGGTTAATTCGTGTTGAAAAATAAATTTTATTAGTGAAAATTGTCTATCTAATTTAAACATACCTTGAACTCCAGTAAACATGGGAATATGGTAATACAGCAACGGAGTGTTACTGCAAAAGCGGCTTACTTGTTTGAGGTAATTTACAAGATCAGTCGCAGATCTGGGCTTGAAATACAACTCCGGCAGACATAAAATTGCGTCAACCTTAAGACTTTCTGCATGTCGAGCCAACTCGTAGACGTCACATAATGGAGCTCCACCAATTTGGAGCATAAGTGTCAATTTATGTTTTTTGCATGCTTCAGACCATGCCTCGGCGACTTGTTTTCTTTCTTTGACCGACATCACAGTACCTTCTCCGGATGTTCCATTCACTAAAAATATGTAATGTTAGCAAACCATACGAATACCGTTATGTTGAGAATGTTGCTTTTCGACGTGCTATGCCCGCAACAGGATTATAGCAATCAGTTAGGGATATAACAATTAATGAAAAGAGTGAGCGAGTCCTTCACATGGGTTGCGAACAGTCCGTCGATCCTCTGCTTGGAAGGCGAGTACGCCTACTCGCCTACACCGATCGATAATTATGATCGTAAAAATATGTACATATATATTCTCAAATGGATATGTGACGAGAATATACAATTTCTCAGTCAAGTTCGTAGCTATGAAACATCAAATTCGTAACTTTGGAACATCAAATTCGTAAGTTCGGAGCATCAAATTCGTAACTATGGAATATCAAATTCGTAACTTTGGAACATCAAATTCGTAACTATGGAATATCAAATTCGTATTTGTGGACATCAAATTCGTAATTGTGTAAGATTAAATCTATGTCTTGCTGTTGTCATGCATGGGTATTTTTAGGTTTTTAATGAAATTCAACCAGATAGGTTGTGAAAGACGTATTTAGTTTTATTCAGTTGTGAATTTAAGGGTCCGCATTGTGAAAATTGTTATTCCAAAGTTACAAATTTTAAGTTTGACAAATACGAATTTGATGTTCCATAGTTACGAGTTTGATGTTCCAAAGTTACGAATTTGATGTTCCAAACGTACGAATTTGATGTTCTAAAGTTACGAATTTGATGTTCCAAACTTACGAATTTGATGTTCCAGAGTTACGAACTTGACTGAGAAAAGGTATATGTATACATACAACAATTAGTCGTCTCTGTAGATCGAATTCAGATTAAGTGCTTCATACATAGAACCAAGATTTTGTTTATGTGACTATAGTCGTCCAATACAACGAATAGTTTCAGATACATCAGTCATACAGACACCCAATAAGGTTTCTTTATGGTAATAGCTCTTCGGAAAAATGGCCTCTTTTGTTTCATAATTTTCCATGACTACTTTGCATGGATTCGGCTGAATTTTGTTGCCGATATCGCGACTTCCCAATGAACGTCTTTCTCCCCTTAATTAGATGATAATTATGATGGGAATGTGTACAATGATTTGACACGAGTCGATTTCTTTTCATGGGTTTTGGAAGAGTTTTATCAATACATCATATTAAAATTTAATTAAAAATGTATAATCTATTTTTTACTGAAAATAGTGTGCGAGCCAGCGAAGCTGTAGAGGCCAGGTGTCAGAAATGCTATTCGATACAAAACACTCTTCAGTATACTTCACTTCCAAAATAAAAGTAGTAAGACAACCAGTGGCGGAACAACTCACTTGGGGCCCCTCCTTCAGCTTCTTGAATGCTCCTTCTGAGATAAGGAAGAACAATTTTTTTTTCGATAAAACAAAATTGTCGCTATTTGCTGGCAAAAGTGTTAATACTAGGTTTTTTTTTGTGTTTGGAAATTTAAAATCTTCTAAATGAAATTGAAATGAAGGCGGAATTCATAGTCCTCACCTATACTTAAGGGAACCCTCAAAGGAATCCTTATTAATTGTGCAATTCATAGTCGTTCGTACTTAAAAACTAAATTTGAATTTTGCTACTAAGATACTTTTTTATAATTTATTTGTCAGTTACTATAATTGGGCTTCTGAATTAAATTATTTTATTGAATGTGGCAACGCCTTTATAAGTGAAGTTTTGCGCGAATAAGCATTCCCTTATACTTATTCCTTAAGGGAATCCTTATTCCTTAAGTGACGACTATGAATTCCGCCCGTAACCTTTTTTGCTGGAAATCTAAGTTTCGTACAACTTTTCTTTCAACCACCACATCTATCACTCTCGGTGACTCCGGTTACTCGCCTAGGTCACTACGTTACACGGTGGCGCCGGCGGGTCAATTTTCCATAGCTTCAAAGAAATGTGATGTAAATTTGGCAAAATTATGTTAAAACAGAATTATACATAACTGGGCCAACAACAGGTACAACCAGGAAAGGCAAATGGGGACCAAATTGCTCGTAGGGATGTCAAAAACTGGGCCATAACCCGGTTTTCGGTTTTTCTCGGTTTTTTTGCAAAGCCGGTTAGACCGTCCGGTTTTAACCGGGCCCAAAGTACCGGTTTTTCGGTTAACCGAGTCTTTTCATTGATTTGCTTAGAATTGTAGTAAAAACACACTCGTAATGTTGGTGTTTGTATCGTATGCAAAATCAAATCAAAATGCATGCACAGGGTGCGCTAGAGAAACTTACTTATTTGAAAAAAAAACTTCTGAGCGATGAGTTGGGCGGGTAGATTGGTGGGAGGGGGTCCATCTGGAGGGGGAAGTTCCCAAGTTTGTTTCCCATTCTAGTCAGTCGCCATCATGCTCTGACGTAGAGAGCAGCGGGCCTTCGCTGTCGCTGTCGCTTCTTTTCTAACGGTCGCTCACAAGGGACATGATCGCGGATTTTTTTTAAACGAACGTTTGGGACGTGTGGTTTCAGTCACAGATGGAGCCATAGCAAACACTGCACGAGCCTGAATAAATTTGTTGCGAAAACTCCTCCTTGACCACCTAATCTCAGAGAGGTTATTTCCCATGACCGGCACGCTTTCGAGATTGCTACAAAGAGTGGAGACGAGCTTCAAAAATCGACTTATCAGTGTATTCACAAAGGGGGTCGCCATTTAACGGATGTCATTTTCATGACTGTATGAAAAAAATCTTGGAATATTGTATTCTCAAATACATAGAATGAATTAAAACAATAGCTATGAAGTACCTACTTTTGTTTTTATTGACCCTTGAAATAAGTAAGTTTTTCTGGCAACCGCCCCCTATAGTCATAAGGAGTGTGTTCGAAAATATGTTTAAGGGCTGAAATTTGAAAACAGATTTCTTAAAGGGGACAAGTAATAGAATTGCTGACTGAAAAATCAAGAAAATATGAAAAGTTGTATGAATTTGAAAGAATTTCTTTTTTAACCCGGAGTGTTCATCCGGTTAAAACCGGAGGAGGAAAAAACCGAAAATAAACCTGTTAACCGTTTTGAAAGTACCGGTTTTTGACATCCCTAAGTTTAGTGGCTAAAGTTCAAAGTCTTCAGTACATCGATGGACAATATTTTTTCGTCGGGCTGCAGTAGTGTCTCTATCATTATTATCTTAAATGAAGAAGGGACACACGACCCGAGTACCTATGATCTTATGGTAAAATTGGCCGATCAATTCGATTTGAATAAACACTATGAAAATTAAATTCTCTGAACGTACAGCCTTACAGTCTTAACTAAGGAGACATACACTAAACAATACATACTAAATAATATTTAATACAGGATAATCAAAAAAGTATATACGCTAAAATTGTTAGATAGTCTACTCTAGTTAAGATTAATAAATAAATATAGATGCGAATGTTAAATTTTGCATTAATTTTGAAACACGTTTTTAGTTGGACTAATCGAGGTTCCAGGTTACTCCAGACATGGACACCTATTGCCAACGCCATCTAGATATATCAAGGCCGCAACTCAGCTGAACAATGATGCATGGATCCTGCTTAAATTTATTGACGGATGCAAAAAAACAGAAACAAATATAAGCACGTCACCAACAAGAAGAACAAGGCAGTGAGACTAAACATTGCAAATGGCACACATTTGACAGATCATGGTAGTAGCAGATACCAATTAGTTTATTTGTGTTCGCGAATAGATAGTAACGGATATTGTAGGAAAAAAACGAGTAGGTACGTAAAACGTTTCGACGGCGGTGCTGCCATCGTACAACCGCACAGATAATTAAAAAGTAACAAGCCACTGGTTGAATGCCATATGGTCACCCTGACGTCACTACTTGGGATGATGACGACAATGTAATCTGCTAATTTGACGCCTAAAATTCTACATTGCGGCCTTAATATCTAGACGGCGGTGCTATTGCACACCTAGAGGGCCCCGCCCTTGACTCTTGCCACGGGCCCCGCGCTTGCTTAATCCGGCACTGAGATACATTGTTATGTATTAAGATATTTCCTGAACCGCGATTAGCTAAAGCTCAAGAACTAACTTTACTAATGTTAGTCCAGCATTTCTAACATAAAGCCCTTGTGGTGTCAAATATTCATACGGGATATGGAAACAAGCAGTATATGAAAATCCCGGTAACGGTAACGTTTACTGCTACTTTAAAGCTGGACCGTAGCTATTATAACACCCAAAATAACACGTTATTTCGTTAATTTCTCTTTTACTTGTTTTTGCCATCGCAAATAGATTGCGGCTGGAAAGAATGATGTACCTACATTTTGTTTTATAAACACTTCTTACGACTATAAATTTTTACTATGAAACTATTACATACATACTATATTATTATCTATCAAAATAATTAAATACAAATTTATCTTACCCAGAACACCGTGTATATTCTTTTCCTTGAGAAAGCCAGCATATTTGTGGACATTTTCGATGTTAACACTCCGATCGCTGCAATAAAAATTTATATATTTATTTGTGTATTTATTTGCAGTTTATTTACTTACTCGTCGTCATTGAATCCAGTGAAAACTGGAGCCATAAGGCCTTTAAAAGTAAACGAATTACTTGGCATTTCTTTTTGTTTTTACTTCTATTTCTTTCGTGACTAATTCGACCAGAAACTTCGGCGAGATATCAAGATGTTACTACCTAATTGTCTCTGCTGGATTGAGTAAACTGGTTCCACAGATGATCAAAATAACATTTTTGTCTTCTTCCAATCTGGGAATGTTATCACTAGATAGACTTGTATACACTGCTTGTCATCAGGTTAGCACACTCCGTCGCATGAGTAGTTTCGGGTGAATTCCAGCAAAACTAAAAGAATCAAAATTTTAAATTTATTAGTATTAACAGCCGATCAAATTCTCCGTTCAGTAAAACAAAAATATTATTTCTTGATTCTTTAATGTTGTTCCATAATTGTTTTTTTGAAAAAGGACACTCAAAATAGCAGTTTAAAGCTTAAGTCTTAATTGAACCACCCGATCAGTTTGAAGCGAATTGGATATGACACATTACCAAACAAATTCTGAAATTTGAATCATTTTGAAACTCCTTTTTGTAACTGTTGCCATTTATATTTCCTGTTAAAAACTTGTAACTCGTAGGTAACATAGTATTAAATGGTCCTTTATACCATTTCACCTCCGTCCGACATTGAATGTGATCCAAATTATAACCGTATGGGTCCTTTGAATTAAAATTCTGTTTATCCGAAAAGACAATATAGCGCCATTATTTATCCCATCACAAGTGTTATCGTATGAAATTGAAGCGTATTTCCTTTCGGGCAAAGTAAAGTTGTGTTTTTTTTTTCTCCCGCTGTTTAGTCTCTTCAAATGTAGAGCATTTTTATCACTGTTTCAACAATACATAAGATCGTCTTAATGCTAGGGCTTGCGCCAATCTTTGCGAGCGAGTCAAGAGAGCCCCATGTTTCCTTCAACAATACTCTCCCATAACATTGACAAGCACTCACTTATTATTGCGTTTATTATTTTTTCCTTAACCCGACTTATAGCACACGAATTCAGAGTTAATTTTTCGTATTTATTAATTTTTTCGATATTTCGCTTTTTAACAGACTGAACTCATTTGTAAGCTTCAAATTTGAGCTCCCATTAAAAGATAACGATTTTCTTTTATCCGTCTTAAAGCTAATATATTACTCAAACAACAACCAAAAATTAAGTTACTTACGTTCTGAAATGTGGCAATCGGCAAAAAAGAAATTGCATGTTCTAACCTGATGACAAACTTTAAATTGCTGTTTTGTGTGTTTTTCTTCAAAAAATTATTATAAAACATTATTAAAAACTGGAGGAGCATTACTTTTCCTTTCACCTTACTGTGAATTAAATGGGCAATTAAAAATACTAATTTTGGTATTACAACTTCCTTAGTTTGGCAAGAATTCAGCCGAAAGTACTCATGCGAATGGGTGGGCTAAATGATGACAAGCAGTGTACGTATAAACACAATCCATAGAAAAAAGATCAAAATAAACACATTTTTATAATATAACAAGATTTGCTTTTGACGAAGGTAGAGCGCTTGCTCTAGCTGATAAATGTTAATTATAGGCGCGATTAATCGTATAATCGGTAAAATAAGTCGGATTCTTGATACCAATGGAACGTAATGCCCGTACATTTATGGACATAATGTATGCTTGCATAATGTATTGTGTATTATTACGTGAACATTTCTAATGCGTAGGAGAGCCTGTAAAAAATTGTAATAGGGATTTTTTTTTAAATACAGATCACATGATATGCTAGTATACGAAGGGTCTAGTAAAATTTTGTATGAATTGTACGATTATGCGCAACAAGCATATGTTTTTTAACAAGAAAAAAAGGGAAAAATGTTATGGTGTATCTAAGTTTTTTGCCTTGCTTAATGTTTACCATTTAGGGAACTCTAATTTTCACAATACAAGCCTTAAGTAGTGAGCATTCTGCAAGGAAAGCATAAAGTTCATGGCAGATAATGATGGCTATGGCTTCCTCATTCATTCTAAGTGTCGGTTACTTGTACATATTTATCCATAATTTATTGGATAAAATTGTCCTTAATCTAACAAAACTCTTCCTGATTTGTGAGTAAAGTTTTTAATATTCAATAACTAAACATCTTAATACGAAACCAGAAAGTTTAGATGTTTTAAGAACCAAATTTTCAATATGGACGTTGAACTTCAGCTTAGTTTCAAAGGTTACGCCTAGGTCGTCAACTGTTGAAACACATTTAAGAGGAAGGGAATTAATTTGATAACGATAGGAAAATGGAAAAGGTTTAAGGGAATATATCATCTGAGCACATTTAGAAACATTTAGGTGCAGACCGTTCCTAAGGCACCATTCAGATAAGGTATCCAGGTCGGCTTGCAACGAGATAGCGTCATCCAGCCTTGAAACCGACGTGAATAGCTTGCAATCGTCAGCATATAATAAAGAATGGTTTTTCAGAAGTGGAGGCAGGTCATTAATAAAGAACAAAAAAAGTAATGGGCCTAATATTGACCCTTGAGGTACCCCAGAGCACGGGTAAAACGGCAAAGAAACCAAATCTTTAAAAACGACTGATGAGCTTCTATCCCTAAGGTACGAAGCTAACCAACCTAAAAGAATGGGAGGGAAACCAGAAATGCCAAGTTTTTGAAGAAGGATACCATGATCCACTGCGTCAAACGCTTTAGAAAAGTCGGTGTAAATCACATGTACATCACAATGTTTATTGAAGGACTTTCCTACATACTCGACAAACTCAACTAAATTTGTGACCGTTGATTTGCCTGCACAGAAACCATGTTGGTTCGAGACAATAAGATGGCTAAAACAATCCCAAATGAGGTTGAATATGATACGCTCAAGAATTTTGGAGCAGGAAGACAGTAATGAAATGGGGCGATAATTTGAAGCAATGCTTGAATCACCTTTTTTCGGAATGGGAACGGTATAGGATAGCTTCCAAAGGGAAGGGAAAACCCCTTGTCTAATACTCTTGTTGAAAATTATCGCAAGAGGTAAGCATAAAGACAGGCTGCACTTCTTTAGGAAGTAATTGGAGATTCCATCGGGACCAGAAGAAGAACTGTTTTTAAATGATGCAATAATTGTGCCCACATAAGCTTCTTGAATATTAGGGAAAAAAGGAAGGTTATTATGTGATTCATGAAAAGTAGTATAAGCAGAAGAGTTAGAGGTTTGACTAAAATGGCTAGCAAAGTATCGGGCAAACAATTCACATATGTCTTTTGGATTGCTTGCAGTTAACTGGTCGAATGAAAGGTTAGAAGGATGTGAAGATGACGAGCGCATATTCCGAACGTATGACCAGAACAGTTTACCTTCGCCTTTATTGACGCTGTTTTCTATGCTAATAATGTAAGCATTACGTGCTGCCATTATCATTTTTTTCGTTTTGGCTCTAATTCTACGAAATGCAATTAGGTCACAGTTTCTGTTGTAACGTCTATAACGCAAACGAATTTTGTTCTTTTTCCTTATAAGCCTGTGCAAATAAGGCGTGAACCATATAGGACCAATGCGAGGTTTAGTGGAGTAAAGCGGAACGTTTTCCTGAATGACTTCGTATAAAATTTTATAAAATGCATCCACCGCAGAGTCGCAGTTAAGATCAGCAAGGACGCTCGACCAATTAATCCGACTCAATTTAGCATTAATTACTTCATAATTGGCCTTGAAATAATTAAACCGTGGAAGTTTATTTTTGTGCCGAGAAGGAGAAATGTTGAGGAGAAGTTCATGAGAAATGGCAGGATGGTAAGAGTCACAGGGAACATAGGAGATTGTATGGTTTGAGGGCGATAAACACGACAAAGGTAAATTGCTGAGTACAAGGTCCAACGTTCTATTCATGAAGTTACGAACAACATTGAACTGCAATAAGTTACACAATTCCATAAATGACAACAGATACAGGACTTGCGAGTTAGAAGAGGCCAAAGGCAGGCTAGGCAAATCTGGCCAGAAAGCATTGGGTATATTAAAGTCACCGCAGATAATGATGTTCGAATCAGGATAGCTAATGTTAATAAGATTAGAATAGTATGCAAAAAGATCAGAGAATACAGAATTTGGAGAGGCACACGGAACGTAAACGCAAGAAAGTATGAGCGCCGACGAACCTGAAATTTGAACTTTAATGGTAACACAGTCAAAGGGCTCAGACTCTGTTGATGAGATAAAAGAACATACTATGTGCTCTTTGACGGCAATGAGTACACCACCTCCATTTGATTTCCCAAAAAGATTAGAATTTCTGTCGCAACGAAAGACAGTGAAGCCTTCCAATAGCTCCCCATTATTGATATTAGAGTTAAGCCAAGTTTCTGTAATGCAAATGAAGTCGTGGGAACAAAGTATAGCAGATGCGTTAAAGATTTGGAGCTTAGTCCTTAAGCCGCGTACATTCTGATAGTACATAGAAAATTCCTTTATTTTGAAAATTTTGTTAAACGACGCCTGGAAAAATTTGTTTTATTCTCAAATTTCTTAACTAAGATACCATGCGGCCAGAAGTTGGGTTCGCAGACCGGTGAATCGTCATGAATAGTTACTTTGAAGGAGGCAACAATGCGATTAGGTATATTGTCCTTCGTGAGTTTTCTGACGTTCAAGATGGCAGGCTCATATCCGATCTTCTTGATGATGTAGTCCTTAACCTCAGCCTCAGTGGTGTCGTACGAAAGTCTAGTAATGAAGACTTGAGTGGGCGGAACACACACTCTCAAACTACATTGAGATGATGATGCGGTTGGCGAACGACTCTTATGCTGCTGTGAAGTAAGCGAAGTAAGCGAAATTTGTGACGTACCATTTGATGAAGCACTCTGAGAACCCTTTGTGGGAACAATTGTTGGCGTCGTCTGTATGTTCAAATTAACAGACAACGGATGCTGGTAGGAAGAAACGGTAGGTTGTCGAGGCGAAAGATGATTCGAATGAAGAACAGATGGCGACAACGAGGCAGAAGATATCGACGCAGTTGGAAATGAAAGTGTAGGAGACGCTGACGGATGAAATAGATGCTGCTGATCCAAGTGAATGTTCGGCGAAACAAAAGGCGAAGTTGTTAAGGCAGAATGCGCCGAAGGCAGCACAAAAGATGATGGCTCTTGTTGAGATAGTGATGCCGGGGATTGCAGAGTTCGAGCATCGTTAGGCAAATGTTTCGACGAAGCAAGTTGAGGCTGGTGAAAAGTTGAGTCGTTTGACGGAGTTAGCAGTTGAAGTTGCGGTTGGGATTTCGAGAGGCCTTTGGCACTGAGCTCAAGTAGCTGAGGCTTGTTAGCGTGTTGAGATACTTCATTCCTCATCTGAGCCTTCTGTTGACGGAGACGTGTGGTGACACCAATATGCTCAGAGGATATGGAATCGGCTCCCGTCTTAGTAGGAATTTTGTTGGGGCCAGTATCGTCGGTGGTGTCAGGAGTAATAAAGGCCGAAACGTTATCGAAAGAATTTTGAAGACGAGTCAAAACGGCCTGGAAGTCGGTGGTTATACCCCCAAGCACTTGTTTAGTTGTAATCATTTTGGCGACGAATGTTGACATCGATTTGGCTCTACACGTTTTGCAAAACCAATGAACACCTGAGTCAGCCTTTCGTATATAGTCACCAACTGGACCAGGAAGGTCAACACACTTGCTGTGGTACGGTTTCTCGCAGAAGCCCGCGCACACAATTATTGGTGAAAAATTGACTTTGTCGAGACAAGTTTTTAGCGAACATAAAGCCATAGTTAAGGCAAAGAAAGCACGGAAATAAAATTTGATACGGGTTGGAAAAAATAAATGTTTGAAATTATATACGTTGAACACAACCCTACAAGTGTAATAAAGTCAAGGCGCAAAGTTTGTTCAGCAAGGACACAAACCGGATGTACAGTCACTGGTAGGAGCGCCGGTAGGTAGGCAAATTATTGTTTACAAAATCAAAGCTCGGCACTAATGACACCAGATATAACGGAGAACACAATGGGTGAAGAATTGCAATCTTGCACTAATCAGGATTTTAATATGATCTTAAGCGTTTATAAGGCACACAGGCACTTCACTTCAATTGTGTCACTCGCGATGGATGACGCGAAGAACTCGCGACCAGGTTTAGACGATTATGCGGCGAAAGTATGTAATAATAATGATATGTAATAAAGCGGCGGTCAGAAGATATCGTAACGAAAGCTCGACAGATGATATCCAGGTGTTCTTCGGTCTGCCTCTGGCCTTGGGTCCATCAAGTGGAACTTCCATTGATATCGCTTTCTTTGCTGGGTTCTCAGGCGGACGCCGTTGAATATGGCAATACTAATCCATTTCTCGGTCTTCGACGTACAACCCTTTTTGTACAACTTGCCCTTTAGCTTCAGTGGCATTTTCTTATCGCAGAAAACTCCAGAGTTTTCTCGCCACCCAACCTTTGTGCGATGTTTGATGTCATCATCGCATGTAGCTCCGTTGTTCACCATCGAGCCAAGGTACTTGAACTTGGTACAAGACTTAAGCTGCTCTCCTTTGACGTACATTTCTGGTATCGGTGCATCTGGGTCTGAGAATGGGCAGCATAAGAACTCAGTCTTTGTTATACTTACCCTCAGTCCATGCTCCTCCAGAATGTCACACCATTTTGTAAGTGCAGCTTGCAAGGCAACGATGTTTGGGCTACTGAGGACTATATCATCGGCAAAAAGAAGAGATATTTCTAGGCCGTCGGAGATACGTGTTAATAAGTAGCACATGATGATGTTGAAGAGCAACGGACTCAATACACTGCCCTGGTGTACTCCGACATTCACCGGAAATTCTTCTGATTCACCGGCTGTGCATCTAACCTTAGTCGTAGCTCCATCATACATGTCTCGTATCATCCTGACGTATGCCTCAGGGACATTAAGTGCTCTCAAGGCCAACCATATCAGATCACGAGGTACTCTATCGAATGCCTTTTCCAAATCGATGAACACAAAGTGCAAGTCCTTTCGTGCTGCTCTATACTTTTCCATTGCAATACGAATGCACTGAATCGCATCGACTGTAGATCGACCTTCAACAAAGCCGCATTGATTGTCATTCAACCGCACAATCTTTCTCAATCGGTTGCAGACAACTCGCTCGTAGATCTTCAGTGTATGAGGTGTTAACTTTATAGCCCTATAGTTGTTTAGTTTGCGTGAGTCTCCCTTGTTCTTATAGAAAGGAAGAAGAAAACTTTCCCTGAAAGCATCAGGCATCGGTTGCCCGCCTTTGATTTTGTTGAAGAGAACTGTGAGCCAACTAAGCCCGACCTGGAGTGGACCTTTCGAAACTCCAAGTGCCTTTTCCGCCTCACTTACTGACATTTCAGCGAAACTATTCCACATTTGTGTTGGACTGTGCTCGGGGCAGTTGGTGTTGTTTTGAAACCACTCCGTCATTTTATCAATGAATGGAGTCACTACAGGTTCAAAGTTGTCGTTTGTGAGATTGTGCCACTTGATTTTTTCGACTGGCTTGGGAGTTCTTCTATTTCTTGCTCCTCCTGCTTTCAAAATAAATTCTGACAGGAGCAAACGATGTTGGCTGACGACAGATTCACCCAAGATCACCTTGCAGTCTTTTACCCACCTTCTCATAAAATCGAAGCAGAGGTGGTAATCGATCTGCGTTTCGTGTTTCCTATCTCCGTGTCCACTACTGTAGGTGATCAGGTGTCTTTCGTTTTTCACAAACCATGTATTTAGGATGACCAAACCATGCGATCTGCACATGGTCAGAATAGCTTCACCTTCGTCATTTCTGACCGTTGAAGGGCTACCCTTTCCACCATGGCAATCCTCGTAATCATAATTTGATTCACCCACATGGCCATTTAAATCTCCTCCCAAGAACACCAATTCGGTATCTGGAATGGTCTGAATCAGGGTGTCAACGTCGTTCCAAAATGCCTCTTTTTCTTCTGGTGGCAGTCCCACTTGGGGAGCGTAGGCACTTATTACGTTCCACACCCTTCCGCAGATAACCAATTTGATGCTGATCAAGCGATCACTTCTCTTCGCGACACTTATTATGCTGCCAAGTAAAGACGACGCCAGAATAATGCCAACTCCGTTTCTTTGGTGTGTAACTCCATAGTAGTACAATTTGTACTTCATGGAATTCGTAACAAACCGGGCTCTGTCGATATGGGTATTTCGCCACTTCGTCTCTTGCACGCACATATTGTCTATCCCCCTCCGCTTCATGATATCCTCAATCTCCTCGCTCTTTGACGTCATGGAACCGACACTCCAGCTTGCAACCCTCAGCTTCTCCACAATGTAATTGTACTGCCTTATATTGCTCGCCCCCGGAAACCGTCGAGCTCTGTCGCGAACTAGGTTCGCCCCGGGATAATTCAACCGCATAGCAGAAGTAGTGCCCAGCGGGGTAGTGTTTGTATCTGCGTCAATTTCCATAAGGCCTTCCATTCTTTTACACCTTTTGGAGAAAGGTTGTGTATTTTGGCACTAGTGTGTGGAAATAAATAAATTTATGGACTTTCCTTTTACGTCCGCCGGCTATCTCCAGACACGGCAACCCATACACACACACACACTAACCTATGGGAGGTCTTGTTGATGTTAAAATGTGCCTCAGGCTTCAGATGTCATGGTTGCCTGCGACCTTCGCATACTAGCGGCCAAGCACCCTCTTGACCATGCATCCCTCGGCGCATGCTGATCCACCTTGGATTAGGTCCCTTTTTAGTCGCCTTCTACGACACGCCGGATTATAGATATATAGTTAATATGCTATGAATTTATCAAAATTATGAGATGCGAACAATTTTTGGCTAGTAGTCAAGTCAAGTTAGCGCAAAAAAAATAGTATCTCAAAATCAACTTGCCAGAAAATATATTTAGCGGAAAGGTCCCAGAAGCGCAAAAAAGACTCAAATTTATAGAAAAAAAGCTAGCTGAGAGAGCTCGCTTCGCGCACAACTTGACACTAATTGAACGTTATGAGCGATTTTAAATGCCAATCAACCAAATATAATTTATTGGGATCGACGTATCGATTCTTAAGGGATCAAGGCAACAACAACATACTAAGAACTAAGCCCCCTAACAACTAAATTTCAATTATAAATGTCGGTTTAATGTGAGGAATTGCACACATCACACGTTTTTGTTGCTATAATTACGAAGCACGCTCATTTACTCAGTTTTCGCTAAGCTTATAAAAACGCGCACGCGCCACCTATTGAAAACTGTTCATACTAACCCAGAAACCATCATACATCCAGGTTGACGGTTATCGCTGACCACCCTGTGCACTGATCGGAGAACAGGGTCCGATGATCCTTTAGGCAATTTTGTGGTGAGTCCGGCGACACCTCAATCGTGTTACTCCGCCAAAGGATTGCGGAGATATCGACGGATTTCCGAAGTAGTACGAAGTTGATTGTGAAATTGCTGTAAAAACGTAGTCACTTTGAATGCAATTTATCGGAGATATCGACAGATTTCCGACCACCCTGTGCTCTAATTGGGGAAGAGGGTCTAATGACCCTTTAGGCAATTTTGTGGCGAGTCCGGCGACACCTCAATAGTGTCGCTCCGCCAAAGGATTGCGGAGATGGCCAACATCCAGGTTGACGGTTATCTCTGACCACCCTTTGTACTGATCGGAGAAGAGGGTCCGAAAACCCTTTAGGCAATTTTGTCGCTAGTCCGGTGACACCTCAATTGTGTCACTCCGCCAAAAGATTGCGGAGATATCAACGGATTTCCGAAGTAGTACGATGTTGATTGTGAAATTGCTGTAAAAACGTAGTCACTTTGAATGCAATTTATCGGAGATATCGAGAGATTTCCGACCACCCTGTGCTCTAATTGGGGAAGAGGGTCTAATGACCCTTTAAGCAATTTTGTGGCGAGTCCGGCGACACCTTAATAGTGTCGCTCCGCTAAAGGATTGCGGAGATGGCCAACATCCAGGTTGACGGTTATTTCTGACTACCCTGTGCACTGATCGGAGAAGAGGGCCCAAAGACCCTTTAGGCAATGTTATGGCGAGTCCGGTGACACCTCAATCGTGTGACTCTGCCAAATAATTGCGGAGATATCGACGGATTTCCGAAGTAGTACGAAATATATTGTGATATTGCTGTGACAACATTCAGGATGTACGTACATATGTATAAATATAGTTCGTTTTCGAAAAAAGACACACAATATGCAATTCAAATTTAATCATCAGGTTTGTACATTTTTTTAAATTTGTATCGAGATTTTAAGCAACGAACTTGTTTCTAAATTTATAAAATTTAATAAATGGATACATTTTCAATCCCCTAGAAGACTTAACGATTATGTTCGACAACTAATTTTTGGGCCTCTAATATTATTAGTAAATGATGGATTTTATTATCAAAAACTATAATTTATTCTCAAAGACTATAATTTCTACAAAAACAACATTTCCATTGTATAGAAACGATTTTTTTACCAAAAAAAGTACTTGTTTTGTCCTAGCTCCATAGCCCCAAAATACATTTTTTCGAATTTAGCATATTATTCCTATTTCTAACCACTGTGTGAATTTTCGTAATCTCGTAATCTAGCATACTCGTAACTCCCTTCTTACTGCCAGCCACAATAGGGATAATGTTAACAAACAGTAACAATAAATTCGAAAGCGAAAGAAATATCTTTGCGAAATGCGAAGCTTAGAGTCGACATATACTGTCCAATCTATTGTGCAATCTTTTTTATCGTCAGATAAATATGATGGTTTATGTGGCGATCCAATCAAATTTTTTATTGGACGTGTGGAACATAGGTATTGCCATGCAATTTTTCCTACAATCTGTCATAATTGACAATCATGTCTTTTCAGTTGCTGATTTTTTCCAAAGAATTAGTAAATATAAAAGGAACAAGTCATAGACCAAGAAAAGGTAACCATTTTCTATCTCATTCATACATACTTTTACCTTACTCCTGAGATGACAGCGAGACTAGAATACTTATGTTAAGGATAGAACGAGAAAGGAGAACCAGAAAGTGCTTACCTTTTCGTTGCACGGTAGTATTGCCACATGCTCCTTCCTTTACTATTTACTAATTCTTTGATTTTTTCACATAACCCAGTCATCATTTTTGATGTTTATGTTGTGGCTGTAGCGCGTAGCGGTCAATCTTCAACGAAAGAGCGGTGGATATTCATCTTCCATTACCGAACGGCAAAAATCCTACATCGCAGGCTTTTTGCAGGATGGACGGGGATGATCCCCAAATTATGAGAAAAAAAAAAGAAAAAACACTACATAAAATTTCCTTTGCAATGATAATATTATATCATATACAGGGTGTCCCGCATTAGGTGGTCAATACTGTAAGGGTTGATAGCACAACTTGTTGTATAATCAAATCAAATCTTGGATAAAGTCATCAGGAGGGCTGCAAATTATGATTTTGCATGACAAGTCACGATTTTCGATGACTTTCACAAAAAGAGGGATAACAAGGTAACTGTAAAAAAATTCTGATTGTATTGGTAATTTTATTGCCTTAAACAAGTTGCGCTATTAACCCTTATAGTATTGACCACCTAATGCGGGACACCCTGTATATAAAAATGAATGTGTATTTGTGTCTGTTGCCAGTAAACATCTAAACCACTGGACCGATTTGGATGATTCTTTTTTTTTTGTTTTATCCGTCTTACGTTGAAGAAGGTTTATGAACCAAAATTTGTTTGAAAATCTCAAAGGAAGTGGTGGTAAATATCGAAATTCAATTTTGTATGAGAGTCACATGTTGTAATCAAGTTTTCGTTGACAACATTTAAATTCACTTGGGAATATGTATTTAGTTGTCATTGGATCAACTACAGTGTCGCTCCGAAAAATCGTATTCAAGGTGGCTACCTTTTTACGTACATACATAGTATATGTACATCCTGGATGTTGGTTACAGGGATTTCAGAATCAACTTCGTACTACTGCGGAAATCCGTCATTATCTCCACAATCCTTTGGCGAAATGACACGATTGAGGTGTCGCCGGACTCGCCACAAAATTGCCTAAAGGGTCAGCGGACCATCTTCTTTAGATCTGATCTTCTAAGATCAGTGCACAGGGTGGTCAGAGATAACCGTCAACCTGGATGTTGGCCATCTTCGCAATGCTTTGGCGGAGCGACACTATTGAGGTGTCGCCAGACTCGCCACAAAATTGCTTAAAGGGTAATTGGATCTTCTTTCCCAATTAGAGCACAAGGTGGTCGGAAATTCGTCGATGTTTTCGATAAATTTCATTCAAGGTGACTACATTTTTACGTACATACATCCTGGACAGTGGCGTAACGTACGGTTTTCCATGGGTTCGGTCGCACACGGGCCCCAACCCACAGGGGCCCCCTAACGTAATGAAGATGAGTGGACAATTTTGGACTGTGATTAAAAAATACTAGATTTCTTATTCATAAAAACACTGAAGCTATATTTAAAACAGATGAACAAGTTAGGGAATGCTCTTAAATAAAACATTTTGTTTTACTTCGAAGCAGTTTGATATGAGAACTTCAAGGAACATCTCAACTGCATTTTCGTTACCAGGGATGACCTTAGGGAACATTACGCTATCAGCTCTCGAAAGGGGAATTTCTTCCTCTCTTTGTCGACACTAGCGACAAATCAGCAGCAGTCGCCATATAGCGGAAAATATTTGTAACACAGAAGTTCTTCTTATTAGAACGGACAGCAGGACAAGCCTATTTTTTTTAAAGAATGGAATTTCAGAAAATGAGTTTGTAATCTGAATAAAGTGAACAGAAGAAATGACTTCACCCATTAACAGCTCTAATACTATACGTAAAATCCAATTAACAGAAAAAATTCAACGGTTTCATAACGCGATTTTAAACAGAATCCCTGACTAAATCTATAAGTAAGGTTAATTTCGCCTATATTGCACAAAACAGAAAAAAAAAAGTTTTAGTCATGCATCAAATATTCGGAATATACATTTAAACGGATTCTACTCTACTGTAAAGTTGTGTAAAAAGTTAAGACGATAGTCTGAACATGGTTCGAGATTTCATAATAAACCTAAATTTGTCAAGTGTAAATCGCATTTTTACGCAGACCCTAATAACCGCCCACAAACAAATCCTGGATTTGAACTAAAAAACCTTAGAGAAAACATAGCAACCCATGCCATGCGTTAGTCCAGAGTGGCTATGTGATCACACAACCCATATGTGTTTGACTCCAAATTTATTACATTACACTCCACGAAATAATTGAAATGTTAAAATATTGTCGATGCAATTATTAACCCTTCTGACGCCGCCTACGAGCTATTATGCCTAAGGTGTAGCTGAATCTTCTGTGAAATCAATCTTATTTTTTGAAGAGGTCTCATTTTGGTTCTATAAACAGTTTACATACTGTGTCTTACGATGATGCGCCGTTTTTTCGATTCTTTAGACATAGTTTACATTTCACCGAACATTTGATCGCATTTGTGGCCGTCGGTTCCTTTGAAATGTATATGAAAAGGGGTGGAAAATATTATTGAAGGATATTTTTCATCAAGATATAGTACCAATAGTCTGTCTGGATCTATACGCAAACAGAAGGGTTAAATATCACGTCGGCATTTTAAGAGAGTAATGAATATTACGCGGATTTTATATTCTCAATTGTAAACAAAAAATGGACGTTTGAATAATATTTTCACGCATACTATGAACTGCAATAGTGTGAGAACGGTGCCATTTTTATTTTCTGATGCCCACTCTGGACTAACGCATGCTTTCTCTAAGTAAAAAACAAATAATTTCGACCCGCTTACTCAATTGAATCGTGAGGTTTTAGTATATATAGTCGATAGTGTGAACTTCCCATGTCAGTTGATGTAACTAAAAGGGGCTTCGTGATTATATCAATAAAAACGTGTGATGTGTGCTTAATTCCTCACATTATACTGACATAATAATTGAAATTTAGTTTTTGATGATGCCTCCCAAACGACAATCTATCGGTCGATCAACATCGAGGTTTTTTTTTTATTTACCATCTTGGAATCGGTAATTTTAATTAATGATTTTCGAAATAACTCACGCTAATAATTATACTCTCAATATTTTTGAAGGGCAAGTGCAGTATCATCAGTCAGTCAGGGAGTTGAGTATATTATTGTTGCCTTGACCCCTTAAGAAGTAGTGGCGTTCGCTTTGTTTCATTATCCACTTTAGTTTCACCATCGATACGTCGATCCCAATAAATTATAATTAGCAGGTTTATTGGCATTCAAAATCGCCCATAAAGTTAAATTAGTGTCAAGTTGTGAGCGAAGCGACCACTAGATAAGCTAGTTTTTTATGAAAATGACATAATCAAACTTTCATTTTGTAGATTTTTTTGTGCGTATAAATTTTATCTGTATCTTTAGCCACTTCTGAAATAATCACAAAAATGAGAAAAAATACCCCTGTTTTAAGGTTGCGGACCTTCAATCGGTGGGAAGCCGGGCCACCAAATTTTAGGGGCGGCTTTTTGGCTAGCACTCGAATAAAAAACGAGATCCAAAAAAATCAATATCAGCTTCGATTTAGTGGAAAGGTCTGCGGTTACCTTTCTATGAAATGGGAAATAGGGAGTCGAATAAACGCTGAGCACATTAAGGCGTTTAAAACAGACTCCTTTGTGGGAAATGTTATCCACAAAGCATTATTTTCATCAATAATTTGTTTAGAGTTGTTTTCCACAATTTCCATCGACATTTCGCAGCATAATTTAAATTCAATTCACCAAATCTTCGCGTCAATGGATTACGTTGGTCCCGATTGCATTGATTCATCTTGCATTGGAGGGCAAACTACGAAGAAGCTGGTTTGGATTTTAGCAAGATGAGGGATCGAACCACAGGAAACATTGCAGAGCTCCCTAATTTGTGTTCGGGCATGCTAATATCGGAATTTGGCTATTTGGCGATATAAATAGCTCTGATCTTATTCTCTTTAGAAATTCTCAAGAAAACAAGCCATGCACATTGAAAAGCCTGAAGCAATCCGGCTAATTGAAGTTTCGTAACGTAGTAACGAATTTATGGAAAACAACTGCAATAGGTTAGTAATGAAAGCGAGCACAATTTTTTGACCTAACATTTTTGAGGGCAGAGTTTTCTAAAAATGTATTTAGTGTTTTAATGGAAAACAAAATTTCGCATTCATTTTAAATTGTTTACATCAAGCTTTAAAATTTGTAAATTCCAAACAAACTCTATAAGATAAGGCCTTGCTGAACTGTGGTAAATTGCGCTTAAGAGTAGCTGATATGATAGCTGAACGGTCGCTCCAGTGATATCATTTTCCGTGCTTCTTCTTCTTTTAGCGGTACAGAAAGGTGTGAACCGCTGTGTATCTATATGGACTCGTTTATAGTTCGTCATCGTTTTCGTCCGCAATCTCCAGGGACAAAAACGTGGCAGCTGCAATGGGGTTTTCCCATAGTGAGAGGGGGGTGAGATTAGTGGGTGCAGCTGGGCATTGAAACAAATGGGCTACATCGTGTGGCGTGCCAGCGCAGTTTGGGCATACGTTTAGTATATTTGGGTCTATGCGAGATAGATACGAATTTAGGCGTGAGCAGAAGCCTGACCGAAGTTGGGCTAAAGTCACTCTGGTGGCTCTCGGGAGCCTAATCTCCTCAGGCGAAATAGGTGGTGGGATCGCTGAGAGGACTCTGTTCGTACCTAAACTCGCAATAGAGCTACTCACTTCCTCAGTGTGAATCATTGCAATGGCAGCCCGGTATGAATCTTCATCGAAAGGATGCCTTTTGTAACCCTGGACTTCTCTCTCAATGTCACGAGGGCCACGTTTGATGTTACGTGGGGGGGGAATTTTGTCCATGAGGTTACGATTAGGATGATCCTCTCGATAACAACCTACTAAATATTGTTTTGTAAGTAGTCGATTGTGGTCACGTATTGGCATCAAATGTGTCTCCTGATGTAGGTGGTCCTGGGCAGACATCAGAAGGCATCCTGTAGCTGTGCGTAGAGCAGCATTTTGGCAGACTTGGATTTTGTTCCAGCTTGTGTTACAGAGACCTTGCGACCAAACTGGCGCCGCAAAATCAGCCGCTGCTCGACCCACCACTTTGTAAGTGGCTAGCATTGTCTCTTTATCTTTGCCCCAGGTGCTACCAGCCAGTGCTTTAAGAATTTTGTTCCTGCTGCGCATCTTTTCACATACCGCTTCCGCGTGATGAGCTGAAGTCATCATTTTCTCAAAGTGAAGCCCGAGAATTTTTGGATTTGCAACAGCAGGAACTGGTTTGTTGCCAATACGTACCCCAACCGGCCACTTACAATCACCTGACCAGGTGGTAAGGAAGGTCGCAGACGATTTGGACGCTGAGATGGTTAGGCCTCTGCTATGGAAAAAGGCTTCTAGTCGCGCTAAATATCTATTGATATCTTCACGCATGACATCCCTATCCGCTCCCGTGGCGAGTACAGTGCAGTCATCGGCATAAGAAATAACTTCAATGCCTTCCGGAGGTGTTGGGAGACCGGCCATGTAGATGTTAAACAAGGTGGGAGAAAGAACCCCACCTTGAGGAACACCTAATTTGATCTTTCTAAGTTTAGAACGACTGCCTCGAAACTCGGTGAAGGATTGCCTACCAGCTAGATAGTTGGCAATCCATCTTATCTCTTGAGTCGGAACATGCATATTGAGGAGGTTTGCCAGAAGCATGGTGTGATTAACCTTATCAAACGCATTTGATAGGTCAATCGCCACCATGATAGTTCTATGGCAAGGTGTACTGTGGTTTAGTCCGTCTCTTACACGTGTAGTGATCGCGTCCAGAGCGGTGGTTGTACTATGCATGCGTCTGAATCCGTGCTGATGGGGATCTAGCTTTGCATGTGAAACGAGTGTGGGGTGGATGAGGGCTTCCAGCGTCTTTGCTACAGGTGACAGGATCATAATCGGTCTGTAGGAAGTTCCTAGTTTGGCACTTTTCCCTGGTTTAAGGCATGGGACTATACGACCTTGTTTCCAGATGTCGGGGATGACGAGCGTAGACATTGACAAGTTAAAGACTGCCGTGAGGTACTCAATGGCAGGAAGACCAAGATGTTTGAGCATGGCCATTGAAATGCCATCAGGTCCAAGGGCCTTAGAATTTTTTGCATTCTCAATGACTGTTTTAACCTGGTCCGGAGTATAAATTGGTACGGAGTCAACAATTCGGCTGCGAATCCGTCTTCTAATTTTGCGCTTGAGGCCATCTGACTTGGGATGTTCAATAAATTGTTTATTGAACTGGCTCGCACACTGAAGAGGATTGCTAGTTTCTTTTTTGCCGAAGGTTATGGCTATATTGCCCTTATCTTTTGTGGGGTTCGAAAGGGCACGGACAGTGGACCATAACTTACTGGCACCTTCTTTAAGGTTACAGTCATTGAGGTGCTCGTTCCATTTGGCCTTCTTGTAGTCTTTAACTTGTCGCTGTATTTGGATATTGAGCTCCCGAATTCTGGGGTCACCAGGGTTAGCGCGCCTAATGTTGTCACGTTCATCAGCTAACCTTGCGGCACTTGTTGGGAAGTTTGGACGAACCTTTGGAATGCGCCCTGCAGGGATGAACCGTGCCGCAGCTTTGGCAATGACGCTCCTAATGTTACGTTCGGCCTTATGTATATTGGTGGGAGGGGGAAGCGCGAAGAACTTCGATGACGTGAATGTTTTGAAACCTTCCCAATCAGCTTTTTTGTGATTGACAAAAGTTCGCTTCTCTGACTTGGTCAGGTCAGCTGGTTTGTCAATTCTGACTATGATTGGGAGGTGATCAGAGGGAAGACCGGTAAGTGTTTCCCAGGAGGTCTCACTAATTAGGCTAGCGCTGACAATTGTAATGTCTGGTGAGCTAATACAATTGTTTGCATCACGGGTTGGAGAGTTTTCGTTGAGAAACCTGATGCGTCCAGAGATTCGGCGATAGCTTGACCCCTGGCATCGTTGTGAAGCGCGGAATGCCAGAGTTCATGATGGGCATTGAAGTCACCAAGAATGATCCTGTGCTCTCCATTAAGAAGAGGACCAATATCGAAATGGTAGTTTGTACAACTAGAGTGTGGTGGTATGTAGATGTTAAAAATTTCGATATTGGTGCTCCCTGATGAAACTGAGATGGCTTGCGATTCCGCCGTACCGTCTGAAACTACATCTGATACACGGTAATGTACGGACCTGTGTATTAGGAAGGCAAGTCCACCTCCAGGGTGAGAATCATTCGTGGCGCCTTCTCTGTCCTTGCGTAAGATGATATATTCACCATCAGCGTTGAATGGTGAATTCGCGTGGAGTTTCGTCTCTTGGATGGCTGCAATCAGGATTCTGTACTTTCTCAAGAAGCTTGTGATTTCAGGAAATTTCCCTAGGATGCCATTACAGTTGAACTGCAATATGGACACCGGTGTAAAAATTGCTGGCGGAGGGGCGGGAGTTAAGCTGTGTCTTACGTTCAAGGCAACATTATTGGGGGGAGTAGGGGGCGTTGGTGGAGGGGAGGGGCCTGGTATTACCCGAGGCTGCCCAGTATTCCTACAGCCTGGAGCAACAAATGTACCTTCTATGTAATGACCCATCCTTCTCAAACCTGGCATTAGAACCGATACGTCGGTTGCAGACACTACACATCCATACCAAAACAGGGCCTGGATTTGTTTCAATGCCGGCGCGTAAAAGGAGAATTGAGAGCAGCCGCGCCGAGATGTGATGCTCCCAATAAGACGAAAAAACATATATAACGAGTCCATACATATACACAGACATACACAACCTTCCTGCATCGAGACCTTCGAGGCTCTTGCCAAGGAGGCGTTTTGGCAACTCTTGGCCGTTGTTGCAAACGGGTGTGGTCCGCCCCGAAGAGGCGTATTGCAACTGCAAAATAATAATGCAATAGCAATGGTTGCCAGTAGGACCACATTTTCCGTGCTCGACGAAGACGGCCGAACTCACGACGAAATTAAATACTTCTAAAAAAAATGCTTAAAGCAGCGGTGATTTTCACATCCGGATGGGGAATCCTTTAGTTTACTACTAATGGAGATCAATCTATGAGGTAGATAGATATGGACACATTGTCCATTCTCCCTACCTAGCCCCTTCGTGACCCATGTATTTATTTCATCACCGCCATCTAATAGACAGGCGGAACTGCAGGAACCTCTTGCCGAGTCCACAATTTCGTCCGTGGACATTGATGTTATGCGAAGCTGCCAGTTTCGAGACTTTTAGGTGTATCCACACTGATTCCAAATGGTAGCTTGCCAAAAAAAAAATGGTCTCGCGAGGTGCCATTTGGCAGCTATTTACTGCTACACTAGCTACCAAATGGAGTCTGAAAATGAGAAAAAAAAACAAACTTTCATTTTGGAGGGTTTTTATAATTTAATTATCAACAATTGCTCGTTTAAATTATTATTACACTATCTAAGGCACACAATTTTCCACAAAAGACGAAGAAAAGTTGCAAAATTGTCCCTTTGAATTTCTAATTCGGTTGTCAAAATGTCAGCTGACATGATGATTCAGTTGCCAAAGTGAATAAAAAACTAAAGGAAAGGCCCGTTGAGTTGACTAATGGTTCAATTTTTCACGAGACTGGATCTGACAGGTAGGGACTATTCGTCTTTTTTACTATTGTGTCGCACTGAAACTGCGATATGTCTATAACATTTTATAGATACACTTCCCTGAGTTCCTCCAGCAACAATCTTTCCCCCTTACTTCGTAAAAACTTCACAATAACAATTGACAGATAGGGACCACCGCTTTTTCAAATCGGACCATATTACCCTGCGGGAAGAGAATTTGCCAAAAATATATTATTATACAAACTGGGATTAAATCATCAATTGTGATAAGAGAAACAAAATGATGTACCTATACATTCATCTTCATACTTATATATTCTCCGCTGACAGATAATGGAAATATGTTTTTGGAGATAATTTTCGTGAAAAATAAAAGGTGAAATACCTCCTCGAAAGCAAATTTTGCTTGCCCTTGTAAGTTGTTTTTCTTTCCAAAAATATTTGTATTTTGTATTGAAAACATGCTATTTATTGATAATGTGATACCCTCCAACCTATAATATTAATCAACAACAAAAATATTTTCATCGATTACAATTGAGTTGATATTGCATCATGATTGCATCTCCGCAACCCAGCAAATATTGTTATTATTATTGGCCACTGCCATAAGTAAATAAAAGTCTTTTCGTTAATGGCAACATACGAGTATATCAAAGATGATCATATACATATGTTTGTACTCATACATACATCATATAATAATAAATTGAATAAACTCCCAACGCGCTACCGCGTTTTTTAGTATTAATAACTACTTATGCTTTTTTCTCTCTCTCTTTTAATAAAGTTATTAGTTTATTTCTTGAAGTGTGAATTTTGTTTGGGAGCAATTTCACAAAATTCAAATTGACGGTCTATCTCAGCTCGTTTCGTGCAGAGCCAACTTAGCCAGTCCCTAATGATTTCTTTAAATAGTTTCGAGAACAATTCCAAAGAATTACGAAATAAAAACGTAAATAAAAATAGTAATATAGGGAAAAAAACTAAGCGTTAAAAAAAGTTATTCTAAGAAGAAGAATCTTTCACAAGCAACTATAGGTGTGTTTTTTTGGTTATCCCGTGCAGGTTTGGGTAACGAAACTCCATATAAAAAAAATGACAGCTGACGCACCTGTCATTTTTTTTATATGAAGTTTCGTTACCCAAACCTGCACGGGATAACCAAAAAAACACACCTTATGATGTTTAACACCCCGACCGTTATGAAGCTTTGACTAGGAGAGGAGGTGGTGTTTTGCTAGCCGTCCTTGTCTTCAGCTGTTCACAAAAAGGGTCCGAAGCAACTTATTGATAAGTATAGGCCCATAGCTATATTATCAGGACTCAGTTGGTGCAGGGCCGGATTTTCCATATGGGCAACCTGGGCTACTGCCCGGGGCGGCAGAATTTGAGGGGCGGCATATTCTTAATTTTTTTCATTGGTCTAAAATTATGGGAAAGGTGGATTTTGAAAACTGAAACATAATTGTAGAAAATATTTTTTTTTAATTTATTCTAGTTAGATGTACATATTCGTCTTAATCCAAAGCACCTAATCGCAACTTCAATTCAAATTTTAATGTGATTCCGCCTTCAAAAATGTTGCTTGCAGCATACACTCATTCACTCTGAATGGCGTGGCGGCCTTTAATTCAATTAGAGTAGCAGTATAAATCATCTTTGGCTTTACTTTAAACATTTCATATGCCTGAAGCCACATTAAATGATATAAATACGCGAGTACTTGGATACCAGCACCTGTTTTCAAGCCTCTAAAATTGCCCCAGACTTGAAGAAAAAAAAACGAAAAATGTTTTTGGTGGTAGCGATCCTTTGGAAAGTTCATAACGTCCCCAAGCAAGTAACTCATCTAGCCACATTTTCGTGTGTTCAATTACTTCTTAAATTTGTCCCCACATCAAATTCGCTGGGAAGCAAGGATTTGGTTTCGGGAGAGGTGCGGCATTGGCTATCAAATATTTGAGTTTCTATCGGGTGAATAAGTTTAATAAATTTTGAAGAATTTTTACGCTTAAATTTTCGAATTTTCAATTTTTTGTTCAGAGTAAAACGAGAAATTTCACCGAAAATAAAAAATAATTTAAAATAGTTGAAATTAGGAAAATCCAGAACTTTTTAGGCACGGAATGATTTTTGCTGAATAACATCAGTAAGTGCTTTCCCAATTCGTTTTCGTTATAGTATTTATCACCGAAAACAAATTAGGTCAAGGTGTGTTAAAATTTTACCGTAAGCTTTCTTAATTTCGGGTTTATTCGGTATGACGTTTTCTGGTTAAATATGATGCTAATATAGGAAATTTTATTTGTTGGGGTAATTCGCAAATTATTTTCAAAACGATCGACAAGGAAAAAAATTTTAGAAAACATGAACGCATTTCTAAAGAAAGTGAAAAGGCGAATGTAATAAGAGTTGTACAGTTTTCTATGTTATCATTGGAGTTTCAATCATTCCTAAAACAATTTTGGAAGGTGCACGGATTACCTGTATTCCTCCCCTGGGAAGCAACATAAAAAAAATTCAAGCAAACAAAATACGCTTACTACACCCAGAAAAATATCACTTTTTTATTGACAGCAATTAATTGTCAATTTTACGTAATTGAATGCTATCTACTGTTATCTTTACAATTTTCGTGAATTAAACAGTTAATTTGTTCAAATTAACAGTGAAATATGAAAGCATTTATAGTTGTAATTTCAACAACAAACAGTGAAAATATTTTGTAAAATTCACAGTACCTCTCTTTAAATTCTATACCTACTCTATGTTATAAAATTGACAACCAATTCCATCAGATGCCGTCTATCTATAATCGTGTGTGGTGTCTGCTCGCGCCGGAAAATTTGAAAGTTCCTTTTTTTTTGTGTAGGCCGGGATGAGTGCAATTGACGAAATAATAGAAAATATTTTTATAGACAGTGAAGTGTTTGATATCGTATCCAAATTCAATGTTTCAAAGCCGGTGGTGTCATTTTTAGCAGGTAACCCAAATGCTTAAAATTGGACGTATATAGACGTTCTGTCCGGAAAAGGGTTAATTCAGAAAAAATCGAGAAATTTCTTATTTTTTTGTGTGCGCGCTTTCATTTTAAGTGATTTTCTTGCGATTGAAAATCCCCGTGAGTGAAAGTAAGTAAGCTAAAAATACTAAAAAAAATGTTAAAAATGAAACAAAATCGTATTTTATTCCTATCTATCATTGTCTTAATATACATTACAACTAAGATTTGGAAATAACAGTGTTGTACTGTAGAAACGACAGAATTATGATTTCAATAAAACAGGCTCACTGGTAAGAGCATAGAAAATTTTAGTCAATTTCACAATTTATCTAACGGTAATCTGCTGTTAAATCAAAAGCAATTATTGTAAATTACAAACAACTTCAATATAGTTTCGTGAAATTTACAATAAAAACTGTAAAATATGAGGGACTGCAAATTTGACAACGAGATCACTGTAGAATTGAATTCAGCAGATTTTAACTACGAAAAGAGATCAAAACGACAGCAAAAGCTACAGTTTTACCAATATTTTTCTCTGGGTGTAGTAAAAAATATGAAATTTCGATTTTTCACATACGTCCGCTAACGTTTTGCCTACATTTCCTTTGTGAGGTGATAACTGCTACCTTCAAACTTATCTAGTGGTGGAGGGCGGCAAATTGGTTACTGCCCAGGGGCGCAATAGAGGCTAAATCCGGCCCTGAGTTGGTGAGGTTAAATGGCTGTAAATTCCGCCCTGTTATTAAGTGACACACTATTTGCTGAAAGCTTTTACATTATATTGAATTGAATTTTTGTTTATTTTCCCTTATTATGCCATATGTTGCTCAAAATTGTCCTTGTATGAAATTGGGTAATGATTTTTTAAAATTTTAAATTATGGCGTAACCAAGAAAAGTATAGAATAGCTATGCAAAATAAACAAAAATTTAATTCAATATAATATAAAAGCTTTCACAAAATAGTGTACATCTTGTCTATATGATAAGACTAACCACTACATAAGATGTAGGAGAAATCGGGTCTTAGTTAATTTTAATTGAATTAATAAACTAAGAAGCTTGGGCACTTTTGTATGAAAGTTGGTCGTTGAGAGAAAAGCAATGAACTGGTGTCAAATGAAAGGCCTATAATAGAGGGTAACTAATATATGTATAAATTTTAAGCCCATAAACACTGGGGTTCCTGAGAAAGGACGACTTTTGTTCGTCCTTTGGGACAACTTTGCTGGTCTATAACTTTTGAAAAAATGAAGTTAGAGACTTGAACTTTTGTACAAGTGGATTTTACTAGAGGATAGAGTATGAATAGGTAAAGTATGAATACAATGCGACCAATATTTCGCCTACCTCCCCTACAATTTTTATACCCTTCACTCGTAGAGTAAAGGGTATATTAAGTTTGTCATGAAGTTTGTAACGCATTGAAGGAAGCATCCCCGATCATATTCTTCTATCTTCTATGTACCGTAACCCCTTGTGAGGCATGGTGCGTTCACTCAGCCGTTTATAGGCTACTTCGAGTCAACGTTACATTGCATATAGTTTCGGAGTGTATATAACGTTGCAAGCACTATATATTTCTGGGACCACGCCGAAATTCGATCTCCGTACCTCTAGATTACTAGCATCGTGAAGTGCGACAGTGGCGGCTCGCCAATATGTGCACATGTGCACGTGCACCCCCAGATAAAACAACGATATCAACTCATCATTTGCTGAATATCTTCGCAAAATAAAACACTTCACAAAATATAAAAAACCTCCGACGCACGCGAAATACGTATTCTGGGTGTCATACGTACCTATAACGCTATAACACAAGCCACGCATTGAATATGTCGCGACCAGCGTCCAACATCTAGCATCCATCCATAAAGCACTCTCGGTGTGGTGCACAGAGTCATATCTCATATCATATCAACTGGTGCACTCGCTCCAAAATCAGATATGTAAAGAGTTCCCGGGGCAAGGGGAAAGTGCAAAATTTACACTGGAGTTTGTGCACAGATAGGCTGTGCACTGCACACCACACCACTTAGTGATGATGAATTTAGGGTGAGAATTCGTAGTGAGTGTCGTGAAAATCTAGATCTTTGTTTGCTGGCATGTATAAGATGCAAAAAACAGGATGAAACCTGGTTTCGGGAATTGGCTTTTTTCGTAAAATCTTGAAGGCGGAGCGAACTAATTATTATTTTTTTTTTAATTTTGTGAATGAATTTGGAACTTAATTACGTATCACAATTTTATTGGCTATTGTAAATCGTTCAAAGATTTTTTAATGCCTGTTAGAAATTCACATAATCAAAAGTTTAATTTTTACCGCGTGAATTTGTTCTTTTGTTAATGTTTGTTTTTAGTTTTTCAATGGCTGAAGCCTTCTTGTGGTTAATGGATGACGGCTTTTTCGCTTTGTTTCCGTTTTTTTCCGTGGCAATAGTTCTACCGAACACATACGTCACGCCTCGCCTCTGCGAAAGGCTAATAAAGCTGAAAACGAAAGGTTCAAACACTTGAACACTTAAGCCCCTATTTACATATTTTTTAAAAATTGGTTGCTCTTGTTTGTTGCATATGAGTAGTGAACCCCCAGTTCCGAAGGTCACGAGCCGCCACTGAGTGCGACTCAAGTGAGTGAGCCATAGAGCGTGTCCGACCATATTAAATATGTATATATACGATCAGCATGAGGAGCTGAGGCGATTGGGCGATGTCCGTCTGTCTGTCTGTCTGTCCGTCTGTTGCTACGCGTTTGACTCGGCCAGTTTAAAAGCTATCGAGCTGGAATTTTGCACACATGCTTCTTCTTGTTGCAGGCAGTTTGTATGTTTGAATCGCTAAAATCTGCCATACAACCCCCCCCCCCCCCCCAATTTCGTTTTTCGTTTTTCTAACAGACAGACAGACGGACATCGCCCAATCGACTCAGCTCCTCTTGCTGATCATATACAGGGTGGCCCATTAAAAGTGAACTAGTGTAAATCATGCATAACTTTTTTATTTTTTGATATTTTTTTCTGAAATTTAGTAAGAATAAACTACACACATGGGAGATATGTTTACACTACTTTGCAGGTAAATACGCTTTGAGGAAGAGTCGATTTAGGTAGGTTTTATGAAAGAGTTTATTTTTGAACCATTTCATTCACAAAAAGTACGTATGCAGACAGGTAGAATGAAATTTTGCTAACGATTCATTAGCTCAATGTTTGAAAGGTAATTGCTTATAAAATTACCATTATTAGACAATTTATTAAGAAATTAAGTCGTAAAAATGCGTCAGATAATGACCCCATAATAACAAACAACGTTGCTCAAATTTATCAAGTTTTTATAAAATTACATTATGATAAAATAAATTGGAAACGACTCATATGCGTTAGTATTGAAAAAAAAAAACAACATAGAAAGATATACGGTTGAGCAACGAGTTCAAATAATACAAATTTACACTCGAAATAATAATTCGATTGTCGAGGCACAACGCGAGTATCGACGAACACTCCATGTAAAAGTTGCTCCCTCGAGATCAACGATTCGCAGAGTTGTTCGCCGTTTACGAGAACAAGGAACCGTTAATAACCCTCGACGAGGCCGGAGACGAAGTGCGAGGACGGACGAAATCAACCCGAAGAAGGACAACGATGTCGTGAGATGCTCAATAATGTTATTCGTCGTTTTATCCAACACCGACCAGATATGTAGTTTCAGCAAGATGGAATCGCCTTTCCATACTGCTGCAGCCACAATGGAGATTTTAACGGACGTTTTTGGCGAAAGAGTCATTTCCAGAGGATATAATTTTTCGAACATAGTGTAAACATATCTCCCAAGTGTCTATTTTTTTATGTAAAAATTTCAAAAAAATCGGTTTAGAAATAAAAAAGTTATTCATGGTTTACACTAGTTCACTTTTAATGGGCCACCCTATATACATATTTTATATGGTCGGACACGCTCTGTGGCTCACTTGGTTGAGTCGCACTCTACGATGCTAGTAATCTAGAGGTACGGAGATCGAATCTTGCCGTGGCCCCAGAAATATATAGTGCTTGCAACATTATTTACACTACGAAACTATATGCAAATGTAACGTTGACTCGAAGTAGCCTATAAACGGCTGAGTGAACGCACCATTCCCACAAAGGGTTACGGTACATAAGAATATGGTCGGGGATGCTTCCTTCAATGCGTTACAAACTTCATGACAAACTTAATATACCCTTTACTCTACGAGTGAAAGGTATCAAAATGGTAGGGGATGTAGGCGAAATATTGGTCGCATTGTATTCATACTTTACCTATTCATACTCTATCCTCTATAGTAAAAACCACTTGTACAAAATTTCAAGTCTCTAGCTTCATTTTTTCAATAGTTATAGACGAGCAAAGTTGTCCCTTAGGACGAACAAAAGTCGTCCTTTCTCAAGAACCCCAGTGTTTACGGGCTTAAAATTTATATATTAGTTACCCTTTAATGGGCCTTTCATTTAACACCAGTTTCATTGCTTTTCACTCAACGACCAACTTTCATACAAAAGTGCCCATGCTCCTTAGTTTATTAATTCAATTAAAATTAACTAAGACCCGATTTCTCCTACATCTTATCTAGTTATGTAGTGGTTAGTCTTATCGTATAGACAAGATGTACACTATTTTGTGAAAGCTTTTATATTATATTGAATTGAATTTTTGTTTATTGTTTAGTTATTCTATACTTTTCTTGGTTACGCCATCATTTAAAATTTTAAAAAATCATCACGCAATTTCATACAAGGACAATTTTGAGCAACATATGGCATAATAAGGGAAAATAAACAAAAATTCAATTCAATATAATGTAAAAGCTTTCTAGTGTAGTATCCAGGTGATAATCCTATCAGATTGCAAAGTGTGGTGGAGACAAATTGTTTTTTGTTTCTTATGTTTTTTGGGGTGCAGAGCACGAATCAGGAGCTTCCCACCAACATTTCGTTGCGGAGCAGGGTCAAAATCGCGAAAACCCTAAAATGTTTGCTGTTTTTCCGTTATTTGGCCTCTAACTCTGAAACTATTTATTTCTGCGAAAAACTCTCCATAAATATTTCAGAGAGCACATAATTGCGCGTCCAAAGAGTCATAAATACTATAAATCCGTTGAGCGGCACTACTACAATTGATAATTTAAATTTGCCATTTTTAACATAGTTCCATACTATGAATAAAATGTTGCGATTGAACGGGTTTTCATTTTTTATCGCAACAGTTGCATTTTTCTTGTACATTATGTATTTTGCGGTGCAGAACCTGAATCCGTAACTTGCCACCAAAATTTCGTTGCAAAACAGGTTGAAAATTGCAAAAAACGCCAAAAAAATGACTCTCAATTGTAGCAATACCGCTTAACACATTTTAATGATTAATGGCGCGTTAGACCCGCAATTATGTTTTCTCTAATATTTTCATGGACAGCTTTTCGGAGAAATGTACACTCTCTGAGTTATAAACAAAATAACGTGAAAATTCCGAAAATTTGGGTTTTTTCGCGTTTTTGACCCTGTTCCGCAACGAAATTTTGGTGGGAAGCTCCAGATTCGAGCTCAGCACCCCAAAAAACATAAGAAACAAAAACAAAATATTCTCCACCACACTTTGCAATCTGAAATCACCTAGTTACTAGACTATTCAGCAAATAGTATGTTTTGTCTATACGTCCTACATAAATGACTTCCTTGGGGAACTCCTGACGAACACTTTATAACAGAGCGGAATGTACAGCCATTTAACTTCACCAACTGAGTCCTGATAATATACTTATATATAAGATATATGTACTTATCAATAAGATGCTTCGGGCCTTTTTTGTGAACAGGTGTTATGTATGAAATCTTCCGATCATCAAGAAAAACAGCTGAAGACAAGGACGGCTACCAAAACACCACCTCCTCTCCTAGTCAAAGCTTCATAACGGTCGCGGTGATAATGCTTGTGAAAGATTCTTCTTCTTAGAATAACTTTTTTTAACGCTTAGTTTCTTTCCCTATATTACTATTTTTATTTACGTTTTAATTTCGTAATTCTTTGGAATTGTTCTCGCAACTACATATTTAAAGAATTCATTAGGGATCTCAACTGGCTAAGTTGGCTCTGCACGAAACGAGCTGAGATAGACCGTCAATTTGAATTTTGTGAAATTGCTCGCAAACAAAATTCATTACACTTTAAGAAATAAACTATTAACTTTATTAAAAGAGATAGAGAAAAAAAACATAAATACTTATTAATACTAAAAAACGCGGTAGCGCGTTGGGAGTTTATTCAATTTATTATTATATGATATATGTATGTACAAACATATGTATGTACTCGATCATCTTTGATACTCGTATGTTGCCATTAACGAAAAGACTTTTACTTACTTATGGCAGTGGCCAATAATAATAACAATATTTGCTGGGTTGCGGAGATGCAATCATGATGCAATATCAACTCAATTGTAATCGATGAAAATATTTTTGTTGTTGATTAATATTATAGGTTGGAGGGTATCACATTATCAATAAATAGCATGGTCTCAATACAAAATACAAATATTTTTGAAAAGAAAAACAACTTACAAAGGCAAGCAAAATTTGCTTTTGAGGAGGTTTAAAAGCTATCGAGCTGGAATTTTGCACACATGCTTCTTTTTATTGCAGGCAGTTTGTATGTTTGAATCGCTAAGATTTGCCATACAAACCCAACCCCCCCCCCCCTCCCCCAATTTGGTTTTTCTAAGAAAAACTTTTTTATTTGTGCACCAATTTCAACCAAACTCCACACAAATGTGATTATATTGATGCCACAAAATATATGTAAGAATGGATGGAATCGGACTGTGGGGTCATGGGGCTGCCATACAAACCCTTCCCCACAAATTGAGTTTTTCTAAGAAAAACTTTTTTTATTTGTGCACCAATTTCAACCAAACCTCATAAGAGTGCATTTCAATTGATGCCACAAGACATATGTAAAAATCAATGGAATCGGATAATGGGGTGAGTTCTTCTACGAAAAACTTTTTTATTTCTGCACCACTTTCAACCAAAACGTAAAAGTTCATTTTTAATGATGCCACGAAATATATGTAAAAATGAATGGAATCGGACCATGGAGTCATGAGCTACCATACAAACCCAACCCCCCATTTTGGACTTTCTAAGAAACATTTTTTCTACATCAATTTCAAAAAACCTTAATTCGTCTTTATCAAACAAAACATGTAAAACAAATGGAATCGTACTGTGGGGCTATGCTCCCGCATCCCCCAATAAAATTTTCTGAGTTATTTTTTTTATTTTCCTATTTATTCCAACCAAACGTCACAAAAATATTGTTTTACGGATATCGACGCCACGGACCTTATGTTAAAACGGAAGAAAAAGAATGGGGAAGGAATAAACACAAGTCATAGGTTCGCCCGAAAAAAAACTTTTAGCCCGAAGAGAGTAAAGGGTATAATAAAGTTAGTTTTCCTATGAAGCGGCATTGCCGAAGTTAGTGTGGCCACATACCATTAAGGTACTTGCCGTGATATATTTTAATCCGCAGATAACGCAGCGGAAAATAGAGTCGAGACTTTGGGTATAGTGTCAAGACTGACTTTCTTTATTTTGTGTCCTTGCTTTTATACACAAATATCTCTTAAAACTACTTACTCTATTTCTCTTCAAATCTACATTACATAGTATTCACTTACATTTCTCTTATTCCTACATGGGTTATGCATATGCAAGAAACCCACTTAAAACCTATGAAAATGCATATTCAATTCTCTGACCCATTTCATTTCACACTGCAATAATCTAAAGGATTTATTGCGCGTGCCACTTTTGAATTCTCACACGATGCACAAATCAAGCCACTTATGTGTTACATCAACCACTTGAGTTTTACATCATATCTTTGTGGACATTGTCTGGACAAGGATATGATGTGTGGGAATGTTCATAGTTCGCATTATAACTAAAAATTTACGATGGGTTCATTTGTGCATTTGTCGTTTTTAATCTATGGGTTTTGAAGTGCTACATACACTACAAGGGTATTCAAATTTCGGCCGCACTCGAAATTAGCCTCGGTATCGTTTTTCATTCTTTTGGTATAACCTTCGTCCGTAAAAAAATAACAGGCGCGACAATCCAACCTTGGACTAAGGCCGCAGGATGTGTTAGTGACATCCTATTTCCAAGACCATATCTGCTTTTTGTTAAGGTAATGAGATCAGCAGTGATATCACAAGCTTATGAGTTCGAAAGACACCATGGTTCACGGTGAGATTCGAACTCATGACCCTGTGCACCGAAGGTGCGCGCACTAACCGCTAGACCAGCCAGGCTACTATAATACTACACTACTGTAAAAAATGAGGACGACCCTTTTCCCCTATTAATTTTTAGCTTCTAAATCTTCGAAAAAAAGCTTCAATTAAGCTGATTTTTGTGGATATTGCTTTCTTATTGCATTCTCGCTAAATCCTTTTCGTGGGAGCTCGCCATCACAAATAATAAGACCCCCTCCATACAAAAGTCCATTCGTTAATGCATTCATTAATATTATGGGTTGTTATATGAGTATATAAAAACCCAAACGCATTTTTTCTCATTCGCTCGTCAAATTAGGTACACATAGGGGAAACAGATACATACTATTCTTGATCATTTGAATTTTTACATAAAAAGAAGTAATAAATTATTATATTATTTTTATTGCATTTAAACAGCATTTAATTATTGCAATTAAACAAAACAAACATTAAAATTAGGTAACAAAAGGTTAATTAATATTGTTGATCGATTATTACTTGTAAATGCTGCGCTGGAGGATTGAATTCTTCAAATCTACCTAATCCTATATACCATAAAACTGACAGAATATGGGCGCAGCTTCCTACTGTTCGCCTGCCAGTAAGGCAACTGCATACTGCAGTAATGCTCTATAATGGAATATGCCATGCTGTTCTCTATCAATTAAAATACAGTCGACGCCGCTTAATGTGATCAAATCGGGACCGGGCCAATTTGATAACAATAACCGATTGATAACATTAACCGATTTTAGTGTTTTTTCGAATCGACACCTGAAACCAATGTTGGTATGTTTTCTTACTTGTAATAAAAACACTTTTTAGAAAGTAGTAACAAGTTTTATTGAGTGAAAAAATTAATGATTTTCTTAATAAAAAAAAAACATAATTCAACTCATATTTCGATCAATGAAATTAACACAATCATAAAATATAACGATAATACCAAAAAATCACAGTTGAAACTTGATGCGGTTAATTCAGTATTCATGTAAAGCCGGCCCCACACCGACCGGAGTGTGGCAAACACCACGCAAAAGATTGATACCAAAATCGTACAGCAGCAGTGCAGCTGTGTGGTTGGACGAGTCCAAGGTATCAATCTTGGACCGGTTTTTTGCGCGGTGTTTGCCACACTCCGGTCGGTGTGGGGCCGGCTTAAGATACATGTTGAAACTAAAACATAAACTTAAATGAAAATAATCACAATTCAAAGTATTTATCAAAAACCAATTTAACAAAATTCAAAATTCATTTTTCATGATGGAAAGCTACTCAAAAATAATATTTCATGTTTTTTATTTAAAATAGTCTTCTATGGACGACTGCTTGAATTTTGTTTGTGTCAAATTGTTAATGAAATTTTCGTATTTGTAGTGTAACTGAAAATCTGTTGCTCGGTGCTGCACTCCTATTCTTAAAATTGCTATAGCTGACCGCATTTCGGCACTTGTAGGAGGCTCAACGATATTTTCAATATCAGCATATATTTCTCCCGAATCGATTTCGTTTCCTTCATTATGCACCGAAGCCTCAAGAGCAGCCTCGCAGACATCCTCTTCTGTCGTTCTTTTCGTCACGAAAATTTCCTCATCTATTGCCATCCAATTCGCGAACTCTTCAGGGGTCATATCAGGTGGAATAATTTCTTCCACCTCGATGACTTCATCTGGTGGTTCTTGGGAAAACCCTCCGTGTTTGAAGAAGTTCTGTATCGTGCTGGCTGTGATTCGATCCCAGCTATGAGCTATTAGATGTATTGCATCCAGAATTTTTTTTCTTTTCGGCAATTTGCGAGGCACTAGCTTCTTGCAAATCTTGCAAGCTGTCCAGGATTCTGGACCTCATTTCTCGCCTTTAATGTGATTTCAATGTGCGGATTATACCTTGGTCGCAAGGTTGTATTAGGGAGGTTGTGTTCGCCGGAAGAAAAATAAGTTGAATGTTGGTCAACGATATTCCAGAAATATGAGCCGGACAATTGTCGATAAGCAACGCAATTTTGTGATCTAACTATTTGTCCCATTTAATCAACCATTCGCTAAAGATAGCTGTTGTCATCCATGCATTTTTGTTGGAGTAGTAATCAACGGGTAACTTCATTACCCCCTAAAACAACGTGGGCTTCTACTTTTTCCAATAACCACCAATTGTTCCTTTTTTCCTGTCATGCTCATACAGCACAATATTGTCAGTCGGTCCTTGATGATTTTACACCCGATCGCCTTCTCAGTTGCGAACATATAAGTGTTCTCAGGCAAAGCACGAAAATATAGTCCTGTCTCGTCCGCATTGAAAATATTTTCCGCCGAGTGTTCGGACACAATTTTCGACCACTTATTCGTGATCCAATTTTCTGCCGCCGAAGAATCTGCACTTCTCTGCTCTCCACACATTTTTTGTACACAATATTCTCTCGTTTTTTCCATCATACTTCTGTCGCCGAAAAATTTCCCCTGCCCATTTTACCGGCCAGGTCTTCCGCTTTTTGACGTAGTAAAGGACCGTCAACTCTAGCATATTTTTTCCGGACTTCAGAAAACCACATCTTAAGTGCTGATTCCACTTGTTCATCTTTTCCACTTCGGTCTCTTTTTTAAATCACATTTTTATTTTCACGAACGGCTTTTTCGATGTCATCTCTTTTTCCAAGAATTTTACAGAGCAGAGGCTGCGAAATTTTAAGCTGAGCTGCTGGTTGATTTCACATTGTAAAACGAAACCGGACGGGTAAACTTGCAAGACAAGAACCATCGTTCTTACAATGTGAAATGCACAATGCTTGTCTGCTGGCCACTACAAAAGGTCTCGCAGTCCGTTTGATTGTGCTAATATTGATAAAAACGATTCGGCTTATTAATGTTTTCATTAATTATATTAATTATTTCAGGAGCCAAACGATGATCCTTGTAAAAACAGTAAAAGGCGTTTAAGAGACTAGCTCCTATTTTAAAGTCGTCAAACATGTGGTGAAGAGATCTATTAAAGTCGGTTTGACGAAATAGCTTATAAGATTGCTTCATCCTTCCGTTCATAACTTCTACTACCAACCGGCATATGGTTATAATTTTTGCTCTATTCGCCTGTTCCGTGGTTAATTGGCTTTCTCCCCTTTCCTTTGTAGGAGGTACATTAGCTTCATAACCATATGCTTCTAAAATAGCAATACTATCCTTAAATCCACGATCGCGAATAAAAACGTCATTTTCATCCAGGACCCAATGCCCCTCACGACTCACAACTCTCATTTGTTACAATAATATGTATTATTGTCAAATCAGATCTACTCGCTGAATAAGGACCCACTACATCGATTATGTACCCATCTGTACATACTATCAGAAAAGGTTTTAGTAAATTACGGTATTTATGTGAACTAAACAATAACCGCTGAAATAAAAAGTTAGAGCTTTTTTCTATAAAGATGTATAGGTTCCATCACAAATAAATATGGCTTTGCTATTGGCTTTTGTGCCGAAAATACTCCTCATCATCATCAATGTGGCACGATAGCCCGACGACGGGCCTTGGCCGCCTGGATCGTTGACCTCCAATTGTCGCGGTTACGTGACCTTGTCCTCCAGTTTCGGAAGCCCAGCAGCTGGTGGGCGTCTTCACCTACGGAGTTCTCCCAGCGAGCTCTCGGTCGTCCACGCAACCTCGCTCCGTCAATTCGTTGTGCGTTCATAACTTTCTTTGGCATGCGATTGTCGTCCATCCGTTGTACATGCCCCGCCCATTGCAGACGTTGAAGCTTCACGATTTTCGATACTTCCAGCTCATCGTACAATTGATACAACTCATGGTTGTATCGGATACGCCATTGGTCTCGCTCGCGAACGGCCCCGAAAATTCGCCGAAGGACTTTTCGTTCGAATCGGTCTAGCAAAATTTCGGAGGCTTGGGTAAGGATCCATGTTTCGCAGCCATAACATAGCACGGGTCGGATGATCGTTTTGTACACGCGGAGCTTCGTGTTCCTGTGCGCAAGTTTCGAATTAATTATAGGGAGGACCGAGAAATATGTCTTATTGGCTAGTTGTATCCGTCGCTTAATTTCGGCGGTCTCGTTGGCGTCCTTCGATAAGTTACAACCCAGATGGTTGAAGTTGTCTACATACTCGATATTAAGGTCCCCCACTGTGATGCTTGAATTTGCTGGCGTCCTTGTTTTCGATTGCATCATGGCCTTTGTTTTGCTTTCGTTGATATGTAGTCCAACTTCCTTTGCGGCGTTCTTGAGGTTATGCAGGAGGCTTTCTGCATCACCCAACCTTCGAGACATGATGTTGATATCGTCGGCGTACGCTACTAATTGAGTCGACTTGATGAGTAGCGTTCCGCTGCTGTCCATATTCATGGCTCGAATTACATACTCCAAAGCCAGGTTGAAGAGCGTCGGCGCCAGCCCGTCGCCCTGCTTGAGTCCAGTACGAGTTTCAAATAGGTCAGTGAGTCGGTTCTGCACTTTGACCTGCGAGACGGTATTAGTCATCGTCATCCTTGTGAGTCGCACTAACTTTACCGGTATACCAAAATTCAGCATAATTTTTTTTTTTTTGCCTCACAGAAGCTTCTGCCCCGGGACAGGGCTTCTCGGCATCACTTTACACTTTACTTACTATGCGTACGTAAGTGACTAATCAATCAATCGAGTGTAAACTCTAGCAGATCGATAAAATAAAATCTAAAACAAGAAAATAAATTAATAAGGAAATTTATCAAAATAATTTCTTTTAAAAATTAATTTATTAATGCAATTAAAATTAACTAAGTCTTTCAAACTATTATAAAGAATTATTGACCTTGTAATTGGTTCGTTAAGACCATAATTTACTCTATGATAAGGCTGAACAAGAAGGTTGTTCCGCCGTAAATTGTGAGGAATACTTCTGACTTCAAAGTTATTTAATATATCTTCACAAACAATATGAGAGCAAAACAGATCTCTAATGAACATGGCGTTTAAAAAAGTTCTTCTATAATCTAAAGCTTGTAAGCCCAATAAGGAACAGCGAGTTCTATATTCTGGCTTAAAACGCCAACCAATTTGATAAATGGCAAATCGTGTAAAATTGTGTTGAATTCTTTCTATACGCTCGATATGAACCTTATAGAACGGATTCCACACAATAGAACAATACTCCAGATGCAAACGAACGAAAGCTGTATACAATATTTTTAAAGTAAAAGGATCATTAAATTCACGCGCGTTACGTTTAACAAATCCTAACATACTATTCGCTTTTGAAATAATGTAATCAATGTGTTGTCGAAATGATAAAGATCATGGTCGAACATTACACCAAGATCTGATATTTCGGCAACCCTTTCAAGAACACTACCTGTTAAGGAGTACTCGAAAAAAAGTGGAGTTTTCAATTTATATATGCTAAGTACTTTACATTTACTAACATTTAAATTTAAATTATTATTGCGGCACCAAATTTGCAGCTTTTCTAAATCGGATTGCAGCTTGAGACACTCATCTATGTTGCGTATTCTCATTGCGATTTTCATATCATCAGCATACTGCCATACACGCACGAATTTAAAATTTTGAATGATATCGTTTACGAAAACTAAAAAGAAAAGTGGTCCTAAATGGTCTCCTTGTGGAACTCCTGACGAACACTTTATAACAGAGCGCGATGTACAGCCATTTAACTTTACCAACTGAGTCCTATCCGTTAGATAGGATTTCACCCAGCTAAGAAAAATGGACTGTATACCTAAATTTTCTAGTTTCTTAAGTAAGATATTATGATCTACTCTATCGAAAGCCTTCGAGAAATCGGTATAAACCACATCAACTTGCATTCCCTGCTCAATACCATCTGCAACAAATTTAGTGAATGATACCAAATTTGTTGTAGTTGATTTTCCTTTAAGGAATCCATGTTGACATGGTGATATTAAACGGCTTATTAAAACATCTATTTTATTTTTAATAAGCATTTCAAACAACTTCGGTATCGCTGATAATTTAGCTATGGGTCTATAGTTATCAATAAGATGTTTCGGACCCTTTTTGTGAACAGGCGTTATGTATGAAACTTTCCATTCATCAAGAAAAACACCTGAAGACAAGGACAAATTAAAAATAAACGCTAAAGGGCGGCATAACGATTGCATGCAGTTCTTCAAAAAAACATTTGGAATGCTATCAGGTCCGGCCTGAATACTAACATCAAGATCACGCACAGCACCCAATAGGTCATTCTCAGAAATCTCAAGAACACTCCTAAGATCCTCCTGAGCTATCCGAGGGACCAATGCACTGTGGGTTTCGTTGGTGTTAGCATTCATTTCTGATGAAACGGAGTTTGGCACCTAGTAAACTGAACTGAAAAATCTAGCAAATCCGTCACAAACCGATTGAACATCGTTATAAAAATTGCCGTTGAATTCTAAATTTTTGGGGATTCCTGTATTTTTACCCTTGCTGTTTATAAAATTCCAAAATGTCTTACTGTCATTCTTTATATTATTTTCAGCTCTCGCAATATATTGTTTGTAAAGATTTTTAGGCATGTTCTGCTATCCGCTTTAATAGGGGGAACTTTTGTGTTTCCGATATTTTCCGCTATATGGCGGACGGTAAGATAAGTGTCGCTAGTGTCGATAACAAGAACAAGAAAATTCTTCTTGCGAAGCTGATAGAGTAATGTTCCCTTTTTTTCTTTTTTAAATGGACGTACTTGTGAATAGCTTCCAATAAAATTGATTTAAAATTTGTATAACTTTCATCAAGATTAAGATTATTCGATATAACTGAAACCCAATCTGTATTAAAAAATATTGAATTTAATTTTGCAAATTGAGCTTTTTGATAATCTCTAGTAGGGATAACTTCAGTCTCTTCTTCAATGTAATCATAAAAATCAAACTCAAGAAAAAGAGCATTGTGATGCATTGAGTTGGGCAAAAATGGTTTATCTATTTTAACTACAGAAGCATTCAAGTCAGTACTAACAAAAATTATATCTAAAATTCTACCAATCGAATTTTTAACTAAATTTATTTGCATCAAAACCATTGCAAATAAACAATCTGTTAGAACAGATTCACACTCGAGATGTAAATCACGCGGCATAATTTTTTTCTCGTCGTCTTTCCAGTACCAACTTATATTACCGAGATTGAAATCCCCAACGACGATCAATTTGTCTTTTTCCTCAAAAGATGCAAATAATTTGGAGATATTATCAATATGTTTTTTATAAACATCAACTGAACTCAAAGGTGGTAAATAGCTATTAAAAATATATACTTTTTCGCTACGAGAAACATTAATAGAAACACATATCTGTTCCACGTCCTTTTGAAAAAGCTCAACTTCATGAGATGGGAATGTTGTTTTGATAGCTACCAAAACACCACCTCCTCTCTTAGTCGATGCTTCATAGCGGTCGCGACGATAGACATCATAGTCTCTTATGAAAAGTTCTTCATTTGAAATGTCTGTGTGAAGCCAAGTTTCGGTTAGGCAAATGACAGCATAATCTTCTTGTGAAGCTGCAAGGTAAAAGTCATTTGTTCTTGAACGAAGACCACCAACATTCTGATAATAGACCGAAAAAACTGAATTGGAAATTATGTGTTCTGCTGGGCACTGTTTTGGCGTTTGTCGTTTTTTGAAAAATTAAATGGTGATATGTTGACGCCCTTGGGCCAGAAGTTGGCACAAAACACTTGCTTAGAATATTCATGAGGAAGTTTCAAACCAAAACTGATTGAAACTAATTTGGAAATATCACAATCTTTTTTTATCAGAGGATAAACCGAGAGAAAGCTGTCATCTGTTAAATTAAGCTTTTTCATTACATATTCCTTTAAATCGTCTGCTTTTACCGAAGCATGTAGCTTAGACACATGGAATACCTTGAAACTGGGGACACTTCGAAGAGAATTCTTCATCGATACCGAAGATTCTTTTGTGTCGCCTATTATTATTATCACTCTTTTTGGGAATAACATCACCAACAGGAGAAGGTTTTTTAATATTTTTCCCTTTCTTACGAACTGTGACAAATTTATCAATCGGAGATTGATTTTTGTCAACGTTGGAACGATTTGTAGAAGATGAATCTGAAATAACAGTGGAAGTTCCCGCTTCATGGCTAACGAAAGATTGCTCAGAAGATATTGAAACAATATTTTTAGTTTTTTTCTTAGTGTCTTTCCCTATATTACTCTTCTTATTTTTTAAATTTACGTTTTTATCTCGCAATGCTTCGGAATTGTTTTCACAACAATTTACAGATTTCATAAGGGATCTCAGCTTGCTAAGTTGGCTCTGCAACGACGAAACGAGCTGAGATAGACCGTCAATTTGGACTTTGTAAAATTGCTCGCAAACACAATTCATTTTAATACAAGAACTAAACTAATAAATTAATAAAAAGAGAAAAAAAAGCAAAAAGAAAAAAATTTGCAAAAAGTGGGATTCGAACACAGGACCTCACGGGCGTGAGTCGTACACGCTACCACTGCGCTATATGGTAGTACGAAAATGTATGCCCAGATAACTCAGTTAAGCCGAGTTGAAATGACTACTGGACCAAATGAAAACAAAGAACAAAGACCGTCCGAGCGGCAGGTAAAAAATGCAAACCACTAAACACTTTTCGAACAAATTTATGATTTATCACTACACCAATCCGCGAAACCACTTTTACAGATGAAGTGAACGAGCAAATGAATCATAAAATTATGAATTTAATATTAAATCTTATGAATTTGATAAACAAATGAGAAATTTAATATTAGCGAAAAATTTTGCGTGTTTGCTATGATAAACGTCAAACGTCGGCAAACGTCAATGTTGTACAGTACACTTCGGTCGATACTGTCGTATGCCTGCTTGAAGTCGACAAAGATTTGGTATACGTCGATGTTGTATTCCCAGCACTTTTGGAGTAGTAGCTTCACTGTGTAAAGCTGATCGGTCGTTGGACGACCAGGTCTGAAGCCGCCTTGATACTCGCCAATGATTTGTTCTGCGTACGGATTGATTCTCTTTTCAAGAATTTTTGATAAAATCTTATAGGCCGTACAAACTAATGATATGCCTCTGTAATTCTCACAATTCAGCTTGTCACCCTTTTTGTGGATTGGGCAGATTATGCTTTTGCGCCAATCTTCGGGGATTACCTCGTCATTCTATAATTTCAGCAGTAGCACATGTACAGCGTTGGTCAGGCACGTTCCACCATGCTTCAGCAGTTCTGCTGGGACCTCTTCAGCGCCGGGTGCTTTATTATTTTGGAGCAACTGTATGGCGAGACTCACCTCCTCAACTGTTGGGGGTAGAACGGGAGGGCCTGGTTCGGCTAACTGCTCAAGAGCTAGCTCCGCGGGGGATGTTGATGATGCATTGAGGAGCTCTTCAAAATGCGAGGCCCATCGTTTGTTGACGCTTTCGATGTCGCTGATGATGTTACCATCCTTGTCCTTACATAGGCTTGTCCTAGGTTGATATTCGTTCTTGATATTATTTATAAGTTTGTACGCCTGTCTAATGTTCTTACTGGCTAATCTTTGGTTTATTTGCTGCAACTGCTCGTCAAAATGTTTGCGTTTCTTACGTCTAATTAACCTGTTAGATACTCGCCGCAGTTCGTTGTATCTTTCTTTCTTGGCTCGGGATGCGCGTTGTGTGTATTGGCGATAGGCTTCATTTTTCGCCTCAATCGAGGCCCTGCGTTCGTCGTCGAACCAGTCTGCTCGTCTGCGCCGGCCTTTATAGCCTCTTCTGCGACCCGCTTGATGCTGACTTTGAGCTCCTCCCAGAACTCATGGATGCCTAGATTATTGATGTTATCAAGCATGGGCGACAGTTTTTCCTCAAGTGCTGTAGTATACGCAGCCGCCGTGGCATCATCAATCAAATTGTCAACCTCGAAGATCTTGGCAGGGTTGATTCTCATTAGGTGCACCGAAGAGATTCTGCACCTGTAGGTCGTCTTCATCAAATAGTGATCGGTGTCGCAGTTGGCTCCTCGATAGCATCGAACATCTAGGACATTAGAAGCCCATCTCTTGCTGATCAGTACGTGGTCGATCTGGTTCACGGTGTATTCATCTGGAGACTCCCAGGTCTGCTTATGGATTTATCGATGAGGGAAGCATGTAGAGCTTATGAGCAAGTTTCTGCCGCTCGCGAAGTCGATAAGTCGCTGACCGTTGTTGCTGTTTTCGTCGTGGAGGCTATGACCACCAGTAGTTCCCCTATGCCAGCTTTCGTTTCCGACTTAAGCGTTAAAGTCTCCTAGCAGCAGCTTGACGTCGTTTGATGGAAGTGAGTCGAAGAGTGCTTCTAGGTCGTTGTAGAACTCGTCCTTAATCGCGTCTTCTTTTACTTCTGTTGGGGCATGCGCATTAATGAGCCAGAGATTAGCGAAACGGGTCTTAATGCGGATCGCACATAGCCGCTCGTTGATGGGTTTGAAGCCGATAACGTGGTCCTTGAGCTGCTTATTCACGATGAAAGCTACTCCAAACTCCTTGTTGCCCTCCTCTTTACCACTCGTAAAAATAGTGTGCGAATTGAGGTCGTTAATCTCGCTTTTGAGCCATTTAGTTTCCTGGATTGCAACTATGCTCAGCTTGTATTGTTCTACCTGATCCAGGGGGGCCCTTAAGGCCCCCGGTCTATTCAGGGAGCGTACATTCCAGGATCCAAAAGAGTAATCAGTTGTTCGTTTGCGAGGTCGTCGTTGTTTTGTATCCGTCCAATCCGAGGTTTTTGATTCAGGTTTCTTGACTTGAAGTTTTTCTTAGGATGAGTTGTCGGCACATCGCTAAACCATGATAGGGTTTAATCGTTTAGTAAAGGCCATCATGGGCATGCCTCGAAGATGCTGCTTTAGTGGTTGAGTTAGACGTTTTCTGTCACGAAAATACTCCTAGGTATTAATAAATTCCTTCGAATAATTTCGTCTCTGCTTATATGGTCGAGTCCCAAATGTCGGCACGTAAATTCAAGTAAAAGGCACTCTCTTGCGATACTAAGTTTCCGCTCCAGCGTACGACGAGACATATCAAATAGTGTTCCCAGCCTTTCGTTATTTTCTTCTGTACGAAGTTTCGCTAAGAACACCCAGGACTGTTTTCGGGCGATTGCTGCAAACTGCTAAAGACGTCTCATCTAAGATTGAGTTAAACTGTTGGATCGTAAATCCAATCCAAACATATAAATTGTCCTTATCCGTTTCTGACATTGTCTCGAAGTCGAACCTCATTCGTCAAGAAACAGCTTCATGAAATAATTCGCAAACATCGGTGAAATCGGAGGAATTAAAGTTGTGGGATATTGGACATTCATTAATTATTAATGTCTCCTATTCATTACTTTCCAAATGCTCGCGGTAAACTCGACTACTTCCGGGAATGTATACCTATAGTTTGTAGTCGCATAGCATGTGGATTTTTAAAGATTTTGGAATCCTGCATCGTGAGCCATTTACGCAGCTTTCGAAAACGCATCTATCAGATCGGTTTGGGGCCTTCATATACGCAGCCACAAGTATCGAATCCTGTCATTGGGGCGGCACCGGCATACTTCCTGTTCGCTGTACCGGCACAATGCACATGAGTTATTAAACTCAACCTGGAAAAATATGCTGACAAAATACCCCAAAAGGCTTTAAAAATCAATTGATAATTATAATTACTTAACATCACCATACATTTTTATTTACAACCTAAGTTGTAATCCTTTAATTTTTTACTCATCCGTTTCCATTGATAGTCCGATTTATACGACATACACGTGCAACGTTATGATATATGTATCTTGGTCAAATTGCGTATTTTTTGCGAGACCTTAAGGTCCATCTAGATTAGTCGCCAAATGGCGACACGTGCAGCCAAATGGCTGTTGTCATTCCATCCAAACATGTCGCGATTTGGCTGTGCGTCCAGTTTTGATAGTCAATATGACAACTCAACCAACCGCTTTGACAACCGCTTGTCAAATTCAAAGTGACAATTTTCCAACTTTTGTTCGTTCTTTTGTGTGAAAATGAATAATTCTTGAATGGCCGTGTAATAATACAAACGCGCAGAGTCCGATTTTGATAATTGAATTTAAAAAAATCACCAAAATGAAATTTTGGTTATGTCATTTTCCGTCTACATTTGGCTGCTAGTGTGGATGCTAAGTAGCAGCCAAATGGCTGCACGCGATGCCAGTTTTTGGACGCGCAGCCATTTGGCGCCTAATCTAGAGGGACCTTCGTCGTTTAAGCCCAGTTAACTTCTTACCTTTTGAAAATAGACTAAATATTTGTAAAGAGGATCTATTCACTACAAAACAAAGATTTAATTTCTTTTAAATATTATATGTAATGATTGCGCAATATAGAAAATGATAGATAAAAATAACAAAAAAACATTAAAAATTCGCAACTTTTGACTTTGAACGTGTATAATTTCAAAACGACTTAATATTTTTTAATATTTTTTTTTTTTAATTAATGATAGTGAAAACTGTTAAGTGTATTAGAAAATTAACTTCATGTCTCTGAGTTACATACTTTTTCAGTAAATGTGATTTTAGTGCAGTAAGATTTTTCATTTATTGTCAAAACTTATATCGCCCATATCTCCGATCTCCTACTGTTTAGCTAAATATTCACTGAACAAATCATCTTTCCTATTATTCACGAATCGCATTCGTTGACTTATTTTCATTGCCATAACGTAATAATTCGTTATGATAAGGTTCATAAAGGTTTACGCCACATTTCGTCACATTAAAGAAATCTGATTCGTTTATATTTTTTTCGTCAATATCACGAATATTTACATTGACATGAAGAAAATATCCGTTTATTAGGTTAATAAAAACTTCTTTCATAAAATTAATGATTATTTTCCTTGTTGTAAATTTAACGTAAAATTTCGTTAAAATTAAGGAACATGTTGAAGAATCTTTACGTTACATTCAGGAAAATTGTTCATAACATTAATGAAAGCTTTTCTTAACTCTGACAAATACTTCCTACCTTCAGCACGTGTAGTCTGGTTGGTGTAGTAGGTAGGGTGCAGGTCTTCAAATCATAGGGTCCCGGGATCTAATCCCACTGTAGTCAGGTAATTTATGATGCTTTTCAAAGCGTATTGAGGCAAATGAAACGTCCCTTACACTTGTAAAGGTTTAATTTCAATGCTGCGCTGCGTCATTTTTTTTTGTATTAAAAAAAAATAAAGAAACCGAATATTTGCTTTGAAGAATCATTTCTTCAAATAGAGAATCGCGTTCCTCAACTGTACGAAATTTCCGCTTTAATATCAACGCAAGACTTTACACGAAATAATGAATGTTTTCGTTACGTAATGAAACTATAGTTTCATTGAAGTGACGAACAATAACATTGGAGGTTTTTTAATGAAGTTTTTCGTTGATTTGAATATGGTTTTCATAGCATTTACGACAACTTTTGTTTCAGTGTTGCTAGAAGAAACGTTAATCTACTTGTTCCAGTCTTTCATTTGACATATGTTTCATTACTGTTCATCAAACGACCATTTTCACCATCCTCCTTTTTTAAAATAAATTATTTTGATAAATTTCCCTATGAACTTATTTTTATGTTTTAAATTTTATTTTGACGATTTGCTAGATTTACACTCGTTTGATTGATTAGTCACTTACGTATAGTAAGTAATGTGATTCCGAAAAGCTCAGTCTCGGGATGAGCATGTGACGCACAAAACAAAAAAATCTATCAGTTGCTATCAGGGATTTGGAGCGGAGCGACCTAAAATTTCGAAGCGAAAGAGCGGAGCGTGGAGCGGTTTTCGGCAGGCTGGAGCGGAGCGATTTTTGCTTTGAAGTATGTAAAAAGTAAAAAATCAAGAAAATTCCGAGATAAAAAATTTAATTTTTTCGACGAAATTTTTCATTTTATGGCACTATTTCATGATTTTGAACGATTTAAAGGCGAAGAATTCGTTGAGAGACTTGCGAAATTTCGCATTATTGTGAAATTCCATGACAGAAAAGTCCTGTCCTGTACTCGCTGAATGAAACGCCCGTTTTAATTTAAATTAGTTATTAGGTGCATTTTATTGAATGGAGTACAGGACGGGTTGGATACGATATCCCCAGTCACAAAATCCCCAAACCAAAATCCCCAAATCAAAATCCCCGTAATCAAAATCCCCGTAATCAAAATCCCCGAAATTAAAATCCCCGAAATCAAAATCCCCGAAATCAAAATACCCGAAATCAAAATACCCAAAACCAAAATCCCCATTGTAGATGGTAAATGGCAGATGATAAATGGTAGATGGTAGGTGGTTAATGGTAGACGGATGGTAGCTTGTAAATGGTTTATGGCAGATGGTAAATGGTAGATTGTAAATTGCAAATGGTGGATGGTAAATAGCAAATAGTAGATGGTAAATGGTAGGTGATTTAGACTATTGTAATTGTAATAGTCCTACTATGCAATAAAAAAATCACCGTCGTGGACTGATATATGTATATGCTAATAAACGGCAAACTCTTTGAAGTGACACAGAACAAAATCAGATAATGTGCAGGCGAATCGGTTCCAACAATAAGCCAACCAAGTTTTCCGCGAATATTCGTTCGGATGAGGACATGTCTCGACGATGTTAAAGAAAACCTAATATGTTTAGAACAATATTTGCAAACGTTTATTCAATATAATGTACTCGAACATTTTGTTTGTGCTAATCAAAAAAAAAAGTTAGTACCGATTTACGACCCTCCTAGTGCCATTTACCATCTACCATTTAACACCTTCCATCTTCCATCAACCATCAACAATTTACAGTCTTTCATCAACCATTTACCATCTACCAGTCATCTACCATTTTTTACTACCATTTACCAGCATATTTCGGGTGCTTGGGAATTTTATGATTGGGGATTTTGTATATGGGTATTATGATTATGGGGATTTTGTAAATGGGTATTATGATTATGGGGATTTTGATTTTGGGGATTTTTCTACGTTTGGGGATTTTGTGATTGGGGATTTCGTATGGTTCCCGTACAGGACAGCTTCCATAACAATTTTACACATCTTATTTTATGCGGGATGTCCGAAAACTATCGCATAAAGGCACCCAAATATGATTCCTGGTGATATTTCCAGCAAAAAGGAGTATAAAAAAGCCCGAATTATTAGTTCTACAGCTACCACAGACATTTAAAGATTTTTAAAAAATTTAATACTCATATTACCTACATATTTTCTTTCGGTCGTGGCCAACAATTTTTCCTAATAAAAATCAGATAAGCAGTTTAAGCTGTGTAAAAAAGCTTCAAACACAAAATTTTGTGATCTTACTTCATATAAAATTTTTTTCCGACGGAGGTCTAGTGGTAGCATTTTTGTAAAATCTTAAATGCTTTTGGTAGCTAAGGAGTTAAGAATTCGGGATATTCCCGGTACGCCTATTTTGCTGGAAATGAGATTAATAATCATATTTCGGTGCGCTTATGCGATAGTTTAGTTTCCGGACGCCCTATTTAGAACAACTCAATTTTATGTTCAAATTTGTACGAAATTGGTGCTATCCTGTTCTGTACTTGATCGAATAAAACGCACCTTTTAAGCCATACTCTATAATACGTAAGAAGATATAAGTTGAATTGATGAATTCGCGGAAAATTATAAATATTTACTAAGAACAATGAAGTTTTGTTGTATGTTTGTAATGGAGCGGAGCGAAAAAATTTTAGTCGGAGCGGAGCGGTTTCAAATCGGTCGGAGCGGTTTCAAATCGGTCGGAGCGGGAGAGGAGCGGAGCGAAAAGAAGTGTCGCTCCCAATCCCTGGTTGCTATTTAAAACAATTAACAGTTGCTCATTGCTAGTTTTTTCTATACAAATCTATTAAGAACTCCTATTATGATTATGAATGAATTGTTGGTATCGATGGCTTGTTCTGCTATCCGTTCTCATAAGGAGAACTTATGTGTTTCCGATAATTTACCCTATATGGCGGGTGGTAAGTGTCGTTAGTGTCAATAAAAAGAAGAAGTTCTTTTGAGGGATGATGTCGTAATCTGTAATGTTCCCATTGTTGTGCAAATGGTGGTCTACTAAATAAAAAACCTTGTCTATTACAACCCGGGAAACACTCGAAGAAACTGGGGAAATTGGCCTATGTTTGGCTGGGGAAACACGTCAAAATGATGGGCAAATGTACGGGAAAACTGTGCCGTCCAGGTTTCAAACATTGGAAAATCCTGGAAAACTGAAAAATTTTCGCGTTTTCTGATTTCACTGTTCTCACAACCTTTTAGTGCCTATCATATTGACTATTAACGGCGCAAATCGACCCGGTGGATGGATGGATAGGACGCTATGATGGTTTGGGCTGGTTACGCCCAATACTGCAACCTGTTGGCTTATTGTATTTCCCATTTAAGCGAAAAAGTTTCAGGTTATTAGCTCTGTCCTTCGTAAAAGGCTAAGAAGAAAGTTAGCCGGGTTTACGTTTGGTGCACCCATTCTGGTAGTTTGAGCCCAAAGAAATTTTGTCTCCAGCTCATAAGAGCCGGGCATTCGAAAATAACGTGCGAGGCTGATTCCTCGTGTTCGTTGCAGAGGCGGCATAGTGGGTCTTGTGTGTAGATCCTTATTGTATGTAGGGTGCAATGACCGGTTATAAGGCCTGTCACTGCCCTGAGGTTCGTTTTGCTGAGACTGCGGACTTCGGTGCAGCTGGTATGCCAGTTGGATCCCAACATACGCTTGCTGTGCCTGAGCCCTTCAGCGAGTCTCCATCAATCTTGGAATTTATCCTCGGTCCATTGCCTGGCAACGGTTCTAGCAGTAGATTTACTGATTCCGATTGCAGGTTCGGGACCAGTGAAGGGTAGTTCGGAACCCTCTCTTGCAAGGGCATCCGCTTTCTCGTTGCCTTCGATCCCCTTATGTCCTTTCACCCATTTCAGAGTTACGTTGTTTCGGGTAGCTAGGTTTTTGAGGCTTTGTTGGCATTCCCAAACCAATTTTCAGGTTGTTTTAGGACTTGCAATGGCCTTTATGGCAGCTTGACTGTCGGAGAGAATATATAGATGGTCTTGTTTGTATAGCCCTTTCGAGTACTCTCCCCTGCTGCAAGGTTCATGGCTATAAGTTATGCCTGGAAGACAGTTGTGTATTGACCTATGGGTTTGGAGATATCCAAATTGCCCCTGTTCCCTCGACTGTCTTCGATCCATCCGTGTACCACACTATATGTTTTTAAAGATGGTTGTCGTTATATTTACTCAAGTCTTCTCTAACCATAGAGGTTTGGATGTTGGAGTCGAAAGTGAACATGGCCGGGATATAATCGCTGCCCATATCTAGGATTGGGTTTGCAATGATTTCTGTAATTGTGCAGTGTCCCTTTGTGGTGTCCACATGTTCTATGAATGTAGTCTGTCCGGTGCGAGTCTTGCCTCTTCTGTGATTGTGAGGTCCAGTGGTGGCAGGTCTAGTAGTTTCTCTAGAGTTAAAGTTTGGTGCACTACGCATGGCGCCGTACTGATTCCAACTTCGCTGTTGCTGTTTTTTGCTTGGTTTTAGTCCACCAGACTATCAAACTAAATCGACCTAGTACTAATATTTTTAATGTAAAGTTTGTTGCGATACTATGCCCGATTTCCCTTTATAGGTAAGTACTATAGAATAACAAGTATATTTCTGACTCCATACAACTAATTTTGATTAACGAATTGCAAAAAAGAGACTATCTTGTCGCCAGTAACCAATCGAGTACCTATGTAAAAGAGCGACAGAAAATCTCAGATTTCCAAAGGACTTCTTTGCATTAGTGCCTCTTTTGAAAAGAACTTATTTGTGTGAGTCCTTAGCGGAAGGAAAATAAACTGAAAATTGTTGGACAAATACTGAAAAATGTATCTGAATACATCCTTGACTTAAGTCGACCTTAAGTCATTGCAATCCTAAAGGTGCATCCAAATTGGCTTCTAAATGTACGCGCGCCCAAAAACTGGCATCACGAACCACAATTTGGTTGCTACTTAGCATATACACTAAGGTGACCATATGCCTAAACCATTAATGCTGTACACACACTACCTACTCGTATTAGTGGGATTCGGTTCAGAGAAAACCCCAAATTTTGGAACATTTATAAAAATCGTTCTAGTTGTTAACACTTTCCAAGTGTTGTTGATTAATTCCAGTCACTCCGGTGCTCTACGATTTCAGGAATAGGGACGATCTAATCGAAAACATAAATTTCGAGTGATCGATCTATCCGTTCCATGGCAAAGTCGAAGGTATAATCAACGTTTTTTTAGAAGCCAATGAGGAACATAAAGGTAAAACAAAAAATACAATGATGTGGAGGGGGTTGCAATGTTGAACAAATTAAGGCGCATATTTCGTTGAAGATTCGATTTCAGAGTCCTAGCTGTACAGCGTTCAAAAGTTAAAGCCGTCCAAAGATGCGGCCCAGAAACTAGCAATATTCAAAGAGGGGCCAAGCGCAAACGTAATCGATTTAAAAAAAAACATGATCAGGAGGCCGATATAGACAGGCCTGTAGAGAGGGGGGGAGGAACGGGGTGATTCCCCCCGGGCCCGGGATTTCATAGGGGGCCCGGATTTTGACACAAAAGTTGTGCTTTAGTGTTTTTTTTAACATCCAAATTGCTATTTTGAGGTCTTTAACTAAGAACCCTTATACATATGTACTGCTTTTAGCGTTTTAACAACAATTCATAACATACTGTGCACTGGGCTTGGGGCCCCTAATCTATTTTTGAATTTTGAGAACTAGGGCCCGAATCAGCATATTCAATCAACATGATAGTTTCGTTACTAAATTCCAATTAAAAAATTTCGACTTCTTCATCCAGTAGCGTACAGTTTTTCGAAATATTTGTGTTTAAAGTAAAAATAGGAGTACAGCGTCATTTTTTTCAAGGAGGACTTTTCCGAACGATTTTTATTTTGTGTACATATTCCTGCTGCTTATGAAATGCTTTTCAAGATACCAGCACACAGATGTTGATCACTTAAATTGTTGAATCTTAATTTAAATCTATCTATCTACCAGTACTCGCCAACTCGGTAACACAAAATTTAAGGTTTTTTGAAATAGGTAAAATAGGAAGAAATAAAAATCCTTTATAAATTCGTAGCGTTTCGAAAGTCAATTTTATAGAGTAAAGACCAACATTCTGGGCCACTGCGAGTGTACTAATAAATTACAGATTTAAGCTCCCCAAGCATTTGTTAGAACTGTGAACTGTATCCGCCTTGTTTTGCTAAAAGCTTTGTAACGGTTGAGGTACAGAATAGACCACAGCTGTTTCCTTTGAAAAATCTTCAACCAGAAAAAAAAGTAAATTTGCCCAGTTTATTGCATTATACACTTTCTATTTTGCGTGTAGTACAGCCTTTATTATTCATCTGTAAAATGAACACTTGAGCCAATTTCACCCGTATAGTCTTCAAATCGAATTAAAAAATAATATTTATGAATGATCCTATCCTATCGAGAATGACTGTCGAAAATTTCAAGGCTTTCTTCATATCAAAGTTCGAATATAGGTTGGAATCTTATTTCACCAATAGAATAGAAATTTTCTAAATAATTTTGTTGGGACAAGGAATTCAATAATTTTTCAATATTTTTTCTTGGGAGAACTAAATGCTAGAAGATTACCAGGCTACCAGTTTAGCTTTATGCGTATCTTGTGTAAGGGGCACGACACGACCATTAAACAATAAACTTATTTTCATCACGGGCAGATTTTAGTAAAGAAACTTCATACTAGAAAGTTAACCCTTTAAGCAGTAGCTTTTTATAAGGATTCATTACCCAAAAATGCACGTAAAACGAAGAAACCATATTCTAGAATGATTTTGGCTTCTGTATTTCCTTAAAATTCGCCACTCAACTCTCGAATCGTCTTCAAAATATACTTGAAACGGGACCGAGGCGAATTTCGGGCGCAGCGGAAATTGAAATGAAACTTAAGCTTCTTTCGCGTTAGCAATTTCTACCACAGTGAGTCTTTACTATTACTAGGAACATATTTGGGTGAAGTTTGGTTTAGATTGGTTCATAAAGAAAAAAGTTTTTCTTAGAAGAACCTTATTTTCAGGGGCAGCCCCCCTGGCCCGATTTCATTCGTTATACACAGCGTACACTAAAAAAATCTCGTCACACTGATCAATAATATACATATATACTTTATATAGTAGGAAGTGCCTCCTTCTGTGCGTTGCAAACTTCATGACAAAGTTAATATACCCTTTCATATACATAGTGAGGGATATGAAAAAAAACACACACACAAACTGTTAAACTATCCAGTCAACCCCGTTTTTTGTGAGTTTAGTATGTAAAAATGCATCACGAATGAATTCAGTTGCTGTCAGTTTTTTGGCAAGTGGTTTATCCTGTATCGTTATTTTTTATTATTTCTATTTTTCTATAATTCGTATTTTTCTGAAAACCCATAATTTTACCTAAGAACTTAAATATCAAAATGCACCTGAATGCGCAGAAGGCCGGTTTAAAACATTCATCAAATATCTATCAACTGATGCCGGATGCCGGACTATATTAGATTAGAAAACATCCGGATTACTGAGACTGAGCCGATTCAGTCTGGACGCCGGATTATGAGGTGTTCCGGATTAAATGGAGGCTGGATTATAGAGATAATTGTACAATTGTACAATTTGTTTGAGGACCGATATGTAAAAAAAAAAAATTTCTTCGATTCATAATTTTTTATCGTATGGAAGAGGTGGGCCCGGAATCATTGTCCCCCCCGGGCCCGAATTTTCTCTCCACGGCCCTGGATATAGAGCATATTGTGGTGCACATTTTGCTGAAATTTCTCAGCCCCAGCTGTTAGCGATCAAAAGATTCAGCCGTTCAAAGATGCGAATGTCCATGTTCCGATTTCCTCGAAATTAAGGATGTCTAAAGGTGGATACACACTTTTCAATCTACAGTCACAGTAATTTTCAATACAAGTTGACAGATTGTCAGTTAAATGAATAAATGAAATGTTTGCAATTCTTTACCGAATTTCGTTTGGAGGACTGCCTTGTAATACATATTCGGTACGAAGCATTGAATAAAAATCGAACCAAACCTATACAGGGTGTCCTGAAACTGCCGCATAAACGCACCGGATTATGATTCCTCAGTTGATTTCCAGCAAAACAGTTGTGCGGAACATACCCCCTTAGCTTAACCCTTTAGCTGCCACAGGCATTTGAAGATTTAAAAAAAAAAAACATTTTTTTGCACGACCTAAAGCTTAATATCTCCAAAGCTCGACCAGCTAGAATAGTGAAGCAAGATGATTATTACAGCCAACAAATTTACCTAAAATCTAAAATTAGCGGCACTAAAATTGGATAAGAGGTTTGGTTTTTACAGAGCTTCAAAGTTAAATTTGTGTGGTTTTACCCAAAAACAATATATTTTTCCATCTCAGTTTTTTCCAACTTCTGCCAAAGTGAGGTGCTTCTACGATTCTTTTAAAAATTGGCACATAGTCTTACGATCATACCTTTCTTACATCATTTTATTCTAGCTCCATTATTTCTAACAGTCTTTTTAGTGTAGAAAATTAGGGTTAATTTTAGCTCGAATTCAATACAATTCAATTCAGACTGCCCCTAAATATCTGCAATTGGAAAAATCTATTCAAATGATGTCGAAATCGAGCCAAAATTAACCCTAGTTTTCTGCACTTAAGGTATTAAAACTGTTAGAAATAATGGAGCTAGAGTAAAATGATGTAAGAAAGATATGATCGTAAGATCGCCAATTTTTAAAAGAATTGTACAAGCACCTCTCCTTGGCCGAAGTTGGAAAACGCTGCTGAGGGCCATCCATGTAATATTATGGGGAAATTCTTCCACGAGAGATAATGGTTGTTTCTCACAATATTCCACTTTTTGCCCCATTTAAGGGCTCGTCTGCTGATCGTCTTTTTAATGCTTTATGCCTTTGAAAATATAAATTCAGCACGGTGTTTTGGATGATATCCCGTTCGCTGCTAAGGGCCACCTTTGCGCTATAAGCGTATAATTATAATTCGAAAAATAATGATAGTTGTTTATAGCCAAATTTCTGTTTTTGACACTTTTTGCGCCATTTTAGGCTAGTCTGCTGATTGTCCTTTTAAAGGTTTATGTCTGCCTTTGGAAATATATACTTAGCATGGTGTCCTGAATAATGTGCCGTTAAAAAAGAATCGCTGCTGGGGGCCATTCGTGTGATATTAGGAGAAAATGCTGCCACGAGAGATCCTTGTTATTTCTGACAAAATCCCACTTTTTGCTCCACTTTAGGCTCGTCTGCTGGTCGTCCTTTTAAAGGTTTTTGTCTGCCTTTGGAAACATATACTTAGCCTGGTGTCCTGAATGATGTGCCGTTCAAAAAGAATTGCTACTGAGGGTCATCCGTGTGATGTTAGGGGAAAATGTTACTTTGTATATTCGTTTTCTGTATTTGTACTATATTGTGAATTTACTTGAAAATAGTCAAATTTCGATTGTTAAATTAACTGGGTTGTAACTGGAATTTTGAAATGAAATTTGGCTTAAGTACTCAGCGAAGTGTCTGGAAAATAATTAAGCTCTTTCTATACCTGTATGATTTAGCATGATTATTATTTTTGAAGAAGTATTTCCCATTTTTCATACAAATTGCAAATTTTGGAGCGCGTCTGCCACCATGATAGCTCCCAATTTTTGTCTGCCGTTTGGAATATTAATGCGGGGACTCGTCTTCTATGAAATGGTATATGAATCAAACGCGAGGAAATAGTTGCAAATATTTGTAACTATTAACGACTTTGGGCTGGTCTGCCACCACTTTAGCCCCACTGAAAGTGTCTGCCATCTTTATTTTCGTTATCAGTGGACCAAGTTCTATGATCGTGCAAAGCACGAACAGTGAGGAAATAGTTGCAAATTTTTGCAACTCTTAACGACTTTGAAGTTGTCTGCCACCCCTTTAGCCCCACTGTCCAGGAGGCAGACTACCGTTTTGGGGCATCACCAATCATGAAATTTGCGATAATGTGTAACAGAATGGATAGGAAATAGTTGTAAATAATTTCCACTTGGGCTCTTAGACTATCAGTTTAACCAACTAAACAACTGGTGGATTTGAAAGGGTAGATTATTAAGAAGGACAATCGCAGTCCACCTACATGAGCAAAATATCGATGCTATAGTAATCTAGAGGACCGGAGATCGAATCTCGGCGTGGTCCAGGTAATATATGTATAGTGCTTGCAACATTATATACACTCCTCTATATGCAATGTAACGTTGACTCGAAGTAGCCTACACTGGTCGGCATATGTATTTTGACATCTCATACCATCGAGCCCCGACACTGGTTTTGTTTAAGTAAAGCCAATAACGGTAAATTTCTTTTATCAAAATTAAAGCACATATCGACAGCAATAAATATGCTAAATATTTTTTCTGTCCTCTTTCGGACTCTCATGCTATAGAAAAGAGAAAAGATGGAGGCGTAATTCTGGTGTGGCATAAGTATTTTGACAACATTTAACTCTTTGATTACACCCATTTTTTTCGCAGGAATTGATGCACAAAACATATTTTTATTAATTTTTGAGTTCCCCATATTAATTTTAAAATGAAAATATCACCAGTGACTCGAAACATAAACAAAATCAGAATTTGAGCATCGATTGATGCCAGCCTTAGTCCTGGTTTACACATTGAATACGCTACTATTGAATTTTATTTTATACGGTAAACTGTTTATTACTAAAATGTTTATTACTAAAAAAATGTTTTAAAACAAAATAAAAACAAATCTTGGCGCTCTCTGAAAGAAAGCGAATGTGAACCCCGAGTGATGAATGAGCCACGATGAAGAACTCTAAGAAAGAAGTGAAATATAAACCAAATCGTGCCGCAAAAAAAGGAATATAACTTCCCGCGATTCAATGACGACCAAAAGAAGCTTTGGCCATAGAAACAGTGATTTGAACTTAAGCAACCTAGGCCATTGTAAGCAATATATCCCTGCATCATGAGAGAGCCTCCGCTGTGGTATTCATTTTGATAACCAGGTATCCGTTTTTCCACTTAAACTGGGCATTTTCTTTAAATATTGATTTTTTTTTGTAAAAATGTTATAAAATAACGAATATTAGCCGAACAAACTTTTCCCGAAAGTTGCAGCAGCTTGGACTTTTTCCTTAGTAACAGAGGTTTGCTTTTGGTATGGTCTTTAAATCTTTCTTTGGTTTCACTTTATCTGTGTATGCATGCAATTTGCCTTTTTTAGTTCTAGGCCGAAGGTGGTCGTTATTATCTCTGCCTCCGATGGCACATTCTTCATATTTATAATATCCTTTGGTTAAATTAGGACATTTTCCATAAATATTTGTAAGATTTTTCGGTAATTATTCGATTACACATCCCATTTCTGTGATGCATGGAATAGTTTTCTATTTCTTTTCTCTTATTCAATTTTGGTAATTAATAATGAACAGTCTACCTTATGAAATTAAATTCAATTGCAGCGTTTCCAACCCTTAAACCAGGGTTGAAGTCTGCCTCTACGGAGGCTTAAACCAATGTTCGAATTTCTGATTTTTATCCAATTTTTCAAGCCACTAGACACATTTTCTGCTTGGAATTCAAACTATAAACACAAATCATTAACAAAATTATGTTTTATCCATATTTCTCCAGAGAAATTGGTGTACAATCAAAGATTTAAATATTGTCAAAATACTTATGTCGCACCAAAATTTCGCACCAATCTGTTCTCTTCTTTATAGCAAGAGAGTGCGAAAACGGACAGGAAAAATATTCAGCATATTTATTGCTGTTGATATGTACTTTGATTTCCTTATAAGAAATTTACCGTTATTCGATCTAGTTAAACAAAATCAGTATCGTGGCTCGAAAGTACCAGATGTCAAAATACATATGCCGGCCAGTGTATAAACGGATGAGCGAACGCACCATGCTCCACAAGGGGTTACGGTACAGAGAGAGAGATAGATATCATAGGAATAAAATGTCGACGGGCCAGATCAACGGCATCAAGATATACAAGATTATCAGCTGATTAATTTGAACTTGAACTTGAGTTCCAAATGTCAGGTGACGATGGACTCAAGTAACAGGTATTACTACAATAGCAATAGCAACAACAAAGGGCGAAATTGTGAACTCGAGAGGAAATTAGGTTTCTGCAGTTGGGTCTGTTTATCTAGATGGCAGTGGCCAGACCATTGAGAATAACTATGGAGTAGAAATCCCATATATTCCCATGGTATCGCCAGATAGGATTCCTATACATGCGCAACTGCAAACACACTGCATCGCAACACCCGCACGATCCACAATCCTCGTTTAAAACCTGTCTGTTCCAATAAGAATGTTTACATTTTAGAAAACAATGTGCCAAAAGGCTCGTTTAAAACCGGTCTGGTTCTGGTCCAATGAGACATGTTTACATTTTAGAAAATAATATGTCAAACTTCCATACAAAATCCAGTTTGGCAACTTTATCCCTACACTGAAAAAAATGGTTTAGACTTTTTATCTAAAGTGAAGTAGTTGACTTAAATTTAGATAGTTTTACCAAGGAAATAGCTGATTTCTCTAATCTTCGTAGCTTATAATACTATTAAATTCGTTCATTTAACCACGCAAGATTAGAAGAAAAAGTTTAGTCAATTCTTCCACAAAAGTTGTTGATTGTACTATTCAAATATAAAATTTAACTACAAACAATCGTTCTTTTTTCTTCAACACAATTTAGCTATCCAACATTTAACAATTTAAAGATAATGAATAGCTGTCTTTACAAATGAAATTATTGAATTTGCAAATATAGTAGATGTTTCAACTAATGACGAATAGAAAAATTATCCATATCTTCGTAACTGTTTCAACTACATAGAATCATAAGCTGAAAATCAACGCGAACTTTAGATGAATTCGACTATTTCTTTAGATAACCATTCTATTTTTTTTTCTCTGTGTACTTTGCACTTGACGTCTCATTCCGCAACCGAATTCGTTCATCTGTCACGTTACTTTTCGTTTCCTTATAATTCTCTCTTCTGTGGGCCAGACACATATCAACGCCATCTACATATATCATAGTCGCAACTCAGCTGCACAATGCCGTCATAGTTTAGCTACTAAATTTATGGCGAATGCAAACAAACAACAAAAACATGCATATGACGTAATTCAAAGCAAAAATAAAACAGTGCCACTTTGGCGAACATAACCAAAATTTAGTAGCTGATTTTGACGTCTATGATTCCGCATTGCGGCCTTAATATCTAGACGGCGTTGCACATATTCGCAGTGTGGTGGGCAGGGGCGTACGCAGAAAAATATTTCGGGAGGGGTTTTAGCAAAGAGTGAAGGAGTCCAACGCGATCGAATATCCTATAGGATTGGATATAGCCCTATAGAGCTGAAAAGCGCGATCAAATTCCAAATCGTTTGTGATTAACCCAATTTGCATATTCGCCACTAATAGAAGTCAGAGTAAAATCCGTGTTCCGATTTCTGTCAAATTCCAGTAGAGCTCTTAGTATTTGCAGAGTCGAGTTGTTGTAATAAGATTTCACAACTTTTTTTGTAATATGCTTAAAAGTACTTTGCGGATCTATCGAACCAGTTCATCTAATTTGTTAAAGCAGGGGTGTCAAACTCAAAACATGGGCCGGGCCAAATATAGCTGTCTTCAAGCTTAGGCGGGCCGCAGGATAAACATTTAAAAAAACACAATATATTTTTTTTTTTTCGAATTTTAATAATAGAATACTTTTATTAAAACATGACAATAAATCAGAGTCACTAATAACCTCGACATTATATCCTTTAGAAATGCTATCATTTAAAGATGTTAAGCAAAACAAATTTAGATAGTTAAAAGATCAAACCATCAAAATTTAGTTGATCGATAACTAAACATAATTTCCGCCAAATTTTGGACAGATGATCAGAACATTGTAGCCCCGGTCATCCAACATTCTGGTAGTCCAAAACTACTTTGCCAGTGAAAATTGTAAAGCTGACCTAAATGAAGTTCGGATAGAAAGGTGGAAAAAAATAGATAAACATTTGTTTCTGATCTGGTGTGAACAAACGCATGCACCAGTAAAGCTAAAAGGGAACAAAAAATGGGTAATGGACTGAAGCTACTTTACGAAATTCCACATCCAGGTGATTTCCTCATTGAAATTTTGCCAAGATGTTCTTGTTCCATTACGTCAAAGATGCAAACACGAAATTTAATTCAACCGTAACAAATAACTATAAGCTTCGGCAAAGCCAACAACTATTTTCTGAACCAAATTTCGGGACAAAAAAAAATCACAAAGGAACTTTTTCCAGCTAAAAAAAGTCGCCTTAGAAAAATATACCTCAAATAACTGTCAGCAAATTGTAATAGGGTTATAGAACATATAAGGAATGACTTCTTGACGAGTTTTAGTAAATTTTTTAGACTTGAGTGCAACATCTCACATTTTTTAATATTTACGCCTTTTTGCACATTCAGTTTCTTCGACCTGGCCGCGGGCCACACAAAACTGCAAGGCGGGCCGCATGTGGCCCGCGGGCCGCGAGTTTGACATGTCTGTGTTAAAGGACCGAAGCATTGACTTGATTTAAGGACTTAGTCTCGTATTTATAAACGTACCATATTCGGGCTTATAACCCCTATTTAACTAAAATATATGAAACATTTGCAACATTTATAAATTTGGGCTTTAACTGTGGTACGACATTCAACATTGGACGAGGAGACCTTAAGTTAAGGAAAATTTCAAGGGACGTTTATAAACATGGGACTTCGTATCAATCCGAAGTTAGTGAAAAAAATATAAAATATAAATACAATTTTGAACTTCACCAGTTTCAGTCAGTCCTAGAAATGAGAGATATTGGATGGACTCCATCTTTCACTGCTGATCAAATGGGTCATAATTATAAACTTAGGAAAACAAATTGATACTTAATGAAAATATCTTGAAACCACATTTCTTATGATGCTCATTCGCTGGCTCCTTTCAAGTAATTTGCTGCATTGATTCCCTCCATGATGTGTGCACAAATTCTTATTCATTCCTTACTTTTGTGTTGAAAATGCAGTTGGTGAGAAATTACTATAAAAAAAAACCCAAAATTCCTACGCAGGATCGCCACTGGTGGTGGGGGTTACATCGGGATCCTGCCAGGAGACTGAAAATTCCTCACAACAACTACTGCAGAAGCTCTGAGGATCTAGGCGCTTTTACGATCTGGATTCTGTCTCTCTCTTCATTAGCGTAACTCCTAGTGGAGCATGGTGCGTTGATGACTACCGTGTACAGTCATCAACGTTACAAAGACAACTGAATTCGGAGTGTGATATGGTTGTCAGCCATACCACTTCCTAGTCGCATTGTTAGTTTATTATTCTACGATAAGAATATTTCTTATCATCTTCTTCTGAATAATAAACTTGCGACGAGTCGTGCCGAGTTTGGAAACTCGTTTCTCTCTGAGTGTCTATTTCACAGAGTGGCGACCGAACGATCACGGCCACAGAGCACGACACGATCTGGATTATCTTATACATATAGTCTAAGAGCCCAAGTGGAAATTATTTACAACTATTTCCTCTGCATTCTGTTACACATTATCGCAAATTTCACGATTGGAGATGCCCCAAAACGGTAGTCTGCCTCCTGGACAGTGGGGCTAAAGGGGTGGCAGACAACTTCAAAGTCGTTAATAGTTGCAAAAATTTGCAACTATTTCCTCACTGTTCGTGCTTTGCACGATGATAGTACTTGGTCCACTGATAACGAAAATGCAGATGGCAGACACTTTCAGTGGGGCTAAAGTGGTGGCAGACGAGCCCAAAGTCGTTAATAGTTGCAAATATTTGCAACTATTTCCTCGCGTTTGATTCATATACCATTTCATAGAGGACGAGTCCCCGCATATAAATTCCAAAAGGCAGACAAAAATTGGAGGGCTAACATGGTGGCAGACGCGCTCCAAAATTTGAAATTTGTATGAAAAATGGCAAGTGCTTCTACAAAAATAACGCTAACTCCATCATGCTAAATCATATAGGTACAGAAAGAGCTTAATTATTTTCCAGACACTTCCCTGAGTACTTAAGCCAAATTTCATTTCAAAATTCTAGTTACAACCCGGTTAATTTATCAATCGAAATTTGACTATTTTCAAGTAAATTTACAGGCAATATAGTACATACACAGAAAACGAATATACAAAGTGACATTTTCCCCTAATATCACACGGATGGCCCTCAGCAGCGATTCTTTTTGAACGGCACATCATTCAGGACACCATGCTAAGTATATGTTTCCAAAGGCAGACAAAAACCTTTAAAAGGACGACGAGCAGACGAGCCTAAAGTGGAGTAAAAAGTGGGATTTTGTGAGAAATAACAAGGATCTAATTTTCCCCTAATATCACACGGATGGCATCCAGCAGCGATTCTTTTTGGACCGCATATCACTTAGGACACAATGTTAAGTAAATATTTCCAAAGGCAGACATACAGTATTAAAAGGACGATCAGCAGGCGAGCCCTTAAATGGGGCAAAAAGTAAAATTCTGCAAGAAACAACAATTATCTCTCGCGGAAGCATTTCCCCTTAATATCACACGGATGGCCCGCAGCAGCGTTTCTTTTTGACCGGTATATCATTCAGCACACCATGCTAAGTATTGATTTTCAAAGGCAGACATACAGCACTAAAAGGACGACCAGCAGACGAGCCCTTAAATGGGGCAAAAATTGGAATATTGCGAGAAACAACAATTATCTCTCGCGGAAGCATTTCCCCCTAATATCACACGGATGGCCCGCAGCAGCGTTTCTTTTTGGCCGGTTTTTCATTCAGGACATAATGTTAAGTAAATATTTCCAAAGGCAGACATACAGTATTAAAAGGACGATCAGCAGGCGATCCCTTAAATGGGGCAAAAAGCGGAATTTTGCGAGAAACAACAATTATCTCTCGTTGCAGGATTTTACCTTAATATCACACGGATCGCCCCCAGCAGCGATTCTTTTTGGACCGCATATCACTTAGGACACAATGTTTAGTAGATATTTCCAAAGGCAGACATACAGTATTAAAAGGACGATCAGCAGGCGAGTCCTTAAATGGGGCAAAAAGTGGAATTCTGCAAGAAACAACAATTATCTCTCGCGGAAGCATTTCCCCCTAATATCACACGGATGGTCCGCAGCAGCGTTTCTTTTTGACCGGTTTTTCATTCAGGACATCATGGTAAGTATATATTTCCGAAGGCAGACATAAAGCATTAAAAGGACGATCAGCCGACGAGCCCTTAAATGGGGCAAAAAGTGGAATTTTGCGAGAAACAACAATTATCTCTCGTTGCCGCATTTTATCTTAATATCACACGGATAGCCCGCAGCAGCGTTTCTTTTTGACCGGTATATCATTCAGCACACCATGCTAAGTATTGATTTTCAAAGGCAGACATACAGCACTAAAAGGACGACCAGCAGACGAGCCCTTAAATGGGGCAAAAATTGGAATATTGCGAGAAACAACAATTATCTCTCGCGGAAGCATTTCCCCCTAATATCACACGGATGGCCCGCAGCAGCGTTTCTTGTTGGCCGGTGTTTCATTCAGGACACAATGTTAAGTAAATATTTCCAAAGGCAGACACACAGTATTAAAAGGACGATCAGCAGGCGAGCCCTTAAATGGGGCAAAAAGTGGAATTTTGCGAGAAACAACAATTATCTCTCGTTGCAGGATTTTACCTTAATATCACACGGATCGCCCCCAGCAGCGATTCTTTTTGGACCGCATATCACTTAGGACACAATGTTAAGTAAATATTTTCCAAAGGCAGACATACAGTATTAAAAGTACGATCAGCAGAGGAGCCCTTAAATGGGGCAAAAATTGGAATATTGCGAGAAACAACACTTATCTCTCGCGGAAGCATTTCCCCCTAATATCACTCGGATGGCCCGCAGTAGCCTTTCTTTTTGGCCGGTTTTTCATTCAGGACACAATCTTAAGTAAATATTTCCAAAGGCAGACATACAGTATTAAAAGGACGATCAGCAGGCGAGCCCTTAAATGGGGCAAAACGTGGAATTCTGCAAGAAACAAGAATTATCTCTCGCGGAAACATTTCACCCTAATATCACACGGATGACCCGCAGCAGCGTTTCTTTTTGACCGGTATATCATTTAGCACACCATGCTAAGTATATATTTCCAAAGGCAGACATAAAGCATTAAAAGGACCATCAGCAGACGAGCCCTTAAATGGGGCAAAAAGTGGAATTTTGCGAGAAAGACCAATTATCTCTCGTTGCAGCATTTTACCTTAATATCACACGGATCGCCCCCAGCAGCGATTCTTTTTGGAACGCATATCACTTAGGACACAATGTTAAGTAAATATTTCTAAAGGCAGACATACAGCATTAAAAGGACGATCAGCAGACGAGTCCTTAAATGGGGCAAAAAGTGGAATATTGCGAGAAACAACAATTATCTCTCGCGGCACCATTTCTCCCTAATATCACACGGATGGCCCGGAGCAGCGTTTCTTTTTGACCGGTATATCATTCAGGACACCATGCTAAGTATTCATTTCCAAAGGCAGACATAAAGCACTAAAAGGACGATCAGCAGACGAGCCATTAAGTCGAGCAAAAAGTGGAATTTTGTAAGAAGGAACAATTATCTTTCGTTGCAGCATTTTTCCCTAATATAACACGATATCATATCATTCAGAACACGATGCTAAGTGTATATTTCCCAACGCAGACAAAAACCTTAAAAAGGACGATCAGTAGACGTTCCTAAAGTGGTGCAAAAAAGGTCAAAAAGTGATAATTGTTGTTTTCCGCAAAATCACACTTTTCGGCCGACTTAAGGGCGCGTCTGCTGCTCGTCCTTTTAATACTGTATGTCTGCCTTTGGAAATATCTACTAAACATTGTGTCCTAAGTGATATGCGGTCCAAAAAGAATCACTGCTGGGGGGCAATCCGTGTGATATTAAGGTAAAATGCTGCAACGAGAGATAATTGTTGTTTCTCGCAAAATTCCACTTTTTGACCCATTTAAGGGCTCGTCTGCTGGTCGTCCTTTTAGTGCTGTATGTCTGCCTTTGATAGTCAATACTTAGCATGGTGTGCTGAATGATATACCGGCCAAAAAGAAACGCTGCTGCGGGCCATCCGTGTGACATTAAGGTAAAATGCTGCAACGAGAGATAATTGTTGTTTCTCGCAAAATTCCACTTTTTGCCCCATTTAAGGGCTCGTCGGCTGATCGTCCTTTTAATGCTTTATGTCTGCCTTCGGAAATATATACTTACCATGATGTCCTGAATGAAAAACCGGTCAAAAAGAAACGCTGCTGCGGACCATCCGTGTGATATTAGGGGGAAATGCTTCCGCGAGAGATAATTGTTGTTTCTCGCAATATTCCAACTTTTGCCCCATTTAAGGGCTCGTCTGCTGGTCGTCCTTTTAGTGCTGTATGTCTGCCTTTGAAAATCAATACTTAGCATGGTGTGCTGAATGATATACCGGTCAAAAAGAAACGCTGCTGCGGGCCATCCGTGTGATATTAAGGGGAAATGCTTCCACGAGAGATAAATTGTTGTTTCTTGCAGAATTCCACGTTTTGCCCCATTTAAGGGCTCGCCTGCTGATCGTCCTTTTAATACTGTATGTCTGCCTTTAGAAATATCTACTAAACATTGTGTCCTAAGTGATATGCGGTCCAAAAAGAATCGCTGCTGGGGGCGATCCGTGTGATATTAAGGTAAAATCCTGCAACGAGAGTTAATTGTTGTTTATCGCAAAATGCCACTTTTTGCCCCATTTAAGGGCTCGCCTGCTGATCGTCCTTTTAATACTGTATGTCTGCCTTTGGAAATATTTACTTAACATTGTGTCCTGAATGAAAAACCGGCCAAAAAGAAACGCTGCTGCGGCCATCCGTGTGATATTAGGGGGAAATGCTTCCGCGAGAGATAATTGTTGTTTCTCGCAAATTTCCACTTTTTGCCCAGCCCTCGTCGGCTGATCGTCCTTTTAATGCTTTATGTCTGCCCTCGGAAATATATACTAACCATGATGTCCTGAATGAAAAACCGGTCAAAAAGGAACGCTGCTGCGGACCATCCGTGTGATATTAGGGGGAAATGCTTCCGCGATATATAATTGTTGTTTCTTGCAGAATTCCACTTTTTGCCCCATTTAAGGACTCGCCTGCTGATCGTCCTTTTAATACTGTATGTCTGCCTTTGGAAATATCTACTAAACATTGTGTCCTAAGTGATATGCGGTCCAAAAAGAATCGCTGCTGGGGGCGATCCGTGTGATATTAAGGTAAAATCCTGCAACGAGAGATAATTGTTGTTTCTCGCAAAATTCCACTTTTTGCCCCATTTAAGGGCTCGCCTGCTGATCGTCCTTTTAATACTGTATGTCTGCCTTTGGAAATATTTACTTAGCATTGTGTCCTGAATGAAAAACCGGCCAAAAAGAAACGCTGCTGCGGCCATCCGTGTGATATTAGGGGGAAATGCTTCCGCGAGAGATAATTGTTGTTTCTCGCAATATTCCAATTTTTGCCCCATTTAAGGGCTCGTCTGCTGGTCGTCATTTTAGTGCTGTATGTCTGCCTTTGAAAATCAATACTTAGCATGGTGTGCTGAATGATATACTGGTCAAAAAGAAACGCTGCTGCGGGCCATCCGTGTGATATTAAGGGGAAATGCTTCCGCGAGAGATAATTGTTGTTTCTTGCAGAATTTCACTTTTTGCCCCATTTAAGGGCTCGCCTGCTGATCGTCCTTTTAATACTGTATGTCTGCCTTTGGAAATATTTACTTAACATTGTGTCCTAAGTGATATGCGGTCCAAAAAGAATCGCTGCTGGATGCCATCCGTGTGATATTAGGGGAAAATTAGATCCTTGTTATTTCTCACAAAATCCCACTTTTTACTCCACTTTAGGCTCGTCTGCTCGTCGTCCTTTTAAAGGTTTTTGTCTGCCTTTGGAAACATATACTTAGCATGGTGTCCTGAATGATGTGCCGTTCAAAAAGAATCGCTGCTGAGGGCCATTCGTGTGATATTAGGGGAAAATGTCACTTTGTATATTCGTTTTCTGTGTATGTACTATATTGCCTGTAAATTTACTTGAAAATAGTCAAATTTCGGTTGATAAATTAACCGGGTTGTAACTGGAATTTTGAAATGAAATTTGGCTTAAGTACTCAGGGAAGTGTCTGGAAAATAATTAAGCTCTTTCTGTACCTATATGATTTAGCATGATGGAGTTAGCGTTATTTTTGTAGAAGCACTTGCCATTTTTCATACAAATTTCAAATTTTGGAGCGCGTCTGCCACCATGTTAGCCCCCCAATTTTTGTCTGCCTTTTGGAATTTATATGCGGGGACTCGTCCTCTATGAAATGGTATATGAATCAAACGCGAGGAAATAGTTGCAAATATTTGCAACTATTAACGACTTTGGGCTCGTCTGCCACCACTTTAGCCCCACTGAAAGTGTCTGCCATCTGCATTTTCGTTATCAGTGGACCAAGTACTATCATCGTGCAAAGCACGAACAGTGAGGAAATAGTTGCAAATTTTTGCAACTATTAACGACTTTGAAGTTGTCTGCCACCCCTTTAGCCCCACTTTCCAGGAGGCAGACTATCGTTTTAGGGCATCTCCAATCGTGAAATTTGCGATAATGTGTAACAGAATGGAGAGGAAATAGTTGCACTTGAAGTGTCGCTGGCTCTAGGTCTAATACATATATGTAGATGTGAGCCCAATCAGTGGCGGCTCGCCCATATGTGCACATTTGCACGTGCACCCCCTGATTAAACAATCATATCAACAAATAATGTGCTAAATACCTACCTAATTAGAACACTTCACAAAACAGAACAAACCGCCCGACGTAAAGGTTTGTGTTCGTAGAGACGATTCATGTGATGATCGCTCAGCGATCGCAATTAAACCACCGGTTCTGAGGACTATTTGCGTATATTTTCTATACAGACATGTTCCTTTAGGATTTAGGTCATAGTAGAAAAAAAGGAAAGTAGCACCAATAAAAAAATATGCAAATATGGCTCGGAATTGGATGCAGAACTACGATCGCTGAGCGATCATCACGTGAGTCGTCTCTACGAATACGTACCTTAACACTAGGAATACCTGCTCGAAGATTCAGAACGCGTAAATAATTAATTCTTTTGTTAAAATTATGAAAAAAAGTTTTGTGTTTTGTATGACCAGAAGTAGATTCCGCAAGACTTCTGTACATTTTTCAAAATCGACTTTAGCACTTATCCAATCGCTTTTCTCAAGTCGAAAACACATAAATGACGATCAATTTTAGTTCACAATCTTTGCACACGGCAAATTTTTAAAATGTTAAAAGAGAAGACGACAGCAAATGGTAGCAATTTCCCATCCATTGGCATTGATCTCTTCTGTTCACTTGACGCAATCAATGGCTATGTCCACACATGTGCGCTTTCGTCTTCACTATCGTCTTCAAGCTCCGTTATAACTATCAACTAACAGGAGTACGTTCCATTTATACGATCTGAGTGAAAATAGTTACTAACATTGACTTTCCGTTATTCCAAAATACCAATAGTCACAAATAGCTATCTCTCCGAGTCAACTTTTGACGTTTCAAATTTCAAATGGTCCACTTAGTCTGAGAAAATTGGACCAAAATATGGCCATCGAACGGCAAAAATCCTACATCGGAAATTTTTTTGATTATGGAAGTTAGGGATGGTCCCGAGATGATGGCATAGAAAGTCCCACCCGATCGGGGGTCCGCAACCTTAAAAAAAGGGGGGTATTTTTTCGTTTTTTTTGCGATTATTTCAAAAACGGCAAGAGATACACAAAAATGGTCGAAGGACGAAAAAAACTACATAAAATTACCTTTCCAATGATATAAAACACATTAGAGTTTAAGTAAATATTTCGGCGCTAGCCTAACAAAATAAATTAGAATATTTTCATTTTACACCTTTCTTAAAAGCTCCATAACTTTTGAAAGAATGCTAGTTCAGCCGTAACATTTTGTATAAGAATTCACAATAAGTTCAAGATCATTTTAAGGTAAACATTGAGTCGCTCCGGTCAAGGACCCTCATCATCCCCCCATTTAAATTTTTCAAAACGGCACATCCATAACTCCTAGGGATGCCAACTCCCAGTCAACCCAAACCCGGAGATTTAGTGAAAGGATGGTTTTTGCCTATATTGGTTGCTATTGCAATTACATACTCGTATTTACATAACAGAAAAGTTTCAGTTTGCATACTTATTTATGTATTTACATATTTACATTTTTATATTTTTGTTTCATATTTACATATTTATATATTTACATCTTTACCTATTTATATGTTTACATACATATATCCTGTTTACATGTTTACTTACACTTATTTAAGATATACATAAATAAGGTTAGTTCACAAAGTTATCTTAAAAAAAAAGTGTAAAAATTTATAAATGCGTTAAAATTGTTGAGTTTAACATTTTTAAAGCCAATTAAAATCAAAGCTTATTGTTTATTGGAATGAAAGTTTTTCAAAATAGATCTGAGCCGGAAACACTCTTTATTTTTCATTTCCAATACTGAACTCTCACATATAGAAAAGTTAAACTTCAACGCTTAATAACTAGAGAACCGTTAAGTTTTCGCAAAAAATAATAACAGATTCGTCCATTTCAGACCAACATTAGTGAAATGCCGCGCCATCAAAATTTGGAGCAACAAACTCTGAAATTTTGCCAAAAATCTATCTAAGAGATCGAGAAACGACAGGCTCTGTATAAAAAAGATTACAGAAATACTCCGATGAGAATGTTTAGAAAAAGTTATGGTTGGGAGGATATGAATCAGTTGTTCCGGGATGCAGTCTATCCGTAAGAAAAAAACAACGCTTTTCTTGACAACATTTCAGTTGACACTATAGCTTTTTCTCCAAGAGAAAATTTAACTTAACACAAGTACTGAATTTGAATGTCTATACATAGTGAAGTTAAAACGCAAACTTTATAGGAAATTTAGGATTTTCAGTTTTTTCGATTAATGTAACTAAAAAAACATTATTCATTCATTACACGCTCTGAAATTAGAACTTAGGTTCTAATTTTAGAGCGTGTAGTTGCGTTGTTAAAATTGTAGGCTCTAAAATTAGAACTCAAGTTCTAATTTCTGAGCGAGTAATTAATGAATATTGTTTTTTTAGTTACATTATTTGAAAAAATTGAAAATCCTAAATTTCCTATAAAGTTTGCATTTTAACTTCACTATGTAAAGACATTCAAATACTTGTTCTTATTTTGAAAATACTGTCGAGGTAAAATTTAGAGTTTTTAGTTCTATCAATAAATTTAACATGGATAGCTTATTAATTAATTAATATTTCTTATCATCTTCTACTGAATAATAAACTTGCGACGAGTCGGGCCGAGTTTGGAAACTCGTTTCTCTATGAGTGTCTATTTCACAGAGTGGCGACCGAACGATCACGGCCACAGAGCACGACTGTTGTAGTAAATCACCCTAAAATACTATAAATTACGGGAAGACAATTTGATTTTAATTCCACTATAACGATAATTGAATTTAGAATTATAGTTGTGCCATTCGCAATAAAATAAGGAAGAAAAAAGACGTCCAGAAATTAGAACATTTCAGAAATTAGAACCACCTGATTTACCAAGTGGTTCTAATTTGTGAGCGTCTACTGTATCATAATTTTTCAGTATTTTATGTTTTACATACAGTTAAAAATAAAAGAATGACATACTTCTTTTGGGCATAAAAGCAGTAACGAGTTGATTCGACACAATGGCTTTCGAATATTTAGTATGTGTGGCACTTTTCAAGTGAGTTTTGAGGGCCTTTTCTCCATCGTGTTTCACTGCAAACTTTATGTTGCAAACTTTGCACTCGGCAGTCTGATTGTCTTTTTTCTTTACCCTTGTGTCTACAACCAAAAATTTATACACAAACGTACAACGAGCATACCCGGGTATGCCGTACATATTATTAGTTATATCTGCTTGTTTATGAGTTTTTCGTTATAAATGCCCGAGAAATGCTTTTAAATAGTTATAGTATCCTCTCCTTGATCAAAAACTCGATAATTCGAATGTTTCGATATCTCGAATGCATTGTTAATTTTAATTTTTCGATAGTTGGAACTTTTTTATAATTTGATGCCTGTTTTTTCAATGAGTTGAGAAAAGTATTCAAATTTGAAGGAAAATAATTAGGGGCATTAATGACGAGGGCTTACATTCTGTAAATCAAAGAATTGGGCATTGTACCTCTCGTTAACTCGAAATGTTCTTCCAGTTCCATTCATGGCCTATACACCACGGTTAAAAATTTTGGATTAAAATCTAATATAATTGGGGTTACATATATGACCACACCAAATTTGTATGGAATTGTAATAAATGCACATACTTAAAATTTGTGCCTTAAGTTATCATGTATTACGATTTAGCCCGATTTGTAAACTTTCAAATTAAAATGAAAGCTTTTTTACTTAAAATAAAAAAGTCGATGCAGCAGAGAATTGAACCTATGACTCGAGAGACTTATCGTAGACCAGCTATGCACCGAACTCTCTTCCCACTCCACCACACCCGGTTATGCTTTTGCTTAGTTTATAACAATTGATCTGTTGTATTGTTCCAATTCATACTTTACTTAGATTTGAATTCTCATAAACTTGAAATTATACTATTTCAAGTTTGCTAGAATTAAATTCCAAGCAAATTTGGATTAAAGATAGCTTTTCGCAAATGAACTTTCATATGTAATAATAATTAATTTAAAAGTAAGTAAAATATATTAAGAAATGGTTTAAAAGCCAAGGAGTATTACATTGTAATTAAAAAAATTTGAAATATTTTTCAATATTTCAGAAGACTTAAAATATAATTAATTTTGAATTGAATTTCGTTGTAATACAGAATTAGACTTAAAAAATAATACAAAATTAATAACCATGTAGCAGTTAATCGTGGGCAAAATAGGTAAATTTTTTATTCAGAATTGTTTTTTAACTTTCTTTTCCATTCCTAGATAATTCAAAAGATTACACTCTCAAAAACTATTTTTTTTCCGCGAACTCTATCCTTTGTATTCGAATTATCCTTAGTCATAGTACAACAAAACGTATGTTGGCCGATAGATTACTAAACGATTTTTAATTGATAATACAGCGGGCAAAGAGAAAGTTTAGACTAAATCGCCATCATTGGCAACACGAAATTATAGTATCAGCATAGTTAGGAAATACCACCGTATCAACCTGAAGATGGTAAGGAGTTAGCAGTAGATATTGAATCTCCTGCCAATGCAATAATTATAGCTGTACATGATGCAATTTCGTCAACCGAAAAATTTGTATCGCATAGCATTGTTTTTCTAAATATTCTCCTTGGTCAAAGTTCACACCAAGCGGCACGATTCTTACTGAGACCCAAGGCTTGGCGACAATTTTGTCGAATCCAGTTGTCTCGCCTTTAATTTGGGTCAACGTTATGCTACTCAGACCTTCTATTGTATGTTCAGGTTTGCTTCTTGGATCTTCTCATACCAGGATATCGTCTAGGCGACCCGAAAGCGATACATAACATAGTTATTATAATGCATATTGAACCGAGTTGTAACAAAGAAGGATGTCATTATCCCGTATTCGGTATGTTCAATCAATGTGAGATTTCCATGAATTGTTCTATGTATGTAAAAAATGCTAGAAATAATATAATTAAAAATCATTTAGATTGATGTTACATTTCCATAATATTATAGTCATGCTCATTTTGCAACTGATATGCAACCCCATAGAAAACAGTCAGTATAGAGTTTCCCCCGATGAACTCTAAGAATATTATATTAATATATTTATAATTTATCATATTATTGCATATGAATATTACATACAATGAATAACGTTTTTAGAACCAAATGTAAGAAAATTCTAGTATTATGGAATGAATATATTCTTGTGTTCTATATTGGATTAAATTTCAAAATAAAACATTCCTATGAATTATATTAATTAACAGTCAAAAGAATAGCTCTACCATACTAGACATACCGGGGTATGTTGGTTGTATATATAAGGACTACATCTCAAAAACTGTTAATGTCATCCTTGAAAAAAATCGGGAAAATATTTTTTTTTCAAGAATATGTTAAAAACAATATTTTAGGAGACTAGTGAGAATTTCAAGTCAATATGACCCCTAAAACTCGAGATATTTCAAATTTAAAGGCCTGAATAGACCTCGGGCGGAATGAAAATGAAATTTTTGTCCTCTGCGATTTTCTCAATGAAAATGCATGCTTACTGTCGTGGAACATGTCGGTAATTATGGGGAATTCCATAAGCTACAATCCAAATATGGTTCCAAAATTTTTCTTAGCCATTTTATGTATTATTTTTCGATTCCCCCGTCATTAGATATTTTTCACGGCGAAATCACCGGGGAATCGAAAAATAATACATAAAATGGCCGAGAAAAATGTTGGAACCATATTCGGATTGTAGCTTATGGAATTCTCCATCATTTCCGACATGTTCCACGACAGTAAGCATGCATTTTCAATGAAAAAATCGCAGCGGACAAAAATTTCATTTTCATTCCGCCCGAGGTCTATACTGCGCTTAAGATGAAAAGCATACCCGGGTATGTGGTTGTAGACATAAGGGTTCCAGTCCTTGTATTCTTTAGCGTTCACCCAGTCGTCGACGAATTTCGAATAATATTTTTTTTTCTTTGGCGGTTCTTTTTGCGATGAGTTCAAATTTTCGGAGTCAGACATCTCAAAACTCAAAATCATTTTTATACACTCACTAACGCGAATCTAAAATCGTATAAATTTGTGTAAATAAACGCAATATAAAAATATATCAGAGTGAAGCTTACTTACAGATTTGCTTTTAAATTTGGAAGATCATATTAGCACGTATTTAATAGTCAATAGTTTAGTTGCTCACAATCAAAACGTATAACGACAGACGTATTTCCTTAACAGAAAAACTTCTTGGAAAGAAAATTAACGGTTCAGCTGAAACATTCCAATATTCGGGCCTAGGAATATATAGACAAGGAGAAAGGAGCTGAAACATCAAAGCACAAGAGCGTACCTGTGTAACTAGAATATGAGAGGGCTTCCATTACATTGCCTCTTTGTATGTCTCTCGCGTTACCTTTATGTCGATGGTGTGGGTTGACAGTATCTGTTAAAAATCTAGTCAAAAATTTCGCACGTTTCATTTCCTTCTCTATATGTTCTCTGAATGATTTCCAAGTTCAAGCGTCGGAAACAATCCCAGAGAAGATAACATGGAAAGTTGGAATGGATGTTGCGAGTAGCAACAATAGGTGTGTTTTTTTGGTTATCCCGTGCAGGTTTGGGTAACGAAACTCCATATAAAAAAAATGACAGCTGACGCACCTGTCATTTTTTTTATATGAAGTTTCGTTACCCAAACCTGCACGGGATAACCAAAAAAACACACCTAATGATGCATGGAAAGTTGTAGCAGCAATGATGCATGGAAAGTTGTAGCAACTATGATGCATGGAAAGTGAGTGCTATATGCGAAGCTATAATGCATCTTAGAATATAGGCATTATGGTGCAGTGGTACAGTTCATATTCGAACTTCAACTTGTGATCGTTCTTTTTAATTTTTAATTTTTTTTTATTTTTAATAATTTGTAGGTACAAATGAAAGGTTTATGCGCCAAACCCGGAGATTTTATTTTTGATCCGGAGACCCGGAGACACCCTTCGAAACCCGGAGTCTCCGGGTGAAACCCGGAGGGTTGGCAACCCTAACTCCCCCCAAAATTGGAGCAGAGTGCTAAATTTTGGTTTGTTGGGATTGGAGGTCATAGTGACCCCGCCCACCAAAAATCAGCTCATTCGGATAAAAACTAAGGGTATCTCCCATACAAAGTGACCCATCAGGAGTTTGTTCTATGTACTACTCATTTTATAAACTGTAGAACGAAGTTGTCTTGGGTCACTTTGTATGGGAGGTACCCTTAGTTTTTATCCGAATGAGCTGATTTTTGGTGGGTGGGGTGACTATGACCTCCAATCGCAACAAACCAAAATTTAGCACTCTGCTCCAATTTTGGGGGAGTTATGGACATGCCATTTTGACAAATTGAAATGGGGGGATAATGGGGGTCCTTGACCGGAGCGACTCAATGTTTACCTTAAAATGATCTTGAACTTATTGTGATTACTTATACAAAATTTTACGGCTAAACTAGCATTCTTTCAAAAGTTATGGAGCTTTTAAAAAATGTCTAAATTGAAAATATTCTATATTATGTTCTAGTCTAACGCCGAAATATTCAATTAAACTGTAATGTGTTATATATCATTGCAAATGTAATTTTATGTAGTTTTTTTCGTCCTCAGACCATTCTTCTGTAGCTCCTACCGTTTTCGAAATAATCGCAAAAAAAACCGAAAAAGTGCCCCCCTTCCCCCCCCCCCCTTTTTTAAGGTTGCGCACCCCCGATCGGTTGGGACTTTTAATGCCATAATCTGGGGACCATTCTCAACCATAATCCAAAAAAATTTCCGATGTAGGCTTTTGCCGACCAAATATGCCATTTTTCTTAGGGCTCCATTACATAGTCATATTTATAATAGGTGTGTTTTTTTGGTTATCCCGTGCAGGTTTGGGTAACGAAACTTCATATAAAAAAAATGACAGGTGCGTCAGCTGTCATTTTTTTTATATGGAGTTTAGTTACCCAAACCTACACGTGATAACCAAAAAAACACACCTATTATAATATGTATGTCATATGCCTAAGCCTACTCGATTCATTCAGTATAAATTTTTAGACGTGCAGGAAGCGAAATCAAGTAGGTTTAGGGATATGATAATATCTATTATAATATATATTACCAACATATGACTGTGTAATAGCGGCCTTAGACTACACTGTCGTTGATAGCTATTTCCACTCACACTCTCGAGATGATCCATCGATAGCTATGGAAAATGTCCGTTGGCAAGTTCAAGTATGTGAGGTTATGTCGGGTCGGTTGTTGATGTTATTATCAAATGTTGCGATTATTAATTACTACTTAGGCAATGTTTGCTTTTCAATCGACACTTAAGCTAATAAACAAAGTGCACAGATTGATTTCGATGAATTTAAACACTAATTATGAATGCCATCGAGTTATAAATTGTTTTTTGTAAACATATTTATGAATTCAACGGCTGTTGTGACATTTCCATGTTATGTTCTCCTGAGAGCTCTCTCACAACGCACATAACTACGACAATAGGTACGTTTTATTGTGTTTATCCCGTGCAGGTTTGGGTAGAACTTCATATAAAAAAAATGACACTTACCCAGGTAGAGTTTACGCGTGTAACTACTCTACACGGGATGGAGCTCAAATGTAGATGGCGGACGCATAGGGGAAATTTGAGGGAATTTGTTTTTTCAAACCAAATGTGAGTTTTTCTCATCACGAGAAAAGATTTTGCAAAGAAATAATCATCTTTTGTGATAAAATCCACCACATCTAAGAAATAAGCCGACGAAGGCGATTCGAAGATGCGCAAAAACTGTCAAATGTCAGCTGTTTGGTCTTAACCGGGATGTAACCCGCGATCGTTTTTTTCGAGTCAGACTTACACGCGATACGAAAAAAACGTCGCTAATAGTCAACGCCATCTAGATATGTATATCATAGCCGCAACTCAGCTGTACAATGACGTCATGGATCCGTATTGAATTGTTCGTCGAACACGGGCAAACAACAACAATGTCATAAGAGGCAACAACAATGCAATGCAATTTCAACTGCGGATTTGACGTTTACGAGTCTACATTGCGGCCTTAATATATAGACGGCGGTGCAATAGCCATGCGATGACTACAGCTACGACCACTGATCCTAATAACTAAGAGGATTACCCCGTAGAAACGATAAATGATTGAATTTTTCATATTAGACTGGATCTGACAGGTGGGGACAATTCGTCTTTTTTACCTTTGTGTCGCACTGAAACTGCGATATGACTATTACATTTTATAGATACACTTCCTGACTTCCTCCAGCAACAATCTCTCCCCCCCATTTACTTCGTAATAACTTCACAATAACACTTGACAGATGGGGACAACCGCTTTTTAAAATCGTGCCATGCCATGCACTCAATGAGTGCATTCAGCGAGCACATATTGTGATGTGCTACATATCCCCACCACAAGAAATTGGAAAACTGCTAAGTTTGTGTTCGCTGAATGGACTTGCTACATGAAACGTCAGTTCTCTCTAACCAGCTGATACATCCGCAGACATTGCGGCAATCAAAAATTCAAAAAACCTAAAACTGCAACTTTCCTTTCAAAATACTCTCCCCGCGTCCCACTCACCCGCTAATCGGTCCACATGCGATGTATCGAAAATTTCCCCTATGAAGCGTTAAATTGGAATGCTACATTTAGATGTGTAGCTGCTACTTGGACTGCTCGATCAACTGTCATGCACAGCTGCTCGACCATCAACACTGGAAATTCTTTATTCACAGTTCAGCTAAAAAAAAAATGTCATTTCTGAGCCAGGTTTTAGTGAACGTTATATTAGGTACGTTTTATTGTGTTTATCCCGTGCAGGTTTGGGTAGAACTTCATATAAAAAAAATGACACTTACCCAGGTAAAGTTAACCCGTGCAACTACCCTACACGGGATAGAGCTCAAATGTAGATGGCGGACGCATAGGGGAAATATGAGGGAATTTGTTTTTTCAAAGCAAATGTCAGAGTTTTTCTAATCACGAGAAAAGATTTTGCAAAGAAATAATCATCTTTTGTGATAAAATCCACCACATCTAAAAAATAAGCCGACGAAAGCGAGTCAAAGATGCACAAAAACTGTCAAATGTCAGCTGTTTGGTCTTAACCGGGATGTTACCCGCGATCGTTTTTTTCGAGTCAGACTTACACGCGATACGAAAAAAACGTCGCTATTATTGTGCGATGAGAGTACGTATTTTGAAAGGAAAGTTGCAGTTTTAGGTTTTTTGATTGCCGCAATGTCTGCGGATGTATCAGCGAGCACATATTGGGATATGCTACATATCCCCACCACAAGAAATTGGAAAACTGCTAAGTTTGTGTTCGCTGAATGGACTTGCTACACGAAATGTCAGTTCTCTCTAATCAGCTGATACATCCGCAGACATTGCGGCAATCGAAAATTCAAAAAACCTAAAACTGCAACTTTCTTAATCAAAATACGTACTCTCATCGCACAATATTATAACGTTCACTAAAACCTGGTTCAGAAATGACATTTTTCAGCTGAACTGTGAATAAACAATTTCCAGTATTGATGGTCGAGCAGCTGTGCGTGACAGTTGATCGAGCAGTCCAAGTAGCCGCTACACATCTAAATGTAGCATTCCAATTCAACGCTATATAGGGGAAATTTTCGATATTTCGCATGTAGACCGATTAGCGGGTGAGTGGGACGCGGGGAGAGAACACTTTCCAGTAGCTCTTTCCAATATGTGCTCGCTGAATGCACTCACAGTTCAGCTGAGAAATGTCATTTCTGAACCAGGTTTTAGTGAACGTTATAATAGGTGGGTTTTTTTGGTTATCCCGTGCAGGTTTGGGTAACGAAACTTCATATAAAAAAAATGACAGGTGCGTCAGCTGTCATTTTTTTTATATGGAGTTTCGTTACCCAAACCTGCACGGGATAACCAAAAAAACACACCTAATATTGTGCGATAGAGTACGTATTTTAATTAAGAAAGTTGCAGTTTTAGGTTTTTTGATTGCCGCAATGTCTGCGGATGTATCAGCTGATTAGAGAGAACTGACATTTCGTGTAGCAAGTCCATTCAGCGAACACAAACTTAGCAGTTTTCCAATTTCTTGTGGTGAACGAAAATTCCTGGAAAAACACTGGAAATGCTACAAGAATTACCCGCCACCGCTCTCTTTCTCCGCTGAATGGCCAATATGCGGAATGAAAATCTAATTGGAGTAGCAATTTTCTGCTACATTTTCCGTTCGATGAATGTACGAATGCAGAAAGCAAATTACCTACCTTCTATTATTTTTTAGTGCATGCAGTCACCGGCCGGCATGGCTATTTAAATACACAATTGAATTGTATTGAAAGTAAGTTGAATTGTATTGAAAGTAACTTGAATAGAATTTTCCCTTCCAGTGAACGCATTACAGGCCAAATACACCTGCAACTTGGTTGCCAACCTAGGTTGCAGGTACGTTACTACACACTTGCAACATTCCGGCAACCACGCCATTCTCGTTCTTGCATCCTGGTACTGCAACCTGCAACATGCCTACAAATTACTTAGATTTCCGGTTTTTTTTGCGTGTTGCCAACTTAGGTTGGCAACCAAGTTGCAGGTGTATTTGGCCTGTTAGACATCAAGAAAGCTTCCAACCCAACTCCCCTCTGCTGTTATCTTCTGGAAAGCAAAACGCGAACAGTACATTTGCAGTCCATACAAGAGATCTTGAAAACAACGTTACACAAGATCACGACACTCAGTTCAATCCAAGCTTGGCTCGCGTTTTGTCTTCACTTTTGCTAATTTCGGAGATCGTCGATGGGTTGGAAGCTGTCCGCGTGGGTTCTTATTAAGATTTATCAGTGAGAAACGCGTTCGAACGAGGGCTCGGGTGACCTATCATTAGTTATTGTAACAGAGTGAATTAAAATCGAAAAAAATGAAAGTCGTAGTAGTGGGTAGTGGCGGCCGCGAGCACGCTATTTGCTGGAAATTAAGTCAGAGTTCAAAAGTGGAGAAAGTGTATGTCATTCCGGGTAGTGACGGCATAAGCCAACTGGAAAAGGTTGAAATTGTTCCCGAAATCAATATAAACAATGTACAGGTAAGTTTCATGTAGTCTGAGTCGGGAAGAAGTTCTATCTGCATAGTTCTAATGTCTACTTCATTGCGTTATACATATGTATGTATGTACATTAATTTAGTGAATAGTACAAAACTGTAATGGTCGTAAAGAATGATTGGTTACATGAAACCAGGTTATATAGCACTGTAGCCCGCGCTCTTGAAAACAGATTTGACGGAAGTTCTAGATAGACAGATTGATAATGCACTTTGTCGGCGCTGCGTGATCCACTAATACAAAAGCCATATGCGTTTCCATGCGCAACAGGTTTCAATGGTGGAGGTTACGATACACTCAGTTGGGTATGTTCCGCAAACATGTTTGCCTTTCTGATTCCCTAACTGCCATTTATAGGCCAGTCAATTACCGATTTTAGGTCGCAAAAAATTGCTCGGGTCTGGTTTTTTGGGATATTGTTAGGATAGATACCAGAAGTGTACCACTAAGTTTGCAACTTCGAAAAACCTGTGCTAACCCCGTGACCCTCAAAAAACCACAAAATTTTCGGACTTTTTTCATATTTTTGTTTGTAATTTCTAAAAGGTGCTTCCTACAAGTAAGTCGTCCACTGCACCTTTAAAGCTAAGAAAATCTTCTTTAATTTGAGTGTAACTCCAGCTTTGTAGGTGCAAAGGATCCCAAGATACATCACTTTAAAAAATGTGCTTTTTTTGTAAAAAAAAGTCTGAAATTGTATTTTAGGAGATTTGTATGACAGCCTATGACCTAGTGTTCCGATTCCATCCGTTTCTAGATATGTTTTGAAGCTCTACTAAAAAACACATTTGGGGGAAGGGTGGTTAAGATTGGTCCATAAAGAAAAAAGTTTTTCTTATAAGAACCTAATTTCCTGAGGTTGGTTTGTATGACAGCCTTATAACGTAGTGTTCCGATTTCATCCGTTCCTAGATATTTTTTTAGGCTTAACCAGCAACATACTTGGGTGAAGTTTGGTTAATATTGGTACATAAAGAAAAAAGTTTTTCTTAGAAGAACCTATTTTTCAGGGGTAGCCCTATGACCCCATGGTCTGATTCCATTCGTTCCGACATATATACAGCTAAGGAACTGGTTTATAGCTTCATGTCACGTGACTTTCTCCGTAAAATGCGCATTTAAGCCGATATTCAGCTCGGAACATGAAATTACAATTTCAAAAAACAATGTTTAAAGTGCTGTATTTTGGGATCCTTTGCGCCTACAAGGCTGGAGTTATTATTTCAACCAAGCCCAACATTTTTGTAAAGACAGAAGAAGAAAAAGAATGAGGAAGGGGATTAAATACAAGTCATAGGTACGCCCGAAAAAACTTTTAGCCCAAGCGAAGGGTATCCAAATTTCGGCCGCGCCCGAAATTAGCCTCGGCCCGGGGGTTGACGAGCGTAGCGAGCAGGTGGCGAAGCCCTCTAGCAAATGATGTAAAAAGAGCAAAAACAAAACAGTGCAACATTGGCGAACATAATCACAAATTATAAGCTGATTTTGACGTCTAAGATTCTACATTGCGGCATCCGTCTGAAGATCGACGAGATAGTCCGTTTCATGATTACGCGCAGAATTCTGATAGCGGCATTTCAGGAGACAAAGCTCCAACCATCAACTCCCGATTTTAACATCCGCGGCGATTACATACTTTTAAGGCGTGATAGAGTCGGCAGGCAGGGTCCTAACCCAGGAGGAGGGCTTGCATTCCTAATACACAGAACCGTTCAATACAGTGTATTAGATTTTCGTTTCAACGACGGCACGGCGGAAATGCAAGCTATTGCCGTTACATCCGGCAATACCAATATCGAACTTATAAACATCTATGTTCCACCAGCTTCTAGCTGTGGCTCTGGCTATAAGTTCGATATTGGTCCACTCCTCATAGGACAGCATAGAATCCTACTTGGCGACTTTAACGCGCATCACGAACTCTGGCACTCTCACCTCGAAAATGATGCCAGAGGTATAGATATCGCGTCCAAACTAGACCCATCAGACTTCTGCGCTATCAATGGAATTTCGTCTACACGTGTCGCTGGCGCTTGTCATAGTTCTCCTGACATAACTATTGTGAGCGCCAGTTTGATAAGTGAAACCCGATGGGAAACAACAACATCTCTCCAATCCGATCACCTCCCCATATTAATAAACATAGATAAACCAGCCGAACTAACGACATCAGAACGGCGTACGTTTATCAACCATAAAAAGGCAAATTGGGAGGGTTTCACTGCGTTCACAACGACGAAGTTCGCCGCGCTACCTACTCCTACGAACACACGGGAAGCCGAAAAGAACATAAGGAACGTCATTGTCAAAGCGGCAGCTCACTACATTCCGGCAGGACGTATCCCCAAAGTTCGGCCATATTTCCCAACTACTGCCGCAAGGTTAGCCGACGAACGGGACGATTTAAGACGCGCAAATCCGGCAGACCCCAGAATTCATGAGCTAAACTTAGAAATAAATCGACAAGTCAACACCTACAAAAAAGAGAAATGGAACGAGCATCTAGATAGCTGCGACCTCTCACAAGGTGTCAGCAAACTATGGGCTACAGTCCGCGCCCTGTCTCACCCAACAAAAGACAAGGGCAGTGTAGCCATCAGATTCGGTAAGAAAACCACTGCCAATCCAAAACTCTGCGCGAGCCTGTTCAATAAGCAATTTACTGAACACCCCAAGACCAAGATGCTCAATTGCAAGATAAAAAGAAGGATTCGCAACCGTACAGTTGACATCATTCCCACCTTTACAGCGGACCAAGTTACAGCAGCAATCAAGAATGCAAAAAAATCAAAGGCCATTGGACCAGATGACATTTCAATGGTCATGCTGAAACACCTCAATCTTCCGGCCATCGAATACCTAACGATGGCTTTCAACTTGTCGATATTCACGCTTGTCATCCCCGAATTCTGGAAAAATGGGCGGATTATCCCCCTTCTCGAACCCGCGAAACTCGCCGAATCCTGCCGTCCAATCACAATTCTATCACCCGTTGCGAAGACGCTCGAAGCACTCATCCACCCCACCCTTGTATCACATGCTGAGCTAGCTTCTCACTAGCATGGCTTCAGGAAGATGCATAGTACTACAACAGCTCTGGATTTGATCACCCATCACATCCATAATGGCCTCAACCAGAAACCGCCCTGTGACAGAACTGTCCTAGTAGCACTTGACCTGTCGAAAGCCTTCGACACGGTTATCCATTCTGCGCCGTTGGCCGATCGCCTCAATATGCATATTCCTGCACAAGTGGTTAGATGGATTGCCAGCTATCTAGCTGGAAGGCAATCCTTCGCAGAGTTTCGGGGCAGTCGTTCAAAGCATAGAAAAATTAAGCAGGGAGTTCCACAGGGTAGTGTACTCTCTCCCACACTGTTTAACATCTATCTGTCGAGCCTTCCAACTCCCCCGGAAGGTATCGAACTAACTTCTTATGCGGACGACTGCACCGTACTCACCTCGGGGAATGATTTAAATGGCAAGTGTGCTCGACTAAATGACTATATTGAGAAACTGGTGGAGTTTTTCAATATCCGCAATCTTGTCATTTCACCGTCTAAATGTACCGCAACACTTTTTACCACCTGGACGCAGGAATTTTCGGAGGTGCTTGGGATCCGTACTGGTAAGCATGCTGATGACGTTGTTCCTACTGTAACCAACCCCAAGATCCTTGGTGTCTATTTAGACACCATGATGAAGTCGAAAAATCACGTCACAAACGTAGTCGATAGAATGCACAGTAGAAATAACGTCCTAAAGGCATTAGCCGGGTAGTTCCTGGGGAAAGGACAAAGAAACTATGTTGGTCACCTACAAAGCGATAGGTAGAGCAATCCCTAGCTATGCAGCACCGGTGTGGTCACAAACCGTCTGTGACAGAAACCGGAATAAGATGACACAGCGTACCATGCGGCCATCGCAGATATTCACACAACCGTTGTGAATAGGTCAATAGGGAGATTAGGTCCGAATAGAGTCCTCTCAGTGCCCCACCACCCATATCGCCTGAGGAGACTGGGCTCCGAGAGACACAAGAGTGACACTAGCCCAACTTAGGTCGGGTTTTTGTTCACGTCTCAATTCCTACCTATCTCGAATAGACCCGGACATCCAGAACATTTGTCCGAGCTGCGGCGGTACGCCACACAATGTGGACCACCTGTTTCGATGCCCCGCTGCACCCACTAACCTCACTCCGAGGGCGTTATGGGACAACCCTATTACAGCTGCTACGTTCTTGTCGCTTGAGACAATAGGCGAGAACGACGACGAAACTTAGAACATGTCCACAGACATGCACAGCGACTCAAACCCTTCATGCACCGCTACAACAACATTGCGGCCTTAATATATAGACGGCGTTGATATTGCTCGCAATTGCACGTTTTAAGGTTTTTGCATGAAAACGCACATTTGCATTTTTAATCGTCGTTCATAACATTTTTTCCCAGGAATTGTGCAATGATCAGAATTTTACGATAGACAGAGAAGAGAATAAAAGTATTAAGAAAGAAAACACAAGGGAAAACAATAAAACTAAATAAAATGCAAATTTCATCAAATGCCAGTCGATTTTCATACAATTTTGCAGTTTTTGTTTGTAGAGTGTATGGTTATCGAAAATCCGGGCTCTAATTATAAGTTATGAAGTTGGGGATTATTCCTTGGATTGGGGAGTAAAATTTCTCTGAAAAGTGAAATTGGGTGATATTTAAAAATAATGGGCTAGAAGGAGCTTAAAGCATTTATGCGTGATAGCGAAAAATGTTTGAAGAAATGGACACCAGAGTCGTGTAGACATGCAGCGGCAGCGCTCGCTCTAGCACTTGTGCCCCGGCAACGACGACGATGAATTGCCGCCCTGTTTTTTATTGTGAAGAAGGGTTCCTAGGACTACTCTACAACAATTAATCATTGCCTTATTTCGGGTGCTTGGATTGCTTTGCTAAAAACCGAATGTTGCACGTAGAAAAAATATTTCATCGCATAAAAGTTGTTTTTCCACCTTAACAGAATCACTGGTTAATCTAAATTAATTAGTGTTTTAATATTTTTTTACCATACATACATATGTATGTAGGTTTGCCTTTGAGGTTTCCTGTGGCTTTCTTTCTAGCCAAAATGAAATATGCCTGTTAGCTTCTTCTTTTAGTGATGCTTAATGGTGTAACATCGCTGTGCATCTATGTGGATTCGAGTTATGGCTCGTCATTGTTTTCGAAGCCCCCTAGTTATTATGTATATAAAAAGGTTAAACAAAAGTTCAGGATAAAATAGAAGAAACCCAGCAAACAATTTATATCGTCCGCGATAGAATACAATTCGCCTACTAGAAACCATTTTTCGAATTTCATATCGAATTCGGATTACACCCAGCAAACAATTTCTCGAATTTGGAATAAAGGCGTAACTCCCTTCGGAAAGGAACAGTGACCGATATTAATTCGCCAGAAAGATAATTTAGCAATACTAGACTAATACATGGAAAAAGTTAAAAAAAAAACTAGAGGGCTTCGCCACCTGCTCGCTACGCTCGTCAACCCCCGGGGCCGAGGCTAATTTCGGGCGCGGCCGAAATTTGGATACCCTTCGCTTGGGCTAAAAGTTTTTTCGGGCGTACCTATGACTTGTATTTAATCCCCTTTCTCATTCTTTTTCTTCTTCTGTCTTTACAAAAATTTTGGGCTTGGTTGAAATAATAACTCCAGCCTTGTAGGCGCAAAGGATCCCAAGATACAGCACTTTAAACATTGTTTTTTGAAATTGTAATTTCATGTTCCGAGCTGAATATCGGCTTAAATGCGCATTTTACGGAGAAAGTCACGTGACATGAAGCTATAAACCAGTTCCTTAGCTGTATATATGTCGGAACGAATGGAATCAGACCATGGGGTCATAGGGCTGCCCCTGAAAATTAGGTTCTTCTAAGAAAAACTTTTTTCTTTATGTACCAATATTAACCAAACTTCACCCAAGTATGTTCCTGGTTAAGTCTCAAAAAATATCTAGGAACGGATGAAATCGGAACACTACGTTATAGGGCTGTCATACAAACCAACCTCTGGAAATTAGGTTCTTCTAAGAAAAACTTTTTTCTTTATGAACCAATCTTAACCACCCTTCCCCCAAATGTGTTTTTTAGTAAAGCTTCAAAACATATCTAGAAACGGATGAAATCGGAGCACTAGGTTATAGGGCTGTCATACAAACCAACCCCTGATAATCAGGTTCTTTTAAGAAAAACTTTTTCTTTATGAACCAATCTTAACCAAACCTCACCCAAATGTGTTCCTAGTAAAGCCTCAAAACATATCTAGGAATGGATGGAATCCTAACATTACGTCATAGGGCTGTCATACAAACCTCCTAAAATATAATTTCGGACTTTTCTGCAAAAAAAACACATTTTTTAAAGTGCTGTATGTTGGGATCCTTTGCACCTACAAAGCTGAAGTTACACTCAAATTAAAGAAGATTTTCTTAGCTTTAAAAGTGCAGTGGACGACTTACTTGTACGAAGCACCTTTTAGAAATTACAAATAAAAATATGAAAAAAGTCCGAAAATATTGAGGTTTTTTGAGGGTTATGGTATTAGCACAGGTTTTTCGAAGTTGCAAACTTCTGGTATCTATCCTAACAATATCCCAAAACAACAGAGCCGAGCAATTTTTTGCGACCTAAAATCGTTAAATGACTGGCCTATTTGTGTCATCAATAGAAATACATTTGTGTGAAATTTGGTTGATTTTGGTGCACCAATGAAAAACTTTTTCTTAGAAGAACCTAATTTGGGGGTTGGATTTGTATCGCAGCCCCATGGTCCGATTTAATCCATTCTTACATATGTTTTGTGTCATCAATAGAAATACATTTGTGTGAAATTTTGTTGAAATTGGTGCACAAATAAAAAAGTTTTTCTTAGAAGAACCTAATTTGGGGGGTTAAGTTTGTATGACAGCCCCATGACCCAGTGATCCAATTTGGGTGAATCAAACATACAAACAGCCTGCAACAATAAGAAGCACGTGTGCAAAATTTCAGCTTGCTAGCTTCAATACCCGCCGAGTAAAACGCGTCGCAACAGACAGACGGACATGCTCCAATCGACTCCCCAAGTCATGCTGATCATATATGTATTTTTTTTTATATGGTCGGAGATGCTTCCTTTAATTCGTAACAAACTTCACGACAAAGTTAATATACCCTTTCACTCTATGAGCGAAGGGTATAATAATATTATTTTTAATTTTACTTTCTTTTAATATATTATTTATCTTTTATTTTTTTCTTAACTTTTTTTTTACTTTATTTTAACCTTTAACTTTTTACACTTTGCTTCTACTGGGAATCGAACCGTGTACCTATTGTTTCGTAGTCCGACACCTGAGCTATCTAAGTTTACAAATTATGTGAATGGGAATTAATTAATTAATTATTTTTTGACAATTTCGTAATTCGCTCGTTATGAGGAACTACCATTTTATCATCCATTCAATAACAGGACGATATTACCCTAATAGGAGTCACATTTCTGACATATTTATGTCAAAAATGATACGAAAACAATATCATCCAAATGAAAAATGTATCGTAAACTTGTCTCTTCGACGAAAAACAGGTTTTTCGTCGAAGAGACAAGTTTACGATACATTTTTCATTTGGATGATATTGTTTTCGTATCATTTTTGTGATTTTTCGACAAAAACGATAAAATTGTTTGTTGAGAAAAAAAATAAAAGAAAATGAAAAAAAATATTTTCGGCAGAAAGATAATTTGGCAATACTAGACGAATACATACGTCTAGTATTGTCAAATTATCTTCCTGGCGAATTCATATCGGTCACTATTCCTTCCCGAAGGGAGTGACGCCTGTATTCCGCATTCGATATGATGGTTGTACCCTTGGCGTCGTTGTGTAGGTCAGAATGCTCATGCTCAATGCTCATGGTGCGCATTAAATTCACCAAAATAATCCTGTGCTTTCCAGAGAGGACCAATATAGAAATAATAGCCAGAAGGGCAACTAGTGGTGGTGGAACATAAACATTTAAAACTGCGCCGACAACTACGTCTAATACTCAGTAATGTACGGACTTGTGTATCAGGAAGGCAAGTGCACCTCCAGGGCGAGAATAATTCCTGGCGGCTGGTCTATTTTTCCGCAGTATAACATACATCACCATGGACGCTGAGAGACGAGTTCGAATGAAGCTTCGTCTCCTGGAAGGCGGAAATCAGAATTCTGTGGGAACCCATGAAGGGAGTAATCTCGGCAATTTTTTTATGAATGCCATTGCAGTTAAACTGCAATATAGACAACGGAGTGAAAACTGCTAGTGGAGGGGCAGGAGTTAAACATAGTCTGGCATTCATGATCATATTATTGGGGGATGTAGGGAGCTGTAGTGGTGAAGATGGTCCAGGTGAAAACCTAGACCACCCCGCATTTCTACAACCCGCTGCATCATATGAACTTTTATGCTGATCCGTCATTCTCAAGCCTGAACACCTGAGATGGGCCCACTCCCTATAGCAATTACACTCCACTGACCTGCTATTCGAACCAATTCTGGTTGCAAACACTATAATAGAATCCACACATATACAAAGAAAACAACCTTCTTGCATCGAACCCTCAAGGTCTTTGCCAGGAAGGCGTTGTGGCAACTCTTGGCCATTTTTGAATAAAAACGTGTTTGGTCCCTAAGAGGCTGAAATTGCCGTGAAGCAATGTTGGTAATAGAACCCCATAATTCAAGCTTAAATTCTTATAATGAGCCCAAAGGGAATTTTAGAATCAGAGTATGTACTGTTTTTTAATTACGAGTGTTAAAACAATAGTAATTTTTCCTAAATTTACATCTTTAATCCATATGGAGAAATGTGAGGAAGATTCGAAAAATTAAGCCCTATGTCGGTTTTTAGCCAAAAACATGTAATATTTAATTTTTATTAGTTAAAAGTATCCCGCAGAAGTCATACTTTTCTACTTTCTACTACACAAATTTCACCTAAAAAATTAACTTTTTCGTATAGGCTCTCTCTCTGGTTCCTTTTAACCCCTAGTGGGGCATAGAGCATTGACTACGCCTCTTTTCCACCTCTGTCTATTAGCAGCCATCGCCTTTAGCTGGTCCCACGATTTGCCTATAGATTTTCCCTCTGCCTCAACAGATCTTCTCCACGTATTTTTGGGTCTTCCCACGCGACGCTTTGCATCGGTTCCCTGAGGATTCCAATCTAGAGCCTGTCTTGCAATGTTTTTTGGCTCTTTTCGAAGTGTGTGACCTATCCACTGCCATTTCCGCCTTTTGATGTCGATGCCTATCCTATTTTGGCCAGTAATTTGGAGGAGGTCGTCGTTAGAGATTACCTCAGGCCAGCGAATTTGTAGGATGCGTCGAAGGCACTGATCCACGTAAGTTTGTATTTTGGTTATAATATCACTGGTCACCTTCCAAGTGGAACACCCATATAAAAGCACATTGCTTTCGAAGATCCGGAGTTTGGTATTTCTGGAGATGTTTTTGTTTTGCCAGAGAAGAGTCAAACTGAAAAATACTGCTCGGGCTTTATTTATGCGCGACTCTACATCGGCATCAGCCCCACCATCCGCTGTCACTACGCTCCCAAGGTAAGTAAAGTTCTCGACTTTTTCTATCTGCTGTCCGGAGATAGAAATGTTTCTTTGCCTTTCTGATGTCAAGCTCAGGTATTTCTTCTTAGCGGCATTAATTTGCAAAGCATCTGTCATTTGAGACAGATTATTATCTGCGGTGTTTGAAAGAAGGCAAATGTCGTCGGCATAGTCCAGGTGCTGAAGGTAATCAAATAATTTCCACCTGATACACTTACTTTTATAGCCGCCTAGAGCGTCGCAGATTACGTCGTTGATGGTAATAAGGAACAGTATTGGTGATAAAATACAACCTTGTCTAACTCCATTGTTCACCTCAAAAGGACTAGACAATTCGCCCTTGTGCAAGACGTGACATTGGGCTCCGTTATAAGACTCCTTTCTGGTGGCAATCAGTTTCTCTGGTATGCCCCTCCTACGTAAGGCTGTCCAGATATAAGCCCGGTCGACGCTGTCAAACGCCTTCTCGAAGTCAATGAACAATAGATGTAACGGGGATCTCCATTCAGCGGATTGTTCAATAATAATTCGGAGGGTGTTGATATGATCGCTACATGAAAAACCCTCACGAAAACCAGCTTGTTCATTGTTTAAAGTGCGGTCGATCGTTTTCTTGATCCGGTCCAAGATTATTTTGGCCATCAGTTTAGAGACTGCAGGGAGGAAACAGATTCCACGCCAATTATTGCAATCCTTGAGACTTCCTTTTTTGGGGATTTTAATAATGGCGCCCTTCTTCCATTCTTGAGGGAGAGTCTCGGTTGTCCAACACTCTTGGATGAGGGAAGAAGAATATCCGCTGTAGCGTTGATGTCCGCTTTAAAAAATTCCATCGGGATACCGTCTGCCCCCGGGGCCTTACCTGCTTCCAATGATTGACGGGCCTTAATTATTTCCAGCTTGGATGGTACGCCGGTGTTAATTCTGGCCATTTGCGGAAGACTTACTGTCTCCGGTGGAGATGGGCTTGAAGGGTTAAAGTTGTTGTTAAGAACCTCCATGAAATGCTCTCTCCATCGGCGCAGTTGTTGCTCATATGTGACTAGCAGAGACCCGTCTTTATCTTTCACAGGATGCTCATTGGTAAAAGATTTGCCAGTCAGTGGCTTTATGAGCTTGTAAAGGGTTCCACTGTCACCACGGTAAGCCGCATCTTCTGCCTCCAAAGCTAACGCGTTGATGTCGTTGCGCTTATCACGTCTAACGCTCCTCTGCACTCTTTTTTGAAGAGAACTGTACTCGGTCCTCAGTTGTTGCTTGACTGAATTGTCAGTAGCCGAGTTTATTTGCTCTTTAATCGTCTTCCGTGCAGTTATCAGAGACCATGTATCATCACTGATAAATGGTCTCCTACCTCGCTGTAGTCTGCCCACAAATGTTTCGCCACGATAGAAAAGCTTCCTTCACAATGTTCCATCTATCATCAATAGAAGAAGCATCTGGCGTTTGTGCATTAGCTACCTCGCGCAATGCGCTAGAAACTGCGCGTATTGTTGATGGTTCTTTAAGCTTTTGCACATTGAATCGCGGCAATACACGCTCGTTTTGTGTGCGACAAACAGCAGCGGTTCGCAAGCGATTTTTTGCGATGACAAGTTGGTGATCGCTGCCTACATCAGCACCACGCTTAGCCCTGACGTCCATGAGACAATTCCTCCATGTTTTGGAGATGGCTATATGGTCAATCTGGTTCTCTGTTCGGCCATCTGGAGATATCCATGTTGCTAAATGGCAAGGTTTGTGTTTGAACAGGGTGCCGCCAATGACAAGCTGACGAGAGTTACAGAACTCTACGAACAACTCACCATTGTCGTTCCTGACACCCAGACCGTGATTGCCCATTAGATGTTCCAATCCAACATTGTCAGACCCAATTTTAGCATTGAGATCCCCCATAATAATTTTTATGTCACCTCTGGGAGCCCTATCAAAGGTGTCGCCAAGCAGATGGTAAAAGGCGTCCTTAGCATGCTGGTCGGCTGACTCAGTCGGGGCGTAGCACTGAATAATAGTAACGTTTCTTACTCTGGACTTGAATCTGGCAGTTATTATTCGGTCGGAAATAGGCCGCCAATCTATGAGATTGGCGAGCTTCTTTGTTCAAATGGATGCCGACTCCAGCCATTCTGGGTGAGGATTCAAGTTCACTACCAGAGTAAAGCAGCACAGTTTGGGAACTAGGTGATAAGGTCGTTCCCGAACCGGTCCATCTTGTTTCGCTCAGACCTATATCGAAATTCTATATGCGGCCATTTCCCGCTCGACTTCCGTGAGTCTCGTACTACTGCACTCACCCCACATAGTTCGAACGTTCCAAAAACCAATCGTAGTCCGTTGTTTGTAGCCAAAAGTCTTTGCCGGTAAATCAGTCCGTGGTATCCGAGGCTCGTTCAATGTTTCGAGTGTAGTTTAGTTTCAGGTATGCAAGTTACAAGTCTACACACCCTATCCCTCAAGTCGCCTTCTACGACAAGCCGGGAACGCTGTGGCATAATTCTAACCCCAACACCACAGGGGCTAGGCTGATAAAAAAATGTTTAACAATTAATTAGCTTTTAAAATCAGTAATTTTTGAAATCAATTCCCTATTAAACTGGTACTAGATGTGCCTCAAACTGCTTTTATTATTATTTATTATAGCTACAAGTCCGTAGCAACCAATAAAAATAAAATAAAGCCCTACAAACCATTACATCGAACAACGTTTTCTTTGGGTCGAAGAGCCCCCTTCCATAATTTGTCGCACTTATATCCAAATTTTTTATCATGCGAATTTTTTGCTGCTATAAGATCTCTGAATAATATGTTAATTGGGTCAATGAATCATATAAATAAAAATATCCATTTTTAAGATTTTCACATTTTTATCGGGGAAAATGTGGTTGACTAATTTGCATATTCAAGCACTGTATTTGTATAATCACATATTTTGTTCTTTTTACTACAGGAAATTTCTGAGTGGTGTAAAAAATGTAACCCCGATTTTATTGTGGTTGGTCCAGAAGATCCTTTAGCGAATGGCTTAGTGGACAGGTTAGATTCGATTGGTTTGAAGTGTTTTGGGCCGTCAAGTCGAGGAGCACAGATAGAATCTAATAAAAGATGGGCCAAAGATTTCATGATTCGACACAATATACCGACTGCACGTTACAAATCCTTTACTAATGCTCGTGCAGCAAAGGAGTTTTTGAAAAGGTAATTATTATTATTTTTTTATTATTTTTCCTTTTAAATCCGACTACATAGAAATAAAATCACAGAACTATGTAAAAAGTTTATCAAGAACTGACAAGACATTTTTTTCTATAAATATAGCGCCGATTTTGATGCTTTGGTCGTAAAGGCAAGTGGCCTAGCAGCTGGCAAAGGAGTAATAGTTGCTGATACCATCAATGAAGCATCCAACGCCATTGAAGAAATGCTTGATGGCAAGAAATTTGGCCGAGCTGGGGAAGAAATTGTCATTGAAGAGAAGCTTACAGGCGAAGAAGTATCCATACTTGCCTTTGTCGACTCGAATTCAGTACGCGTAATGCTTCCGTCTCAAGACCACAAAAGACTGAAAGACAACGACGAAGGTCCGAATACAGGTGGTATGGGTGCCTATTGTCCATGTCCACTAATTAAAAGCGACCAATTGAAAATGATTGAATCGGAAATACTGCAACGGGCTGTTGATGGCCTGAGAAAGGAAGGAATCAAATACTGTGGCGTACTATATGCAGGGTTAATGCTAACCGAACGTGGAGCGCAAGTTTTGGAATTTAATTGTCGATTTGGTGATCCAGAAACACAGGTCATATTGCCGCTTTTGAAATCAGATTTGTGCGATGTTATGTTTGCTTGCTGCCAGGATGTGTTGAATAAAATTAACTTAGAATGGCATGAAAATGTCTATGCAGTTGGAGTAGTTATGGCTAGCGCGAAATATCCAGAAAGTTCCACAAAAGGTTGCCTAATAAAAGGTATGTATTATCTACAGATTGTTTTTATAGTGTTATGATTGGCTGTGCTACACCAATTGGATTTAAATTTCGCATTTAGACTATCCAGTGGAGAACGGGCACGGTGGCGGGTATTTCGTATAGCAGTATTATTCGGCTCCATCTGGGAGGTTAATTAAAATCTCCATTTCCTCAAATAGGGGCCAAGGTGACACCGAACATAGTAAACATTTTTGTTGGGTTTTCAAAAAGCCGAAATGTCCTAATAATAATCAATATTCCTGTCATGAGTTATATCCAGTAATATTTGAAAAAGCCATTAATAATTTCGACTCTGGTAAACTCGTCAACATCTGAGTGAGATCATAGGCTGTCACATGGGTCGTGAATTCGAAAAACACCCACCATAAACTGAATTGGTTCACGGTGAAACTGGAGCCCACTACCTGTGCAGCGAAGGTGTACACACTGACCACAACACCAACCAGACTACAATATATGTACATATGTATATAATAAATGGACTAAATATATGTATATTTTTTTATTCCACAGGATTACCAAAAGATACAAATGATCTTCTTATTTTTCATAGCGGCACTAAATTGGACTCTTCTGGTCGATATCTTACCAATGGCGGACGTGTTTTAATTACAGTGAAGTTATCCTCGGATTTAAAATCTGCTGCGAGCAGTGCTACGGAAATTTGCGAAACAATATCTTTTGAAAATTCAGAGGCTCAATTTAGACGGGATATTGCGAGAAAAGCCTTTAAATTGTAATAATATCTACAACATTATATTTGTATATGTTCTTCAATAAAAAAAAAACCGTTTTAATCCTTTTGATTCCAGTTTCTCTCTATCTTATAAAGATAGTGGTGTTGATATCGATGCAGGTGATGCTTTGGTGCAAAGAATAAAGCCTTTAGCCAGAGGTACATATCGTAAAGGAGTCGTTGGGGATATTGGTGGATTTGGTGGTCTTTTGAGACTAAAAGAGGTTAGCTGGCAATTATCATGTTAATAGTGCAAGCAAATAACTTCTTATGTTCTAGTTGACGTATATTAATCCTGTCCTTTGTGAAGTCACTAAAGGAGTGAATGTTAAAGTCAAGATGGCAATTGATTGTGATTTCTACGAGAATATTGGATTCGACTTAGTAGCAATGTGTGTCAATCACATCTTGGAATATGGAGCAGAACCAATTGCCTTTTTGGATTACATAGCCTGCGGTAAACTGCAGGTGCCTCTTGCTGCACAAATTATCAAAGGTATATCTGAAGCTTGTCGAGAATCGGGATGTGCACTTTTAGGTAAATTGTTCTATATAAATTAACAAAAGTACTATGTATATATTCATTACAAAATAACGAGTCCGAGGCCAATTTCGGGCGCGGCCGAAATTTGGATACCCTTCACTTTCATTCGGGCTAATAGTTGGTCGGTCGTCCCCATGGCTTGTTTTGCGATTCCATTCGTTCGTTACATAATTCTTGTAACTTGCTTTTTGAGTGCGGTTTCTATTAACCCCATTCCCTTACTTCCGTTGTTACATAAGTTCGCGTGTGAGTTGGGAAACTTTTTCTTGGAAACCCTTATTAGGGGGTTAGCTTTGAGCCCCATGACCCCATAGTTAGACTCCATTATTTTTTTGTAGTTCCGATAAAGACACATGTATATGATTTGGTTGTGATAGATGCATGGAATGGAACGACGTTGACACTCTGATTCAAATTATTCCAGATACGGAATTGGTGTTCTTGGGAGGAGATCTAAATGGCCATGTAGGTCAATCAAATTATGATTATGAGGATTGCTATGGTGGAAAGGGTAGCCCTTCAACAGTCAGAAATGCCGAACGTGAAGCTATTCTGACTATGTGCAGATTGGACGGTTTGGTCACCCTAAACACATGATTTGTGAAAAACCAGAGTCAGGTGTCTCACCTACAGTAGTAGCCACGGAGATAGGAGACACGAAACGCAGATCGATTACCACCTGTGCTTAGATTTAATGAGATTGTAGGTGAAAGACTGCAAGGTGGGTCTTGGGTCAATCTTTGGTTAGCCAACACCGATTGCTCCTGTCAAAATGTATTTTGAAAGTAGGAGGAGCAAGAAATAGAAGAACTCCTAAGCCAGTCGAAAAATCAAGTGGCACAATCTCACAAACGAAAACTTTGAGCATGTAGTAGCTCCCTTCATTGATAAAATGACGGAATGGTTTCAAAACAACACCAACTGCACCGAGTATAGTTCAACACAAATGTGGAATAATTTCGCTGAAAGGTCAGTAGGTGAGGCGGAAAAGGCACTTGGAGTTTCAAAAGGTCGCCAAAGTACGAGGAGGACTCGCAAGGAATGCAGCTGGCTGTATTTCTAAATAAGCAGCTTTTAAAGATGTTCAGCCGAATACCACAAATATCGAAGATTTCTTAGAGGAAGGCGTTGGAGTCAATGCATCAGATAGAACGCGGAAAGGCAGTCGGTACCGGTCAAAACACCCGCGGAATTTTGGTTGAAAATGAAAAATTTCGGGCCTAGTTGACTCACAGTTCTCTTCAGCAAAATGAAAGGCGGGAAACCGATGCCTGACGCTTTCAGGGAAAGTTTTCTTCTTCAACCGATTGAGAAAGATTTTGCAGTTGAACGACAATTAACGCCGAACGACAATTAATTGTCGAAGGTCGATCTACATTCGATGCGATTCAGTACATTCGTAATAAAATAACAGGCGCGACAGTCCAACATTGGACTAAGGTCGCAGATGTGTTAGTGACATCCAATTTCCAAGGTCTTAACTGCTTTTTTGTTGAGTTGTTGAGATCAACAGCACGCTCAGCAGTATTATTTATCCCAATACATGGGTACTCGTTTAACATCTAAGTGAGATCATAGTCGGTAACATGGGTCGTGAGTTCGAAAAACACCATAAACTGAATTGGTTTACGATGAGACTCGAACCCACACCTTCACACACCCACACACTAACCACAAACGAGACTACATTCGTATTGCGATGTAAAAATATAGAAAGTTTGTATTCATCGATTTGGAAAAGGCATTCGATAGAGTACCTCGTGATCTGATATGGTTTGCCTTGAGAGCACTTAATGTTCCTGAGGCATACGCCAGGATCATATGAGACATGTATGATGGACCTACGACTAAGGTTAGATGCACAGCAGGTGAATCTGAAGAATTTCCGGTGAATGTCGGAGTACATCAGGGCAGTGTATTGAGTCCGTTGCTCTTCAACATCTTCATGTGCTACTTATTAACACGTTCTCTAACAGCCTGAAATATCTCTTCTTTTTGCCGCTGGTGTTTCATTCTGGATGGACTAAGGGTTAGTATAACAAGGACTGAGTTCTTATGCTGCCCGTTCTCAGACCCAGATGCACCGATACCAGATATACACATAAAAGGAGAGCAGCTTAAGTTTTGTTTAAAGTTCAAATATCTTGGCTGGATGGTAAACAAAGGAGCTACGTGCCATAATAATATCAAACATCGCACTAAGGTTGTGGCTGAAGTGGCGAGAAAACTCTGGAGTTTTCTGTGATAAGAAAATGCCACTGAAGCTAAAGGGCAAGTTGTACAAAACGGTTGTACATCCCGCACTCATGTATGCATCTGAATGCTGGACCATGTATGAATGTTACGCTAAAGGAATGACGGCGACCGAAATGAAAATGTTACGCATGTCATTTGGTGTAACCAAAAGAGACCACATCAAAAGTAGCTTCAGTCGAGGCAGGTTTGTCCATAGACCAACCAATTACCGAGAAGCTCGAATACCGACAATAAATTGATATTGATATGTTTAAAGGCGTCCGCCTGAGAGCCCCGCAAAGAAGGCGATATCAATTTCAATATCAAGTTCCACTTGATGGACCCAAGGCCAGAGGCAGACCGAAGAACACCTGGAAGTGTAAAATGAAAAGCAACAACAACGCATTGGCCTCGACGATGACACGATCCAAGATCCTGTAGAAATAGGCTTAGACATTACCGCCAGAACGGGCAATGTCTAGCTTTGCAGATATTTAGGTTTAAGTTGTGTAAGAAAATGAATTTTTAATTTTTCAAAAATGTTCAAATACCAGTGGCAGCTAAAGGGTTAAGAATTGGGGCTATGTCCCGTAGACCTTTATTGCTACATAATCACATGAGGAATCATTTTCCAGTGCGTTTATGCCGTATTTTCCGGAGACCTTTAGTTGAGTTAAGGATGTAGTAGAAATAATTTTATGGGCAAGGAGCGAGATCCTTTGTATGTACGCAGCAGCAAAGTTATGCGAAAATGGACATCAGAATAGGAATGAAAATCCATGGACGAAGCAAAACAAACACACAATATAAACGCAATTTTTACTTATAGACGCACATGTTGAAATCATGTGTAACTGTTCTTCTGTGAAATATCACGCACAATGCTATTCTAGAGCTGTGCCTAAAGGAGTGACGGTGGCTGGATTTTTGAACGTTTCGGTTGTCGCATCGCTAAAAACGTGGAGTACATTCGACTATATGTCAGCGAGGCGATAACAACTATCAAACTGTTACTGAAGAGGGCTAGAGCTCGCGGAGCACAAAACAGAGGCTGTACTAGTTAGTGAGAGGAAAAAATAGTCCTCCCTCAAAATCAGAATAGAAAGAACTGCCATACCATCTAAGCTTGCCGGTAGGTACTTTTATGATTGACTCGAGGTTCAGCTTCGGGGAGCACTTAAATTACACCAAACATAACCCCTGGCAGCGTTCTTACTTTACTGCAATCGGTGTAAATTACTAATTTCTTTTACCAAAATTTACTCATCTACTCAAGTCTGGTTGATGTATCGATCAGTACGATAACCTTCGGTGCACAGGGTCGTGGGTTCGAGTGTGGCCGTGAACGAATTCAGTTTATGGTGATGGCGGACTATGATCTCACTCAGATTCTAGCGAGTACCCATTTATGGTTATAAATAACTCTGCTGAGCATACTGTTGATCTCAAAGCATCTACAAAAATGCAGTGAGTATCTTGGAAGTTCCAATGTTACAAGTTGGAACACTAACACATTGCCCCCTGGATTAGAGCAAGTACTTGGTCTTGGCGGCGGTTACCTTCAGCCGAGCATTACGACTTTACTCTGATTTTGAAGCGCTCTCACTAGTACATTCACTATGAGAAAAAGAATAGGCAACCAAATGCAGCCTTGTCTCACTTCGCTATGCACCTCAAAAAGGATATGAAAGCTTACCCTTGTGTAGAACGTGACATTGGGCTTTCTGGTAGGATTCCTTGATGATAAAAAAAATATTTGGTATGCCCCTCCTACGAAAATGCGTTGTAATGGGGATCTCCACTCGCAGATTGCTTAATAATAACTTATAGAATGTTTATATGGTCGCTGCATGAATTTATCTTCCTTGATCCGGTTCAAACTAATTTTAGCCATCAGTTTGGAGACAGCTTCCTAGCCAATTATTACAATTCTTAAGGTTACAATTTTTCGGAATTTTAACAAGTACGCCCTTTTTCCATTCGCCTGGAAAAGTTTCACTCTCTGATTAGAATCCGCCTTATAATCGCTTTTATAATAATTCAAGCGGAACTCTATCTATCCCGGCGGCCTTATCGGCGTCCAAAGATTCAATAAGCCGCTTTAATTCCGTCTTAGATGGCGGTCTGGAATTAATATAATTAGTGGCGTAATTAACTTGAATAGGGTACCGCTGCCTCCTTCGCTAAAACATTGATGTATATACGCTTGTTATGCCTTACACTTCTCTGCCCGCCATTTTTCAGTTCGGAGCTGATTTTCGGCTGAGTCATCAGCAAGCAGAGTCGATTTATTCCTTAACTGTTTCTGCGTGCTGAGATAAGAGACCAAGTGGCGTCACTGATAAATAATGCTTTGCGGAAGATTCATCATGACCGGAGGTATGATGGGTACCAAGGATAAACTTGTGCCCTTTTTGGGACATTTTGGCCTAATATTTTTCATAGCAAATTGGTTAGGCTATTTTTTTCCATTTGGAGCCCGAAATTGTTTTCAATATTTTGTAATATGCCTGGACTAACTAATTCCAGGTCGATATACTTTGTCTAGTGGTACTCCAGGTTTTTCATGCTTTCGGAAATATATATATATATTTTAGAAACACTGGCATGTTGACCTCAATATTTCACGTGAACCGCTCAATTCTACTAATTAGCCCGAGGGGAGTGGATGAATGAGCCGAGGCGGTGTTGTTGTTGTAGTTGTAGCGATTCAAGAGATTTTTTTTTTCTCTTGAATCGAAGGGGGTCTTGGCAGCTCTTGGCCGTTTTTTTAGCAACGGGTAGCTCCGGGACGATTTACATCGAAGAACCGGCTGCCGTAGGAGCATTTTATGGACAACACAAACATCCATGGGTCACAGTGGGATTCGAACCCACGCACTGGCAACTCAGAGGTAGACATCTCTGCCACGGAGCTACCGAATGCTCCGATTGCCCGAGGCGGTGTCGTTATTGGGCAGCATTTTTCAGCCCTCTAAACGAGACCGTGCCTGCTTATATGCGGCATCGAATTGAGCCAATAAACGACTGTATCGTTTCCCTCTGTTTTTCTATTTTCCAAGAAAATGGATCAACCCCTCCGAGTTCTCAAAAATACATTGAATACCTTTTCGGCCCACGGGATCTTTTCCTCCTTCTGAGCCGATTATCCTGGAACCTCCACTGTTTCGTCTGTTGTTTGTTGGCTGGTGGCTGGTGGCTGGTGGCCGAACACTTGCTTCAAATGGTCTCACAGTTCCATTTGTTGTTCGAAGTAAGCAAACGCGGCAGCCGTAGTGCAAACAGTTTCTCTAAGTCTTAAGGTTTGTGTTCGTAGAGACGACTCACACGATGATCACTGAGCTGTCGTAGCTAGGCGATGCTTGCTATGTGACAAGCGACTACAGCGACCACGACCATGACTTATGTATTTCATCGTTATCTTACTCCCGCTCCCTGAAACCTATTCCAAACAACGCACCGGCAGGTCACCACTCAGCCAATCAGCGTGTGCACGGATGATTTCTATATACAGATACGCTCGCCACTCAACCGAATGTATACGAAACGAATACGACCATTGCACGATTTTTATATACACCGTGCGTAGCACCCCAAGCAGCCGCTCCCCGAAGCCTACAAACAAGTGGCTTGCACCACGGTCCCCCACTCATCGAGACAGCATGTACAACAATGATCGCGATAATTTTATTCTACACATGCCACACGACCGTCGCCTGACAAGCTCAACGACTATCGTTTGGAGGAACACAGCTCCATATGAAATATATGCAAGCAGTACTCAATTCCAGTCGTCTGGGGACAATCACTCAGTGATCGTCGTATGAGTCGTGTCTACGAACACAAACCTTTAATGGTCGTTTTCGATGTTTCGCATATGTTCATATGTATGATTTGCCCCTGATCTCTCCTATTAGGCCCAATTCCATTCGTTGATTGGGGACCACGAGATCATGGCCTGTGACGATAACATGAACTGTCATGGATTTTTTTCAAAATATCCTGTTCCATCCATCCAGAACCCTTTCATTACTGGATCAAATACGAACTTTTTCATTCTGATAAAAGAGGCGTACCTGCTTCACAAAAGTACTTATTAAACAAGAACAATAAAATACATCTTTCAGCAGCTTTCCTTAATTAGCTATCAACCATCCAATCCATTTTGCAATATGTGCACTCATCATGGTCAGAACGGAGACTTATAAAACGAAAAAATTCACGCCGTGTTGTGTTTGTTTATACAATGTAACTGTAATAAGATTTACAGTTGCATTATCCCAGAAATTTTCGTTTTCACTGTAACGGCAACAAAACGATCTATCAATTGCAGTCCAACCCGAAAAGTAAACGTTTTTAGAGAAATCTGACCTTTGTGGAACCGAGATCAGACTCATTATTTCGTCTAATTTCAAATCACTGTGCTGTGAAAAATTAACCGGGTTTTTTCGGCAAGTATTTTTATCTAAATTCCATAACGGCATCACATTTGGTTCATTATTCATAATTTTAGTCAGAATATTTTTTAAAGACCAAATTCCATGGTATATTTAGGTAAATAATTGCAGCACTTAAAATCTAAATAGGGTTCTGGAGGCTCGTAAAATGAACACTTGGTCAAATAATATCTTTTTACAACTTAAACTTTACAGATCTCTAGGGGGTATTGATATTATGAGTGTTGCAATTAATTAACTGGCAGGTTTGCTGGTGCGCGCGCACTGCTTTATGGTCAGATCATCTTCCTATTACTTACCAAATAAATTAAAATTAAATAATTAAATTAATTGCTGAACTAACATTTGGCGATCATTAAAAAAAAGACGATCTGGAGGCTTAAAAGCGTAGACTTGGTCGAAGTTCATCGAGCTACCTACCCCCAACAGGCCGTACTGGCTAGAACTGGGCACATACAAAAAGCAGCCGTGCTCTTTAGACTTTAGAATAAAACGTTCCTATAAGACGTTAACTCGTCTTTCTTAACATGCCGCCATAATCAGTTTTTGTACAAACTCAGTATGGTACATCGGCTACATTTGTATTATGTAGACCTATGTAAGATTTATGTTTGTTCAATTTTTTAGGTGGTGAAACTGCGGAAATGCCATCGATTTATCATCCCGGCGAGTATGACTTAGCTGGATATTGTTTAGGACTTTTAGAATACGGATCCGAGCTACCGCAATTTGGAAACTATGAAGATGGTGATTTACTTGTAGGCTTATCATCGAACGGCTTTCATTGTAGTGGCCTCGAGCTTACCTACAACATTTTACAGAAATTAAATTTAAACCTAAACTCACCTCTTGATTTTCTGGAAGGACGATCTGTGGGTTCGTATACAAATAATCAAAACAACGCTTATGTACGTAGGATGCACATATTCATTTATTTATTTTTTCAGGACAAGAAATTCTTAAACCATCGACTATTTATACGAAAACCATTCTTCCCCTTTTGGAAAAAGGATTAATCAAAGGAATTGCTCACGTTGACACAGGACTTAAAAAATCTATTCAAAAACTCTTCCCGGACAATTTTACGTCCATTATCGATGCCGGAAGTTTGCCAATTCCCTTACTTCAAATATGGCTAGCTTATAAAGCGTCCATTTCAAATGAGAATTTCTTAGAAAATTTTAATTGCGGCATAGGATTGTTATTTGTTATATCCAAAAAAGATATGCAATCGATTAACATCCCAACTGCAATAATTTTGTCAACAATAAGACATAGAACTGAAAATGATTCTGTTACCGTAGAAAATCTGTGCACCCGTATTCAGGATATTTCAAAACAATTCTACTTGTCGGAGCCGGGTATACAACCAGTAATTGTTCCTTGTGATGATAATCTCGGTTTGTTCGAAGATAAGATTTTGATGGAGTTAAAAAAGACTTTGCGACCAGAAATTTATAGAACGCAAGCTTCCAAGTCGATAACACGAATTCCCGCGGGTTATAATGATCCCATTCTGGTCATTGGGACAGATGGAGTGGGAACTAAAATAAAAATTGCCCAAAAATGTCACATCAATTCAACGGTGGGCGAAGATCTGGTGGCAATGTGTGTAAACGATATTCTGTGTAACGGGGCAGAGCCTCTAACATTCATGGGCTATTGTGTTTGTGGAGAACTGTCGTCCACTGTAAGTGATCTGGTGTCAAGTATTGCAAACGGGTGCAAACAAGCTGAGAGCACTCTAATAGGTAAAAAATAAAAATAGGTAAACCATTGTTTAAAAAAAGACAAATACTCAAAATATTCATTAAATTTTAGATGTAGAAGTCAAACAGCTTCCGTTGATGTACCAGCCAAACACATACGACTTGGCTGGTTTTGCCTTGGGTATAGCAGAACGGGATCTTATTTTGCCCAAGATAGCCGACATTCGTGCAGGGGATATTGTTATCGGGTTACCATCAAGCGGCGTTCACAGTAACGGTTTTAGCTTGGTACACAAAATAATGGACGTTGCAGGAGTTTCATTCGATTCACAAACACCATTCGGAAAATCCTTCGGTAAGTTACGAGTATACTCAAACCTTCGAAAAGCTTTATAACTGTGTCACTTTCAAGATTTTATTATTGACAGGTAAAGTAAATAAAAGAGAATACCGTTAGTTTACTTATAAGCAAATATGTAGTAAGAAAATTTTGAATATTTTCAGGAGAGGAATTGCTTAAACCCACTCGAATTTACGTCGATGCCATCAAGCCATTGCTGAAACTAAATCGCATAAAGGCTTTAGCACACATTACAGGCGGTGGACTTCTTGAGAACATCCCGCGTGTATTACCGAAAACACTTGGAGTTGATCTGGACGCTCGACAATTTAATATTCCGCCAATTTTCGCATGGCTCGCTTCTGAGGGTAATGTGGCCAGTATTGAAATGTTAAGAACGTTCAACTGTGGAATCGGCCTCGTCCTCATAATTGCACCTGAATACAAGACTGAAATAATGGCAAAGATTGAAATCTCCCACAAGGCTTCAGAGATTGGAGTTGTTACTGCCCTTGAAAGCAATGAATCACCCCAAGTTACTGTTAATTATTTTGAATTATGCCTAAACGTTGTTCAAAAAAGTTTTACACTTCCTAAGAAGCGAATAGCCGTTTTAATATCCGGTTCTGGAACTAACCTTCAAGCCATAATTGATGCAACCAAAGACTCAACTTGGTTCGTGGGAGGTGAAGTGGTCCTTGTAATCTCAAATAAAAGTGAAGCGTTTGGTTTGAAAAGGGCATCTAACGCTAACATTCAAAATTGTATAATCTCGCACCGTGACTATCCTTCACGAGACGATTTTGACGATGCTATGACTCGTGTTATCGAATATCATCAAGTGGATATTATTTGTCTTGCTGGTTTTATGCGAATATTGTCCGCAAAATTTGTGAGACGTTGGCGAGGAAAGCTAATTAATATTCATCCATCGCTACTACCTAAGCACCCAGGACTTGGGGTGCAGCAAAAAGCATTAGATGCTGGAGACAGTGAATCAGGATGTACAATACACTTTGTTGATGAAGTGAGTCATTCGTGGATAAATAATAAATTTTTGACAACATTTTAACATAATATTTTTACTTTGACGCAGGGTGTTGACACGGGAGCGATAATAAAACAAACTCGAGTCCCAATTTTGCCAACGGATAACTGCAATACACTTACCGAAAGAATTCATAAAGCCGAACATTACGCTTATCCAATTGCCGTGAAGCAAATTTGTACTGGAATAGTATCGTTAGGCGATGACGGAAATGCCCAGTGGATCAATTAAATGACTTCATATTCATTTATTAAAAATATACTTTTATATCCTTTATGAAATTGAGCTTATTTACAACTTGTTTATTTTATTGATAAAGACACGCATGTAGAAAATTTGGAGGCAATCGCTCTCGCTTACTTTACATATGTACGAGTAGATGAAACCGCTAGGTCTTATCTACAAGACATTAAGACTGTATTTCCAACTTCACCGTTTCTTTGCTACTGAATTGCTACTACAGCAACAATAACGAAAGTCTCGAGACTTCAGAAGATAAAAGAAGCACTATTTTACACAGTCCAGATTCAATTTGTCAAATTAGTGTTGCGATAGAAAACTGTATCCTGATTCAGAATCAACCTCGAATAATGTTGGTTAGCCTTCGAATTGTTTCATCCATATCGAAAACAATTTCCGTTTATTCCAGTGATTCGCAGCCGGTGAACCGCGCCCCCTAAGGAGGCGTGAAGATTCACCGAGGGAGGACGCAGGCACAGATCAAGTTTTGATGCAATTTCATTATATTTAAAATGGGTCGATTCGGTAGCATATTCTCCGTCAAGCGTGGTCCACGACGAGTTCATCGTGAAATGACCGGGGAATCGAAAAATAATACATCAAAAGGCAGAGAAAATTGTGAAACCATTCTCGGATTTTAGTTTATGAAATTCCCCAGCCTTTGCGACATGTTCATTGATAAAATCGCAGCGGTCACAAATGTCATTCTCATTTTCGCCCGAGGTCCATCCAGGCCTTTACATTGCATAACCTATTCTAACCTATCGAATAATGAGCAAGGTGATAAGTGAGTGAGTTTTGTATTACCACTTACGATCGTACCCATGTACAAACCTTGCAATTTCATTTTTTTTGTAGGAGAAGTAGGGGATCGAAAGGCCCGATCTGCTCCATTTACAATACTTTGTAAGAGCACGTCACGCTACCACTTGGTCCAAATTTGAAGTTTTTTGCAACATTCGGAAAATGTGGCTTGTTATAGTTGTTGTAGGTGAGGTATGGGATCTTTTGGTCAGATCTAGTCCATACTCCAAGTTGAAGAGTATCTCCAAACTGGGCGTTGGACAACATTTCAGTGGTCGAATAAAGGGAAGTTTGTATGAAAAGGAAGTTGGTTTGATTTGACCCATTTTCAATACCGACCAAGATTTTACCAATACAAACATTTGACAGAAATTTCAAATCGCTAGCTTCATTATTTCGGGAGTTATCGTGCAAAAGGACGGAAGACTAACGGACGTGGCTTATTCGAATCAGGAAGCGATGCTGATCATTTATATGTATATATTATTGCCATACTGTCGACGTTATGACAATTTAGTATCTATAATTTCCACAATTATTGCAAAGTGCAATAGGTGCAATGTACAAAAGTACAATGTACGACAGTACATTGCACCAATTGACCTTTCTTTTGCATAAGTAGAATTAATATACTATGTAAGCAATTTTTTATTATAAATACATGTTAAGTGAAATAAAGAAAATGCCAGTAAATATAGATCGGTTGTATTAATTGCGCGACATTATTGATCCGTCGAGTTTTGAAAAATTCTGTCAGATAGAGAAATTTCTATCTTTTTTAGTTTTTCGCGTGGTTTAACCGTAAAGTATCTGGTCACTGATTTTTAACAGATCTTGTTAATTAGTTCACCCTTAATGTGGAGATTACTGCTGATTCTTAGCAGTTTCGAGTCCTGGATTGCTATTGCTGATTTTTAGCAGATTTTGTTAAATAGTTCATCTTAATTTGGAATTTACTGCTGATTCTTAGCAGTTTCGAGTCCTGGATTGCTGTTGCTGATTCTTAACGGATTTTATTAATTGGTTCGCTCGAAAATTTTAATTGGGAGATTGTTGCTGATTCTTGCAGATTCCCGGTTCATGTCATACAAATACATACATATTTCGGTTTGGGAAAAGCCGTTCCTTAAATAAAAATAATAACAACAAGAAAAATCGTTGTGGAGTGTTCACCGTGTTGGTAATGTAAATATTCCGCAAATGGGTCAGTTGCCAAAAGAGAGGGTCACTCCTGATCCCGTCTTTGGATCTACTGGAGTTGATATGGACCATTCTCAATTAAATCATCTAAGCTTAGATCTGCAAAAATAATCAACTGCTGGATCGTCATCTTCATTTGTATGGCGACGAGAGCGATTCATCTAGAACTATGTACGGAATTGAGCTCAGATAATTTTTTAGCCGCATTACGACGTTTCTGTGCACGAAGAGACAAACCAAACACTATCTTTTCGGACAATGGAACGAATTTTCGGGGAGCGTCTAAAATTTTAGCTAACAACCTACGGCAGTGGAAGATAGAATGTCATGATATTCTTACCAACCTTGGCATAATTTGGAAATTTAATCCTCCAGCAAGTCCTAATTTTGGAGGTCTCTGGGAGAGGAATATTCAAACTTTTAAGAGAACATTGCGAAAAATTGCTAATCCTATCAATTTTAATTACGAAGAGTTCTATACCCTAATATGTGGCATTGAAGGTATATTAAATAGCAAACCCCTACATTCAGTCAACGATAATTTCGATAATTCCTTTGCACTTACACCCGCACATTTTCTGATTCAGCGCCCGCTACTCTTTCCACCCGAAGAAAATTTAAATGGAATAAGAATTCCCTTATCAAAACGATGCTCATTAATTCAATGGGTTCAAACTCAATTTTGGAATAAATGGAAGGAGGAATGTTTGCCACAAATGCAAAAATACAATAAATGGGTAAAAGGTGCCCCTAACTATAACGTTGGAGATGTAGTGATTCTTAAGGAAGAGAATACTCCGTGTGGTCAGTGGCCCCTTGCAAAGGTCGTGCAAACCTTCCCTGACAATAAGGGCACTGTTAGAGTCGTCGAGGTTAAAGTTGGTAATAAAACAAAAACTAGACCTGTATCAAAACTTGTCGAGCTTGTTAGGGAAGAGGAGCCCAAAATGAAATCTCACTCCACTAAATCAACCTGTAAACTAAGTTTCCTAACTCTGTTCGCATTATTAACAATACCAGGATCGTACAGCTTCCAAAATTTAGCTTTGAATGAAAATTCATTTTATTTGAAAAATATGTTCAAAGTGATCTTTGGGTTTTAAATGTTAACACAAATAACAACTTCACTGAAGATTTCCTTACCTTAGAACGAGAATTAGATACACTTGGACGCCAATGCCATAAGGTTAACTTTCACGAATGTGAAAATATGCACTTAATTTTTACATATGAAAAAACAAAATTAAGAAATCGGTTAATAGCGAAAAGAAGCATTGGTAAAGCAGCTATAGCAGCCTTGTCCATAGGATCAGCAGCTTCGGGTTTCGGAATTGGTGTGTATCAACAACTCGAAATAAGCAGGTTAAATGAACAAATAATGACACTTAACAAAAACATAGAAGGACTTCATGGTATCGTGCTCGGAAACTTACAAAGAGAAAGAGATCTTTATGAACACTTAAATAACGACTCTTTAGTGTTAAACTCGGTGAGTAATCAAACTTCTATACTCCATTCAAATTTGTTAAACAAAAAGTACGCAACCAACACCAGCATCAACGTGGACATAAATCAAGAAATAGAGCATCAAAAACGAATACTTAATAAATCACAAGAAAGGTTACCCCCAACTGAAAACTCCAAATTGTTGAGCTTTTAACTTGTCGGTCGAAGCGAGATGGTCCGTTTCGTGAGTTAACGCAGAATTCTGATAGCCGCATTTCAGGAGACAAAACTCCAACCTTGAACTTCCGAATTTAACATCCGCGGCGATTACATACTTTTGAGGCGCGATAGAGTCGGCAGGCAGGGTCCTAATCCAGGAGGGGGGCTCGCATTCCTAATCCACAGAACCGTGCAATACAGTGTATTAGATCTTCCTTTTAACGACGGCACGGCGGAAATGCAAGCTATTGCCGTTAAATCCGGCAATACCAATATCGACAGCATAGAATCCTACTTGGCGACTTTAACGCCCATCATGAACTCTTTCCTCGGCAATGATGCCAGAGGTATAGATATCGCGACCAAATTAGACCCTTCAGACTTCTGTGCACTCAATGGAATTTCGTCTACACGCATCGCTGGCGCCTGCCATAGTTCTCCTGACATAACTATTGTAAGCGCCAGTTTGATAAGTGAAACCCGCTGGGAGACAACTATCTCCCTCCAATCCGATCACCTCCCCATACTCATTAATATTGATAAACCAGCTGAATTGACGACATCAGAACGGCGTACGTTTGTCAATCACAAAAAGGCAAATTGGGAGGGTTTCACTACGACGAAGTTCGCCGCGCTACCTACTCCAACAAACACCAGGGAAGCTGAAAAGAATATAAGGAACGACATTTTCAAAGCGGCAGATCGCTTCATTCCGGCAGGACGACGTATACCCAAAGTTCGGCCATATTTCCCAACTACTGCCGCATGGTTAGCCGACGAACGGGACAAATCCGGCAGACCCCAGAATTCAGGAACTAAACTCCGAAATAAATCGGCAAGTCAACACCTACAAGAATGAAAAATAGAACGAGCATCTTGAAAGCTGCGACACCTCGAAAGGTGTCAGCAAACTTTGGGCCACAGTCCGCGCCCTGTCCCATCCAACCAAAGACAAGGGTAGTGTAAGTGTAGCCATCAGATTCGGCAAGAAAACCACCGCAGATCCTAAACTTTGTGCGAGCTTGTTCAATAAACAATTTATTAAACATCCCAAGACCAAGTCGCTCAACTGCAAAATAAGAAGGATACCCAACCGAATGGTTGACATCATCCCCACCTATGCAGCGGACCAAGTTTCAGCAGCGATCAAGAACGCTAAATACTCTAAGGCCATTGGACTAGATGGCATTTCAATGGCCATGCTGAAACATCTAGATCTTCCGGCCATCGAATACCTCACGATGGCTTTCAACTTCAATCACAATTTTATCACCCGTTGCAAAGACGCTCGAAGCACTCATCCACCCCACCCTTGTATCGCATGTTGAGCTAGCTTCTCACCAGCATGGCTTCAGGAAGATGCATAGTACTACAACAGCTCTGGATTTGATCACTCATCAAATCCATAATGGCCTCAACTAGAAACAGCCCTGTGACAGAACTGTCCTAGTGTCGCTTGACCTGTCGAAATCCTTAGACACGGTTATCCACTCTGCGCTGTAGACCGACCTTCTTAATATGCATGTTCCTGCACAAGAGGTTAGGTGGATTGCACCGTACTCAACAATGATGATTTAAATGGTATGTGTGCTCGATTAAATGACTACATATATTGAGAAACTGGTGCAATTTTTCAGTATCCGCAACCTCGTCATTTCGCCGTCTAAATGCACTGCAACACTTCTCACCACCTGGACGCAGGAATTTTCGGAGGATCAGGATCCATACTGGTAAGCATGCTGACGACGTTGTTCCTACTGTTACCAAACCCAAAATCCTTGGTGTCTATCTAGACACCATAAATAAATAACAGGCGCGACAATCCAGCATTGGACTAAGGCCGCAGGATGTGTTAGTGACACCCTATTAGTGTTATTTATCCCCATAAATGATTACTCGTTTAACATCTGAGTGAGATCATAGTCCGTCACAAGCTCGTGAGTTCGAAAAACACCATGAGCCACGGTGAGATTCGAACTCATGACAGCATACCATGCGGCCATCGCAGATATTCACACAACCGTTGTGAATCGGTCAATAGGGAGATTAAGCATGAATAGAGTCCTATCAGCGCCCCCACCACCTATATCACCTGAGGAGACCAGGCTCCCGAGAGCGACACTAGCCCAGCTTAGGTCGGGTTTTTGTTACTTACCTCGAATAGACCCGGACATTCAGAACATTTGTCCGAGCTGCGGTGGTGCGCCCCATGATGTGGACCACTTATTCCGAAATTCCGATGCCCCGCTGCACCCACCAACCTAACTCCGAGGGCGTTATGGGACAACCCTATTGCAGCTACTACGTTATGTCGCTTGAGACAATAGGCGAGAACGACGACGAAACATAGAACACTTCCACAGACATGCACAGCAGTTCACGCCTTTCTGCACCGCTACTACAACAACATACGACAAGGAATGCTACCCTATCTTCGTAACCCCGAACACCTAAAGTGAACCCATTACTTACAGCAATTATACTGCACTGATCTGGTATTCGAACCGATTCGTTGGTTGCAGACACTACAAATCCATACCCTTGGGCCTGGATTTGTTTCAACACCGGCGCGAATTAGCAAAGGTTTGTGTTCGTAGAGACGACTCATGGGATGATCGCTCAGCGATCGTAGTTTAACAGCCAATTCCGAGCCCTATTTACATATTTGTTTAATGTGGCGACATTCCTTGTATCAACTATGGCCTAAAGGAACATATCAGTATAGAAAATACACGCAGAAAATGTTAAGAACTAATAGTTTAAGTGCGATCGCTGAGCGATCATCCCATGAGTAGCCTCTACGAATACAAACCTTAAGATTGACAGCAGTCGCGACGAGATGTATGACGAAAAAACACATATGTATATCGTATCCACACATATACACAGGCAAACACAACCTTCCTGCATCGAACTTTCAGGACTCTTGCCAGGCAGGCATATTGGCAGCTTTTGGCCGTTTTGTAGAAAACGGGTGTGGTCCGCCCCGGAGAGGCAGTTCCCGTAGGACCACACCAACTTCAACGTTTGTTGTTGCCTACTTCTCCCTGACAAGAGTCCAATCCTAGAAGGCCCCATTCAAGAAAGAAGATTGTCATATTCGTGATTAGTATGGTGGAACAAATATTAATTGTACGAACTGTTCCAGGAATATAGATGATGAAGAGGATCAGAAAATGAATGAAAATTAACGAAATCGACCTGAGGATTTGAATTTCTTTTTACTTCTATTTTTGCCTAAAGTACATATATACATTTTTGATTTAAAAAAATATATACATATATGCGCTTATTTTAAAATAAAGACCAAAAAAATGTCAAAAAATTTGTTTGTGACTGTTCTTTAACAGCGGATTTATTACTTTCTGACTGTTGCATACCAACAGGTATGATGGTATCTTTCAATATTTCACACGCTATAATGTTTATGTCAACTCTAAACATTTGTTTGTTTAATAATGGAACTATTAAATTATACTTATCGATCATTTTATTAATTTTATCAACATCATCCCTTTTGCTTGCTACAATCAATTCCCACTTTCGGGCATCGCTACTACAAAGGGGCATATCACCCAAATACTGTCTTTGCTTGATTAATTCTTCGCGCACTGCATTAATCTTAACTCGTATGTCACGCTGTAACATAATCCATTCGGGCGTAAATCCATTGTCTATTAGAATCTTATTTAGTTTATGTGTGGTAAAATCTAGATATGGATTCTGTGATTGCGTATCAGATAAAGGCTTTCCAGCACAAGACAGATTATTGAAATCACCCTTAGACATGGCCTCTTGAATTAAATCTTCTACAACACGATCAAAGCCATATTTAGTTTTAATATTATGTTTTGATGTTTTCTCCATTATATCGCCGCTTTTGGCTTGCACTTTTTGCACGCGATGTTCCAAGATTCTCTCCTGGACCCGAAACACCTTGAATTGTTCATACTGCCGTTGTCGCTGAAATGGCGTGCCAAATCCCACACCTTCAAATGATAGATACTGACGATGTTGTGGTGCTGTATGCCTGATGTCGAATATATTGGCCTCTTCGTCATCGTCGTATATACCGCGTCTGTTTTTAGCGAATCTCCCTTGAAGAATTTTGAATGCGTTGTCTACTTCCTGAAAACGGTCGGGAGATGCATCTGGACATCCACTATCGGGATGCACTTTTTTAACTAGTTCTATATATCGTCGACGTACAGTATTTTGATCGGAACTTTCATCAAGATCTAGTACTTTAAAGCATTTCTATTAACGACATTGTTTTATAAATTTATAACCAGTCAAATACTAGAAATTATTTACCTTATAGATGTCTATTTTTTTCATATAGATCAACCTAGCTTGACACCGCTGACAGTATATAATTTGTAAAGGAACAGAGACATGCCGGTATAGAGCCATAGCACTTTTCTGTAATGCAATAAATTAAAATATATTATACACAGACTGCAGATCCAAGTAAAGATATGGTCAATTCCAGCAATTAAGGAATGGTATTTGCAGTATTCCATCCAAAAACAAAAAAAAATACATCGAATGAATCGAATAGGCTTAATGGTATGATAAAAAAATATGATTGTCTAATCGAGCTGTATTATGGATGGATATTCACTGACACTTTCGCCTGAATAAAATGTTCATTAAAAAACTGGACAACAAATCTTATTAATTCTTTGAAAAATAACACATCTGACACTGAGACTAACACTTTGTCTCTAAACGGCACGCCGGAAGCAAACTTGAGAGAAGGGTCCATGTAATATAAATGGCACATCAATTTATTGAATTTCTCGACATCCCTTGCTGTATTTTTTCAGAAATGGGTTCCTTTGTGCCTTTCAATTAAAACTCTAGCTCCGCGACATCTCCGACGTGAACTCAGAAATCTCGAGAGGAAAGTTCAGAGATACAAACAACAATTTTCAATCGACTAAAAAGGAGTTTGTAATCGAATCCTCCCAGTGCAGAAGTCCACAGGTGGGGCTAAGGACCACGGCCGGTTGGCTAATCCTCCTTGATGAGGATTGTACTGCCAGTGTATGTAGATTCTATAAATAAGATTTTATATTTTTTTCGCTTGTTTTATTTAGTTTTTTTATGTAACTGTACCCAGCCATGTGGCTTCGGTCTTTTTATACCCTTCGCTTACTAAGCAAAAAGGGTATATTAACTTTGTCATGAAGTTTGTAACGCATTGAAGGAAGCATCTCCGACCATCCAAAATATGATCACTGATCAGCATGACTTGGGGAGTCGATTGGGCCATGTCCGTCTGTCTGTCTGTTGCGACACGTTTTGCTCGGCCACTTTAAAAGCAGGCAGGCAGTTTGTATGTTTGAATCGCTGAAATCCGACAAGGGGGTCGTGGGGCTGCCATACAAACCTAGGCCCCAAAATTAGGTTCTTCTTAGAAAAACTATTTTATTTATGCACCAATTTCAATCAAATTTCACAGAAATGTGTTTTCATTGCTGATACACAACATATGTAATCGACGAAATTGGACAATGGGGTCGTGGGGCTGCCATACAAACCTCCCCCAAATAAAGGTTCTTAAGAAAAACTTTTTTATTTTCTTTTGATTTTAATCAAATTTCGCACAAATGTGTTTCTAGTGATGCCACAAAATATATGTAAAAATGGACCAAATCAGACCATGGGGTCATGGGGCTGTTACACAAACCTAGCTCCCCAAATTAAGTTCTTCTACGATTTTTTTTATTTATACACCAATTTCAACCAAACTTCACACAAATGTGTTTCTATTGATGACACAAAACATATGTATGAATAAATGGAGTCGGACCATGTGGTCATGGGGCTACCATACAAACCTAGCCCCCCAAATCAAATTTTTCTAAGAAAAACGTTTTTATTTTCACACCAATTTCAATCAAACTTCATCATCAATGTGGCACGATAGCCCGACGTCGGGCCTTTCTTTGGCATGCGATTATCGTCCATCCGGTGTACATGCCCCGCCCATTGCAGACGTTGAAGCTTCACGATTTTCGATACTTCCAGCTCATCGTACAATTGATACAACTCATGGTTGTACCGGATACGCCATTGGTCTCGCTTGCGAACGGCCCCGAAAATTCGACGAAGGACCTTTCGTTCGAATCGGTCTAGCAAAATTTCGGAGGCTTGGGTGAGGGTCCATGTTTCGCAGCCATAACATAGCACGGGTCGGATGATCGTTTTGTACACGCGGAGCTTTGTGTTCCTGTGCGCAAGTTTCGAATTAATTATAGGGAGGACCGAGAAATATGTCTTATTGGCTAGTTGTATCCGTCGCTTAATTTCGTTGTTGTTGTTGTTGTTGTAGCGGCGCAAGTGAGGGGGGGGGGGAACTAGTATCGTCATTCATATATGGTTGGCAGCCTATCCTAAAGTTATAGACCTAGGAAGGTTGCCACCTCAATGGGGTTCTCCCATAGTGCTGTAGGTGTAAGTTGTGTAGGTGCGGCAGCGCAGTCGAAAAGATGGTCCACATTATGTGGGCTGGCTCCACATGCTGGACAAATATCTGCAATGGCGTTGTCGATACGCGACCAGAATGAGTTGAGTCTGGAGCAACATCCAGAGCGAAGCTGAGCCAAGGTGGTACGTGTGGCTCTGGGTAGTTGTTGTTCATCGGTGGAGATGTCGGGTGGTCGAGCGCGAAGGACATGGTTTGCGGATAGGTCATTCATGGCTTTGGTTACCTCATTGGTGTGTAATTGCTTTAAGGCCGCCTTGTATGTATTTGTGTTATGTTGTTGTTGTTGTTGTAGCGGTGCAGAAGGGTGTGAGTCGCTGTGCATGTCTGTGGACATGTTCTAAGTTACGTCGTCGTTCTCGCCTATTGTCTCAAGCGACAAGAACGTAGCAGCTGCAATAGAGTTGTCCCATAACGCCCTCGGAGTGAGGTTAGTCGGTGCAGCGGGGCATCGAAACAGGTGGTCCACATCGTGTGGCGTACCGCCGCAGCTCGGACAAATGTTCTGGATGTCCGGGTCTATTCGAGATAGGTAGGAATTGAGACGTGAACAAAAACCCGTTCTAAGTTGGGCTAGTGTCACTCTTGTGGCTCTCGGGAGCCTAGTCTCCTTCTTCTTGTAGCGGTGCAGAAAGGTGTGAAACCTCTGTGCATCTATGTGGGCACGATTTCTGGTTCGTCAATGTTTGTGTCCGTGAGGTCTAAGGACAAAAACATAGCTGCTGCTGCGATAGGGTTTTCCCACAGCGATATAGGGGTAAGTAGCCCAAACATCGTTGCCTTGCAAGCTGCGCTTACAAAATGGTGTGACATTCTGGAGGAGCATGGACTGAGGGTAAGTATAACAAAGACTGAGTTCTTATGCTGCCAATTCTCAGACCCAAATGCACCGATACCTGAAATGTACGTCAAAGGAGAGCAGCTTAAGTCTTGTACCAAGTTCAAGTACCTTGGCTCGATGGTGAACTGAACAACGGAGCTACATGCGATGATGACATCAAACATCGCACAAAGGTTGGGTGGATGAGGTGGCGAGAAAACTCTGGAGTTTTCTGCGATAAGAAAATGCCACTGAAGCTAAAGGGCAAGTTGTACAAAACGGTTGTACGTCCCGCACTCATGTATGGATCAGAATGCTGGACCATGTATGAAGGTTACGCGAAAGAAATGACAGCGACTGAAATGAAAATGTTACGCATGTCAGTTGGTGTAACCAAAAGGGACCACATCAAGAGTAGCTACATCCGAGGCAGCTTGTCCATAGACCAACCAATCACCGAAAAGCTCGAAGACCGACGAATGGATTGGTATTGCCATGTTCAAAGGCGTCCGCCTGAGAACCCCGCAAAGAGAGCGATATCAATGGAAGTTCCACTTGATGGACCCAAGGCCAGAGGCAGACCGAAGAACACCTGGATGTGTCAAATGAAAAAGCAACAACAACGCATTGGTCTCGGCGATGACACGATCCAAGATAGAGCTGCCTGTAGAAATATGCTGAGAAATTATCGCCAAAACGGGCGATGTGCCTACACCGCAGGTCGAGCAACGCGGAACCATGGAGCGGTATAAAGAACGAGGCAAGGAAGAAGAAGATATAGGGGTAAGATCAGTGGGCGCAGTGGGGCATTGAAACAAGTGACCCACATCATGAGGAGTACCATTGCAGTTTGGACAGATGTTTTGGATGTCCGGGTTTATGCGAGAAAGGTACGAATTAAGGCGTGAACAAAAGCCCGACCGAAGTTGAGCTAGTGTTACTCTAGTGGCTCTCGGGAGCCTAATCTCCTCAGGCGAAATTGATGGTGGGCGCTCTGAGAGGACTCTATTCGCACCTAAACTCGCGATAGACCGATTCACTTCTTCAGTGTGGATCGCTGCAATGGCGGCTCGGTATGTAACTTCATCGTAAGGGTCCCGTTTGTATCCCTGAACCTCTCTCTCAAGGTCTCGTAAACCACGCCTGACATGTCGTGGTGGAGGAATTCGGTCCATGAGATGATTATTGGGATGATCCTCGCGGTAGCAACCAACAAGATACTGTTTTGAGAGTAGGAGATTGTGATCACGTATTGGCATCAATTTTGTCTTCTGATGAAGTGATCTTGGGCAGACATCAGAAGGCAACCTGTCGCGATGCGTAGAGCGGCATTTTGGCAGACCTGAACTTTGGACCAGTTTGTGTCACATAGACTATGTGTCCAAACTGGGGCTGCATAATCAGCGCTCGACCCACCGCTTTATAAGTAGCTAGCATGGTTTCTTTATCTTTGCCCCAGGTGCTACCAGCTAGAGCTTTTAGGATGTTGTTCCTACTGCGCATTTTTTCACAGACTGAAGCTGCATGATTCGCAGACGCCATCATGTTCTCTAGGTGAAGCCCGAGAATTTTGGGGTTTTTAACAGTAGGAACAGAATTGTTGCCAATACGTATATCCATCTCCCATCTGATGTCCTCCCACCAAGTGGTTAGAAAAGTCGCAGAGGATTTGGACGCAGAGATAGTGAGGTTTCGGCTTTGGAAAAATGCCTGTAATCGTCCTAGATAGCGATTAATTCGGAGGCGCATTTCATCCTTATCATTCCCTGTGGCGAGTACGGTGCAATCGTCAGCATAGGAAATCACCTCGATTCCTTCAGGTGGTGTGGGAAGGCCGGACATGTAGATGTTGAACAGAGTGGGGGAGAGTACCCCTCCCTGTGGAACACCTAATTTGATTTTCCTAAGCTTAGAACATTTGCCTCGAAAATCGGTGAATGAGTGCCGACCATCTAGATAATTGGCAATCCAACGGATCTCTTGTGCAGGAAGATGCATATTCAACAGGTTTGCTAAGAGCATTGAATGATTGACCTTATCAAATGCACTTGATAGGTCTATTGCCACCAGAATAGTTCTGTGACAACGACTGCGTTGATTTAGCCCATCACGAATGCGTGTAGTCTGTAGTGATCGCATCGAGGGCAGTGGTGGTACTATGCATCTTCCTGAAGCCATGCTGGTGAGGTTCTAGCTTCGCATGTGCAACAAGAGTGGGGTGAATAAGGGCCTCCAGCGTCTTTGCGACAGGAGAAAGTATCGTAATGGGGCGGTAGGATTCCCCGAGATTTGCGCTCTTCCCTGGCTTGAGACAGGGAACAATTCGACCTGTTTTCCAGATTTCAGGGATGGCAAGCGTGGACATCGACAAGTTAAAGGCGGCCGTGAGATACTCAATGGCTGGAAGGTCGAGATGTTTGAACATGGTCATCGAAATGCCATCTGGTCCGAGGGCCTTGGAGTTTTTAGCATTCTCGATGACTTTTTTAACCTGGTCCGCTGTAAAAGATGGTATGGTGTCAACATTCCGGCTGCGAATCCGTCTTCTAATTTTGCGCTTGGGGCCGTCAGACTTGTCTCCTAGTCTCCTCAGGCGATATGGGTGGTGGGGGCACTGAGAGGACTCTATTCGGACCTAATCTCCCTATTGACCTATTCACAACGGTTATGTGAATATCTGCGATGGCCGCGTGGTATGCTGTGTCATCAAATATATCGGGAGGTACCCTTTTGTATCTCTGGACGTCTCTCTCGAGATTTCTGACTCCGCTCCTGACATGTCGTGGAGGGAGAGTAATGTCCATGAGTGTAGCTACACGGGGAACAACATTTCGAGAACTAAACCGGTTTTTATATGAAAATTGAATCTTTCCTTGCCTTGCTCCTCACGAATCTCTTCTAAAAAAACCGGTTTTCATCTTGTTCTTGTTCTGCGTGTAGACAGGCCCCATGAGATGATGATTTGGGTGATCCTCACGATAGCAACCGACCAGATATTGAAGAGACAAGAGGTGATTGTGATCACGCACTGATAACATGCTGGTTTCTTTATGAAGATGCTCCTGGGACGACATAAGATGGCAACCTGCGGCGATACGTAGAGCAGCGTTCTGGAATGCCTGGATCTTATTCCAGTTTGTGTCACAAACGGTTTTTGACCACACCGGTGCTGCATAGCTAGGGATTGCTCTACCTATCGCTTTGTAGGTGACCAACATAGTTTCTTTGTCCTTTCCCCAGGAACTCCCGGCTAATGCCTTTAGGACGTTGTTTCTACTGTGCATTCTATCGACTACGTTTGTGACGTGATTTTTCGACTTTATCATGGTGTCTAAATAGACACCAAGGATGTTGGGGTTGGTTACAGTAGGAACAACGTATCATTCCCCGAGGTGAGTACGGTGCAATCGTCCGCATAAGAAATTAGTTCGATACCTTCCGGGGGAGTTAAGAGGCTCGGCAGATAGATGTTAAACAGTGTAGGAGAGAGTACACTACCCTGTGGAACTCCCTGCTTAATTTTTCTATGCTTTGAACGACTGCCCCGAAACTCTGTGAATGATTGCCTTCAAGCTAGATAGTTGGCAATCCATCTAACCACTTGTGCAGGAATATGCATATTGAAAAGATCGGCCAACAGCGCAGAATGGATAACCGTGTCGAAGGCTTTCGACAGCGGTCCTACTGGCAACCATTGCTATTGCATTATTTTGCAGTTGTAATACGCCTCTCCGGGGCGGACCACACCCGTTTGCTACAACAAACGGTCAAGAGTTGCCAAAACGCCTCCCTGGCAAGAGCCTCGAAGGTCTCGATGCAGGAAGGTTGTGTATGTCTGTGTATATGTATGGACTCGTTATATATGTTTTTTCGTCTTATTGGGAGCATCACATCTCGGCGCGGCTGCTCTCAATTCTCCTTTTACGCGCCGGCATTGAAACAAATCCAGGCCCTGTCTTGGTATGGATGTGTAGTGTCTGCAACCGACGTATCGGTTCTAATGCCAGGTCACTTCAGTGTAGTTGCTGTTCGGAGTGGGTGCATTTTAGATGCTCCGGTTTGAGAAGGATGGGTCATTACATAGAAGGTACATTTGTTGCTCCAGGCTGTAGGAATACTGGGCAGCCTCGGGTAATACCAGGCCCCTCCACCAACGCCCCCTACTCCCCCCAATAATGTTGCCTTGAACGTAAGACACAGCTTAACTCCCGCCCCTCCGCCAGCAATTTTTACACCGGTGTCCATATTGCAGTTCAACTGTAATGGCATCCTAGGGAAATTTCCTGAAATCACAAGCTTCTTGAGAAAGTACAGAATCCTGATTGCAGCCATCCAAGAGACGAAACTCCACGCGAATTCACCATTCAACGCTGAAGGTGAATATATCATCATACGCAAGGACAGAGAAGGCGCCACGAATGATTCTCACCCTGGAGGTGGACTTGCCTTCCTAATACACAGGTCCGTACATTACCGTGTATTAGATGTAGTTTCAGACGGTACGGCGGAATTGCAAGCCATCTCAGTTTCATCAGGGAGCACCAATATCGAAATTTTTAACATCTACATACCACCACATTCTAGTTGTACAAACTACCATTTCGATATTGGTCCTCTTCTTAATGGAGAGCACAGGATCATTCTTGGTGACTTCAATGCCCATCATGAACTCTGGCATTCCGCGCTTCACAACGATGCCAGGGGTCAAGCTATCGCCGAATCTCTGGACGCATCAGGTTTCTGTACCCTCAATGAAAACTCTCCAACCCGTGATGCAAACAATTGTATTAGCTCACCAGACATTAAAATTGTCAGCGCTAGTCTAATTAGTGAGACCTCCTGGGAAACACTTACTGGTCTTCCCTCTGATCACCTCCCAATCATAGTCAGAATTGACAAACCAGCTGACCTGACCAAGTCAGAGAAGCGAACTTTTGTCAATCACAAAAAAGCTGATTGGGAAGGTTTCAAAACATTCACGTCATCGAAGTTCATCGCGCTTCCCCCTCCCACCAATATACATAAGGCCGAACGGAACATTAGGAGCGTCATTGCCAAAGCTGCGGCACGGTTCATCCCTGCAGGGCGCATTCCAAAGGTTCGTCCAAACTTCCCAACAAGTGCCGCAAGGTTAGCTGATGAATGTGACAACATTAGGCGCGCTAACCCTGGTGACCCCAGAATTCGGGAGCTCAATATCCAAATACAGCGACAAGTTAAAGACTACAAGAAGGCCAAATGGAACGAGCACCTCAATGACTGTAACCTTAATGAAGGTGCCAGTAAGTTATGGTCCACTGTCCGTGCCCTTTCGAACCCCACAAAAGATAAGGGCAATATAGCCATAACCTTCGGCAAAAAAGAAACTAGCAATCCTCTTCAGTGTGCGAGCCAGTTCAATAAACAATTTATTGAACATCCCAAGTCAGATGGCCTCAAGCGCAAAATTAGAAGACGGATTCGCAGCCGAATTGTTGACTCCGTACCAATTTATACTCCGGACCAGGTTAAAACAGTCATTGAGAATGCAAAAAATTCTAAGGCCCTTGGACCTGATGGCATTTCAATGGCCATGCTCAAACATCTTGGTCTTCCTGCCATTGAGTATCTCACGGCAGTCTTTAACTTGTCAATGTCTACGCTCGCCATCCCCGACATCTGGAAACAAGGTCGTATAGTCGCATGCCTTAAACCAGGGAAAAGTGCCAAACTAGGAACTTCCTACAGACCGATTACGATCCTGTCACCTGCCCTCATCCCTCATCCACCCCACACTCGTTTCACATGCAAAGCTAGATCCCCATCAGCACGGATTCAGACGCATGCATAGTACAACCACCGCTCTGGACGCGATCACTACACGTGTAAGAGACGGACTAAACCACAGTACACCTTGCCATAGAACCATCATGGTGGCGATTGACCTATCAAATGCGTTTGATAAGGTTAATCACTCCATGCTTCTGGCAAACCTCCTCAATATGCATGTTCCGACTCAAGAGATAAGATGGATTGCCAACTATCTAGCTGGTAGGCAATCCTTCACCGAGTTTCGAGGCAGTCGTTCCAAACTTAGAAAGATCAAATTTGGTGTTCCTCAAGGTGGGGTTCTCTCTCCCACCTTGTTTAACATCTACATGGCCGGTCTCCCAACACCTCCGGAAGGCATTGAAGTTATTTCTTATGCCGATGACTGCACTGTACTCGCCACGGGAGCGGATAGGGATGTCATGCGTGAAGATATCAATAGATATTTAGCGCGACTAGAAGCCTTTTTCCATAGCAGAAACCTAACCATCTCAGCGTCCAAATCGTCTGCGACCTTCCTTACCACCTGGTCAGGTGATTGTAAGTGGCCGGTTGGGGTACGTATTGGCAACAAACCAGTTCCTGCTGTTGCAAATCCAAAAATTCTCGGGCTTCACTTTGAGAAAATGATGACTTCAGCTCATCACGCGGAAGCGGTATGTGAAAAGATGCGCAGTAGGAACAAAATTCTTAAAGCACTGGCTGGTAGCACCTGGGGCAAAGATAAAGAGACAATGCTAGCCACTTACAAAGCGGTGGGTCGAGCAGCGGCTGATTTTGCGGCGCCAGTTTGGTCGCAAGGTCTCTGTAACACAAGCTGGAACAAAATCCAAGTCTGCCAAAATGCTGCTCTACGCACAGCTACCTACCTGCCTTCTGATGTCTGCCCAGGACCACCTACATCAGAAGACACATTTGATGCCAATACGTGACCACAGTCGACTACTTACAAAACAATATTTAGTAGGTTGTTATCGAGAGGATCATCCTAATCGTAACCTCATGGACCAAATTCCCCCTCCACGCAACATCAAACGTGGCCCTCGTGACCTTGAGAGAGAAGTCCAGGGTTACAAAAGGGATCATTTCGATGAAGATTCATACCGGGCTGCCATTGCAATGATTCACACTGAGGAAGTGAGTAGGTCTATTGCGAGTTTAGGTACGAACAGAGTCCTCTCAGCGCTCCCACCACCTATTTCGCCTGAGGAGATTAGGCTCCCGAGAGCCACTAGAGTGACTTTAGCCCAACTTCGGTCAGGCATCTGCTCACGCCTCAATTCGTATCTATCTCGGATAGACCCAAATATACTAAACGTATGCCCTAACTGCGCTGGCACGCCACACGATGTAGCCCATTTGTTTCAATGCCCAGCTGCACCCACAAATCTCACCCCCCTCTCACTATGGGAAAACCCCATTGCAGCTGCCACGTTTTTGTCCCTGGAGATTGCGGACGAAAACGATGACGAACTATAAAACGAGTCCATATAGATACACAGCGGTTCACACCTTTCTGTACCGCTAAAAGAAGAAGAAGAAGGCTTTCGACAGGTCAAGTGCCACTAGGACAGTTCTGTCACAGGGCGGTTTCTGGTTGAGGCCATTATGGATGTAATGGGTGATCAGATCCAGAGCTGTTGTAGTACTATGCATCTTCCTGAAGCCATGCTGGTGAGAAGCTAGCTCAGCATGTGATACAAGGGTGGGGTGGATGAGTGCTTCGAGCGTCTTCGCAACGGGTGATAAAATTGTGATTGAACGGTAGGATTCGGCGAGTTTCGCGCTTTTACCGGGATTGAGAAGGGGGATAATCCGCCCCTTTTTCCAAAATTCAGGGATGACAAGCGTGGATATCGACAAGTTGAAAGCCATCGTTAGGTATTCGATGGCCGGAAGATTGAGGTGTTTCAGCATAACCATTGAAATGCCATCTGATCCAATGGCCTTTGATTTTTTGCATTCTTGATTGCTGCTGAAACTTGGTCCGCTGTAAAGGTGGGAATGATGTCAACTGTACGGTTGCGAATCCTAATTCTTATCTTGCAATTGAGCATCTTGGTCTTGGGGTATTCAATAAATTGCTTATTGAACAGGCTCGCGCAGAGTTTTGGATTGGCAGTGGTTTTCTTACCGAATCTGATGGCTACACTGCCCTTGTCTTTTGTTGGGTGAGACAGGGCGCGGACCGTAGCCCATAGTTTGCTGACACCTTGTGAGAGGTCGCAGCTATCTAGATGCTCGTTCCATTTCTCTTTTTTGTAGGTGTTGACTTGTCGATTTATTTCTAAGTTTAGCTCATGAATTCTGGGGTCTGCCGGATTTGCGCGTCTTAAATCGTCCCGTCGGCTAACCTTGCGGCAGTAGTTGGGAAATATGGCCGAACTTTGGGGATACGTCCTGCCGGAATGTAGCGAGCTGCCGCTTTGACAATGACGTTCCTTATGTTCTTTTCGGCTTCCCGTGTGTTCGTAGGAGTAGGTAGCGCGGCGAACTTCGTCGTTGTGAACGCAGTGAAACCCTCCCAATTTGCCTTTTTATGGTTGATAAACGTACGCCGTTCTGATGTCGTTAGTTCGGCTGGTTTATCTATGTTTATTAATATGGGTAGGTGATCGGATTGGAGAGACGTTGTTGTCTCCCATCGGGTTTGACTTATCAAACTGGCGCTCACAATAGTTATGTCAATATCGAACTTATAGCCAGAGCCACAGCTAGATGCTGGTGGAACATAGATGTTTATAAGTTCGATATTGGTATTGCCTGATTTAACGGCAATAGCTTGCATTTCCGCCGTGCCGTCGTTGAAACGAAAATCTAATACACTGTATTGCACGGTTCTGTGTATTAGGAATGCAAGCCCTCCTCCTGGGTTAGGACCCTGCCTGCCGACTCTATCAAAAGTATGTAATCGCCGCGGATGTTAAAATCGGGAGTTGATGGTTGGAGCTTTGTCTCCTGAAATGCCGCTATCAGAATTCTGCGCGTAATCATGAAACGGACTATCTCGTCGATCTTCAGACGGATGCCATTGCAGTTAAACTGCAATATGGAGAGTGGGGTGTACACTGTAGCGGGGGGTGCGGGTGTTAGACTTGAGCGATTATGTCTTGTTGTATTGTTGGCTACGGGTATCGGTGGTGGAGGATTTTGGGTGCTGGGGCCAGGATTGGCCGGAAACGGTGGTGGACCATTAGCTTGTGAGCTAGGGCCTGGGGTGGCTGGGGGCCGACCCGCGTGCAGACACCCTGGAGCAACAAAAGACAACTTGTCATAATATCTCATTTTTCTTCTTCTTCTTCTTCTTGTAGCGGTGCAGAAAGGTGTGAAATCTCTGTGCATCTATGTGGGTACGATTTATGGTTCGTCAATGTTTGTGTCCGTGAGGTCTAAGGACAAAAACATAGCTGCTGCGATAGGGTTTTCCCACAGCGATATAGGGGTAAGATCAGTGGGCGCAGCGGGGCATTGAAACAAGTGACCCACATCATGAGTACCATTGCAGTTTGGACAGATGTTTTGGATGTCCGGGTTTATGCGACAAAGGTACGAATTAAGGCGTGAACAAAAGCCCGACCGAAGTTGAGCTAGTGTTACTCTAGTGGCTGTCGGGAGCCTAATCTCCTCAGGCGAAATTGGTGGTGGGCGTTCTGAGAGGACTCTATTCGCACCTAAACTCGCGATAGACCGATTCACTTCTTCAGTGTGGATCGCTGCAATGGCGGCTCGGTATGTAACTTCATCGTAAGGGTCCCGTTTGTATCCCTGAACCTCTCTCTCAAGGTCTCGTAAACCACGCCTGACATGTCGTGGTGGAGGAATTCGGTCCATGAGATGATTATTGGGATGATCCTCACGGTAGCAACCAACAAGATACTGTTTTGAGAGTAGGAGATTGTGATCACGTATTGCCATCAATTTTGTCTCCTGATGTAAGTGATCCTGGGCAGACATCAGAAGGCAACCTGTCGCGATGCGTAGAGCGGCATTTTGGCAGACCTGAACTTTGGACCAATTTGTGTTACATTTGTTTGTTTGTTCCTACTGCGCATTTTTTCACAGACTGAAGCTGCATGATTCGCAGACGTCATCATGTTCTCTAGGTGAAGCCCGAGAATTTTGGGGTTTTTAACAGTAGGAACAGAATTGTTGCCAATACGTATATCCATCTCCCATCTGATGTCCTCCCACCAAGTGGTTAGAAAAGTCGCAGAGGATTTGGACGCAGAGATAGTGAGGTTTCGGCTTTGGAAAAATGCCTGTAATCGTCCTAGATAGCGATTAATTCGGAGGCGCATTTCATCCTTATCATTCCCTGTGGCGAGTACGATGCAATCGTCAGCATAGGAAATCACCTCGATTCCTTCAGGTGGTGTGGGAAGGCCGGACATGTAGATGTTGAACAGAGTGGGGGAGAGTACCCCTCCCTGTGGAACACCTAATTTGATTTTCCTAAGCTTAGAACGTTTGCCTCGAAACTCGGTCAAGGAGTGCCGACCAGCTAGATAATTGGCAATCCAACGGATCTCTTGTGCAGGAAAATGCATATTCAACAGGTTTGCTAGGAGCATTGAATGATTGACCGTATCGAATGCACTTGATAGGTCTATTGCCACCAGAATAGTTTTGTGACAACGACTGCGTTGATTTATCCCATCACGAATGCGTGTAGTGATCGCATCGAGGGCAGTGGTGGTACTATGCATCTTCCTGAAGCCATGCTGGTGAGGTTCTAGCTTCGCATGTGCAACAAGAGTGGGGTGAATAAGGGCCTCCAGCGTCTTTGCGACAGGAGAAAGTATCGTAATGGGGCGGTAGGATTCCCCGAGATTTGCGCTCTTCCCTGGCTTGAGACAGGGAACAATTCGACCTGTTTTCCAGATTTCAGGGATGGCAAGCGTGGACATCGACAAGTTAAAGGCGGCCGTGAGATACTCAATGGCTGGAAGGTCGAGATGTTTCAACATGGTCATCGAAATGCCATCTGGTCCGAGGGCCTTGGAGTTTTTAGCATTCTCGATGACTTGTTTAACCTGGTCCGCTGTAAAAGATGGTATAGTGTCAACATTCCGGCTGCGAATCCGTCTTCTAATTTTGCGCTTAAGGCCGCCAGACTTTGGACAGTAGACCATAATTTGCTGACACATTCATTGAGGTTACATTCATCGAGGTGCTGATTCCATTTCGCCGTCGGTCAATTTCGGAGTTAAGCTCCTGAATTCTGGGATCATCAGGGTGAGCGCTTCTGATCTGATCACGTTCATCGGCTAATCTGGCGGCACTAGTGGGGAAGTTAGGCCGAACTTTCGGGATACGTCCTGCCGGAATAAAACGTGCCGCGGCTGTGGTAATGACGCTCCTAATATTTTTCTCGGCCTTAGGAATGTTGGTAGGTGATGTTAGCTCGATGAACTTCGCCGACGAGTAAGCTTTGAAACCATCCCAATCGGCTTTCTTGTGATTGACATACGTTCGCTTCTCAGACTTAGTCATGTTCGCTAGTTTGTCAATTTTTATAATGATTGGGAGGTGATCTGATCTAAGGGTGGTACGTAGTTCCCATCGGGAAGCAGCAATTAGGCTGGCACTGACAATAGTTATGTCAGGAGAACTACTGCAAGTGCCCACGACTCTAGTCGGCGAGTCTTCATTGAGTGAACAGAATTCTGAGGCGTCAAGTGATTCGGCGAGTTATACCCCTGGCATTGTTGTTGAGGTCCGAATGCCAGAGCTCATGGTGCGGATTAAAGTCGCCAAGGATGACCCTGTGCTCTCCGGAAAGGAGAGGACCAATATCGAAACGATAGCCTGAAGGGCAACTAGAATGAGGTTGTACATATATATTAAAAATTTCGATATTAGTACTCCCTGATGGAACTGAGATGGCTTGAATTTCCGCCGTACCGTCTCCCTACCAGTGCCGCCAGATTAGCCCATGAACGAGATAACATCAGACGCGCTCACCCAGGTGATCCAAGAATTCAGGAGCTTAACTCCGAAATCAATTGACAAGTGAAAGACTATCGGAAGGCGAAATGGAACGAGCACCTCAATGACTGCAACCTCGATGAAGGTGTCAGTAAACTATGGTCTACTGTCCGCGCCCTATCCAATCCTAGGAAAGGAAAGAGCAATAATGCCATTAAATTTGGCCATAAGAGCACCAGCGATCCCCTTCAGTGCGCAAGCCTGTTCAATAAGCAATTTATTGAACATCCCAAGTCCCTTATTCACCCCACTCTGGTTAAGCATACTAAGCTAGAACCTCACCAGCATGGCTTCAGGAAAATGCATACTACCACCACTGCCCTCGATGCGATCACTACACGCATCCGTGATGGGCTAAACCAGCGACGTCCTTGTCACAGATCGATTCTTGTGGCAATTGACCTAACGAGTGCATTTGACAATGTCAATCACTCGATGCTTCTCGCGAACCTACTGAATATGCATATCCCTGCTCAAGAGATTCGTTGGATTGCCAACTATCTAGCTGGTCGGTATTCCTTCACTGAGTTTCGTGGCAAACGTTCTAAGCTGAGGAAAATCAAATTAGGAGTTCCACAGGGTGGGGTACTCTCCCCCACTCTGTTCAACATCTACATGTCCGGCCTTCCTACACCACCGGAAGGAATCGAGGTGATTTACTACGCTGACGATTGCACCGTGCTCGCCACAGGGGAGGATAAGGATGAAATGCGCCTCCAAATTAATCGCTATCTTGGGCGATTACAGGCTTTCTTCCAAAGCCGAAACCTCACCATCTCCGCGTCTAAATCTTCTGCGACATTTCTTACCACCTGGTCGGGGGATTGTCGGTGGGAGGTTGATGTACATATTGGCAACAATCCAATTCCTACTGTTGCGAATCCTAAAATTCCGATTTTGATAATTAAATTTAAAAAAATCACCAAAATGAAATTTTGGTTATGTCATTTTTTGGCTGCTCGTGTGGATGCTAAGTAGCAGCCAAATGGCTGTACGCGATGCCAGTTTTTGGACGCGCAGCCATTTGGCGACACGTCTAGAGGGACCTTAAAAGAGTTAGAGCAAATCAAGAAGACTAAATGTGTGGAATACAAAGGGTACTCACATTTATTTGGAAGCCATCGTTCCATTATCAAGGCGTTGTTATTGTGTTTTCATTTGATAACTCCACGTACTCGTCGATTTGTCTGTGGCCATTGTTATCGCTATATTCGCCTGGATTCTCGGATAAACTACCAATACATTTGTCGATATTCGGGGTTTTTGGTGATTAGTTGATCAATCACAAACCGTATGCAGAAAGTACCTGTATCCATGTGATTCTTTTGGGTATACCAATTGACAACTGCTTCAGTCCGGTCACCGTCATGTTTTTAGGGTTTTTTTTTTAATTTTTTTTTCAATCTCATTACAACGGTTTCAACGAAGTCATTTCATATAAGTTCCTTTTTCTTGATTCGGAGTAACGGTAACAGATTTACAGCTAATAAATTCAGTTTACATGTTTAGCCATGCTTACGTTTGCCTGATTTCTTTTTTGTTGCGAACTCATCAGAAAATAAAAAGCGAAAAATGTCTGAATGTGCTTTTATCCGAACTAGATACATAGTAAATCAATTTTTGGATTGGTCTAATTAAACGTGTTTATTTAGACCGTTTATTTAGACCACTGTTTGTTTGTTAACTGGATAACTTTTAATCTAAGTTAGCTCTCCCAGACCAGAAGACATCTATTCCTGAGCGGGAAAAATCTCTCGACGCGAAAAAAAAACAGTTTTTCTCCCCTCTCTCAACCTGGCCACATGGCAAATCTTTAATCATGCTTCCTACAAGATGGTGTTAGTAGTATAAACATTCAAGGCCAATGAAAATCGGTTGCGTCGGGAGTTTGTGGACCTTGCCTTCACAAAGATGAAACCGCTTCCTAATTTTCAATAAATCATCTTCCTCAGACTAAAGCACCAAGATAACGTATGTATGTGTTATGCGAAGGACTTTTATATGATCAGTGGTTTTCCACTTTATTTTTAAGTAGGAAATAACAACCAAAAAAAATAATAAGGGCAATTGGTAATGGAAGATAGAGCGTAAGCTTTTCAATTCAATCCCTCGACAAAAAAAAATTGAGCCTTTGATTCGTTTCATTATTATTGAATGGTGTTCCGTCGAGATCCATTTTCAGGCTAAGTGGTCCACCGACGTTTCTGAGTTGGGAACCACTGATTTAGACCAATCCAACAATAAATTTGCAAGAAATATTTCATTTGTATTGTGCATAATTCTTATTTATTGCCTATAAAATATATGTACAACATTAGTCACTACGCATAAAAAATATAAAAACCCTCGTATTGCGGTCCCAGCCCTCTGTACGCTCGGTATTTTTCTTGTATGCGCTATGCGGGATGTACGCAATTTTGTAAAGTTGATCCGTTAGCTTGCGAACAATGATGCTATAATATCATCACAAGTAGCTTAGAATAAAAGAACTAATCTACATTTAATTTATGTGCAAACCGGAGTGGCTATGTTCATATCTCTTCGACTTTCGTCCTCGTCAATTTGGTAATTGCAACGACACGAGTCGAAAAGAGGTTGGGACATTCTAGCAAGTACTCCAACTTAAACCGATGCAAATATTGTGTGCACCCCCGGTGGCCCGTTAAGTACTGGGTCATATAGAAATTTACATCCCCGTGTTTTCGGCCTATCCACATGGCTATGTCTGGAATGAGGACATACCCAGTAGGGGGGGGGCGGAAAAGACACTTGGAGTTTCAAAAGGTCCACACGAAGAAAAAAACATGGTGGTGAAACACCGAACCTAAAGGAGCACCGCAAGCCAAATCAAACGCATTCAAGGCATGAACGACATGTGAGTCAAGCAGTGAAGCCGAACGGATTCAACTTCGCGAAAACTACATGCGATGCAGGAAGGAAGAAAAGCGCTTGGTAGGTCAAGCAAAGGCGAAGGGAGCTGAGAAATTCTACCAAGAATTAGAAGCTCAAACTGCGACCGAAGGACCATTATTGAACGGGACACCTAAGCACGACTCCAGGATATTTAGAGTCGCAGCCCAAGGGAGAAGGACAACTCGGGGAAACACAGGCGCCAAAGTATGTGGTGGATTGGCAAGGAGTGCTGGTTGACGATACGGCAATCTCTAGCAGGATACGAGAATATTTTGACGAACTTCTAAATTAAAAATTTCCTCGAGCAGCTTTTCAAGATGTTGAGCAGAATACTACAAATATCGAAGAGGAAGAGGTGATGGAGGCAATGCTGCAGATGAAACGCTGAAAGCCAGTAGGACCGAATAAAATACCAGCGAAATTTTGGTTGAAAATGGAAAATGCGGGCTTAGTTAACTCACAGTTTTCTTCAACAAAATCAAAGGTGGGAAATCGATGCCTGATACTTTCAGGAAAAGTTTTCTTCTTCCTTTCTATAAGAACAAGGCAGACTCACGCAAACTCAACAACTATAGGGCTATAAAGTTAACATCTCATACACTGAAGATCTACGAGCAATTTGTCTGCAACCAATTGAGAAAGGTTGTGCAGTTTAATGACAATCAATGTGCTTGTCTAGACAGTTTCAATTTTCGTTCGTCTTCATCATTTTGACAATTGAAACTTGAGATGCCTGCGCTATTGAAGAAACGCATTCATTCTTGAACGTGATTGCTAATGTTAAATATAAACAACTCATCATCTATTCGTACTATTCATGAAAGAATTTATCATTTACCCGCCCTGACCAAAGCCGCGACACATATTTCTAGATAAATAATGAACAGATGTGGATAGAATGAGGCATTGATCTCTTCTGTTCACTTGACGCAATCAACGACACGTTCAATATTGAAAGTGGATACGGAGCTTGAAGACGATAGTGAAGACGAAAGCGCACATATGTGGACATAGCCAATCAGGGTTTTTCGAAAGTCGATATACAGTCGATTCGATAGAGTACCCTCGTGATATATGGTTGACTTTGAAGATGGCTAGAGATTCTTTTCAATGCCTAGCTGCGCCTCCTGATCATACCTCTTTGTCACTGTGGGATTGGAGTAGTCACGATCCTGTGCCAAACCGTGATTCACATCTACAATTCAAGGTAGATGGCTCGATGAGAAGCTAGCTTTCTTCACATCGAGTATATGATGTCTGCGACTCATGCCCCGATAGCTACCAGAACGCACTGCAATGCAACATATCTTTTTAGAACAGGTTCAAAGATCGAAAACACTTTCAAGCTGCGGTGGCGGTGTTCCGCAATAGCGTTGACTAACATTCAGAAATCTATTGGATACAATTCGACTATACATATAGGTGAATACTAATATGAATTCCTTACTTCGATTTGTCTTATCCACGACTAATATCACTTCCAGATCCAACAAGCAACTTTTATAGCTCAATTGTCGATTCCTGAATTCGAAATAATAGCATCAGCTGGGCCAGTTTTCCACTCAATCAGCTGTGATGACAACAAAAACTAGAAAAACATCTTATCCAATCTTGATGTTAGGTGTGTTTTTTTGGTTATCCCGTTGGGTTTGGGTAACAAAACTCCATATTAAAAAAATGCCAGCCGATCCACCTGTCATTTCTTTTATATGAAGTTTCGTTACCCAAACCTAACGGGATAACCAAAAAAACGCACCTGTTATCAGCGCTATTAAGGTCCATCTAGATTAGTCGCCAAATGGCGACACGTGCAGCCAAATGGCTGTTGTCATTCCATCACTGCCATCTAGATAGACAGGCCAAACTGCAGAAATTTGTTCGTCCACGAGTGGACAAAGTGCGTTCGTGACCAGTGACAGTTGACATTTATAAAGCTCACAAACTCCAGTGCTTCTGAACCCAAAAGTTAAAATGTGCCGAGCGTTTATTACGAAACAAAGGTTGTGGTGCGCTTCAGTGTGTTTTTGATGTGCCATTGGTCAAATAGTGTACATCAACATCGTACTTACCATATTTATCTAAAAAATCAACGCACTGGCATGTGTATATAATAGCAAGTGACCAGTCTGGCTCAGGACGTGTTCGCGTATAGACGTGTTTTTCTTTGGCAGTCGCTGGTTTTTTTTTGCGACTGAATTAGTGGTTCGGGAGAGTGGAAAAATTAACCGGCGTGACGGCCATTTTGTGTACAAGCGTTGTGCTTGGGAATCTCTTTTGGTGAGGAATTTCCTTTTTTTTGGTATTTTTGCGGGTTGTATCCGAACAGTAGTGTGGTTTTTTGGGAAGTAGAGTCGTCGATCTGTTTTTGTGTTCTTTTCTGGTTGGAACACGGAAATAACTGCGCCGTACAGAGACTGGGAAAATTTCTTTGTTTCTAACTTGAGCAATATGGAGGACCCGGGACCTCCTGATATTCCGGATAACGCAAGGAAAAAGCGTCCTAGGTAGGATATTTCAAGGGAGAGGGATATTTCAAGGGAAAGATCTCCAATCAGGAGCAGGAAGAATAGTGATGCGTCAGAAAAACAGAAGGGAAGATCAAATAGTAGAAATAAAAGAAACAGTGAGACATCTGAATTGAATAAAAAAAGTGTGACAGGAAATTTCGTGCAAAACAGTGGAAGTGAGGTTAGGTCGGACAAACCGAATGGTAACAACGAGGAACTAAACTTATTGAACAAAAAAACTAACGGGATAGGAAATTCATACCAGTACAGTGAAAGTTTGAAGGGAAAGGAATTCATGGTTTTGATCCAAACGGTCGAAGAAAAGAGAATAAACAGTATTGAGGTTAATGAACTACTTGATCATTGTAGGGTTAGGGGAATCACATGTATTAAAAACGCGAATTTCAGGACGGTGAAGGTAGTCTTCGACAACCCGAGCGATGCGAATAGTTTGACTGGAAATAAGACGTTGTTGGCTAATGGTCTGAGGGCATATATTCCCCATAACTGTGTGGCTACCTCAGGTATAATAAGGGACATTCCGTTGAATATCTCCGAAAATGATATTATGAAAAAATGTATTAAAAACGCGAATTTCAGGACGGTGAAGGTAGTCTTCGACAACCCGAGCGATGCGAATAGTTTGACTGGAAATAAGACGTTGTTGGCTAATGGTCTGAGGGCATATATTCCCCATAACTGTGTGGCTACCTCAGGTATAATAAGGGACATTCCGTTGAAAATCTCCGAAAATGATATTATGAAAAAATTGGAGTCGTCGGTAAGGATATTAAAAGTACAAAGAATGAATAGGAAAAATGACGAAGGAGAGTTTGTACCCACTAGGTCTATTAAAGTTGACTTTGAAGGCAAGGAGCTTCCGAAAACCGTTATTTACGGATACGTTATACTTAGTGTAGACTACTTCATTCCGAAGGTTAGAATATGTTACAATTGCGGAATAATTGGTCACGTGGCCAAGTTCTGTAAGTCCAAATCGAGAAAATGCCTTAAATGTGGGGACCTATTTGACACATGCAAGAATGAGTGTTCGGATAAGAGATGCATCCTGTGCGGTGCTCACGACCATGATTTTTTTAATAATAGGTGTCCTAAAAGATTGCAGGAGCAGGAGATTATTAATATAATGACGGTGACCAACAAGTCAAGAAAAGAAGTCACTGAAGGGAACTATGAGAACTATTATAATATCTTGGGTTCGAGGCAATACCAAGAAGATTTTCCGGAGATAGATGAAACGGTGAATACAAGAAAGGGAACGGGTGCGAGGGGCCCAGTTATGAGGAATAGACTTGAAGACTCGAACAAAATCCAAATAAGAAAAATAAGTTTTGCGAATGTAACGAAAAGTAGGTATGACCAAAGCGCGCCACCACAAAAGTTAGCGTTTATGTATCCGAACGGTAACCCCATGGGAATTGGCCCCGTAGAAACTTCTTTTGAAGCTTCCGGAGGCAATAAGGGCACTAACGACAGTAACAAGTACGAACAAATTTGCGGCCAATTGATCGATTTTATCAGTAATAACTGGGGGAAGAACAATAAAGAAATAGATGAATTTATTAACGGAATTAAAATTAAGTTTATGAGACTAAAACCTGAGGGATGGAACTCACAGGTCTACGGTTCGAGGTCGTCGGACCTTAATAATAGTTAGATGAAGTGCCTACAAATTAACATACAAGGGTTGGGGAGCGGAAACAAGGATATTCTTGAAACGTTCTGTGCGGATCAAAAAGTGGATGTGGCGTTAATTCAGGAAACTTTTGTTAATGATAGAAGAATTTTACCATTTTTTACCAACTATTATTGTTTCTTTGATAACAGAGTGGATGGTTATGGAGGAGTGGCTATTTTAGTGAGTAAACACATCAGATGCAGGAAGGTAATGGTAAATTCCCAGCTGAACTTAGTGGCTGTGGCAACAACCAATTTAGCGCATAACCTTGTCTTGATCAATTGTTACATTCCCCCAGTAAGAAGTAGAGAAGAAGAAGAGGCTGTCAGATCAGAAATTAGTAGGGTATTCATTCATTTTAATGAGATTGGATATGATAACATAGTTGTGGCCGGTGATTTCAATGCGCATAGAGTGGTCTGGGGAAGTTATAAAAATGATATTAGGGGGGCGGTGGTGGAAGCTGCGGCAGTACTGAACGGGTTATCAATTATGAACAATGGTGAATCGACTTTCTCAAACACAAGCGGAAACCCGTCTGTTCTGGACTTGACATTTACCAACAGGCCAGATCTTGTACAAAATTGGCACGTGGTCAAGCAAAGGATCTTCGGCTCCAGACATTACCCAATAGTGTTCTTTATAAAAGCCTCATTGATCAGTTCAAGGAAAACCAAAATTATTAATAATGGCTTACTAGCTGAGAACATTAAAAACATTCAATTTGATGCAAACGTTTCGAGCTTCACAAGAGCCGCGGGAGAAGCTGTAAAGAAAGCTTCTTTCATAGTTAACAAGAATTCATATAGGCCCAAATACTGGTGGAACCCGAAACTTAGCGAGATATTTGCAAATATGAAAAGGTTGGCAGCACGCTTTAAAGTTAACAGTAACTCTGAAAATCTCGGTCTCTTTCAAGATGCCAAACGTATCTGGAAAGAAGCGGTCAAGAGAGCTAAAAATAAAAAATGGAAGGAAACAATTGATCGAATTAACAGCTCTAATGACCCGCTAGAAATCCATAACTTGTTTAAAAATGTCCAGAAAACCTTCTATGCCGTGACAGATGTTGGTGAATGGAGCACTACGAGAAAGCGCCAGTTCCTTGAATTGGGGAACGTTAACGTTGATTCGGGAGCCGATAATGAGGGAGAAGCAGGCGAGGTAAGCACATGCTTTGATCTCGAGGATCTGGACCAGGTACTAAGAAAGAAAAATAAAAGTTCGGCGCCGGGATCCAATGGCATTTCATATAAAATCATAAAACTCCTAGAACCTGAAAAAAAGACTCATTTTTGGAAATTTTGAACGAGGTATGGATTGAAAAAAAAATCCCAGATAATTGGAGATTGATTAAGATTGTACCTATCCCCAAACCGGATAAGGAACCTAATCTGCTGCCAAGTTTTAGACCGATCTCACTGATTAACGTCCCCCTTAAAATTATTAATAAGATGGTTCTCAATAGGCTAAACGAATATGTTGAGGGTTGGAGCATACTGAGTGAGAGGTCATATGCCTTTAGGGTAGGAAAATCGACGGCTCACTGTATAAATGACGTAACTAACACGGTTGCGGTAATTAAAGATCAAAAAAAAATTGCAGTGGGAATTACGTTCGACATAGTGTCGGCCTACGATGAGGTTGAGATTGGTGCTCTCGTGCAGTCTTTAAAGGACTATAATATACCAACAGACATTATCCAATGGGTGGGGACATTCTTTAGGAACAGAATATTGAAATTGGACGAAGTGGAGCTGGAGGTAAGGAACGGACTACCTCAGGGTAGCTCGTTGAGTCCCACTTTGTTTAACATTTACACCAACAGGGTTCATGTGTTATCGAACGAGTCGAATAAAATCTATCAATTTGCGGATGACTTTTTGCTGTTGGCCAAAGGGGGTAACACGGAAGAAGCCATTAAAAATTTGGAGGAACATGCGAACCGTTTTACTGATTGTTTGGAGTCAATGAAACTAAGAATAAACCCGAATAAAACTAAATTTTTCGTGTTTGCAAAGTCAAACTGTACGCGTAGAACGATAAAAATAAAGAATGTAGAATATAATAATGTGGATCAACTGGAATATCTGGGGGTGGTGTTGGCCTGGAACCTTTCAGTCGTGCCACATTACAAGGAAATAAACAAAAAAAGCAATTTTAACCGGTTAACGTTTAATATGTTAAACAAACACTCGGAAGGGCTGCACCCAAAAAAAGCGCTTATGCTTTACAGATCGAGAATCCGCCCGAAAGCCGAATATGCAAGATCCACCACAGCCCACCTGAACAAGACAGCCAGGAAAAATATAACAACTTTTAATAATCCGTTCTTAAGAAGGTGCTTAGGGGTAACCCCATCGACTCCTGTTCATGTTCTGTATTCATTGTCAAATGAAATGCCACCCGATCTTAGAGCGTTATTGCTGACCGCAAGAGAAATGGCCAAAAGGATTACGTTTGAAAAGTCTTTCGCTAACCACTGGAAGAGCCAGGATGTTAGAGTTCCTAGAAACTCTAGCTATGGGAAATGTTGGGAATCCTTCTCAGGAATTCTGAAAAGCCTTCAATCGATTGACTGCAGGGTTAAAACAACAAAACTGAACATCTTTAGCAAAGACGGGAAGATGGGGATTTCAAGGAATTCTGATCTATCGTGGAAAGGGTTAAAGATATTAACTGGCCTTGATTATGATCCGAATGAAAAGATTCACGGATGCATCCAAGGCGGAAGATTCAGTGGGAGCGGCTTTCGTGTCTGACGATGAAGTAATAAGACATAAGTTTAAGCTACCCGTAGATACATCTATTGTAACGGCGGAGTTAGTGGCAATTTATGAAGCAGTGGTCTGGATGAAGTCTAAAGAGGTGGAGAGCATTACTATCCTCACGGATAGTAATGTCTCTTGCCAAATTCTCAAAAGAAAAGAACTGGACTCGGTCTTGGTATTGGCAATAATTAAGGAGATTGAATCATCAAAGGCTAGGAGGGTCAACCTGATATGGGTCCCGTCACATTGCGGCATCAGAATGAACGAGAAGGCGGATGAACTGGCTAACCAAGCTAGGGTGGATGGGGTTCTTTATTCTCCAATGGTTTCCTATAAACAGGCGATTGAATCTATCAAAACACAAATAAATGAAAGGTGGCAAAACAGATTTGAGTCAACCTCTCAAGATAAGGGTAAATTTTTTTTTAACATATTCAATAATATTAATGAGTCGTGCTGGTTTAAAAATAAAAAATATAAGTTCCATAAGCCAAAAATCATCAAAATTGTGAACAGGCTTATCACAAATCATAGTTATAACCTCAAATACCTTGCTCAGATTAGAAAGGCAGAGTCTCCACTTTGCTCAACCTGTATGGAGGTGCAAGATAACGAGCATTTAATTATGAAATGCCCAAAATATTATAGGTTGAGGGCGAATTGCCCCTTGCTGTTAAGGATGATCAATGTGGATTTTGTTTCGGCACTAAAGAGAATTGGTCCTGAATACTGGGTGAAAATAGCAAAACAGATCGATAGGTTGGAAATTCAAATGTAGAGAAAACTTAAAAGATAGGTTTCCCAGTCACTGTGCGCGTTTTATTTTTGTGGTTTCTTTTTACTAAAATGAGTTAAATTATGGCATTGGTATAATTCGGATGCAATCGGTGAAGATGCTAGGGTTATTCCTCTTGAGATTGATACCTTCTTGCTTTATCTTTGATAATATCTTAGACGCCGTTTAATTGTTTCTAACTACCGTTCGGTTGTTTTCGGGTGACAAGCGTAGTAATTCTATATCATTGTTTCACGTTCCTGGGCTGGACAGTTGTGGGAGGGAGCTAGCCAGGTGCATAAATAAAAGTTGGCTGGTCAAAATGAATCATAAAAACAAGACATTATAATATTAATATAATAAATAAAAATTAAAAAAAAAAACAACTGAATAACTTTAAACTTAAAAGCATCAAATGCAAATAAACAGTAGATCAAACAATGAAATAATATCAACAAAAACTTCTAAAAATACGGAAAAGGGTTCCCGCTGGCTATACAATCCATCTTGGGATTAAGCCATCCCGATCAGCGATACTAAGCTGATCAAGGAGAAAAAAAAAATAGCAAGTGACACGAAATGACAGGCTGACAGCCACTGATATTTGGATTGTGGACAATTTGTGGATTGTACTGAGCGGTACTTTGGCAGTACTGAGCGCGGACCATGACTTACCATGGCAGTACTTGTGTTGCATGACGACTGACAGATCAGCTGATAATCCGGCCTGTCTATCTAGATAGCAGTGATTCCATCCAAACATGTCGCCATTTGGCTGTGCGTCCAGTTTTTATATTCAATATGGCAGCTCAACCAACCGCTTTGACAACCGCTTGTCAAATTCAAAGTGACAATTTTCCAACTTTTGTTCGTTCTTTTGTGTGAAAATAAATAATTCTTGAATGGCCGTGTAATAATACAAACGCGCAGAGTCCGATTTTGATAATTGAATTTAAAAAAATCACCAAAATGAAATTTTGGTTATGTCATTTTCTGTCTACATTTGGCTGGTAGTGTGGATGCTAAGTAGCAGCCAAATGGCTGCACGCGATGCCAGTTTTAGGACGCGCAGCCATTTGGCGCCTAATCTAGAGGGACCTTTAAGGCCGCAATGTAGAAAAATCGCCTAGTAAATTTGCTGTTTTGTTGTTCCTTTTAATTACGTCATATGCTTGTTGTTGGTGTTTCTTCGTATTTTTCCACAATTTAGTAGGCAAACGGCACCGCTGAGTTACGGCCTTGAAGTATCTACATGGCGTTGGTTCTTAGCGCCTGTCGTTGTTTCTATTGCTATTGGGTGTTTTTTTGTTTATCCCGTGTAGGTTTGGGTAACGAAACTTCATATAAAAAAAATGACAGGTGCGTCAGCTGTCATTTTTTTTATATGGAGTTTCGTTACCCAAACCTGCACGGGATAACCAAAAAAACACACCTATTGTTGTAATACGTGTACTTGGGGTTTTAGCAACGCCATCTAGAAATATCATAGCCGCAACTCAGCTGTACAATGACGTCATAGTTTAGCTCTTAAATTTTTTATTTACACGAACAAACAACAAAAACAAGTAGTGACGTAATAAAAAGCAAAAACAAAACAGTGCAACATTGGCGAACATAACCTAAAATTATAAGCTGATTTTGACGTCTAAGATTCTACATTGCGGCCTTAATATCTAGACGGCGTTGGTTTTAGCGACATTTTGATCAGCTGATAATCTGGCTTGTATATCTAGATGGCGTTGGTTACGTGCGTTCTATCAAGATATACAGGGTGTCCGGAAACTGCCGCATAAACGCACCGGATTATGATTCCTCAGTTGATTTCCAGCAAAAAAGTTGTACGGAACATATCCCCTCAGCTTAACCCTTTAGCTGCCACAGGCATTTAAAGATTTTTGAAAAAATCATTTTCTTGGACGACTTAAAGCCTAATATCTCCAAAGCTAGACCAGCCAAAATAGTCAAATCAAATGATTATTACAGCCAACAAATTTACCTATAAAATAAAACTAACCACACTAAAATCGGATAAGAGGTTTGATTTTTACAGAGCTTCAAAGTCAAATTTGCGTGATTTGACCCAAAAACAATATTTTTTTCCATCTCAATTTTCTCCAACTTCTGCTAAGGTGAGGTGCTTGTACGATTCTTTTAAAAATTGGCGCATAGTCTTACGATCATATCTTTCTTACATAATTTTACTCTAGCTCAATTATTTCGAACAGTTTTAGTACCTTAAGTGCAGAAAACTAGGGTTAATTTTAGCTCGATTTCGACATAGTTTGAATAGATTTTACCAATTGCAGATCTTTAGGGGCAGTATGAATTGAATTGTATTGAATTCGAGCTTAAATTAACCCTAGTTTTTTACACTTAACGTATAAAAACTGTTAGAAGTAATAGAGCTACATCAAAATGAAGTAAGAAAGAAATGATCGTAAGACTATGCGCCAATTTTGAAAAGAATCGTACAAGCACCTCACCCTGGCAGAAGTAGGAGAAAATTGAGATGGAAAAAAATATTGTTTTTGGGTCAAATCACGCAAATTTGACTTTGAAGCTCTGCAAAAACTAAACCTCTTATTCGATTTTAGTGTGGTTAGTTTTATTTTACAGGTAAATTTATTGGCTGTAATAATCATTTTATTTCACTATTCTAGCTGATCTAGATTTAGATGAATTAGGCTTTAAGTTGTGCAAGAAAAGGATTTTTTCAAAAATCTTTAAATGCCTCTGGCAGCTAAAGGGTTAATCTGAGGGGGTATGTCAACGCCGTCTAGATATTAAGGCCGCAATGTAGAATCTTAGACGTCAAAATCAGCTTATAGTTTTAGGTTATGTTCGCCAATGTTGCACTGTTTTGTTTTTGCTTTTAATTACGTCACTACTTGTTTTTGTTGTTTGTTCGTGTAAATAAAAAATTTAAGAGCTAAACTATGACGGCATTGTCCAGCTGAGTTGCGGCTATGATATATCTAGATGGCGTTGGGTATGTTCGTTACAACTTTTTTACTGGAAATCAACTGAGGAATCATAATCCGGTGCGTTTATGCGGCAGTTTCCGGACACCCTATATATCTAGATATATCATAGCCGCAACTCAGCTGTACAATGACGTCATGGATCCTGCTTAAATTGTTCGTCGGACACGGGCAAACAACAACAATGTCATGAGAAGCAACAACAATGCAATGCAATTTAATCTGAGGATTTGACGTTTACGAGTCTACATTGCGGCCTTAATATATAGACGGCGGTGGTCCATGCAGTTGCATACAAACTCCATTGAATCATCTTTGACAGAAGTTCGGCACGTAACGTAACGTATAAGCGTTCTGTTTTGCCCTTAACACGTATTACAACAATAGCAACAACAACACGTCAACTGACAGTGGCCACGGACGAAATTGTGGACTCTGGTGGAACTTGGATTTCTGCAGTTTGGCCTGTCTATCAACTGCAATTTTGAGTCGAGGCACGCCATCTAGATATATCAAGGCCGCAACGATGACGGCATGGATCCTGCTTAAATTGTTCGTCGGACCAACGCCATCTAGAAATATCATAGCCGCAACTCAGCTGTACAATGACGTCATAGTTTAGCTCTTAAATTTTGGATTGACACGAACAAACAACAACAACAAGCATATGACGTAATAAAAAGCAAAACCAAAACAGTGCAACATTGGCGAACATAACCAAAAATTATAAGCTGATTTTGACATCTAAAGGTCCCTCTAGATTAGGCGCCAAATGGCTGCACGTCCAAAAACTGGCATCGCGTGCAGCTAGCTGCTACTTATAGCATCCACACTAGCAGCCAAATGGAGACAGAAAATGAAATAACGAAAATTTCATTTTGGTGAGTTTTTTAAATTCAATTATCAAAATCGGACTCTGTGCGTTTGTATTATTACCCGGCCATTCAAGAATTATTCATTTTCACACAAAAGAACGAACAAAAGTTGGAAAATTGTCACTTTGAATTTGACAAGCGGTTGTCAAAGCGGTTGGTTGAGTTGAATATCAAAACTGGACGCATAGCCAAATGGCGACATGTTTGGTGGGAATGACAACAGCCATTTGGCTGCACGTGTCGCCATTTGGCGACTAATGCGACTAGATGCGGCCTTAATATATAGACGCACCCGTCCAGGCCGCAATGTAGAATTTTAGACGTCAAATTAACATTGTCGTCATCATCCCAAGTAGTGACGTCATGGTGACCATATGGCATTTAGCCAGTGCCTTGTTACTTTTTATTTATCTGTGCGGTTGTACGATGGCAGCATCGCCGTCGAAACATTTTACGTACTTACTCGTTTTTTCCTACAATATCCGTACTATCTATTCGCGATCACAAATAAACTGATTGGTATCCCTAAATGGGGAAATCTTTCACTTTATCACTCATTTTCCAAGCACTACATTTTGAGTATAAAAACTTCTGCGCACTGTTAATAACCCGCATAACCTGCCACTATCTTTTTAATTACTTGTTTGCCGTTCAAACACATTTTCTAAACTAAAATCGCGAAAAAAGTACACTCGCTTGTCTGTGTGCCATTTTGCAATGTTTAGTCTCACTGCCTTGTTCTTGCTGTTGTTGACGTGCTTATATTTGTTTCTGTTTTTTTTTTGCGTCCGCCAATAAATTTAAGGGCTCCATTACATAGTCATATTTATATTATAATATGTATGTCATATGCCTAAGCCTACTCGATTCATTCAGTATAAATTTTTAGACGTGCAGGAAGCGAAATCAAGTAGGCTTAGGGATATGATAATATCTATTATAATATATATTACCAATATATGACTGTGTAATAGCGGCCTAAGCAGGATCCAAGCCGTCATTGTACAGCTGAGTTGCGGTCTTGATATATCTAGATGGCGTTGATAGACGGCGTTGGTCGGACACGGGCAAACAACACCAATAATAATCTCCCAAGTAACAATTTCATCCCTATAATACTTCGGAAAATATTCTGTTCTAACGACAATAGGGGCACTGTACAGGGTATAAAATAACAGGCGCGACAATCCAGCATTGGACTAAGGCCGCAGGATGTGTTAGTGACATCCTATTTCCAAGATCTTATCTGCTTTTTGTTAAGGTAATGAGATCAGCATCACGCTCAGCAGTGTTATTTATCCCCATAAATGGGTACTCGTTTAACATCTGAGTGAGATCATAGTCCGTCACAACATATACAAATAATACATATATGTCCAAAGCTCACTCAAAATCGGGTACACATTTTTTTGGCCATGTCGTCTGATCTGCACCCAATGTCACAAATACGACCATACAGATACACGTATACAGGCTATTAAAGCTATTTGCTCTTTTGCTACACAGTTCAAGTTGAAGAGAGTTTAGATACTCTGCCAGAGCAGGTTTTCGTGCATTTGTCGACTTCATGAGTGTATCTTCTTCCACTGTCCCATGCCATGGGTCGGGGTGGCTTACGCAAAAGTATCTGCGCCTGCGAAAACTGCGTATTGAAAAAACATGAAAGATGATTTGGTCACAATGCATTTCTTGAGGTTGCGGAACAGGTAGCCATGCGTTCATTGACCTTATTAGTGCATTTCGTAAGTTGCATGCCGCGCTGTTAATGCAATGTGGTGGTAGCATGCGGTAGAGTGAGTGGATTTAGTGCAGGAGAAGGAAACACAACTTCCATACACATTTGAAAAGAGTTATATTTCTATACAGAACATCAACTGAAAATTTGTATGCAGGTTGTTCCGTCTAGTTCTGTACTCGATTCAATTAGAGGGATATGAGAACGAGAATGAGTTGAGTATTGATCAAATAAAAATATGATATTTGATCGGCAAAAATCGTATATCGCTGGATTTTTGCAGGATGGTTGGTGATGCTGATGGCGTCCTGATTATGGAAAAAAAAGTCCCCAACGAGGGCAACCTTGAAAAAAGGGGATAAGGGAGTATTTTTTTACTTTTTAGCAAACATTTCAAAACCGACCAAATATACAGAAAAATGGTCTGAGAACGAAAAAAATAAATACATAAAATTACCCTTGTAATTGTATATTGTATTTAATACATTAGGATTTTAGTGAAAAATTTGGCGCTAGACTAAAAAATAAATTAGAATATTTTCATTTTAGACTCTTTTAAAAACCTCCATAGCTCTGAAAACGCAAGTACCCCTCCTCCCTTTTCAAGGCTGCAAACCTCTAATCTATTGGGACTTTTTTCCCATAATCAGAAGGCCATCCCTAAAAATCCTGCAAAAATCCATCGATGTAAGATTTTTGTCGTTCGATGACCATATTTTTTTTCTTCGGCTATAATAAAATCATATTGATTTAATTGTTTGAAACAAATGAGAATGCCCACTTTTGTATGAAAGTTGGTTAACGAAATTTGTATCAGAAGTCTCAAAACGCAAAAGTCTCTATTAGAGAGCAACGAATATATGAGTTTCAATTTTGGATCGATTTTGATATAATTTGAATAAATTTTACCAAATTGCAGATCTTTAGGGGCAGTTTTAGTTGAATTGAATTGAAATAGAGCTAAAATTAACCACAGTTTTCTGTACTTAAGGCATTAAAACTGTTAGAAATACGGAAGATAGAATAAAATTATGTAAGAAAGAAATGATCTTTGGACTATGCGCCAATTTTGTAAAGAATCGTATGAACACCTCACCTTGGCAGAAGTTGCAGAAAATTGAGATGGAAAAATATTTTGTTTTTGGGTCAAATCACAAAAATTTGACTTTGAAGTTCTGTAAAAACCAAACCTCTTATCCGATTTTAGTGCGGTTAATTTTATTTTTGGGATAAATTTGTTGGCTTTAATAATCATTTTGTTTTGCTATTCTAGCTAGTATAGCTTTTGAGATAATGACGTTTTAGTCGTCAAAGAAAATTATTTTTTTTTTTAATTTTCAAATGCCTGTGGCAGCTAAAGGGTTAAGCTAAGGGGGTATGTTCAATACAACTTTTTTACTGAAAATCGATGAGGAATCACAATCCGATGCGTTTATGCGGCAGACACCCTGTATATTTTCCTAGCTTACGACTAATGAAAAAAAAACTATCGGAAAATTGGTTTTGATACCGAAATTTATACTTTTAGGCCCGTATTTATAAGCATAGCTTAACTCAAGGCGACCTTTAGTCAAGTATACCGAAATTCAAAAAAATAGATGTCATTTCCAGTAGTTTATATTACAAGTCAATTAAGTCATTTAAGGCGAAACTCAAGGAGACCTTAAGCTGTTAACACAATTGTAATATAATAATAACTCAAGGTAGTTAACTAGCTACCCTACTAGCCATGGCATAAGGAATGCATCGATGCTGGCATCATGAATCTCTGGATGAACCGAATCATTCCATTTGTTCTAGCCGAGGGACTAAATTCCCTTATATATTTTTCAAAGATATGGTGAACGACTGCATGAAGACCACGTGAACCCAAACATGACATTCCCTCATGATTTCATTAGAGAGGTACTGATGATAGATGCGGTGCGGATCATCAATGAATTCATCAGAAAGGAACTGATGAAAACTACGGTGAGTTTCACTGGCGAATTCATCATGCTGGAACTGGTGACAAATTTAATGAATTTCCCCGAAGAGTTCATCAAGTTCGCCCTAATGAAGTAATCGTTGAATTTCATTCATGCGTTCTTAACATACGAAAAGGTCGATTATTTTCATTAAATTATTTCATGAGTGATTTGTTCGTTTAGCACGCTCTGTGGCTCACTTGGTTGGGTCGCACTCTACGACGCTAGTAATTTAGACGTCCGGAGATCAAAACTGGGCGTGTTCCAAAATTTCCGTACATGTGCGGATAGGAAATATATAGTGCTTGCAACAAGCACTCCGAAGCAATGTAACGTTGACTCGAAATAGCCTATAAACGACTGAGTGAACGCACCATGCCCCACAACGGGTTACGGTACAGAGAAGAAGAAGAAGAATTTACTCATTTATTGAAATTACTCGATGCAGAGGCACACACTACGAAAGTCAACTTTAAAGTGGAAAAGATTCCGCTATACAAAGAAAACTAGGGGGCTTCGCCCCCTGCTCGCTTCGCTCGCCAACCCCGGGGGCCAAGGCTAATTTCGGGCGCGGCCGAAATTTGGATACCCTTCGCTTGGGCTAAAAGTTCTTTCGGGCGTACCTCATTCTTTTTCTTCCGTCTTGACAAAAGTTTTGGGCTTGGTTGAAATTAGTGGCCAAATAAAAATATTGACTCGGAAAATTTTATTGGGGTTGCCGGAGCATGACCCCACAGTACGATTACATTCGTTTTGAACTTTTTAGTTGCTTTGCTAAAGACACATTGATTCAAGGTTTTGTGAAATTGGTGTAAAAAATGTTTCTTAGAAGAACCAATATGGGGGGTCTGGTTTGTATGGCAGCCCCATGACCCCATGGTCCGATTTGATTCAATCTTACATATGTTTTGTGTCATCAATAGAAATACATTTGTGTGAAATTTGGTTGAAATTGGTGTACAAATAAAAAAGTTTTTCTTAGAATAACCTAATTTGCGGGATTAAGTTTGTATGGCAGCCCCATGACCCCATGGTCCGATTTGATCCATTCTTGCATATATTTTGTGTTATCTATAGAAACATATTTGTGTGAAATTTGGTTGAAATTGGTACACAAATAAAAAAGTTTTTCTTAGAAGAACTCAAATTGGGGAGCTAGGTTTGTATGGCAGCCCCATGACCCAGTGATCCAATTTGAGTGAATCAAACATACAAACAGCCTGCAACGATAAGCACGTGTGCAAAATTTCAGCTTGATAGCTTCAATACCCGCCGAGTAAAACGCGTCGCAACAGACAGACAGACGGATATGCTCCAATCGACTCCCCAAGTCATGCTGATCATATATGTATACTTTTTGTATGGTCGGAGATGCTTCCTTTAATGCGTTACCAACTTAATGACAAAGTTACGAGACCGAGTTCTAATCGTGCGAATAGCACGATGAGTGTATACCCTATACCCATGTACAGACCTAGAAGGCACGCAAAACCCAAAATATTCAATTTCATATTTTTTGTTGGGGAGGGAGGGGTAGATGGGTCGGACCTGACACATCTTTATTACCTTTTCAAGACATCCAACGGCTACCATTTGATATTAATTTGAAGTTTTTCGTGACATTCTATCAAAAGATATGACTGAATATAACTTTGTAGGGGAAGTAGGGGTAAGGGTAGTCGGACCTAATCCACTTTCCATCAACTCAAAGTATATGTCAGAATGAGACATTGATCAAAATTTCAAGTCGATAGCGATATTCTACCGAAAGTTATGACCGAATTAAAATATCAAGGAGGGGTAGTTTGTATGGGAGGTAGGGGAACCCGTGGTCCGATTTGGCCCGTTTTCAATACCGTCCAAGATTTTAGCAAAACAAACATTTGACCAAAATTTCAAACCGCTAGCTTCATTATTTCGGGAGTTATCGTGCTAACAGACAGACACACGGACAGACAGACAGACAGACAGACAGACAGACAGACAGACAGACATGGCTTATTCGATTCAGGGACCGACCCTGATCATTTATATATATACTTTGCCATACCTCCGGTGGCTCCTTTGAGGTGTTACATAATATCGGCGTAACAAAAACAATATACCCTTTCACTCTATGAGCGAAGGGTATAAATATAACCCATCGCATCGGCGCAAAATGACGACAAGGAAGCGAAACTGACCGAAATTTCAAGAAAATATCTCTCGATGAATTTGCACCGATTCTTCATCGAGACAGTCATCGGGTGATGGAGATTCAGTCGAAGTACATAAGCCAACGCGTGTGGATGAGACAGTGTTCACCAATACTACGACATTTTTTGCATTCCCCCGTCTCTTTGGATTTATCGTTCACCGATTGTGGCTAGCAGGGTACATTGACTTCAAGTGAGGTGGACTATTGCAAAATTTCAAGGTTTCCTTGAAATCGCCTTAAATCAAGGATGCATTGACTCGAGAAATTAAATTATTTCAATGAAAAACTACTGGAAATGGCATTTATATTTGAAGGTAAGGTATGTTTAAAAATACGGGCGTTAGTTTTGGCTAATTTTTGCTATGATTGTTTCCACGGCCGGTCAAGAAACAATACTATGTATACTACAAATTAAAAAATCTACAGCTGTCTAGACGGGAATGCATAAATGCAAATTTAGAGAAAGTATTGAATAAATTGGTCGCAACATGTAGGAAGAGCTTCTTACAAAAATCATATGTGCAAAATTTTAACTTCCTTTATTCTGTCAGAAGTTATGGAGTGAGTAAAATGCCCGAACGGAATAACAAAGAAGGTATTTTTTCAGAAACTCCATGTCTATGACCCTAAAACTCATACCTACATTTATATTAATTATTATCGTCTCCATTAGAGACTTTTCTTTTTGACACCAAAGCCTTCATAGCCTGCTAAATATCTCCCTTTTCTGATTATATAAAAAATATTGATATGTATGTGCTAATATTTTTGTAATTTCTGATTATTTACTTTTTGTTTTAATAGTTTATTGAACAGAGTTAAATGTAATAATTAATGCATATTTCACTAAAATAAGGTAAATTTAAGAATAGACTTCTCCTCACGCAGTGTATAAAAAGAGGAGAAGGCAGACAATTTTTCTGTATCTCTTACCTTTTTTGAAATAATCGCAAAAAAACGAAAAGAGTCCCCCTTTCCCCCTTTTTTCAAGGTTGCGGGTCACTAATCGGTTGGGACTTTTATTGCCATAATCTGGGGACCATCTCCAACCATAATTCAAAAAAATTTCCATCTAGGATTTTTGCCGACCAAATATGCCATTTTTCTTAGACTTGTCGCATCGCTTGGGTTGCTTGGAATTGACTCTCAAATATCATATTTAAATATCGGCTCAGATAATCTGAACCTCAAAATATAGATACACACGCCACAGACGAATTATAAATTTCGTAGGCGCATGCACAACGTGTTCTCGTCGTTTCCTTCTCTCTACCCAACTTGGTCCACTTATCTTGCGCGCGCCGCGCCGCGGTGCCATACATCGCACACCACACAAGAAGCGGGCGGGACGTGGCAGTGAATGAATTTCATAATCATTTCTGTGTTCATAACATAACATATTGTCCGCAACGGCAACTTGCTCTCTTCCTCGGACCCACTCGGTCCACTTGTCATGCGTCACGGAGTACGGAGATATCCATCTCCATCACACACCACGGAAGTCGCAGTCGCAGGCAATGGCAAGCGATGAGTGATTCTTAAAAGATACTATAAAAAGAGTCTCTTGACTCTCTTGAACTGGAAAACGTTCTCTCAAATTGACACGCACACAGGCTCATGCGATTCGCTTGAAAGCTCTAGGAAATTTCAGATACATTTTCATAGGAACAACATTTTGTACCAATTTGGACATATATGTCTTATTTGTATATGGTCACAAGCTCGTTAGTTCGAAAAACACCATGGAACACGGTGAGATTCGAACTCATGAGCCTGTGCACCGAAGGTGTGCGCACTAACCGCTAGACCAGCCAGACTACAGGGTATAAACACTGAATAATAGTTCAATAATGGCATCTGGCGCCGTTTTTTGATCCAATAGAACCTCATTGTAGCACTGAATTACGCTTCGAGAAAGACATACATCATGTCTTATGTCATCATTTTCTGTAATTTTCTCGCGATTGCAAAAAAAAAAAGAGAAAAAAAAATAATTCCCGCAGCCAGCGTCGAACCAGCGACTGTCGTACGCCAGTCCGACGCCCTAATCATTCGGCCAACCTCACATATAGATAACATTGCTCGTAAACACTACAAGTGCTCGACACTCCTTTATCGACCCTTCTCCTATGCACCTTTTTCTTTATATGTCAATCAGTTGAAGCTAATTAAATTCACACATTCTTCAATAAAATACAGACATTTTCTGCGCTGAGATCATCTTAATTGATTCATAAGCTAACAAGGAGTGAGGAAATGTTGGTTTCAAGCAATATTTCAATGAATTCAATCCAAGAAACGTGGTATTCCAGAGCACTTCATAAGTGTCAATTCAGTAAATCACAAAGTCCATCCTTCTATAAAACTACGGTGAACAATTTATTCGATGACCATACGAATGTCACACTATAAAAATGACACCGACTCTGCTATAGAAGAATATAATGCATGTGTGTGAGAGACCATTGCATGTGTGTGCTGTATCATCCAATAAACACAAGAGTGGAGTATTTAAAGGAGTACGTTTTTAGGTTAACGTTTAGAAACCGTTTTATCGAAGTTTTATACCACCATCTTTAAATTTATTCCATAATGATGATATAAGCTTTCCGAAAATACTTAAAGGATGTTTTATCGGATCAAAATATTACTTTAAGCGATGTCACACGATAAATGAATTTCGTGGTACTATATGATTGCTACAGTATGGAGTGCTTCTTTAAAGCAAACAAATTGTTGCTTGGGCTGTTAACTTGCTTGGAAAATTACGGAAACTGTGGATCGACCTTAATAAAATCTTATGAATTTACCGTTTGTGGGTACCCTAAGTCAACACCATCTAGAAATATGATAGCCGCACCTCAGCTGTACAATGACGTCATAGTTTAGCTCTTAAATTGTTAATTTACACGAACAAACAACAACAAGCTTATGACGTCATTAAAAACTCAGAAAAAAGAGAGTAAGGAAGTAATATTGTGCGAGAGAATTGAAGCAATTTTGCTGAAGAGTTTAGTTAGTGTTAGTGCAGGGGAAATAATGCATAGGCGCCGTATAAATCTGAGTTCTTTATGAGGGGGGCTTGGCGGGAAATTTAAAATGTGTGATTAATTAATTTGCATTAGGTGGTCAAAGCCCGACGTCGGGCCATCGACACTAATGATAATATATCTGATGCTGAAAAAAATTAAATAAGGAAATATGAATGTATGCATGTCTGTAAAGTTATCTACGACATTTTTTGGAATAGAAATGATGTGGAGTAAACCTGAATATCTGCTCCTAGCGTGGTCCATCCAGATAGATGCACTCGTCAGGTCTTGCATCTTCGCGTAATTTGTTTCAGCAAGAAAATTCCCAATACAATCGGATTTTTTTTTACCGTTACCTTGTTATCGCTGTTTTTGTGAAAGTCATCAAAAATCGTGACTTGCCACGCAAAATCGTAATTTGGAGCATTCCTGAAGATTTCATTTCAGTTTCAGAAACTACATAAAATTTTACAAAAACTGAAGTTTTTCCTGTTGCCAACATTATCGGCACTTTCAAGATACAGTTACTCAAACTTAATAGAAATTTTAAAATAGATTTTTCATCGAAAATTCAAACAGTAATTTCATAACGGTTCTTTATACGTACAACTCTGCAAAGTTGATAAAAGTTGCTTCAACATGTTGGCTTTCCAACGGTATATCACTTTTCATATTTACATTGCGGGATTTTAGAATTACACATATTGGATATAAAAAAAACAAGGTAATTATTTTCTTATCGGATTATTTAAACTCAAATTTTATTCATTTATTTTTTATATTTTACTATCGCAATTTTGAAAATTTGTTAAATAAAAATGAAAATAAAGTTTTCAATATGAGAAAGAACCAATAAACTGAAAATATTAACTAATGATTAAATGGGTCTGTTTGATGAATTGGAATAATGCTGCTGGAATTGGCCTCCTCCATTTTGTATGCAGACTCGACACCTTCGGCCAATGGAAGAAACGTTCCGAAGGATTTCAGGAGGGGTTTCCTTGATGTTGTCACAAGCATCATTAATTCGCTGCAGCAGCTGTTCCCGGGAGGTAATCGGTTCGGAATAGACATTGCTTTTTAAGTTACCCCATAAATAAAAATCTAGGGGAGTCAGGTCGGGACTTTTCAAAGGCCACGCAACTGTCCCAAATCTGCCAATCCACTTTCCGGGAAATTCGTTTTCCAAATATTCTTTGATTGGTCCGCATTATGAGCGGGCACCCGTCTATCTGCCATAAATAGCAAATATTAAATTTTAACCGTTATAAGTACCGTTGCATTTGCCAAAAAATGTACCAAATTTCAAATATCTTACAGTTCTGGTCAAAATAATGTAGCGAGATTCTATCCCGAATTATAATTGCCTTTGTATGTCTTTTTTTCGAGCCAAGGGAAAATTATGAACGATTCCACTGAAGCCATGATTTTTACGATTCAATGCGTGTTTACTTAAAATTCTGCAATGTAAATAAGAAAAGTGATATACCGTTGGAAAGCGAACATGTTGAAGCAACTTTTATCAACTTTGCAGAGTTGTACGTATAAAGCACCGTTATGCAATTACTGTTTGAATTTTCGATGAAAAATCTATTTGAAAATTTCTGTTAAGTTTGAAGTTTTTGTGAAATTTTATGTAGTTTCTGAAACTGAAATCAAATCTTGGATTAAGTCATCAGGAGTGCTGCAAATTACGATTTTCGATGACTTTCACAAAAAGAGCGATAACAAGGTAACGGTAAAAAAAATTCCGATTGTATTGGGAATTTTCTTGCTGAAACAAGTTGCGCTATCAACCCTTACAGTATTGACCACCCAATGCGGGACACCCTGTATAGACGGCGGTGGAACAATGCAATGAAATTCAGCTCTTATTTTGACGTTTAGGGGTCTACATTGCAGCCTTTTAAGTCCGTATTTGTTTTGCTGTGGCTTTGACCTTAAAGCAGGTATTAATAGAAGGATAGGGCGAAAGTCACGAATTCCATACAAAGTGTACAGCTTAAAAATGTGCCGAGAATCTAATACATGGGAGAGCAACCATCTAACAGTAAAGTAGTAATTGTGTCAAAATTCGTGTGCGTTTGGTGAAATTCTTCTTCTTCTTCATTCTGTTTGTCTTTAATAGTGGGTTGTCAAAGCATGGAACTTTGTTCGAATTGAGATGAACTGTTACTCTACTTGTGTCAAATCGCTTTGTTTCACCAGTGTTGTTATTGTATTTTTCTCTCCTATGAATTTCCGCTTTCGGACACTTTTTAAGCGACATTTCCTCTCCTTCTATTATTACCTGCTCAAAGGCTTTGACCACCGCCGTCTATTTATTAAGGTCCAACTAGATTAGTCGCCAAATGGCGACACGTGCAGCCAAATGGCTGTTGTCATTCCATCCAAACATGTCGCCATTCGGCTGTGCGTCCAGTTTTGATATTCAATATGGCAACTCAACCAACCGCTTGTCAAATTCAAAGTGATAATTTTCCAACTTTTGTTCGTTCTTTTGTGTGAAAATGAATAGTTCTTGAATGGCCGTGTAATAATAGAAACGCGCAGAGTTCGATTTTGATAATTGAATTTAAAAAAATCACCAAAATGAAATTTTGGTTATGTCATTTTCTGTCTACATTTGGCTGCTAGTGTGGATGCTAAGTAGCAGCCAAATGGCTGCACGCGATGCCAGTTTTTGGACGCGCAGCCATTTGGCGCCTAATCTAGAGGCAATGTAGACACTTATGCTTGAAATAGATTAGACGCGTCAGCATCGGCATCGCGAAACGTCAAGCCCAATGCATTTTACATTGCTGACAAAAATGTTGGGCAGAAGACTTGGCATTCAGCATATTTGTCAGCTATGAGATTCTGCCGATGCTGCTGCTGACGCATGTATTCTATTTCAACTATTAAACGCAAGGCCACCTATATCAGAAAGCCGGGAAGCAGCAATACATGCACACAAAGCGAGCCAATGAATATATCGTTTATACGTTGCACGATGCCCTAACACAAGCACAGCGCATGTAAAAAAATACCGGCGTACAGAGGGCTGCGCCCGCAATACGAGGGTTTTTTTAGAATTTTGATGCATAGTGAATATTTTTTGTACATATATTTTATAAGCAATAGATGAGAATTGTGCACAGCATTAATGGAATGCTTCCTGTAAATCTATTTACTAGATTTACTATTTACCCAGTTTGTATAAAAATAGGTACTCCAAGGCAAATCTACAGGCATTTTTCGATTTAAGATTTCTGATGGCCTTTGAGCAAAAAGAAACTCAGGCAAACGTCAGGCCGGCTTGGCTTTATATATGAACTGAATTATTGGCTGTAAAACTACTGTTACTCTTTTTTTAATCAAGGAAAAGCAACTGATATGAAATGATTCCATTGTGTCCCCTGACATAAGAGCCCCCATGCAAGCTTTCCTATGGGTATTGAACAAGTATACTTTTGCAGCTATTCAGGGACACCCTGTTAACTTGGTCCTACAAACTTCAAAAATATTTGTGGCAAACACTATTACCATTCTATGCCTATCCACCAAATTTCATGTTCATTGTTTCATCAAGTTAAAAGATATGCAGTGAAGAAATGCTTAAGAGGCTTCCCTTGCATTGTGAAAGGCCCTTACTAAATACTAACTTAGCTATATTTCCGGTTTGGATACAGATATTCGAATGAAAATTCGTAGACATATTCCCTATGTAATTTCCTAAAAATCCCTAGCAGAATTTTCTTATTTGGAAACCTAAAAGGGGCTACACACGATCAAATTCAAATTTTACAAATTTACTGTTATTTACTTTTCCTTAGCAAAAGTCAACAGTCTTAATATTTAACGTATATAAAGCCATACTGACCAATCTTTGTGCAAAGTTTCATATCGATCCCTATAACGGTTTAGAAAAACGGAGGTCGAAAAGGAAGTTTAACTTTGAACGCCAGAATTTTTTTAACCGTTACTCGAAACTGGAAAATTTCTACTGATGTGAGATGTACTCGTTTAGTTCTTTGATTTAAATACCCATATGTCAATCTCCGATAAAAACTTAAAAAGTCGACATTTTTCAAACGTTCGGGACACTTTGCTATCTTCTTCCTACCAACTTCTAAGGTATATGTGCCAAAGACTGTAACCATTCTACACATTCCTACCAAATTTCATGACACTTCAATTCACGACACATTGCACTTTTCGCGACGAAAATCGACCGGGAGCCATCTTTTCGTGTAAAGTTTGCCGCGACTCAACCCGATTTGCCTTTACCGCAATGTAAATTTTCCATAATCGAGCCTATGATCTGCCGCAAAAGTATATGAGCGGGTTCTGGTTCCGGGCTTTGAAATATAGATGGCGTTGCTTTAACGTCAAACCCGCAGATTAAATTGCATTGCATTGTTATTGTAGTCCCCAAGCAACAATTCGTTTGCTTTAAAGAAGCACTTCACACTGTAGCAACCATATAGTACCACGGAATTCATTTATCGTGTGACATCGCTTAAAGTAATATTTTGATCCGATAAACCATCCTTAAAGTAATTTCCGGAAAGCTTCTGTCATCATTATGGAATAAATTCAAAGATTGTGGTATAAAACTTCGATAAAACTGTCTCTAAACGTCAACCTAAAAATGACACTCCGTTAAATACTCCACTCTTGTGTTTTATTGGATGATACAGCACACACATGCAATAGTCTCTCTAGTTAACTCACACACATGCATATATTCTTCTATAGCACAGTCGGTGTAATTTTTATCGTGTGACATTCGTATGGTCATCCAATAAATTGTTCAGCCTAGTTTTATTGAAGGATGGACTTTGTGATTTATTGAATTGACACTTATGAAGTGCTCCGGAATACCACGTTTCTTGAATTGAATTCATTGAAATATTGCATGAAACTAACATTTCCTCACTCCTTGTTAACTTATGAATCAATTAAGATAATCTCAGCGCAGAAAATGTCTGCATTTTGTTGATGAATGTGTGGATTTATTCAACTTCAATTGACTGACATATAAAGAAGAAGGTGCAATGGAGAAGAGTCGATAAAGAAGTGTTGAGCACTTGTAGTGTTTGCGAGCAATGTTAACTATATGTGAGGTTGGCCGAGTGGTTAGGGCGTCGGACTGGCGTCCGACAGTCGCTGGTTCGACGCTGGCTGGGGGAGTTTTTTTTCTTTTTTTCACGAGAAAATGACAGAAAATGATGACATAACACATTGATGTATGTCTTTTTCAAAGCTTAGTTCAGTGCTACAATAAGGTGCAATTGGATCTAAAAACGGCGCCAAACGCCATTATTGGACTATTATTCAGAGTTTATACCCTGTAAAGTGCCCCTATTGTCGTTAGAAGATAATAGGTGTGTTTTTTTGGTTATCCCGTGCAGGTTTGGGTAACGAAAGTCCATATAAAAAAAATGACAGCTGACGCACCTGTCATTTTTTTTATATGAAGTTTCGTTACCCAAACCTGCACGGGATAACCAAAAAAACACACCTAATATTTTACGAAGTATTATAGGCATGAAATTGTTACTTGGGTCGCGTTCGCGCTTCTATAGTGTGAGGACCTATCTCTCTTAGGTCCTCAATATTTTTGGTTTTAGTCTGGTGAATGCCGGGCTCTTTAGTGTTTAAGTGCAAAATAGTAAAATATGATTAATATTTTTTATAAATTAAAAGTGTAATAATAAATTCATAATAATATGAAAATCATTCTAAATAATGAATTCTAACAAGTGGTTTTAAGCATGTAACAGTACTCTCATAGCAGTACATTCGAACAAAGAGCTAAATGCCGTATACTAACAGTACATTAAACAAAGAGATAAATTGTAGCCACATGGTGCATAACCTAAATATGAAATAATGAAATACAATTCAATTTAATAAAAAATAAATAGTTAATCAATAGGTACGTTTTATTGGGTTTATCCCGTGCAGGTTTGGGTAGAACTTCATATAAAAAAAATGGCACTTACCCTGGTTAAGTTCACGCGTGCAATTACCCTACACGGGATAGAGCTCAAATGTAGATGGCGGACGCATAGGGGAAAAATGAGGGAATTTGTTTTTTTCAAACCAAATGTGAGAGTTTTTCTCATCAGGAGAAAAGATTTTGCAAAGAAATAATCATCTTTTCTGATAAAATCCACCATATCTAAAATATAAGCCGACAAAGGTGAGTCAAAGATGCGCAAAAACTGTCAAGTGTCAGCTGTTTGGTCTTAACCGGGATGTTACCCGCGATCGTTTTTTTCGAGTCAGATTTACACGCGATACGAAAAAAACGTCGCTATTGATTAGTATTTAACGCATAAATAATATATTAACAAATATATTTTTAAAAACTAAATGATCACCGCCAAATGGCCAATCTTACCTGTCAATACAAGCTTCCATGCTTAGACAACCGACTGTTTTAGTCATGGAATAGACAGCTAAACGGAAAGGAAAATCCGCTGTCATCCCATACAAACTGCATGGTCCGGTTTGAAACACAACAAAAAAAAAAAACATTCCACTTAAATGCGTTCCCTTTCTGTCAACGCTTGTCAGCTGTTACACGTTCTGCAAATTCTCAAGAACATATTTGTCGCGTCGCGCGTTTGTTTTTTGTGATAACGTAATTCTTATATAATTTCAGTGTTTTTTAAGTGAAATCCAGTTACGGAGTGTGAGTTTGTGAAGTGAATTTCGCGCCTACATTTCAATGTTCCCTTTATGTCAAATACATGGCCATTAGTGTCATTTCAAAAACTGGACCATTTGAGTTTGATTCGGGCCTATCCTTTAGTTCTTTAATCAATGGTTTTAGTCAAGGAGAAAGAAGAAGCATTGTTATTGTTGTTTCTTCTCATGACATTGTTGTTGTTTGCCCGTGTCCGACGAACAATTTAAGCAAGAAGCAAGCCGTCATCGTACAGCTGAGTTGCGGCCTTGATATTTCTAGATGTAGCTTTGACAATACCATTCGTGCATTGAACGCACCGAAATGAGGCTTTGGACGTAGTTGCGTTGGTGTGAAATGAAAATTGCGACGTGCGACGTGTGAGAATTTAAGACCGTCCGAACGAAGAGACAAAACATTTTCTTGTTTTTGTGAAAATGTCGGAGAAAAAGCGATCGAGACGTCGAAAAGAGGTAAGTTATTAAATGAAAATCATCTAGTTTCGGGTTGGCGGAGTACTGCTCTTTTATATTGTGCATTAACATTCGCTTGAATAAATATTTTTATTTTGCAAAGAAATTAGATTGTGACGTTGACAGAAGTATTTGGAAAATCACTGAAAAAAACCCGTTTATATGTTTGCCGAAACGGAAGGGATATGATAATCCTCTTTATTAGAATTAGGTTTAAGATTTCACTGACGGCCATAAAAGTAGGCCCTCGAGATTAGTTGTTGATGGAAAGTTGGTTCGTGACCCGGTTTATGTTTAATGTCTGGTCGTAGTTTCTAAATTGTTTTCAGATAAGAAAATACAGGAAGTGTAATATACTCGACGTCCTTTCTAATTACTCACCCCCTGCAGGCATATCTCTGATCTATGTTAAATTTTCGTTCTCTTTTTACCGTTCAAAACCAAATTTTAGATTCCGGACAGATTACAATACAACAGAAAAACTTTTATTTATTCAAAATGCTTCATGAAGATGATACCAATTTTTATTCATTTAGTGGATCATACATCCTTCTATACAGGGTGTCCCGCAGCTGGTTATAGCCATAGACCCATGGTAGACTCTACAGGATGTTTTAGGAAAAATGTCACCAAAATTATTTGTTTAGCTTTTACCGTTACGGAGTAATCTCATTTTTTGTGATTCTTGATAAAAAAAAATACGATTTTTTCGATTAACTCCTATTTGCTAGCTTCCAGTTTACATAAATCAATGTGTTTCATATTTTTCTGAATGTACACAAAATTTCCAATAAAAGGACATCGAACGATGCGAAAAGTTTCGTATCTTCCGAAATACGACGTTTTGAATTTTGTAGAAATTTCAATTTCAATTTTTAATGTCAAAATTAAATCTGAATTTCGTAACGGTACATTAAAGTGGCAAATCTGCAAAGTTCGTAAGTTGGCCCATTTCGTAAGCTTTCGAACGGCATACGTAGTAGAATCCAAAATTGTTGAGAAAAACACACTTCCAGTTATCCCATTGAATTCATTTAAGTTTTATTTTTCAATGTAACTCCCCTTTACTTAAATACAGCGATGAGATCGTTAAATAAGATCCTGCATCCCTTTCAAAAAGTAGTCCGCGGGTTTGTCTTGAAAATGGTCCAAAACAGCTTCTTTCAGTTCCTTCTCAGTCTCAAATGTTCGTCCTTGGAGGTCATTTTTTAATTTTGGGAACAGGAAGTAGTCACTTGGGGCCAGGTCTGGGCTGTACGGGGGGTGTTCAATTTCTTCAAAGCCGCATTTGACCACAGCAGCCTTGGCCACCGCGGCGGTGTGAACTGGTGCGTTGTCGTGAAGAAGCAGCACCCAGCCAGTTTTCCATACCGTTTCTCCACGATGTTGGGTCAAAAGATCTGCATAATATTTCCCTGTTACTGATGTGCCCTCTTCCTTGAAGTCAATCATTATAATTCCCTTGGAATCCCAGAAGATGGTGGCCATAATCTTTTTCCGGCTCTGCTGCACCTTCGCCTTCTTGGGGCGCTCCTCATAAGGCCTCCTCCATTCCATGGACTCCCTTTTGGTCGTGGGATCATAGTAAAGGACCATGGTTTCGTCTCCTGTCACAATTCTGTTGATAATTGCATCCGAGTCGGCGCGACACAGCTCCAAAAAGTCTTTCGAACATTTCATCCGCTGCTTCATTTGATCTGCTGAGAGGAGTTTCGGAATCCATCTTGCCGAGATCTTCCTCATCCCCAAATGGTTGGTAATAATGCTTTCGATGGTGGTTTTTGATAGACTTGTCCTTTCTGCAATCTCTGATAACTTTAGCCGCCGGTCACTCAATACAACTTCCTCGACTAATTGGACGTTTTCTTCGGTGGTCTCAGTTATTAGGCGTCCGGTGCGGGGTTCAACAAAAACATTCGTCCTTCCTCGCTTGAACTCTAAAATCCACCGGTAAATAGTCGCCTGGGATGGTGAAGAGTTGCCGTACACGGATATGAGTGCATCTCGAATCTGGGACGCCGTGTATCCTTTCAAAAAAGGAATTCAATGACCGCGCGGTACTTGATCTGCTCCATTTCAAATATGAAATCAGAATGCGACACAAATAATTACCTAGCCGGGCCCTTGATTGCACAATTGAACTCATGTTTAGTCCTGTTATGACCGAGGAGTTGTTCTATCGAATAGCGGTAAAATGAATTCAATCGGATAACAATTTTGGATTCTACTACCTACAAGAATAAAGCACAGAGTTAACCAGTTTGTGAATAATATGTGTAAAAGGGAAGAAAACATAGGCCGTAAACGGAAAAAATCTTGCTTTTATGTGGGAATGAAATTGACATCTCATTCATGAACGGTTCATTCATGAAGTGGTTTTAATAGTTATTAGTAGAGCCAGGCCCGTCGAGATGAATTCCGGGCCCGGGACGGGCCCCTACCTAAATGAATTATGAAAGTTATTTCCGCGTATAATATTTTCAAGATTTTTGGCAACTTCTTGCAATTAATGATGCGTTACAAAAAGAAATAACGTTTTAACTTCATTTATTCAAGTCATTTGTCCCTGTAATAAATATTGTTACATATATTCGTTTTGTATCTGGAATTCCATTTCTGTTATAAAGATTCAAACATAGTGTCAAATAATCAAACAAATTATCAAACATTAATATTCCTTGCCTTCTGGGCAGCAAATTCACTGATTACATTATCGAAATTTAGTTGTCTGGCTAACAGCGCTTCGATACATATAAGTCCTGAAACACGCTCTTGTGACGAACACGAACGGTGGAAATTTTTGACTCTGCTGAGAACACTAAAAGAGCCTTCAGCGCTAGCATCAGTAGCAGGTATAGTGAAAAATATTTTCAAAACTACGCAAATATTTGGGAAAATCGTTTCAAGATTTTGTAAAAAAAAATAGCATTAAGCAATTCAAATGGAGGGAAATCAGACTCAAAATTTCTATTGTAAATAAATTTTAGACGAACAATTTCACCTTCCAATTCGTTTGAAACATCGGATTCGTGCTCTTTGACAAAGATAGCAAATAGCAGCAGCATTTTTAATATCAAATCCCTCAATCGTTTTAAATCGCCATATAAAGAGTATGCGGCATTCAATAACCGAATCAATGAAAACCAAAAATGGGTTCCTTTCAAAATGAAGTTCTCCATCAGGCTCCCCCATACTTTCTTCATAATAACATTTTTTCGACGGATGGCAGAAAACATTATAATGTCCAACCCAGCGGCAACAGTTTTGCATTTGTGTATAATTAGATCCCATTGATCTCTGATCAGTTGAAAATCAGACAGTACGCTTCCTAGATTTATAACTTCAACGTCAATTGTAACACCCTGAAGGCCTGGCCTGAAGGAGGATGCTTCGCTCATTAAGCATAATTAATACCTTAAATTCATCAACATCACTTTGAACTTCAGCGGCCAATGTGACTTCAGCTAGGCTTTCCGTCCATATGTTTCGAGAAGGCTTTTAATTCGTCTATTCTAGCAGACCATTTTGTGTCTGAAAGTTTGTGCTGGGAACTCGGTATATTATCTCCAAAATTTCCCAGCGTTTTGGGCTGCCGCTGAATATTTCGAAGGTCTTGTAAACTACTCCGTAAAATTTTATTCTGGCTGAACAACATTCTGCGGAGTGTGAGCAGCGCAAGGCGAGTAAACAGCATTAGGATTTGTAAAGGGTGATTTTTTAAGAGCTTTCGGATTTGATTTAAATAAAAAAAAAAAAACATAAAATTTAGAAAAATGTAAGAAATCTTTATTTGAGTCGATAGAACGATCTAAATAATTTAATGTTTAAAGATGATTTCATGTAAATGTTGACCGCGGCTGCGCCTCAAATGGTTCATACGCTGGGTCCAATTTTGGCATACTCTCTCCAACATATCGGCCGGATCTCACGAATAAATTCTTCAATATTGGCTTCCAGTGCGTCAACAGTTACGGGCTTGTTGCTATAGACATGTGCATGTACTGTCTGCGCCCTATACAATCCTAGAAAACGAAAGGGCAATCTGCTATAACTTTTGGCCGTAAAAAAGATAGCAATTGTCCTTCTTCTTTTAGCGGTGCAGAAAGGTGTGAAACCGCTGTGCATCTATGTGGATTCGAGTTATGGTTCGTCGATGCTTTCGTCCGTGATGTCAAGGGACGAAAACATAGCTGCTGCGATAGGGTTTTCCCACAGTGAGATAGGGGTTAAGTCAGTGGGCGCAGCTGGGCATTGAAACAAGTGACCCACATCGTGTGGAGCGCCAGCGCAGTTTGGACATATGTTTTGAATGTCCGGGTTAATGTGAGAAATTGACGAATTGAGGCGTGAATAAAAGCCCGACCGAAGTTGAGCTAATGACACTCTGATGGCTCTCGGGAGCCTAATCTCCTCAGGCGAAATGGGTGGAGGACGCACTGACAGGACTCTATTCGCATCTAATCTCGCAATAGACCGACTCACTTCTGCAGTGTGAATCTCAGCGATGGCAGCTCGGTATGCATCATCGTCGTAAGGGTCCCTCTTGTATCCCTGGACCTCTCTCTCTAGGTCTCGCAAATCACGCCTGACATGTCGTGGTGGAGGAATTCGGTCCATGAGACTGTTGTTGGGATGATTCTCACGGTAGCAACCAACAAAATATTGTTTGGACAGTAGGAGATTGTGGTCACGTATTGGCATCAATTTTGTCTCTTGATGTAAGTGATTCTGGGCAGACATCAAAACGCAACCTGTGGCTGTGCGTAGAGCAGCATTTTGGCAGACCTGAATTTTGCTCCAGTTTGTATCACATAGACTATGTGACCAAACTGGGGCTGCATAATCAGCAGCTGCTCGACCCACCGCTTTGTATGTGACTAGCATGGTTTCTTTATCCTTGCCCCAGGTGCTACCAGCTAGTGCTTTTAGGATTTTATTCCTACTGCGCATCTTTTCGCAAACGGATGCTCCGTGATGAGCTGACGTCATCATGCTCTCTAAATGGAGCCAGAGAATTTTAGGATTAGCAACAGTAGGAATTGGATTGTTGCCAATACGTACATCAACCTCCCACCGACAATCCACCGACCAGGTGGTAAGAAATTTCGCAGAAGATTTAGACGCGGAGATGGTGAGGTTTTGGCTTTGGAAGAAAGCCTGTAATCGTCCGAGATAGCGATTAATTTGGAGTCGCATTTCATCCTTATCCTCCCCTGTGGCGAGCACGGTGCAATCGTCAGCGTAGGAAATCACCTCGATTCCTTCCGGTCCTACGTGCAAGTGGTCCTACGTGCAACCATTCCCAGTGGCAGCTCGCTGCCACACGGGTTTTTCAAGCCTCTCCGGGGCGGACCACACCCGTTTCATCCAAAACCGAAACGGCCAAGAGTTGCCAAAAAACCCCTCCATGGCAAGAACCATGAAGGTTCGATGCAGGAGGGATGTGTATGTCTGTGTATGTGTGTCGACGTGTTCTATGTGTTTTTTCGTCAAATTGGGAGCATTTCATCTCAGCGCGGTTGCTTTCAATTTTCTTAATCCGCGCCGGCATCGAGACCAATCCAGGTCCCGAAATCTATATCTGCTGTGTATGCAACCGACGTATCTTCGGGAACGCCAGGTCCTTGAGGTGTACCTGCTGCGGAGAATGGTGTCATTTCTACTGCTCAGGCTTAAGAAAAATGAGACATTATGACAAGTTGTCATTTGTTGCTCCAGGGTGTCTGCAAGCGGGTCGGCCCCCAGCCACCCCAGGCCCTAGCTCACAAGCTAATGGTCCACCACCGTCTCCGGCCAATCCTGGCCCCAGCACCCAAAATCCTCCACCACCGATACCCGTAGCCAACAATACAACAAGACATAATCGCTCAAGTCTAACACCTGCACCCCCCGCCAAGGTGTACACCCCACTCTCCATATTGCAGTTTAACTGCAATGGCATCCGTCTGAAGATCGACGAGATAGTCCGTTTCATGATTATGCGCAGAATTCTGATAGCGGCATTTCAGGAGACAAAGCTCCAACCATCAACTCCCGATTTTAACAACCGCGGCGATTACATACTTTTAAGGCGTGATAGAGTCGGCAGGCAGGGTCCTAATCCAGGAGGAGGGCTTGCATTCCTAATACACAGAACCGTGCAATACAGTGTATTAGATCTTCGTTTCAACGACGGCACGGCGGAAATGCAAGCTATTGCCGTTAAATCCGGAAATACCAATATCGAACTTATAAACATCTATGTTCCACCAGCTTCTAGCTGTGGCTCTGGCTATAATTTCGATATTGGTCCACTCCTCATAGGACAGCATCCACAGGATCCTACTTGGCGACTTTAACGCGCATCACGAACTCTGGCACTCTCACCTCGAAAATGATGCCAGAGGTATAGATATCGCGTCCAAACTAGACCCATCAGACTTCTACGCTATCAATGGAATTTCGTCTACACGTGTCGCTGGCGCTTGTCATAGTTCTCCTGACATAACTATTGTGAGCGCCAGTTTGTTAAGTGAAACCCGATGGGAAACAACATCTCTCCAATCCGATCACCTCCCCATATTAATAAACATAGATAAACCAGCCGAACTAACGACATCAGAACGGCGTACGTTTATCAACCATAAAAAGGCAAATTGGGAGGGTTTCACTGCGTTCACAACGACGAAGTTCGCCGCGCTACCTACTCCTACGAACACACGGGAAGCCGAAAAGAACATAAGGAACGTCATTGTCAAAGCGGCAGCTCGCTACATTCCAGCAGGACGTATCCCCAAAGTTCGGCCATATTTCCCAACTACTGCCGCAAGGTTAGCCGACGAACGGGACGATTTAAGACGCGCAAATCCGGCAGACCCCAGAATTCATGAGCTAAACTTAGAAATAAATCGACAAGTCAATCGACCTACAAAAAAGAGAAATGGAACGAGCATCTAGATAGCTGCGACCTCTCACAAGGTGTCAGCAAACTATGGGCTACAGTCCGCGCCCTGTCTCACCCAACAAAAGACAAGGGCAGTGTAGCCATCAGATTCGGTAAGAAAACCACTGCCAATCCAAAACTCTGCGCGAGCCTGTTCAATAAGCAATTTATTGAACACCCCAAGACCAAGATGCTCAATTGCAAGATAAGAAGAAGGATTCGCAACCGTACAGTTGACATCATTCCCACCTTTACAGCGGACCAAGTTACAGCAGCAATCAAGAATGCAAAAAAATCAAAGTCCATTGGACCAGATGGCATTTCAATGGTCATGCTGAAACACCTCAACCTTCCGGCCATCGAATACCTAACGATGGCTTTCAACTTGTCGATATCCACGCTTGTCATCCCCGAATTCTGGAAAAAGGGGCGGATTATCCCCCTTCTCAAACCCGGTAAAAGCGCGAAACTCGCCGAATCCTACCGTCCAATCACAATTCTATCACCCGTTGCGAAGACGCTCGAAGCACTCATCCACCCCACCCTTGTATCACATGCTGAGCTAGCTTCTCACCAGCATGGCTTCAGGAAGATGCATAGTACTACAACAGCTCTGGATCTGATCACCCATCATATCCATAATGGCCTCAACCAGAAACCGCCCTGTGACAGAACTGTCCTAGTAGCACTTGACCTGTCGAAAGCCTTCGACACGGTTATCCATTCCGCGCTGTTGGCCGATCTCCTCAATATGCATATTCCTGCACAAGTGGTTAGATGGATTGCCAACTATCTAGCTGGAAGGCAATCCTTCACAGAGTTTCGGGGCAGTCGTTCAAAGCATAGAAAAATTAAGCAGGGAGTTCCACAGGGTAGTGTACTCTCTCCTACACTGTTTAACATCTATCTGTCGAGCCTTCCAACTCCCCCGGAAGGTATCGAACTAATTTCTTATGCGGACGACTGCACCGTACTCACCTCGGGAAATGATTTAAATGGCATGTGTGCTCGACTGAATGACTATATCGAGAAACTGGTGGAGTTTTTCAATATCCGCAATCTTGTCATTTCACCGTCTAAATGTACCGCAACACTTCTTACCACCTGGACGCAGGAATTTTCGGAGGTGCTTGGGATCCGTACTGGTAAGCATGCTGATGACGTTGTTCCTACTGTAACCAACCCCAAGATCCTTGGTGTCTATTTAGACACCATGATGAAGTCGAAAAATCACGTCACAAACGTAGTCGATAGAATGCACAGTAGAAATAACGTCCTAAAGGCATTAGCCGGGAGTTCCTGGGGAAAGGACAAAGAAACTATGTTGGTCACCTACAAAGCGATAGGTAGAGCAATCCCTAGTTATGCAGCAGCGGTGTGGTCACAAACATCTTCATCAAGAAACCAGCATGTTATCAGTGCGTGATCACAATCAATGTCTCTTCAATATCTGGTCGGTTGCTATCGAGAGGATCACCCAAATCATCATCTCATGGACAATACTCCCCCTCCACGACATGTCAGGAGTGGAGTCAGAGATCTCGAGAGAGACGTCCAGAGATACAAACGGGTACCTCCCGATATATTTGATAACACAGTATACCATGCGGCCATCGCAGATATTCACACAATCGTTGTGAATAGGTCAATAGGGAGATTAGGTCCGAATAGAGTCCTCTCAGTGCCCCCACCACCCATATCACCTGAGGAGACTAGGCTCCCGAGAGCCACAAGAGTGACACTAGCCCAACATAGGTCGGGTTTTTGTTCACGTCTCAATTCCTACCTATCTCGAATAGACCCGGACATCCAGAACATTTGTCCGAGCTGCGGCGGTACGCCACACGATGTGGACCACCTGTTTCGATGCCCCGCTGCACCCACTAACCTCACTCCGAGGGCGTTATGGGACAACCCTATTGCAGCTGCTACGTTCTTGTCGCTTGAGACAATAGGCGAGAACGATGACGAAACTTAGAACATGTCCACAGACATGCACAGCGACTCACACCCTTCTGCACCGCTACAACAACAACAACATTCCTTCCGGTGGTGTAGGAAGGCCGGACATGTGGATGTTGAACAGAGTGGGGGAGAGTACCCCACCCTGTGGAACTCCTAATTTGATTTTCCTCAGCTTAGAACGTTTGCCACGAAACTCAGTGAAGGAATGCCGACCAGCTAGATAGTTGGCAATCCAACGAATCTCTTGAGCACGGATATGCATATTCAGTAAGTTCGCGAGAAGCATCGAGTGATTTATAGGAATCTGATATTGGAGGATGTATACTAACACACGGTTCAAGCCAAATTGATTTATTGTCAACTATAGTTTCGTTAACAGTTATACATAATAGTAGTTCAGTGTACATAAGTTAGCAAGTAGTAGATCAGAAGTGAAGTAAGTAATAGCAGAGTACATTATTATTCAAAAGTAACAATTCAAATTCAAATTACAATACTCCCCCTGAATTTTAATTGTATTAAACTAATCCAATCATTTTACTGAAATTCTTAAGTTTGCTATTATTTACAGATTTGGTTAAGATGTCTGCGACCATTTCGTCGGTAGGGGTATACAAAAGCTTAATGATACCCTTTTTATGACATCCTGCATAAAGTTGCTTTTGATCGATATATGCTTCGTCCTAGATGAAAAACTATTATTAGTCGCCAAATGTATGGCACTCTTGTTGTCACAACGAATGGTTATTTCCCTTGAAGACTCTGGCATCAACTCTTCCTGTAGAAGTTTCAGCCACATTGCTTCCTGTGTCGCTAGTACAATAGATGTTAACTCCGCTTCTGTTGTAGAGAGGGCAATCGACTTTTGCATCTTCGATGCCCAAGAGATAGCTGTACCTTGCATCGTAAAAATGTAGCCAGTCGTAGACTTTCGGTGATCCAAATCACCAGCCCAGTCTGCGTCACAATACCCCATAAGCTCGCTGTCGCCGTTGCTAGAATAGATTAAGCATTTATCAAGTGAACCTTTTAAGTACCTTAGTATGCGTTTCAATGCATGCCAGTGAATTAGCCTGGGATCCTTGTTAAAACGGCTCAAGAAACAAACAGCATAACATATGTCCGGCCGAGTAAGATGCGCTGCGTACATAAGGCATCCTATTGCCTCCTGGTATGGAATCTTTGACAATTCCAAACGTTCTTCTTCTGTAATCGGTTCGGTGATCGTTGACAATCGCTGGTTATAATCAAGTGGCGTCGAAACTGGATTAGCGTCCATCATTCCGAAGCGTTGTAGAACATCTAATATGTAATCCCTTTGATCGATAGTGATTGTTCAAGTTCCTTGTCTCGCGTCACTTTCATCCCTAACAGCATGGTTGCCTCGCCTAGGTCCTTCATCTTAAATCTCGCCATCAGTCCATTCACCACACGGGATTCTTCGGCCTCATTGTTCGATAGAATGATTATATCATCAACGTACAAACCAAGAATCAATATTGTACCGTCTTTAATCGAGTGATAAATACATTGATCTGCCTGGGATCGGCATAATCCAAAACTGATCAGCAAAGAATTCAGCTCATCATTCCAAATACGACTCGCTTGCTTCAAGCCGTAAATAGATTTCTGCAATCTGCATACACGGCCACTGTTGTCATTGAATAAATCCGGTTGAATCATATAGATTTCGTCTTGTAATTTTCCATTAAGAAATGCAGTTACTGCATCAAGATGACGAACTTTGAGATTCAATCGACATGCCAGCGCTAATAAATATCGAATGGATGTATGTGTAACAACTGGTGAATACGTTTCATTATAGTTGATTCCAAACTTTTGTGTGTAGCCCTTGGCTACAAGTCGCGCCTTGTATTCCTTCGCTCCGGTCTCCCTGTTACTTTTAATCTTAAAAATCCATTTGCATCCAATTGCACGTTTACCATCTGGCAAAACTTCAAGTTTCCATGTATCGTTTTCTTTCAAGGCTCCGAATTCCCTCAGCATCGCTGCTTGCCATTTGTCAGCATCCACACAATTCATGGCTTCATTTACGGTAGACGGTTCTCAAACTAACAGTTCCTCACGACCAACTGCAAACGATTTTCCCTCTGGTTTTTGTTTCTCCGCTAACCGCTTCGATGTCCTTAGAATGTTTTCTTCAGTATCTTCTTCGTTTGAATCCGTTTCTGTTTCTTCACTAATGCTAGGTTTCTCATCTACAATATTTTCCAAACTCACCTCTTCGGTCTTTATTTCAGGCTCATTATTAGTAGAAACTACAACAATTCCATCAAGCATTGAATCTTCGACGATAGTTCCTCCGATATGCTGCGGTTCGAAAAACACAACATCTCTGCTAATGATGATGTTCTTAGTCTTCTTGTTGTACAAGCGGTAAGCCTTTGAGTTGCCACTGTAACCTACAAATATACATTCAGCAGATTTAGAGTCTAACTTACGTCGTTTCTCCTTTGGGATGTGAGCCATAGCTGGGCAACCAAATATCCTGAAGTGCGAGGTATCCGCAACTTGTCCAGTCCATAGTTCGTATGGTGTTTTCTGACCTGTGCCTTTACAAGGAATACGGTTTAAGATGTACGCTGCAGCCGACACCGCTTCACCCCAGAAATGCTTGTTCAGATCAGAGTCAATAAGCATGCATCGTATCTTCTCGACGATCGTCCGGTTCATCCGCTCCGCCATCCCATTCTGCTCCGGCGTGTAAAGTGCAGTCTTTTGATGGCGAATTCCACGATCTTTCAAATAACCTTCAAACTTATTATTGCAGAACTCCATTCCGTTGTCCGTACGTAATGTTGCAATGCGTAGTCCACTCTGCCTCTCAACATACTTTTCGAACATTTTGAATTTAGAAAAAACTTCAGATTTTTCGCGCATTGTATATACAAACAACATTCGTGTGTAATCGTCCAAAAAAGTAACAAAAAACCGCGCACCGCCTAATGATTTCACATTGATAGGTCCACACACGTCAGAATGGATAATTTCCAATTTTCTATTAGCACGACGTCCTTCATCTTTAAAAGGATTGCGAGTTTGTTTGCCTTTTACACAAACACTACATGGTTGGTCACCTTTCACTGCACTTGAATGTCCTAAGCGTCTGTGCATAATATGAGGATCAACTTACATTAACATCACTTCGTGTTTGTTGTTACAATGCCCACCTTTTGTGATTAGCACATACATTCCTCCTTTTTCGGATGCTGTGGCGATTACACTATTATTTATGTTGATTATTTTACAACCGTCCTTATCAAAAACGACCTTATTACCGCGTTTTACTACCTGACTTACTGATAACAGGTTCGCGCACAAATCTGGGACATACAAAGAGTTTTTAGCAATTATGTTACACTGACCCGTTTTGAATTGAATGTCACCAATAGATGCGATACTCATTTTTTCACCATTAGCTGCTGTAACACTTTCATTATGAACTTTGTTCTCATTTAATAACAAATCAGCGTTTCCCGTCATATGGCTCGACGCGCCCGAATCTATGAACCATTTATTGTCCGTATTCACTTTACTATGCGAAATGTGCAAAACTACATTGGATGTATGATTTTTAGGTTTGAACACTTTAGAACAATTGCGTGCGATATGTCCGTTCTCGCCACACTTAAAACACTTTATGGGTTTATTATGAAATTTTGTGTATTTCACGTTTTTTTGGAATTTATTTTTACCATACAGAGCCAGTTTTTCGCTCTCACGACTTTGATCAACCTCTTGCAGTAAAACCGTTTTCACTGAATCGGCATTGATTTTTAGCCCGGAATTTTCCATTCCCATCACCATGGGCTTATAATCCTTAGGGAGTCCACCCAACAGCAATGTCCCCACGATCTCCGAATCGATATTTAGGCCAACTTTCTTCACTTTCAGCCACAACATAGTCATTTTATTGACATAATCCTCCATCGAAGAACAATCCTCACGTTTCAACGAGACGAATTGTTGCAGCAAATTAACTTTTCTTCCCATGCCACTATCCTCAAACGCTGCCGATAAGCAATCCCATGCTTCTTTAGCCGTTGCTGCTTCCATTACATATGAGTAATTTGCGGGCTCGATTAAGAGGATAATCTTGGATTTCGCCTTCAGGTCCTCATCCGCGGTACCATTCGACGTCTCCACGTGTCTCCATAATCCTTTGATTACCAGATAGGATTTTGCTGCAGTTTTCCATGTATCCCAATTTTCGCGGCCTTTAAGCCTTTCGATACGAATCAGATCTGCCATGCTGACTTTAGCTTTCCTCGAACGATAAAAATGATGGAAAAACACAACAACTGTTTAATTAATTCTATCTTTGGGCGATTCCTGGGCCCATAACCTATAGGAATCTGATATTGAAGGATGTATACTCACACACGGTTCAAGCCAAAGTGATTTATTGTCGACTATAGTTTCGTTAACAGTTATACCACAGATAAGAAAAACTACCAGATGTCTTATCGGTATTTTGGAGCTTAAAATTCTTCAGCAGTGCCATCTAAGTTGGAACAATTCAATTAAAGTCCAAAAGCTCGTTTAAAGCAATGGTTCGTGTCTACAAACCATACTATCCACATCAAAAGCAGCCAACAGATGGACGACATAGAGCCTTTACGAGCTAACTTCTTTCTGAAATTTGTGTTTTGTCGCATGTACCTACCTATATGTATTCAAATGCGCTGCACTTGGATGCGCGAGTAGAACACACCAGTCCGCATCCAGCCACACATGTAGATCGAATGTCGAATGTGACGAACCATCTCAAGACCATAAGTAGAAGGTCGAAGCGTATCTTTGAAAAATGTTCGAGCAGTGTTTTAGAAGAGAACGATATGTGTGTAGTGTGCATGTATGCATAGCAGTTAGAGATTTAGGAAATGATGCATGCACCGAACCACGGTAGGCGCAACAGGGCGGCGGCGGAGTCCGAGCAAATGATTACCCAAAAGGATCGAGAACAATTTTCTGTTAGAGATATCTATTACAGAGAACTATTTTTTTAATTGTTGTATCTTTTGATTTAATTAATTGTACATACTTATTTAAAATGGAAATTGGAGGAATGTTGTTGTTTGCATATAATAAATTCGGGAATAATGAAATCAGTCATAGATTTATAGAATCAAAATTTATAGATTCGAAATCCGTTTTTTAATTTTATTTATTTTTAATTTTGCTAATACCCATACTCTAAAATTTTTATACCGTTCGATTTCTAAGTGAAAGGGTATATTACGATACTTTGTCATGGAGTTTGTAACGCAGTCTCAGACTATATAAAAGGGCATATAAATTGATCAGTATGACGAAGGAAGTCGATTGGACGATTGTGCGTCTGTCTGTCTGTTGCAATGCGTGCAGTGCTTATTTCTATTGCAGACTGTTGTTGTTGTATTTTTGGATCACCAAAATCGGACATGGGCACGCAATACAAAACCCAACTCCAAAAAGCATTTTTTATAAGAAAACCTTTTTCATTTATACACGATTTTCAACCTAAGTTTACACGCATATGTATGTATTTCTAAATAAACATCGAAACAAATAAAAATGGATGGAATAGGACCATGACATCCAAGCCTATCCCCTCGAAATTATGTTCTTCTAAGTCATTTTGTTATTTGTTCACAAATTCTAATCAAACCTTACATCGAAACTACAAAAACAAACAGAATCCTACTGTGGAGTCAAGGTAATCAAGGGCCATACAGACCCAATCTCCCCAATCTGAGATTTTTTGTTACCTGTGTACCTATCCTAACAAAGCTTCACACAAATATTGTCCTACCGACGTCACCGATACTATAGAAAAGATGGAAGATGGAGCTGTCATTGAAACCACACCCACAAAGCAAGTTACAATAATTGCTTAAGAACGGACGGAATCCGAATTTAATCCATTAGAAGACAGTTTATCTTTTTGGCGTATGAATGTACTCGTCGAGTCCTTTGATTTGAGTACCCATATGTTCATCGCCGATCAAAACTAAAAAGTCGACTTTTTTCAACTCTTCGGGACATCCTGTTATCTTTTCTTTATCAACTTCTAAAGCAGGAGCTCCCAACCTGTGCGTCGCGACTCCCTGGGGCGTCGCGAGGAAATCTTAGGAGCGTCGTGGGACGCCCACCACACCGGTCGCCTTCACACACCAAATTGCTGAGTATTTTACCCAAAGACAAATTATATTTACTAAAATCCCTTCGCGATAAAAAGATAAGACACTGCTTATTAAGGTCCATCTAGACGCGCAGCCAAATGGATGTTGTCATTCCATCCAAACGTGTCGCCATTTGGCTATGCGTCCAGTTTTGATATTCAATATGGCAACTCAACCAACCGCTTTGACAACCGCTTGTCAAATTCATAGTGACAATTTTGCAACTTTTCTTCGTTCTTTTGTGTGAAATTGAATAATTCTTGAATGGCCGTGTAATAATTCAAACGCGCAGAGTCCGATTTTGATAATTAAATTTAAAAAAATCACCAAAATGAAATTTTGGTTATGTCATTTTTTGGCTGCTCGTGTGGATGCTAAGTAGCAGCCAAATGGCTGCACGCGATGCCAGTTTTTGGACGCGTCGCCATTTGGCGACACGTCTAGAGGGACCTTTAGGTTGTACCGCCACAACAGCATTTATGACGAGTTTGTAGTGAAAACTTTGTCGTTGATTTGGTGTGAAAAAGGTAGAAACAGGAACGAGACCCCCATATTCTCAGAATTTGAAACCACACTTGTATTCACCGGTACAAAGTAAAGACAGAGACACACTCATTCTGTTAAATATTTCAACACCTGCTGCTAAAAACATATCACCAGAATTAAGCCTAGTGATAGACATTACTATTACAGTTGTAAACTTCATTTAATCAAGACCCGTGAAGGTAAGGTTCTTTCGTCAGCTTTGTCAGGACTTGGGAGCTGAGCACACATGCTTACTGTATTATTGGGTGCCAAGAGCAAATGTTCTATCACGGGTACGGGTATACGCATTAAAAAAAGAATTTATGAGTTTTTACTGACGGAATCCCATAATGATGCTGAAAAGTTTCAAGACACTGACTTCTTAATAAAACTCGCATATCTGTGTGATATATTTGAGAAATTAAATGCTCCTAATAAGTCATTGCAAGGAAACGAAACACATATTCTTCAACTTTCAGATAAAGTTTCAACATTTTTCAAAAGAAGCTGCTTTTTTGGAAAGGAAAACTGGAGGAGGGACAGGTAAATTGTTTCCCAGTTTTACAAGGCTCGCTGCAGGAAACATCTTTTAGTAATTTAAGTCCAAACTTAAAGTTTACATTTATCCGACAATTGGTGACTTTATAAAGGCATTTTGAACAGTATTTTCCTGATAAGTTTGAAGAATACAATTGGGTTAGAGATCCATTTCAATCGACTCCACCTCCATCTTCACTTCCTACTGCCGAAGAAGAGTAACTACTGTTAGAGCTATCATGGTGATACCAGCTTAAAGTTACGGTTCGACAAACACAAGCTTTTTGAATTTTGGGCCAACGTATCGTAAGAATACCCTGGGCTCAGCTCGACTGCTTTGAATATTCTTTTGCCATGCGCAACATCATATTTGTGTGAAACTGGTTTTTCTGCCAATGCAGCCATTAAATCAAAGTACACGTCAAAACTTAATTTAGAAAAAGAGGTAAGAGTAGCAATTTCGAAACTTCAGCCCAGGTTTGAAAAGATGTGCTCACAGAAGCAGGCTCAACTATCGCACTGATTAAATTTCACTCATCGGCATTTTTGAAATTATATTTTTACAGTTATAAAAAAAACTAAAGTAATAATTTACGAAAAAATTTGAATGAACAGTTTTGATTTTAATATTTTTATTATAAGCGAAGCTTTGAATTAAATGAAAATTGTGTTATTTTTATTTGAATTACACGAAAAATTTAATTTTTTATTTTTATTGAATTAACGCAAGATTTGAATTAAATGAAAAATATTTGTTTTATCGTTTCTTTTTTCTATGAAGTCAAAGTACACTGAGAAGGCTTATGCTTGGAATGACACATTGAGCAGTAAGCACCGTATTACTGGCACATTTGATGCAGTAGAGTGCTTATGGCCTTCTTGAAATAAATCTTTGGCTGCAAATTTATATTTTTCTATGTCAATTTTCTTTCAAACTGAATATTTATGCATGCTCACTTCATCCCTAACTCTTCTGTTTATTTTCTATAATGAATTGATTTCATTATGACAAATTTGTTGTGTTTGAAATGTCTGTAATTTTCACCAAACAACGCACTCCCTCCTTCCTCAGATAGTAAAGCCAACTATAACCACACAGAAAACAAAATGTCTTACTAGAGGTGTTTCGCGAAAAATGTTAAGCTGTAAAGGGAGTCGCAGCATAAAAAAGGTTGGGAACCTCTGTTTTAAAGTATTCATGTCAAAGACTGTTATCATTCAACACATTCCTACCAAATTTCATAACGATCGGTTGAGCCGTTCGAGAAGCTATTTAGTGAACAGACGGACAGACAAAATCGATTTCATAAGTGTTTTTTCCAAAAATTCTAAGAAACCCTAAAAATTGTTGGATTTATATCCAATACAATTTAGATTGGAATTTTTTCACGCATATTGCTTACTTGGAGGGGGATGCTGTCGTAAACATGCGCTCGCAATTGAATGTCTTCGACCCTCCACGCGCATCCGTTCGACCACGACAAAAAAAGCAAAAAAAAACGGATAGTGTATATCTAGGTTCTAGACTATAAGACTGACGGCACTACATTCTCTCAGAGGTCGGTTTACTTATCGCTTTGTTTTGCAGGTAGTGCAGGAATAAATTTTCTTGAATTCGGTGATTTGTCCTACTTCCCAAATAAAAGGGACCGATCGGAAAGCTTTGCGTAAGATCCATCCTGGTCCGTTAGATGTGACCACTACAATTCACTATGTAGCTGCAAGATACGAAAAGGAAGAATAAAAACTCAAGTAAATCCCGCGATCTCTAGAACTCACTGTTAGCGTAGTTCGAGGACTTTGTTGGATGTTTTGTGTTGCTCTTATTGTGATCCATCTATTCATTCGATTCCGGCAAATACATGTAAATTAAAATTTCAACATATTATATGTATAGAAATTGTAGGACCAATAAGGCATATTCTGTCTAAATTCTCATGTTTGTGTAATCGGTTACAGAGAGATATTTTGCGACCTCGATAACTCAAGGTGACCCCAGGGTATAGCCATCGCTACTTTCAACGAAGAATAACGAATAATTGTCAATCAATCATATGCCAGATTGTACGAAAATTGTATGGGAATATCTTCCAATACAACAGAGCGATTATTTCTTAGTCTCATAAGATCTCAAAAACATATCAACAAACCGCACGCGCACGATATCAGCGGCTACCTGGGTCATCTTGCGTGTTTTTTCTATATGCAGTTTTTTTTTGCGCAGATACCGCGTACCGCCACTTCATTGCATTTGCATAAGCCACGTGGCATAGGCAATGCACGCACGACATCCTGATCCGGAGCGGCCTCAGCGGCAGCCTGCGTCATCTTTCATGTTTTTTCTATATGAAGTTTTCGCAGGCACATCTACCGCATGGATAGGTTTGCGTAAGCCACGCGGTATTACATGTCTGCTGAGAAAGATGCACTAATGACTTCAAAACATCCCGATGGGAAAATAAGCGCTCTAGAAGGCCTCTGCATGTCCGCAGAGGTAAGCGCTTCTCAAGAAGCGGTAAACATGTTTTTTTTTACGGAACTGCTTTCCAAGAAGCGCAATCGCGAATGGCACGTCTCTATAAGCGTCATTGCAAATTAAAAGAAAGCGAAGCAAAGCTGATACAGTGGGAGCGCTTCCCCAGAAGCACAATTATGAATAAAGAGAAAGCGCTGAAAAACTGTTTCTGGGCGAAGTGCTTCCAATTTTTCCGATTGGGATGAACGTAGATTTGAATTTCAAACTGAATCCCCGCCATACATTTACCATTAAAAGATGATATAGCACCGGAAGATGTCAGGGTAGTAAGTGGATTGAGTATTTGGATTACAAATAAAGTGGAAAGGGTCTTTGCTGAAGAGCTTTGAAAGAGACTTTGGTTTGAATCACGAAATATCCAATATTGGATATTTTGCGGTATGCGTCCGGGGTTAATATTTTGTATGGCGTGAGAGATATGGTAGTTATTAGTATGTGGTTATACATAATAGTAGTTCAGTGTACATAAGTTAGCAAGTAGTAGATCAGAAGTGAAGTAAGTAATAGCAGAGTGCATTATTATTCAAAAGTAACAATTCAAATTCAAATTACAATATGATTGACATTGTCAAATGCACTCGTTAGGTCAATTGTCACAAGAATCGACCTGTGGCAAGGACGTCTGTGGTTTAGCCCATTACGGATGCGTGTAGTGATCGCATCGAGGGAAGTGGTGGTACTATGCATTTTCCTAAAGCCATGCTGGTGAGGTTCTAGCTTAGCATGCTTAACAAGAGTGGGGTGAATAAGGGTCTCTAGCGTCTTTGCGACAGGTGAAAGTATTGTTATGGGTCGGTAGGATACACCGAGACCAGCGCTCTTTCCCGGTTTGAGACAGGGGACAATCCGTCCTGTTTTCCAGATTTCAGGGAGGGCAAGCTTAGAGATCGACAAGTTAAAGGCTGCCGTGAGATACTCAATGGCTGGAAGGTCGAGATGTTTCAACATGGCCATCGAAATGCCATCAGGTCCGAGGGCCTTTGAGTTTTTAGCATTCTCAATGACTTTTTCAACCTGGTCCGCAGTATACGATGGTATAGTGTCAACATTTCTACTGCGAATCCGTCTTCTAATTTTACGCTTTAAGCCATCTGACTTGGGATGTTCAATAAATTGCTTATTGAACAGGCTTGCGCCCTGAAGGGGATTGCTGGTGCTCTTATGGCCAAATTTGATGGCATTATTGCCCTTTCCTTCCTAGGATTGGATAGGACGCGGACAGTAGACCATAGTTTACTGACACCTTCATTGAGGTTGCAGTCATTGAGGTGCTCGTTCCATTTCGCCTTCCGATAGTCTTTTACTTGTCGATTGATTTCGGAGTTAAGCTCCTGAATTCTGGGATCACCTGGGTGAGCGTCTGATATTATCTCGTTCATCGGCTAATCTGGCGGCACTGGTAGGGAAATTAGGTCGAACTTTCGGGATACGTCCAGCAGGAATATAACGTGCCGCTGCTTTGGCAATGACGTTCCTAATATTTCGTTCGGCCTTATGAACGCTAGTTGGTGTAGGTAGTTCGATGAACTTCGCCGACGAGTATGCTTTGAAACCCTCCCAATCGGCTTTCTTGTGATTGACAAACGTTCGCTTCTCAGACTTCTTCTTCTTCTTCTTTTAGCGGTGCAGAAAGGTGTGCAACCGCTGTGCATCTATGTGGATTCGAGTTATGGTTCGTCGATGCTTTCGTCCGTTATGTCAAGGGACAAAAACATAGCTGCTGCGATAGGGTTTTCCCACAGTGAGATAGGGGTTAAGTCAGTGGGCGCAGCTGGGCATTGAAACAAGTGACCCACATCGTGTGGAGCGCCAGCGCAGTTTGGACAGATGTTTTGAATGTCCGGGTTAATGCGAGAAAGGTACGAATTGAGGCGTGAACAAAAGCCCGACCGAAGTTGAGCTAATGTCACTCTGGTGGCTCTCGGGAGCCTAATCTCCTCAGGCGAAATGGGTGGAGGGCGCACTGAGAGGACTCTGTTCGCACCTAATCTCGCAATAGACCGACTCACTTCTGCAGTGTGAATCTCAGCGATGGCAGCTCGGTATGCATCATCGTCGTAAGGGTCCCTCTTGTATCCCTGGACCTCTCTCTCTAGGTCTCGCAAATCACGCCTGACATGTCGTGGTGGAGGAATTCGGTCCATGAGACTGTTGTTGGGATGATTCTCACGGTAGCAACCAACAAGATATTGTTTGGACAGTAGGAGATTGTGGTCACGTATTGGCATCAATTTTGTCTCTTGATGTAAGTGATCCTGGGCAGACATCAAGAGGCAACCTGTGGCTGTGCGTAGAGCAGCATTTTGGCAGACCTGAATTTTGGTCCAGTTTGTATCACATAAACTATGTGACCAAACTGGGGCTGCATAATCAGCAACTGCTCGACCCACCGCTTTGTATGTGACTAGCATGGTTTCTTTATCCTTGCCCCAGGTGCTACCAGCTAGTGCTTTTAGGATTTTATTCCTACTGCGCATCTTTTCACAAACGGATGCTGCGTGATGAGCTGACGTCATCATGTTCTCTAAATGGAGCCCGAGAATTTTAGGATTTGCAACAGTAGGAATTGGATTGTTGCCAATACGTACATCAACCTCCCACCGACAATCCACCGACCAGGTGGTAAGAAATGTCGCAGAAGATTTAGACGCGGAGATGGTGAGGTTTCGGCTTTGGAAGAAAGCCTGTAATCGTCCGAGATAGCGATTAATTTGGAGGCGCATTTCATCCTTATCCTCCCCGGTGGCGAGTACGGTGCAATCGTCTGCGTAGGAAATCACCTCGATTCCTTCCGGTGGTGTAGGAAGGCCGGACATGTAGATGTTGAACAGAGTGGGGGAGAGTACCCCACCCTGTGGAACACCTAATTTGATTTTCCTAAGCTTAGAACGTTTGCCACGAAACTCAGTGAAGGAATGCCGACCAGCTAGATAGTTTGCAATCCAACGGATCTCTTGAGCAGGGATATGCATATTCAGTAAGTTAGCGAGAAGCATCGAGTGATTGACATTGTCAAAAGCACTCGTTAGGTCAATTGCCACAAGAATCGTTCTGTGGCAAGGACGACTGTGGTTTAGCCCATTACGGATGCGTGTAGTGATCGCATCGAGGGCTGTGGTGGTACTATGCATTTTCCTGAAGCCGTGCTGGTGAGGTTCTAGCTTAGCATGCTTAACAAGAGTGGGGTGAATAAGGGCCTCTAGCGTCTTTGCGACAGGTGAAAGTATTGTTATGGGTCGGTAGGATTCACCGAGACCAGCGCTTTTACCCGGTTTGAGACAGGGGACAATCCGTCCTGTTTTCCAGATTTCAGGGATGGCAAGCGTGGACATCGACAAGTTAAAGGCTGCCGTGAGATACTCAATGGCTGGAAGGTCGAGATGTTTCAACATGGCCATCGAAATGCCATCGGGTCCGAGGGCCTTTGAATTTTTAGCATTCTCAATGACTTTTTTAACCTGGTCCGCAGTATACGATGGTATAGTGTCAACATTTCTACTGCGAATCCGTCTTCTAATTTTACGCTTTAAGCCATCGGACTTGGGATGTTCAATAAATTGCTTATTGAACAGGCTTGCGCACTGAAGGGGTTCGCTGGTGCTCTTATGGCCAAATTTGATGGCATTATTGCCCTTTCCTTTCCTAGGATTGGATAGGGCGCGGACAGTAGACCATAGTTTACTGACACCTTCATTGAGGTTGCAGTCATTTAGGTGCTCGTTCCATTTCGCCTTCCGATAGTCTTTTACTTGTCGGTTGATTTCGGAGTTAAGCTCCTGAATTCTGGGATCACCTGGGTGAGCGTCTGATATTATCTCGTTCATCGGCTAATCTGGCGGCACTGGTAGGGAAATTAGGTCGAACTTTCGGGATACGTCCAGCAGGAATATAACGTGCCGCTGCTTTGGCAATGACGTTCCTAATATTTCGTTCGGCCTTATGAACGCTAGTTGGTGTAGGTAGTTCGATGAACTTCGCCGACGAGTATGCTTTGAAACCCTCCCAATCGGCTTTCTTGTGATTGACAAACGTTCGCTTCTCAGACTTAGTCAGGTTTGCTGGTTTGTCAACTCTTATTATGATTGGGAGGTGATCGGACGAGAGAGCAGTGTGCGTCTCCCATCGAGTAGCACTGATTAGGCTGGCACTTACAATAGTTAAGTCAGGAGAGCTACTGCAAGTGCCTGTGACTCGAGTCGGCGAGTCTTCATTGAGTGGACAGAAATCTGAGGCGTCTAGAGATTCGGCAATAGTTATACTCCTGGCATCGTTGTTGAGGTCAGAATGCCAGAGCTCATGGTGCGCGTTAAAGTCACCAAGAATGATCCTGTGCTCTCCAGATAGGAGAGGACCAATATCGAAACGATAGCCAGAAGGGCAACTAGAGTGTGGTGGAACATATACATTAAAAATTTCGATATTAGTACTCCCTGATGAAACTGAGATGGCTTGCATTTCCGCCGTACCGTCGACATCTACATCTAATACACAGTAATGTACGGACTTGTGTATTAGGAAGGCAAGTCCACCTCCAGGGTGAGAATCATTCCTGGCGGCTGGTCTATCTTTGCGCAGTATAACGTAATTGCCATGGACGCTAAGAGACGAGTTCGAATAGAGCAAAGTCTCCTGGATGGCAGAAATCAGAATTCTGTTTACACTCATGAAATGAGTGATCTCGGTCATTTTTTGGTGAATGCCGTTGCAGTTTAACTGCAATAAGGACAGTGGAGTGAAAACCGCTGGAGGAGGAGAAGGGGTTAAACTAGGTCTAGCATTCCTGATCATATTGTTTGGGGGTGCTTGGGGCTGAGGAGAAGGTGGAGGGCTAGGAGCAGCCCGTGGTCGCCCTGAGTTTATGCATCCGGGTGCAACATATGATGTGGAGTCCTGACCAACCCTTTTCAAGCCAGAACACCTGAGATGTACCCACTCCAAGCAGCAATTACACTGCACTGACTTGGCATTGGAACCAATTCGTTGGCCGCAAACACTACAAAACCATACCTCTGGGCCTGGATTTGTTTCAATGCCGGCGCGAATTAATAAAATTGAGAGCAGCCGCGCCGAGATGTAATGCTCCCAATATGACGAAAAAACACATAACTCGAATCCACACATATACACAGCCAAACACAACCTTCCTGCATCGAACCTTCAAGGCTCTTGCCAGGGAGGTATATTGGCAACTTTTGGCCGTTTACACGTGGAAAACGGGTGTGGTCCGCCCCGTAGAGCCAGTTTCCGTAGGACCACTAGCAAGCAATTGTCCTTCTTCTTCTTGTAGCTGTGCAGAAAGGTGTGTAACCTCTGTGCATCTATGTGGGTACGATTTATGGTTCGTCAATGTTTGTGTCCGTGAGGTCTAAGGACAAAAACATAGCTGCTGCGATAGGGTTTTCCCACAGTGATATAGGGGTAAGATCAGTGGGCGCAGCGGGGCATTGAAACAAGTGGCCCACATCATGAGGAGTACCATTGCAGTTTGGACAGATGTTTTGGATGACCGGGTTTATGCGAGAAAGGTACGAATTAAGGCGTGAACAAAAGCCCGACCGAAGTTGAGCTAGTGTTACTCTGGTGGCTCTCGGTAGCCTAATCTCCTCAGGCGAAATTGGTGGTGGGCGCTCTGAGAGGACTCTATTCGCACCTAAACTCGCGATAGACCGATTCACTTCTTCAGTGTGGATCGCTGCAATGGCGGCTCGGTATGTAACTTCATCGTAAGGGTCCCGTTTGTATCCCTGAACCTCTCTCTCAAGGTCTCGTAAACCACGCCTGACATGTCGTGGTGGAGGAATTCGGTCCATGAGATGATTATTGGGATGATCCTCACGGTAGCAACCAACAAGATACTGTTTTGAGAGTAGGAGATTGTGATCACGTATTGGCATCAATTTTGTCTCCTGATCTAAGTGATCCTAGGCAGACATCAGAAGGCAACCTGTCGCGATGCGTAGAGCGGCATTTGGGCAGACCTGAACTTTGGACCAGTTTGTGTCACATAGACTATGTGTCCAAACTGGAGCTGCATAATCAGCGGCCGCTCGACCCACCGCTTTATAAGTAGCTAGCATGGTTTCTTTATCTTTGCCCCAGGTGCTACCAGCTAGAGCTTTTAGGATGTTGTTCCTACTGCGCATTTTTTCACAGACTGAAGCTGCATGATTCGCAGACGTCATCATGTTCTCTAGGTGAAGCCCGAGAATTTTGGGGTTTTTAACAAGAGGAACAGAATTGTTGCCAATACGTATATCCATCTCCCATCTGATGTCCTCCCACCAAGTGGTTAGAAAAGTCGCAGAGGATTTGGACGCAGAGATGGTGAGGTTTCGGCTTTGGAAAAATGCCTGTAATCGTCCTAGATAGCGATTAATTCGGAGGCGCATTTCATCCTTATCATTCCCTGTGGCGAGTACGGTGCAATCGTCAGCATAGGAAATCACCTCGATTCCTTCAGGTGGTGTGGGAAGGCCGGACATGTAGATGTTGAACAGAGTGGGGGAGAGTACCCCTCCCTGTGGAACACCTAATTTGATTTTCCTAAGCTTAGAACGTTTGCCTCAAAACTCGGTGAAGGAGTGCCGACCAGCTAGATAATTGGCAATCCAACGGATCTTGTTTTGTTCTGAATAAAAGACCTTTTTCAACTGACAAAATAATTTGTATTTCCTTCTAAATTTATATACAATAATTGCTTACATTGCTAATTTAAACTTACGTATAGTGAATGTAATTGTCCCACGGGAAAATGCTTAAGTTCACATGTTGCACGGGTAAGCATTTTCGCGTGTACGTTTTTCATATTTTAGGAATCTTACGATATATGCAAAATACAGAATTCAAGAAAAAATGAATTGACATAAGATACATACAGATACTTAGCGTTAGTATAGAAATTCTTACTGATATAAGATACACACATGAGAACTACATATTTTGTAGAATTATATGGGATATATGATATACTCTTCGTATTGAAAATTAACAGATCTCTTGTGCAGGAAGATGCATATTCAACAGGTTTGCTAGGAGCATTGAATGATTGACCTTATCGAATGCACTTGATAGGTCTATTGCCACCAGAATAGTTCTGTGACAACGACTGCGTTGATTTAGCCCATCACGAATGCGTGTAGTGATCGCATCGAGGGCAGTGGTGGTACTATGCATCTTCCTGAAGCCATGCTGGTGAGGTTCTAGCTTCGCATGTGCAACAAGAGTGGGGTGAATAAGGGCCTCCAGCGTCTTTACGACAGGAGAAAGTATCGTAATGGGGCGGTAGGATTCCCCGAGATTTGCGCTCTTCCCTGGCTTGAGACAGGGAACAATTTGACCTGTTTTCCAGATTTCAGGGATGGCAAGCGTGGACATCGACAAGTTAAAGGCGGCCGTGAGATACTCAATGGTCGAGATGTTTGAACATGGTCATCGAAATGCCATCTGGTCCGAGGGCCTTGGAGTTTTTAGCATTCTCGATGACTTTTTTAACCTTACTTAACCTTAACCTTAAGCAATTGTCCTCACTGCGCGAGCCTGTTCAATAAGCAATTTATTGAACATCCCAAGTCTGGTGGGCTCAAGCGTAAAATCAGAGGAAGGTTGACATTGTACCATTATACACTGCAAACCAAGTTAAGTTGAGAATGCTAAAAACCCCAGGGCCCTCGGACCTAATGGCATTTCGATCGCCATGTTGAAACATTTCCCCCACCCTGTACAACATCTACATGTTCGGCCTTCCTACACCACCGGAAGAAATCGAAGTGATTTTCTATGCGGACGATTGCACCATTCTCGCGGGAAGATAAAGGTAATATGCGCCTCCTAATTTAGCGCGAATACAGGCATTTTTCGAAAGCCCAAACCATCATTTCAGTGTCTATATCTTCTGCGACATTTCTCACTACCTGGTCGGGTGATTATCGGTGGGCAGTTGATGTAAGTATTGGCAAAAATCCTGTTCCTACTGTAGCTAACCCTAAGATTATTGTGCTTCACCTTGAGAATATGATGACATCAGCTCATCATGTTGCAGTAGTTTGTGAAAAGATGCGCAGTAGGAACAACATTCTCAAAGCACTGGCTAGTAGCACCTGGGGTAAAGAAAAAGAGACTATGCTAGCCACTTATAAAGCGGTGGGTCGAGCAGAAGCTGATTATGCAGCCCCAGTTTGGTCACATAGTCACTATATGACCGAAATTGGTTCAAAATTCAGGGCAGCCAAAACGAGGAGCCTCCTGATGTCTGCCCAGGATTACTTACACCACGAGACACAATTAATGCCAATACGTGACCATAATCCCCTACTTTCAAAACAGTATCTTGTTGGTTGCTACCGTGAAAATCATTCCAACCACAATCACATGGACCGAATCCATCTAACACGACATGTTATGCGTGCTTTACGAAACCTGGATATAAGCGGGACCCTTACGACCGCCACTGCAGCGATTCACACCGAAGAAGTAAGTCGGTCTGTTGCGAGTTTAGGTACGAATATCTATCTAATTATCTAGCCTGAGGAGATTGGGCTTCCGAAAGCCAACGGAGTGATATTAACTATCTCGTATCCCTATTTCACTGTGGGCGATTCACACCGAAGAAGTAAGTCGGTCTGTTGGGAGTTTAGGTACGAATATCTATATAATTATCTAGCCTGAGGAGATTGGGCTTCCGAAAGCCAACGGAGTGATATTAACTATCTCGTATCCCTATTTCAGTGTGGGGGAGACCCCCACCCCTTCAGATCTAGGACGAAAACAACGACGAACCATAGCTCGAATCCACTTAGATGCACAGCGTTGTCATACCTTTCTGCCCGCTAAAAATAGAAGAAGAAGGGTTCTATCAGCGTAGCTCTTTTTTTGATTTCGAGCTACCGTTAATTGTAACAGTATCTGGATTTTCTGAAATTTGCTCTGAATGACGAGGTTCTCCGTCATGCATACTGCACTCAAATACGATCCTGACGAACTTTACCAAGCAACACCAGATCTTACAGTCGAGTTGCTTCATCCAGTAATCGAGGAAACTTTTTCGACCGAGTAGAAAGAAGGTGTGATATATCCGACTGCTGGAGAATAGCAACTCGAGTTGCTTCATCCAGTAATCGAGGAAACTTTTTCGACAGAGTAGAAAGAAGGTGTGATATATCCGACTGCTGGAGAATAGCAACTCGACAGAATGCTAAAATTAGAAGGGGTATTTATGAGCTCATTGCCGTTGACTAGAATAATATCGAATAGAAAACCACTTAGAAGTCAAAATCGTAGAGAATATGGTTCAATTCGGAAGTATGCGAGCTAATATTGTACATAGTTAAGTCTTTTCCACAAACGGCCTAGTTGTTAAAATATAAATTTCGAAGTCATAATTTTACGAATAGTTGAATGTTAAATATATATATTTTTCAGGAATATACTGGACCAGGTGGTGTACAGGAAATAGAAAAACCCAGTAAAGATGAATACAGTGTAGCAAAATGGATGAAAAACAACGTAAAAACAAAGAAAACAAAGTTTCACAGTCATAATGTCGAATATTTTACATGTAAGTTAATTATGGATTTTTTTTTGTTTGATTTTGAATTTCATAAATTGAATACTATTACTTACTATAGCATCCAAAGCGCTTGACGCTCTTATGAAATCTCATTTCGCACAAGGCGATGATTGTCTGTTCGCATCACGAGAAGGTGCAATTGAATTTTTGGATGTAATGTTAGAACATAAATTTTTCCATCGGGCAAGAAAAGTCCCTGTGCATTTAGATGAATCGAAAAGTGGAAATGCTGGTAACAAAGCTTCTACGAAAAAGGAGAAGAAAGATAAGGAAGAAAAGGAGGACGAAAAAGAAAGAGACAAATGTACAGATCACGACAGCCACGTCGAAGGACCGACTGATGATTTGGTAAGGTTTAATATTTATATGTACTCGAATTATTTCACTACGTATTATCTCTTTATTTTCAACCGTTTTTCTGATTTGAAGTCTCCAATCGATTTTATGAGTTTACTGACGCTAGCAAGAATAAAAGCTGGTGAGTCGGCTAAAGATATTGCAGTGATTACACACACGTATTTGTGCTATGCTTTGCTATGCGGCCTTGTTCTGTGTTTTTCTCATCTATACCTATTTAATTTAATCAATTTCAATACCCAATAGTTTTTTGAAGGTTACACATTATGCGTAATTATCATAGATTACGTGTAACTTTACGACTCTTCCATGGTAGTACATTCCAAGGGATTATGTTATTGTTTACTGATTACAATACAACTTTATTAAATGTGATATTAACATAATTTCAGAACTCCAACGAAAGACGCAAACGAAAAATTCGACTTGAAATGCATGCTGAACAGCTCTTTATTGACGGATCAGAGGCTTATGTTTGGATTTATGACCCAGTCCCTATACATTATTGGATATACGGAACCATTCTTGTGCTAGGGGCTATAGTTATTTGTATGTTCCCATTATGGCCACCCATATTGAGGTACACCATTTCAAAATTAATTAAATATCTTTATGCATTAAATACTTTATCTCTATAGGAAAGGTGTTTACTATTTGAGTATAGCGGCTGCCGGATTTTTAGTATTTATATTTGCTCTGGCCATTTTGCGACTCATAGTTTTCGTTATTTTATGGTTGTTTAGTGCTGGTAAACTATATTTTTGGATATTCCCAAATCTAACCGAAGACGTTGGATTTTTCGCATCCTTCTGGCCTCTGTACGAGGTATGTAAAATTTTAATTTGTTGTCGGCTTACAAAAATAACAATTCCTTTCTCACACATAGTACGAGTATAGAACCAAAGATCACAAGCCGAAAACCGGGAAAAAACAAAAGAAAAAGAAGAAAGACAAAGATAGCGACGCTGAGGATGAACCTAGTAAAATTAAATCTGAAAGTACGGATAGTAGGAAGGAGCACGATAACCAACAAGACACAAATAAGAGTTACTGCAGTAAAATCGAGTAAAGCGCAAATACATTGATTTTATACATATTTTGGTCAAAAGTAAATCTGTATTTATTTGTTTCAGCGCAAATACCGTTTCTGAAAGCGAATCGGAGGGATCTAGATCATCAACGGGTAAAGATTTTGAAATGGTTGATGCTGCAGATGTAGACACTTCATAAATATTTAGTTTCATTTACAAACAAATCTTGTTTTATAGATGTTTATAATTTTTATTATCTATCAATTAAACTCAAAAAATAAATAAACTTCACAAAACTTGAAATCCATTGTTAGATTCATTGTACAATTGATTGGACAGTGTATGACGAGATATTTCTTTCGAGGAACTCTAGGGTATAGGTAGGAAGACACCTCTTTGAAAATGTTTTGGTATTGTGTATTGGTATTCGGAAAGAGTGTTTTGAAAAATTTTAGCAGTTGTACCGGTAGGATTAATACACATGCTTTTAGCAGAATAGGTGAGTTTTATGACAGACCCTTTGCATAAAATTTGATTGAATTTTATTTAAGCTCATTCTTACATTTCAAATGTTGGCACTTAGATTGACTTATGTTAATTTTGGTCAACATCATCGGCATATTTCTCGAAATTTTTGAAACTATCTAGAATATAATCTTCAAATTTTTGAATAATTTAACACAACCGTATACTACCCTTTCTCTCGTCAAATGCATTGTATTGATGAATTATGACTTTGAGTTTGAGTCCATTCTATTAAAATTATTATTAGTAAGTAAATGGGTCTATTGCGTTATCGACTAACACTACACTAGTCGGCATATGTATTTTGACATCTGGTACTCTCCGAGCCCAGACACAGATTTTGTTGAACTAGGGCAAATAACGGTAAATTTCTTATAAGTAAAGCAAAGTACATACAACACCAATAAATATGCTCAATATTTTTCCTGTCCATTTTCGGACTCCCTTGCTATAAAGAAGAGAACAGATAGGTACGTAATTCCGTTTCGGCATAAGTATTTTGATAATACATATTTAAATCTTTGATTGTACACCAATTTTTCTGGGAAAATGGACAAACATGCTTTTATTAATTTTTGCGCTCCTAATTTTGAATTTCAAGTAAGAAATATCACCAGTGACTCGAAACAAACAAAAAATCAGAAATTAGGTTTGAGCATGGATAGAGGCAAGCCTTAGTCCTGGTTTAAAGATTGAATGTACTGATATTAAATTTTATTTCAGACTGTAAACTGTTCATTAGTAAACACAAATTTTATTAATTAAATAAAAGACAAATTTTGGCGCGGTCTGAAAGAAAGCGAATGTCAACCACGAGTAATGAGCGACCCACGATGGAGAACTCTAAGATTGAAGCGAAGATTGAGCCAAATTGTGCTGCAAAAATAACCAAATATTGCTTCCGACGATCCAATGACGACAAAAAGAAGCTTCGACCATGGAAACAGTGATTTGCATTTAAGCAGCCTAGGCCATTGTAAGCAATATACCCCTACATCATGACAGAGCCTCTACTGCGCCATTCATTTTGATAACCAGGTATACGTTTTTCTACATAAACCGGACATTTTCTTTAAGTATTAATTTTTTTTTGTAAAAATGTAATAAAAACGTATTAGGTCAAAAACCTTTTTCCGGAAGTTACATTGGTTTGAACTCAATAAAAGAGGTTTGCTTTTGATGGCTTTTCTTTGGTTTTTCCTTTTATCTGCGCATGCATGCGATTTGCCTTTTTTTAGTTTTAGGCCGAAAGTGGTGGCTATTACATATGCGTCCAATGACATATTCTCTATATTCATAATATCCTTTGGTTTCATTAGAACATTTTCCATAAATAGTTGGAAGATTTTTCGGTTATTATTTAATGTTCACATCCCCTTTCTGGGAGGCAGTGAATAGTTTTCTATTTATTTTCTATTATTCAATTTTGTTGTTTAATAATGAAAACCCAAACCAAACGGGTTCTATACAAAATCCACAAGTCAAAATCCAAAAGTCATAATCCATAAAGACAAAATCCATAAAGACAAAATCCATAAAGTCAAAATCTACAAAGTCAAAATCCATCAAGACAAAATCCATAAATTTTTGTATGAAGAGAGCCATAATGCTTATTGCATGAAATGTTTGATCGTCACCAAGGTGTTCACGTAGTTTATACAGATTTCTCGAAGGCATTTGATACGATTTGTTTTCACAGACTTCTGACTAAACTCATCGCTTTAGACATTCCAATTTCTTTAGTTAAATGGATTGATTCCTACCTTACAGACCGCACCGGACAAGTAAGTTTTCACAATTGCTTATCCGCTCCCTTCTCTCCTACATCCGGCATCCCTCAAGGATCCATTTTAGGCCCTCTGCTCTTCACTTTTTTTATAAATTACTTACCCCCAATCCTAAAATGCAGGAGCCTGCTTTTCGCTGATGATCTTAAGTGTTACCTTCCCGTTACTTCCATTGCTGACTGTCTACAATTACAATCAGCACTTGATTTACTTTCGATCTGGTGCCACGTAAATGGCCTCCGGTTAAATTTGGCTAAATGCTTTTTTATGATATTTTCGCTTAAAACTTCTCCCTTGTTTTTCCTCTACACTATTAATAATGTGCCTATCAAGAGGGTAGATTCGTTTAACGATTTAGGGGTGACATTCGACAGCAAATTGAATTTTAGTGGCCACTACGAGAACATCGTGAATCGGGCATCCAAACTTGCCGGTTTTGTGCTCTGCAGTTCTTCCCAATTCCACTGCATTCAATCTGCTGTCCGTCTATTTTGCTCTCTGGTTCGGAGCATTCTTGAGTACGCAAGTGTAGTCTGGTCTCCTTATAACCAAATAACACACACAAACGACATCGAGGCTGTACAAAGAAGTTTTACTCGTACACTTTTTTACAAATTTCGCTTGCCTTATGCTAACTACCCCGATCGTCTGCTTTTCCTGAATTTGCGTTCACTGAAAGCGCGAAGGCTACTTTTGGATGAATGTTTTCTATTTAAACTTTGCCATGGACTAATTGACTCCATATTAGCGGAAAGTATTCGTTTCATAACTCGGAATCGCCCTTCGCGTAATCTTAATATTTTTGATCCACTATTTGCCAGATTGGAAATCTATTTCAACTCACCTTTACTTAGGATGATGAGAGTACATGATGAACTCCAGTTTGGTCCTCTTACTCTCACTTTCAATTCGTTTCGTAGAGCCATTTTGCAACGACTTATATCTTATGATAACGTAAATTTTTCATAATTTTGCAAATATTTCTTAATTTTACCTTTTCTTTTATAATTTTTTTATACTATCATTGAATTATTTTTGTTTTGAAACCTACATAATACAATCATTGGAATATTTTCTGTGTATATATGTTATAAATAAATAAATAAATAAATTCCTCTCCTTGTCATCGGCCAAATCGTATATGCCACGGATGAATCCTTTTCCGTGTCTTCAGGTAAAGCGCATATGCTCCGGGATTTGGTAATTGTCTAGTTAACGTAATAACGTACATAAATATTCTCAATATTCAATTGTGATAAGCAAACTGATGTAAATTTGAATTTATGGATTTCGTCTTTTTGGATTTTGACTTTGTGAATTATGACTATGGATTTTGTGTTTGTGAATTTTGTCTTTGTGGATTTTGACTTTGTGGATTTTTCAATTTTATTTGGATTTTGTCTTTTTGGATTTTGTATAGAACCCAACCAAACTTCGAAATTTATTGGTGTTGATATGTACTTTGATTTCCTTATAAGAAATTTGCCGTTATTTGCACTAGTTCAACAAAATCAGTGTCTGGGCTCGAGAGTACCAGATGTCAAAATACATATGCCGACTAGTGTATGTTAGTAAAATTTACAATACATTTATTTAATTGGGAAAAGAGTTATTTTATGTAGAATTTTGTGCAGTTTCAGAAAGTGAAGTCAAATCTCGGATTAAATATTTGGGTGTGTGGCAAATAGTGATTTTGCTCGGCAAGTCGAGCTTTTTGATACTATATATTTACAAAAAATGCTAAAATTGTATAACGGTTAAAGATAGAAGTATCACGTAGAACATTTCTTTTATATTTCGTAGTTGAACGTCCTGGTTGATGAGCCTTCTAGATTACAAACCAAGCCATGCAAATTGGTTCTTCGAATGGTCCCCTTCAGACCTGATTTTTTTAAAGGGCAGAAATGTTTGGTTTGAACATTGATGTTTCTTGGGGCATCATCTAATTGCTAGTTTAAGTCTTTTCCCAAAAAAAAAAATAAATGTAAATTTTAAGAATTATTGCATGTGCATAATTATGCACAAAACTCCTGAAGCGTCATAATAAAATCAAATGAATAAAAAAAATATATATACACCTACGAATTAGGCTTCACCAAGATATCGCTTATAGTAAGCCAATGGACTGAGGATCTTCAAGTGTTCGGGTTCGATTTGTTCTGGAGTTATATTCCAAACAATTTCTGGGCTAATAAATTGTTCACGGCACCATCCTTTTCGTTCACTTGTATCCGGTCTTTCAAAAGCGCTAATGGTATGTTGCTCCCTATATCAACATCGCTATCTATCTCTTCTTCAATTACCCCTAGATCAAGTGGTTTCATTTCATCAGCACCAATGCGCACATTGTCTATGGTAGAAGCACCAACATGATTGGTTTCCTCATTATCGCTAAAATCGAAATCAGATTGTGTCACCAAATTCAACACTTCGGTCAGATCTCGTTCTAGAACCAGATTACATGCAAAGAAAGGACCCCAATTACTGAAAGGACATAATATTGAAGTTCCTACAGAAAATAATACGGTTATACATGACGACGCATCAGACTAATTGTGCATAATTATGCACACATTTCTATCTCATGCTACATCAACTTGCACAATCACGATGAAACACAATGTTACTGTAAATGTTTACCGTACCAATTTTCGATGATTTGACTACTATTCTTATTGTAAAATGCCGTTTACGGTTAAATTTTTGCAAGAAACTAAACGCATCCACTCTGTTGCAACGTGCTACCAGATTCTAATCTATTCCACCCGAAATGGAAAAAGTTTTGACGTAACTGTACGTAATTGACAGCCAACAGTAGACTTGGAACTTATACATAACTCTGCCTCATTGGTCAGAAACGTTGAAAATGCAATGCAATCAGCGAAATTGAGGCTTAAAGATTGTGTGCATAATTATGCACATAGGGACTGAAGGGGTAAAAAAAAACTGTTTCGTTTCTTTTTAATTGTGAAATTCTGAAGGTGAGCAGATGCTACGGCCTCGATCTTTCAAAGCGCATCTAACGCGATTGTATATAATGTACATTCCAAGTGGTGTGATTTATTGTTCTTCTGACAAACGGTTAAGCGCTTAAAATGAAGAACTTCGAATACTACTTTCTACAAGCTCTTCAAGGGCGAATCAATCTGAAACACACTTTTGGGGATACTGAAAGTTTCTGGCGTTTACTTATTGAATGTAATGTAATGTGGGTGCTACTAGCCGGTTCGAATGGTCAAATTTTCGATAGTTTTTCCTGAATAGCGACCGTTATCTGTCAAATAAAAGAAGTAATGTCGACTTTCAACAGCCTCATTGATAGCTGATGAAAACTTTGGATCACGCGAAACCCTCAAGATGACGGTAAATAAATAATAAATAAAATACACATTTTCATTGAATCAAAATGTTTATATATTTTCTTAATATTTTATTTTATAATTTTATATATATTTTTTTTTAGATTTGAGAGTTTTAGAGTCTTGTTACGCATAATTATATAAGGAATTTAAAGGTCACATTTTAGGTTTGTTCCGGTGGGGAAGAACTATACGGTACAAGACATAAGAATATGACAATACGGAGACTTCAATGCAAGAATCAACCCACATGCCAAAAAAATAAAAACATAACAAATACACTTGTACATTATTACATAACAGATAGATCTTAAAATTGAAAACCACCTTGAGGTGCTACGTTTCCAGCAGCATTGAAGTTGTACTCTTGACCAGTCGTTGCAGGAACTAGATTCTCTTCTTCCTGTTCCACAAAGTAAGTGCTTACTAGTGAATATGCCTGATTGTAGATCTCTTCATTTTTATGATTCTGTAAAGCTTCGAGCTTATCCAAGGCGCCTATTTCTTCGAACATGAGACACAATGAAGTAATGCTACCAAGCTTTTCGGCCAGTTGAAAAATATTTGTTACACCTGTCAAAACAACCTGAACAGTGCGTGCATCATTTGAATTTAACAAATCACAAAATGGTTTAAGTAGATCAAATTTTTCCACTAGTGAGACGATTTGTTCCGGTGTTCCGCTTGTTGTTGCGTTTGTAACAGCCCAAGCTGCTTCCTTCTGGCACTTGAAATCGCCTGCCACTAATACTTTTCGAATTTGATGGAACAAACCTAAAAAACGCGAGATTTGCTTTGCTATTTTGGACAATAAAGTACTAAAAATACATACCAGCATCGATAACCTCTTGAATTTGTTGTTGATTTCCTGCTGTTATGTTGCTTACAGTCCAAGCTGCTTCCTTGACAATATTATTTTTGGTATGCTCCAGAAGCCTTGACAAACGGGGTAAGCCGCCAGCAGAAAGTACAGCATCAGTCTGGAAAATATAAAAAAAAAAACTTAAGCATACCACTACATACTGTAATTTTGGAAAAAAAGTTCCGACCAATAAGGGATCCGCAATATGGGGAGAAGGGGCGATTTTTCTGTTTTAGCGAATATTTTAAAAACATTAAATGTAGAAAAAATACAACGAAACAAACTAATTAAAATTTCCATGGAATTAACATATAATACCCTTGACTTTTTTTAGAAAATTAAGCGCTAGAATAAAAAAAAATAAGGAATAATAATTTTTGACTATTTTCAAACGCGCCATAACCAGTGTTGCAAATTTAGCCGTTTTCCGGCCAAATTTAGCCGGAAACCGTGCTGTTTAGCCGGAAGAAGTTTATAATTCCGGCTGGCTGGTTTTTTAGCCGGAATTGATTTTCTTTGGCCATTTTTCCGGCTAAAATTATTTTATGAATTTTTTTATTTTGAAACTTGAAAAATTCCTTGTTGAGCAATTCTCGGAGCATCGGGGTTCCTGGACATTTCTCCATTTTTTTCAAAGTGTCAATTCTTTACCACAGAATCATGCCAGATTAAGTACAAGGGTGAAAACATTTTAGCGCGATTCATAGATATTGATAATATCGCCGGAACTTTGTAGTATTGCACATCTAAATGCTGAAGAAGGGGGTAATTTGCCACCGAAATATATACTCACTTAAATCTTGTAGTTTACTGGGCAAGCTACTTGCACAACGTCTGACGATTCATAGAAACTACACCTTTTTGAAGATGCAACAATGGAACAATGGAGCATCAATTTCGTAACTATGGAAAATAAAATAAAATTTGGAGGGCTCAAATTCGAAAATGAATAACAAGCTTGACACACATATTTTCGAACGACGCGAAGTTATCATCATTAGCACGAGTTCCAAATTACGCATTCGGGCCATAATTTGCTCAATAATGACTGGGGACGCCATCTGTTGTAAAATTTAAGAACAAGAATGTTTACAAAAATATTAAATTTGTTATCAATCTTTACACATTTCTATTCAAATTCTTTAAGAAAAGTGTGTCCTCAAATTATTGAATTGAATATTCATCAAAATATCGCAATTATGAGGGACATTTTTACCATTTACACAAACGTTAAAAGTAAATGACGAATTTTAATGACGAAAGCGTATGTGTCACTCCAATTTAGACCGTTCATCATCATGATGAATTATCGTCATGATGATTTGGATATGTGTCTTGGGCCTAAAATGATTTAACCAACATATAAGATTGTTCAGGTGCGATGATGGTAAGATATCCATACATAAATGCGTTGCCCTTGCCCATAGTTACGCATTGGACGTTCCTTTTACGAATTTTATGTTCCACAATTTCGAACCAAATGTGGTTATTGACTTGACCGAGAAATTGTAAAACAATGGGTGAGGTTATAAAACACAACGTTCGCGTAACGTTTCGCGTTTTCCGAAACGTTTCCTATTGTGTTCTGTAAACGCATAGATCCGGATCAGACTTGGTGTTCCCATCGCCATCTCTCGGAAAGTGACAAATGTGACAATTGACACATCACAGCTGATACGTTTTGCTCGAAAATTAAAATTTCCAGTTTTAAACGAGATGCAGATACATTTTACATTGATTATAAATAGTTGATACGTTTTGCTCGAAAATTAAAATTTCCAGTTTTAAACGAGATGCAGATACATTTTACATTGATTATAAATAGTTTAATAAATAAATGAGGGCGGAAATGCACGGTTCGACGGCAGATTGTAAATTTCTGCCAATCAATCAAGCTATGCCTCGCAAGGGGGCGCTTAGAGGATCTGTTTGTAGGGAGAAGTTTCTGATCCGTAACGGCCGGTTGATTTGAAACGTTGCGCAACGTTGTGTTTTATAACCTCACCCAATGTTGACTAGTTGAGCTATGTAACTTCGAACAAAGTAAATTTTGACTGTAATGCCAGCGATTGGAGCATATATAAAAACTAAGAAATCTGCCTAAGTTTACGGGTAGTACTCCAGAAGAGAAATAAATTTATTAAAATAAGTTTTTTACTATGTATATTTTTTCGTAATTTGACTGTTATGTATGATTTAGCCGGTTTTTGGCCGTTTTTCTCGCTGAAATTTATTTAGCCGGATTTTTAGCCGTTTAAAAAAAAATATAGCCGGCTAAATTTAGCCGTTTTCTAAATTTCCAGTTGGCAACACTGGCCATAACTCAAAAAAAGCAAAGAGGTTGTGACATTTTACATAAGCATTTGGATCAAGTTGTAGTTGATTCCGCCGATCCGCCGATAAATTCAAGTCTCTCCGATCAAATCGATCCCGGAAGATTACAAAAGAAAAGGTCGAAACAACTTTGATCACAAACCTTCCAATTTGATTTTTTGTGATTATAAAACGTTCGCCGATCAGATGTCGGCGAATATTCTTTGAATCTACAGCAGAGCTAAGGTGTGTCAAGTGGGGCTGTTCCTTTGGAAATATCAATACCCACTAAGTATTGAATATCAAGAGACGCGAGAGCGTCTCGCCCGCCAAAGGAAAAAGAAAAACGAAAGCGAACAAGTCTATGATTACCGGAGACAACTTGCTTTTTTGTTTGACCAGGCAACAGCCCCCAAAAAATTTTTTTTACCAAAATATTCCACATATCCTGTTCTAGTGCCTTTCCAAATAAAATCTTCGATCGGCACAATGACGGGTAAGATATATGCAATAAACGGTGAAATTTTCACCCTCACAGACTTAAGCGAGTAACCCAATTTCAGAATGAAGTCTACAGTTGCAGAAAGACTTGCTTCTACTGTCTCTCTTCGTGATGGGATTTTTATGAAATTTGGAACGAATGATCCTCTGGTGGTCCTTCTAAAGAATCAATGTCTTCCATTTAGATAAGTGGATGGAATAACGGTAAATTAAAAGGTAAAGTTAACAAAAGATTTCCAACAATTGCGTCTATCGGCTCATCGCATTGACCATTTTTTAAAACACACTGCGGCATTGGGACATTTGGATATTGGGACACCGGGAGACTGGGAGACTAGGATCTTGGGGTAGTGGGATATTAGGAAATTGGGACATTAGGGTCTTGGGACATTAGGACATTGGGGCATTAGGCACAATAGGGAAACAGGGACGTGGGGACATCGGCATATTGGGGCATTGGGACATCGAGATATTGGGGCATTGGGACATCAGGATATTGGGACAATGGTACATTAGGACACTGGGAGACTGGGACATTAGGACACTGGAATATTAGGACATTGGGACATTATGACCTTGGGACAATCGGACATTGGGACACTGGTACATAGGGGCATTGGACCACTGAGACATTGGGACATCGGGACATTCGCACATAGGGGCACTGGGATATAAGAACATGTGAACATTAGGGTCTTGGGTCATTAGGACATTGGGTCATTAGGACATTGGGATATTAGGACATTGGGACATTAGGTACACTGGGGAAACTGGGACGTGGGAACATTGGGGCACTGGGACATCGGGATATTAGAACATTGGGACATTGTAACATTGGGATATTGGCACATTGGGATATTGGAACATTGGGATACTGGGACATTAGGGCACTGAGATACAGGGACATTGGAGCACTGGGATATTAGGACATTAGGCTATTGGGACCTTGGGACACTTGGTATACTGCGACATTGGGACACTGACCACTGGTACATTAGGACATTGGGCCATTGGGATATTATCACATTAGGATACTGGGACATTTGGGACATTGGGGTACTGGGATATTAGGAAATTGGGGCATTAGGACCTTGGGACATTAGGACAGTTAGACATTGGGATATTAGGACATTAGGTGGGAGACTGGGACATTGGGATATTCCGATACTGGGACATTGGGACATTCGGACATTAAACCATTGGGGCACTGTGATATTTGCACATTGGGACAATAGGACCTAAATTGGGACATCAGGGTATTGGGACATGGGCACATTAGGATATTAGGACATTGGGACACTGGGATATTAGAACATTGGGACATGAGGACACTGTGACAATGGACCTTAGGGCATTACGACATTGGAACATTGGGACACTGTGACATTGGGACAATGTGACACTGGGTCAGGGGGCATTAAGACAGATCAGTAACAGAACGTTAACAAAGCGTTGGCAAGGCAACAACAGAGCGTTAGCAGATCGTTAACAGAGTCTTAACAGAGCCTTAACAGAACGTAAATCGAGTAATAAAAGAAAGGTAACAGACCGTTTACAGAGCGTTAGCCGAATGATTAAAGATAATTAAGACATTAACGGAACGTTAACAGAGCATTAACGGAACGTTAACAGAGCATTAACGAAAAGATAATAGAGTGTTAAGAGAACGTTAATAGAGCATTAACAGAGTTAACAAAAAATTAACAGATTACTAACAGAATGTTAGCAGAGCCATAACAAAAAGATAACACAAATCTATTTTGCACAAAATACATATTAATAAACTATACCCATTTCATCCCAAAATTATTTTTAAAAAAGCTCAGCAACAGCCATTTGTGGCGTATTTGCAATTGCGTTTGCAGTATCTATTTATTTTAAAGAAGACCCTGTGAATATAACTTATGATATTAAATTTATGGAATATGCTGAACAAAAACCTATTGAAACTTTTCCCAAAACAAAAATATTAGTTGGCTATTTAAGTATGCAAAAATATATGATATCTGACCAAAAACAACAAAGTTGTAAAAGTTACCCCGCCAAAGAAAAATTCATCTGCTGCAAAAAGAATACATATCACTCCAATCCGCTGCTCATATCTAATTTTGTTTGCTGGATGTACTTTTGTTTTAGGTGTAAATGCTGGAGAAGTTTAAATGTACAGGACTACTTCTTAAAGTAATTTGGAGGGAGCCGTCAAAGTGGCACTGAATAAAATGTTAAAGCTCCCACCAAATTACTTTAAGAAGTAGTCCTGTACATTTAAACTTCTCCAGCATTTACACCTAAAACAAAAGTACATCCAGCAAACAAAATTAGATATGAGCAGCGGATTGGAGTGATATGTATTCTTTTTGCGGTAGATGAATTTTTCTTTGGCGGGGTAACTTTTACAACTTTGTTTTTTTTGGTCAGATTATATAGTACACGATAATCTACGGTACTTTGTATTAGGGAAACGAGCCCTACTCCGAGATGAGGATGGATCAGGGGGTTATCCCTGTCCCTTCGTAGACTAGTTCTAAAACCTGATGTCTCAGCTGTATTTTAATAGAGGACGGCAAGTTACCATGCACGGACCACATTCCAAACGAAGCTCTAAAAATAGCAGTTAAAACAATGCCGTCGAAGTTTATTGAAGTTTTCGAAACCTGTTTACTAAACAGCGTGTTTAGCGCAGCAGAACCATAAAGTAAGTAATTGGAATAGAGATGGAACTCCATCTTCTTCTTCCTTGCCTCGTTTCTCATACCGCTCCATGGTCATGTAAGGTTTCTGATATCGGTGCATCTGGGTCTGAGAATGGGCAACATAAGAACTCAGTCTTTGTTATACTCCAGAAAGTCACACCATTTTGTAAGTGCAGCTTGCAAGGCAACGATGTTTGGGCTACTGAGGACTATATTAGCCGGAATGATGCCAATCGATTTAGTTAGAATGTGACATATCTCTGCGCCTACGATTGGACAACTCCCTGAACTAAAAAAACCTCATCAAGGTTAGTATCATGGGACAAGTAACGTTATGTATTAAGAATGTGAATCAATTATGTTTTAAATGATTGATAAGATCCAAGAAACTAATGGCGCTAATATGTATTACGATTGGACAACTCCCTGAACTAAAAAAACCTCATCAAGGTTTAAGGTTAAGTTTGAACCGTAATGTCTTACATCGCTTTGTCATCAATAATATTCAGGGTGTACGGAAACTGCCGCATAAACGCACCGGATTATGATTCCTCAGTTGATTTCCAGCAAAAAAGTTGTACGGGACATACCCCGTATTCTTAACCATTTAGCTGCCACAGGCATTTGAAGATTTTTGAAAAAATAAATTTCTTGCATGACTTAAAGCCCAATATCTCCAAAGCTAGACCAGCTAGAATAGTAAAACAAGATGATTATTACATCCAACAAATTTACCTAAAAAACGAGACCGAGGCTAATTTCGGGCGCGGCCGTAATTTGGATACCCTTCGCTCTCTTCCGGGTTAAAAGTTTTTTCGGGCGTACCTACGACTTGTATTAAACACCTCCCCCCCTTATCTTTTCCTTCCGTCTTCACAAAAGTTCTGTTGCGTCGATAAAACAATATTTGCATGGGGTTTGGTTGGAATAAGTGGGCAAATAAAAATATTTACTCAGAAAATTTTATTGGGGGATGCGGAAGCATGGCCCCATAGTCCGATCGTACCTACGACTTGTATTAAACACCTCCCCCCTTATCTTTTCCTTCCGTCTTCACAAAAGTTCTGTTGCGTCGATAAAACAATATTTGCATGGGGTTTGGTTGGAATAAGTGGGCAAATAAAAATATTTACTCAGAAATTTTATTGGATGCGGAAGCATGGCCCCATAGTCCGATCCCATTTGTTTTGACCTTTTTTTTGTTGCTTTGATTAAGACACATTAATTCAAGGTTTTGTGAAATTGGTGTAAAAAATGTTTCTTAGAAGAACAAAAATTGGAGGTTGAGTTTGCTGTGTGTTACAAACCTCATGATAAAGTTATATACCCTTCGTTGACTCTACGAGCGAAGGGTATAATAAAACTAACCACACTAAAATCGAATAAGAGGTTTGGTTTTTACAGAGCTTCAAAGTCAAATTTGTGTGATTTGACCCAAAAACAATCTATTTTCCCATCTCAGTTTTCTCCAACTTCTGCCAAGGTGAGGTGCTTGTATGATTCTTTTAAAAATTGGCGCATAGTCTTACGATCATATTTTTCTTACATCGTTTTATTCTAGATCCATTATTTCTAGCAATTTCTATACGTTAAGTGTAGAAAACTAGGGTTAATTTTAGCTCGAATTCAACACAATTCAATTCACACTGCCCCGAAAGATGTGCAATTGGTATTGGTAAAATCTATTCAAATTATGTCGAAATCGAGATAAAATTAACCCTAGTTTTCTGCACTTAAGGTATTAAAACTTTTAGAAATAATGGAGCTAGAATAAAATGATGTAAGAAAGATATGATAGTAGGACTGCGCCAATTTTTAAAGGAATCGTACAGGCACCTCTCCTTGGTAGAAGTTGGAGAAAATTGAGAAGAAAAAATAGATTGTTTTTAGGTCAAATAACACAAATTTCACTTTGAAGCTCTGTAAAAACCAAACCTCTTATCCGATTTTAGTGTGGTTAGTTTTATTTTATAGGTAAATTGGCTGTAATAATATTTTTGTTTCACTATTGTAGCTGTTTTAGCTTTGAAGATATTGAGCTTTAAGTCGTGGAAGAAAATGATTTTTTCAAAAATCTTCAAATGCCTGTGGCAGCTAAAGGGTTAAGAATATGGGGTATGTTTCGTACAACTTTTTTACTGGAAATCTATTGAGGAATCATAATCCGGTGCGTTTATGCGGCAGTTTCCGGACACCCTGTATAGTCAAAGAAGAATACGATTATTTTTATGCTATCATCGCAATCAATGCGGCACACAATGTGTATTTTGGAGCCGGTTTCGACCAACAGTGCATGGCGCTCCGCATCTTCTCATCAGATGCGGCGCGTCATGCATTGTTGCGAGAGGCATTACCGGACTCATCCAGGCAGTGTGTCAAATCCTCTTATATAGGACCCCGAGTACACAATGACGTCGAATCATGTTGTGCGGAAAAAGCCACTCGCTATTTTCCAATTCGACGCGGCCGTCGTTTCTGACTATACGTGCCAGTTGGTCGAAACTGGCTTCAAAATACACATTGTGTGCCGCATTGATTGCGATGATAGCATAAAAGTGTGTTGTTCCAACTGTGGACAAATAGGACGGTGGATTTTTTAATCAAGTTGTTTGAGCTTGATGCATCCACCGTCCAACAACAATGTTTTAAGAATACGATATTTGGTCGGCAAAAATCATACATCTCTGGATTTTTGCAGGATAGTTGGGTATGGCCCCCTAATTATGGGAAAAAGATCTGACCGATTGGAAGTACGCAGCCTTGGACAAAAAAAGAGTATTTTATGAACTTTTAGTGATTATTTCAAAAACGGTAAAAGATACATAAAACTGATCTGCGGACGAAAAAACTACATAAAGGTTACTTTGCATATAATATATATAATCATTATCCAATCTATTTAACAATCAAAGTGGAGAAAGGTTCCACTACTGAATTCGCTAAAGAAGCTTTCTCCACAGAAATGGGCTTTGATTGTTGCATGCCGACTCTTAGACTTTAATTGGAAAATTCGGCGCTAGACTAAAAAATAAAATAGAATATTTTCATTTTGAACCATTTTAAACAATTGAAACGTGAACGAGGCTAATTTTTTCGAAAGTACCTACTTGTATTTGTATTGTTATTTGCATTTTCTCTACTTACATACTATTGACTTCCATTCACCAATAAACTAAATCCAAAGTCTTAGTGCGAGACATTTAGTGTTAGAGCATGAGCGGTCAACCGGTTATTCGAATTACGGAATTAAACCGCGTTATAATTTTATCGTCAGTAGTGATGAATCGTGGATTTACTATTACGAACCCAAAAATAACACTAGTGGTTTTTCCAGGTCTTCCAAAACGACAAAATTTATTGGTTCTCGAACTGTCTCCAAAAAGATGTTTGGCGACATTTATCTCAAAAGCAGGTCATGTAGCAAAAATTTCTCTGCAAGATCCAAGAGCGGTTACTGCTAATTGGTAGACGAACGTCGAATCACCCTCTACAAAGACAATGCAGGTCGCACACAGTTCCAAAACAATTGCATTTTGGAAGCATAAAAACATCAAATTATTAGACCTTACTCTGTTTACCTCCTACATACGCCCCAACGATTTCCTTACCTTTCCTAAAATTAAGAACTGATTGCGTGGTCAGGTCACAGGCCGCAATAGGCCTAAAATGTAATGTTGACAGTACCAACAAACGAATGGAATAACTGCTTGCAAAATTGCTTCGAACGAATGAAAACACTTTGAAAAACAATAAAGCCATTAAAACTAATGTACTATTTCAATTTAGCCCTACGTGCCAAACTTTAAAGACAACCCACGTGTTAAAAATCAAAAATCAACTTACCTGTATATCCGTTCCAGTTACAATATTTCCGACACTACGCAAAGCTGGTACGATAATAGACGGTTCGTCAATATCCAGTAATTGAACCAATCTATCTACAACACCGGTGTCAATAATGGCTTGAATTTTCTTATTTTCATCGTCGGTTACATATGAAATTGCCCAGCAAGCATCGGCCAACACTTGAATATCATTGCTCAGAAGAAGCTGAGACAGTAGGGGCAATATTGGCTGGATCTTTTCGAAAGCCGGCGATGGATTCTTATTGCGACACAAATTCGACATCAACCAGACGATATTACGCAGGAAAGATAGTGGAGTGGTTTCGTTTACAAGGCGTAGTAATCCATCCACGGCATTACTGTTAAGCACAATATCTCGTGCATAGGCTCCATCACCAGCAATGTTTCCCAGTGCCCATACGGACTGTTCCGCAACCGTCATAACTGGCGAGTCTAAAAGGGCCACGAAATATGGCACCGCACCCGCATCTATAACTGTACGTGTTTGATCAGCATTTCCAGAAGCTACATTTGTAAGTGCCCATGCCGCTTCGAATTGCAGTGGGGGACTGAAATTAATAGATACTTATGAAATATGCTTAGAGGTTGGGATACCCAATTCCAATTGACATACTTATCGAAACGTTGCAGTAATCCCACGCAGATCGGAACAATTCCATGTGAAATCATCAAGTCTATAGGGGGGTTCTGCTCACGGCTCAACATTTTCCGTGCCGCCTGCACTCCAGTGAATTGTGTGTCAGGATTAGAACTCTTGATGGCCACTACAATATCATCAATTTTCATTGGAGTCTGGGTTTGCCCATTGGACTCTTTGAGCGGGGAAGTCACGTCATCATCATCAATATTGCGACGCTTAAGCATTTGGTCTTCCTTTTTAGATTTACGCAACTCCACGGTAACTTCATGTCGTTTTACACGCATGGACTAAGTGGCAAGAGAATAGCCGTTAGATAGACCACACCAAGATGAACCATTTACAGAACCTACCTCCGTATTTTTCGCGTGATTCTTGTAGGAACCAAGACGGCAAGTCGCATTTTCCATTTTTCTTTACAAAAACGTTACGTATCACAAATAAAAAATACTGTCAACAAATTAAATATGCAAAAGCAAACGAGCAAATCACAAGAACTTTCTTTCGGGTCGAACACAAAGGACGTTTTGAAATTCAAATGGAACGGTCGACAGATGATACCGTATGAGCCAATGGCGGTGGAAAAACCAAGTGAAGTTATAAGCAAATATGTTAGTTGTTTTCAATTCAAATACTAGTGGCGCTGGCTCCCAATTTTATTGGTTTGCAGCTCGGCTTCTCCGGATTATAACGAAAAATGTATTTGTTATTTTTTTATTGATAACTTCAATTTCTACAGGCTAATTAATACCGACGTTTTTTTCGCATCGCGGGTAAATCTGACTCGAAAAAAAAGATCGGGGGTAACATCCCGGTTAAGACCAAACAGCTGACATTTGACAGTTTTTGTGCATCTTTGACACACCTTCGTCGGCTTATTTTTTAGATGTGGTGGATTTTATCACAAACGATGATTATTTCTTTGCAAAATCTTTTCTCGTGATAGTTGAAATAGATTACACACGTCAGCACCAGCATCGGCACAATTTCATAGCTGACAAATATGCTGAATGCCAAGTCTTCTGCTCAACATTTTTATCAGCAATGCAAAATGCATTGGGGGATTGACGTTTCGCGATGCCGATGCTTCTGCTGACGCGTCTAATCTATTTCAAGCATGTGATGAGAAAAACTGCCACATTTGGTTTGAAAAAACAAATTCCCTCAAATTTCCCCTATTTGTCCGCCATCTACATTTGAGCTCTATCCCGTGTAGGGTAGTTGCACGCGTGAACTTTACCTGGGTAAGTGTCATTTTTTTATATGAAGTTCTACCCAAACCTGCACGGGATAAACACAATAAAACGTGCCTAATGATTACTACTTACACTGTTTCCCAACAGGTGGTCCGCGGAACAAAGGTGGTCAGTGAGAGACCCGTAATGGTCCGCGAGATACTATGGGGACTACATACTTATGAAAAAGTAGTTTTAATCGTGATTAATTTAAATAACAGGCATGAGCTTTGAAAAATTGTATAGTATAAATAAAGAACTGAATACTTTCGCTACTATAGGTTTGTGGTCGATCTGAAAATGCGATGTACAGACCTTAAGATTTTCGGAAAGCTTATATCATCTTTACCCAAGTAACAATTTCATCCCTAAAGGCCTGAATAGAGATCGGGCGGAATGAAAATGAAATTTTTGTCCGCGGCGATTTTCTCAATGAAAATGCATACTTACTGTCGTGGAATATGTGGTAAATGATGGGGTATTTCATAAACTAAAATCCGAGAATGGTTTCACAATTTGTCTCTGCCATTTTATGTGTTATTTTTCGATTCCCCGGTCATTAGATAATTTCCGCGATGAACCCGTCGTGGACAGTGAATCGGTTTGACGTTTGCAAAACTCACCACGCCCGACGGAGAATATGCTACAGAGTCGACTCATTTTCACGTTGAAAATGCATTCGGACAAGGGGGAAATTATTTTTTTAGTTATTTTTAAGATGATTTAGGACGTAAAACGCCTTTGCAGCAATTTTCGAAGCTAAAATTTTAAATTCACCACGGTTTTTATGCCGGTTCATTACCGTCACCACGGTTTTTATGCCGGTTCATTACCGTTTCATTTTCATTCCGCTCGAACTCTATCCGGGGCTTACTACTTCGTAAAATATTCTCTTCTAACGACAATAGGGGCACTTTACAGGGTATAAACACTGAATAATAGCAACGCCGTCTATATGTAGAATGTAGAATCATAGACGTCAAATTCTCAGTTTACATTGTCGTCATCATCTCAAGTAGTGACGTCATGGTGGCCATATGGCATTTAGCCAGTGGCTTGTTACTTTTTATTTATCTGTGCGGTTGTACGATAGCAGCACCGCCGTCGAAACGTTTTACGTACTTACTCGTTTTTTTCCTACAATATCCGTACTATCTATTCGCGATCACAAATAAACTTATGGAACGTTCTGCTATCCGCTCCCATAGGGAGAATTTTTATTTTTTCTTCTTACCGACACTAGCGCCACCTGGTGGCGGGTATCGCCAAGAATGGAACGAAACGGTTGGAATCTGAGGGTTAAGGTGTGTGTCTTGGATGAAAGGTGGAAATTTTGGGAATATAATCCACAACATGACTGCCATGTAGTGGTCACGAGCACTGTTTGGAAAAGGGGCGGTTAGCCGAGTGGGCAGCGCGTAGGACTAGCAATACGTTGATCATGGGTTCAATGTTAGCTGCGGGAGGTTTTGTGTCTTTTTTTTGCAAAAGCGAAAAAAATATAATATTGGAGTGAGTGAAATTTATTCCACTGCGATTTTCTCAATGAAAATTTATTCTTACTGTCGTGGAATATATCGCAAACGCTGGGCGTTTTATGCATTATTTTTCGGTTCCCCGTTCATTTCATCGTGGATAGTATCAATGAAGCGGGAGACGAAAAATATTACATAAAATGATCGATGACACAAAACATATGTAAGAGTGGATCAAATCGGACCATGGAGTCATGGGGTTGCCATACAAACTCAACCCCCCATTTTGGTTCTTCTAAGAAACATTTTTGACACCAATTTCACAAAACCTTGAATTAATGTGTCTTAATCAAAGCAACAAAAAAGGTGAAAACAAATGGGATCGAACTGCTCCCGCATACCCCCATAACATTTTCTGAGCAAATATTTTTATTTGACCACTTATTCCAAGCAAACCCCACACAAATATTGTTTTGTCGACGCAACGGAACTTTTGTGAAGACGGAAGGAGAAGAATGGGGGAGGGTTGAATACAAGTCGTAGGTGTACGCCCGAAAAACTTTTAGCCCGCAGGAGAACGAAGGGTATCCAAATTTCGGCCGCGCCCGAAATTATCCTCGGTCTCGTTTTTATTTCAAATTACATAGATTGTGTAGTTGAATGTACACATCTCATTTTTTTAAGCTCAAAACATTCCTGCGGCCGATGCCTTCTAAGGAAGAAATGAATTAAGTTTTTATAAAATTGTTGGCAACGTCCCTTCTTGGCGTTAGGAAGCGTCCTGGGCGCGGTCGTTCTTTTATAAATGTCGTTCAGTTCAGTCCTTACTGATGAACCGATATTTCTGCGTGAAAACACAAGCCGCCCGCAAAAGCAGCGCATTCCTTCTAGTATACGTGTACGTACTTAGCAACAATACAACTCATATTTCACAAAAAGCAAATTTGCTACCAAGAAGGTTTCTTGCAAAATGCTACACCTCTGACAAGCCACTCACTCGCTGCATTTATTATCCTACTTCAATTCTATTCTATAATAAGGATTGTATTGCAAAAAATGACAAGCTGAAGTGTGAGAATTACAGGGGCATATCATTAGTTTGTACGGCCTATAAGATATTATCGAAAATTCTTGAAAAGAGAGTTAATCCGTACGCAGAACGAATCATTGGCGGGTATCAAGGCGGCTTCAGACCTGGTCGCTCAACGACCGATCAGCTTTTCACAGTGAAGCTACTACTCCAAAAGTGCTAGGAATATAACATCGACGTATACCAAATCTTTGTCGACATCAAGCAGGCATACGACAGTATCGATCGAAGTGTACTGTACAACATTATGCTGAATTATGGTATACCGGCAAAGTTAGTGCGACTCACAAGGATGACGATGACTAATACCGTCTCGCAGGTCAAAGTGCAGAACCGACTCACTGACTTATTTGAAACTCGTACTGGACTCAAGCAGGGCGACGGGCTGGCGCCGACGCTCTTCAACCTGGCTTTGGAGTATGTAATTCGAGCCATGAATATGGACAGCAGCGGAACGCTACTCATCAAGTCGACTCAATTAGTAGCGTACGCCGTCGATATCAACATCATGTCTCGAAGGTTGGGTGATGCAGAAAGCCTTCTGCATAACCTCAATAACGCCGCAAAGGAAGTTGGACTACATATCAACGAAGGTAAAACAAAGGCCATTGTGCAAGCGAAAACAAGGACGCCAGAAAATTCAAGCATCACAGTGGGGGACCTTAATTTCGAGTATGTAGAGAACTTCAACTAGCTGGGTTGTAACTTATCAAAGGACGCTAACGAAACCGACGAAATTAAGCGACGGATAAAACTAGCCAATAAGACATATTTCTCGGTCCTCCATATAATTAATTCAAAACTTGCACACAGGAACACGAAGCTCCGCGTGTACAAAACGATCATCCGACCCGTGCTATGTTATGGCTGCGAAACATGGGCCCTTACCCAAGCCTGCGAAATTTTGCTAGACCGATTCGAACGAAAGGTCCTTCGGCGAATTTTCGGGGCCGTTCGCGAGCGAGACCAATGGCGTATCCGATACAACCATGAGTTGTATCAATTGTACGATGAGCTGGAAGTATCGAAAATCGTGAAGCTTCAACGTCTGCAATGGGCGGGGCATGTACAACGGATGGACGACAATCGCATGCCAAAGAAAGTGATGAACGCACAACGAATTGACGGAGCGAGGTTGCGTGGACGACCGAGAGCTCGCTGGGAGAACTCCGTAGGTGAAGACGCCCACCAGCTGCTGGGCTTCCGAAACTGGAGGACAAGGTCACGTAACCGCGACAATTGGAGGTCAACGATTCAGGCGGCCAAGGCACGACGTCGGGCTATCGTGCCACATTGATGATGATTGCAAAAAAATACCTGACTGGGGCATCATTCCATTGTTTCCACAGCAGCCTCGTTGAAGGAACTACATATAATGCGTCGTCTTCTGTAATAAAAAGCGAACACAAAGAATCTCACACTACAGGAAAAGGAATTTTGTTCAACTTATCTGACGTTTTGGCCCTGGAAATCAATGTCGCCGTCCATTATAAAAAAAAACTCCTGGCTGCCTGTTGAAATCCCGTGCACTACCAGCTCATCTGTAACAGAAAAGAGAAAAATCCTGATATAAATGATTAATGATAATAATAATTTTTTACTTAACAAAGCAAATGAAAATTCGTCAGTCTTAGAAGCACCGCTGCGCCTAATGGTGGTAGTGCGTCTTAAGTTACTTAACATGAGAGGTGACAGAGGAGGTCGAGAGGTATAAAGCACGACGTAAACGAACACGACGTAAACGTCAATGAAACCGACGATCGAGTGGTCTTACTGGCAACCTTTTTTCTTCTGTGTATTTTCCACAGCGATGTAGGGGACATTGAAACAAATGACCCACATCATGAGGAGTACCATCGCAATTTGGACAGATATTTTGGATGTTCGGGCTTAAGGTACGAATTAAGGCATGAACAAAAGCCCGACCGAAGTTGAGCTAGTGTTACTCTAGTGGCTCTCGGGAGCCTAATCTCCTCAGGCGAAATTGGTGGTGGGCGCTCTGAGAGGACTCTATTCGCACCTAAACTCGCGATAGAACGATTCACTTCTTCAGTGTGGATCGCTGCAATGGCGGCTCGGTATGTAACTTCATCGTAAGGGTCCCGTTTGTATCCCTGAACCTCTCTCTCAAGGTCTCGTAAACCACGCCTGACATGTCGTGGAGGAGGAATTCGGTCCATGAGATGATTATTGGGATAGTTGGGATGTTGAATATGCATATCCTGCGCAACAGATTCGTTGGATTGTCAACTATCTAGCTGGTGGGCATTCCTTCACTGAATTTCGTGACAAACGTTCTAAGCTGGGGCATCTGAAATAAGGTGATACCTATGGCATCGATTTCCTACGCTGACGACTGCGCTCTGAAAACATAGTGACATCGCGCGCCTGCCGTTTATAAAAATTCGAAGTAGAAATTAAACCCTTAAAGCCCTAGCTGGATGTGGCAAAGATAAAAACAAAGCAATGGGTCGAGCGCCAGTTGATTATGCAGTCCCAGTTTGGTTACATATCTGATACAAATTTGTCAAAACTGCGCTGGCGCTCTTCATGATGTGGACCTTTTGCTTCAATGCCCAGATGCACCCATATACTTAATCCCTGCCTCATTGTGGGAAAACCTGATAGCAGCAGGTATGTTTTTGCCCCTTGACACCACGGACGTAAACATTGACAAACCGTAACTCGAATCCCCATAAATGCACACGTTGCTACACCGCTATTAGAAGAATAAAAAGAGAATATCGACCATAGCAAATCGGCTATCGCATCAATAGAGAGATTAGGTGGGAAAAGAGTCCTCTCAGCGCCCCACACCCATACCACCTGAGGAGACTAGGCTTCCGCGAGCCCCAATAGCGACACTAGCCAAACTCAGGCCGGGTTTTTGTTTAGACTATCTCTGAGTTGCGATGCGTAGGTTCGAATCCCACAGTGATCCATGGATGTTTGTGTTGTCCATAAAATGCTCCTACGCAGCCGGTTCATCGATGTAAATCGTCCCAGAGCCACCCGTTGTTAAAACGATCAAGAGCTGCCAATAGCCCCTTCGGTTCAAGAGAAGAGAAACCTTTTGAATCGCTACAACAAGAACATGACGTAGACCACCTGTTTCGAAGCTCCGCTGCACCCACTAATCTCACTCCGAGGTAGCTATGGGAGGACCCTATTGCAGGCGCAACTTTCTTGTTGTTTGAAACAATAGGTGAGAATGACGATGAAACGTAGAACACATCCACATCCGCACCGCTACTACAATTTCCCAACCTTCCTTTACCGACGCAAAGATGAGCAGGCACTATGAATTTAGATCGTACTTACCAGGGATTCCTGCAATCCAATCCGCCCGCGGTGGTAATCCTCTTGGTTGCAATAAATAACAGACGCGACAATCCAGCGTTGGACTAAGGCCGCAGGATGTGTGACATCCTATTTCCAAGATCTTATCTGCTTTCTGTTGAGGTAATGAGATCAGCATCATGCTCAGCTGTGTTATTTATCCCCATAAATGGGTACTCGTTTATCATCTGAGTGAGATCATAGTCCGTCACAAGCTCGTGAGTTCGAAAAACACCAATGTCATACTTGCTGCACAGCTGAAAGAAGAATAAGAAGGCATTAGCAAACTTATCGAATTTGTAAACATCCAATTTACCCTCAATTTACCCGTAAGTGATGTTTGGAATGTCGACTAAAACAAACCAAAACATTGACGACATCTGTCATTTTGTGGAATGCGTGGAATTAGACGAAACGGAACGTGTGGATGGTCTTTTAGTTACAGTACCATACACAAGCGGCGCTTCTATCACAGTTCTCCCTATTTTGCTAAAAGCAGATTAAGCCAAAACTTCTGCACACTGTCAATAACCCACATAACCACTATCTTTTTAATTAATTGTTTGCCGTTCAAACAACACATTTTCTAAACGAAACTCGCGAAAAAAAGTACACTCGCCCGTCTGTGTGCCACTTTGTAATGTTAAGTCTCACTGCCTTGTTCTTGCTGTTGATGACGTGCTTATGTTTGTTTCTGTTTTTTTTTGCAGCCGTCAATAAATTGAATACGGATCCATGGCGTCATTATCCAGCTGAGTTGCGGCCTTGATGTATCTAGATGGCGTTGATAATAGTCCAATAATGGCATCTGGCGCCGTTTTTTGATCCAATAGAACCTCATTGTAGCACTGAATTACGCTTCGAGAAAGACATACATCATGTGTTTATGTCGTCATTTTCTCGCGATTCAAAAAAAAAAGAGAAAAAAAATAATTCCCGCAGCCAGCGTCGAACCAGCGACTGTTGTACGCCAGTCCGACGCCCTAACCACTCGGCCAACCTCACATATAGTTAACATTGCTCGTAAACACTACAAGTGCTCAACACTTCTTTATCGACTCTTCTCCATTGCAACTTCTTCTTTATATGTCAATCAGTTGAAGCTGAATAAATCCACACATGCATCAATAAAATGCAGACATTTTCTGCGCTGACATTATCTTAATGGAACATTACGCTATCGGCTCTCATAAGAAGAATTTTCTTGTTTTTCTTATCGACACTAGCGACACTTATATCTTACCGTCCGTCATATAGCGGACACATAGCGGAAAATATGGGAAACACAAAAGTTCTCCCTATGGAGCTGATATCAGAACAAGCCATCTTAATTGATTCATAAGTTAAGAATGAGTGAGGAAATGTTGGTTTCATGCAATATTTCAATGAATTTAATTCAAGAAACGTGATATTCCAGAGCACTTCATAAGTGACCGCTTATATACCGGAGCAAATATAAAAAGTTTTAGGCAAATTTAAATTATTTTTGTACGGCATATACGGGCTGCACTAACTAATCGAAACTAAATTTAGTCCCGCTCGCAACAGATGGCGAGGTACTTACCAATCCATAATGCTTAGACAAGCGACTGTCTCTGAAATTTATCCAGGAAGAGCGAAGTCGTCTTGTTACTGGAATGATATCGTTTTCGATGCGCTACAAAGTTTATATGAAATTCCTGGTTAGAAAAAACGCGAGATTAACAAATTCTAATCATAATAATGTCCAAATAATCGAAATGTCAGATAAACCATTTCTAAACATGTGCACTTTCCACAACCAATTCGAATAAAAAGAAGAAGAAGAAAGTTAATACGCGAACTAGACTAGGACGGTATATACACCCTATGGAAAAGGTACTATCTCCAAAAATGCTTTAAGATAGTTTAAATTAAGAGCCGGTATATAAGCGCTCAGTGTCAATTCTTAAAAAATCATAAAGTCCATCCTTCTTTAAAACTACGGTGAACAATTTATTGGATGACCATACGAAAGTCACACTATAAAAATGACACCGACTGTGCTATAAAAGAATATTATGCATGTGTGTGAGTTAACTTAGAGCGACTATTGCATTTGTGTGCTGTATCATCCAATAAACACAAGAGTGGAGTATTTAAAGGAGTGTATTTTTTAGGTTATAACGTTTAGAGACAGTTTTATCGAAGTTTTATATCACCATCTTCAAATTTATTCCATAATGATGATAGAAGCTTTCCGGAAAATACTTTAAGGATGTTTTATCGGATCAAAATATTACTTTAATCGATGTCACACGATAAATGAATTTCGTGGTACTATATGAATGCTACAGTGTGAAGTGCTTCTTTAAAGCAAACGAATTGTTGCTTGGGATAGAGCTTAGATGAATCAAACGTAGATGGCGGACGCATAGGGGAAATATGAGGGGATTTGTTTTTTTCAAACCAAATGTGATAGTTGAAATAGATTACACGCGTCAGCAGCAGCATCGGCAGAATTTCATAGCTGACAAATACGCTGAATGCCAAGTCTTCTGCTCAACATTTTTGTCAGCAATATAAAATGCATTGGGCTTGACGTTTCACGATGCCGATGCTTCTGCTGACGCGTGTAATCTATTTCAACTATGAGAGTTTTTCTAATCACGAGGGCTGTGTGAAGTTAGCCAGTCATGTTTTTGAAATTAGGTCCATTTGCTCGGTGAACCGTTTGTTCTACAGCGGCTACGTTTGTTCTTGATTGTTCGCCAATTAATATCGTTTGTTCTTCTCGAATTATTTAATTATAGCAACTTTAAAATTGTGAGTGTGAACTTAGCCAGTCATTTTTAAATATGGGTCGGAAAGGTATAGGTTTGGTATCAATCGAAAGCCAGACGTTTGTTCATTTTGTAGGGCGTTTGTTCATCCTGGAAACGGAAGGATACAGGAATTATTAAGGAAAAAGAGATTAGTTGTGACGTCATCTTCACTCAACCAACGCCATCTACTCAGCTCAACTGTACGATGATGGTGTGGATCTTGCATAAATTGTAGCTTAATTAGAGCCCAGATTACGTAATTTGCCGCAGATTACGTATTCTGGCGTAAGTGTGAAAACCTCCTAACATCCCGGTTAAGACCAAACAGCTGACATTTGACACTTTTCGCGCATGTTTGACTCACCTTTGTCGGCTTATTTTTTAGATGTGGTGGATTTTATCACAAAAGATGATTATTTCTTTGCAAAACTTTTCTCGTGATGAGAAAAACTCTCACATTTGGTTTGAAAAAACAAATTCCCTCAAATTTCCCCTATGCGCCCGCCATCTACATTTGAGTTCTATCCCGTGTAGGTTAGTTGCACGGGTGAACTTTACCTGGGTAAGTGTCATTTTTTTATATGAAGTTCTACCCAAACCTGCACGGGATAAACACAATAAAACGTACCTAATAATAGGGGCACTTAAAAGGGTATAACCACTGAATAACAGTCCAATAATGGCATTTGGCGCCGTTTTTTAATCCAATAGACCCTTATTCTAGCACTAAATTATGCTTCAAAAAAGCGTACATTATTTGCTTTTTATCATCATTTTCTGTCATTGAACGAATTTGGAAGCAGGTAGCATCGAACCCGTGTCTGTTGATTGCCCGTCCTACACGCTACCACTCAGCCAACGTTACACATAATAGGTGTTTTTTTTTGGTTATTCCGTGTAGGTTTGGGTAACGAAACTTCATATAAAAAAAATGACAGGAACATCTCTTAAGATTTCCTGGAGATTTTGATGTTCATTCGCATACCTTTCCCTCATGCATCTCTCCCGTAAAAAACCGGTTATATTTTGTTCTTGTTCGCGTGTAGACAAGCCCAATGAATTTTTGATAGAGCTCCATGGGATCGAACGAAATGTCATCTGAACCAGTAGAGCTGCTCTGCTCTTCGGGAGGGTTTTACAATTTCGTTTTGATTACGCGCTTTGTTTGCTGGTAGGCACCGTTAGACGATTGACATGTGGTCCGTCGCTTATATGTGAGACTTCATTTGCCGTTGTTTTGCTCCCATTCCTTTTTCTTTTTGATTTACATATTGATATTTTGTGAGCGTATAAATTTGCATGGCTAAGAATATGGCACAGGGAGATGCAATCGGTACACAATCCGTTACTGATAGTCAGGCTTCAATTTGGGGCAATGCAGAAAGTCAGCCGATCGAGCCCATCATTTGGGGACGATTGTATGGAAAGAAAATCAAAATCAAGTCAATGGGTACGCGTTTTAAAATAGTACATACAATTCCGTCCGAAATTTTTGGTAAACGTTTTGGTTTAACAATTTGCGTTAATTGTGTATTCAACTAGGAAGGAACAAAGCTTCTTTTTAACGGTTTGTTTGTTACAGATTTGTCCGTAGAAAATTTCAAAGTTGGCCGAGGAGAGATGAATAATTTGTGCCTTTCTGAGGATTCGATGGATGCGGGAGCGCTAATTAGAGTTTCGAAAATTCATTTTGAAATTTCGCGAGAACAGTCTGATGTCTCCAAACCAGTCTATATCAAGGTAAAAATTAATATGGTATGCACTCATAGTCCAGTCAAAATATTCCAATTCAGGCCTCAAATAGGAAAAAATAGAGTAAAGCAAATTTTTGTTGTTTTTGAATCAGTGGGCTCCCAGGAATCTGAAACTCAGTTTGCTAAAAAAGTTGATCGGAAAGATCTTAAAAAGGACAAAAAAGGATACTCTTTAATCGTTGAGTGGAGTTCGGCATACGGGGTATCATATCAAATGGGGCGCCGAGTACATTACATATCCGGTGTTTGTTTCCTGTTTCAAGGACCCTCAATGGAATAAATCGAGCTTAAATCGAAAATTATCTTGTTTTGCGTGTATCTTTCCAAGGCTCATAGCTAGGAAAATAATTCAAGTTGTCACTACTTTTCTCACTCTTCAGAATCTATAATAGCAGAAGATTCTACGATTAAATTTTCTAAGACAAAATTGATCGGAAACCTCTGAAAAAGGACATAAAAGGACACTTGATCGAAAGTGGGCATGCGGGGTGTCATATCAAAAAGGACGGCACGATTTCAGTATCTGTGGCGCCAAATTTTGATGAAGCCATTTCATTAATATTGGCCTGAAACGACAGAATCTGCAATCCTTTTTCGCGAAATCGTAACGGTTCTCCAGATATTCAATGTCAAAGTTTGACATTTATATGGGGTAGTTCGGTTTCTAATGGGAAATTGGGGGGATTTTTACAACATACTGATTTGAATCAATGGCATTGCACCAAATAAAACATTTTAAATTTCATTTGCCTTCCTGTCTAGCAAATTGTACAATTCTTGCTCTCAAATATATTTCGACTTTTCATATTATTAACATCTTTGCTAAATTGGTAAAACTTACTATTCTAGTGGGAATGATTAAAATTAAAACGTCAATTTGATGGCATGGAAAACTTTCCCCAATGTGTAAAGCGGAAATCCACCCTTTTTCTTATCAAATTACATAACTGACTTCATAGAAAAGTCAAACTTTGACATTGAATATCTGGAGAACCGTTACGATTTGGCGAAAAAGGATTGCAGATTCGATCGTTTCAAAACAATATTAATGAAATGGCATCATCAAAATTTGGCGCCACAGATACTGAAATCTCCCCAAAAGGACATCGAGTGCATAGCATATCCGGTGTTCGTTTCCTGTTTCAAGGAAACTAAATGGAATAATTCGGGCTTAAATTGAAAATTACGGCTTTGAAAATATCATGATATGCGAAACACGAAAATTTTTCATTTGAGCCTTATTTTCTCGTTTGAGTTCTTGAAACAAGTAACAAACGCCGGATATGCAATGTACTCGACGTCCTCTTTTGCATGACAGGGTGTCTCACGACTCATGGTACATACAATACTGGATGATAGCACAACTCATGGTACATACAATACTGGATGATAGCACAACTCATTTGGGTAGAATTAATGTTCCACATAACCCCTCTATCTTTAACCGTTGTAAAGTTTTAGCATTTTTTGTAAATAGTGTCAAAAAGCAAGCTCGACTTGCCGAGAAAAATCACAATTTGCCAAACTCCCAAATATTTAATCCGAGATCTGACTTCACTTTCTGAAACTGCACAAAATTCTACATAAAATAACTCTTTTCCCAATTAAATATGTAATTTAAAAAACTTCTCAGATACTACCATTCAAACTTTAACGAAATTCGAAAATATATTTTTCCATGAAAATTCAAATTGTAAAATCGTAACAGTACTTTGAACTGACAAATGCACAAAATTGACAAAAGTTGCCTCATAATGTTAGCTTTCGAACAACATATAAAAATTAGGGTCTTAGGATTTGAAAAATTGCATTTCTTAAGTGTTAAAGAGAAAAAAAAACGTGGTTACAAGAGAAAACCAAAGTAAACTTTTCCACAATTTTTATACGAGTTTTCTTTAGTAAACAAGTTTTTTTTTTATAAAAACGAAAAAACGGTTAATTTCGGCCGCAGCCGAATTTGGATACCCTTCACTCTTCTCGGGCTAATAGTTCTTTTCCGGCGTACCTATGACTTGTGTTTAATTTGAATTTTCATGGAAAAATCTATTTTCGAATTTCATTAAAGTTTGAATGGTAGTATCTGGGAAGTTTTTTAAATTATTTAATTGGGTAAGGAGTTATTTTATGTAGAATTTTGTGCAGTTTCAGAAAGTGAAGTAAAATCTCGGATTAAATATTTGGGAGTTTGGCAAATAGTGATTTTGCTCGCAAGTCGAGCTTTTTGACACTATTTACAAAAAATGCTAAAAATTTACAACGGTTAAAGATAGAGGGGTCATGTGGAACATTAATTCTAACCCAAATGAGTTGTGCTATCATCCAGTATTGTATGTACCATGAGTCGTGAGACACCCCGTATAAAAGTGGAAAGGTGATGCCAGCCATTACGTATATTTATTTAGACAAAATCCTTCTTCTTCCTTGCCTCATTGTTTATACCGCTCCATGGCGTCGCGTCGCTCGATCTGCGGTGTAGGCTCATCGCCCGTTCTGGCGGTAATGTCATAATGCATATTTCTACAGCTCTATCTATGCGTTATAATACCTTCATTTTTTGCTTAAAAATTCAGATGTAGAAGGCCGCACACAAACTTCATGAAAAAATGACAAACTGCCCCGCTGTCATTCTTATACCCGTCACTATGTGAAAGGGTATATTAACTTTGTCATGATGTTTGCAATGCACAGAAGGAAGCACCTCCGACTATATAAAGTATATATTATTGATCAGTGTGAGGTGTCCGTCTGTCTGTCCGTCTGTTTCAATACAAACTAGTCCGTCAGTTTCGAAGCTAACGGGCTGGAAATTTGTATACAAGTTTCTTTCTAGTGTACGCTGTATATATATCGGAACGAATGGAATCGGACCATGACGTCATGGCGCTGTCATAGAAACCCAAAATTCAAAATTAGGATCTTCTAAGAAAAACTTTTTTCTTTATGAATCAATCTCAACAAAACTTCATTCAAGTGTGTTTCTAGTAAAGCCTCAAAACATATCCAGGAATGGATGGAATCGGAAGACTACGTCACAGGGTTGTCATACAAACCAACCCCTAAAAATGGAAGTTCTAAGATTTTTTTTTGTTTTTGAACCAATCTTAACCAAACTTCACCCAAGTGTCTTCCTAATAAATATATATAAATATATAATATATTTAGGAACAGATGGAATCGGAACACGTCATAGGGCTGCGGTAGAAATTATTATCACAAAAGAAGCTTAAGTTTCATTCAAGTGAGATGGGTATTCAAATTTCGACCGCGCCCGAAATTAGCCTCGGTCTCGTTTTTATATGAAGTTTCGTTGGATTCGAATCAATGGATTCAGCGTGTGTGCAACCTGAGATCTAAACAAAAAATTATCCCCTATAACTAGGGCTTACAATATAACACAGTGATCCTGGCTTGTTGTACAAGGCCACTAAAGGAATAGGGTAACTTGCATTACCTGAAGGTTGATTATGATAACGAAACGTCAACCACACTTCGGGATAAGGACTGACTCAATGGTTACGAATTTTGACTATCGTACACTCACAAAGATTAGATTCTGGATGAATCTGAAGATCCCTAAAACGCACGATTTCCTCAATTGGAGACCGAGTTATAATAATAATACAGTTCTATGCTTCTACCGAAACTGACAATGATATAGCAAAGGCCCAGCTGCCACACTCGAGTTTTAATCTTCTTCGGGGCAGATCGCACCCGTTTTCTCGAAAAAAACGGATATTATTATCGAATAATACAACCAACCAAATCTACATTTGATCTGTATGCAACCGACGTATCTTCTGGAATGTCAGGTCTGTGAAGTGCATCTGCTGCGGTGTCAGTTTTACTGCTCATGTCTAAACAAAATGGCACAGTACGATAATTTGTGTTTTGTTGCTGCCAGGAGTTTGAATGCGGGTGGGCCCGGCCATCCCTGGCCCTAGCCCACAAGATAATATTTTACTACAGTCCCCGGCCATCCCTGGCCCTAGCTCTCGACCTCGAGCTAATATTCCATCTCCGCGACCCGCTGCACCCTCTAACAATACTGTCTAGATGTATTGTAAGAGGGTCCAGTTTAACACGTGCACCCCACAGCAGGAGTGTCTCTCAATATCTTGAAGTTTAACTGCAATTGCATCCGTCAGAAGATCGGCGATATCGTCCATTTAATGAGTACAGGGTGGCCCAATTACAAGTTCGTTTTTAAATCATAGGTTAGTTTGACACTGACAGCTGTTTTTCGCTCGAAATCTTGATAGAAAGTCAGTATCATACCTCCGCGAAACGAAATGAGTCGCTTTAGGCTTGAACAACGTTGGAAAATATTGAAAACTTATTTTCAAAGTGAGTGCCGTCTAGCCCAGAGCCAGATCGAGCCGTCTTGGCGATGTCAATTGGCCGCCTCGGAGCTACGATTTGACCCCTTTGGACTTTTTTTTTGTGGGGAACCGTGAAGGATCGATTTTATGCCAACAATCCGGAAACGATTCAAGCACTTAAGGCCAATATCATCCAAGCAATCCGTGAGCTACAGCCCGAAACCATCAACAGGGTCTTGGAAAATTGGTGTGACAGAATGCGCTACTGCGACGTCAGCCGGGGCAGCCACTTGAATGAAGTTGTGTTCTATCATTAACTTACTTACTTTCTAATAAAGCCATAAGACATGGAAAAAAATGTTGTTCATTTTATTGCATTTATAAAAACGAACTTGTAATTGGCCCACCCGTTACATGCACAATACTAATAGCTGTAATACAGAAAAAAACGCGGATATGACTCAATTTAGTTGTTATCTGCATGGAGCAGTCATAGCTGGTCTTCGATCTCACAGGTCACAGCATCTACCAAGGTATGCAACTATCACAACCTATGCAATGCGAATAAATTATTGATTGAACACCGATCATTCAAACCTCAATAATTACACCAAAGGCAATCACATTGCAAACCAATTGTATGATTCAATATTCTGCCCACTAAACGACTATACCCAAACCCGAGTTTTATGATCAGGCTAAAGCCCCAATCCTGGGCCCATAAACACCACTATATGCACTCGGCACGGCGCGGCGCGGTCCGTCATCTTCTTGATTTGCCCTAACTCATAGTGGAGTATGGCGCGTTTACGACTACCGTGTGTGACTGGAACGACTTTAAAAGTTTCAACGCCAAGCCAAAAATATTTATCCCAACGTCGCATCCTGTTACTGTCACCTCGATTTCCAACGTCTGCGGCATAGTTCGGTGATAAGACGGCGATAAATTTGCTCTCAAATATCCCCAAAAAATCGTCGAATATTTTGACAACGATAAGCTAGTGCGTTATTACTATTATTAATAGTGCTATCCGAAACTTCACAGTTGACCAACATCTTTAAGCAACCGAGATTATCATGCCAGTCAAGGTGTTCAACTCACTGATCATTGAGTATATCACTGCTAAAATGAATCCGTCGCGAGTCAGTTGGGTAAACATTATCCTTGGTGCGCAATCCTTCGGTATAATTTAATAGAAATGTTTCACTACTATTCGAGGTTCGGTTTATGGTTTACTGGGTACTGATTTTTGTTAGTGTATTTCTGGAAATGTGAATAAATTGATTCATTCATTTATTATTATCACCACTTTCTTTCCAAAATATTATCCTGGAAAATTTACTGATATACAATTTATATTTTTTTGCAGGATCTCTCCAGAAATGGATGTTATGTAAATGGAGAACTAATTGGAATGAATAAGAGACGTATTTTACAAAATGATGACGTCATTTCGTTAGTTCATCCCAATTATAAAGGTTTTACCGAAAAAATGTTTGATTCGTTGTAGTTAATTATAACGGCATTTCTTTTTTATTGAAGCATTTGTTTTTAAAGATCTGGGACCGAACAATACACAAGGAGTTCCGCAAGATATTTGCAATAAGTATTATATTAGTACGAAACTAGGTTCGGGAGCATGTGGCTTCGTACGCTTGGTGTACGATCGACGTACTTGCGTAGAATATGCAATGAAACAAGTAAAAAAGGCTGTTTTAAGCGAATATGCTACACTTCGAAATATAAATGAGCCATGCAGAGTGCTGAATGAAGCTTTGATTATGAAAAGATTAGAACATGTAAGTCATTTTGTGTTGCCTTATATTTTGCCATGGCGGATTTGAAAAACTTTTATTTATCTAATAGCCGTGTGTTATTAAAATGCATGATATTGTTGATAAACCTGATTCTGTCTATATGATATTGGAGTTTATGAAGGGCGGCGATTTACTTTCACGAATTGTGTCAAGAAGAAGATTGTCGGAACGTATATCCAAACTGTTTTTCTACCAAATGAGCCATGCTGTAAAATATCTACATGATCAAGGTAAGAAAATATTTTATTTAAAATAGTCCGCACAGAAATATCACGAAAGACAGAATTGTCTTTCTTAGGCCATAAGTTATTAATATTATGTATACACAGGGTGTCTTGCAATTCAATGCTCGTCGTGTCTTCTGAGCTATATAGATTGAATCTTGCAAAAATCTCAAAATCACCCTTTCATACAAAAGTAAAACCATATTTTGTAACGGTAAATTATACCGACAAACCTGCAAAGCTGACATAAATTGGTCCGGTACGTTACCTTTCGAAGGACACATCAAAACTTTTGCCGGAGTCAATTGCGTGTCAAAAGAGAAAAAAGGATTGCTGGAAATGAATAAAGATGTTTTGTGTTTTGACTTTTCAAGGAAATGGAATTGATATTAACACGAATAGGTAAGCAATTTAACCCGAGGAGTAAATAATTGACCTTTACATTTACAATTTGCAAAGATATTGCCCTGGAATCGAAAAAGCGGTAGATGTGAGAGACCCTCAAATTAATCCATTTTGTATCAATTTTTTTTCTCAGTTCTCAGTGCCTGAAACTAAAAAAAAAAACAGTGGAAAATAAATGTATTCGATCTCCCCTTCGATTTGGTATGCAACATGCCTCTCTTCCGTTGACTCTAAATTTATGTCCTTTTTGTCCTCTGTAGTCCTACTGATTGATAAATAACTAAAATCGTAAAATCTGGGTAGTATTATCGACTACTTTTTTCCTTTCACACGTTTTATTAAAAAATTTGGGTGCCTGTAATATTCACTAAAATTTCATATAAACGTGTATATGCTAACAGTCTCTAGAATAGAGTGTCGGCTTATTTATTTTATTGACAGTTCACAAATCTCATGGGCTGCTAGATACTACAGTGCCTACATATTTGTATTTGTCATTCGAGAGGTAACATAATAAGCCAACTTTTATCAATTTTGCAAATAATATCCGTTGGACATACCGTTAGAAAATATGGGTTTTATTTTGACGGTAAGAAATTTTATTCAAACAAGTATACCTCGGAAGATATGAATAACTTGGATACGTTTAAGGTGTCATTTTATTGTAAATTTTGTGTACTTCTAATAGATAATGTTACTTATTGAATTTAATCGAATCAACAGCTTGGAAATGCTTACCGGCAAGAACTGCAAAAAATACAATCACTCCCTAACGGTAAAAGATAGAGAATTAATTCAGGCGACATTTTTCCGATAACAAAGTGTAGAATCTGCCGTAGGTGTATGGCGAACTGGTAGCGGGACACCCTGTATAGTGTTTATTGAGGGTTTGATGGAAAATAATTGCAAGTGTCTTTGGCAAAATAATTATCAAAATTGTTAATCAGATAGAATAGAATTAATAACAAACATAAAGTTGCGTTCTAGATAGGTGTAAAATACCCGTCTTCGAGTTTATTAGAGTCTGATTCATACAGACTTTGATGTATATATTTGAATAAACTTCACTTTTGTTATATCGGTGTCAGTTATGATTGAATAAAGCCGTTCCTACAGCGACCGGGTCCGGAGCGACACAAGAGGGGGAAAAATACATATGTCGATTACAGTTTCATGCCTTGTTTTTATCCACTGGTAGCAATTCTGGCTGGCCCAACTGCTCTGAAATTTACTTCTACGAGCCGGCATTGAATCAAATCCAGACCGATGGATTTGTGTATGTGGTAAAGGATTTGGAGCAATGTTACGCCCGCACGTGCTGTGGCTGCTGGGTACACAACTATAAAATCGTGCAGGTAAATTGCAATGGGCTTCAAAACAAAGTTGCGGAGCTTACAATTTTCTTGGACAGACATCGCATTCAAATTTTAGGCATGCAGGAAATCAAATTAAGCCACAACTCGTCGCTAAGCTCCCACGTAAACTACAATATCATAAGACGCTACAGAGTAGCCAACGCAAGTGGCGGTCTTGCTTTTCTCATACGCAGCACAGTGACATGCAGCATAGTTGATATCACGGCCACTGATAGGTTAGGTCAGGGGCCACCAGATGACATCTAGCGCACTTAGACCGACAGATTAGTCCATGTGACACCCCATGGGAGAAGAAAAGTAGTGCTGTAAAACCAGCCCGTTCTGGAAATATACATATTCAGCAATATTGGGCTCACATCCCGAAGATCGTCCATACTCGTATCATAGAAAAACCTAGAACCAAGAATATGTCTCCGTACTTCGGCTAGGGCCGGACGCTGACAGAGAAAGTGATGCACGCTTTCTTCCTCTTCTTCGTCACCACAACTTTTGCAGTATGGGGAATGCGGAGCCTCCTTGCGTGCTCTCCAATAAGACAGTGCCTCATTATAGCACCGAGCACACCACCAATGTGTTTCCTGTCCAGTGACAATAATATGGTTTACCGGGCCGAGTCTAGCTGTGGCCAAATCAACCTAGTTGTCGGGCAAATGCTGCCGTGAGTCCATCTGGCACTAGCCCTGAGCATAATAGCCGCTTCTAGTGCCACTACAAGAGGAAATCGGCGTTTTTAGGTTACTATGATGGTCCTCTAAATTCCTATTTGTCGCATTACGGGCGAGGCGATCCTCTTTACAGTTCCCCGCGAATTCACTATGACTAGGTATCCAATAGTGAAAAATACTGAAAAACGACCCATCTCTGTAAGAGCCGAGCGGTAGATTTCGACAGCTTTAGATGTTGTCAAGACCGATTCGAGAGATCGAATTGCAGCCTGGCTGTCAGTGTAAACAATGAAATTCCTCGCAGTGACGACATGATTATCTAACCATGTTAAGGGTTTCATAATCGCCGAAATCTCCGCTTGCAGGACGCTAAAGTCATTATGGAAACGAAGTGACAGGTTAACATCAAGTACACCCGAGTGGATGCCAATGCCCACTCCTTCGTCTGACTTGGAGCCATCGGTGTAGATAGCCATGACTCAACGTCCCGAGACTTGTAGTTATTCCAGTAATCCCTCGACGGAATCAAACTACAATGGCTCTTACCAAAAGCATATTTAGGAGTAGTGTAGTCAGTCTTCAAAGGGAGGTTAAAATTACTTAGTATAAGCGAATGCCCGTAATCAAGCGTTCGCCACTGATTAGTTTCACGCAGACGTAAAGCGGTGTTAGCAGCCAGTTTTTGGCCGAACAAATCCAGTGGCAGCAGGTCAAGCAGCGTATCCAGTCCGGCTGAGGGGGTGGTACGAAAAGCTCCAGTTATGACAAGAGAAACCATTCTTTGTACTTTTACATGCAAGTTATTATATGCTGTCTTGCTGAGTGCCGTCCACCGTATAATAGAATAGGACGGACAATAGCAGTGTAGATCCAATGTAAAGCTGTTGGCTGCAAGTCCCAGGTTTTTCCTACGGCTTTCCTACATGTATAGAGTGCTATAGTTGCTTTATTCATTCGTCCCTGAATGAAGGGTCTCCAGCAAAGCTTCCGGAAGCTAATGGACTATCCCGTAGTGTAGGTGGGTCGATAGGAGGAAGTAGTGAAGAGCACAAGCTCTGTTTTAGCTGAATACGGCCACCGATAACACCATAGAAATTCAAGTGATATCCATCAAGTCAGGGAATATTGACTTTTAGATCTTTAACATCTACATCCCGCCGGAACAAATGGAACTCTTACCTACAAAACATAAATTCCAACACAGATGAGAAAGAGCAAGCTTTGGAAGACCAAGCCTCTCCGGGGCGGACCACACCCGTTTGTTGTAGCAAACGGGTCTGTGTATATGCACGGCCAAGAGTTGCCAAAACGCCTCCCTGGCAAGAGCCTCGAAGTTCTCGATGCAGGAAGGTTGTGTATGTCTGTGTATATGTACGGATTCGATATATATGTTTTTTTCGTTATATTGGGACATATCACATCTCGGCTGCTCTCAATTCTTCTTCTACGCGCCGGCAATGAAGGAAATCCGGGCCCAGTAATGGCATGGATGTGTAGTGTCTGCAGCCGACGTATCGGTTCAAATGCCAGGTCACTTCAGTGTAGTTGCTGTTTGGAGTGGGTGCATTACAGATGCTCCGGTTTGAGTAAGATGGGTCATTACATTGAAGGTACATTTGTTGCATTAGGCTGTAGGTTTACCGGGCAGCCCCGGGTAACACCAGGCCCCTCCCTACAACCAATTCCCCCTACTCCCCTCAACAATGTTGCCTTGAATGTTAGACACAGTTTAACTCCTGCCCAGCAACTTTTACACCTGTGTCTATACTGCAGTTCAACTGCAATGGCATCTTAGGGGAAATTTCCGAAATTACACGCTTCTTGAGTAAGTACAGAATTCTGATTGCTGCCATACAAGAGACGAAGCTCCACGCGAATTCACCATTTAACGCTGAATATATCATCATACGCAAAGACAGAGAAGACGCCACGAATGATTCTCACCCTGGAGGTGGACTTGCCTTCCTAATACATAATATTACAGTGTATTAGATGCAGTTTCAGACTGTACTGGTCTTCCTTCTGATCACCTCCCAATCATAGTCAGAATTGACAAACCAGCTGAGCTGACCAAGTCTGAGAAGCGAACGTTTGTCAATCACAAAAAAGCCGATTGGGAAGATTTGCAAAACAGTCAAGTCGACGAAGTTCCTCCCGCTTCCCCCTCCCACCAATATACATGACAACATTAGGCCCTTCCTACTGCGACCGGGTGTACGTACCGGAACGACCCATGCCACTGGCATGGCGAAGAGTCGCAAAGACCCCCTTCAACGCAAGAAGGGGACGGAAACTTTATATCGTCATTCATTGTTTTTTTTTTCATTGGGGAGCAGACATGGCCGGACCAACTGCTCCTCACACTACTACAACGTGCCGGCATCGAATCGAATCCAGGTCCATGGATTTGCTCAGTCTGCGACAAGAGGATTTGGACCAATGTTCAAACGTCGGTCGAATGCACATGCTGCGGACAATGGGTTCATCTTAAGAACTGTTCGGGACTTACCCACTACAATCAACGGGATCCTAATTACACAGCGAGTCGTTGTAGAAATGACGACGCTCATCAAACAACTCTCTACAGCCGTCCAACCAAGGTTCCCAACAACCATCACCCTCTACCCTTGCAAACGCTGTACGCCCAGTTCAACCTACACCAAATTTGACCCCAGCTCCACAAATCATCGATGTTAACTACACAAACACAAAGATCACATCTCACATCTACGTAAAATCAACACCACTACAGGTGTGAGTAAACTTTGGAACACTGTTAGAAACCTATCAAACCCCACTAAAACTCAAGAGAGGGTCTCTATCGAGTTTGGCAACAATACCGTAAGCGACGACAAGAAATGCACCAATCTATTTAACAAGCAATTCGTCGAACATCCACCTCAGGATAGACTCAAGCGCAAAATCACACGAGACATCCGAAACACTAAGGTAGATGAACATCTTCACATCACCACCACTGAAGTTGCCAATGCCAAAAAAATGCCAATTATTCTAAAGCACTTGGTCCGGACGGTATAGCAATGATTATGCTCAAACACCTCGACACACCGGCCTGGACTGCCACGATGAACCTTTCACTACGAACATTCATCTTACCAGAGATTTGGAAGAGAGGCCGCATCATCCCGTTACCCAAACCTGGTAAAAAACACTCCCTAGGTGAATCCTACCGACCAATCACGCTTCTATCTCCTGTGGCAAAAATATTGGAATCGCTGATACATAAAACTCTTGCGACGCACATACAACTCGCCAATCACCAACACGGCTTCAGAAAAATGCACAGCACCACCACCGCATTAGACCGAATCATGTCCAAGGTCTTCAATGGGATAAACCAGCCTAAGCCGTTTGTGCGTACCATCCTAGTGGCATTAGATCTGTCGAAAGCGTTTGACACGGTGAACCACTCGCTCCTACTGTCAGATCTACGAAATTCATCCACACCGTCGCATATAGTCAAATGGATCGCAAATTACGTTGCCGGACGTTAATCCAGCACAGAGTTTAGAAATGGAAAACCTAAACTAAGAAGGATTAAACAAGGAGTACCGCAAGGTGGAGTCCTTTCCCCCACCCTGTTTAACCTGTATATATCAGGGCTTCCAACCCCATCCGAAGGAATCGACATAATATCCTACGCTGACGACTGCACCATCATGACATCCGGCAACGATATTTCCGACATGTGTGATCTAATAAACGGTTACTTGGAAGAGCTCAACGTATTCTTCAATAACAAGAACCTTAAATTATCAGCGCCCAAATCCTCGGCCACCCTCTTTACCACGTACAACAAAGAGTTCAACCTACAGCTTGACATGAAAGTAAACGACTCCGTAGTTCCAACTGTCCTTCACCCCAAAATTCTCGGTGTCACAATAGACAATCATGGCATCTTCTTCTTGTAGCGGTGCAGAAAGGTGTGAAACCTCTGTGCATCCATGTGGGTACGATTTATGGTTCGTCAATGTTTGTGTCCGTGAGGTCTAAGGACAAAAACATAGCTGCTGCGATAGGGTTTTCCCACAGCGATATAGGGGTAAGATCAGTGGGCGCAGCGCGGCATTGAAACATGTGACCCACATCATGAGGAGTACCATTGCAGTTTGGACAGATGTTTTGGATGTCCGGGTTTATGCGAGAAAGGTACGAATTAAGGCGTGAACAAAAGTCCGACCGAAGTTGAGCTAGTGTTACTCTAGTGGCTCTCGGGAGCCTAATCTCCTCAGGCGAAATTGGTGGTGGGCGCTCTGAGAGGACTCTATTCGCACCTAAACTCGCGATAGACCGATTCACTTCTTCAGTGTGGAGCGCTGCAATGGCGGCTCGGTATGTAACTTCATCGTAAGGGTCCCGTTTGTATCCCTGAACCTCTCTCTCAAGGTCTCGTAGACCACGCCTGACATGTCGTGGTGGAGGAATTCGGTCCATGAGATGATTATTGGGATGATCCTCACGGTAGCAACCAACAAGATACTGTTTTGAGAGTAGGAGATTATGATCACGTATTGGCATCAATTTTGTCTCCTGATGTAAGTGATCCTGGGCAGACATCAGAAGACAACCTGTCGCGATGCGTAGAGCGGCATTTTGGCAGACCTGAACTTTGGACCAGTTTGTGTCACATAGACTATGTGTCCAAACTGGGGCTGCATAATCAGCGGCCGCTCGACCCACCGCTTTATAAGTAGCTAGCATGGTTTCTTTATCTTTGCCCCAGGTGCTACCAGCTAGAGCTTTTAGGATGTTGTTCCTACTGCGCATTTTTTCACAGACTGAAGCTGCATGATTCGCAGACGTCATCATGTTCTCTAGGTGAAGCCCGAGAATTTTGGGGTTTTTAACAGTAGGAACAGAATTGTTGCCAATACGTATATCCATCTCCCATCTGATGTCCTCCCACCAAGTGGTTAGAAAAGTCGCAGAGGATTTGGACGCAGAGATGGTGAGGTTTCGGCTTTGGAAAAATGCCTGTAATCGTCCTAGATAGCGATTAATTCGGAGGCGCATTTCATCCTTATCATTCCCTGTGGCGAGTACGGTGCAATCGTCAGCATAGGAAATCACCTCGATTCCTTCAGGTGGTGTGGGAAGGCCGGACATGTAGATGTTGAACAGAGTGGGGGAGAGTACCCCTCCCTGTGGAACACCTAATTTGATTTTCCTAAGCTTAGAACGTTTGCCTCGAAACTCGGTGAAGGAGTGCCGACCAGCTAGATAATTGGCAATCCAACGGATCTCTTGTGCAGGAAGATGCATATTCAACAAGTTTGCTAAGAGCATTGAATGATTGACCTTATCGAATGCACTTGATAGGTCTATTGCCACCAGAATAGTTCTGTGACAACGACTGCATTGATTTAGCCCATCACGAATGCGTGTAGTGATCGCATCGAGGGCAGTGGTGGTACTATGTATCTTCCTGAAGCCATGCTGGTGAGGTTCTAGCTTCGCATGTGCAACAAGAGTGGGGTGAATAAGGGCCTCCAGCGTCTTTGCGATAGGAGAAAGTATCGTAATGGGGCGATAGCATTCCCCGAGATTTGCGCTCTTCCCTGGCTTGAGACAGGGAACAATTCGACCTGTTTTCTAGATTTCAGGGATGGCAAGCGTGGACATCGACAAGTTAAAGGCGGCCGTGAGATACTCAATGGCTGGAAGGTCGAGATGTTTCAACATGGTCATCGAAATGCCATCTGGTCCGAAGGTCTTGGAGTTTTTAGCATTCTCGATGACTTTTTTAACCTGGTCCGCTGTAAAAGATGGTATGGTGTCAACATTCCGGCTGCGAATCCGTCTTCTAATTTTGCGCTTGAGGCCGTCAGACTTGGGATGTTCAATAAATTGTTTATTGAACAGGCTAGCACACTGAAGAGGATCGCAGGTTTTTGTGTTGCCAAATTCAATGGCGTTGTTGCCCTTTTCTTTCCTAGGATTGGAAAAGGCGCGGACGGTAGACCATAATTTGCCGACACCTTCATTGAGGTTACATTCATCGAGGTGCTGGTTCCATTTCGCCCTCCTATAGTCTTTAACTTGTCGGTCAATTTCGGAGTTAAGCACCTGAATTCTGGGATCATCAGGGTGAGCGCTTCTGATCTGATCACGTTCATCGGCTAATCTGGCGGCACTAGTCGGGAAGTTAGGCCGAACTTTCGGGATACGTCCTGCCGGAATAAAACGTGCCGCGGCTGTGGTCATGACGTTCCTAATATTTTTCTCGGCCTTATGAATGTTGGTAGGTGATGGTAGCTCGATGAACTTCGCCGACGAGTAAGCTTTGAAACCATCCCAATCGGCTTTCTTGTGATTGACAAACGTTCGCTTCTCAGACTTAGTCATGTTCGCTGGTTTGTCAATTTTTATAATGATTGGGAGGTGATCTGATCTAAGGGTGGTACGTACTTCCCATCGGGAAGCAGCAATTAGGCTGGCACTGACAATAGTTATGTCAGGAGAACTACTGCAAGTGCCCACGACTCTAGTCGGCAAGTCTTCATTGAGTGAACAGAATTCTGAGGCGTCAAGTGATTCGGCGATAGTTATACCCCTGACATTATTGTTGAGGTCCGAAGGTGGGCTGGGAGCAGCCCTGGGTTGCCCGGAATTTATACAACCTGCCGCAACAACGGGTTCACTTTAGGTGTTCGGGGTTACGAAGACAAGGTCAACACTCCTTAGCATATGTTGCGGCAGGTTGTATAAATTCCGGGCAACCCATTGCTGCTCCCAGCCCACCTTCTCCACCACTGCCCCCTACACCGCTACACTACAAATCTATACCTCTGGGCCTGGATTTGTTTCAACACCGGCGCGAATTAGTAAAATTGAGAGCAGCCGCGCCAAGATGTAATGCTCCCAATATGACGAAAAAACACATATATCGTACCCACAACAAATACACAGGACATCGACAAGTTAAAGGCGGCCGTGAGATACTCAATGGCTGGAAGGTCGAGATGTTTCAACATGGTCATCGAAATGCCATCTGGTCCGAAGGTCTTGGAGTTTTTAGCATTCTCGATGACTTTTTTAACCTGGTCCGCTGTAAAAGATGGTATGGTGTCAACATTCCGGCTGCGAATCCGTCTTCTAATTTTGCGCTTGAGGCCGTCAGACTTGGGATGTTCAATAAATTGTTTATTGAACAGGCTAGCACACTGAAGAGGATCGCAGGTTTTTGTGTTGCCAAATTCAATGGCGTTGTTGCCCTTTTCTTTCCTAGGATTGGAAAAGGCGCGGACGGTAGACCATAATTTGCCGACACCTTCATTGAGGTTACATTCATCGAGGTGCTGGTTCCATATCGCCCTCCTATAGTCTTTAACTTGTCGGTCAATTTCGGAGTTAAGCTCCTGAATTCTGGGATCATCAGGGTGAGCGCTTCTGATCTGATCACGTTCATCGGCTAATCTGGCGGCACTAGTGGGGAAGTTAGGCCGAACTTTCGGGATACGTCCTGCCGGAATAAAACGTGCCGCGGCTGTGGTCATGACGTTCCTAATATTTTTCTCGGCCTTATGAATGTTGGTAGGTGATGGTAGCTCGATGAACTTCGCCGACGAGTAAGCTTTGAAACCATCCAATCGGCTTTCTTGTGATTGACAAACGTTCGCTTCTCAGACTTAGTCATGTTCGCTGGTTTGTCAATTTTTATAATGATTGGGAGGTGATCTGATCTAAGGGTGGTACGTACTTCCCATCGGGAAGCAGCAATTAGGCTGGCACTGACAATAGTTATGTCAGGAGAACTACTGCAAGTGCCCACGACTCTAGTCGGCAAGTCTTCATTGAGTGAACAGAATTCTGAGGCGTCAAGTGATTCGGCGATAGTTATACCCCTGGCATTGTTGTTGAGGTCCGAATGCCAGAGCTCATGGTGCGCATTAAAGTCGCCAAAGATGACCCTGTGCTCTCCGGAAAGGAGAGGACCAATATCGAAACGGTAGCCTGAAGGGCAACCTGAATGAGGTGGTACATATATGTATATTAAAAATTTCGATATTAGTACTCCCTGATGGAACTGAGATGGCTTGAATTTCCGCCGTACCGTCAGCAACTACATCTAATACACAGTAATGTACGGACTTGTGTATTAGGAAGACAAGTCCACCTCCAGGGTGAGAATCATCCGTGGCGGTCGGTCGATCTTTCCGCAGTATAACATATTCACTATGGACGCTTAGAGACGAGTTTGCGTGAAGCAACGTCTCTTTGATGGCGGCGATGAGAATTCTGTTGGAACTCAAGAAGTGTGTGATCTCAGCGATTTTTCGGTGGATGCCATTACAGTTAAACTGTAATATAGATAGTGCAGTGAAAACTGCTGGAGGAGGAGGGCCAGGCGTAAGACTGGGTCTGGCATTCCTTATCATATTGTTTGGCGGTGTAGGGGGCCGTGATGGAGAAGGTGGGCTGGGAGCAGCCCTGGGTTGCCCGGAATTTATACAACCTGCCGCAACAACGGGTTCACTTTAGGTGTTCGGGGTTACGAAGACAAGGTCAACACTCCTTAGCATATGTTGCGGCAGGTTGTATAAATTCCGGGCAACCCATTGCTGCTCCCAGCCCACCTTCTCCACCACTGCCCCCTACACCGCTACACTACAAATCCATACCTCTGGGCCTGGATTTGTTTCAACACCGGCGCGAATTAGTAAAATTGAGAGCAGCCGCGCCGAGATGTAATGCTCCCAATATGACGAAAAAACACATATATCGTACCCACACCAAATACACAGGAAAACACAACCTTCCTGCATCGAACCTTCAGGGCTCCTGCCGGGCTCTTGCCAGGAAGGCATATTGGCAGCTTTTGGCCGTTTTGAAATGTCAAAACGGGTGTGGTCCGCCCCGTAGAGGCAGTTGCCGTAAGACCACCACCATCATGGCATCTTCAACAGCCATGCTGACAACATCTGTGATAAAATGAAGGGTAGAAACAAAATCTTAAAATCCCTTGCTGGCAGCAAATGGGGAACAGACAAGGAGACTCTACTTACCACATATAAAGCCGTCGGTCGTTCCGTGGTAAACTACGCAGCACCAATATGGACAACTAATCTATGCGACACTCAAAGGAAGCGGATTCAAACGTGCCAAAACGCAGCTACGCGTACTATTACCGGATGTGTACGCATGTCATCACAAGATCATCTGCACCAAGAAACAAAGCTGTTAAACATCAAAGCAAATAATGAGCTTCTGGCAAAGCAATATCTTATTGGTTGTTATCGCAGTGAAGACCCGAATCACGACCTTATGGACAGAACCCCACCACCACGTCGTGTAAGACGCTATTTAAGGGACAAGGAAAGGGAAGTCCAAAAATTTAAAAGAGTTCCTATCGATAACACAAATACATACAAGGCGGCCTTAAAGCAATTACACACCAATGAGGTAACCAAAGCCATGAATGACCTATCCACAAACCGTGTCCTTCGCGCTCGACCACCCGACATCTCCACCGATGAACAACAACTACCTAGAGCCACACGTACCACTTTGGCTCAGCTTCGCTCTAGATGGTGCTCCAGACTAAACTCGTTCTGGTCGCGTATCGACAACGCCATTGCAGATATTTGCCCAGCATGTGGAGCATCTTTTCGACTGCGCTGCCGCACCTACACAACTTACTCCTATAGCACTATGGGAAAATCCCATTGAGGTGGCAACCTTCCTAGGTCTAGAACTTGAAGATAGGCTGCCAACCATATATGAATGACGATACTAGTTTCCCCCCCCCCCTCACTTGCGCCGCTACAACAACAACAATAACATTAGGCGCGCCAACCCTGGTGACCCCAGAATGCTCCTACGGCAGCCGGTTCTTCGATGTAAATCGCCCCGGAGCTACCCGTTGTTAAAACGGCCAAGAGCTGGCAAGATTCAAGACAGAAAAAATTCTCTTGAATCGCTACTACAACAACCCCAGAAATCGGGAGCTCAATATCAAAATACAACGACAGTTAAAGTCGACAGGAAGGCAAAATGGAATGAGCACCTCAATGACTGTAACCTTAATGAAGGTGCTAGTAAATTATGGTCTACTGTCCGTGCCCTTTCGAGCTCCACAAACGATAAGGGCAATATAGCCATAACCTTCAGTGTGCGAGCCAGTTTAATAAGCAATTTATTGAAAATCCCGAGTCCAATGGCCTCAAGCCCCAAGTTAGAAGACGGATTCGCAGCCAATGTACACCCCGGACCGGTTAAAACAGTAATTGAGAATGCAAAAAACTCTAAGGCCCTTGGACCCGATGGCATTTCAATGGCCATGCTAAAACATCTTGACCTTCCAGCCATTGAGTATCTCACGGCGGACTTTAACTTGTCAATGTCCACGCTTGCTTCCCCGACATCGGGAAAATAGGTCGCATAGTCCCATGTCTTAAACCAGGGAAAAGTGCCAAATTAGGAACTTCCTACAGAACGATAACGATTCTGTCACCTGTAGCAAAGACGCTGGATACCCTTATCCACCCCACTCTCGTTTCCCATGCGAAGCTAGATCCCCATCAGCATTGATTTAGACGCATCACTACACGTGTAAGAGATGGATTAAATCAGCGTACACCGTGCCATTCGTTCCTACTGCGACCGGGTCTACGTACCGGAACGACCCATGCCCAGGCATGGCCAAGAGTCGCAAAGACGGCAAAACGAAAAAAGGCAAAAAGGCGTCGGATAGTTCGTATCATCATCTCATTCACCGTTTTTTCGTTTGGGGAGCAGTTCTGGCCGGTCCAGCTGCTCTTCATACTACTAATATGTGCCGGCATCGAGACGAATCCAGGTCCATGGATGGGCTCGGTATGCGCCAATAGAATTTGGCCCAATGTCCTATCGTCAGTTGAGTGCACATGCTGTGGAGAATGGGTTCGCCTCAAGAACTGCTCGGGACTCGCCAATACCAATCAATGGTCACTATCATACACAGCGGATCGCTGTAGAAACAGAGGGCAAAGCTCATCCAGTTACCAGCTGCCCAACCAAGGTTTCCAACAAATATCACCGTCTACCCCGGCAAATGCTGTACGGCCCGCTCCACCGAATTTGACCCCAGCTCCACGTATCCTCGATGCAAATTACACCAGCACGAAGATAGTCCAACTAAACTGCAATGGACTTCAGCATAAAATCGCCGAACTAACAGCCCTCATGGACAGACACCACATCCAGATTGCGGCCGTACAGGAAACCAAACTCAACTCTAGTCACTCACTCAGGTCATATGGGAACGACAAAGTCATCAGACAAGACCGTGAACGAAACGCAGGAGGAGGTTTGGCTTTCCTCATCCACAACAATTTGCCATACAGTGTCGTTGATACCACTTCCGCCGATAACATGGAGCAACAGCGATAATCGTTAAATCAGGAAATATTGACTTTGAAATCTACAACCGGTTACAAAGCCAATATCAGCCCCCTATTAAACGGCCAATATCGCCTCCTACTTGGTGATTTCAACGCCCACCACAATTTATGGCATTCCAACCTCCAAAAAGACACCAGAGGTAACATCAAAATGACGACAAACCAACCCTGGGTCCTGCAGGTTCACCAACGGCTTTTGCTAGTCTCACCGCCCCAAGTGATGTACGTATGGCTGAAAAACAACTCAGACGGATTATTCTCACTGCAGCTTAGAGATACATTCGAGCAGGCCGCATTCCCAGCCTAAAACCCAACTTCCCAACATCTGCGGCTAAATTTGAAAAAACCAGGGATCAACTTAGAAGTGCAGACCCACGCCGGACTATCACTGCCACGATTAACCTTTCGTTACGAACATTCATCATACCAGAAATTTGGAAGAGAGACCGTATCATACCGTTACCCAAACCTGGTTAACAACACTCCTTAGGATAATCTTCCGACCAATCACACTTCTATCCCCTGTGGCAAAAATATTGGAATCGCTGATTCACAAGACTCTTGCGACGCGTATTCAACTCGCTAACCACCAACACGGCTTCAGAAAAATGCACAGCACCACCACCGCACTAGACCGAATCATGTCTAAGATTATCAATGGGATCAACCAGCCCCAGCCGTTTAAGCGTACCATTCTTGTGGCTTTAGATCTGTCGAAAGCGTTTGACACGGTGAACCACTCGCTCCTATTGACGGATCTCCGCAATTCATCCACACTGCCGCATATATTCAAATGGATCGCAAACTACCTTGCCAGACGTCAATCCAGCACCGAGTTTAGAAATGGGAAATCTAAACTAAGAAGGATAAAACAAGGGGTACCACAAGGCGGGGTACTTTCCCCCACCTTGTTCAACCTATACATGTCAGGGCTTCCCACCCCACCTGAAGCAATCGACATTGTATCCTATGCTGACGACTGCACCATCATGACATCTGGCAACGACATTCCCGACATGTGCGATCTCATTAATGGTTACTTGGAAGAGCTCAACCTTTTCTTCAACAACAAGAATCTAATGCTATCAGCGCCCAAATCCTCGGCCACCCTCTTTACCACATACAACAAAGAATTCAACCTTCGGCTTAACATAAGAGTAAATGACACCGAAGTTCCCACTATCCGTCACCCTAAAATTCTTGGCGTCACAATCGATAACCACGGCCTATTGAACAGCCATGCCGACAACATTAGTGACAAAATGAAGGGCAGAAACAAGATCCTGAAGTCCCTTGCTGGCAGCAAATGGGGCACAGATAAGGAGACTTTACTCACCACCTACAAAGCCGTCAGTCGTTCTGTGGTAAATTACGCAGTCGACATGTCGACATGCTGCCGATATGGACAAATAATTTATGCAAAACCAATTGGAAACGGATTCAAACATGCCAGAAGCCATGCGTACTATTACTGGATGCGTACGCATGTCATCTCAAGACCACCTGCACCAAGAAACTAAGCTGCTAGACCTCAAGGCACACGACGATCTCCTGGATACGCAATATCTTGTTGGTTGTTATCGAAGCCAACACCCAAATCATGACCTTATGGACAAAACCCCACCACCACGTCGTGTAAGACGTTCGTTAAGGGACATGGAAAGGGAAGTCCACTCCAAAGGTTTAAACGAGTTCCTCTCGATAACTCCAGCACTTACAAGGCTGCCCTTAATCAACTGCACACCAGCGAGGTAACTAAAACCACCAACAGGCTATCCGTAAACCGTGTCGCAATTCCACAAAAATTTTCACTTCGACGCCCAGTGTTCGAGTCTTCCTGTAATCAAATCTTATCGAACTCCTTCCTCTTTTCCATTTCGAATTTTCAAAAAAGAAAAAATATGACGTTGCCTGATCTAAGTGGCTTACTGCAACTCCCCTAACCTGGTAAAGAACACAACCGTGGATAATCATACCGACCGATTATTTTAGTATTGGTATTGCCTCTTGCTCTAATGACAGCTTCCAGTCTATTCTTCATTGATCTGATCAAGTTGCTGATGGTATATTGAGGAATATCATTCAACTCCTCTAATAGGGCTGCCTTCAAAGAAGGAACTGGATTTCTGGCTCGGACTCTTCTCTTGAGCTCGTCTCATAAGTTTTCAATGGGATTGATGTCTGGACTGCGTGGAGGCCAGTAAAGTGTCGACATGTTGGTATCATTCAGGAACTGTCGAGTGTGACGTGATGTGTGACACCGGGCATTGTCGTGCATCAAAGTGAAGCTCTCGCCAATAAATGCTGCATAGGACACAACGTGAGCACGGAGAATATCCGTAAGGTATCAATCAGTTGTCAGCCCTCCTCCTCGGCCTCTTCCGGACACGAATACGAGCTCCGTTTTTCCCTCTAAGGAAATGCCAGCCTACATCATACAGGAACCGAAGCTGTATGCGACCGTTTCAGTGAAACAGCACTGCACTGTCGGTGTCGTGCAGTCAATTTGGGGCCCGTGACAGGCTGTCTTGGAGTGATAATTCGCTTCCCTTCGTCGTCTTCTCACTGTCCGGGCACTTACGGCCACTCCGCGAACACGCCGCAGGTTCTGCTGCTGCAGCAACACCCGTGACGAACCGATTTCGTAACGTACTTGTAACAATGAAACGGTCGTCTCTCTGAAGTGGATCGAGAGCGGCCCGTTCTTGGTCTCGAATTAAAGCTACCAGTCTCTCGAAATCTAATTTTTGCCTTTACCTCGAAGTTTTTTTTAAAAGAGTTAGAGAGTTCCGTCATCACTTTGGAGGTGATCTATGTTTTTGGATATATAATTTTAATTAAGGGAATCGATTTTAGTATTGATAAGGGACTGTTAACCGCCAGAAAATATTTTCATCAGCGGAGCCTTAATCCTTCACATTGGTCATGATGTATATTTTATATTGTATTATAAATGTACTGTTAGGCGCTTTATTCAATCGTAATCAACACCGATACTCAAGAGTGAATTGTGTCCATATATATGTATAACTCCTGTAGTTTTAATGATAAATAAAAGTTTGAACTACTATAAAGTTATTTATAAAGCAGTAATTTAATTGTTAAGATTGAATCTTACAAATTGTATTCGATATTGTGTATTTAGGGATTTTGTGTTTGGTCTTTTTCATTATAGGGATATTGTTTTCTATTTTTTTATTTGGATCGTCGTAATATTATATTTTGAAGTCCAACTTAGAAACAAATTTCCATAATCGAACGCGAACGCTCAATGTACAAAATTAATCTTGAAAATGTCCTTGTGGTGAAAAGTAGAGTGAGACTGGGTACAGAACCTTGAAAGACGCCGAGAAAATTGGTTGGGGTAGAAACAAATACATATTTATAATAGGAGTCATAGGGCGGAATTCATGGTCCTTACTTAAAGAACAAGGATCCCCTTAAGGAATAAGCATAAGGAAATACTCAGTGGCGAAAAACGTCACTTATAAAGGCATTACCTTATTTAAGGCAACCTTATTAAGGAGCCTAATATTCAAGTAACTGACAAATAAAATATAAAAAATTATCTGGTAACAGTCAAATTTAAATTTATTCTTAAAATATGAATGCCTATGAATTGCAAAATGAATAAGGATTTCCTTAAGTATAAGTGAGCACTATGAATTCCGCCCATAGAGACCTAAATACAACAATAAACGATTATGGAGTATCGTCAAAATTATCATCTAATAGGAATAACGCATCGAGATCTTAAACCGGATAATGTGCTTCTGGCTTCTCATGATGAAGAGACTTTATTGAAAGTCTCCGATTTTGGATTAAGTAAATTTGTAAACAACGATTCAGTTATGAAGACACTATGTGGAACGCCACTTTATGTAGCTCCAGAAGTTCTCATCACCGGCGGACGAGGTACATACACAAAGAAGGTTGATGTTTGGAGTTTAGGCGTAGTCCTATTTACATGGTAAATAAAAAATTTCAAAATCTTAAAATAATTTCTAACCAAATTTGTACACACTCCTAATATGTATTACACTTCTTTTGCAGTATTAGTGGAACTTTACCATTTTGTGAGGAGTATGGAAGCCCCGTGGCGGAGCAAATAAAAAAAGGCGACTTCAATTTCTCACATTCATCATGGCGAAATGTCTCTCCGCATGTCAAGGATTTGCTGACATTGATGTTAACAGTCGACCATAACCAACGACCAAATATCGACTATGTCCTGCAACATAAATGGCTTCAGGACTCTGAAGTTTCTAAAATCGGAAGAAAATTGATGGGAATTCCGGCACCGGCAGCAAATTCAGATACAGAAAATTTTTTAGAGCCGCCGGTGAAACGTCGTAAATGTTGATAAATCGAATGATGAAATAATACACAGAGTCAAATATGTGCCATTAATATGTTGTATTATTTTCGGTGAATGAATCTTGTTTATTATGTTGTGATAAGACAAACCTGGATTTGTTATGAACTTTGTTTTTGCTTGTTATGTTACATTTAACATTTTGGCACAAAAACGTGCCAAAAAATAAAAGAAGTACAAAAAATGATTAAAAATTTTTTTCTCTTAAAGATATTTAAGGAAAATTGTTATTTTAAAGTAAAATATAGTTATGTTATGACATTATCAGAAATTAATTTGTTTTCATGATATCATTTGAATTCATGTGATAAATATATAAAAAACTTGCGGCATGACTTGGGTTTATATACACAACCTTATATGGTAGCAGTTGCACGAATATCGTGCAGGCGATGCACAGTTTCAGCGGGACTTTGAATCGGTGATCCATAGATAAATCCTCGCTGAATTTGTAAAAGGATTTTTTATCATTTCAGATTACCTCCGCGAACAATTGGCCTACTTACCGAATGCATGAGAAAGTAATGTTATGGGAAGCAGTGAGCGTGTACTAATTTAAATTCACAGAACCATTATCATTAGAACTAATTTTAATCGATTCTTTCAGCACCTTATATTTTTCGGAATTAAGGAAAAACATACTGCGCGATGAGTCGAACTCAATCTTCTTTCCTACATCATGTTGAGTGGCAACTGAACCGTATGTGCCACTAAGACCACGCCATCCACAAGCTAAAAACTCAAAACTTAGTCTGGGCAAAATATCACTGCAATCAGGTTTAAGCGAGCCACAGGATAACCATTTCGAAAACGCCTACAGGAAATTATTCTTGACTTTGGATCATAGAATATTTCTTTTAAAATATGACTATAAATCTGAATCGACCTCGGGATTATACCCTTAGAAATGATATCTTTTGAAAACATTCACACAAACATAACATAAATCAACTTGGTGGCTAAAAATAAACTTTAAAATTATTTGTTATGTGTTTTGATACAAACGCATGCACCAGTAAAGCATAATAAGGTAAAAGGCGAAAATTAGGGACTAGGGATGGTCTGACTTGGAATTTCTGGCGTACATACAGTAGGATACGCTGATGACTTAGCAATTATGGTCAGTGGCAAATTCATGGACACTATTCAAGGTTGCATGAGGCAAGCTCTCAAAGCAACTGAAGAATGGTATAATGAACAAGAGCTAACTATAAACGCAAGCAAGTCAAGCACTATAGTCTTTACTCTGAAAAGAAAAGATGTAGAAACCACTCCCATGCTGCTTTTTGGTTCGGAGATAAAAGAGTCCAAGGAGGTGAAGTACCTAGGGGTAACCTTAGATCCCAAACTTACTTGGAACTCTCATGTTAACGAAAAGACACAAAAAGCAGCGAGGATTTTGCATCAGTGTAAGAGAGTGTGTGCACGTAGGTGGGGTATATCACCAAAAGCGGCACATTGGATCTATACAATGATGGTTAGGCCCGTTTTATCCTATGCAGCAGTGGTCTGGTAGCCCAAGGGTAGCCAGAAAACTACTAGGCAACGGCTGGATGGGATTCAACGCATAGCATGTATAAGCATATGTGGTGCAATGAGAACTACGCCAACACATGCTATGGAGGTTATACTGGGATTACCGCCACTGGATCTGTTTATAAAACAAAGTGCGGCGCTCACAGCAATAAGAATGGTAAGAGATGGCACTTGGCATCACTTTGGTAGCAACGGAGGTCATAAGAGGATCCTTGATATTGTTCGTGATAATGTCAGGGAGATTCATATGCCTTTGGATGGTATGAGAAGATGTAGGGTAGTCGAAAGACATAACATCACTCTCATAGAGGATGGTAGGATCATATACAAATAATACATATATGTCCAAAGCTCACTCAAAATCGGGTACACATTTTTTTGGCCATGTCTTCTGATCTGCACCCAATGTCACAAATACGACCATACAGATACACGTATACTAAGCTGACCAGAAGTACAGCATTTCGCTGTACAGTACAGCATTTTGACATGTCGTACAGCATTGGGAAATGTACAGCAAAATGTACAGCATTCCCAATGTCATACATTGAATCCTAATTCATTATATAATAAGCTCTTTGGTGGGGCCTGTGTTGCGAAGGTACGGTATTTAGTGAGATAATCGCACTTTTATGTTTGACAATCCATCATTTTTGATAACTCGGGAACAGTTCTCGATATCTCTGAAATTTGGCACCCTTTTCTCTAAATAACATGGTCCTACCTATTCAAGTTCGGAAGTTGCGGCTGCCCAGATGGCAACTTTGAGTTTACTAATTGAAAATTTTCCATAATTTCGAAATTCGCAAGTGAAAAACTTTGAAATTTACATAGCTTGTAGAGCACCGTACTGTTTATATTTGGTGAAAATTTCAAGACTCTAGCTGTCAAGCTTCAAAAGTAACAGCCGCGATTTAAGGTGTAAAGCTTAACCCTTGTACGATTGATATTAAGCGAGATAATCGCATTTTTATGTTTGCCACTCATTCATTTTAACTTAATTCGTTTGTGCTTCACGTACTGAGGGTTTTTCATCAAGGAGAACTTCGGAAGGGAAGGGGATCAGTAGTCAGAATTATTTTTTTTTCAGCACATGGGAAATGCGATAAGTTTAGGGATTCTAAATAAGGAACCCCCATCTTGTTGCTATGTTTTTCTACCTAATGCGTCCTTTAGTCGTTTGAGGTCTGCTGACAAGATCGAAAAATGGGCTGTCGCTTCAAGGTTTTAAAATCGTTTACGTGAGATTCTGGAGGAATAGGTTTGGCACAGCGAAGCAAATATTGTATGCCGAACAACGTGGTCCTAGAGATCAGATATAGAGTTTTTAGTTGGACTAGAAACTCCTGAATGATAGGCGGGAGCTTAATCCCGTCAGACGACACGCATCTTAGGAAGAACTGACAAGTTTATAGAATCGCCAAAAGATTAGTACGCAGAATATGCTTTACACCTTGAAAGTTTGATCCTGGAAAGTCGTGGAGTGAACTTAAAATTGAGGGTTCGTCTGCCATTTCGACCGCAAATGTTAAGTAGCGTTCTCGTACTAGAGATGGATGTAAAAGTAGGCCTCAGTGAGTGATTTATCAGCAGCATACAATAATGTTCGGGAGCGCGTGGAAGGAGGACATTGAGGCCAACATAACATTGAGACCAGCATACCTGCATACCGGGTAGCATGATGCAGTATTGTCCAAGCATGTGTCGTAGAGCTGCTCAGTTAGAATCCTATTGTATCACTACCCCAGAATACTAATTTTCGCTATAATAATTTTTTTTTCAGTAAATTCCACCTGATCTGTTCTTGTTGCAGTCGCACTATCTAAAACAACGCTTCCAGAAACCCAAATCTCATGTACGCCAGTATATGCTAAGAATTGTCAAAATTCTAGCCAAGGCTTACTTCTTGTAAAAAGGGCTAATTCTAGAATCCCCCTGTAGATGGCATTTCGGTAGATATTTTTACGTAATCTACTCAATTAATAGCAAAGAACTAAATTTATATAATTTATTTTTATATACACCCCTAAGAAGAACATTGAGAGCATTAGGGCTCCCTGTTTACAACAGAACCTTGCGTTCCCAAGGTTCACCACATATTTCCCAGAATATGAAAGGAAGAAGAATATGAGGTCATTTTATGGCATGCATCAGAGGGGGTAGTATAGCTGAGAATTTGCCTGAAAACAGAATTCCGCAAGTATGTGTACAGCATTGGGTCTTCGGGAGTCTGGTCACCTTAACGTATACAGGCTATTAAAGCTATTTGCTCTTTTGCTACACAGTTCAAGTTGAAGAGAGTTTAGATACTCTGCCAGAGCAGGTTTTCGTGCATTTGTCGACTTCATGAGTGTATCTTCTTCCACTGTCCCATGCCATGGGTCGGGGTGGCTTACGCAAAAGTATCTGCGCCTGCGAAATTTGCGTATTGAAAAAACATGAAAGATGATTTGATGACAATGCATTTCTTGAGGTTGCGGAACAGGTTGCCATGCGTTCATTGACCTCATTAGTGCATTTCGTAAGATGCATGCCGCGCTGTTAATGCAATGTAGTGGTAGCATGCGGTAGAGTGAGTGGATTTAGTGCAGGACAAGGCAACACAACCCAGCCAGCATTGGCATCATATATCGTAAACATAGACCAAAATAATCTTTACTTCATGCATCATAAATCGACGTTCTGTATCGATAGACCACGCTGTTGAAGTGCAACACATGATGGCCAGCTGAAGGAATGCCCACGCATCAGCTATTCACTACAATGTATAGCTATTTTTTTTTCTTTTCATTTGAAACCCACTATTTGGATATTGGATGGGCTTAGTTTTCGTGATTTCTTCCGTTCGTTGAGACTGCGTACCTAAGTTCGCAACAATCGGATGAAAAACAAACTTTTTTTTAAAACGAAAGTGTTTAAAAAGTGTGTACGTCGCGATTGCAGTGAAGAAATTATTTCTGTGGTGATTATGAATAATCGCTTAAGTCGGTTTTCATAGTTTTTCAGTAGAGCGATTTTAAACTTTAAAACGACTTGTGAAAAATCTATACAGTTTTCAAATCCAAAGACTAATACATTTTTGTAGATTATCATGTGAGCAATGTATCCTACTATAATTTTATTCCAAAAATAAAGCAGTTTAACTGTAATACGATAAAAAACAAAATAAGAGTTTTTTCCGTATGAAGCAATAGGGGTTGACAAAACTTAATTCCACTTAAGTCTTTATTCTCAATTATATTGTGCTTAAACTATTATCTTAAGAGGACATAGGTTCTTTTTCTGTATTACCATTATACAGTTGATGAATCTTAAATCTAAACTCTTTTATAATAAATTTTTAATTTCTTTTTATTTTACGGAATTATTCATAAAAAAATGAAAGGAAAAGTAATTATTATAATAAACAAATAATATAAAGCCTCTTCGAAAGAATTAATGCAGAAAAAACGACTTCACAGACATGATTTTGATTGCTGTCTTCTTCAACTAGGTCGCGGTGTATATCCGAAATTTTATCAGAGGGAAGACTGTTGTAAAAGTCGTGAAAGAAAGGATCAATCATAGGAAGAAGATCCAATCGATCCTTTTTCTTTTTTACAGATATACGTACTTCCTCTGGTAGCTTAGAAATTTCAGATATACTTCCTAAATTTATACCTCTTTTTTGAATGTTTAATACTTTAAATGGATGTTCTACATTTAGGGTTGTTTTGAAATGAACTTATCCAAAATCATTTTTTGTGTATCTTAACCATTTAACATTTTTTCAATGAAAGTTTTCAGAATTTGCATCCCGGCTTCTCCACATAAATTTTGGTTTTGAATAAGAAAAGAAATCCGTGGAATCCATTTCGATTACATGAAATTGGTTTTTGACACCAACAGTTCGTACAAAATCGAACCAATCACGAGGATGAATTTTTGTGTTCGTTACTTTTTTCTTTCTCTCTATTAAGGCGTGATCCGCATCACACTCCATGTGGGAATGACCTACAGTTAGGGATGGCTTATACAGTATCAACTTGATATTTTGTAACTGATACTTTTGAATACCTGATACAGGAAACTGATACAAATCAAATGTATCTGATATTTTTTGTATCAATACGATTATCCAGTCAAATGTTGTTTTTCCCCCGTTGCAGCGTTATCCATCAAAATTGAACTTAAACATTTACACTTACCGAAACACATTAGCGCTATATAACTACTTATATAAAAATATTCATTAATTTCATTCATCTATTATACTATAAAACGCATGTTATCCTAATTTATATACATATACCACCAAAAAGTATATTCACAAGAAACTACTGCGTCATACAATTTTATCACAAAGAAAGTAAACCTGTACCTAAATATACGCAAAAACTAAATTCAACTGTCTGGATAAATTCTCACTTTATACATGCATTAAAGAGCATGAACTACCGTCTTACAGCTTCATACAAATAGTTCTACTAATACACTAATCTCAAATACCACTATCCATAAAATACTGATATCAACATCAAGTGCCAAACGCCCAAAATATCAATCACCAATGTACTCATACTCGTATCAATATCAAGTAGCAGAGTATCAACTGCTCAATTTGATCCAATGTATACTAATCAAGTAGCAGAGTATCAATTTGGTTCAATGTACTAATATCAACACCGAGTAGCAGAGTATCAGTTTGGATCAATATCAAGTAGAAAAGTATCAACTTGGTTCAATATCAAGTAGCAGAGTATCAGTTTGGATCAACATGGTTCAATATCAAGTACAAAGGTATCAACTTGGTTCAATATCAAGTAGCAGAGTATCAGTTTGGATCAACATGGTTCAATATCAAGTAGAAAAGTATCAACTTGGTTCAATACCAAGTAGCAGAGTATCAGTTCGGCTCAATATGGTTCAATATCAAGTAGAAAAGTATCAACTTGGTTCAATATCAAGTAGCATAGTATCAGTTTGGATCAACATGGTTCAATATCAAGTAGAAAGTATCAGCTTGGTTCAATATCAAGTAGCAGAGTATTGGCCTTGATAAGTCGAGAATTATTAAAGAATAAAGATGAAACAATGGAAGAAGCACATTTTTTCGATAATGAAGATTATAGAAGGCGGATCGAAGCAATCTAAGGAGGATTAGTTTATTTTTCATTCAATTTCAAATATACGAGTAATGAAATCTGAAGAAAGAAATAAAGAAAGCATAGACGGAAGGGTTTTTATACCCTATACCCATAAGATGGTATAGGGTATATTGTTTTTGTTACGACGATTTATGTAACACCTCGAAGGAGCCACCGGAGATATGGCAAAGTATATATATAAATGATCAGGGTCGGTCCCTGATTCGAATGAGCCATGTCCGTCTGTCTGTCTGTCTGTCTGTCTGTCTGTCCGTCCGTGTGTCTGTCAGTTCGCACGATAACTCCCGAAATAATGAAGCTAGTGTTTTGAAATTTTGGTCAGATTATTGTTTTGTCAAATCGGACCAAGGGTTCCCCTACCTCCCGTACAAATGACCCCTCCGTGATAGTTTAATTCGACAATATTTTTCAACAGAATATCGCTAGCGACCTGAAATTTTCATCAATACCTAATTGTGACATATGCTTGAAGTTGGTGCAAAGTGGAGAACGTCCGACTACCCCTACCCCTACCTCCCCTACAAAGTTATATTCAGCCATATCTTTTGCTAGAATGTCGCGAAATCTTCTAATTAGTATCAAATGATAGCCTTGATATAATATTAAATATGTGCCAGGTCCCAACAATCTACCCCTCCCTCCCCTACAAAAAAGATGAAATTGATTTTTTTGGTTTTGCGTGCCTTCTAGGTCTGTACATGGGTATAGGGTATACACTCATCGTGCTATTCGCACGATTAGAACTCGGTCTCGTTTTTATTTGTTGTTACTAATGCAAAGTAACATAATATAATTCTGACTTAATAATAAAATTACATTCAAATTAACATTTGAAAACGATGCAAAAGTATAACTTTATTTTTTATTATATTTTAAAAACACTAGCATTTTTACTTTTTCGGACCTACTTCGTCGGTCGTTCAAAATTATTCCAGTTGAAAATACTCTTTCGCTTGGAACAGATATGTTACCAATGGAAAACACTTTTTGCGGAAGACATTAATTTTGAAGGTACGAGAAATTGTACGATTCCTTTCGCCACCATTTTTAGAGGATCTCCTTTAATTGGAATGATGAGTCTTTCCAAATATAATGATATAGTTCGACGTACTTAACCCTGGGGTCGTAAAACAAAATACTGAATGAATGAATTAGTGTTTTTTTTTTTTAATTTTCATTGATACAAAAAGTATCAGGTAAAAGTATCAGGTAGGGCAATGTATCAGTATCAATTTGTACCTGATACAACTTTTTTATACTTTGACCCATCCCTACCTACAGTTAGAAATTTATGTTCGATAAATAGACACTGTCTTACTTGTTGTTAAGGACCTCAAAAAGGTGATCTTTCCATCTCTGAAGCTGCTGTTCTTCGGTAACAAGCAGTAACCCTTCTTTATCTTTCACAGGATGGTCAGTAGTGAACGATTTGCCAATTAGTGGCTTAATAAGCTTGAAAAGGGTTCCACTTTCACCACAGTAAGCCGCATCATTTGCCTCCTTCGCTAAAGCGCTGATGTAGTTACGCTTATCACGCCTGACACTTCTCTGCACGCCTTTTTGTAGTGAACGGTATTTAGCTCGGAGTTGAATTTTGGCTGAATTATCAGCACCGGAGTTAATCTGTTCCTTAACTCTTTTGCATTCTGAGATAAGAGACCAAGTAGCATCACTGATAAAAGGTATCCTCGATCCAATCGTCCCACAGTCGCTTCGCCACACGAAATGAAAGAATCCTTTGTAAAATTCCATCTATCTTCAATTGTAGGATTCTCAAGAGTGCTGCACTAGCTTTTTCGTGCATAGCGGTAGAATATGCGCGTTTAATTGATGGATTTTTTTTTTAGTTTTTGCACATTAAAACGTGGCACAATTCCTGCGTTAGTAGATCGTTGGATCGCTGCCATTCGTAAACCAAATTTCGCGATAACAAGATGATGGTCAGTGCCAATATCAGCCCCACGCTTCGACCTGATGTCCAAGAGGCAGTTTCTCCATGTCTTTGAAACAGCGATATGGTCAATTTGTTTGGTTTTCTGTTCTGCCATCAGGAGAAACCCAAGTTGTTAGGTGGCAGGGTTTATACTTGAACAAGGTTCCGCCAGTGACTAGTTGTCGAGAGTTACAGAACTCGACGAACATTTCGCCATTTTTGTTCCTGTCGCCAAGCCCGTGATTGCCCATAAGGTGCAAGCCTAAGTTATCAGTACCGACTTTGGCATTGAGATCCCCCATAATAATTTTGATGTCACCCCTGGGAGCCCTATCAAAGGTGTCGCCTAGTCGCTGATGAAAAACGTCCTTTGCTGATTGATCTGCAGTTTCAGTCGGTGCGTGCACTGAATAATTGTAATGCTTCGTACTCTGGATTTGAATCTGATTGTGATGATACGATCCGAAATAGGTTTCCAGTCGATTAGGGATCGGCGTGCATTCCTACTCAACAGTATTCCGACGCCTGGTTGCCGAGGTGTATTATCGTCTTCATTTCCGGAGTAGAGCAATACAGTAGGAGAGCTTGGTGATAAAGTCCCCCCGATCCGAGCCATCGTGTTTCGCTCAGTCCTAGTACAGCGATGTTGTATGCGGTAATTTCCTGTTCGACTTCTGTGAGCCTTGTTTTATTACACTCCCCCACATAGTCCGAACGTTCCAAAAAACCTATCTTAGTCCGTTGTTTATAGCCAAAAGTCGTTGCCGTTGAATCATTCGGAGGTTTCCGAAGCTCGTTTAATGTTTCGAGTGTAAAGTAAATTTCAGGTGCGCGGAATACAAGCCTAAATACCCTCAATAGTCAACTTCACGTTCACGAAATTGCAATTTGATTGAACAACAACTCATTTAACAGTGACTTATCTACTCAAATTCACCATGAATGCATGCGAAACAACCGCTTACATAGACATTGAAACAGGACTTTCCATAAATCTGATAAGGAATAAACGCTAAAGCCATATAAGAGCTCTCTACGGAAAGAAAATCATTTGGAATAAGAACTTAACTCAAGATGAGGAAGACTGAATTTGTTTTGGACTTAAGGAAAAAACGCTTATGTCGATTTAGGCTGTTTCGAAATTCAGTGGTAAAAGAGTCATTTGAGTTAATTTCATATTTGGAAAAGTAACTTAAGTTAATTTAAGCCAATTTTCAAAAATATATATATATTTTAGTAAGAAATATGTTAAGTTAAGTCGCTTTTCCTTATGTCGGTGAGGGTCTACTTGAGATAGGCGGAAAAACCAATCGCTGTAGCTCGCTCAAAAATAATCCGAAATTAACCAAATTTTGTGTAGAGGTGGAGTCGAATACGGCGAATCCAGTGAACACATTAACTCGATTTTGTCTTAAGTCGACTTAAGCTGTTTTTCATAATGACCACAGATTTATTTTTGATGTACTTTTGCTCAGTGTTATTGTGTTTAAAATGTTTCTTTTTTGTGCGTCTGAAATCATAACGTTGCAAGTAAGTGATACTTTATTTACCTAGTTCCAAAAGGAGCATGGTCTCGGTTTGTTCAAAACTCAACAGATTAGTTAATACACATTACCCTTGTACATAATCTAATGACTAAAAAAAAACTTTAGATAAAACATTTACTTACAATCCTTCTACATTCGGAAATCGTAAGCCAGGTGATTTTATAGATAACGTTGAAATAACTAGTGATTCACAGCGTAGTATGGTATTGGGCGCAGCGCATAGTGTCCCATTGGTCTTCATTTTGATACCTAGCAAAAACTAATTTTTATACTCTACGCTTATTAAGCGAAAAGGGTATATTCACTTTGTCATAAAGTTTGTAACGCATTGAAGGAAGCATCTCCGACCATATAAAATATGTATATATATGATCAGCGTGACGAGCTGAGTCGATTGGACGATGTCCGTCTGTCCGTCTGTTGCGACAAGTTTTACTAGGCTAGTTTCTTGTTAATTTACATATATACAGGGTGTCCGGAAACTGCCGTATAAACGCACCGGATTGTGATTCCTCATGTTGTATTATCCAGCAAAAAGTTGTATGGAACATACCCTCTTAGCTTAACCCTTTAGCTGCCACAGGCATTTGAAGATTTTTGAAAAAATAATTTTCTTGTACGACTAAAACTTCAATATCTCAAAAGCTAGACTAGCCAGAATAGCAAAATAAGATGATTACTACAGCCAACAAATTTGCCTAAAAAATAAAACTAACGGCACTAAAATACGATAAGAAGTTCGGTTTTTACAGAACTTCAAAGTCAAATTTTTGTGATTTGACCCAAAAACAATATATTTTTCCATCTCAATTTTCTCCAACTTCTACCAAGGTGCACCTCACCTCGTACGATTCTTTTAAAAATTGGCGCATAGTCTAACGATAATTTCTTTCTTACATCATTTTATCCTATCTTCATTATTTCTAACAGTTTGAATGCCTTAAATGCAAAAAACTACGGGTTGATTTTAGCTCGATTTCGAGATACTTTGAATAGATTTTATCAATTGCAGATCTTTAGGAGCAGTGTGAATTGAATTGTATTGAATTCAAGCTAAAATTAACCCTAGTTTTTTACACTTAACGTATAAAAACTGTTAGAAATAATGGAGCTACAATAAAATTATGTAAGAAAGAAAAAAATATCGTAAGAGTACGAGCCAATTTTTAAAAGAATCGTACAGGCACCTCTCCTTGGCAGAAGTTGGAGAAAATTGAGATGAAAAATTGACTGTTTTTGGGTCAAATCACACAAATTTGGCTTTGAAACTCTGTGAAAACCAAACCTCTTAGGTTAGGTATAGTACCAAAAACTATGCGAATGAATACTAAAAATTCCTTCAAGAAGCTTTGTTTATATAAAGAAAACTTAGAGTTACACGGTTTTCATACAAATACCTATAATCCTATTTTCGGTCGGTTTTTTGTCTCCGGCCGATTCTCTCCATAAATCATCAGTAAGCTTTGATAAAATTGGTACAAAATAAAGATGAGACATCAAGTTTAATATGATATGCGACTTCAAGGTAACCAAGGCCAACTTGTAAAATATACTTGAACACATTTAATTTGATTCAAGTGTTCATATATTTTCAATTCCATTGAAGAATATCGTCTTAAAAACTCTATCTCTCAAAAAATATATCATTCATTCCATAATATTCAGTAATCATATAAACCATTATAAATACATGTAGCATAATTCATTTTTAATCTCCACGAATCATGCATTATTGATCCATTTCGTATAAGCCATTAACATTCTTTACGAGCAATGCATTAAAAATATATGTTACATAAGTATTGCGTAATCTTTATGACTAACGATTATGTAGTCTTTACGATTGATGCATTAAAAATGTATGCAACGTAACTATTACATAATGCTTACGAATAACGATTTTATAATGATTATCCGTAATAAGGCGCAAATGCGTATATACATGAAATAGGGGGACATCGTGATATACTGCTTGTATGAAAACGTGATGAATGAATAAGCGATATGTGCTTACGCGTGTTGCATGAAATAATGATTACAAATGTGTTAAATGCTGGCTGGGAACTTCCATACATATTTCAAAAAAGATATACACTGGTCGGCATATGTATTTTGACATCTCATACCCTCGAGCCCCGACACTGGTTTTGTTTAACTAAAGCCAATAACGGTAAATTTTTTTTATCAAAATTAAAGCACATATCGACAGCAATAAATATGCTTAATATTTTTCCTGTCCTCTTTCGGACTCTCATGCTATAGAAAAGAGAAAAGATGGAGGCGTAATTCTGGTGTGGCATAAGTATTTTGACAACATTTAACTCTTTGATTGCAACCATTTTTTCGCATGAATTGATGCACAAAACATTTTTTATTATTTGTTGAGCTCCCCATATTAATTTTCGAATAAAAAATATCACCAGTGGCTCGAAACATAAACAAAAAAGGCAGAATTTCGAAGATTGGTTTGAGCGTCGATTGATGCAAGCCTTAGTCCTGGTTTACACATTGAATACGCTATTATTGCATTTTATTTTATACGGTAAACTGTTTATTACCAAACAATAAAAATGTTTGATAACAAAATAAAAACAAATCTTGGGACTCTCTGAAAGAAAGCAAATGTGAACCCCGAGTGATGAATGAGCCACAATGAAGAGCTCTAAGAAAGAAGTGAAATTTAAACCAAATTGTGCTGCAAAAAAAACCAATATAACTTCCGACGATTCAATGACGACCAAAAGAAGCTTTGGCCATGGAAACAGTGATTTGAACTTAAGCAGCCTAGGCCATTGTAAGCAATATATCAATGCATCATGAGAGAGCCTCCACTGTGGTATTCATTTTAATTACCAGGCATCCGTTTTTCCACATAAGCTGAGCATTTTCTTGAAATATTGATTTTTTTTTTGTAAAAATGAATTAAAACAAGGAATATTACCCGAAAAAAAACTTTTTCCGAAAGTTGCAGTAGCTTGAACTTTTTCCTTAGTAACTGAGGTTTGCTTTTGGTATGGTATTTAAATCTTTCTTTTGTTTCACTTTATCTGCGTATGTATGCAATTTGCCGTTTTTAGTTCTAGGCCGAAGGCGGTCGTTATTATCTCTGCCTCCGATGGCACATTCTTCATATTCATAATATCCTTTGGTTCAATTAGGACATTTTCCATAAATATTTGGAATATTTTTCGGTAATTATTCGATTACACATCCCATTTCTGGGATGCATGGAATAGTTTTCTATTTCTTTTCTCTTATTCAGTTTGAAATTAAATTCAATTGCAGCGTCTCCAACCTTTAAACCAGGGTTGAAGTTTACCTCTACGGAGGCTTAAACCAAACTTCAAATTTCTGATTTTTTTCACAATGTTTCACGTCACTGGACACATTTTCTGCTTGGAATTCAAAATATAAACACAAATCATTAACAAAATTATGTTTTATCCATTTTTTTCCAGAGAAATTGGTGTACAATCAAAGATTTAAATATTGTCAAAATACTTATGTCACACCAAAATTTCGCACCAATCTGTTCTCATCTTTATAGCAAGAGAGTGCCAAAAAGGAAAGGAAAAATATTGAGCATATTTATTGCTGTTGATATGTACTTTGATTTCCGTATAAGAAATTTACCGTTATTCGTTCTAGTTAAACAAAATCAGTATCTTGGCTCGAGAGTACCAGATGTCAAAATACATATGCCGGCTAGTGTATTTCTATAAAGAGCATCAACTGAAAATTTGTATGCAAGTTGTTCTGTCCTGTTCTGTACTCGATTCAATTGGAGTGATATGAGTACGAGAGTGAGTTAAAATAAAATAAATAACAGGCGCGACAATCCAACATTGGACTAAGGCCGCAAGATGTGTTAGTGACATCCTATTTCCAAGATCTTATCTGCTTTTTGATGAGGTAATGAGATCAGCATCACGCTCAGCAGTGTTATTTATCCCCATAAATGGGTACTCGTTTAACATCTGAGTGAGATCATAGTCTGTCACAAGCTCGTGAGTTCGAAAAACACAATGCAACACGGTGAGATTCGAACTCATGAGCCTGTGCACCGAAGGTGCGCGCACTAACCGCTCGACCAGCCAGACTACAGACGAGAGTGAGTTGTAGAGTATATATAAAAAAATACGATATTTGATCAGCAAAAATCCTATATCGCTGTATTTTTGCAGGATGGTTGGTGATGCTGATGGCGTCCTGATTATGGAAAAAAAGTCCCCAACGAGTGGAGGGCAACCTTGAAAAAAGGGGATAAGGGAGTATTTTTTTACTTTTTAGCAAACATTTCAAAACCGACCAAATATACAGAAAAATGGTCTGAGAACGAAAAAAAATACATAAAATTACCCTTGTAAATGTATATTGTATATAATACATTAGGATTTTAGTGAAAAATTTGGCGCTAGACTAAAAAATAAATTAGAACATTTTCATTTTAGACTCTTTTAAAAACCTCCATAGCTCTGAAAACGCAAGTACCCCTCCTCCGTTTTCATGGCTGCAAACCTCTAATCTATTGGGACTTTTCCCATAATCAGAAGGCCATCCCCAAAAATCCTGCAAAAATCCATCGATGTAAGATTTTTGTCGTTCGATGACCATATTTTTTTTCTTCGGCTATAATAAAATCATATTAATTTAATTGTTTGAAACAAATGAGAATGCCCACTTTTGTATGAAAGTTGGTTAACGAAATTTGTATCAGAAGTCTCAAAACGCAAAAGTCTCTATTAGAGAGCAACGAATATATGAGTTTCAATTTTGGATCGATTTTGATATAATTTGAATAAATTTTACCAAATTGCAGATCTTTAGGGGCAGTTTTAGTTGAATTGAAATAGAGCTAAAATTAACCACAGTTTTCTGTACTTAAGGCATTAAAACTGTTAGAAATACGGAGGATAGAATAAAATGATGTAAGAAAGAAATGATCTTTGGACTATGCGCCAATTTTGTAAAGAATCGTACGAACACCTCACCTTGGCAGAAGTTGCAGATAATTGAGATGGAAAAATATTTTGTTTTTGGGTCAAATCACAAAAATTTGACTTTGTAGTTCTGTAAAAACCAAACCTCTTATCCGATTTTAGTGTGGTTAATTTTATTTTTTGGATAAATTTGTTGGCTTTAATAATCATTTTGGTTTGCTATTCTAGCTAGTATAGCTTTTGAGATAATGACGTTTTAGTCGTCAAAGAAAATTATTTTTTTTAAATCTTCAAATGCCTGTGGCAGCTAAAGGGTTAAGCTAAGGGGGTATGTTCCGTACAACTTTTTTACTGAAAGTCAATGAGGAATCACAATCCGGTGCGTTTATGCGGCAGACAACCCTGTATATTTTCCTAAGTTACGACTAATGAAAAAAAAACTATCGGAAAATTGGTTTTGATACCGAAATTTATACTTTTAGGCCCGTATTTATAAACATAGCTTAACTCAAGGCGACCTTTAGTCAAGTATACCGAAATTAAAAAAAATAGATGTCATTTGCAGTAGTTTATATTACAAGTCAATTAAGTCATTTTAGGCGAAACTCAAGGAGACCTTAAGCTTTTAACACAATTGTAATATAATAATAACTCAAGGTAGGTAACTAGCTACATTGACTTCAAGTGAGGTTGACTATTGCAAAATTTCAAAGTTTCCTTGAAATCGCCTTAAGTCAAGGATGCATTGTCTCGAGAAAATAAATTATTTCAATGAAAACTACTGGAAACGGCATTTATTTTAAAGTAAGGTATGTTTATAAATAAACAATAAATAAAATAAAAAAAGCCTCGGATTGGACGGATACAAAACAACGACGACCCCGCAAACGAACAACTGATTACTCTTTCGGATCCTGGAATGTACGCTCGCTGAATAGACCGGGGGCCTTAAGGGCCCTCCTGGATCAGGTAGAACAATACAAGCTGAGCATAGTTGCAATCCAGGAAACTAAATGGCTCAAAAGCGAGATTAACGACCTCAATTCGCACACTATTTTTACGAGTGGTAAAGAGGAGGGTAACAAGGAGTTTGGAGTAGCTTTCATCGTGAATAAGCAGCTCAAGGACCACGTTATCGGCTTCAAACCCATCAACGAGCGGCTATGTGCGATCCGCATTAAGACCCGTTTCGCTAATCTCTGGCTCATTAATGCGCATGCCCCTACAGAAGTAAAAGAAGACGCGATTAAGGACGAGTTCTACAACGACCTAGAAACACTCTTCGACTCACTTCCATCAAACGACGTCAAGCTCCTGCTAGGAGACTTTAACGCCAAAGTCGGAAATGAAAGCTGGCATAGGGGAACTACTGGAGGTCATAGCCTCCACGACGAAAACAACAACAACGGTCAGCGACTTATCGACTTCGCGAGCGGCAGAAACCTGGTAATAAGCTCTACATGCTTCCCTCATCGACGAATCCACAAGCATACTTGGAAGTCTCCAGATGAATACACCGTGAACCAGATCGACCACGTACTGACCAGCAAGAGATGGGCTTCTAATGTCCTAGATGTTCGATCCTATCGAGGAGCCAACTGCGACACCGATCACTATTTGGTGAAGACGACCTACAGGTGCAGAATCTCTTCGGTGCACCTAACGAGAATCAACCCTGCCAAGATCTTCGAGGTTGACAATTTGATTGATGATGCCACGGCGGCTGCGTATACAACAGCACTAGAGGAAAAACTGTCGCCCATGCTTGATGACATCAACAATTTAGGCATCCATGAGTTCTGGGAGGAGCTCAAAGACAGCATCAAGGGGGTCGCAGAAGAGGTCGTGGGCTATAAAGGCCGGCGCAGACGAGCAGACTGGTTCGACGAAGAATGCAGGGCTTCGATTGAGGCGAAAAATGAAGCCTATCGCCAATACACACAACGCGCATCCCGAGCCAAGAAAGAAAGATATAACGAGCTTCGGCGAGTATCTAATAAGTTAATTAGACGTAAGAAACGCAAACATTTTGACGAGCAGTTACAGCAAATAAACCAAAGATTAGCCAGTAAGAACATTAGACAGGCGTACAAACTTATAAATAATGTTAAGAACGGATATCAACCCAGGACAAGCCTATGTAAGGACAAGGATGGTAACATCATCAGCGACATCGAAAGCGTCAACAAACGATGGGCCTCGCATTTTGAAGAGCTCCTCAATGCACCATCAACATCCCCCGCGGAGCCAGCTCTTGAGCAGTTAGCCGAACCAGGCCCTCCCGTTCTACCCCCAACAGTAGAGGAGGTGAGTCTTGCCATACAGTCGCTTCAAAATAATAAAGCGCCCGGCGCTGACGAGATCCCAGCAGAACTGCTGAAGCATGGTGGAACGTGCCTGACCAACGCAATACATGTGCTACTGCTGAAAATATGGAACGACGAGGAAATCCCCGAAGATTGGCGCAAAAGCATAATCTGCCCAATCCACAAAAAGGGTGACAAGCTGAAGTGTGAGAATTACAGGGGCATATCATTAGTTTGTACGGCCTATAAGATATTATCTAAAATTCTTGAAAAGAGAATTAATCCGTACGCAGAACGAATCATTGGCGAGTATCAAGGCGGCTTCAGACCTGGTCGATCAACGACCAATCAGCTTTTCACAGTGAAGCTACTACTCCAAAAGTGCTGGGAATATAACATCGACGTATACCAAATCTTTGTCGACTTCAAGCAGGCATACGACAGTATCGATCGAAGTGTACTGTACAACATTATGCTGGATTTTGGTATACCGGCAAAGTTAGTGCGACTCACAAGGATGACGATGACTAATACCGTCTCGCAGGTCAGAGTGCAGAATCGACTCACTGACCTATTTGAAACTCGTACTGGACTCAAGCAGGGCGACGGGCTGGCGCCGACGCTCTTCAACCTTGCTTTGGAGTATGTAATTCGAGCCATGAATATGGATAGCAGCGGAACGCTACTCATCAAGTCGACTCAATTAGTAGCGTACGCCGACGATATCAACATCATGTCTCGAAGGTTGGGTGATGCAGAAAGCCTTCTGCATAACCTCAATAACGCCGCAAAGGAAGTTGGACTACATATCAACGAAAGCAAAACAAAGGCCATGATGCAATCGAAAACAAGGACGCCAGCAAATTCAAGCATCACAGTGGGGGACCTTAATATCGAGTATGTAGACAACTTCAACTATCTGGGTTGTAACTTATCAAAGGACGCCAACGAAACCGACGAAATTAAGCGACGGATACAACTAGCCAATAAGACATATTTCTCGGTCCTCCCTATAATTAATTCGAAACTTGCGCACAGGAACACGAAGCTCCGCGTGTACAAAACGATCATCCGACCCGTGCTATGTTATGGCTGCGAAACATGGACCCTCACCCAAGCCTCCGAAATTTTGCTAGACCGATTCGAACGAAAGGTCCTTCGGCGAATTTTCGGGGCCGTTCGCGAGCGAGACCAATGGCGTATCCGGTACAACCATGAGCTGTATCAATTGTACGATGAGCTGGAAGTATCGAAAATCGTGAAGCTTCAACGTTTGCAATGGGCGGGGCATGTACAACGGATGGACGATAATCGCATGCCAAAGAAAGTGATGAACGCACAACGAATTGACGGAGCGAGGTTGCGTGGACGACCGAGAGCTCGCTGGGAGAACTCCGTAGGTGAAGACGCCCAACAGCTGCTGGGCTTCCGAAACTGGAGGACGAGGTCACGTAACCGCGACAATTGGAGGTCAACGATTCAGGCGGCCAAGGCCCGACGTCGGGCTATCGTGCCACATTGATGATGATGATGTTTATAAATACGGGCCTTAGTTTTGGCTAATTTTTGCTATGCTTGTTGCGGCCGGCATATCAAGAAACAATACTATGTATACTATAAATTGAAAAATCTACAGCTGTCTAGACGGGATCGCATAAATGCAAATTTAGAGAAGGTATTGAATAAATTGGTCGCAACATGTAGAAAGAGCTTCTTCCAAAAATAATATGTGCAAAATTTGAACTTCCGTTATTCTGCCTGTTATGGAGTGAGTAAAATGCCCGAAGGGACTAACAAAGAAGGTTTTTTTCAGAAACTCCATGTCTTTGACCCTAAAACTCACCTACATTTATATTAATTATCGTCTCCAATAGAGACTTTTCATTTTGACATCGGCTCAGATAATCTGAACCTCAAAATATAGATGCACATGCCACAGACGAATTTTAAATTTCGTAGGCGCATGCACAGCAACGTGTTCTCGTATCGTTTCCATCTCTCTTCCCAACTTGGTCCACTTATCTTGCGCGCGCCTCGCCGCGATGCCATACATCGCACACCACACAAGACGCGGGCGGGACGTGGCAGTGAATGTGTTCATAACATAACATATTGTCCGCAACGGCAACTTGCTCTCTTCCTCGGACCCACTCGGTCCACTTGTCATGCGTCACGGAGTACGGAGATATCCATCACACACCACGGAAGTCGCAGGCAATGGCAAGCGATGAGTGATTCTTAAAAGATACTATAAAAAGAGTCTCTTGCTCTCTTGAACTGGAAAACGTTCTCTCAAATTCACACTCACACAGGCTCATGCGATTCGCTTGAAAGCTCTAGGATATTTCAGATACATTTTCATAGGAACAACATTTTGTACCAATTTGGACATATATGTATTATTTGTATATGGTAGGATACACGAGGAGTATCCACGTGATGTTGCTATTTTTACTGATGGGTCTCTCATGGACGGAAGAGCGGGGGCTGGAATATACTCCGAGGAGCTAAACCTTGCATGCTCACTTCGCCTAGGAGAGTATGTATCGGTATATCAGGCGGAGATGCTTGGACTGCTGCACGCGCTGGATCATATTGTGGAAGGCGGGATACTAGGGAAGAAAATTCTGATAGCACTCGACAACCAATCGGTGATCAAGCGCATGCAGCAATCTAACATCAATTCAAAATTGGTACTGGAGTGTGTCCAGAAGCTCAATAAGTGTGCTTCAATCAACGAAGTTACGCTAATGGGGGTTAAAGGACACGTAGGTATATTGGGGAATGAACTTGCCGATACCTTAGCAAAAGAGGGATCAGCAGAAAAGTTCCAAGGACCGGAACCCAAAATTGCTTTGGGAAACGGCTGGATTGGACAGGATACATGGCTGGATTGATTCCATCCATCGGCAACGATGGCGAACCTTATCCACTTGTAGACAGGCTCGTAACGCAATTACCAGTCCACTAGGGAGGAAAGCCAAACAAGTACTCAGTTACACACGGAGTGGCTTAAGTTGGATAACTGCCTTAGTAACAGGGCATGGTAATTTTAAAGCTCATCTATCTAAGATGAAAATCGTGGAAGATGATGTATGCAGACTATGTCTGGAAGAGGCTGAGACGGCAGCACACATTGTATGTGAATGCCCAGCACTAGGTAGTAGGAGGCTAAGGATACTAGGCAAATCCACATTCGGTGTGGAATCCATGAGGGAACTTAGCTTCAAAGATATGCTACTCATCACACGGGACTCAGTGATGAAGGAAGAAGTCGATAATTCAGTCGACTTCTGGAAATCACTGATGACTGTAAGGGGACGAAAATGGACCAAAATAGTAGTGGTCTGCTTCGGGTAATCCCCAAATCACATATATATAAGGGGGGAGGGGGTGGCAAAGGGGTGAAAATTAAGTTTTTTTCAAAAATCTGGAAAACTATAAGTCTGAGCTTGAAATGTCCTGAAGACGAAACAAACTACATAAAATTACCTTTGTAATGATATGTAACATTCTAGACATTTTTTCAGAAAATTATACCTTAGACCCAAAAGTATTATAGTGAATTTACATTTTTCGAGTTTTACATTTCGCAATGGAACTCTTGATAGAAAAGACCTACCGTCATAGGATCTTGTCCATATATTTATAACAAAATTTATTTGATTTGTACCAAAAATTGGAGTGCTCCGACCATCGACGCCCCCCTCACTCCTCCTTACATTTTTCAAAAAGACATGCCTGTAGCTTCTTTTTAAATTGAGCCAGGCAGATCAAATTTGGTGGGCTGCCTATTCTAAGCTCCATTATACTCACCACCAAAAATTATTACCATCCGATCAAAACTAAGGGTACCCCCCATACAAAGTGAACGAAAATTCTAACAAATTACACATTTTTTCACTTCTAAATTCTATGTAAAATAGAAAACAAAACTTTATCTCTTAGAACGTCATTGGCCGTGTTTTTTTTACATCGGGGGCAGGTTTGCTACCCCAGACGCGCAAAAAAAAAACTATCGAGGGTAGCATCCAGGTTAAATTTCAAATTGTCACGTAGGCATTGCCATTAATTTCAAAACATTGCTCAAAAATATTAAAGCCCCGTTTTCACTTTACAAACGCAAAAGTAAACATGTAATTTTTTTAATGAAAACATATTTTTATGTAGGAATCATAATTTTGTTAGAATAAGAATTCGACGAACAACATTTTTAACATTAATTTACAAACAAAAACTATATTTTTTGCACACACTTGTGTGTTGCATGTAAACTATACCTTAGAGCTTTTCATTTCAAAATTTAATTTTTGCTAGTCATTGGAAAGCGTACTAGAAAATAATTGGGATTGCATACATTTAGGCGAGTTTTAGAAAGCTCATTAAATCTGGATAGCAATATAATTGCTAGCCTGAATAAAGTCACAGGTTAGCGTTTGTATGAAAATTACCCCGGATAGTGTAGGTTAGCTAATTAAAAAAAACGGCCATTATAACAGTTAATTGTAGCCTTGTGAATGTATGTTCAAAAGGTTGTACCAAGGCGTACGCTACAAGTATCAAAAAATTGGGTTGGGTTTTCGTTGGCAGCAACATACGTTTTGTTTGGTAAACACCGGAAAAACAGGCCACTTTCATCAACATTATAAAGTTGGCTTTCTAAAAGATTCATCTGGGCAACTTTTGCTCTAAGTCTATTTATGAAAGGGGTAATTTCGCCAACATTAGATGAGAATATCTCACCACTAACTTTCAAAACTCGTATACCGTGCCGGTTTTTGAATTTTGTAAACCACCCATCACTTGCATTAAATTCACTTGCACTTTTATTAGGATAAACTTCACGAAAAATACTTTTAGCCTTTGTCTTCAGAATTGGCCCAGTTAATGTGCACTTTTTTTGGCGTTGGTTCAGGAACCACTCGTACAAACGATTTTCCATTTCTGTATATTCCGCTTGATGTAATGTCTTATTCCGCGATTCTTGATAAGTTTTCGAAACCGCAGCCAAAATAGCTTCCTTTTTAGATTTAATATAACTAATGGCGGACTTCGAAACTTTGTATTCAAGGGCCAACCGATTCCCGTTAACACCTTCGTCAAGCCTTTTTAAAATCTTAACTTTTGTTTCTAAAGACAAGGTATTTTTTGAACGTTTAACCGACATATTTTGTTGCAAACCGAGTCAATGTGTTCACCGCAAATAGATCGAATGCGAATCAAATGCACCAAACTCTCGAACTGTACTAGTATTTTCCTTATTAAAAATTAAATTCTCAGTATACATACTTTTTTGCTACGCAAAATTTCCAGGAAAAAGAGACTTTATAGTTCATACTCGTAAAAATAATATTCAACATTCAATGTCTAGAGTGTTACATATCATTACAAAGGCAATTTTATTTAGTTTGTTTTGTCCTCAGCACATTTTAAGGTCAGACTCATGGTTTTGCAGATATTTGAAAGAAACTGAATTTTCACCCCTTTGCCACCCCCTCCCCCTTAACCCATGGCGCAAATTAGTGTAACTTTTTACTGCGTATATTAGGCAGTGTATTCAACAATTTGGCATCAAAAATTTCTTTTTTTTTATGTTTAGGTTTGGGGCTATTTTGAACCAATTGTACTGGACTACTAGTACATAGTTATTCTTATGTAGCTTCTTTTTAAATTAAGCCACCCCCTCACTCATGCTACCATTTTTCAATAAGGCATGCCTGTAGCTTCTTTTGAAATTGAGACAGGCAGATCAAATTTGGTGTGGTGCCTAACCTAAGCCCCATTATGCTCCCCACCAAAAATTATTACCATGTGATCAAAGCTAAGGGTACCCCATACAAAGTGAACAAAAAATCTAACAAATGTCACTTTTTCACTTCTAAATTCTCCCTAAAATAGAAAAAAAATATTTGTCTTTTAGAACGTCATTATAACAGTTAATTGTATTCTTCTGAACGTATGTTCAAAAGATTGGTTTGGAGCTTAGTGCAACCTTTAAGCCCCATTTTTAGCGGATGGTAATAATTTTTGGTGGGGAGCATAATGGGGCTTGGACAAGGCAGCAAACCAAAATTGATACGCCTGTCTCAATTTGAAAAGAAGCTATGCCTGTAGCCTTTTTGAAAAATGGTAGCAGGTGTAAGGGGGTGTCATTTGTCGGAGCCATTCAACTTTTGGTTCAAATCATAAGAATTTTGTTAGCAATATGTGGACCAAATTGTATGACTCTAGGTCTATTCTATCAAGAGTTTCAGTGCGAAGTGTAAAACTCAAAAAAATTTAAATTCACTATTATACTTTTGGGTCTAGGGTATAATTTTCTGAGAAAATGTATAGAGTATTATATATCATTACCAGGTAATTTTATGTAGTTAATTTCGTACTCAAGACGATTTGCGGTAAGACTCACAGTTTTTCAGATATTTGCAAAAAACTGAATTTCCACTCCTTTGCCACCCCCTCCCCCTTAATCCATGATGCAATTTAGTGTAACTTTTTACTGGGTATACTTGGCAGAGTATTCAACAATTTGGCATCAAAAAAAATATTTTTTTTTATGGTTGGGTTTTAAGCTATCTGTATTATACAACAATACAGCATTTTCAAATCCAAATATTGTCAAAACAGTAGTTTTTTCCCATTTGTTTGGTTCTGGTGTCTCCCGTGATCGTTTTCAGAAAACTGTTGCACGATAAATTTGTACAGTATTGTACAATATACGTATTCATTTGATATGCTTCCCGTTGTCTAGTATTCAATCAGTCAAAAGTTTAAACCAAGCTTCCGAATTCAATTTTCTTTATTTGTAAGTATAAAGACAAACTTTGTGGAAAATCGGGATTTATAAGGGGTGGTTAGGGGGAAAACATATTAAAAGCACAGGGTCATGAGGTGTGAGCTAACTTGGGGATGTGGGGCAAAAGAACTCGCTTTAGGGGGTTTTCGGCGATATCTCGAAAACGGTGAATCCTACTGAAATTATTTGTAAAGCTATTCCTAACGGTTCCCCCAATATAGCCTATTCAAAGCCGAAAATTGTAAAAAAAAACTTTTTTTGTCATTTGTTCATGCTGTTAGTATGTTTTACTCCTAACCACCCCTTATAAATCCATGGAATAAGAAACCGTCACCCCCTCCCCATTTTCCACAATGTCTGTCTTCATTCTGATGAATATAAAATTATTACTTCGTTGAGACTCTTTAACTTTCGAATAATAGGAGACAAGCCAAGAAGGAGTATATTAAAATAAAGCAATTTTAATAAAATAATAAACTTTGCCTTGAAAAGTTTTTTTTTTTTGAAAAACAATTGGGAGAGACACCAGAGTCAATAGAATGCAAAAAGAAATATTTTTGACTTTTATTAAGCAATATCGGAAGAACCGTTAGGGAGTTTTGCATATGCACGTATAGACAAATAAATAGGATATTTAGAAAGCTTTAATGCTTACAACTTTTTTCTATAAGGCTCACCGTTTTCGAGATATAGAGCCCAAAACACCACAAATTGCACAAAATTACACCCCCCCCCTGCCCGCGTTAGCTCACCACTCAGCTCTGAGTAAAATTAGAAGCTTTACCACCTAACAAAACACCGAAGAAAAAAATCGCCACCCTCTTCGATGTTCTCTATAATGCGTTCTTTGATTGGCCTAATAGATGAGAAAAGCTCTTCACGCTACACATTTTGTGCTGAATACATTGTTGCAATAGAATTGTGTATCTGAAGTGCAGTCGTGGAGTTGTGACTCGTTTATCTCTTCACCTGTCGATTATTCTATGCATATGCAAAACAAAAATCTGCAATCCTTTTTCGCGAAATCGCAACGGTTATCGAGATATTCAATGTCAAAGTTTGACACTTATATGGGGTATAGCTCAGTTTTTAATGGAGAATTGGGGTTATTTTTACTAATATTGATATGAATCAATAGCATTGCACCAAAAATAACTTTTTAAATTTCATTTGCCTTCCCTGTCTAGCAAATTTTACAATTCTTGCTCGGAAATATATTTTGAATTTTCATATTATTAACATCTTTGCCAAATTGGTAAAACTTACTATTCTAGTGGGACTGATGAAAATTAAAACGTCAATTTGATGGCGTCGAACACCTTCCCCAATGTGTAAAGCGGAAATATCCCCCCTTTTCTTTTCAAATTACTTAACTGGCTTCAAAGAAAAGTCAAACTTTGCCATTTAATATCTGGAGAACCGTTACGATTTCGCGAAAAAGGATTGCAGATTCGGTTGTTTCAGGCCAATATTAATAAAATGGCATCATCAAAATTTGGCGCCGCAGATACTGAAATCTCCCCTGTATTCACACTGCAATTGATCTTCTTCTTGTTCCTTATACCGCGAAACCTGCGGTGTAGTCACATCGCCCGTTTTGGCGGTAATATCTCATATATAGCTAATTCAAAAATCAGAAATTTCCCATGATTTGAACCAAAAATCCGTCTGGTGGTAATACCTCAGCATATTTTTACAGACAGCTCTATCTTCGATCGTGTCACCGCCGAGACCAATGCGTTGTTGTTTCTTTTTCATTTGACACACATCGGGTGTTCTTCGTTCTGCCTCTGGCCTTGGGTCCATCAAGTGGAACTTCCATTGATATCGCTTTTTTTGCGGGGTTCTCAGGCGGACGCTGACTGGAATTGATAGCTCGCCAAAAAATAGCATCACCAGTTACTTAGCATCTACACTAGCTGTCAAATGGCGTCTGAATCAAACTTTCATTTTAGGGTTTTTTTATTTAATTATCAAAATACGCTGCGCGTATAATTATTATTATGCCACTCATGCCATTTTTACACAAAAAAAAAGAACGAAACTTGTAAATTCGACAAAGTTGTCGAAGTGTTACCTGCAAGATGATTCGGTTGTCAGATTAAATATTTAAAGACGGCCAACCAAATGGCAGTTATTATAGATGCGATGACAACTGCCAGTTGGGCAGTGGCAGCCAGTGTGTCCGATTTAATTAATTTTAGCATATGTTTTGTGGCATCGATAGGGACCAAGTATAAAAATAAAACACATTCTCTCTCTGTAAATGACGAAATATTTTATTGGTAAGTAGATAATCATATGAAGTGGTTTTTAGAAAAAAAAAACAATTAATATATTGGTAGCTACAACGTGATTGAAGGTACCAATCTAATGCTAATACTCATTTATTTATTAATATTCACAATAACACTGATGCTAACCGATTTCATTATATTGTTAGTATTTCGTGTTCAAAGTTTTTATTTCATATTGTATCTTATGGATGAAGCGGTTTCCTTAATCTATTTTTTTTTTTAAATAATAGTTAAATTGAGAAGCAGATAAATTTATTTATTCAAAACATTTATGTAAGTGCATACTGAATTCATAAATTTGGATAAAATCCCAATCAGATGTTTATATCTTAGTATATGAACAATAAGACTGTTTGTATGAAACGTCTTTATAATACATCATACATATACAAATTCGTATATTCACAATTCATTGAATTCATTCGATATATTATTACATATTCTATAAAATGTATTAAGACTATTAAAGTTGTTTTCATAATGTCGAATTCAAAATTAAAGAACATTCCTCTTATGTGCAATATAATGCATGAGCTTGAAACTAAGAAAATGCTCAAAATATTACAACCTCTGTACTTTGCATTAAAACAACGTTACTTCCTATTGACTTTCATTTTGAATACTCCCTTCGTTTGTTTAAATTAAATTTTATTACAACACTGACATAGCAATTTTAAATTGAACTCTTTTCACAATTATATTTGCAATATGTGCAGCAAACACTAGTCTTAAATATGTACTCGCAATAGGAAGAATAAATTAGTACGAGTTGTTTCTTCCTGTGAAAAAAAGTTTTGACTTTTGGCTTAATGATTTCATAAAACAAAAAAAAAAAACATGTTTTAAGGACCCAATATCAAAACGATGTTCCAAATTTACCGAATCTCTTAAAAAGAGTAAAATTAAACAAATTGTAAAGTTGCATTCAACGACAATACAAATAATAAGTTTTGTTAAACACAACACAATGTATTCAGCTGAATTAACCCAAAGGGTCTTAAACAAAATTTAAAAATATATCTCGAGGCGCACAATAACAGCAGCCAACAGCAAAAATATAAATTTTAAAGCACAGTAATAGCAGCAAAAATTACGTCGTCGCTGATATGCTGCCTCAATTCTGTTTTATCCTTAATACATATGAGGCGGTGCGCGGCAAAACTCGCTCCATCCATTTTTTTGTAAACCGAAAAAAAACGTTTAGCAAGATGAAAAATTATTGTACCATATTCATTTTGCAATTAAACGGAAGCTATATGCGCGAAGATTGATTTATAAAACAGAAATGTGAAATTTCGAATTATAAATTGCAACGAACAAGTTTTGATGTGTCTTGGTGGAACCACATCGTTTTCTACCAAGTTGGTGGTTTATTTAGTTCAGTTTTACCCAAGAAAGTGTCTAATGGACGAAAACAATAAACCCTTACCTAATAATATTATTGATAATGCAATAATTTCCATTTTTGGTAATAACTATTTTTCTGGAAAGAGACAGTTTTGATCGAAACTCATGGAAGTAAAGCGTTTTGATAGAGCTTAGGTACCTGGAAGAAGTAAGTTTTGCAACGAACTGCAAATTTCAAAGCCTCGAAAAATATGAAAGAAATGTGTTTTGATAAACACTGAGCTTACTAGCGTGTAGAACAGGAAAAATACTTTCGAATGCAATTCATAACTCAATTTAGTAAAAAAATGTAAGAAGCGAGTTTTGCGGCGCACCGAGATTGTTTTGTTTTGATATTGAAAAAATCCAACCAAATTCAATTGTATAAGGGATGGATAGACCTCGAGAGTGAAATTTATCCCGCTGCGATTTTCTCAATGAAAATGTCGTGGAATATAGCGCAAACGCTGGGGAATTCCATAAGCTGCAATCCGAGACCGGTTCCGTAATTCTTCTCGGCCATTTTATGTATTATTTTTCAATTCCCATTAGATATTTTCCTCGATGAAATTACCGGGGAATTGAAAAATAATACATAAAATGGTCGAGGAGAATTATGGAACTGTTCTGGGATTGTAGCTTATGGAATTCCCCAGCGTTTGCGATATATTCCACGACAGTAAGTATACATTTTCATTGAGAAAATCGCAGAGGAGTAAATTTCACTCTCGAGGTCTATCCATCCCTTTACAGGGTAGAACAAAAATATTCTACTCGATTCGGTATAATTTTATATAAAACCCTTTTGGTTCCTTACGTTTCATTCATTTATATTTGATTAGCATATGAAACGGTTCAATTGAAAATGCTATATGTTTTATTCTAAAATATTCAAAAGAAATAAAAAAAATTGGACTCGACCTTATTTCTATGCAAAGTATAGCTTGTATAAAATCACTCGGCCGTCAATCTGAAGCGATGTGCGGGCATAGTTGCAATTTTCGTGCTCTATATAACCATTGCGTTTACACTCAAGCAATTATGTCATCTTACTTATGATAATAGGCGTCAAATTTGAATTTATCATCTGGTTCTATTTATTTTAATTTTAGAGCACGAATTTTCATTTCGAAAATTCATAATGGACTTGCCTATTATCACAATTTCAAAAATGACACAGCCTCTTTAAGAATTGCATATCACGCTGATTCTGACATAGCATATTTATGAGTGTAGGAACGTAAGTTATACATATATTCTTCAGACAACTTGACCAATAATTCTAGCAAATTTTTATCATAATGTTACATACCATTTATGTAGAATACCACTTTAAAATATATACCATAAATATTGATGTGTTGCCTGATAGCATTACACATTATACTTGTTGAGGGGCTTCCTTCAAAAATTCGCATAGATCGTTTAAAGATCACCATGTAGAACTTATGCCATCTTTAATGTCATTATCTTAAGATATTCTAGGGCGTTTCGCGCAGCATTTGATTGTGCTTCGTGTGAAGTGTTGCCAGAACCATGGCATACGGCCACGGGTAATGTTGATAGTTGAACCAGGCATTGACAACGCCCGGAATAAGTCCTTTCTTCAATGTCAACGTATGTTACTTCAAAGCAATGTTCGTTGGCCAGTTCTTCGAGAAATTGAACAAAGTTAACGTCGTTCTTATTTAGACATGTCGACTGAAATTACAAAAATACACAGTAGTAAAACTCTTTTTCAAAACATAATAAATGGCAATAAATTTGTAAGTTTAAAAAAATACCAGCGGACAGAGGACTGCGCCCGCAATACGAGGGTTTTTTTAGAATTTTAATGCATAGTGAATATTTTTTGTACATATATTTTATATAAGCAATAAATAAGAATTGTGCACAACATTAATGAAATGCTTCCTGTAAATCTATTCTTTTATTGGTCTACATAAACGCGTTCCACCTCTAATTAGACCAATCCGAAAATCCGGTCTGGCTGGTCTGGCGGTTAGTGAGCGCACCTTCGGGGCACAGGGTCATGAGTTCGAATCTCACCGTGGATCATGATGTTTTTCGAACTCACGAGCTTGTGACGGACTATGATCTCACTCAGATGTTAAACGAGTACCCATTTATGGGGATAAATAACACTGCTGAGCATGGGCGTAGCCAGGGGGGGGTCGATGTAGATGGTAAAAAATCCTTATCAATGTAGTAAAAAAAATCGCTGCACTATACAACATTTTCAAAAATTTTACAAACCTCCTAAAATAAAATTTCGGACTTTTTTACAAAAAAAGCACATTTTTTAAAGTGCTGTATCTTGGGATCCTTTGCACCTACAAAGCTGGAGTTAAACTCAAATTAAAGAAGATTTTCTTAGCTTTAAAAGTGCAGTGGACGACTTACTTGTAGGAAGCACCTTTTAGAAATTACAAACAAAAATATGAAAAAAGTCCGAAAATTTTGAGGTTTTTTGAGGGTCACGGGGTTAGCACAGGTTTTTCGTAGTTGCAAACTTGGTGGTACACTTCTACACTTCCTAACAATATCCCAAAAAACCAGAGCCGAGCAATTTTTTGCGACCTAACGCCTTATTTTTCGGTTTATTGACTGGCCTAAGGTCCCACATTTCAATAAGAAACATATTTGCTATGAGTTAGTTGTATGGACACAGACTTATCGTCGAATCGAACCATCCATATAAAGTACGGGAGTTCTAAAAGTTACACAGAGTTCATCCTTCGTCCTTTCGACCACGCCAATTTCCAAAAATCCAACTTATCCTGCTTACTTCGACTAGCTGCAAGTACATCGGCACGGTAAGTGCTGTACGAAAAATCAGCTCAAAATAATGAAAATTGTCAAGAAAACCCGGATGAATGTGATGATGCGTAGTCGATTCGACGAAGCATGACCTTCCAGGGTTAATCAAAATTTATTTTCTGGCTGAATCATACCAACAATAAAATTTAGCCACTGTTAATACTTTGATAAATTTAGAAGAAATCTTATTAAAACCGTTAACCATACCTATTTCAATCAATAAAAGATTTATAAATATTCTGACGATGCTACTTTGCTGAGATGAAAGTGACAGACGAAACAAACTGATTTTGCAAGTGGAATATGTAGTCCAAGACACAAAAATTGCACTGAAAATAGACAAACTACGCTCTAAAAGGCAGATATCGGAGGCCAGTTGAATGTAATCAGAATGCAGAAGACAATCATTCTCATCTCCATTTTTAAAATTTGACTCTAAAACTATCAAAAAAAAAATAACACGCGTGGCAGTCCACCAGTAAACTAGGGCCGCAGATGAGTGACATCCAATTTCCAAGATCTAAACTGCTGTTTTGTTGAGGTGTTGAGATCAACAGCACGCCCAGCAATGTTATTTATTCCCATAAATGGATAGTTGTTTACAATCTGAGCGACATCATAGTCCGTCACGTAGGTCGTGAGTTCGAAAAACACCATAAAATGAATTCGTTCACAGTGAGTCTGGAATCCATGACCCTGTGCACCAATCCAACCAGGCTACTCTAAAATTTACTAACAATATTTCTACGACCGGAAATTTCAACTACTAAGAAAATCATGATGTTGAAAAAATTTTGGGCTTGCCCCCCCCCCCTGGACGAAATCCCCATGCTGCTGAGCGTGATGCTGCTCTCATTACCTCAACAAAAAAGCAGATAAGATCTTGGAAATAGGATGTCACTAACACATCCTGCGGCCTTAGTCCAATGCTGGATTGTCGTGCCTGTTATTTATTTAATCCGAAAATAGATTTACTATTTACCCAGTTTGTGTAAAAGTACTCCAGGCATTTTTCGATTTAAGATTTCTGATGGCCTTTGAGCAAAAAGAAACTCAGGCTAACGTAAGGATGGCTTGGCTTTATATACCTTTTTTCCTTCAAGCTAACACATTAACGGACTGAATGGACAAATTTGCGAGTGAAATTGACGATTTTACGAATCAAGTTAACAAATTTGCGAAACAAACGAACATTTTTTCGAGTCAAATAAATAATTTTGTCGATGAAAAAAATGCTTTAATGAATCATTTAACAATTTTGCGAATCAATTTAACAAATTTACGGATCAAATGAAAATATCTTCGGAACAATTAAACACATATGTGAATAAAGTAAACATTGTTTTGAATGTAGCTAGCAATTTTACAGACCAAATTGACAAATTCGCGGATCAAATTAACAATGTTTCGAACCTAGTAAGTATAATCGTTAATCATATTTTTAATTCATCTATCAAGTAAACTTCGATTAATGCAACTCCCTTCCGGCTGCGGCAACTGACAGTTGCATCATCATATCTAGTACAAAGTTTGTATAATCCGTAGAAGTTACTGTTCACCGACGGAAAAAATTAACCGATGACGTTGTACGTGGAATAGAACGCATCGTGGAGTCCGGGGGTAACCTTAAAAGAAGCTTGCTTCGTTCGAGCTTGACCGGGTTAACGAACCACGTACTATCGAATTAAGGAAAAATTATGCCATCGACATATCCAGCCGCTGTCAACTTAACCGGACCGGATGATTTTTATTGATGAGTCTGGATTTAATTTACATCTCCGCAGAAAACATGCTCGCTCCCGACGGAATACACAAGCTCGTGTCGTACTGCCTACTATTCGCGTAAGGAATGTAAGCCTGGTTGCTGCAAAGTCTAATGAAGAAGTTCTCCATATCAATATTCTTGCACACTCAACATGCAATGCATAAAAATTCTGCAGATTTCTAAGAGAGTTGGTGGATAATCTGGACTCATCATGGGAAGGTGCGCTTGTTATAATGGACAATGCCCAAATACATAAAGGTGCTGGGGTCAAGGAAATTATACAGCGCGCTGGACTTACGCTACAATATCTCCCGCCGTATTCGCCGATGCTCAACCCTATTGAAAAAGTGTTCGCAAAAGTAAAAGGATTTGTACGTCAAGAACTTGGTGATCTTACACGAGATCATGTTTTAACTGACTTGATTGCTCAAGGAGTGCAAACAGTAACTTCTACGGATTTTACAAACTTTGTACTAGATATGATGATGCAACTGCCAGTTGCCGCAGCCGGAAGGGAGTTGCATTAATCGATGTTGTAAATAAGTTATAAAAATAAAGAATACTTTTTTAGTTGATATGTATAATAACAAACTACTCTACCCACACAAGCTTAGCTTTTGGGTAGATTCAAAGCACAAAGAAGAATTTTTGTAACATAGATTTAAGACCGAATTTGTTAATTTTTGTGAATAAATTTATTTGAATTGAATTGAATCAAAGTTTACTTGATTGATAAATTAAAAATATGATTAACGATTGTACTTACTAGGTTCGAAACGTTTTTATTTTGATTCGCGAAATTGTCAATTTGGTCTGTAAAGTTGCTAACTACATTCAAAACAATGTTTACTTAATTCGCATATGTGCTTAATTGTTCCGAAAATATTTTCATTCGATCCGTAAATTTATTAAATTGATTGACTTATATGAAATGATTCCATTATGTCCCCTGACATAAGAGCCCACGCAAGCTTTCCTATGAGTATTGAACAAGTATACTTTTGCAGCTATTCAGGCACACCCTGTTAACTTGGTCCTACAAACTTCAAAAATATTTGTGGCGAACACTATTACCATTCTATGCATTTCCACCAAATTTCGTGTTCTTGATGAAACAATGTTAGAAGATATGCATTGAAGAAATGCTTAAGAGGCTTCCTTTGCATTGTTTAAGGCCCTTACTAAATACTTACTTGGCTATATTTCCGGTTTGGATACAGTTATTCGAATGAAAATTCGTATTCCCTATGCAATTTTCTAAAAACCAGCAGAATTTTCATATTTGGAAACCTAAGAGGGGCTACACACGAACAAATTGAAATTTTACAAATTTACCGTTATTTACTTTTCCTTAGCAAAAGTCAACAGTCTTAATATTTAACGTATATAAGACCATACTGACCAATCTTTGTGCAAAGTTTCATATCGATCCCTATAACGGTTTAGAAAAACGGAGGTCGAAAAGGAAGTTTAACTTTAAACGCCAATAACTTTTTTACCGTTACTCGAAACTGGAAAATTTTAACTGATATGAGACGTACTCGTTTAGATATTTGATTTATACACGATACGTCAATCTCCGATAAAAACTAAAAAAGTCGACTTTTTTTAAACGTTCGGGACACCCTATTATCTTCTTCCCACCAACTTAAGACTGTAACCATTCTGCACATTCCTAGCAGATCATGACAATTGATTGAGCCGTTCGTGAGTTATTTAGTGAACAGACGGACCAAATCGATTTCATAAGGGTTTTTTGAAAAAAAAAAAAAATCTAAAAAACTCTAAAAATAGCTTCATAGGTTAATATTTCTCCACGGAACGTCGCATTATCCAGTTGAGCTCCTCTGGTGAGGGGGTATAATAAACCACAATCTTCCCAGCTTTTTGAATAAGGCGATTAAATGGATATTATGAGTATGCCAGCAACTTACACATCTAAAATTGTTATGCTAACGAAACGTAAGGTTGTTTTAATAATATGTTCACAGTGAACGAAATCATGTAATTTGGGGCTATTTTCATGCTTTCGTATGAAAACAGCCCGAAAACATTTCAATTCCCATACAAATTGACACATTGAAAATACGATATTTTGCGTGTTTTCTATGAAACCTTGATTTTTTTTTCAAATTAGAACGTGTAGGTCTCAAACCTAAATTCCCCTATTCAACACATTTCGGCTTACTCCAATATTTTAACTGACACCCGAAAAAATTGTTCAGTTTCCTGTGTTTGCCAATGTTCTTAATTTCTCCATTATAAGAGAATGTCAGTTTGAAGTGACGAAATATGTTGTAAATGACTATCGATGACTGCACCAGCACATTTTTAAACCTAGAACGATTTATGGGCAAAATAGTATAGTCGGCTGTCATATGAAATTACAAACAGTGCACTGTCAACACTTTTCGGTGATTTCTGAAAACGTACGGCGAAATCAATCCGTTTTCGTCCACTCTGATTAGAATATATGAAAAACCTATTTTAGGGTTTCAATTGCAGTCATAGGATCCCATGATCCGAGTTCGTTACAATAAAATAATTTTACATAGGTTTTGTTTAAGTATACAGAAAACCCCACCCACGCTCTTACATTCAGTCGCCCTAATATAAAAATGTATAATAAAAATTACCTGCAACTTTGATAATTTCTCCCCTGATGCAGCCTTGAGCGTCTTATGGAATTTTGCCACCTTTTGGCTATAGGCGTTATTCAAGATTTGTATGTGCGCCTCTTTCAAATCCGCATATTGGTTCAAGACAACTCGATTCTACAAACACACACAATTTTAAATTTATTAATATTTTATTAATTTATTTTATCAAAATTAATTAAATTTCTATACATTTACATAATATAAATATCAAATTGTGTGTTTCTGTATATATATACAGTAGAGAGTCGATTATCCGAGCATTCGATTAACCGAACCGGGCACTCAGCCCCTTTCTTGTGAAAGACATCGAATAAAATGAAAAATCAAGGGCCTGATGGAGGCAACTCTCATCTGCATTGCTCTTCTTCTTCCTTGCCTCGTACTTTATACCGCTCCATGGTTTAGCGTTGCTCGACCTGCGGTGTAGGCACATCGCCTGTTTTGGCGGTAATATCTCAGCATATTTACAATCAGCTCTATCTTGGATCGTGTCATCGCCGAGACCAATGCGTTGTTGTTGCTTTTTCATTTGATACATCCAGGTGTTCTTCGGTCTGCCTCTGGCCTTGGGTCCATCAAGTGGAACTTCCATTGATATCGCTTGCATCGCTCAATTACCTCGAATTTTTGATTTTCGTTCAGTTCTGGTCATTTTACACGTTTTCAGTTTGTCGGGTAATTTCACATTTAGGATATTTTCTAATTTTTCTATAGAAGCTCGATTAAACGAACTTCCGTTTATCCGAACAAACCCCTGTCAACATTAGTTCGGATAATCGACGCTCTACTTTACATGCATGGAAGGAACGTTTGAAAATTCTCCCGACTAATATAGAAAGGATGTCTCAATTAACAAAATTTCATTTAATTCTCCTGCATAGGGATACATGTTATTGGGTATTTAGAAAAGATTCGAATGTTTCTTTGTTTTTAAGCATTCGAAGATCCCAAATCATATAATAATTCATAATTCATTCATGTTCAAATTACGGAAAAGATCAGAGGCGGACACATTAGAAAGGTCAAACTGATAGCCCGTTGCACAAAAGGAAGTTTGTTCACCAACCAGGAAGATCCACTGAAACTGTGCTGAATCGAAAGAACCTTTGAAGACCAGAGACTGTCGACAAGGAAGGTCTTATCATGCTTCTATACAGGGTGTCCCGCAACTGGTTAGCCATAGACCAATGGTAGACTCTACAGGATGTTTTAGGAAAAATGTCGCCACACTTACTTCTCTAGCTTTTACCGTTAAGGAGTGATTGCCTTTTTTGTGATTCTTGTAAAAAAAACACGACTTTTTTCGAAAAACTTCTATTTTCTAACTTCCACTTTAGCCAAATCAATGTTTTTCATATCCTTCCGAACGTACACGAAATTTCCAATAAAAGGACATATCGAACGTTTTTGTATCTTCCGAGACACAACGTTTTGAATTTTGCAGAAATGCCAATTTCAACTTTTAATGTCAAAATTAAACCCGAATTTCTTAACGGTACATTGAAGTAGCAAATCTGCAAAGTTCACAAAATTGGCCCAATTCCTGAGCTTTCGAACGGCATATAAGAATAAAGCACAGAATCATCCGGTTTGTGAATAATATGTGTAAAAGGGGAAAAACATAGTCCGTAAGTGGAATAAATCTTGTTTTTACGTGGAAATAGTTCAGTCATATAAGCATTTGCAATAGAAAAAAAAATACAGTAAGGCTATTTTTTCTTGGTTTTGAATCAGTGGGATCCCAGGAGTCTAAAACTCATTTTGCTAAAATAAATTTGATCGGAAAGGACCCAAAAAGGACAAAAAAGTACACCATTTAATCCTTGACTGGAGGTCAGCATGCGGGATATCATATCAAAGGGGTACATTACATTACGGTGTTTGATTCCTATCTCAAGGACTATCAAGGACCCTCAACGGAATAAATCGCGTTTGAATGGAAAATTTTCGTGTTTCCCGTAACTTACCATCTGTATCTTTCCAAAGCCATAACTACGCGAATAATTCAAGTTGCCACTTCCTTTTTTAGAATCTAAGATTCTATCATTAAATTTGCTAAGGAAAAATTGGATCGGAAAACTCTGAAAAAGGACACTAATTAATACCTGACAAATTAAAATGTTTATCCTTTAGACGATGAAAATGAAAAATACTCTCACAATATTAATGTGTACACAGCGAACCTTCGTACAAATAATTCAACACATAACACAAATTTGTTTATACTTACCGTTATAATTAGAAAAGTAGCATCTACAATAGTAGCGAAAAGTATTTTTCCATAATGCATAACAACCAAGTCTATGCTTGATGTAAAAATTTTACTTCCTTTTCAAGATTGAAGTCGGTTTGGTACATTTGCAGACTATGTTTTTTTTTTCATTTATACGTATTATTCAGAAACTGGATGACTCTGTGCTTTATTCTTATATGCCGTTCGAAAGCTAAGATACTACGCCAACTTTTGTCAACTTTGCAGATTTGCCACTACAATATACCGTTACGAAATTCGGGTTTAATTTTGACATTAAAAGTTGAAATTAACATTTCTGCAAAATTCAAAACGTCGAATCTCGGAAGATACGAAACCGTTCGATATGTCCTTTTATTGGAAATTTTGTGTATTTTCAGAAAAATATGAAAAACATTGATTTGGCTAAAGTGGAAGCTAGAAAATATGAGTTTTTCAAAAAAAAAAAAGTCGTGTTTTTTTGACAAGATTCACAGAAAAGGCAATTACTCCTTAACGGTAAAAGCTAGAGAAATAATTTTGGCGACGTTTTTCCTAAAACATCCTGTAGAGTCTACCATTGGTCTATGGCTAACCAGCTGCGGGACACCCTGTATAGTACATACTTTCGTCGAAGATCACGTCACCTCTAATAGTTTCGTCATAGTACGACGATATGGTTATAGTGGTTAAAAGGTAAATTCGAGTAAATATTGCGAGAAAAACTTGAATCAGTACTAACAATAGTATAAGAATGATGTGATGAGAACGAACTAAGAATCAATCCATCTAATGTAATCTCATCATCATCGTACTCTTCTCCAGGAATAGAAACCCTGCTGAATTTAGACGCCCGTTGATGAACCCTCTACCGATTGGGAGTTAGGTCAGTTATGTTGGTGTAATCCGTGATAACAAACTTCCAGACAAAGGCATGTCAAAGCGGGGGCAGAAAACGCCCCCAGAGCTCTTTGGATATGCGGAAAGTTTGTAGGGAATGAAACCTTCCATCATGTTTTGGATATACACTCGGCGTCAAAAGTATCGGGCCACCCGCAACTTTCGAACTCTAACCCAATTTTCTCAAAAAGTATGAAACTTACAACTATGAAAGTTATATCTACAGAAAGTGCGTTTAATGGCATTTTAAATGACTATCAATTTTATTTAAAGTACCGTAAACTCAGATAGCAATCAAACAACAAATACAATGCTAACGATTTGCTATGTTTTGACTAGAGTTCCTGCTTACCGTTATTTGCTTCTACAATGAGATTATAGGATATTTTTTATAATTTCTTTAGGTGTTATTCATTGCTTGTTTAGACAGGTGTATTTTTGCTACTTTTGTTAACCAATAATGAATACGACACCGGAGAAAGCAGCTCAAGTTGTAGTACTACTTCAAGCAGGCTTTGCACAACGTGAGGTTGCTCAGAGACTTCGAATCAGCAGATCATCTGGGCAAAGAGTTTACAAACGATACTTAGAGACTGGAGCATTCGATCGGCGTCCAGTTACGGGTAGACCTAGGGCTACATCAGCAGCAGATGATCGATATATCCAAGTTAATGTTCTGCGAAATCGCCGCCTCAACGCAGCTCAAGTCCAACAAAAGGTACATGACGAACGCCAAGTGGTTATAAGTTCTTCTACAGTTAGAAGAAAACTTACTGCGCGGAACCTGACTCCAAAGAGAGCTGCAACAGGTCCAAAATTAACGGCAGCCCACCGTCGAGCACGACTTGAATTCGCTCGAGAGCATAGGGATTGGACATTAGAAGAGTGAGATCATATACCAAAGTGACCGACGACAGAGAGTATATCGTCGCCCTGGAGAACGTTAATCTCAGTGTTGTATCACGGAATCTGTTGCTTATGGAGGAGGATCTGTAATGGTCTGTGCGTGCATCTTGCTAACCGGCCATACAACACTAGTTTTCATAGAACCGACAGGCCGTACACGTGGATTGACTTCACACCGCCATATCAATGAAATCCTTGCAGTCCATGTGGTACCTTACGCAGATTATATTGTACTTAATTTCCAGTTGATGCAGGATAATGCACGGCCTCATGTTGCTCATGTGGTGACCCAGTATCTACAGGACGTCGGCATTCGTCCGATGGACTGGCCAGCTCAAAGTTCGGACTCGAATCCAATAGAACACTTATGAGATAAGTTGAAACGTCGGATTCGAGCACGCGTTCCTGCTCCAACATCGCTTTCAGAGCTGCGAATCGCAATTGAAGAGGAGTGGAATGCAATTTCCCAAGACTTCATCATTTTGAGAAAATCGGGTTAGAGTTCGAAAGTTGCGGGGGGCCCGATACTTTTGACGTCGAGTTTATAAAGCAATAGTTATAATTAGAATTTTGTAGTCTGGCTGGTCTAGCGGTTAGTGCGCGCACCTTCGGTGCATAGGGTCATGAGTTCGAATCTCACCGTGAGCCATGGTGTTTTTCGAACTCACGAGCTTGTGACGGACCATGATCTCACTCAGATGTTAAACGAGTACCCATTTATGGGGATAAATAACACTGCTGAGCGTGATGCTGATCTCATTACCTCAACAAAAAGCAGATAAGATGTTGGAAATATGATGTCACTAACACATCCTGCGGCCTTAGTCCAATATTGGATTGTCGCGCCTGTTATTTTTTTATAATTAGAAACCTGATTTACTCGAGCCAGCAATAAAAATAGTTCAAGAATGATGTCATGGGAACGGGCTCCGAGTAAACCTATCCAAAGCGATCATCATACCCTTCTCCAGGAACACAAAATCGGGCTGAACTCAGACGTCCTAAAATGTCCAATCTACCAATTGGGAATCACGACAAATATCTCGAGGTAATCCTCCACAGTAATTTTTACTGACAAAAGCATGTCAAAGCGGCGACTGAAAAAGCAAACAGAGCCCTTCGGATATGCAAAAAAAAAATCGTAGGGAAAACGTGGGGTATGAAACCCTCCATTATGCTCTGGATCTACAGAGCAATGGTTAGACGTACTACGGTGCTGTGGTCTGATGGAAGAGAGCCCTGACTACGGAAGGTAACTCCGTGGTAGGCAAGGTACAGAGACTAGAATGTCTCATTATGCACCGATCTAGAGGTGTTACTTCATCCTCACCCAGTTGAAATACACCTCGAAACTGAGGCAAAACTAGCACTGGCAGATCGCGAGCGATGCCTATCTGGATCTTACTAAGGGGGCAGCTAAAATCTCAAAATCTCTCAACAACATCACTGCCGCGAACATGCCCTCCGACCACCTTCCAAAGGAGATTTCATGCGGCCGCCGTTTTCAGGCTGAAACATGGAGCAGAGAGGAGTGGCATTCTAACTTCGCTAGGCTACACCCACAGACCATAAAATGGTTTACTGACGGTTCTAAAACAACCGAAGGTTCATGAGCAGGTGTGGTTGGCCCAGCACACAGGATATATATGTATACCTCCACTGTATTTGAGGCAGAAGTGCACGCAATGCGCCGTTCTATGTTTACGTGCTAACTATGTAAATAAACGAATAGCGATCTTCTCAGACAGCCAAGCGACTTTTAATTCAATCACTAACTATAGTCAAGACTTGTTCAATGTTGCCTCAATGCACTGAACAAACTAGGCGTAAATAACACACACACACACACACACACACACCCGTTTCATCCCAACGAAACGGCCAAGAGTTGCCAAAAGACCCCTCCATGGCAAGAACCATGAAGGTTCGATGCAGGAGGGATGTGTATGTGTGTGGATGTGTTCTATGTGTTTTTTCGTCAAATTGGGAGCATGTCACCTCAGCGCGGTTGCTCTCAATTCTCCTAATCCGCGCCGGCATCGAAACCAATCCAGGTCCCGAAATCTACATCTGCTGTGTATGCAATGTATGGTGTCATTTCTACTGCTCAGGCCTAAGAAAAATGAGACATTATAACGAGTTGTCCTTTGTTGCACCAGGGTGTCTGCACGCGGGTCGGCCCAAGCCACCCCAGGCCCTAGCTCACAAGCTAATCGCCACCACCGTCTCCAGCCATTCCTGGCCCCATCTTTCCACCACCACCACCCGCAGTCAACAATACAACAAGACATAATCGCTCAAGTCTAACACCTGCACCCCCTGCAGCAGTGTACACCCCACTCACCATATTGCAGTTTAACTGCAATGGCATCCGCCAGAAGATCGATGAGATAGTCCGTTTCATGAGTACGCGCAGAATTCTGATAGCGGCATTTCAGGAGACAAAGCTCCAACCTTCAACTCCCGAATTTAACATTCGCGGCGATTACATATTTTTGAGGCGCGATAGAGTTGGCAGGCAGGGTCCTAGTCCAGGAGGAGGGATCGCATTCCTAATACACAGAACCATGCAATACAATGTATTAGATCTTCGTTTCAATGCCGGCACGGCGGAAATGCAAGCTATTGCCGTTAAATCAGGCAATACCAATATCGAACTTATAAACATCTATGTTCCACCAACATCCAGCTGTCCCTCTATGTGGCTATAAGTTCGATATTGGTCCACTCCTCACAGGACAGCATAGGATCCTACTTGGCGACTTTAACGCCCATCACGAACTCTGGCACTCTCTTCTCGCAAATGATGCCAGAGGTATATATATCGCGACCAAATTAGACCCATCAGACTTCTGCGCACTCAATGGAATTTCGTCTACACGCGTCGCTGGCGCCTGCCATAGTTCTCCTGACATAACTATGGTGAGCGCCAGTTTGATAAGGAAACCCGATGGGAGACAACCAGGTCTCTTCAATCCGATCAACTCCCCATATTGATAAAACAGCCGAACTGTCGTCAGGACGGCGTACGTTTATCAACCACAAAAAGGTAAATTCTAAGGGTTTCACTGCGTTTACTTCGACGAAGTTCGCCGCGCTACCTACTGCAACGAACGCTAGGGAAGGGAAGCCGAAAAGAATATAAGGAACGTCATTGTCAAAGCAGCTCGCTACATTCCGGCAGGGCGTATCATCAAAGTTCGGCCATATTTCCCAACTACTGCCGCAAGGTTAGCCGACGAACGGGACGATTTAGGACGCGCAAAACCGGCAGACCCCAGAATTCAGGAGCTAATATCCGAAATAAATCGACTAGTTAACACATATAAGAAAGAGAAATGGAACGAGCATCTGGATAGCTGCTCCTCTCACAAGGTGTCAGCAAACTATGGGCTACGGTCCGCGCCCTGTCTCACCCAACCAAAGACAAGGGCAGTGTAGCCATCAGATTCGGTAAGAAAAGCACCGCAAATCCAAAACTCTGCGCGAGCTTGTTCAATAAGCAATTTATTGAACACCCCAAGACCAAGATGCTCAATTGCAAGATAAAAAGGCTGTGTGAAGTTAGCCAGTCATTTTTTTGAAATTAGGTCCTTTTGCTCGGTGAACCGTTTGTTCTACAGCGGCTACGTTTGTTCTTGATTGTTCGCCAATTAATATCGTTTGTTCTTCTCTGATTATTTAATTATAGCAACTTTAAAATTGTGAGTGTGAACTTAGCCAGTCATTTTTAAATATGGGTCGGAAAGGTATAGGTTTGGTATCAATCGAAAGCCAGACGTTTGTTCATTTTGTAGGGCGTTTGTTCATCCTGGAAACGGAAGGATACAGGAATTATAAAGGAAAAAGAGATTAGTTGTGACGTCATCTTCACTCAACCAACGCCATCTACTCAGCTCAGCTGTACGATGATGGTGTGGATCTTGCATAAATTGTTCGCGGGACACGGGTTGCCCGTACAGCTGAGCTGAGTAGATGGCGTTGGTTGAGTGAAGATGACGTCACAACTAATCTCTTTTTCCTTAATAATTCCTGTATCCTTCCGTTTCCAGGATGAACAAACGCCCTACAAAATGAACAAACGTCTGGCTTTCGATTGATACCAAACCTATACCTTTCCGACCCATATTTAAAAATGGCTGGCTAAGTTCACACTCACAATTTTAAAGTTGCTATAATTAAATAATTAGAGAAGCACAAACGATATTAATTGGTTAACAATCAAGAACAAACGTAGCCGCTGTAGAACAAACGGTTCACCGAGCAAAAGGACCTAATTTCAAAAACATGACTGGCTAACTTCACGCAGCCAGATAAAAAGAAGGATTCGCAACCGAACGGTTGACATCATCCCTACCTATACAACGGACCAGGTTTCAGCAGCAATCAAGAATGCGAAAAAATCAAAGGCCATTGGACCAGATGGCATTTCAATGGTCATGCTGAAACACCTAGATCTTCCGGCCATCGAATATCTAACGATGGCTTTCAACTTGTCGATATCTATCTTGTCATCCCTGAATTCTGGAAAAAGGGACGAATCATCCCCCTTCTCAAAGCCGGTAAAAGCGCGAAACTCGCCGAATCCTACTATCCAATCACAATTTGATCACCCGTTGCAAAGTCGCTCGAAGCACTCATCCACCCCACCGATGCGATACCACCGATCTCACCAGCATGGCTTCAGGAAGATGCATAGCCCCACAACAGCCCTAGATATGATCTGATTCTGTGACAGAAACGTCCTAGTGGCCCTTGACCTGTCGAAAGCCTTCTTGGTCCTTGCCCCGGGAGTTCCTGGGGCAAGGACAAAGAAATTGTGTTGGTCACCTACAAAGCGATAGGTAGAGCAATCCCTAGCTATGCAGCCCCGGTGTAGTCACAAACCGTTTGTGACACAAACTGGAATAAGATCCAGGCATGCCAGAACGCTGCTCTACGTATCGCTACAGATTGCCATCTCATGTCGTCCCAGGATCATCGTCATCAAGAAAACAGCATGTTATCAGTGCGTGATCACAATCTCCTCCTGTCTTTACAATATCTGGTCGGTTGCTATCGAGAGGATCACCCAAACCATCATCTCATGAACAATACTACCCCTCCACGACATGTCAGGAGTGGAATCAGAGATCTCGAGAGAGACGTCTAGAGATACAAACGGGTATATGTATTCGATAACACAGCATACCATGCGGCCATCGCAGATATTCCCACAACCGTTGTGAATCGGTCACTAGGTAGATTAGGTGCGAATAGAATCCTCTCAGCAGCTTTTATCCTTGTGGAGCTGGCCGGCTCAACTGGTTAAAAATTTACTACTACGTGCAGGTATTGAATCATTGGTGATTTTGCAGCAACAGGATTGGAACCACTTAACAACTACTCTGGACTAAGCAACATCGATAATTGGAACGAAACATATACTGCTGGACGAAATAGGAACAGAGGACACAGTCCATCCTCCAGACAATATTCATCCAATCAAGGTTCCCAACAACAATCACTATTCACTCCGACTTACACTGCACCTCCTGACTCCAGCGCCTCTAGCCATTGACGTCAGCTACAGAACCACAAAAATCGTTCAACTAAACTGTGATGGACTCCAAAACAAAGTTGCGCTGTTTACTAATTTTATCGATATCTACATAGCAGCATTACAGGGGACAAAACTAACTATTGCTAAGCTCCCACGGGAACTATAACATCCCGAGACGCGACAGAAAGCTAATATAGAAGGCGGTTTTGCAGCGTCTTTGATACCACAGCCGCCGATAACCGAAAACACGGCGATGTGAATTTTTACATGACGCAGTCCTTAACGGGCCACGGAGGGTACTGAGCGGAACTGGGAGTAAACATAGAGAACCTAGTGGGTCTGATGCTATCAGCAAATAACTGGGACTCAATAAGCAGGGCAATTTGTCCCGTTCACATGGAGCTACAGAAGGAGGAGTGAGTGTACACGCAAATCTGGTACCCGTGCTGATGGCCATGTGAAGTAATACTGAAAGGAGGTCGCCAAGGTTTAGCGGTGACGAAAGAGCTGTTAAGTTTAGTCGATAAGAATTAGATATAACTGCATGCTGGCGGTCTCTTCTACACGGCACGAAGTGTCTACGCAAGATTCCCTATCTCTACACAGAAAAAAGACCACGTAAATTCAAGCCATCAAGTCAGGAAATATTGACTTGGAGTCTCTAAAATTATATAGTTGTTATTGGAAAAAAAAAATGAACCAACGTTGTTGTTTTGCCGGAATGGCTGCTTTTCTTCGATGTCCCAGACGGCTTTAAAAGGTTTACTGGCGAAGATTTTTCCAGCTTAACACCAACCACCGATGTACGTATAGTTGAAAAACATCTTCTGACAGACTTTCGTAATCCATCTCTTTTGTCGTATGTATTGAAATGAGTTGCATATTGCCGCCGATTCTGCATAGAGTTTAGAAACGGGAAATCTAAAGTACGGAAAATCAAGGCGTACCACAAGGAGATGTTCAATCTTCTTCCCTGTTTAACGTTTAAATTTCAGGACTCTCACTCCACCTGAAGGGATCGAGATAATTTCCTATGCCACATTCAATCGTGAATATGAGATTTACTCGACGTAGAGGTTCCTGCCGTTCGTTATCCCAGAATCATCGGAGTCACAATTGACATCCGTTGGATTTTCAACGGCCACGCAGCCAATAAGTATATGTGAAGAGTTAACGAGCAGGAATAAAATCCTCTAGGCTAATTGGCAGTACTTGGGGAACCGACGAAGAAACTTTGCTAACCACCTACCTATAAAGCTATTGGTCGTTCTTTCTTCTTCCTTGCCTCGTTATTTATGCCGCTCCATGGCGTCGCGACGTTCGGCCTTGGGTATAGACACATAACCATTGTGGAGGTCTCAGCTTTTTTTACAGGCAACTCTATCCTGGATCGTGTCATGACCGAGACCAATGCGCTGATGTTGCTATTTCATTTGACACATACAGGTGTTTTCGGTCTACATTGGCTCAACTACGTTATTGGTGGTACACTCGTATCTATCTTGGATAGATAACAGCATCGCAAACACATACCCTGCTTGCGGAGCCAACCCGCACAACATGGACCACATATTTGATTGTCCTGCCGCACCAACGAAACTTACACCCCCTTGCCATATGGGAAAACCCATCGAACATTCTTTCTAGTCCTTGAGGGGTTCTATTTAAAATCCACAAGTCAAAATCCAAAAGTCATAATCCATAAAGACAAAATCCATAAAGTCAAAATCCATAAAGTCAAAATCCACAAAATCAAAATCCATGAAGACAAAATCCATAAATTTTTGTATGAAGAGAGCCATAATGCTTATTGCGTGGGCTCCGATTCGGTGATGTCAGTGCGGGTTTTGTTTTTTTTTTTTTAAATAATTATGAAATGGTCCAAAACGTTAATTTCCAGTGGCGGAGCTTGAGAAAGTTCAGCGTTTTTTAAGTGAAAAACCAGAGGTGAGAGCGAGCGGTGACGGGGAGATTAAAATTTTCGTTTCCCGGAAGGTGATTAAGATTCTTCTACTGTATATTTGTAGCGTTTGATCAATTATCAGCAAAAAATCTGGTCCGGACACTTGGAATATTAGTTTTATACTTAAATACCACCAATTTAGCCAAACAAAAAACAAACGATTCAAAATATGTAGTCATTCCATGCAGAACAGGGGGAAGTAAATATTGAAAAATTTCTTGGCTATAAAAAACACTGAATTTGTCCAAGGAACCTTTGAAGAAAAAACCTAAAGTTTTAGATTGATTTTCAGAAAAGTCGCTTAACTAGACAATTACCGGGTTCTATACAAAATCCACAAGTCAAAATCCAAAAGTCATAATCCACAAAGTCAAAATCCATCAAGACAAAATCCATAAATTTTTGTATGAAGAGAGCCATAATGCTTATTGCGTGGGCTCCGATTCGGTCATGTCAGGGCGCGTTTTATTTTTTTTTACAAAAATAATTATGAAATGGTCCAAAACGTTAATTTCCAGTGGTGGAGCTTGAGAAAGTTCAGCGTTTTTTATAAGTTAAAAACCAGAGGTGCGAGCGAGTGGTGGTGGTTTTATACTTAAATACCACACATTTAGCCAAACAAAAAACAAACGATTCAAAATATGTAGTCATTTCATGCAGAACAGGGGGAACTAAATATTGCAATTTTTTGGCTATAAAAAACACTGAATTTTTCCAAGGAACCTTTTAAGAAAAAACCTTAAGTTTTAGATTGATTTTCACAAAAGTTGCTCAACTAGACAATTACCAAACCCCGGAGCATATGCGCTCTACCTGAAGATACGGAGAAGGATGCACCCGGAGCATATGCGCTTTAGTTGTCTTTACCTGAAGCGCTTATGGTCCGGGTGCATTCCTCTCCGTGTCATCGGCTAAATCGTATATGCCACGGATGAATCCTTTTCCGTGTCTTCAGGTAAAGCGCACATGCTCCGGGATTCGGTAATTGGCTAGTTAACGTAATAACGAACATAAATATTCTCAATATTCAATTGTGATGAGCAAACTGATGTAAATTTGAATTTATGGATTTCGTCTTTTTGGATTTTGACTTTGTGAATTATGACTTTATGGATTTTGTCTTTGTGAATTTTGTCCTTGTGGATTTTGACTTTGTGGATTTTTCATTTTTTTTTGGATTTTGTATTTTTGGATTTTGTATAGAACCCCAATTACCATACCCCGGAGCATATACGCTCTACCTATAGACACGGAGAAGGATGCACCTGGAGCATATACGCTTTAGGTGTCTTTACCTGAAGCGCTTATGGTTCCTCTCCGTGTCATCGGCTAAATCGTATATGCTACGGATGAATCCTTTTCCGTGTCTTCAGCTAAAGCGCATATGCTCCGGGATTGGGTAATTGTCTAGTTAACGTAATAACGTACATAAATATTCTCAATAGTCAATTGTGATAAGCAAACTGATGTAAATTTGAATTTATGGATTTCGTCTTTTTGGATTTTGACTTTGTGAATTATGACTTTATGGATTTTGTCTTTGTGAATTTTGTCCTTGTGGATTTTGACTTTGTGGATTTTTCATTTTTTTTTGGATTTTGTATTTTTGGATTTTGTATAGAACCCCAATTACCATACCCCGGAGCATATACGCTCTACCTATAGACACGGAGAAGGATGCACCTGGAGCATATGCGCTTTAGGTGTCTTCACCTGAAGCGCTTATGGTTCCTCTCCGTGTCATCGGCTAAATCGTATATGCTACGGATGAATCCTTTTCCGTGTCTTCAGCTAAAGCGCATATGCTCCGGGATTGGGTAATTGTCTAGTTAACGTAATAACGTACATAAATATTCTCAATAGTCAATTGTGATAAGCAAACTGATGTAAATTCTTGCTTCTACTGTGAATATGAATTTTATGGATTTTGAATTTATGGATTCCGTCTTTTTGGATTTTGACTTTGTGAATTAGGACTTTATGGATTTTGTCTTTGTGAATTTTGTCTTTGTAGATTTTGACTTTGTGGATTTTTAACTTTTTTTTTGGATTTTGTCTTTTTGGATTTTGTATAGAACCCTCCTGCTGTAAAACAGCATGTCTACAATTTATGAATGAAGACGCGAATGTCCCCAAGCTTGCGCCGCTACTACAACAACAAAAACACGGCTCCACTGATTTCATTGCAAACTGACCGTTTGAAAAAAAAAAACACACACAGATTCAAAAACCTTGCAATATTATATAATTCGGAGGCAAAAAACAAAATCATTCTCGTTTCGGGGATTTTCATGAGCTTATTAAAATCTACTTGCTATGCTATCCGTGTACACGCTGCAAACTTCGAAATAGCAGGAAAAGATCCTTTACACAAGCAAATCGAACTGGATTATTGATATTGTTAAGATTCTTTCTCAGTGCCATTCTGTACATAAAAATAAAAAATGAAAGAAAAAATATTAAGAAACCATAAAATAATAGTTCCGCTCAGCCTTAATATTTTAATTAAGACCCCAACAAGGCGGTTAGCATTTATTTTCCTTTGCACATTAACTAACTTGCAAAAACGTATGATCAAACATAGGTGCCAGAGCTTTGCTTCTCAAATGAATCTAATTGCATTTTGAGGATATTTCTCAGAGTTTGATTTCAATTGGAAATTTGATAAAATATCCTCGAATAAATTAATAAAATGATTTTAACCACATTTCAGTTCCATACATACGATAAAAAGTGGAGGGCTGAAGTGCGTATTTCATTTCTACGTACATACAAAAGCTATACAGGATGAATGCGTAAATTATGTGTAATAATCTTTCCGCAACAAAATTATTGCTATCCGTTTACATTAATTAAAAGGCACAGTTTGTATTTATATTTCTTACAGAAAAACAAAAGTTGTTTGATAATGGGTTAATACATTATGTCGAAATAGTACCAGTTGGATCTTTCTGGGTTTCTGTGAACGCTTACAAGCAATGATTAAGGCGACTTTATTGTCAAAATGGACAATGACTTTAGTATAATTGGATTACATTTTAATTTAAATCAATTCTCTGAACAAGTAAATTGGGTTTGGCCAATCATAAACATCAAACTTATTGCATTAATCCTTTACAACCAAAGCCGCCTTAATACAAGCCCGGAAGCAGAACACGGTCATAGCCTTAAACGTCAAATCATAGGCTTAAGCAGATGAAAAATTTACATTGCGGTAAAGGCAAATCGGGTTAGGTCGCGGAAAACTTAACACGAAAAGTATTGGTTCCCGGTCGATTTTCGTCGCGAAAAGAGCAAATTGGTGTGAATTGAAGTGTCTATAATGCAGTGAAAGAAAAAAATCCCGATAAAAATTTTTCCACGTGTTTTCGCGATTTTTATCAGAGCAGACACGTTTTTTTTACATGCGCTGTGCTTGTGTTAGTGCATCGTGCAACGTATATACGACATGTTCATAGGCTTGATTTGTGTGCATGTATTGTTGGTTCCCGGCTTTCTAATATAGGTGGCTTTGTTTACAACCCTTGTGGGAACGAACGAACGTAGTCAGTCAGCGCTGCGAGCTCGTAACGCGAGCACGTCCGCTCAGAGCGGGGAGCAGGCGTTGGCTGGTGGCACGTTGGTTGTTGACGAGCGTAGCGAGAAGGGGGCGAAGCCCCTAGTTTAGAGATGTAACGGATGTTGTTTAGCGGATGCGGATGCAAAATAGTATAAGATTGAGGATGCGGTTGCGGATATTTCTTCTTCTTCTTTATGGCACGATGGCCCGACGTCGGGCCTTGGCCGCCTGGATTGAAAACCTCCAATTGTCCTCCAATTCCGAAAGCCTAGCATCTGGTGGGCGTCCTCACATACAGAATGCTCCCATCGGGCTCTCGGTCGTCCACGCAATCTGGCTCCGTCCACTCGTTGCGCGTTCATCACCTTTTTGGGCATGCGATCGTCGTTCATCCTTTGTACATGACCCGCCCATTGCAATCGCTGCAATTTCACGATCTTCGACACCTGTAGCTCATCATACAGCTGATACAACTCAAGGTTGTACCGGATGCGCCATTCACCTCGTTCACGAACGGCCCCGAAGATTCTTCGGAGAACCTTTCGCTCGAATGTGTCCAACAGGTGTTCAGAGTTTTGGGTTAGGGTCCATGCCTCGCAGCCATAGCATAGCACAGGTCAGATGATGGTTTTATACATGTGGAGCTTCGTGTTCCTGTGCACCAGCTTCGAATTCATAATTTGGAGGACCGCAAAGTAACACTTATTAGCTAGTTGTATCCGTCGCTTTATCTCATCTGTTTCGTTGGCGTCTTTTGACAAATTGCAACCCAGGTAAGTGAAGTTGTCTACATATTCTATATTGAGGTCCCCCACTGTGATGCTTGAATTTACTGGCGTTCTAGTTTTTGATTGCATCATGACCTTGGTTTTAGACTCGTTGATATGTAGCCCAACTTCTTTGGCGGCGTTATTGAGATTATGCAGAAGGCTTTCTGCATCACCCAATCTTCGAGACATGATGTTGATGCCGTCGGCGTATGCTACTAGTTGAGTCGATTTAATGAGTAGCGTTCCGCTGCTGTCCAAATTCATGGCTCGAATTACATACTCCAGAGCCAGGTTGAAGAGCGTCGGCGCCAGCCCGTCGCCTTGCTTGAGTCCAGTCCGAGTTTCAAATAGGTCAGTGAGTCTGTTCTGAACTCTGACCTGCGAGACGGTATTAGTCATCGCCATCCTTATGAGTCGCACTAGCTTAGCCGGTATTCCAAAATGCAGCAAAATGTTGTACAGTACGCTTCGATCGATACTGTCGTATGCCTGCTTGAAGTCAACAAATATTTGGTATACGTCGATGTTCTGGAGTAAAAGCTTCACTGTAAAAAGCTGATCTGTCGTCGAACGACCAAGTCTAAAGCCGCCTTGGTACTCGCCAATGATTTCTTCTGCGTACGGATTAATTCTATTTTCCAGAATCTTAGATAAAATCGTATAAGTCGTACAAACTAATGAGATGCCTCTGTAGTTCTCACATTTCAACTTATCCCCTTTTTTGTGGATTGGGCAAATAATACTTTTACGCCAATCTTCCGGGATTATTTCGTCGTTCCATACTTTAACGATAAGTGTGTGTATAGCCTTAACAAGGCTCTCCCCACCATGCTTCAGCAGTTCAGCTGGAATCTCGTCAGCGCCCGGGGCTTTATTATGTTTTAGTGCTTGCATGGCGAGATCAACTTCTTCTACTGTTGGGGGTTGAACGGGAGGGCCTGGTTCAGCCATCAGCTCCGGAGCTTCTTGTGTGGGGTTGTTCGGTTGAACATTGAAAAGCTCTTCAAAATGTGAGGCCCAGCGTTTATCAACGCTATCGGTGTCGCTAAGATATTGCCATCCTTATCCTTACAGAGGCTGGTCCTGGGTTGGTATCCACTTTTAATTGAATTAATCAGCTTGTACGCTTGTCTACTGTTCCTACTAACTAGTCTTTGGTGGGGCATTCGGTAGCTCAGTGGCAGAGATGTCTATCTGTGAGTTGCCGGTGCGTGGGTTCGAATCCCACTGTGACCCATGGATGTTTGTGTTGTCCATAAAATGCTCCTACGGCAGCCGGTTCTTCGATTTAAATTGTCCCGGAGCTACACGTTGCTAAAAACGGCCAAGAGCTGCCAAGACCCCCTTCGATTCAAGAGAAAAAAAATCTCTTGAATCGCTACAACAACAACAACTAGTCTTTGGTTTATTTGCATCAACTGCTCGTCAAGATGCTTACGTTTCTTACGCCTAATTAACCTATTCGAAAATCGTCGGATATTTATGGAGACATTTTTGAGGAAGCGGATGAGGATAAGATCGAATATGTAAAAAAAATATTTAGGTTTCATACTTTTCATGAAGATGGAAAAAAATTAAATTCCTCTTATTAGTGTGGTTAAAAATAAAAAAGTTGCATACGTCCTTACTTCGCTACACCTTAAAAAAATAGCACTTCACCCCCTCAGCCCAATTCATTCAAAACAAAACCACTCAAACACTAGTCACAAAACTGCGAACTGCTGAGCTGACCGACAAATTGAAGTTCAGTTGTGTATACGATACAGAATACAATTTGTCTCAATGCATGTCTTTATAGTTATGTTTGAAATACATATTACGCCGCAGCAGCATCGCGAAATGTCAAGCGCAATGCATTCTATTCTATATTGCTGACAAAAATGCTGGGCAGAAAGCTCGGCATTCAGCATATTTGTCAGCTATGAAATTCTGCCCATGCTGCCGCTTCTGCGCGATATGTATTTCAACAATTACAATGTAACGTGCACGTGAGTGGCAAATATCCGCTAATTGTCTGCATACAAAAATGAGGATTGCGGATGAGGATGCGGATGTAAATATTGGTAAGATGAGGATAAGAATGCGGAGTTTAATTTTTATGCGAATAATCCGCGATTGCGGATGCGGACATCCTTTACATCTCTACCTAGTATAAATAAAATTAACAAACTCTTATATAAAAAGGATACAAACCTCATCATTAATGCAATCATCTGAAATTTGACTGGGGTCCAAAGGTGTATCTTGCAAGCGGGTCCACATCTTATGAGCTGCCATACGTTTGGCAATTTTCTTACTTTTCCCTTTGCCAGTTTCACGAAATTTCAATATGGTGCACGCGATATCGAATTGGCGCTCGTGCGGAAGACCTACTTCCATTTCAGTCTCATAGGTTGGAGGGGGCCAACGTCGTGCCATACATAGTTCCTGAAGTAGGCCAATTGGATTGCCAACAGCTTTGTCCTCGAAGCTTTAAAAAGGAAAAAAATATATTTTACATTAATCACAGGGGGTGACCTAAAAGTTAGCATTGATCGGGAAAAGGATGATAGCGCATATGGTGCCCGTTACCAAATGAAATTCCTAATATCCTGAGGCAACTTTTCTTACAGTATAATAATCATTTCAATTTTTTTCTAAAAATATATTCGTAACGAACACCATATGCGCGCTAACATATCCTTCCGGATTGACGTTAACTTTAGAACAACCTGTATACCACGTATAAATTTGATAAATACCTGTTTCCGTCAATAGTAATGCTTTCGTCTTTTCCATTGGCATTAGTCGGGATGTGATCTGGAACAATAACTCCTGTCATTTTGTCTATTAGTGCTTTAGCAGCGGCATGTTTAGCTTCTTTTTTGGAGCGGCCAGCGCCCATTGCCGTAAACGGTACATCTTTCTCGTTAAAAGAAACGCGATAACGAAATGTGGGCTCGTGAATGGCTCCTTCAATTTGAACGAGTTCATAACTTGGAGTAATGCCGCGGCGGCTTAGTAGTTCTTGAAGAATGGAAACTGGAGTCTTCATGGCTTTACTCGGTACTTCTTGTTGGGGATATTGCTGTTGATGGAAAACAAAAATATAATTTCATTCATTAAATGAAGGAAAATTAATAAAAAGGAATCAAGAGCTCAAGCTTTGGACAACTATATCTATATATGTTCCCATACAAATTATAACAGTATGTGACCAGCATGGTTTCTTTATTTTTGCCCCAGGAGCTGACTGATAGTAACTTTAGGACGTTATTTCTACTGTGCATTTTGCCGACGTGTTTATTCGAATTCATCATGATATCCAAGTGCACCCCAAAGCTTTTAGGATTTGTGACAGTAGGAGTAACGTCTTTATCGCGTTTGCCGGGACGGATCATAAGTTCTTGCGAAAATCCGTGCATACAGGCGATTAAAAGAGTTAGGAGTCTATTTAGATGGATAAATTACTAGGCCGCGGACATAAAAAAATGTACCTTTAACAATTGGTATATAGTCATTCAATTAAACTTAGATAAAATACGACACATCCTACTGTACGGCGTATGCGTATGGTGGCCGGCACTCAGTAAAACAACTTATTATAACTTGCTGGCGAAAGTACAAATAATGGCTGCTGTTGTCATAACTGGAGCCTTTCGTACTACACTGAAAACGGCTGGACTTGACGCTGTGCTCAATCTGCTACCTTTAGATCTATTCGGCCAACAACTGGCTGCTAACACAGCACTACGCTTACGTGAAACTAGTCAGTGGCAAACCCTGGAGTACGGTCACTCAACGATACTTGAACAAAAGCCCGACCGAAGTTGAGCTAGTGTTACTCTAGTGGCTCTCGGGAGCCTAATCCCCTCAGGCGAAATTGGTGGTGAGCGCTCTGAGAGGACTCTATTCGCACCTAAGCTCGCAATGGACCGATTCACTTCTTCAGTGTGGATCGCTGCAATGGCGGCTAGGTATGTCACTTCATCGTAAGGGTCCCGTTTGTATCCCTGAACCTCTCTCTCAAGATCTTGTAAACCACGCTTGACATGTCGTGGTGAAGGAATTCGGTCCATGAGATAATGATTGGGATGATCCTCACGATAGCATCCAACAAGATACTGTTTTAACGCCTGTTGGAACGCCGTACCTAGGCCAAGCACCTCAGCGGCATGTGGATTCAGGGTACCTCCGGTGACCTCTGCTGGCTCATCCCGACCAGTGTCCACCCTACGACTATGGCGAACAGGAGCAGGAGTGACCGTACGGGAGCTCCGGTAGCATCAAATGTTACCCCTCAAACTGTAGTCGCTAGGAGCAGGAGTACTCACCCACAAAATGCCAACACAAGCGACCAAAATGTACACCCGGTGGCATCGGCGGGCCCTTCAAGGTCAGTCGTCACCCCTCTGGCATCTGCCAGCAGGAGCAGGGGTACTTACTCACAAGTGGCATCATCTGTGAGGGTTGCAATTATGGCGTCGAGCTACCCGGACGGACTGCTAACCCCAGGTCAGATGTCCACGGTGCAAGACGCCATCATCCAACATATTGTGAGCATCCCGCCCACCAACGTCTTTCCGGAATTCGGCAGCATCCGTTTCCGCCCCGGATTCCTTTTGGTCGAATGCGACAACGAGGCCACTGCCGAATGGCTGTGTAACATAACCCCCACTCTCAACCCTTGGGAAGGAGCCACGCTACGTGCCGTAGTTGGAGAGGACATTCCCAGATCAACGATAGCGACGCTCTACCAGCCTCACACCACGGATGCCGCGAGTGCGATGACACTCCTTGGCAGGCAAAATGAGGGGCTGCGCACCAGCGAGTGGAGGTTGATTAACGCTGCTACGGAGGGAGACAACCTCACGCTAATCGTGGCAATCGATCCGATGTCCATGGAGAACATCGCTAGGCGATTCCATGTGTCCTATCGCTTCGGGAAGACAAAAGTCCACCCGAAAAACTGGAAGGGCGCCGGCAAGGAAGATAAGTCGAAGTCAGCCAACACCGAAACGGACACTGGTACTACCACCACCGTCAATGAACCGCCCAGCAACACAGCTGAGCCAACAAGCTCTATGGAGGAGGATCAGCATCCACCAGACCTCTCTCCCTCACCGGAACTGATGGAGCTGGTGCCACTGCACCTCGACAGCCTCGACTCGCCTGAGTCCACAGAGGAGACAGACGTCACCGTCATTCCTAACCCTAGGAGTGAGACGAGGAATGGCAGTCACGATGCAGACAGCTAATCCGAGCATTGGCGTGTTGCAGTGCAATCTGCACCACGCCAAAAGAGCCTCGGATATAGCTGCAGCGCGGTTTATAAGGGAGAGCCTCGACATCGCTCTCATACAGGAACCGTGGCAGCATGATGGGAACGTCAAGGGACTGAGCGTAAGTAATACGAATCTGGTGTATGACAGGGGCTCTACTCGCCCCAGAGCCTGTGTTGTAGTTAGCAAACATATTGATTACCTCTGTCTTTCAGAATTTACCAACAGTGACCTAGTGGTCATAGAGATCAGCACTACCAGCGAGGGCAACCACAACCTGGTCGTGGCGTCCGCCTACCTACCTGGCGACACGGACATTCCTGCGGGGGAAATCCAGAGATTGGCCTTTCACTGCAGGACCAACGGTAAAGGCCTGTTGCTAGGCTGTGACGCCAACGCCCACCATACACTCTGGGGTAGCACGGACACAAACAGAAGAGGTGAGTACCTACTTGAACTAATTACTTCACTTGACCTATGTATTCTCAACCGAGGATGTCAGCCTACATTTGTAACCAGAGTAAGGCAAGAAGTACTTGACCTTACTCTGTGTAATAACTCAATAGCGGAACGAATTCGTTCCTGGCATGTGTCGGATGAGCCCTCCTTATCTGATCACATGCACATACGCTTTGACTTAAGCTTTGCGGTTGCTGCAGGAATCGAGCGAAGAGTTCCACAAAATACCAACTGGTCGGGATATACCGAGTCGTTGGGGGAGCATTTGCAGCAAATCGACAAAAGGGTCACAGGGTGGTTGAGTCTGGAAAGACTCGTGGACGAGACCACTAGGGCAATTCTGTCCTCCTATGAAGAAAACTGCCCCGTGCGGGTCTTCAAAGAAAATAAGTGTGTTCCGTGGTGGAATCATGAGATAGCTTGCCTCAGGAAAAAAGTGAGGAAGCTGTTCAACAGGGCCAAGCGCAACGGGGACTGGGCTCTGTATAGATCCACCCTCACGGAATACAACAAAAAGATCAGGGACGCTAAAAGGCAAAGTTGGACTAACTTTTGCGACAGCGTCAACAATACCACCAAAGCAGCTAGACTGCACAAAATTATGGCAAAAAATGGTTGCAGCACTATTAGCACTCTGAAGGGTGCAATTGGGGACATAACGAGGGATGCCGAAAGCACAGGCATGTTGCTTTTAGCAACCCACTTCCCCAGCTGCAGACTGGACTATAACGTGAATGATGGTCACTGTTGCATGAATCCGCCCAGAAGAGCAAACAGATCTGCCTGGGCAGCAGCAAAAGATATCTTCACGTATGGCAGGGTTAGGTGGGCAATTGGGACATTCGATCCATTTAAGTCGCCCAGCATGGATGGAATCTTTCCGGCGCTTCTACAAAGAGACCAAAGCGAGCTGATACCATTCATGGTTAGTATCTATAGAAGTAGTTATGCTTTGGGATATATTCCGACAGCCTGGAGATCAGTTAGGGTAGTCTTCATCCCCAAAGTGGGTAAAAGACCGGCGGACGATCCTAAGTCGTACCGCCTCATCAGCCTTACATCCTTTCTCATGAAAGCTATGGAAAAGATACTGGACTCTCACATCAGAGGCACACTTCTTCAGACACGGCCGCTACACCCAAAACAATACGCCTACCAACCGGGTAAATCCACGGAATCGGCACTTCAGAGCTTGGTAGAAGAGATCGAGGTAGCCATGTCCAATAAGGAAACAGCACTATGTGCATTCCTTGACATAGAAGGCGCCTTCGATAACACCTCCTTCAAATCCATAGAAACGGCACTACGAGCCAAAGGAGCCGACAATACGATCATTACCTGGGTGCAGCGTATGCTTTCGTCAAGAATTATTTTTACCAGTATAGGCAATACTACCCTTTCTGCTTTAGCCACTCGTGGCTGCCCCCAAGGAGGGGTTCTATCCCCCCTCCTGTGGTGTCTGGTAGCTGATGGATTGATGTGGAGACTTAGCTCAGCTAGGTTCTCCACACAGGGGTATGCGGATGACCTGGTTATCACGGTTAAAGGCAAATTCGAGGAGGTCCTACCGGATGTCCTGCAGAGTGCTCTGCATATAGTCCAGGATTGGTGCACAGCAAACGGGCTGCGCGTCAATCCAACAAAGGCCGCCGTGATACCATTCAGTAAGAAAGGGAATCTCCAAACACTGGAGTGTCCCTCCATATATAATGCACGGCTAACAATGCCGGAAACTGTCAAGTACTTGGGGGTCACACTTGACAAGAAACTGCTATGGAAAAAGCATCTTAGTCTGGTAGCAGAGAAAGCAGTTAAAGCCTTGTGGATCTGCAGAAGCTATGCGGGGAAGGCATGGGGTATTAAGCCTTACATAGTTCTGTGGATCTACAAGACACTTGTTAGACCTATTGTGGAATATGGGGCGGTCGTGTGGTGGAGAAGAGCAACCACCATAGACGGAAGACGGTGTCTCGAGAAAGTTCAGAGGCTGGCCTGTCTTGCTGTCCTTGGGGCCTTCTTTTCGAGCCCTACTGCCGCCCTGGAGGTCCTGCTAAACTTTCCACCTCTCCACATACACATCGAGGCAGTGGCAAGGTTAGCTGTCATTAGGCTCGTAGCATGTGATACGGCGTCTCTACTGAACTCAGTTCAACAAGGATGGTTAAGTAACAGCAGATTACTGGATATGCCATCAGACCATCTGGTCAAAACTCTCCGTTTTGACCCTTCTTATAGTGCAGAGATATGGGAAAGGGTGGACTGGACTGACAGATTCAGATCACTCCACCCTAGCACCATCAAATTTTACACGGACGGCTCCAAGACCGATACAGGATCTGGAGCTGGAATTATTGGCCCGAACACAAATATCTTTATTCCTATGGGAATACATCCAACCGTGTTTCAGGCGGAAGTGCACGCAATCGAAGTGTGTGCAAGATTATGCCTTGACAAGGGCTACACCAACAGTAAAATAGCAATATTCACTGACAGCCAAGCAGCAATAAAAGCGCTGACGAGCTGTACTGTCACATCTAAGCTCGTGTGGGTTTGTCAGGAAATCCTCCAACAGGTGGGCAATCTCAACAATCTCACCCTTTTCTGGGTACCTGGGCACTCGGGGTTTTACGACAATGAGAAGGCCGACGAGCTCGCAAGAAGAGCATTCACCACTCCCTTCTTTGGTCCAGAACCTTACTGTGGGTTACCACTCTGTGTCTGCAGAAATGTGATTAGTGAGTGGGAAAAAGCCAAAGCCACCACACACTGGGAAGCTCTTCCAGGGCTTAGGCAGTCAAAACTCTTTGTCGCTAACTACTCACCCAATCGTACCCTTGGTCTGATGAAATTGAGTAGAAACAGGGTTAGGATCATATGCGGGCTCCTTACGGGGCATTGCCGTTTAAACGGTCATTTAAAGCGCTTACGTATTGTTACCGACGCCAGCTGTCGCTTCTGTGAGGCTGACGACGAAACTGCTTCTCACATCCTGTGTGAATGTGAGAGGCTAGCAAGGCGCCGATTGGAGTGTTTCGGTATCGCTTTTCCCTTGGAAGAGGATATCGCCACTATGAATATGGCCCAGCTGAATCGATTTATCAAAGGCAGTCGGTTAGATGAGTTCATCTAATCCATAGTAGGGGCAATGGTACAATAGACCACCGGTCGCAGTGCCTAGGGTAACTCTTGTTGCCTGTGCCCCCAATAAATCTAATCTAATCTACTGTTTTGAGAGTAGGAGATTGTGGTCACGTATTGGCATCAATTCTGTCTCCTGATGTAAGTGATCCTGGGCAGACATCAGAAGGCAACCTGTCGCTGTGCGTAGAGCGGCATTTTGGCAGACCTAAATTTTGGACCAGTTTGTGTCACATAAACAATGATCCAAACTGGGGCTGCATAATCAGCTGCCACTCGACCCACCGCTTTATAAGTAGCTAGCATGGTTTCTTTATCTTTGCCCCAGGTGCTACCAGCTAGAGCTTTTAGGATTTTATTCCTACTGCGCATTTTCTCACAAACGGAATCTGCGTCTTCGCAGGCGTCATCATGTTCTCTAGGTGAAGCCCGAGAATTTAGGGTTTTGCTACAGTAGGAACAGAATTGTTGCCAATACGTATGTCAATCTCCCATCTTTTATCCTTCCACCAAGTGGTTAGAATTGTCGCAGAAGATTTGGACGCAGAGATGGTGAGGTTTCGGCTTTGGAAAAATGCCTGTAATCGTCCTAGATAGCGATTAATTTGGAGGCGCATTTCATCATTAACCCCCTGTGGCGAGTACGGTGCAACCGTCAGCATAGGAAATCACCTCGATTCCTTGAGGTGGTGTGGGAAGGCCGGACATGTAGATGTTAAACAGAGTGGGGGAGAGTACCCCTCCCTGTGGAACACCTAATTTGATTTTCCTAAGCTTAGAACGTTCGCCTCGAAACTCGGTGCAGGAGTGTCGACCAGCTAGATAATTGGCAATCCAACGAATCTCTTGTGCAGGGAATGCATATTCAACAGGTTTGCTAAAAGCATTGAATGATTGACCTTATCAAAAGCATTTGATAGGTCAATTGCCATCAGAATGGTTCTGTGACAAGGACGACGTTGATTTAGCCCATCGCGAATGCGTGTAGTGATCGCAACGAGGGCAGTGGTGGTGGTACTATGCATATTCCTGAAGCCATGCTGGTGAGGTTCTAGCTTCGCATGTGCAACAAGAGTGGGGTGAAAAAGGGCCTCCGGCGTCTTTGCGACACTATCGTAATGGGGCGGTAGGATTCCCCGAGATTTGTGCTCTTCCCTGGCTTTAGACAGGGAACAATTCAACATGTTTTCCAGATTTCAGAGACGGCAAGCGTGGACATCGACAACTTAAAGGCGGCCGTGACATACTCAATGGCTGGAAGGTCGAGATGTTTCAACATGGTCATCGAAATGCCATCTGGTCCGAGGGCCTTTGAGTTTTTAGCATTCTCGATTACTTTTTTAACCTGGTCCGCGGTAAATGATGTATTTATTTATTTTTTATTTATTTATTTATTTACCAAATATGTGCATAATTCATTACAAAAATTCAAAGTTCTATTTAATATGGCACTCCCACTAAAAGCTATGCTTGTTCTGTGGGATATTATTTCAACTTTACATATAAATAATACATTTTAAATACATTTAATTTCATAATTCAACTGTTTAATACACATTTCATGTGTACCTTTTTACTTATCTAAGTACATCAAACCGTTCTAATTTACCCTTCAAATCGTATCGCTAAAATAATCTTTTAATTTCTTCAGAAAAATTCGTATATTCATTTCGCTAGTGATATATTCTGGTAAAGTATTTAATAATCTAGGTGCAGAGTAAAATGTATGATTTTCTGCTAGAAAGCTAGAATATCTAGGTTCTTGGAGGGCTTTTCTGTTACGTCTGCGGGTAATCAAACCTATATCCGGTTCTATTTGTATGGTGTCAACATTCCGGCTGCGAATCCGTCTTCTAATTTAGCGCTTACGGCCGTCAGACTTGCTCAATAAATTGTTTATTGAACAGGCTCGCGCACTGAAGAGGATCGCAGGTTTTTATGTTGCCAAATTCAATGGCGTTATTACCCTTTTCTTTCCTAGGATTGGAACGGGCGCGGACAGTAGACCATAATTTGCTGACACCTTCATTAAGGTTACATTCATCGAGGTGCTGATTCCATTTCGCCCTCCTATAGTCTTTAACTTGTCGGTCGATTTCGGAGTTAAGCTCCTGAATTCTGGGATCATCAGAGTGAGCGCTTCTGATATGATCACGTTCATCGGCTAATCTAGCGGCACTAGTGGGGAAGTTAGGGCGAACTTTAGGGATACGTCCTGTAGGAATAAAACGTGCCGCAGCTGTAGTAATGACGTTCCTAATATATTTTTTTGGCCATATGTACGTTGGTAGGTGATGGTAGCTCGATGAACTTCGCCGACGAGTATGCTTTGAAACCGTCCCAATCGGCTTTCTTGTGAATGACAAACGTTCGCTTCTCAGACTTAGTCAGGTTCGCTGGTTTGTCAATTTTTATAATGATTGGGAGGTGATCAGATTTGAGGGTAGCACGTATTTCCCATCGAGTAGCAGCGATTAGGCTGGCACTTACAATAGTTATGTCAGGAGAACTACTGCAAGTCCCTACGACTCTAGTCGGCGAGTCTTCATTGAGTGAACAGAATTCTGAGGCGTCAAGTGATTCGGCGATAGTTATACATATACTGGCATTGTTGTTGAGGTCCGAATGCCAGAGCTCATGGTGCGCATTAAAGTTGCCAAGGATGCCCTGTGCTCTCCGGAAAGGAGAGGACCAATATCGAAATGATAGCCAGAAGGGCAACTTGATTGTGGCGGTACATATATATTAAAAATTTCGATATTAGTATTCCCTGATGGAACTGACATGGCTTGTATTTCCGCCGTACCGTCAGCAATTACATCTAATACACAGTAATGTACGGACTTGTGTATTAGGAAAGCAAGTCCACCTCCAGGGTGAGAATCATCCATGGCGGCCGGTCGATCTTTCCGCAGTATAACATATTCGCTATGGACGCTTAGAGTTTGCATGAAGCAGCGTCTCTTGGATGGCGGCGATGAGAATTCTGTTGGAACTCAAGAAGTGTGTGATCTCAGCGATTTTTTGTGAATGCCATTACAGTTAAACTGCAATATGGATAGTGGAGTGAAAACCGCTGGAGGAGACCCAGGCGTAAGACATTCCTTATCATATTGTTGGACGGTGTAGGGGGCAGTGGAGGACAAGGTGGGCTGGGAGCAGCCCTAGGTTAGGGATGTTGCGGATATCCGCATCCGCACCGCAACTGCGGATAATCCGCATCAAATTCTACATCCGCATGTTGACATCCTTATCCGCAATCCGCATTTTTGTATGCGGATATGATGCGGATATCAATCAAAAACAATTTCCCATCTAATCATCTACATTCTAAACCACTCATAGAATAGAGAATTGATAGCGATTGCAAGAAACCAAATCTAATGCATGTATGTAGATATTATTCTAAGGAAATTTGGCCAAAATATGGCCATCGAACGACAAAAATCCTACATCGGAAATTTCTTTTTGATTATGGTTGGCGATGGTCCCCAGATTATGGCATTAAAAGTCCCAACCGATTGGGGGTCCGTAACCTTAAAAAAAAAGGGTGAAAGAGGGCATTTTTTCGTTTTTTTGCGATTATTTCAAAAACGGCAAGAGATACAGAAAAATGGTCTGAGGACGAAAAAAACTACATCAAATTACACTGTGTGACAAATTTCAAAAAAAAATAACCGTCATCTCCAATTTTTTTTTCTTTTTAATTCTTATCTAATCCTTACTAAAACCTCATATTTACTTTTTCCCTTGACCCCCCAGTTTCAGAGATATGGGCAAATATTGATATTCCCAGAAAATAATACAAAATAAAGTTCCAGTAACAAATCGGTTATTATTTATTAATTTTTTTTTTGTAAAACGGAAATAAAACAATATAATAAACACATTTAAATACTTAAAATTATAAACTTAATTGTTAAACACATATATTTGAAGGGAAAAATAAAAAAAAATCAATTTTTTCTCTTATGTTTAGAATTGTCTTCTCGCTGTAAGCGCCAAAAATAATCTCGTAACATAGCTGCATCCCAATGACCTTGAAAACGTTCCTCAAACCTTTTTATGTCCTGATGAAGCCGCTCACCTTGTTCATCACTTACGGCTCCAAGGTTCTCAGGAAAGAAAGAGAAATAGGAGTGAAGAAAATGAATTTTCGAAGACATTCTGCACCCCATCTCTTTATATGCGTCTAAACATATTTGTTACTAAAAGTTCTGCGTTTTCGGCTTTGTGATTTCCTAAGAATCCTTTTATACCAGCTTTTAATTAAGTCCATGTACCAAATCATTCAATTCCTCTTGGCGAATTAGGTGTGGTTTTCGTTGATCGCTTGATGAAGGAGAGGGGAAAAACTGTGTATCCTGAGGGTCGTTACTTTTATCACTGTGAGGAGGGCGAATAGTGCTGTTTACACTATGAGGCACAGGTTTCGTGACAGAACTCACTATAGGGTACTCCACTTTTTACTTACGCTTTTTCGTAGCAGCCCGCAAATCGAACACACAAAAATAGCAATCGTCGTGATGATTGCTAGGCTCGCTCCAAAGTGCTGGAACCACGAAAGGCATTTCTCGTTTTCCAGTTTTTTGAGAGTGCAGTGACATACAACACGATATGCAAAAAAATCGGATATCCAAGGCTTATCCTGACACACAACGCGGCCAAAACATTCGAAATAAGCATCCCTTAATTTTTGTGTTACTTTTCTCTCTAGCGATTTAAAAATATATTTGCCGCACACGTAGCAAAATTTATTTGGGAAATTTTTGCACAGGTTGCGAATACTTCTTTCAGAATCCATATTGTAAACCAATTAAAGTAAAACTATTACAACACGTGCTATTTATACCATAACAATATCTTTTTTAAGTTTTTTTTTTATTTTTGTACCTGACGGTTTTCGCGCTTTACTCCTTAAAGGGGTATAATAAGGATAATAAAAAAAGAATATGACAGGTAAAGACAATAGGGATAATATAAAGATAATAAAAAACGAGTATATCAGGTAAAAATATAATAAATATAAAAGTTACGTAAGGATATGTAGCCGTGAAAAGATAAAAAATATGGTTTTTCACGGTTTCAAGTCACAATAAAAGGGGAAAAAAATAAAATAACCGAGCAAATTATATTTACTTTCGGTGATTTTTATTGCCAAGAGTCCTCTTAAGGATACTGATAAGAAATTTACTTATTTTATTGCAATTTGCAGTAATTGCGTAGCAGATACTATATGAGGACCATTAAAAAAGATTTCGGCGTGTAACTCGAAAACCTGAGGGTCAGGAAAAAAATTAATTGCACTTTTGTCATATGGGAACCAATAGCTAACCAAAATAGCATTCAGTTTTTTTGACGGTTTTTTGGTGTCACGCAGTGTTATTAGTGACCCAAGACAACTTTGTCTACAGATTATAAAATGAGTAGAACGTAGAACAAACTGCTGATGGGTCACTTTGTATGGGAAATACCCTCAGTTTTTATCCGAATGAGCTGATTTTTGGTGGGTGAGGTGACTATGACCACCAATCGCAACAAACCAAAATTTAGCACTCTGCTCCAATTTTGGGGGGAGTTATGGACATGCCGTTTTGACAAATACAAATGGGGGGGGGGGGGATAATGGGTGTCCTTGACCGGAGCGACTCAATGTTTACCTTAAAATGATCTTCAACTTATTGTGAATACGTATTCAAAATTTTACGGCTGAAATAGCATTCTTTAAAAAGTTATGGAGCTTATTTAAAAAAGGTCCAAAATTAAAAAAATTAATGGAAAAGAAAGGCTTTCGACTATGACACTGACTGCATTTTAATGAAGCTAATGGATTGCACATTTTGCTAAGCTGACCCTTCCTTGTACTTTTACTTCTAACATGTCGAATATTCCTGAAAACTGAATAGTATCTGATTTTCGGTATTAGTAAAATTCATTTCATATATTTTTTTTAACTAATCCGCATCCGCATTTGCAAATTTTATGACATCCGCATCCGCATTCGCAAATTTACATTTTCATTGATCCGCATCCGCTAAACCACATCCGTTACATCCCTACCCTAGGTTGCCCGGAATTTATACAACCTGCCGCAACATATGCTAAGAAGTGTTGACCCTGCTTTCGTAACCCCGAACACCTAAAGTAAACCCATTCCAAACAGCAATTACACTGCACTAATCTGGCATTCGAACCGATTTGTTGGTTGCAAACACTATAAAATATATACCCTTGGGCCTGGACCGGCGCGAATTAATAACATTGAGAGCAGCCGCGCTGAGATGTAATGCTCCCAATATAACCAAAAAACACATATCGTACCCACACATATACACAGAAAACACGGGTGTGGTCCGTCCCGTAGAGGCAGTTGCCGTAGGACCACTTCTTCCTTGCCTCGTTCTTTATACCGCTCCATGGCGTCGCGTCGCTCGACCTGCGGTGTTCTGGCGGTAATGTGTCAGAATATTTCTGCATGCAGCTCTATCTTGGATCGTGTCATCGCCACCAATGCTTTGTTGTTGCTTTTTCATTTGACACATCCGCATTAACATAGTCATATTTTGTGTGATGGGGCCATTGTCGATAGACTTCAGTTTCTATAAAACGTTCGCAAAATTCGCGTCCACTTTCGTGCTCGCCGGGTCTTATAATCTACAGTCTCCTATGCGATTCCTTTGATGGTGTTTTTGAGTTCATCCCAGATTTCAATAGCGTCGTTGGTGCTAATTTGTTGTTTAGCACGGGCGATATATTTTCCTCAAGGGCCGCCGTGGAGGCAACCACAGTCCATTAAGGCATGTTTTTTCCTAGAGTGCAACTATGCTCAACTGGGATTTCTCGACTTGATCCAGGAGGGCCATTAGGGCTCCCGGCCTATTCAGGGAGCATGCAATCCAGGGTCCGAAAGAGTACTCAGTTGTTTGTTTGTGTGGTGGTCATTGAGTTGTATCCGCTCAATCCATTTAATCCAGGTTTATTGTAGGTAATTTTTTTGTAAGGATTAGTGGTGGGCCCATCGCTAAACCATTCGTAATCGAAAGAGGTCCATCATGGAGGTACCTCGGGGATGCTGCTTCGGTGTTTGACTGTTCGTTTTTTGTCGTCTTATTACGTTTAGTAGCCTGAGATGTTAAACACTCAGGTACACCGATGCTTCTTACAGATATCATATAAAAATGAATCGATTGTTATCGTTTCCAGGGGCGCCCACAGGGCGTAGAGCAGTTTGGCATTTTAGTTGAAATCTCCTTACGAAATCTTTAAAAATATATGAGAAATCTTGTTCATTTAATCTAGATTAACCAAAATCTCGGTACTTGAATTGCTTAGAGGTAATTTATTATGTACTCGTATTTATTAAGCAATTCCCAGTCTCTATTTAACCCTATACTATTATTAGATTACATTTTAAATACATAATCCCATAAATCAATTTATAATTCATGGAGCAACAAAATTACTGAGCTTAGAAGGCCAGTTAGTCTTTTTGCCAACCGGGGTAGTCCACGGCCACACATTTTGAAGTTATTGCAACCTACTTCACGCCTACACACCGCTTATTTTCCTGTTATTTAGCGTGTCCAACCTAGGTTGACAGCCAAGTTGCTGAATTAAGGACGGTAACTGCCCAGGATGAACGACACGGGACGGAAGCAAAGTTGTATTAAGTTCTTGGACCCGTAACAAAAGGGAAGCGTTCTATTTCGCCCTTAATACATACACTTGCTAGAAAAAGTCTCCGTACATAAAGTAAGGGAAATTGCATATTACGGAACCACTGGGAAATGAAAACCTTAGATTGAAATATGTTATCTAAAATGTTTATTTAGTATGTTAACTAATATTTCTACACATTATTTTACTGAAACTCGGCTGTAAACAAAATTTTCTAGAACAAAAACTAAAAACTTCACAAAAACGAATTAGAAAAAGTTTCCGTACACGACCATATTTTTTACAATTATTCAGTTTTTTTCACAGAATTTCGAAGAGTTCACTAGCTTGAGGAATAACATTTTCCGAGGAGGACCTCCATGCTTCGATGTAACATGGACTGGATCAATTTGGCCGAGCCCTGGCCTGTTATTTTGCCCCTTGGTCGAAAATGGTGCTTTGAAGCGTTCCCTTGTAGGTTATGATGTGCTGACGGTGCCTGTGCGCCTTCAATTTCTGAAAATGTTCGGTGGGATTACGCTCTCGGAATTGGGATAGCGTATGCGACTTCCGTTCTGTTTTATAAAGCGATAGAAGCGTCACAATTAAAGGCAAGTGCAAGGGATCATTATTTTGTGTGAACCAAGAAGCCTCGCAAAGCCCCCTCTGTTAAACGCCGTGTCTCCTTTTGGTTTTCAGAATGCGTAAAGATACGTATTGATCCATTGTTGACTCTGTTAAAATGAGCACGCCTACTCCCTCCCCCTACATACACCCCGTAGTCATCATGACCATCTTTACCATCTTAGGCAGTTAATGCCTGATTTTTTTATGAAGGGCAGATCCGATTTTCTGCCACTTTAAATTTTCTTACCTTATTGTGAAAATATACAAGACTCACTCTTTGCCAAAATTAAGTAATTTTACCATTACTATGCATGGTGGAGAGGTCTATACCATCGATAAAGTAAATACCAACTGTCTAAGGTGGCAAAGGTGTTCATGATGATCAGGCAGTTAATGTTGGCGCAGGGAGGCCCAGGTGCAGGCGTACTTATTCTTACAGAGTCAACAATGGATCAATACGTCTCTTTACGCATTCTGAAAACCAAAAGGAAACAAGGCGTTTAACAGAGGGGGCTTTGCGAGGCTTCTCGGTTCACACAAAATAATGATCCCTTGCACTTGCCTTTAATTGTGACGCTTCTATCGCTTTATAAAACAGAACGGAAGTCGCATACGCTATCCCAATTCCGAGAGCGTAATCCCACCGAACATTTTCAGAAATTGAAGGCGCACAGGCACCGTCAGCACATCATAACCTACAAGGGAACGCTTCAAAGCACCATTTTCGACCAAGGGGCAAAATAACAGGCCAGGGCTCGGCCAAATTGATCCAGTCCATGTTACATCGAAGCATGGAGGTCCTCCTCGGAAAATGTTATTCCTCAAGGCTCAAGCTAGTGAACTCTTCGAAATTCTGTGAAAAAAACTGAATAATTGTAAAAAATATGGTCGTGTACGGAGACTTTTTCTAATTCGTTTTTGTGAAGTTTTTAGTTTTTGTTCTAGAAAATTTTGTTTACAGCCGAGTTTCAGTAAAATAATATGTAGAAATATTAGTTAACATACTAAATAAACATTTTAGATAACATATTTCAATCTAAAGTTTTCATTTTCCAGTGGTTCCGTAATATGCAATTTCCCTTACTTTATGTACGGAGACTTTTTCTAGCAAGTGTATATGTTTTGTCTACGAAAAGGTGTTAAGACTTTTCGTTCAAATGTGTTCAACTTTTAGGGGCAACAATGGCAAGCAGGAAATGTCACTGGTTTGTTGCTGTAACTGTTGCACTACGACCTCAAAGGATATAAACTATCCTATAATGATTTACTACTAAATTACTGCAATAAGTGAAAAACATTTTGTGGGAGACCAAGTACATTTTGTAGTTTGTAGTAGGTAGATCGAAAACAGAAATATGTATAAAGTGGCATATTATATTTCATACTTACACTTTTGATTTCCTCCTCTAAAGACAAATTCTCAAAATCCAGTTGAACATTTTTTCCACGACTATTCTTGCGACGCGTCGGGACATTTCGGGGCTTCTCTTCAATCTCTGGGTTTTGCATTTTGGTATATTCTGCGATGAGATGTCACTTCAAAAAAGTAATCAATGTCAAAATGGAATTTAATAAGTTTTAAAAAAATCTGTAAGAAAATAAAATTGTTCTAATCGGATTCAGGTAGGTATCGATCGATTTCAAGCTTCACCAAATCAGCTTTGCACCCGGCAACACATTTAGCACCTTTTTTGTCAAACACCATTCCATAAATGGAATGCCTTTTATTCATTTCAGAATCACATTCGAATCAAAAATAACTTTTTATTTGTGCTAGCAATTTTCTTACCGGCTGAAACTATAAAATTGATAAATTACAATTCCTCGAAGGCGAAATGGATGCCCTCTCCAGCAGTTTCAGATTCACAATAGATTGGCTAGGGATGAGAATTAATAATCGGTTTTTTCAATAACCGGTATTTTCGATTTAAAAAAACCGGTTATTTTCGGTATTATTTTTGTCCGATTATTAGCCGGTACTATTTTTAAAATGGAAAAAACGAGAATAGCCGGTGATTACTTTTAAAATGATGAATTTACCTGTCGGGAATCAGTGATGGTGGACTCACCGCAACGACACGTGCCTGACGGCGCGGCGCCGCCTTGCCTAATTCTCTCCTCTGGGAGGAAAGGCTGGCGTAAAGATCTAGTTGTTGTTCTGAGCCATTGAATAAAAAACTAAAGGAAAGGCCCGTAGAAGCGACTAATGGTTCAATTTTTCATATCAGACTGGATCTGACAGGTAGGGAACATTCGTCTTTTTCACTTTTGTGTCGCACTGAAACTGTGATATGACTATTACATTTTATAGATACACTTCCTGACTTCCTCCAGCAACAATCTTTCCCCCCACTTACTTTTTTTTTTTTTTTTTTTTTTTTTTTTGCCTCATAGAAACTTTTGTCCCGGGACTAGGCTTCTCGGCATCACTTTACTTACTATCCGTACGTAAGTGACTAATCAATCAATCGAGTGTAAACTCTAGCAGATCGTAAAAAAAACTGAAAACAAAATATATTAATAAGGAAATTTATCACAATAACTTCTTTTAAAAATTAGTTTATTAGTACAATTAAAATTAACTAAGTCCTTCAAACTATTATAAAGAATAATTGACCTTGTAATTGGTTCATTAAGCCCATAGTTTACTCTATGATAAGGCTGAACAAGAAGGTTGTTCCGCCGTAAATTGTGAGGAATATTTCTGACTTGAAAGTTATTTAATATATCTTCACAAACAATATGAGAGCAAAACAGGTCTCTTATAAACATAGCGTTTAAAAATGTTCTTCTATAATCTAAGGCTTGTAAGCCCAATAAGGAACAGCGAGTTTTATAATCTGGCTTGAAACGCCAGCCAATTTGATAAATGGCAAACCGTGTAAAATTGTGTTGAATTCTTTCTATACGCTCGATATGCACCTTATAGAACGGATTCCACACAATAGAACAATACTCCAGGTGCGAACGAACGAAAGCTGTATACAATATTTTTAAAGTAAAGGGATCATTAAATTCGCGCGCGTTACGTTTAACAAATCCTAACATACTATTCGCTTTTGAAATAATGTAATCAATGTGTTGTCGAAATGAAAGCTCATGGTCGAAAATTACACCAAGATCTGATATTTCGGCAACCCTTTCAAGAACACTACCTGTTAAGGAGTACTCAAAGAAGACCGGAGTTTTCAATTTATATATGCTAAGTACTTTACATTTACTAACATTTAAATTTAAATTATTATCGCGGCACCAAAATTGCAGCTTTTCTAAATCGGATTGCAACTTAAGGCAATCATCAATGTTGCGTATTTTCATAGCGATTTTCATATCATCGGCATACTGCCATACACGCACGAATTTAAAATTTTGGATGATATCGTTTATGAAAACTAAAAAGAAAAGTGGTCCTAAATGGCTTCCTTGCGGAACCCCTGACGAGCACTTTATAACAGAGCGGGATATACAGCCATTTAACTTCACCAACTGAGTCCTATCCGTTAGATAGGATCTCACCCAGCTTAGAAAAATTGACTGTATTCCTAAATGTTCTAGTTTTGTAAGTAAAATATTATGATCTACTCTATCAAAAGCCTTCGAAAAATCGGTATATACCACATCAACCTGCATTCCCTGCTCGATACCATCAGCAACAAATTTAGTAAATGATACCAAATTTGTTGAAGTTGATTTTCCTTTCAGGAATCCATGTTGACATGGCGATATCAAACGGCTAATTAAAACATCTATTTTATTTTTAATAAGCATTTCAAACAACTTCGGTATTGCAGATATTTTAGCTATGGGTCTATAGTTATCAATAAGATGCTTCGGACCCTTTTTGTGTACAGGCGTTATGTATGAAACTTTCCATTCATCAAGAAAAACACCTGAAGTCAAGGACAAATTAAAAATAAAGGCTAAAGGACGACATAACGATTGCATGCAATTCTTCAAAAATATATTAGGAATGCCATCAGGTCCGGCCTGAATACTAACATCAAGATCACGCATAGCATTCAATAGGTCATCCTCAGAAATCTCAAGAGCACTCGTAAGGTCCTCCTGAGCTATCCGAGGGACCAATGCACTCTGGCTTCCATTGATGTTCGCATTCATTTCTGATGAAACGGAGTCTGGCACTTTGTAAACTGAACTGAAAAATCTAGCAAATCCGTCACAAACCGATTGAACATCTTTGTAAAAATTGCCATTGAATTCTAAATTTTTTGGGATTCCCGTATTCTTACGCTTGCTGTTTATAAAATTCCAAAATGTCTTACTGTCATTCTTTATATTATTTTCAGCTCTCGCAATATACTGTTTGTAAAGATTTTTATTCATTAATTCATACTCTCTTCTCAATCTAAAGAAATTTTCTTTATTGGCAAGAGAGGATGACTTCTTGTATAATTTATGGGCCCTATTTTTTGCTCTCTTAAGTTTGAACAATTCTTTGGTAGCCCAAGGATTTTTTGCTTTTATTTTGTTCTTTTTTAAAGGAACGTACTTGCGAATAGATTTATTTAAAATTGAATTAAAAATTGTATAACTTTCAATAAGATTACTATTCGATATAACTGGAGCCCAATCCATATTAAAAAATGTTGAATTTAGTTTTTCAAATTGGGCTTTTTGAAAATTTCTAGTAGGAATAACTTCGAGCTCTTCTTCAATGTAATCATAAAAAAACAAACTCAATAAGAAGAGCACTGTGATGGATTGAATTGGGCAAAATTGGTTTATCTACTTTAATTACAGAAGCATTCAAGCAAGTACTAACAAAAATTAGATCTAAAATTCTACCAATCGAATTTTTAACAAGATTCATTTGCATCAAATCCATTGCAAACAAACAATCTGTTAGAACAGATTCACACTCAAGATGTAAATCACGCGGCAGAATTTTTTTCTCGTCGTCGTTCCAGTACCAACTTATATTACCAAGATTGAAATCCCCAACAACGATCAATTTGTCTTTTTCCTCAAAAGATGCAAATAGCTTGGAGATATTATCTACATGTTTGTTATAAACATCAACTGAACTCAAAGGTGGTAAATAGCTATTAAAAATATATACTTTTTCGCTGCGAGAAACATTGATAGAAACACATATCTGTTCCACGTCCTTATGAAAAAGCTCAACTTCATGAGATGGGAATGTTGTTTTGATAGCTACCAAAACACCACCTCCTCTCTTAGTCGAAGCCTCATAACGGTCGCGACGATAGACATCATAGTCTCTTATGAAAAGTTCTTCATTTGAAATGTCTGTGTGAAGCCAAGTCTCGGTTAAGCAAATGGCAGCATAATCTTCTTGTGAAGCTGCAAGGTAAAAGTCATTTGTTCTTGAACGAAGACCGCCAACATTTTGATAATAGACCGAGAAAAATGAATTGGAAATTATGTGTTCTGCTGGACACTGTTTTGGCGTTTGTGGTTTTTTGAAAATTTGAAGGGTGATATGTTGACGCCTTTGGGCCAGAAGTTGGCACAAAACACTTGCTTCGAATATTCATGAGGAAGTTTCAAACCGAAACTGATTGAAACTAATTTGGATATATCACAATCTTTTTTTATCAGAGGATAAACCGAAAGAAAGCTGTCATCTGTTAAATTAAGCTTTTTCATTACATATTCCTTTAAATGTTCTGCTTTTACCGAAGCATGTAGCTTAGAAACATGGAATACCTTGAAACTGGGGACACTTCGAAGAGAATCATTAGCTTGATCGATACCGAAGATTCTTTTGTGTCGCCTATTATTATTATCACTCTTTTTGGGAATAACATCACCAACAGGAGAAGGTTTTTTAATATGTTTCCCTTTCTTACGAACTGTGACAAATTTATCAATCGGAGATTGATTTTTGTCAACGTTGGAAGGAATTGTAGAAGATGAATCTGAAATAACAGTGGAAGTCCCCGCTTCATCGCTAACGAAAGATTGCTCAGAAGATATTGAAATAATATTTTTAGTTTTTTTCTTAGTGTCTTTCCCTATATTACTCTTCTTATTTTTTAAAGTTACGTTTCTATCTCGCAATATTTTGGAATTGTTTTCACAACAATTTACAGTTTTCATAAGGGATCTCAGCTTGCTAAGTTGGCTCTGCAACGACGAAAGGAGCTGAGATAGACCGTCAATTTGAACTTTGTAAAATTGCTCGCAAACACAATTCATTTTAATTCAAGAACTAAACTAATAAATTAATAAAAAAAGAAAAAATGCAAAAAGGAAAAAAAAAAATTGTAAAAACTGGGATTCGAACACAGGACCTCACGGGCGTGAGTCGTACACGCTACCACTGCGCTATATGCTTGTATGAAAATCTATGCCCAGATAACTCAGTTAAGCCGAGTTGAAATGACTACTGGACCAAATGAAAACAAAGAACAAAGACCGCCCGAGCGGCAGGTAGAAAATGCAAACCACCAAAAACTTTTCAAACAAATTTATGATTATTCACTAAACCGATTCGCGAAACCACTTTTACCGATGAAGCGAACGAGTAAATGAATCATAAAATAATGAATTTAATAATAAATCTTATGAATTTAATGCAAATTATAAAATTTAATATTGTGCGAAAATTTTGCGTGTGTTTGTTTTGATAAACGTCAAACGTCGTAAAAACTTCACAATAACACATGACAGATAGGGAACACCGCTTTTTAAAATCGGACCATGCAGTTTGTATGGGATGACAGCTGATTTACCTTTCCGTTTAGCTGTCTATTCCATGTTCTGAGCCTTGACGTCCGTTGGCGCTGATTTCTCTGTGTTGAAACACCGAAACCATATGCTCACGATATAGATGGCTTCGCGAAGGACACAAATACATGCGTTGGGTGTCTTTCATGCAAAATTCACACTTATACAAAGCTGGTTGGTGATTCGTGATCTGGTCGAGTTAAAAGTGACAATTGTTTAATGACATATGACATGTTCATTCTGAAAGTACGCTTCCTTGGTCATCCCGTGTAGTTTTGGGTAACGGACTCCATATACAAAAAATGCCAGCTAACCCACCTGCCATTTTTTTACATGTAGTTTCGTTACCTAAACTTATCTTAGAGAAGAAGAAAACAATTCAAATTTACTTTCCTTAGATAGGAATTGTGTGCTACTGAATAAAACGTGTCTATTGTTTTGCATATGGAAATTATCAGAATATCCCATGCTTACCTCAAATTTCGACCGACAATTCAAAATCAAACCTAGCCAGTATAGCCGATGAGGAAAATAACCGGACAACTGGTATTTTTGTCAAAAAGTCCCATCCCTAGCTGAAGTCGCGCAGATGATAGCGCAAATTTGAGTGAATGCTTTCAGCGAGCAGAAGCGCATGCATTCATAACCTCTGAGCGCAACGGACCATACTCAACGAACATTGACCGCTTATATACCGGAGCAAAGATAAAAAGTTTTAGACAAATTTAAATTATTTTTGGACGGCATATACGGGCTGCACTAACTAATCGAAACTAAATTTAGTCCCGCTCGCAACAGATGGCGAGGTGATTGCCAATCCATAATGCCTAGACAAGCGACTATCTCTGAAATTTATCCAGGAAAGCGCAGTATAGACCTCGGGCGGAATGAAAATGAAATTTTTGTCCGCTGCGATTTTTTCAATGAAAATGCATGCTTACTGTCGTGGAACATGTTGGAAATGATGGGGAATTCCATAAGCTACAATCCGAATATGGTTCCAAAATTTTTCTCGGCCATTTTATGTATTATTTTTCAATTCCCCGGTCATTTCACCGTGGAAAATAGCTAATGACGGGGGAATCAAAAAATAATACATAAAATGGCCGAGAAAGATTTTGGAACCATATTCGGATTGTAGCTTATGGAATTCCCCATCATTACCGACATGTTCCACGACAGTAAGCATGCATTTTCATTGAGAAAATCGCAGCGGACAAAAATTTCATTTTCATTCCGCCCGAGGTCTATTCAGGCCTGAAGAGCGAAGTCGTCTTGTTACTGGAATGATATCGTTTTCGATTTTCGTTTCTCTACAAAGTTTATATGAAATTCATTGTTAGAAAAAACGCGAGATTAACAAATTCCAATCATAATATTGTCCAAATAATCGAAATGTCAGATAAACCATTTCTTAACATCTGCAAATTCCACAACCAATTCGAATAAAAAGAAGAAGAAGAAAGTTAATACGCGAACTAGACTAGGACGGTATATACACTCTATGGAAAAGGTACTATCTCCAAAAATGCTTTAAGATAGTTTAAATTAAGAGCCGGTATATAAGCGCTCATTGAATACCAAGAATAGGCACTCATAATAAGCAGTTGCGTATCCCAATCCCATATTTCTGCATGTGTTTATTTCTTCTATCCGTGCCAATCCGTGCACATTCAAGCTGTGAGAAATTGCGAAACAGAGACTAATATATGCCTTTCAATGGCTATGTCCACACATGTGCGCTTTCGTCTTCCTATCGTCTTCAAGCTCCGTATCCACTTTCAATATTGAACTTGTCATTGATTGCGTCAAGTGAACACAAAAGATCAATGCCTCATTCTATTCACATCCGTTCATTATTTATCGTGAAATATGTGTCTCGGCTTTGGCCAGGACGAGTAAATGATAAATTCTTTCATTAATAGTATGAATAGATGATGAGTTGTTAATTTTAACATTTCCAATCGCGTTCAAGAATGAATGCGTTTCTTCAATAGCGCAGACATCTCAAGTTTAAATTGTCAAAATGGTGAAGACGGACGAAAATTGAAAGTGTCTAGACAGGCACAATACGAAAGAGAAGAAAAACTAAACTGAACGCAGACTGGATGAAGGAACTCAGTTCAGTCCCAGCCAGCATCGGCGTCATGTATCGTGAACATAGCCTCAAATAAGCTTTACTTCATGAATCACGAATCGGCATTATGTATCGATAGGACGCATTGAAAGTTAGATACATGATGGTCAGCTGAAGGAATGTCGACGGATCATGCATATAGGAAATATAATGGTTTTCTCATCAAGTGTGATTTTTGATGCTGGGGAGATTAGAATCACGAATAAAACATGATCATTCGTATAGTCTGGCTGGAGTAGTGGTTAGGGCGCACACCTTCGGTGCATAGGGTTATAAGTTCGAGACTCTCCGTCGCACGTGTTTTTTTAATTATTCATTGATGCATTGAATATATATGATACTTAACTATTACATAATGTTTATGTAATAAGGCGCAAATGCGTATATACATGAAATATGGGGACATCGTCATAGAGCGCTTATATACCGTCTCTTAATTTAAACTATCTTAAAACATTTTTGGAGATAGTACCTTTTCCATAGGGTGAATATACCGTCCTAGTCTAGTTCGCGTATTAACTTTCTTCTTCTTCTTTTTATTCGAATTGGTTGTGGAATGTGCAGATGTTTAGAAATGGTTTATCTGACATTTCGATTATTTGGACAATTATTATGATTGGAATTTGTTAATATCGCTTTTTTTCTCACCAGGAATTTCATATAAACTTTGTAGCGAAACGAAAATCGAAAACGATATCATTCCAGTAACAAGACGACTTCGCTCTTTCTGGATAAATTTCAGAGACAGTCGGTTGTCTAGGCATTATGGATTGGCAAGCACCTCGCCATATGTTGCGAGCGAGACTAAATTTAGTTTCGATTAGTTAGTGCAGCCCGTATATGCCGTCCAAAAATAATTTAAATTTGTCTAAAACTTTTTATCTTTGCTGCGGTATATAAGCGGTCATATACTGCTTGTATGAAAACGTGATGAATTAATAAGGTATATGTGCTTACGCGTGTTACATGAAAAAATGATTACAAATGCGTTAAATGCTGGCTGGACGTGTTCATTTTACTGTCAATATTGAGTAGGGCAACCCGAAAATTCCGCTATTTCAGGATGTTGACAACCCCAAATTTACGAAATGTCACACCAAACGTCTATAAAAGCTGAGATATGTAGACTTGGATTGGAAATAATCATGTAGATGAGCGTACGTGTGTGTCTAGAATTTTTTTCTCCCCAAGTAACAATTCGTATGCTTTAAAGAAGCACATCATCCTGTAACAATCATATAGTAACACAAAATCAGTTTATCGTGTGACATCGCTTATAGAAGTTTTTTGATCCGATAAAAACTCCTTAAAACACTTTTCGGAAAGCTAAAAAAGCTATGATATGAAGAATGGATTGGCCCGCTTCACGTAGATGAGCGTACAAAAGTTTTCCCCTCATCTTCAGCGCCACCTCTCCTACGCCACTTGAGCAACCCACAAGATGGCCGCGGTCGCGTCGCTGTCAACCTTTGACAACCATCCAGTTGGAATCCAATTGGCGGCAAATGGCGGCAAGCTGGGATTAGGTAGACTTGGATAGGCCCTTAAGGAAAAATTTTGTCTAGGTTTTTATAACACAATCACAAAAAACACACATACTATCAACTACACCATAGGCGCCGTAAGTTTTTCATACGATGGGGGCATACATTTGGCGCAAAAATTTGAATTGCCAAATAGATTTTTATGAACTGCATGCAAACAATTTCGGTACTAAGGGCTCTAGTACACAATCATATTTGGTAATATTTATATTATAATATGCTTAAGCCTACTTGATTTCGCTTATTGCACGTCTAAAAATTTATACTGAATGAATCGAGTAGGCTTAGGCATATGACATACATACATATTATAATATAAATATGACTGTGTAATGGAACCCTAAGCAAAAAAGAAAGACTAAATACATAAATCGAAATTCTTGTTTTCCGCAAATTACGTTTATGTTTTCTTATGATTTCATATCGGTGTAATGGGAATATGAGTAACGAATCAATAAGGCTTCAGGTGTGTTTTATTGGGTCGAGTACAACCTTTGTTAAATTTGTATGGAAGTTTTTCACCATTATACACTTATTATACAATAATACTTACGAATGTCACATTTTGATTGGGTAGGAAATAAACTATATTTCGTTAATCGACTCCCTCTTCCTTTTATAACCGGGCTTGGGACCGGCTTTGGCGGAATTAAGGCGATTAAAGCTGCATTCATTCCACGCCCACTCCATGCTTCGGCGTTTATGCAGCGGAATCAACTTGTCCCTTAGATGGTTCAAACAACCAGCGGCTCGTCTGGACTATTAGCTGCCTTTCGCATTAAATAATTGATGATCTCGTCGTTCAAATAGGCCACAGCATCGCGTTTAGATTGCTTGTACCGAACAATCAGTTTGTATGCAAAATTAACTCCTGCGGCGACTATAACCGCTAGCCCGATGAATCCAACATAAAAGAAGATCTTCTGTAGCTTATTGTACACGGAACACGTGAACGGAAGGCGGGGATTCAAAATTGCAAAACTGTAGGCTTGAGCATCGCGCAACGCCAATACTTGATCAAAAGACAATGCAGTGCCGTCTGCATCGACTGCACTTATTTTCCACTGCGGATTTTGGTGAAACAAATATTCGAAATTGTGCAGATCGCGAACCATTCGACGAACGTTCAGATGCAGATGAGTGGCCTGAACCAATCGAACAATTTCCTTGGCACCCAAACTAAACTGTGCTGTAATATCTTTACATTTGTGGTCCTCCATAACTCCAGAGCTCCTTTCAAACCCTCCTCATCGATTCACGTCATCTGTGTGAATCGTCGCATATCTGATAGAAAGTATTTCGAACGTTGATGGTGTTGGCCAAATCGAGACTGATCGTTACATACAAGAAGGTCGCCACGCCGAGGAAAATGATCAATGCACTAAGCAGCATGCAAGGAATCAACGTTTGCTTCACACCATACTGTTCGTCCAGTCGATTGATGAGATTTGAAACTGCTGCACGTGGTGATATGTTTGAATGGGGCTCGGGTGCTTGCTAGACAATATCAGAAGCCTCTCGAGGTGGTGGAGCATAACTGCTTCCCTAGTAGACACTGTCCCGCATTCACGGCTCGCGTCCTGCACGTGACGATCCTAAACCTGCTTGAACTACATTTGGCACGCCGATAGACTCATTAGACATCTGAAAACAATCGATAAATCATTATGCATACCAATTTATATTTTAACCCTTAAATGCATAGCGTACCATATATGGTACATGGCTAGATTCCTGTAAAAGTCTAGCGATTATTAGATTTTTGAATTTTTTTTTACTTTTTCACAAAGTAGACATAACAAGCTTTCACATAAATTCAATTTTGGCTTCCCGAAGCTTTCCTTGAATTGTCTGTGCGTCGTCAAAATGGAAGAACGATATTTTTTGTGAAATTTTAAAAGCTATTCTTTAGAGCTAAAAAAAATGGCGAAATTTACCGTTATTTGGAAATGGGAAAATACCCCAGTATTTTCCCATTTCCAGTGAATTGGAATGTGTTCTTGAGAATCTTTTGAGATTTTGACCAAAAAAAGTCACCAAAGGTATTGTTTTCACTAATTTTGCAACGTACCATATATGGTACACCATGCATTGGGGCATATTCAGAAATATCTGTACATACATTCCGATCGTTCTTAGTTGATGAAATTATTCTCCTTCAGTCTTGGATATGTTAATACAATTTTAATTATCGGCTCTTTCAACATGCTGGTGCGTTTTATTGGGCCCAGAACAGGTCCAAATAATCGAAATTTTCATGCAAATTATGTCACCGATCCATTTTCCCAGGACATTTACTGCCATTTTTTATGAAAGCTAGGTTAATCAGTCCTGATCAGGATCCAAGGAAACGGAGCTGTAATAGTTGATTTAGAAAGATCTTTTTTAATTTTGTTTTCTATGGCACACCGGTCAGGGCGTTTACAGCGTTTCTGTAGCTGGTTTTTATAATCCAATGCCTTGATTACACAGTGCGAGCTATCGTGCGAGTTGGCCTAGACAGCTACTGCAGGGTAGCTACTTGCACCATGTGACCGCATCACGTATGATGCACCATGTGACCGCATCATACGTGGTGCGGTCACATGGTGCAAGTAGCTACTCTGCAGTAGCTGTCTAGGCCAACTCGCACGATAGCTCGCACTGTGTAATCAAGGCACAAGTCTTTTTAGCTGGCAAGTACACTAAAAAATTGTTCACATCTTTTGTTTTGTCCTTAGGACACGCCACTAAAAAACCGAGCTTCAGTACTTGACATCTTAGTACTTAGTATACTTGGACTTTCCCCAGGATTCAAGCAGCTGCGCCTTGATATCCAATTTCTTAAACCATTTGATTATGACAAGTATTGTCTTGGAAGTCCATGGTCAGGATCCTCAGACAATGTGCTTCTAGGGTCAACCATTTCATATGGAAGGCTATGTGGAGTACTACATTCGATAAACAAAAAAAAAATACATGGATGTTATTCTTGTGGACATGTCCTGGTACCTGCACAAATTTTGGTTATAAAGCAGGCAGCAGTTCATTTCCATATTAATATCTTAGCAAAGTCATTCAAATCCATATATGTACTTTTCAAGAAAGGAATCCCATGAGCTATGTTAAGTCAAAAGAAGTCTCGAGATATACGTTTAACAGTAGAACATGTTTATAACGAACTATTATATAAAAGGTTTATTTTATAACAAGACCGAATTCTAATCGTGCTAATAGCATGATGAGTGCCCTATACCCATGTACAGAGCTAGACGGCACGCAAAGCCCAAAATAATCAATTCCATGTTTTTTTTTGTAGGGTAGAAAGGGGTATATGAGTGGGATCTGGCGCACTTTTAATATTTTATAAGGATATCCAACAGCTACCACTTGACGCACGTTTGAAGTTTTTCGCGACATTCTATCAAACGACATGGCTAAATTTAAGTTTGTAGAGGATGTAGGGTTAGTAAGACCTACTCCACTTTCCATCAACTTACAGGATATGTCACAAATAGGCATCGATACAAATTTCAATAAGGAATAGGAAACTAATCACGCACCTACACGAGCTCCCTTTTAAAAAACTGAATATTATTTTCTATAGAAATTACCACCTTTCCTTTAATGAAGAGGAGTTCATTATATCGAGTTTCCACTATAATTTCGATCAAAACTCTAAATAATCATTATCCTTTCTTATTTGCACTGTTCAGTAAAAGTTCAGTTAAAGAGAGAGATTAAATAAAATTTGGAATATGTCTTTCATTTACAACATATGGCCTGAATGCATGGCGTACCATATTTGGTACACAATGCACATTCTACTAATTTCGCTTTTCTGGGAAGACGGGCTATTTCCTGGGCAAATAAAGGCTCATTCCGTGTTCAGTGACCGATTTTACATAAGGGGAGGTCAGTTACGATAATAGGTTCAGACCCCATGTATTTAAGGGTTAACAATTCAACTATTGTCGGTTAAATTTATTTGTTTACTTACCGTAATACCAGACGGATTCAGTTCCGGAAATGCATTTTCTTTGAGCACAGTTCGTTTCTCAAGTCAAAATATGCCGTCATTACGAAAATGTTTTATGCAAACCACAGCTCTTTTAGGAATCTACATACCTCTTAACTGTTGTTTGTCTATCCATACAGCGCGTTCGCCTCATCAATTAGAAATCTGCAAGAAACGGTTTACATTATGAAAGAATTAACATATTATTTTATCAAAGCAGTTTAATTATCAACGAAACTTTGCACGAAAATTGCAAAAAAAATTTGCAAAACTCTAACAATGTGATGAGCCCCCGAAACAGAAAGAAATTGATACGTTCATGAACACATCGACGAGACGAATTTCCGTCGTTACCTTTCGTGCCTGCTTCGTTCAAAACATGCACGAACAAGGTACGAACCTGGGACGAACTGAAACTCGTCTACTGTATTGGCTGTCAACCACACAATCGCGCACTTGTTTTCAAGAAAACATGTATGAAAAATGCGATAAACTATAATTTTGACACAAAAATTCACATATCACTACTAAAATGTAGGCTCACACGCGATTACCTGTGAAAAGATACACTCATAGTGTTTCTCTGTTGGTCGCTGGAACACCCGACAACAATGCACTACATGTTCTGAAATAAACTTTTTTAGCTTTTTTTTTAAATTAAAACGAATTCGAAGCCTTACGGCCTACACTGTTTAAGAAGTCAATTTCTTACAATTCACTTGGAAAAACTCGATTTTGTCCACTCACATTCACTGCGTTCACTTGGCGCGAATTGGATGACAACCACACTGTTGACAGTCTATTCATCGGCCGACCAACTTGTGGGTTGGCCGAGGGGTGTACGAGAGGTGGCGCTGAGGAAGAGGAGAAAAAATTTCTAGACACACACGTACGCTCATCTTCATGATGATTTCCAATCCAAGTTCGGCTGTGTGAAGTTAGCCAGTCATTTTTTTGAAATTAGGTCCTTTTGCTCGGTGAACCGTTTGTTCTACAGCGGCTACGTTTGTTCTTGATTGTTCGCCAATTAATATCGTTTGTTCTTCTCTAATTATTTAATTATAGCAACTTTAAAATTGTGAGTGTGAACTTAGCCAGTCATTTTTAAATATGGGTCGGAAAGGTATAGGTTTGGTATCAATCGAAAGCCAGACGTTTGTTCATTTTGTAGGGCGTTTGTTCATCCTGGAAACGGAAGGATACAGGAATTATTAAGGAAAAAGAGATTAGTTGTGACGTCATCTTCACTCAACCAGCGCCATCTACTCAGCTCAGCTCTACGGGCAACCCGTGTCCCGCGAACAATTTATGCAAGATCCACACCATCATCGTACAGCGTTCGTACCTCGTTCGTAAGCGTTCGTACACGTTTTGTACGAAGCAAGCACGAACGTTTACGACGGAAATTCGTCTCCTTAATGTGTACACAGGCGTTTCAAATTTCTCTTCGTTTCGGGGGCTACACAGTTTTTATTGTTGCCAGCACAGCCATTATGCGCGGTCGATAATTTCTTATCGTTTTTGTCGGTTTTAAAAGTGGATCGGCGACTGATGACGTTGCAAATGCTAGTGGAGAAAAATGTTCGAAGACTACATGGAATTCAGCCGGTCAGTATTTTGGGTAAGTACATACACAAATCTCGTTCAATTTGCGATTACCAAATAATCTATTTACACTTTTATCCACAGTCTGGGACGACCCCTACATTATCAGAATCGTGCCGACCGGAATGGAAGTTAGAAGCCTATGGTGACGTTGCAATGCTAGTGGAGAAAAATGTTCGAAGACTACATGGAGTCATCCGGTCAGTGTTTTGAGTAAGTACATACACAAATCTCGTTCAATTTGCGAGTACCAAATAATCTATTTACACTTCTATCCACAGTCTGGGACTACCCGTACATTACCAGATTCATGCCGATCGGATTGGAAGTTCGAAGCCTATGGTATTTCAGAACTGCGGTGCATTCAATCTGTTGATTTTCCCAAGCAATGACAACGGCTTCTGCAACAGAAAAACTTTCAGCTGGCATTGGAAATACAGTAAATTTCACTTTACCTTTCCTCTAAAATGTGACCGAAACCCAACTTTATGTTCAGAATATTTCCAATGAATCGGTGCTGAAGAGGAAAAGAAATTCGTCAAATCAAAACGTTGTATGCGTTGGAATTTTTGAAAAACAAGCAATTCGGTGGTGCTATGAAAGTATTTGCCAAATTAAAAGCTGATCCGTGTGAAGTCATACGACTATTTCTCGATCTTCTATCGCAAGATTCGCTGAATATGGCAAAACAAATATTAACAATGTACACGGACTCTCCTGCTCGACGACAAGGATTTGGAGAATAGCTCTTTTGGCGTTAATCGGTTATCTGGCAGAGGTTCGAAATGAATTGATGAAACCGTCCGATACGAAGACGTATAGCAAGAATAAGCCATTGCTACCTGTCGTTGACACGACACTGTTAAAATGTTATCTGTAGGTAAGTGACTTACAATTTTTAACTGTACATAAAATGAAATAAAACTTCAATTTTATATTCAGACAAATGATTCTCAAGTTGCGCCTTTGTTTCGTCTCAACAAACGCCTTTTGCAAGAACATTTGGAAGAATCGGATAAAACGCTCAAAAATATTTCAAGTTTGGTGAATTGGTAATTCTGTCTCAAACAAAAGGGCAGCACAAGCGGGCCTTGGAGTTGCTCCGTCCACAGGCAAACGTATTTATGATAATCCAATTTACTGTACAGTCTAAGCATATTTTTCCTTCCATTATACAGGTTCCTCCAGTCTCAACGGACTGGTAAATGTGGATCGACCCTATATACTGAAAATGCGGTGTAGTTGTTGCAGAGAGGATATCTCCTCTCTGGTTGTTGTTTGTACTTATTTCCTCAGGACAGCACAGGGTTGGATTGGATTGCACGTTAATGTCCATTATGACAGACAATATAAATACCCACAGCCAAGCTGAGCACGAATCCGGAGCTTCCCACCAACATTTCGTTGCGGAACATGGCCAACATCGCCAAAAACAAACATTTTCGAAGTTTTTATTTTTTTTGGCTTATAACACTGAAACTGTGCATTTATGCGATAAGAAACCAATGAACATTATAGAGAAAACTTTATTGAGGGCCCAACGCTACATAATTCTTCAAAATGCGTTAAGCAGTATCGCTACAATTGATAGAATTTTCTTCGTTTTTTTTGCTCTTTTGATCTTGTTTCACAAAGAAATTACATAATAAAAATATAAAGAAAAACATCGCATTTAAGCTTATTTAAAAAAGAAAGGGAGAGATGATTAACGAAGTATAATTTTTTCTCGAATCAAACTGTGATAAATAATAAAATACATGCGTAAGTATATTTCCCTTGGAGCAATTTAGTAGGTCCGTTTTATTGGGTCAGAACAGAATAACTTCCATACAAATTTGACAGGGGTTGTTCTATACCCTGGAAGTTGGGCTTTTCTGTCCTGTACTTGACCCAATCAAACATACCCACTCATATTCCCATTACACCGATATGAAAATCATAGGAAAATTTCAATGTAATTTGCAGAAAACAAAAATTTCGATTTATTTATTTAATTTTTCTCTTTTTTGCTTAGTGCCAAAATTGTTTACATTAAAGCAATTCAAATTTTTCCGCCAAATGTGTGCCCCCATCATATGAAAAACTAACGGCGCCTATGGTGTGGTTGATAGTATGTGTGTTTTTTTGTGATTGTGTTATAAAAACCTAGACAAAATTTCCCCTTCAGGGCCTATCTAGAATTCTTCTGTATCTATGTAAAAAAGTTCTTATATAATCAATTCACGACTACATCCAATAAGACTTCGATAACACTTCTCTAAACGTTAACCTAAAAAGATGATCCATTAAATACTTCTTTGTAGTCTTTATTGAATGACATAAACACACATGACTGGAATCAACACACACACATGCATATAATCTTCTATAGCACTGTCGATTTCATTTTTATAGTGTGACATTCGTGTGATCATCCAATAAATTGTTCAGCGTAGTTCTATAGAAGGATGAACTTTGTGATTTTTTAAAGAATTGACACTTATGAAGTGCTCTGGAACACCACGTTTCTTGAATTGAAATCATTGAAATATTGAATGAAACCAACATTTCCTCACTCATTCTTAACTTATGAATCAATTAAGATAATCTCAGCGCAGAAACTGGCTGCATTTTATTGATGAACGTGTGAATTTAATTAGCTTCAACTGATTGACATATGTACATATCATTGAATTTCTAGTACATGGAATGCGCATACAATATGAAAATGTGATCAAAATGTGGCTCCAACATCTGGGTAAACTTTTTGAATATTTAGACCAGATTTTCAAATGTATACTAGTTAGCGAGTTGTTTAATGTCACTATCAGAAATTCGTCAGATTTAATGTCATTTGTCATATTAGCGTCATTTCTAGCATTCACTGTTAAAGTAGTGGTTTTATGGGCAATTTTACGGTGAAAAGTCGAGCAATTAGCGATGACGGTCGCGCGGTCTGACATTGTGTTGATATGTAAAATTTCGATAGTGAAAAAGTTTGATTCAGGATTCAGGCAGGGGACTCGCAAATTCCCGAAGGAGATTACTCAACAGCAATTTTGGCATGTAGGGCAATCTGTTTTGGCGAGACGGAATTTGTTTCCGTCTTGTTTTACAACTCCCGAGAGCCACAAGAGCGACACTAGCCCGCAGCTTAGGTCGAAATTTTGTTCGTGTCTCAATTTCTACCTATCTCTAATAGACATGGACATTCAGAACATTTGTCCGGGCTACGGTGGTGCGCCTCGCGATGTGGACCACCTGTTTCGATGCCCCGCTGCACCCACTATCCACACTCCGAGGGCGTTATAGGACTATTGCAGCTGATACGTTCTTGTCGCTTGAGACTATAGGGATGAATAGGCCTAGCGAGTGAAATTTTTGTCCACTGCGATTTTCTCAATGAAAATGTCGACTGTCGTGGAATATGTGGCAAATTCTGGGGAATCGGAATTTCAGAAGCTACCATCCGAAAACGTTTCATCTCATCGTTGAAAATATCTTATGACCGGGGAATCGAAAACTAATACATAAATGGCCGTGAAAAAATACGGAACCGTTTTCGAATTGATGCTCATGGAGTTTCCCAGCAATTGATACATTTTCCACGACACTAACTATGCATTTTCATTGCAAAAATCGCAGCGGACAAAAATTTCACTCGCGATGTCTATTCATCCCTTATAGGCGAGAACGACGACGACCCTGCAAACAATCGGTCAGCAGTCCCCTGACGACGGGGAAGGGGGTAAGTAAAATGTAGCAATGTGTGAGTCGGCACGCACACACATGCAACCCCCTTCACACGAAGATGTCGCTGTATCCTATTTCCCCATATGATTTCGACATAAACGTCAGTTTCGGTCTTTTGTTTTTGTGCGTTTTTGTGTTATCGGCAAAAGTTTTCCAACCGGCGTGTGAACTTAAATTGTAAGTGTCGACATTATTATTATTTTTCGAGTGTTACTTAACATTTTCTTTCATTCGTAGATACATACTGGAATTGTGGACCTGCTGCCTGAACGAAAAAATCATCAAAAAAGTTGGACGCGGCGAATTGCCGGTCGTTGAATATGTTTAGTCGCGGCAATTGACTTCACATAGTTTTTCGATGGTCGTGTGAATTTAATTTGTAAGTACATATGTACATATCTTATGATTTTTATTTTGCGAGTGTTAAACTTTTCTTTTTGTTTACAGGGACCTGAAATTATGGACTGAAGAAAGTTCCAAGAAACGAAACAGCTGAAAAGTAGGAATTAGGAATAATGTTGGTGCGATTTGGATTTATGTTGTAAGTGTCCAATTGTGTTTTTGTGTAAATTTACATCAGTATACACGTACGAATAAACTAACGAACATTCCGTTTGTTATTTTTCAGGGGCTGGTTTGCGACAATGTCTGCAGAGGACGAAAGGCAGTTCATCCGCCATAGCACCGTCTGTGAATTTGTGAATTTTAGTGTAGTATATAAGGCTTTTTATAGTGTTTTTTTTTTTTGTAATAAATGTGTTCCTAAATGTATTCGCATTCGTATTTTGATTTTTCTACCTCCATTTATGCGATTAAAATGGACGACAACGCACCCTGCACGTCGATCATGGAAAGAGAACCCCGCACTCCGCACCACACCCCGCTATTTAAAAGTTTTGACAATGGTCGCATATTACATCTACTACAATTCGAATATCTGTGTACTGACAGTCGTCGTGTACTTTATCTACAACCACTCGATGATGTAACCATGTACGGTAGCCTACCATGTACGTGTGCTGTCATAGACTCGGTCAGGATTTTACTTTGACATAAGCCGCTTACTTTAGTCCCGAACGCCGAACAACGGTCAGTGGTACAGTCAGCCCGCGAGTCAGGGGTACGTAGTCGACTATGTCAGCATGACATGGTTTGCAGGGGAAACGCGAGCCGCGACTACGTCCAAAACCAAAAACATTTCAAAAATTTCACTGACAGTCCAGAATTGTCAATTTGAAAGCTCGGATATTTAGACTAGTAAATGACATAGTTCCATTGAACTTTCATTGATTAGACATTGCACTGTAGAATTTAGACCAAAAAAGTTTACCCAGATGTTGGGACCCTTTTTAATTGGTCTAAGCGTATTCCATGTTCTATAAATTCAATGGTACATATAAAGAAGAAGGTGCATTGAAGAGAAGTGTTGAGCATTTCGATCATTTCGATAGAAGCAACGAATTACTTGTAGTGTTTACGAGCAATGCTGACTATATGTGAGTTTGACCGAGTGGTTAAGGCGTCGGACTTGCGTACGACAGTCGCTGGTTCGACGCTGGCTGCGGGAATTTTTTTTTTTTTTTTTTGCAAACGCGAGAAAATGACAGAAAATGATGACATAACACATATGATGTATGTCTTTTTCAAAGTGTAATTCAGTGCTACAATAAGGTTCAATTGGATAAAAAAACGGCGCCAAATGCCATTATTGGACTATTATTCAGGGTTTATACCCTGTAAAGTGCCCCTATTATCGTTTGAAGATAATATTCTACGAAGAATTATAGGGATGAAATTGTTACTCTTCCTCAGCGCCACCTCTCGTACACCCCTCGGGCAACCCACAAGATGGTCGGCCGATGAATAGACTGTCAACAGTGTGGTTGTCATCCAATTCGCGCCAAGTGAATGCAGTGAATGTGAGTGGACAAAATAGTTTGCGCGAGTGAGAAATCGAGTTTTTCCAAATGAATTCCAAAAAAATTGACTTAAACAGTGTAGGTTGTAAGGGTGCAAACTCGTTTTAATTAAAAAAGCTAAAAAAGTTTATTTCAGAACATGAAGTGCATTGTTGTCGGGTGTTCCAGCGACCAACAGAGAAACACTATGAGTGTATCTTTTCACAGGTAATCGCGTGTGTGCCTACATTTTAGTAGGTTTATGTGAATTTTTGTGTCAAAATTATAGTTAATCGCATTTTTCATACATGTTTTCTTGAAAACAAGTGCGCGATTGTGTGGTTGACAGCCAATACAATAGATGAGTTTCCGTTCGTTTGAGTTCGTACCAGGTTCGTACCTTGTTCGTGCATGTTTCGCACGAGCAGGCACGAAAGGTTACGACGGAAATTCGTTTCGTCGATGTGTTCATGAACGTATCAATTTCTTTCTGTTTCGGGGGCTCATCAGATTGTTAAGAGTTTTGCAAATTTTTTTTACAATTTTCGTGCAAAATTTTGGGTCAATTTGATAATTAAACTGCTTTGATAAAATAATATGTTAATTCTTTCATAATGTAAACCGTTTCTTGCAGATTTCTAATTGATAAGGCGAACGCGCTGTTTGGATAGACAAACTACAGTTAAGAGGTGTGTAGATTCCTGAAAGAGCTGTGGTTTGCACGAAACATTTTCGTAATGACGGCATATTTCGACTTGAGAAACGAACTGTGCTCAAAGAAAATGCATTTCCGGAACTGAATCCGATTACGGTAAGTAAACAAATAAATTTAACCGACAGTAGTTGAATTGTTAAAATATAAATTGGTGTGCATAATTTATCGATTGTTTTCAGATGTCTAATGAGTCTATCGGCGAGCCAAATGCAGTTCTAGCAGGTTTAGGATCGTCACATGCAGAACGCGAGCCGTGAATCTGCGGAACTATGTCTACTAGGGAAGCAGTTACGCTCCGCCGCCTCGAGAAGCTTCTGATATTGTCTACCAAGCACCCGAGCCCCATTCAAACATATCACCACGTGCGGTATTTTCAAATCTCATCAATCGACTGGACGAACAGTATGGTGTGAAGCAAACGTTGATTCCTTGCGTGCTGCTTAGTGCACTGATCAATCTCCTCGGCGTGGCGACCTTCATGTATGTAACGATCAGTCCCGATTTGGCCAACACCATCAACGATCGAAATACTTTCTATCAGATATGCGACGGTAAAATGGGCTCGGCGGTAAGATTTACACAGATGACGTGCATCGATGAGGAGGGTTTGAAAGGAGCTCTGGAGTTATTGAGGATTATGGCGCCGAAGTTTCAAAAACGAATTGAGCACCACAAATGTAAAGGTATTACAGCACAGTTTAGTTTGGGTGCCAAGGAAATTGTTCGATTGGTTCAGGCCACTTACGTCGTTCGTCGAATGGTTCGCGATCTGCACAATGTCGAATACATATTTGATTTACCAAAATCCGCAGTGGAAAATAAGTGCAGTCGATGCAGACGGCACTGCATTGTCTTTTGATCAAGTATTGGCGTTGCGCGATGCTCAAGCCTAGTTTTGCAATTTTGAATCCCCGCCTTCCGTTCACGTGTTCCGTGTACAATAAGCTACAGAAGATCTTCTTTTATGTTGGACTCATCGGGCTAGCGGTTATAGTCGCCGCAGAATTAATTTTGCATACAAACTGATTGTTCGGTACAAGCAATCTAAACGCGATGCTGTGGCCTATTTGAAGGACGAGATCATAAATCATTTCATGCGAAAGGCAACTAATAGTCCAGACGAGCCGCTTGTTGTGAACCATCTAAGGGACAAGTTGATTTCGCTGCATAAACGTCGAAGCATGGAGTGGGCGTGGAATGAATGCAGCCTCAATCGCCTTAATTCCGCCAAAGGAAGAGGGAGGCGATTAACGAAATATAAAGTACGTTTTTTTGGTTATCCCGTGTAGGTTTGCGAAACTTCATATAAAAAAATGACTGGTGGATCAGCTGGCATTTTTTAATATGGAGTTTCGTTACCAAACCTACACGGGATAACCAAAAAAAACACACTTATAATTTATTTTCTACCCAATCAAAATGTGACATTCGTAAGTATTATTCCCCTGGAGGTAATTAGTATAATGGTGAACAACTTCCATACAAATTTGACAAAAGTTGTATTCGACCCAATAAAACACACCTGATTCGTTACTCATATTCCCATTACACCGATATGAAAATCATAAGAAAACTTAAACGTAATTTGCGGAAAACAAGAATTTCGATTTATGTACTTAGTCTTTATCTTTTTTGCTGAGTACCGAAATTGTTTGCATGCAGTTCATAAAAATCTATTTGGCAATTCAAATTTTTGCACCAAATGTATGCCCCCATCGTATGAAAAACTTACGGCGCCTATGGTGTAGTTGATAGTATGTGTGTTTTTTGTGATTGTGTTATAAAAACCTAGCCAAAATTTTTCCTTTAGGGCCTATTCAAGTCTACATATCTCAGTATAAAAGCGAGAAAAGTTACCCATACATACCTAAAGATGGGATACTCAGCTGATTTTGGATTAGTTCCGTCCTACTCTGTCTAATGGAGTTTTGCGGTTAAAATATTTTCCAAATGTGTGCAATTGGAAATCGTGCATCCCTTTCTACAAGAAATTTGTATAGAATGCCACCCCCTTGCCAGTGGCGTAGATAGCTTTTCGGAGAGGAGGGGGATCATTTTGCAAGATTACTTATACTTTTCTTCTTCCTTGCCTCGTTCTTTATACCGCTCCATGGTTTCGCGTTGCTCGACCTGCAGTGTAGGCACATCGCCCGTTTTGGCGGTAATATCTCAGCATATTTCTACAGGCAGCTCTATCTTGGATCGTGTCATCGCCGAGACCAATGCGTTGTTGTTACTTGGTTACTTATATTTTTTGCGAACAAATGTTGAATTTCAAAATAACAATTTCTGTATTTATTACATGTCAAATTAGCAGTTTTTTGAGGTTGGTGCAAAATAGATTGCAAATTTTGCCATATGAAGAAAAAACTCTGAACTGAATTCCTGAAAATATTGCATCGATAATTTTGACTTTTTAACTACGGCGAGTGAATCCACAGTATTCCAATTTTCGTAAAAATTGTCGCTACTGTGATTTGAGTATCAGAGCTGGTAAATATTCGGTTAGAACAGTGGTTCCTAAACTTTTCGGAGTCATGCAACACCTAGCAACGCTTTTCTTGCCGGAACACTTCAAAACAGGGATTTAAATAAATCATATAGTTACGAGTATATGTCTAGAAGAGAGAAATTCTTAAGACGAGAGCTCGTTGGGAATGCCTAGTATAGGTGGACAAAGTACAGCTTTTGTGTTTTTAAATTGAAATTTTCCGATAACTCAGAAATTCGTGAGTAGATATTTCTAAAATGTTCAAACTTGTAGGACACCGTACCAGCTATGTAGTTGCTATAAATTTCGAGTCCCTAACTATCAGCCAATTGTTTGAAAAGGATATCAAAAATATAATTAGAATTTAAAATTTGGACTAGTAAACATTCGTTTAAAAAAATCGTAGAAATTTCTTTATTAACACAATATTAATCCTCTAATTTAGCCACGATTTAAATCCCAAAAGCCTCGTCAAATACTGTGGACATGCTTGTTTTCTGGTACACACTATGTACTTCCTTTTCCATTTCATATTGTAGAAAGTTGTCAAATAAAATCGGTCGACGTCGAGTCTCTGATGCTGGTCAAGAATTTTACAGTTAAGTTGATTTCCGGTACAGTGTAGCAGACTTCGGAATTTTAAAACTTACAAACATTTTTTCGTATGTATTGTTTGCCTTTTTGTTGTCAAAAGCTCTTTCTACATTTTTCCTGTTTTTTGGATATTTTCGCGAAATCCCTGAGAGATCTTCAGGGAACCCCAGAGTACCGCGGAACTCCGTTTGTTTGTTAATTTGTTTGCACTCCATGCTCCACATTATTTTTAAATTTTTCAACCAAGATTTTCCGGTAAAAATTTTTTTATCAGTGCTTACATTTAATTTTTCTAGTAGCACTTCTAGATTACTACAGTAGGGCTTGCCTGTGCGAAACTCCCGATCAAATATGAAAAAGTAGGTGAACGTAAAGCACTGTGCTGTAGTGTTTCTATTCTATTGGTACGCTTGTTTGCGATTTTTTTCATAGGTCGCATTAAAAAGTGACGTTTGCCTTTTTTTGGTTGTTGAAAGGCTGTGACTTATATACGAAAACAGCTGGGACTAAGAAATTTTCAGCAAAATATGCGCGGCAACATGCTCTATATTGGCCCTTACAATTAAAATTTGAGGAAGTGCTAAATTTGTTATTGCAGCTCTGAAACTGGTTTAAGGTGTTTATTAAACACTACACACGTTGAATAATTCCAGAAAAATTTTACTTTTGCTTTGTTTTACGTACCTAAAGTAATGAAAAAAGGTTTGACCGAAGGGGGGGGGATTGATCCCCTTGATCCCCCTTTATCTACGCCACTGCCCCTTGCCATACCAGAGATGGGCATTGAGGAAAAAAAGGGAAGTAGATTTTGGACGAAAAATGGAGTAGATCCAGAGAAAAAGGAGTAAATTTTTTAATACTTGCATATTATCAGACTGCCCAAGTAACAATTTCATCCCTATAATACTTCGTAAAATATTCTCTTCTAACGACAATAGGGGACTTTATAGGCTATAAACACTGAATAATAGTCCAATAATGGCATCTGGCGCCGTTTTTTGATCCAATAGAACCTTATTGTAGCACTGAATTACGCTTCGAGAAAGACATACATAATGTGTTATGTCATCATCATTTTCCGTCATTTTCTCGCGATTGCAAAAAAAAAGAGAAAAAAAAAAAATAATTCCCGCAGCCAGCGTCGAACCGGCCAACCTAACCACTCGGCCAACCTCACATATAGATAACATTGCTCGTAAACACTACGTGCTCGACACTTCTTTATCGACCCTTCTCCTATGCACCTTCTTCTTTATATGTCAATCAGTTGAAGCTAATTAAATTCACACATTCTTCACTTCAATAAAATACAGACATTTTCTGCACTGAGATTATCTTAATTGATTCATAAGCTAACAAGGAGTGAGGTGTGAGGAAATGTTGGTTTCAAACAATATTTCAATGAATTCAATTCAAGAAACGTGGTATTCCAGAGCACTTCATAAGTGTCAATTCATTAAATCACAAAGTCCATCCTTCTATAAAACTACGGTGAACAATTTATTGGATGACCATACGAATGTCACACTATAAAAATGACACCGACTGTGCTATAGAAGAATATAATGCATGTGTGTGAGTTAACTTAGAGAGACCATTGCATGTGTGTGCTGGATCATCCAATAAACACAAGAGTCGAGTATTTAAAGGAGTACGTTTTTAGGTTAACGTTTAGAGACAGTTTTATCGAAGTTTTATACCACCATCTTTAAATGTATTCCATAATGATGATAAAAGCTTTCCGGAAAATACTTTAAGGATGTTTTATCGGATCAAAATATTACTTTAAGCGATGTCACACGATAAATGAATTTCGTGGTACTATATGATTGCTACAGTGTGGAGTGCTTCTTTAAAGCAAACGAATTGTTGCTTGGGTGAGCTCTACGATTGGTAGACGTTTTTGTAATTGTGTCATCAGTGTCGGTGTTAAAGCAGTGGTGATTAATGTTTGGACTTATGTGAACTCAAAACTTTCAATTTTTAAAGTGTGACATGTGTGTTTTGGGGTTTGGGAAGGAAAATGGTTCGCTACAACAAACCCGTCATAAAGCTTAAATCTTCGAGGCTCCTCCACAGAAATACTCCATTTCACTATTTATGGAAAGTGAACATTCCTCAGTTTATTTCCCGAACCAAAAAGGTACCCACACTTTCAATAATAACAAAATGTTCAGCATAAAAGGATGGTTGACAAGTGACCAATATTTTTTTGCCACCACTGAATGTGTAAATATTTAGTTATACGTAATTACGAACTTATTTCTCCTAGTAAAGCTTATCCCTTTGGTTTTTTGATTAAAATCTTTCCAAAACACCCTAGATAGGCGCTCCAGCCACCGAGAAGAATGCTCCAGGCTCTACCAACCACCGAGAAGAAGGAAGGAGATGGCATACGTAAAATGAGACGGGACAAGTTTGCTTGTTTAATGGGAGATGAAAACAACGGTACATTAATTGATGAGTGAATCATAAACAACCCGTCGATAACACACTACGTTTGCATTTTATGACATAAAACAGCTCCTAACAACCACAAATTACCCGAGCAACGTAATGTTGTAGTCAATAACGTAACTATTTCGCGCAATCGAATTAAATCAAACGAGATTCGCGGCGAGGATCGTTTTCCGCGTTCACCGAATTTGACAATAGAGAATGCGCGCGTGCTAAAGAACTAGCAGAACCGGATGACTTTGTCGGTGTGTGTATTGATGTGAGTGGCTGAACTAGTCGATTTTGTCGCTGTGTGCGGCAAAACTGGTCGCATTTAACGTAAGTGTACCGTGAACCGCTGAACGAGAGAGCCCATGGACAAGATTTTTCGTCCCATGTAGTGTTGTTGTTTTTACATGCAATTTCATCATTATGTCTACTCCATATCTACTCCATGCCACCAACAAATGCAATGCAGACAGATGCAATACAGGCAACATAAAACCCGACATCCCAAGCAACAATTCGTTTGCTTTAAAGAAGCACTTCACACTGTAGCATTCATATAATACGACGAAATTCATTTATCGTGTGACATCTGTTTAAGTAATATTTTGATCCGATAAAACATCCCTAAAGTATTTTCCGGAAAAGCTATCATCATTATGGAATAAATTTAAAGATGGTGGTATAAAACTTCGATAATATATGGAGTTCCATCTCTATTCCAATTACTTACTTTATGTCCATAGTGTGGGTATCACGTTAAACAAATCAAAAGTGTTTTGAGAGTAATTTACTTCCTTTTCAGGGAGTGCAAAAAATAATTCGACCAGCTAACCCACCTGTCATTTTTTTATATGAAGTTTCGTTACCCAAACCTAGACGGGATAACCAAAAAAACTCGCTTAATAGGAACAATAACAGGTGCCCATAGACGAAACTAGTCTACCTAATCCATAGAGTACTATGGAGTAGCCCTAATGATGAAACTTCATATAAAAACAACAACACAACATGGGACGAAAAATCTTGTCCATGGGCTCTCTCGTTCAGCGGTTCACGGTTCCATCACGTCAAATGCGACTAGTTTTGCCGCACACAGCGACAAAATCGACTAGTTCAGCCACTCAAATCAATACACACAACCACAAAGTCATCCGGTTCTGCTAGTTCTGTAGCACGTGCGAATTCTATATTGTCAAAGTCGGTAAACGCGGTAAACGATCCTCGCCGCGAATCTCGTTTGATTTAATTCGATTGCGCGAAATAGTTACGTTATTGACTATAATATTACGTTGCTCGGGTAACTTGTGGTTGTTAGGTGCTGTTTTATGTCATAAAAGACAAACGTAGTGTGTTATCGACGGGTTGTTTATGATTCACTTATCAATTAATGTACCGTTGTTTTCCTCTCCCATTGAACAAGCAAACTTGTTCCGTCTCATTCTCTGTGACCTAATCCCAGAGACGAAATTGTTAAATCGAGTGGAACCAACGCCATCTAGATACATCAAGGCCGCAACTCAGCTGTACAATGACGGCATGGATCCGTATTCATTTTATCGACGGATGCAAAAAAAACAGAAACAAATATAAGCACGTCATCAACAGCAAGAACAAGGCAGTGAGACTAAACATTACAAAGTGACACACAGACGAGTGATTGTAGTTTTTTCGCGATTTTTGTTTAGAAAATGTGTTTGAACGGCAAACAATTAATTAAAAAGATAGTGGCAGGTTATGTGGGTTATTGACAGTGTACAGAAGTTATTATACTCAAAATGTAGTGCATGGAAAATGAGTGATAAAGTGAAAGATTTCCCCATTTAGGGTTACCAATCAGTTGATTTGTGATCGCGAAAAGATAGTACGGATATTGTAGGAAAAAACGAGTAAGTACGTAAAACGTTTCAACGGCGGTGCTGCCATCGTACAACCGCACAGATAAATAAAAAGTAACAAGCCACTGGCTAAATGCCATATGGTCACCATGACGTCACTACTTGGGATGATGACGACAATGTAATCTGCTAATTTGACGTCTAAAATTCTACATTGCGGCCTTAATATCTAGACGGCGGTGGTGGAACTTAGATATCTGCAGTTCGGCCAGTCTATCCCATGATTAAACAACTAAAGGATAGGCCCGAATCCAAATCAAATGGTCCAGTTTTTGAAACGACACTAATGTATTTGACATAAAGGGAACATTGAAATATACAGTGGGTCACAGCTTATTTCAACCAGTTGCTATGAAATAATTTAAACGTCCATAAAAACTAAACTGGAGAGGATATTCAAATTTTCTCAATGCGGATTAATAGTCTAGTGTATACAAATATCATTTATTAAGATGTTTTATTTAAATTTTAATATCTTCAATTATTTACAAGAATTAATACCGAAAAGTAAGTAAAAACTATGTCACAGCTTATTTCAACCAGACATGCCAACCGTTATTTAAATTAGGCTTAAAAGCACAAGAGTAAGAATTCATTGTTTAGTATGAATGCTCTTTTTGTTACGGGCCATTTCATGCCGCTCGTGCATTAAATTGACTTGATTTGTGTACCTTACAGAGTTATTTTGGTCCACTTTTCAGTTTCAGCAGTGCTTAAACCGTTTTGTTGGATATTTCCCGTTTTCCTATGTTTGTATTCAAAATATTAGTAACATACAAGTTTGACGACGGCTTCGAATGCTATTTGTTGTGCCGAAAATTTGAAGTCATGGTCTTGCCCTGTATAACACATCACTGTCTATTCGAGCCATTTTTTCTGAAATGAATTTGTCCCTACAAAAACCATTCCTCCGAGCTCTCATGTAATTTGCATTTCGAAATTTCGGGATAATTTGTCTTATCAATTGTAATCTCAATAAACTCCAGGGTTTTCCCTCCAAGCGCGGACGTACAAGCCAAGAAAATAATGCTACCAACACCGTGTTTGACTGTAGGCTTCGAATGAATGTTTTGCCATATTTTTATTTGGCCTATGCGGAGCTTTGAGGCTTCATTAAAACCGAATATATTAGATTCTTACTCATCATTACTATAACGGTGTTTCAAAATACAAAATCTTCATCCAACGGGCCTTTTTGTCAGCTTTTAAACAACGCTTTTGCTCCCTAGTAATTATAAATGGCTTTTCCATCGCTATTACGTCATTAAACCCATGCGGTTCTAGGAAATGGCCTAAGTTTTTGCACTGGCATGGTTCTCCCAACCCAGCCTTAAATTCTCTGCTAATTGCTACCTTGTGTTTTGCATACCAAATAGCATTTGTTCGATGAGTTGAAAATTCTATTCGGGGCATTTTTCTCCTTGCGGGACCGTATTATCTTTGTAGACAAATCTGTAAGTAATGCGCTGGGCGTTAAAATGTCAACCAAATCAAAGATTACACCAATTTGCATGTTTGCATCATCAAAATCAATGAGAACCGGTCCTTGTTGTTAATGCTTCGTATTGAGACTCACCTGACAACACAATTCACATATTTTGTTTGATTTTTTGAAAAATTGATGGAAGCTTTAACTATAACTCAATACCAATATAATAATTCAAATGTAGACATGCGAAAAAACTGTTAAACAGTACCATAAGATATAATCTGACAGCTGTAATATATTTGGTTGAATTAAGCTGTGACATTGTTTTTGTTACTTTTTTGTTGTTTTAATTGTTTTCAGGCATTAAAAAAAGCATAAAAATAAAAAATTGTAACAAACGATAATGTAGAACATTCAACCGTTAAATCTGCGATAACCAAGAATTGAAATCTCTTTTCATTTAGTTTTTAAGCGCATTTTAAGTTTTTAATATGTTGTGGTTGAAATAAGCTGTGACCCACTGTAGGTGCTTTACGAGTTGTTATCACAAAAAACAAACGCGCGACGCGACAAATATGTTGTTGAGAATTTGCAGAACGTGTAACAGCTGACAAGTGTTGACAGAAAGGGAACGCATTTAAGTGGTATGTTTTTTTGTGTTGTGTTTTAAACCAGCCCATGCAGTTATGGGATGACAGCGGATTTACCTTTTCATTTAGCTGTCTACTCCATGTTCTATCCAAATGGCAGTGGTAGATGCTAACTTAGAGCAGGTATTAATATAAGGAGAGGGCGAAATTCACGAATTCCATACAAAGTAACGACTCAAAAATGTGCCGAGAATCGAATACATGGGAGAGCAAGCATCTAACAGTAAAGTAGTAATTGTGTCAAAAATTCGTGTGCGCTTGGTTGAATTCTTTTTCATTCTCTTTATCTTTAATAGTGGGTTGTGAAAGCATGGAACTTTGTTTGAATTGAGATGTACTGTTACTCTACTTGTGTCAAATCGCTTTGTTTCAACAGTGTTGTTATTGTATTTTTCTCTCCCATGAATTTGCGCTTTCGGCTCACTTTCTAAGTGTCGTTTCCTCTCCTTCTATTAATACCTGCTCGAAGGATGCTAAGTAGGGGCAGTTCGCGATGTTGCATGGAATAGAGAGATAAAAAGGAATGGTAAATCAGCTGTCACCCATACAAACTGCATGGCCCGATTTAAAAAAGCGATTGTCCCTATCTGTCAAATGTTATTGTGAGGTTTTTACGAAGTAAGTGGGGGGAAAGATTGTTGCTGGAGGAAGTCAGGAAGTGTATCTATAAAATGTAATAGTCATATCGCAGTTTCAGTGCGACACAAAGGTAAAAAAGACGAATTGTCCCCACCTGTCAGATCCAGTCTGTTATGAAAAATTGAACCATTTATCGTTTCTACGGGGCATTCCTTTAGTTTTCTTTATTCAATGCGATGTTGTGTTTACAACCAACGCCATCTAGATATATCATAGCCGCAACTCAGCTGGACAATGCCGTCATAGTTTAGCTCTTAAATTTTTTATTTACACGAACAAACAACAAAAACAAGTAGTGACGTAATAAAAAGCAAAAACAAAACAGTGCAACATTGGCGAACATAACCTAAAACTATAAGCTGATTTTGACGTCTAAGATTCTACATTGCGGCCTTAATATCTAGACGGCGTTGATACAACCCATGGAATAGACAGCTAAACGGAAAGGTAAATCAGCTGTCATCCCATACAAACTGCATGGTCCGATTTTAAAAAGCGGTGTTCCCTATCTGTCATGTGTTATTGTGAAGTTTTTACGAAGTAAGTGGGGGGAAAGATTGTTGCTGGAGGAAGTCAGGATGTGTATCTATAAAATGTAATAGTCATATCGCAGTTTCAGTGCGACACAAAAGTAAAAAAGACGAATGTTCCCTACCTGTCAGATCCAGTCTGATATGAAAAATTGACCCATTAGTCGTTTCTACGGGCCTTTCCTTTAGTTTTTTATTCAATGATACAACCACAGACTAAGAAAATAGAAGGTCAGAGTCATAGACAAAGAATGTGGGAACATTTGCTATCTCATTCAACCAATATACTGGGATCATAGCCAGGCTAAAGCTCTTTACACACTATAGAAGATTTTGCATAATCTTGAGATTTTACAAAATCTAGGCGAAAATCTTGTAGATTTTCCATACATTTTCATAGATTTTGTACGGAGATTATAACCAAAATCTCGGAGAAAATCTTTACAAAATCATGGTGAAGTGTGGTGAGCTTTGCATTTGACAATTCTACAGTAGAGGTCATCTCATCCATTTTCGCTTGGCACATGGTTTTGTACACAAAAGTGTGATGTTTTCACCTATTGACGAACATAAATTATTGACATAATTCCTATAAGATAGATTCTGCTTCTTTTTTTTAACAATTTAATATAAATAACAGTTTCAGTCGTGCATGAAATTGTCGGAGTTTGCAATTTAGACGGATTGTACTGTACTGTCAAGTCGTGGAACAAGATTACGACCATAGTGTGAACAGCATACGAGATTACATAATCTACGTAGATTTTGCGGCTATATGTGTAAAGCGCTTAAGAATGACTAACAATACATATGGTAGGATAGGAAGAGAAGGAGAACACCGAAAGTGGTCCTCTTTTCGATACTCCATTATTTGTACGGTAGTGCCCTATCCTGGTATATTCTCTTAAGGTCCACCTAGATTAGTCGCCAAATGGCTGTGCGTCCAAAAACTGGCATCACGAACAGCCATTTGGCTGCTACTTAGCATCTACATTAGCAGCCAAATGGAGACAGAAAATGGCACAACCAAAATTTCATTTTGGAGATTTTTTTAAATTTAATTATCAAAATCGGACTCTGCGCTTTGAATTATTACACGGCCATTCAAGAATTATTCAATTTCACACAAAAGTTGCAAAATTGTCACTTTGAATTTGAGAAGCGGTTGGTTGAGTTGCCATATTGAATATCAAAACTGGACGCACAGCCAAATGGCGACTAGTTTGGATGGAATGACAACAGCCATTTGGCTGCACGTGACACCATTTGGCCAAATGGCTGTTGTCATTCCATCCAGACTTGTCGCCATTTGGCTATGCGTCCAGTTTTGATATTCAATATGGCAACTCAACCAACCGTTTTGACAACCGCTTATCAAATTCAAAATGACAATTTTGCAACTTTTGTTCTTTTTTTTTGTGTGAAATTGAATAATTCTTGAATGGCCGTGTAATAATTCAAACGCGCAGAGTCCGATTTTGATAGTTAAATTTAAAAAAATCATTAAAATGAAATTTTGGTTATGTCATTTTCTGTCTCCATTTGGCTGCATAGTGTGGATGCTAGGTAGCAGCCTGCACGCGATGCCAGTTTTTGGACGCGCAGCCATTTGGCTGCTAATCTAGAGGGACCTTTAGTATACAACTAAACTGCAGTACCGATTCTGGAGTGCGTTCGGTTGCTCCGGTAATCATTAACGTGACAGCTGTCAATCTTTTAGTACCTAGTTTTTAGTACAGGTTCCATTATCTGTCAAGTGGAGAGAGTCGTGAATATTGTTCCTTTTCTGTTGGTGACGGCTCCAAAATTCGTTTGCTTTTAATGCGTTTGCGAGTTGTTAGTTTCGTGGAATAAATCAAAAAGAGGTTTGATTTACGTTGACATTTTTCTTTAATCTCCAATATGTCTAACGGTGATGATGTACTAGACAATTGGGAAGAGATTGACGACACCAGGGTAAGGACAGGAACATAATGTACATATAATCTATAATTCTGCGTGCACTACAGTGAGTTATGGTTACTTTAAAGGGGTTTTCCTTCCTGTATGATATATATACTTGTAAAACGAACTCATATTGATTTCTTGATCTTTGGCTTGGTGTTGTAATAAGGGTTTTTATAGCAGATTAGCATCATATCTCTTTTGACATCAGAGTCACATTTGTACCATTATGACTAAAAACTTAACCCAAAATCTCGTTTCAGTTTTTATATGGTTGGGAGTAAATTAGTTCACTTTTTTATATGCGTCGCAAACAACCAAATTTTCACCTGAATATGAAGTATTATTTATCAAAAAAACTAGAAGAGAGGGCTGAGCATGCTATAAAGTACATCCGTCAAAAATTTGAAATCGTCCTCTGTCTAATTAAGCTTTCGCTGGTGTTTTGTAACTCAATCAAGATGTCAAGGATTCTGGGGGTGTCTGTGGCTCATCAATGCAGTTCTTTCGAATGTATGTATGCCCACGGGGCAAACGTCATTTTTCATGGTCCTCCATGTGGGCGCCTCTGAAAATTGCAATAAGTGCCTCTAACCGCTAAGTCATTTCCTTGACATACAACATTCAGTAGAATCTGCCTCAGTACTGTTTTAACAACTTCAGCGTCTCAGGCTACCAAGCACATTAAAGTGACAATCTAAAAAACAACCACTGAAGCAGCGTCTCCGAGGCACCTATATAATGGAGCTTCTTCGATTACGAATACTATCATGGTTTAGCGGTGGCAGACAACTCATCCTAAGAAAAAAATCGGTTTGGTTACAATCTAACGACGATACCGCAAACGAACAACTGATTGAAAAAATAACAGGCGCGACAATCCAACATTGGACTAAGGCCGCAGGATGTGTTAGTGACATCCTGTTTCCAAGATCTTATCTGCTTTTTGTTGAGGTAATGAGATCAGCATCACGCTCAGCAGTGTTATTTATCCCCATAAATGGGTACTCGTTTAACATCTGAGTGAGATCATAGTCCGTCACAAGCTCGTGAGTTCGAAAAACGCGCGCACTAACCGCTGGACCAGCCAGACCACTACAACTGATTACCCATTCAAAATATGGGATGTACGCTCTCAGAATAGGTCGGGGCCTTAAAACCGCCTAGGTCAGGTCAAAATTACAAAATGTAATGTAATAATATCGGCCAACGACATTATAAACTCGACCCATCGTAATAAACTCCGGGCGCTGACGAGATGCAAGCTGAAGTAGGGTGGGGAGAGCCTATACACAAAAATTGACGATAAAATAGATTCGTTAAATTGATGAGGACAAACAATAGTTCCTTAAAAATCAAAGTTGCAATGAAGTCGTATGTTGTTGCAACAAAAGACAAACCCCAAATTGATAAAACTAAGACTGCTTTAATGGAGGGGCTATAGTGAAGCCAAAAAAGGAGCAGAGTAATAAATTGAAAATGACATCTGTTAAAACAAATTTTAATCCAAAAGAAAACAAAATACCTATAACATACACGCGTAAATTGAGAGAAGGAAGTATGTTGTTTAAATCTAATAATGAATAAAACTGTAGGAAGCTCTTAGAAAATTTAAAAGCTAAAATGTGTAGTGAGTATAGTGTTTAATACAAATACACAAATGGCCGTCTTCCGAAATTGACAATTTACTGTCTGAGCAAACAATTATCAAGTGAAGAACTTAAAAAAACCCGATATAGAGATTTATTTATTTATTCAGATTTACGGACTTAATAGTAGATGTTTCATGTGCCAAAAATATGGGCACATAGAAAAATTTTGCAAGAATACCACCGTTATATGTGCGTGTATAAGTGTTCGGAACATCATAGAACTTCAGAGTGTTAAGCTATAAATAATAAATGTATCAATTGTATAAACAAAGGCAGATATGACTGTAAACATCGTGCTGATAGCAAAGATTGCCAGAATATGAACATGCATTGAACATGACTGTTTTCAAAATCAATTATTATTCAACACAATGAATTTGCTCTCATTAAAAATCTTACACACGGATCCGATGCGATGACAACTGCCAGTTGATATCGCGAGTTGCCATTTGGCAGCCAGTGTGGATAGAGCTTTAGAAGCTGGCCCAGACTCGAAAAAAAAATCGATTTTTTTCTCAAAAAATCAGCTGTTCATTGTTGTTGTTGCATAGTATAACATAGTATTTCATATACGACTATGATTTTTTGGGGCGTTCATTCAAATTTTGTTGTGTTATAATACTCAAATACGCAATAACAAGGATTTCTGATATACGAAGCTTGAAACCCCCTTATTGTTATACCCTTCGCTCATAGAGTGAAAGGGTATATTAACTTTGTCATGAAGTTTGTAACGCATTGAAGGAAGCATATCCGACCATATAAAAAGTATACATATATGATCAGCATGACGAGATGAATCGATTGGGCGATGTCTGTCCGTCTGTCCGTCTGTTGCAGTGCGTTTTTCTCGGCCACTATAAAAGCTACGGAGCTGAAATTTTGCACACGTGCTTCTTATTGTTGCAGGCTGTTTGTATGTTTGATTCACCCAAATTGGATCACTGGGTCATGGGGCTGCCATACAAACCTAGCTTCCCAATTTGAGTTCTTCTAAGAAAAACTTTTTTATTTGTGTACCAATTTCAACCAAATTTTACACAAATATGTTTCTATAGATAACACAAAATATATGCAAGAATGGATCAAATCGAACCATGGGGTCATGGGGCTGCCATACAAACTTAACCCCCAAATTAGGTTCTTCTAAGAAAAACTTTTTTATTTGTTCACCAATTTCAACCAAATTTCCCACAAATGTATTTCTATTGTTGACACAAAACATATGTAAGAATGGATCAAATCGGAGCATGGAGTAATGGGGCTGCCATACAAATCCAACCCCCCAAATTAGGATCTTCTAAGAAAAACTTTTTTACACCAATTTCACAAAACCTTGAATTAATGTGTCCTTATCAAAGCAACTAAAAGGTTCAAAACGAATGGAATCGTACTGTGGGGTCATGCTCCGGCAACCCCAATAAAATTTTCCGAGTAAATATTTTTATTTGCCCACTTATTTCAACCAAGCCCAAAACTTTTGTCAAGACGGAAGAAAAAGAATGAGGAGGGGGATTAAATACAAGTGTATATATATAGCCCAAGCGAAGGGTATCCAAATTTTGGCCGCGGCCGAAATTAGCCTCGGCGCGATGGGTTGGCGAGCGAAGCGAGCAGGGGGCGAAGCCCCCTAGTTTTTAATGTATTCAAGCAAGCCCTATTCAAGTCCTGTTTGCTATTTTCAAACTCATTTAAACATTTTTAGTTTGTTTCACAAGTGACTTGTGACTACACCGGTGCTGCACAGCCAGGGATTTCTCGACATATCGCTTTAAAAGTGACCTGCATGTTTTTTTTTGTCCTTGTCCCAGGAGCTACCGGTCAGTGTCTTTTGAACGTTCTTCTTACTGTGCATGCGATACAAGGTGAGATGGATGAGTGCTTCGAGCGTCTTTCCTACGGGTGATAATATTGTGACTGGACGGTAGTATTGGACGAGTTCTGCGTCTTTATCGGGTTTTAGGAGGGGAATAGAATAATTCGCCCCTTTTTTCAGAATTTAGGGATGACAAGCGTGGATATCGACAAGCTGAAAGCCATCCATCGTAAGATATTCGATGGCCGGAAAATCTGGATGTTTCAGTATGACATTTTTGATAGCTGCTGAGACTTGGTCCGCTGTAAGAAAATGTATCAACCGCTCGGTTACGAATCGTTTATTTAATTTTGAAATTGAGCTTTTTGATGGCTACGCTACCCTTGTCTTTGGTTGAATGTGACAGGTCGCGAACGGTAGCCCCGAGTTTGCGGGAACCTTTTGAAAGATCGCACCTTTTGAGATGCTCGATCCATTTTTTTGTAGGTGTTGACCTGTCGATTCATTTCGGAATTAAGCTCCCAAATTCTGGGCTTACCTGGAAGGCGCGCCTTATCCCATTCGTCAGCTAACCTTGCGGCAGCCATTAGGAAATATGGCCGAACTATGGGGATACATTTTGACAATAACATTCCTTATATTCTTTTCGGCTTCTCTAGCATTTGTTGGAGTAGGTAGCGCGACGAACTTCGCCGTAGTAAATGCAGTGAAACCCTCCCAATTTACTTTTTATGGTTGATAAACGTACGCCGTTCGGGCTTCATCAATTAGAGATTAGTTTATGGAATCTCCATGATAGTAAGTAGTTATGCATTTTCATTTAGAAATTAAAAATTCTGAGGACCATCCAGGCCTTAAAACTAAGACTGTCTAAATTCTCATGTTTGAGTAATCGGTTACTCAATGTTATTTAAAGTTTTTTCGTCGGTATTTTTCACTTTAAAGAAGGTTCAATTTTATTCTCGATCATCTTTTCCATCAGTTTAGAAATAGCTGGAAGTGGATTTAGTAATTACGCCCTTTGTTCGTTTCGTAGGAAGAGTTTCAGTTTCTCATAACTTTCGGATGAGGGTATAAAATATCTGCTGTATGTAGTTAGTATTAGAATCAGCTTTTAATAATTCAAACGGAACTTCTGCTATTTATTTATTTATATAAGAATAAAAATCCATTTAAATATATTTTATACATAGATACATTAGATAATTCAAAGAACTTAGCCTAATGTAATAAATGAAAATTAGAACAAGAAAAAGAAAAAAAATGAGAACAAAACAAAAATTAATGTAAATTAAAATTCAAATGCAAAAGTTTGTAAATTTAGTGTAAATAAGCAGGGAATTCAAACAGACCAAAAAAGCATTCATAAATTATTAACTACTTTTTTATCGCTTAAGTTTTGGTGTTAAAAATATCACATAGAGTTAATAATGGTTAAATGGATTTACCAGATGACCAGTGTTTGTATATGCCGGGATAGAAATTTTATTTCATTGGATGTTTTGTATTGCCTCCACTGGCGATCCTCGAAAAAAGAAACCAAGTCTTAGTTTTTTATAAGCGACCAATATATTTCGGACATAAATCCATCTTCAGGGTCTGATTTACATCTACAAAAAACTTGACTTAATTAATAATAAATTGTGTCTGATTTTAACATGAGTATGTACCAAAAATCTAATGTAATTTAAAGTTAACACCGTAAAAACTGACATGAAACACAGAAACTAAACAATGAATAGATGTCAAGTTAAATATCAAAAATATCACAGATATGGTGGTGTATAATGGCATGTGTATACATATATCAGGTAAAAAAAGAAAAATATTACTATCAAAAATATCACAGATGTTTAAATGTCAGTCTTGATTAAATTAATATAAATAATAACAGGCGCGACAATCCAGCATTGGACTAAGGCCGCAGGATGTGTTAGTGACATCCTATTTCCAAGATCTTATCTGCTTTTTGATGAGGTAATGAGATCAGCATCACGCTCAGCAGTGTTATTTATCCCCATAAATGGGTACTCGTTTAACATCTGAGTGAGATCATAGTCCGTCACAAGCTCGTGAGTTCGAAAAACACCATGATCCACGGTGAGATTTGAACTCATGACCCTGTGCACCGAAGGTGCGCGCACTAACCGCTAGACCAGCCAGACTACATAGGTGTATATTGCTTTTTATCACTTTTTTCGTTGCATGCTACATCCTCAAATTTAAGGATTTGATTCACTTCGTGAATTTGTAGTTTACATTTATTGCGCTTTATTTTTTATTTTAAACTTTGTCAAGTTTGCAACGCACAGAAGGAAGCACCTCCGACTATATAAAGTATATATATTATTGATCAATGTGACGAGAGAAATCGATTGAGCGATGTCCGTCTGTCTGTCTGTCCGTCTGTTGCAACGCAAACTAGTCCCTCAGTTTTGAAGCTATCGGGCTGAAATTTTGTATATAAGTTTCTTTTTAGTGTACGCTGTATATATGTCGGAACGAATAAAACACCATGGGGTCATTGGGCTGCCCCTGAAAATTAGGTTCTTCTAAGAAAAACTTTTTTCGTTATGTACCAATTTAACCAAACTTCACCCAAGTGTGTTCCTAGTAAAGCCTCAAAAGATATCTAGGAACGGCTGAAATCGGTCCACTATGCCATGGGGCTGTCATACAAATGAACCCTTGTAAATTAGGTTCTTCTACGAAAAACTTTTTTCTTAATGAACCAATCTTAACCAAACTTCACTCAAATGTGTTCATAGTAAAGCCTCAAAACATAATTGGAATGGATGAAATCGAAACATTACGTCATAGGGCTGTCATACAAACCAACCCCCAAATATTAGGTTCTTGTAAGAAAAGCTTTTTTCTCTTTGAATCTTAACCAAAATTCATCCAAGTGTGTTTCTGGATTAGCTTTAACGCATCCAGGAACAGATAAAATCGGAACACGTCATAGGTCTGCGGTAGAAATTTTTAACGAAAAAGAAGCTTAAGTTGCATTCAAATGTGACGGGTATTCAAATTTCGGCTGCGCCCGAAATTAGCCTCTGTCTCGTTTTATGTTAAGGTCGAGGCTATTATTTGTGCAATACGTAAGGAATTCATTAAGATTTGCTTGAAGTACCCTTATATCGTCAAGAGAATTCACCCTTTTAAAGATCTTACAATGTTGTTGTTGTTGTAGCGATTAAAGAGATTTTATTTTCTCTTGAATCGAAGCGGGTCTTGGCAGCTCTTGGTCGTTTTTTTTTTAACAACGGGTAGCTCCGGGACGATTTACATAGAAGAACCAGCTGCCGCACGAGCATTTTATGGACAACACAAACATCCATGGGTCACAGTGGGATCCGAACCCACGCACAGGCAACTCAGAGATAGAGTGACACCTCTGCCACTGAGCTACCGAATCTTACAATCGTCAGCGAAAAGTAAAAATTTGACATCTTTAAATATAAGCCCTATGTCGTTAATGAATATTAGAAATAGTAACGGTCCCAAATGAGATCCCTGTGGTACACTAGACACCGGAAAGAATATTCGGGAATGACATCCTTTAACATTCATTCAGAGAACGATTTTTAATATTATTGCAAAGCCATGCCTATACAGGGTGTCCGGAAACCGCCGCATAAACGCACTGGATTATGATTGCTCAGTTGATTTCCAGCAAAAAAGTTATACGGAACGTACACCCTTAGCTTAACCCTTTAGCTGCCACATGATTTTAAAGATTTTTGAAAAAAAAACATTTTCTTGCACGACTTAAAGCTTAATATCTCCAAAGCTGGACCAGCTAGAATAGTAAAACAAAATGATTATTACAGCCAACAAATTTACCTAAAAAATAAAACTAACCACACTAAAATCGGATAAGAGGTTTGGTTTTTACAGAGCTTCAAAGTCCAATTTGTGTGATTTGACCCAAAAACTAATTATTTTTCCATCTCAATTGTCTCCAACTTCTGCCAAGGTGAGGTGCTTGTACGATTCTCTTAAAAATTGGCGCATAGTCTTACGATCATATCTTTCTTACATCATTTTATTCTAGCTCCATTATTTCTAACAGTTTTAATACCTTAAGTGCAGAAAACTAGGTTTAATTTTGGCTCGATTTCGACATAATTTGAATAGATTTTTTTACCAATTGCAGATCTTTAGGGGCAGTTTGAATTGAATTGTATTGAATTCGAGCTAAAATTAACCCTAGTTTTCAACACTTAACGTATAAAAATTGTTAAAAATAATGGAGCTTGAATAAAATTATGTAGGAAAGATATGATCGTAAGACTATGCGCCAATTTTTACAAGAATCGTACAAGCACCTCACCTTGGCAGAAATTGGAGAAAATTGAGATGGGAAAATAGATTGTTTTTGGGTCAAATCACACAAATCGGACTTTGAAGCTCTGTAAAAACCAAACCTATTATCCGATTTTAGTGTGGTTAGCTTTTTTTTTAGGTAAATTTATTGGCTCTATTAATCATTTTGTTTTACTATTCTAACTGGTCTAGCTTTGGAGATATTGAGCTTTAAGTCGTGCAAGAAAATTATTTTTTCAAAAATCTTTAAATGCCTGTGGCAGCTAAAGGGTTAAGCTAAGGGGGTATGTTCCGTACAACTTTTTTGCTGGAAATCAACTGATGAATCATAATCCAGTGCGTTTGTGCGGCAGTTTCCGGACACCCTGTATAGATCCATTAAAACCAATATTCTTAAGTTTTCTAGCCAATAGTGTATGATTAATACGGCCAAACGCTTTACTAAAATCTGTGTAAATTGTGTGAACTGGTTCATAAGACACGAACGATTTGATAATATAGTCATGAAATTGAACTAAATTAGTAGTAGTGGATTTGTTTTTGAGGAAGCCGTGCTGATTATTTATAATCAATGGTGTAATAAAGTCAGTTATAAGGATCTCAAATATTTTTGGTATAGTCGACAGTATACAAATATGACAATAGTTTCTGATATCAGATTTATCACCAGACTAAAGGTGGTATTACACTATCAAATAAAGTTTGTTCAGTGGGTCATACAAAATTTGTCCAACTTTTGCAATAACCAAAATTGTTTTTCGAGACCTATTACACTATGGGACAAACAAATGACCACTTTGGCTGGCCATTGACGTAGTCAGTCGGGTTTTGGGTCATTTGTTTGACCAAGGTATATTTGGCTATCACACTAGTATGACCGTTTCAGAAAAAATAACCAAAGCTAACTTCAATTCAATATGCATTTATTGGTTATTTGGCATTGTTTCATATTTATTCGTCGAATTTGCAAAGGTTGACTAAATTTTTTCACTATAGAAAATCAGTTTAATTTTGCTTGTTGCTTTGTTGCTCGTGTTATTTAAGAAGAGGACTTCGAGAAATTCAAAAGAAAAGTTTGGGATTGTGAATGTTATAAACAGAACCCTTTCCCCTTTTCTCAGGGAAAATTAGAGAAGCAGCCAAATCTTTCGCAAATTTTCTGTGTGAACAGGGGCGGACGTAAGAAAATATTTCGAAAGGGGTTTTAGGAATAAGGTTGACGGTGCTCAAATTTTATAACTGCTCATCCAAATCCCTGAGTTTATACTGAAGAGCACTGGGAAATTATCTTCAGTATAGGGACCGTCAGATCTTTAAACATTCAAAAAATGTTCTCCACCTTCTAGTTTGTAGCTTGGAGAATATGGTCCTCTTTTATTTCTAAAAAATATTTATTTTTGATCGATAAATCGAACATTTTACTAAACTTACATACTAGCAAGGTAGGTAGTAGGTAAAGACCAAAATCAAGTGTTTCGTGTTCCGAGATCCTCAAAATTAGAATAAGTACTCGATTTCTTTTCGTTTAATTTTTATGGGGGATGTAATGTTCGATTACTAAGCAGCTTCACCGCTCTATAAGGGAGTAGGGAAAGCGTTAAAAGCGCTGCAAAGTTGAGCGACCCTTGGATCTTATAGTCACTAATCAATTTCTTTCTTTCCTCCCATCTAAAATTACAGAAAAACAAAATTCAAAATTAACTAAGTCACAAGCTAGTGGAAAACTTTAGAAACACCGGGAGGTAGTTTCAGTTGTGCTAACCTGAGAGACCCTACAATCAATCAATCAATCAGTGATCAGCCTTGGTTCATAATAAAACTCTGAAAGTAATTACGTGATAATTTTTGTTAAAGAAGAAGCACCTTTAAACAGCAGACACATCTTGCTGTCATCCGTGTAATGTTCTATCCCTTGCACTTGCTCACTGTCAGTTAGGTTGCTACAGATTACTTGTATGGTGGGCTCGAAATTTGGACATTGTGCTTTTGCATTTGCGGTGCGTGTTTTATATTAACCCGATTTCTCATCTAAACATCATAACCAAATTTAGGAGGGGGTTGGAACCCTCAAACTCATATACCCATATGTAGGGTCGTCACTAGTTTTAAGTCATAATTTAATTGTAAGCCCGTTCGACCATAAAAAAAAAAACAAGTTACCATTCTGAGCGAAATAATTGGAACACGCGAACGAGTATCTAACAGTATGTGGTGGTCCTACTGGCAACCATTGCATATTGCAATTGCAATTCAGCCTCTCCGGGGCGGACCACACCCGTTTGCTACAACAAACGGCCAAGAGTTGCCAAAACGCCTCCCTGGCAAGAGCCTCGAAGGTCTCGATGCAGGAAGGTTGTGTATGTCTGTGTATATGTATGGACTCGTTATATATGTTTTTTCGTCATATTGGGAGCATCACATCTCGGCGCGGCTGCTCTCAATTCTTCTTTTACGCGCCGGCATTGAAGCAAATCCAGGCCCTGTATTGGTATGGATGTGTAGTGTCTGCAACCGACGTATCGGTTTTAATGCCAGGTCACTTCAGTGTAGTTGCTGTTCGGAGTGGGTGCATTTCAGATGCTCCGGTTTGAGAAGGATGGGTCATTACATATAAGGTACATTTGTTGCACCAGGCTGTAGGAATACTGGGCAGCCTCGGGTAATACCAGGCCTCTCCCCACCACCAATGCCCCTTACTCCCCCCAATAATGTTGCCTTGAACGTAAGACACAGCTTAACTCCCGCCTCTCCGCCAGCAATTTTTACACCGGTGTCCATATTGCAGTTCAACTGTAATGGCATCCTAGGGAAATTTTCTGAAATCACAAGTTTCTTGAGAAAGTACAGAATTTTGATTGCAGCCATCCAAGAGACGAAACTCCACGCGAATTCACCATTCAACGCTGAAGGTGAATATATCATCATACGCAAGGACAGAGAAGGCGCCACGAATGATTCTCACCCTGAAGGTTGACTTGCCTTCCTAATACACAGGTCCGTACATTACAGTGTATTAGATGTAGTTTCAGACGGTACGGCGGAATTGCAAGCCATCTCAGTTTCATCAGGGAGCACCAATATTGAAATTTTTAATATCTACATACCACCACATTCTAGCTGTACAAACTACCATTTCAATATTGGTCCTCTTCTTAATGGAGAGCACAGGATCATTCTTGGTGACTTCAATGCCCATCATGATGCCAGGGGTCAAGCTATCGCCGAATCTCTGGACGCATCAGATTTCTGTACCCTCAATGAAAACTCGCCAACCCGTGATGCAAACAATTGTATTAGCTCACTAGACATTACAATTGTCAGCGCTAGCCTAATTAGTGAGACCTCCTGGGAAACACTTACTGGTCTTCCCTCTGATCACCTCCCAATCATAGTCAGAATTGACAAACCAGCTGACCTGACCAAGTCAGAGAAGCGAACTTTTGTCAATCACAAAAAAGCTGGTTGGGAAGGTTTCAAAACATTCACGTCATCGAAGTTCTTCGCGCTTCCCCCTCCCACTAATATACATAAGGCCGAACGGAACATTAGGAGCGTCATTGCCAAAGCTGCGGCACGGTTCATCCCTGCAGGGCGCATTCCAAAGGTTCGTCCAAACTTTCCAACAAGTGCTGCAAGGTTAGCCGATGAACGTGACAACATTAGGCGCGCTAACCCTGGTGACCCCAGAATTCTGGAGCTCAATATTCAAATACAGCGACAAGTTAAAGACTACAAGAAGGCCAAATGGAACGAGTACCTCAATGACTGTAACCTTAATGAAGGTGCCAGTAAGTTATGGTCCACTGTCCGTGCCCTTTCGAACCCCACAAAAGATAAGGGCAATATAGCCATAACCTTCGGCAAAAAAGAAACAAGCAATCCTCTTCAGTGTGCGAGCCAGTTCAATAAACAATTTATTGAACATCCCAAGTCCGATGGCCTCAAGCGCAAAATCAGAAGACGGATTCGCAGCCGAATTGTTGACTCCGTACCAATTTATACTCCGGACCAGGTTAAAACAGTCATTGAGAATGCAAAAAATTCTAAGGCCCTTGGACCAGATGGCATTTCAATGGTCATGCTTAAACATCTTGATCTTCCTGCCATTGAGTATCTCACGGCAGTCTTTAACTTGTCAATGTCTACGCTCGCCATCCCCGACATCTGGAAACAAGGTCGCATAGTCCCATGCCTTAAACCAGGGAAAAGTGCCAAACTAGGAACTTCCTACAGACCGATTACGATCCTGTCACCTGTTGCAAAGACGCTGGAAGCCCTCATCAACCCTACTCTCGTTTCACATGCAAAGCTAGATCCCATCAGCACGGATTCAGACGCATTCATAGTACAACCACCGCTCTGGACGGGATCACTACACGTGTAAACCATAGTACACCTTGCCATAGAACCATCATGGTGGCGATTGACCTATCAAATGCGTTTGATAAGGTTAATCACTCCATGCTTCTGGCAAACCTCCTTCTTCTTCTTCTTGTAGCGGTGCAGAAAGGTGTGTAACCTCTGTGCATCTATGTGGGTACGATTTATGGTTCGTCAATGTTTGTGTCCGTGAGGTCTAAGGACAAAAACATAGCTGCTGCGATAGGGTTTTCCCACAGTGATATAGGGGTAAGATCAGTGGGCGCAGCGGGGCATTGAAACAAATGGCCCACATCATGAGGAGTGCCATTGCAGTTTGGACAGATGTTTTGGATGTCCGGGTTTATGCGAGAAAGGTACGAATTAAGGCGTGAACAAAAGACCGACCGAAGTTGAGCTAGTGTTACTCTGGTGGCTCTCGGGAGCCTAATCTCCTCAGGCGAAATTGGTGGTGGGCGCTCTGAGAGGACTCTATTCGCACCTAAGCTCGCGATAGACCGATTCACTTCTTCAGTTTGGATCGCTGCAATGGCGGCTCGGTATGTAACTTCATCGTAAGGGTCCCGTTTGTATCCCTGAACCTCTCTCTCAAGGTCTCGTAAACCACGCCTGACATGTCGTGGTGGAGGAATTCGGTCCATGAGATGATTATTGGGATGATCCTCACGGTAGCAACCAACAAGATACTGTTTAGAGAGTAGGAGATTGTGATCACGTATTGGCATCAATTTTGTCTCCTCAATATGCATGTTCCGACACAAGAGATAAGATGGATTGCCAACTATCTAGCTGGTAGGCAATCCTTCACCGAGTTTCGAGGCAGTCGTTCCAAACTTAGAAAGATCAAATTAGGTGTTCCTCAAGGTGGGGTTCTCTCTCCCACCTTGTTTAACATCTACATGGCCGGTCTCCCAACACCTCCGGAAGGCATTGAAGTTATTTCTTATGCCGATGACTGCACTGTACTCGCCACGGGAGCGGATAGGGATGTCATGCGCGAAGATATCAATAGATATTTAGCGCGACTAGAAGCCTTTTTCCATAGCACAAACCTAACCATCTCAGCGTCCAAATCGTCTGCGACCTTCCTTACCACCTGGTCAGGTGATTGTCAGTGGCCGGTTGGGGTACGTATTGGCAACAAACCAGTTCCTGCTGTTGCAAATCCAAAAATTCTCGTGCTTCACTTTGAGAAAATGATGACTTCAGCTCATCACGCGGAAGCGGTATGTGAAAATATGCACAGTAGGAACAAAATTCTTAAAGCACTGGCTGGTAGCACCTGGGGCAAAGATAAAGAGACTATGCTAGCCACTTACAAAGCGGTGGGTCGAGCAGCGGCTGATTTTGCGGCGCCAGTTTGGTCGCAAGGTCTCTGTAACACAAGCTGGAACAAAATCCAAGTCTGCCAAAATGCTGCTCTACGCACAGCTACAGGATGCCTTCTGATGTCTGCTCAGGACCACCTACATCAGGAGACACATTTGATGCCAATGCGTGACCACAATCGACTACTTACAAAACAATATTTAGTAGGTTGTTATCGAGAGGATCATCCTAATCGTAACCTTATGGACAAAATTCCCCCTCCACGCAACATCAAACGTGGCCTTCGTGACCTTGAGAGAGAGGTTACAAAAGGGATCCTTTCGATGAAGATTCATACCGGGCGGCCATTGCAATGATTCACACTGAGGAAGTGAGTAGGTCTATTGCGAGTTTAGGTACGAACAGAGTCCTCTCAGCGCTCCCACCACCTATTTCGCCTGACGAGATTAGGCTCCCTAGAGCCACCAGAGTGACTTTAGCCCAACTTCGGTCAGCCTTCTGCTCACGCCTCAATTCGTATCTATCTCGCATAGACCCAAATATACAAAACGTATGCCCAAATTGCGCTGGCACGCCACACGATGTAGCCCATTTGTTTTAATGCCCAGCTGCACCCACTAATCTCACCCCCCTCTCACTATGGGAAAACCCCATTGCAGCTGCCACGTTTTTGTCCCTGGAGATTACGGACGAAAACGACGACGAACTATAAAACGAGTCCATATAGATACACAGCGGTTCACACCTTTCTGTACCGCTAAAAGAAGAAGAAGAAGTATCTAACAGTTACCTAAAGGTAACAAATTAACAAATAAATCAATATTTTTCATTCGTCTTTCAACTTTTTTCACATGTTTTAATGGGATATGTGTACTTTGTTTACTCCGGAAAAAATATTAATTAATTTATAAATCGTGGATTATTAATTACTAATTGCAATTGCATTTATTATTGACACTATGGCCAAGAGGTATCAAGTTGTTGAGAAAGAAACAAACTTTAAAAAAATCATTGAAGCGACGCGGACGTGCGTCTACCAACATTTTTTGATAGAGATGAGATCGCCAAACTAGAGTTGTGTACTGAACACGCAGATTGCTTCGAAGCTATTACCGAGAGTTAAATTTTACTATCAAACAAACTTTCTTTGATGTATAGGTAATTCCACGGATTAATTTAAATTTTGAATTTTCCAATATCCCAAAATTTGCAAAAAGTATAAAATTGTCTTTATTTTTTATATTGTACATTAAATGCACCCAATCGAATCATTTCGTTTGACCACCATGGGCCACACAGAAAATTGGTAATTTTTGAATGACCGTATGACCAAAAACTGCAAAATAAATTTGACCACAGATTTGTTTTGTTATTACACTAAGGTCATATGATTCACTAGAAATGAATGACCACGATATCAATAGCATTTAATATGCTCAGTATTTTTCCTGTCCGTTTTCACACTCTCTTGTTATAAAGAAGAGAACTGATAGGTGCGTAATTCTGCGGTATTAGTATTTTGACAATATTTTCATCTTTTATTGTACACCAATTTCTCTGGAAAAAATGGACAAAACATAATTTTATTAATGTTTTGTGCTTATATTTTGAATTTCAAGTTGAAAATGTGTCCAGTGGCTTGACACATTGTAGAAAAATCGGAAATTCGAAGTTTGTTTTAAGCTTCCGTAGAAACAAACTTCAACCCTGGTTTAAAGGCTGGAGACGCTGCAATTGAATTTAGTTTCATACGGAAAACTTCATTATTAAACACAAAAAGTGAATAAGAGACAAAAACGAAAACTATTTCATGTTCCATGCATCACAGAAAGCGAATGCGTCAATATCGAATAATTACCGAAAAATCTTCGAAATATTAATGGCAAATATCCTAATTCAATCAAAGGATATTATGGATATGAAGAATGTGTCATCGGAGGAACAGGTTATATTGAACACCTTCGGCCTAGAAAGGCAAATTGCATGCATACGAAGATAAAGTGAAACCAAAGAAATTTTAATCTTTCTTCTTTCTTTCCCAATAAAAGCAAACCTTTTTTACTAAGGGAAAAGTTCAAGCCTCTGCGACTTTCGGAAAAAGTTTTTTTCAGCTAATGTTCCTTGTTTTATTAAATTTTTACACAAAAAATTAATATTTAAAGAAAATGTCCGGTTTATGTAAAACAATGGATACCTGGTTATCAAAATAAAAACAACAGTGGAGGCTCTTTCATGATGCAGCGAATATATTGCTTACAACCTAGGCTGCTTAAGTTCAAATAACGTTTTCCATGGCCAAAGCTTCATTTGGTCGTCATTGAATCGTCGGAAGTCATATTCGATTTTTGGTGGCACAATTTGGTTTAAATTTCACTTCTTTCTTAGAGTTCTTCATCGTGGCTCACTAATCACTCGGGGTTGACATGCGCTTTCTTTCAGACAGCGCTAAGATTTGTCTTTGTTTTATTTTATAAAATTTTTGTGTTTGATAATGAACAGTTTACCGTATGAAATAAAATTCAACAGTAGCGTACTCAATGTGTTAACCAGGACTAAGGCTTGCCTCTGTCGATGCTCAAACCAATCTTCTAAAATACTGATGATTGTTTATGTTTCGAGCCACTGGTGACAGTTTTTACTTAAAATTTAAAATGGAGAACTTAAAAATTAGTAAAAATATGTTTTGTAAATCAATTCTTGCGAGAAAAATTGGTGCAATCAAAGAGTTAAATCTTGTCAAAATACTTATGCCGCACCAAAATCACGCCGCCATCATTTCTCTTTTCTATAGTATGAGAGTCCGAAAGAGGACAGGAAAATATTAAGCGTAATATGTCGATATGTGCTTTAATTTCGATAAAATAATTTTACCGTTATTCGCTTCAGTTAAACAAAACCAGTGTCGGGGCTCGAGAGTATGAGATGTCAGATGAAGTGGTCTCACCGTTGCGCTTGTTGTCCGGAGTAAGCAAACGCGGCACACATCGCGCCGACAGCTTTCTCATGCCCAAAATTTCATGCAGGATATGACCCACGCGATCTTTTAAAATGCCTACTGTCTCAGCTATCTCTTGCACCTTCAATCGGCGGTCTGTCATCCAAACGCTCTTTGATTTCGTTGCGCGATTTCCCTTCCATTAACAAGAATCGAATCACCGGCCGATATTGCTCTTTTTCCATTTTTCTAAAATCGGCGGACACTCCAGCTTTCACACGTGGCCAAAGCAAAACTACGAGTCTGATCCGGCTGAATTTTGGACAATTGCCGTCTAGAAGAATGTACTACACGATAGTAAATTGCTCTTGCGATACTGACATCATCAGGCGGGGAGGCTGGGTACTTATCAGACTACCCTCGTACATATGCCGACCAGTGTAGTTTTCCAAATGGTTGCAGAACAACCAGACAATAAAGATTTATTAAATATGTATAGAAGTGGCGAAACTAAATTATTTTAACAGTTTTTTATTTAATTTACTATACTATCAGGCCCTGCACTCTTACTTGTATCAAGACATGTAAGTTTTTTCAAAAGTGATTCAAATTTTATAGAAAACCGCGATATATTTTAATTATTTTCAGATAATGGAGGGGTAAAGTTTTTTGATGAGGAATCATATATTTCCGAGAAACAAGAAGCAAACATATTAGTAATGGTGTATGAATCCGAGCTTTGGAAACCATCAACATGTATCATATTTGGGATCGAATCATCACTTCTCAGACAATTAATATGTTTCCAAAAGAATTTGCTATTTTGCTGTATTGATGATTCTAATTTGAACAAATATGACTTATGATCGAATTTCAGTTGCTTTTTGCAAACGGATCTGATATTGGAAAAAATATTGTAAGCATCAATAGAACCTGATTTTTTGTAGTTAATATGGGTACGTTTTTTTCGTCTATTAGGTTCTTTAATTGATTTGAAAACCAATTTGGGTAATGATTATTATGTATCCTTACTTTTGGAACATATTTACCAACAATGTCATTAAGTATACTATAAAAACGACTCACAGCATTTTCAGCATCTATGTAGACCCGATAAGTTAATCTCCCAGTTAATATTACTAAGAGCAGTGTTAATCTCAATATAATTGTTTTTTTTTTAAGTTATATATTTCAACCGGTAAAGAGCTTTTGTGTTCTGTTTGATTTACATTAAATGTTAAACTAAGCGCAGGATGATTTAAATCTATTGGAATTTATTCCTGCTAGTTACCATACATATAGTTATTTGAAAAATTGCGTGGCAGTGCGATTACTTGGTGGTTTCCTGACACCTTGTATAATTATTTAGCTTGTTTATCTTTTTCCTGCAAGCGTCGCGTCAGGCATGAAATTGCCATCTTTCGATTTTATTTAAGAGATCTGTAGTCCTGGCTTTCAATACGGGATAACCTTCTTTGACATTTTTTGTTAATGTGTTTTTTTTCTGATTGACCAATTTAATGATTTTTTTGTTTATTTTGCAGTTGAATAATCAAATTCATCAAATACGCCGGGAAATTGACAGTTCGTCCACAGTACAGCATACAAATGGTCTTCCACGTTTGATGATTGCTCCGGATGACTGTTATAGTAACAGTTACACCCAACCCCCTAAACCGGCCGTAACAATATTGCGACGACCAGCAGCAAACTCAAATGATGGGAAGTCAAATGAAAATAAGCCGAAAGCTCCTATAAAGACTTTGCAGCAACGTGAGCAAGAATATGCTAAAGCAAGACTGAGAATTTTGGGTTCAGCCAAAAATCCCGAAGATGATCTAGAGTGCGTACTTCATAACAGAGAAATCTGACCAACTATGAAAACAACTAATATTGGTTTATTTCAGGAGCGCGATATCTCAAGTCGCAGTGAATCCAGTGCGAACAGCTCCGAATGAGAATAACCCAAACGATCAACCCGCAATGATAAGCGAAAAAACTACATCAGTTAGCACAAATTCAATTACTTACCAGAGTAAAAGTACCGAAAGAGTTATCAGAATGCCAAAAGGTCCAGATGACACCTCAGGCTTTACTTTCCGACGGTAATGAAGGTGTTAACATAGAAAATAATAATGACACGCGAAAGTGAGAAGTCTTCACTGTTCGATAAAATAAAATAAAAACAATCGCAGACGTGGTTTAAGTTCTTTTGTTTTGGTTTTTAGAATGGTTACTCCAGTTAATAATGCGCATTACGGAATGCATATTTACTCACCCGAGTCATTTATTATCATGTATTATAATATTTATTCGTTTAACCTAAACTGATTTTTTTATTGATCGACCGTATTTAGGTTTTCTTTAATTTAAAATTTGCTTCAGCATATTTGATGTTTATATACATTGTATATATTTGAATCGCGGTCGTTATTTTAGTTTTTAAGAAATAAATCTCAACAGCAAGGAGTGTGCGAAGAGTTTTCTCTCCTACATTACGGTGTTATATTGAAGAGGAAGCGCTCCTTACTTAAGAAAAATATGAGAACAATATGAAGTGTTTTGTAGTTGTTTTCATTATCGAATGTACCTAGATAGCATTTTATGAAAATAAACTAATTTTATATATAGAAAACATATTTTAAGATGATTGAAATATTCTCTTTTTGAGCCCGAACCCTGTGAGTTATCTTTGGTATAAGGCATCTGCTAAGTTTTCCACATATACGGTAATTCGAACCCGATTGAATTGGTGCGTAATTTGAGAGCGAATTTCATCTTGTATTTTATAGCTAGTGATATGTACAAGTATTTTTTCCATTTATAGATGGGCGAATCTGTCCGCATTTTAGGAGTTTTAATAAAAATTCTACTACTCTCGGCTTCACAAAAATCGGGCCACTCGCCACTTTCGAACTCAAATTAAATTTTCTCTAAAAGTATGAAACTTACAACGGCCGTGTTTTTTAATTAGCTAACCTACACTATCCGGGGTAATTTTCATACAAACGCTAACCTGTGACTTTATTCAGGTTAGAAATTATATTGCTATCCAGATTTAATGAGCTTTCCAAAACTCGCCTAAATGTATGCAATCCCAATTATTTTCTAGTACGTTTTCCAATGACTAGCAAAAATTAAATTTTGAAATGAAAAGCTCTAAGGTATAGTTTACATGCAACACACAAGTATGTGCTGAAAATATAGTTTTTGTTTGTAAATTCATGTTAAAAATGTTGTTCGTCGAATTCTTATTCTAACAAAATTATGATTCCTACATGAAAATATGTTTTCATTAAAAAAAATTAAATTTTAACTTTTGCGTTTGTAAAGTGGAAATGGGGCTTTAATATTTTTGAGCAATGTTTTGAAATTAATGGCAATGCGTACGTGACAATTTGAAATTTAACCTGGATGCTACCCTCGATAGTTCTTTTTTTTGCGCGTCTGGGTTAGCAAACCTGCCCCCGATGTAAAAAAACACGGTCAACTATGAAAGTTATATCTACAGAAAGTGCATTCAATGGCAATTCAAATGACTATGATTTTTATCTGAAGTACCGTTAACTCACGCAACAAACACAATGCCTATTTTGATTAGAGTTCGCGTGGCCCGGTTTCATTGACGCCGAGTTTAGATACACCTACGCCTACTTGCAATTGGCGCTAGTCTTTCATTTTGGAACTCGTTTATTTAGACCAGTCCAAAAATAGATTCACCAGAAGCATTTCATTAATTAATATTGTGCATACTTATTATTTATTGCCTATAAAATGTACAAAAAATATTCACTACGCATTAAAATCCTAAAAACTCTCATGTTGCGGGTGCAGCCCTCTGTACGCTCGGTATTTTCTTATTCGCGAATAATAATAGCTCCATCCAAAAATCAGCAATTTTCAATGTAAATATAATATTGTAGTACGTATTTTTAGCCATGGCTTTTATTTCGAGTAATTAGTAGGTAAACATATTAAAAGAATCGTGGGAGGGGGTTAAAGGGACAATTTTTGGGGTTTTCGGGTTTATCTATAGAACGGTGTATCTTAGAAGAAACGAATTAGAAGCAATCATTAAAACTCACTAAATTTCCTATAAATTTGTTTTTATGCACATACATATGTATGTGATATTCCTAAGGGTTCCTCTGATTTATAAAGTTTAATAAAAGTAAAAAAAATCAAATTTTATTGATTGACTACTCACAAAAGGCTTCAAATCCATACAACTTCGAAAACGAGCCCTGACTAGCGAGTTCATCCGCAGATTCCTTACCGTCAATGCCCTATGTCCTCGTGTTCAATAAAGGGGGCATTGCATGTGTTTAAAGACATTGAAGCTCATCAACACACTTCTTTGCCAGTCTAGACGAAACTTCGAGGCCTTAACGCGTCACGTGTGCACATAGCGTTCTCGTCTATGAGGAGGAGACAGAATATTTTCGCCGAACAAGAGTTCAGTAATCATGTAATCTGACGTTGAACTTATTTGTAAACTCGGTATAACATCCAGAATGAACATCACTTACAGCCCATTCATACTGCGGGCGACGCGATGCGATAAGCTTCCCATCGCAAGAAAAAAAATTTCTTAGCATTTAAATAGGAACCAGCACGAACGTGCTTGTACCATCGTGCTTTCAGCAGCTGCTGCAAGGTGCCTTGTCGCCGATGGGAGCGACATGGACGATGCCATTTGTGTTTGGATCGGGTTCGTAGTGGCATGTGGTTGTAAGATGGAGAACTTTTCCATGTCGAACCATCGTGCTATCAGCAGCTGCTGCAAGGTGCCTTGTCGCCGATGGGAGCGACATGGAGGATACGATTTGTGTTTGGATCGGTTTCGTAGTTGCATGGTGTATTGTATGTATGTGATCGTACATAGAGAGGCTGGTTTCGTGCTGTTTGATGCTGATGTGCAGATCGAGTTGCATTACCATTGGGAATATTTATACATATATTTTTTACCTCAAATTCGGAATCAGCGACCCAAATTTACTTTAGTGTTTCTGCCACGCCGTTTGGACGAGTATTTCCCCGAGAAAACAGGGGTACAGTTTTGGGGCGGGCAACCCAAAAAAAAAAATTCTTGTTTTTGACCACAAATTCGGAATCAGCGGCCCAAATTTACCTTAGTGTTTCTGCCACGCCGATTGGACGTGTATTTCCCCGAGAAACGGGGATGCCATTTTATGGCCGGCAGGCTCATAAAAGTGCGCGTACGCTAGAAACTGGGTTTTATTGCACTGCATGTTTCCAAAAATTACCTATTTCACCCATTCATACATATTTGAACAACAATTAACACCAAAACCAAATGCCGCCCGAAAATTGTTTTGAAACGCGTAAGCTAACACTGCAAATTTCCAGAAAGGTCACCTACCTCTTTCAGTCATTCATCATTACATGACCTACCTACAATTTATCTACAACACTACATAGCCATACCGACTAGTACGTATGTATGTACATATATAAAAAATACCAATGGTACTACATTACATTATTATTACCTACGACAATCCATTCATTAATACCCAAAATTATCTACAACACTACATAAATACACCGACACGTTTGTATGTATATATTGAAAATATCAAAATATCAGATTGCGGAATAAAGATATGCAGTGGGCCGACGATCGCCTCCATTTCCGACTTGGGATATGTGCGGATAGACCCATACCATACCACATATTATACACTCCCCGACAATAGGATAGACGCACTCAAAAATGCGACGTAATTTTTTTAATGTTGAGAGTATTTCGATTAACTTGTATATTTAATTCTCTTTTGTGATGCTGCGTGTTAGCTAGCAACAATGAACCGAAAATTTACCAAATCAAAACGGTAAATTCCAGTTTATCATTTTGCGACTGTTACAAGTGCGACAATAGGATATACGCATCAGTTTGTTTTCAATTTTGAAAGTGCTAAGTATTCGGAAACAACTCCAATTGACTTTTTTTCTAATTACACTGGGGAACACTATTTTTGTCACACGAACTTTGTGATCATTTTTGTATAGTTTAGTGTCCCCTCATTACAAAAACACCATTACTTCGATCCAGTCACGTCCTGTTGTCTTTTCACCGTTATGTATTAGTTTTCAATAATTTACGTGGTTTGGTGTTATTCTTTTAATTTTAAGTGACGTTATTACTATGAAATAAATTATGCAAGGACATCAAAATTGTGAAAACATACTGCTGGTGTACCCTGAAGAAGAATTGTAAGCAGTTTGTATGAAAAGTCTGAATTTCACAAGTCCTGATGGACGAAAGTTGTGGTGGTTTTATTCCTTAAATGAAAATTCTCTAAACGGGTATATGTGAAGGATAATAACGGGATATAATGAAGGATGAAAACAGCCAACAGCAACTAAATGATCCTACAGGATCCTTTGGAAAATATTTGGTTAATATTGTTAAAAAAAAATTTAGGAAGCAATGGATCTGAAAATTTGTAACATTTATTGAATAAACTTGAACTATACGAAGGTTTTCCCTGCACCATAATCGAAAATATAGCAAAAGCTCCTAATTTGTTTGTTTGTTTGTAGAAAGCTTTAAAAATGTGAAATTTAACCAATGGATCATACTGTTATGTAACCTATGGTTCCACGGGGGTTTAAAGAGACCTACGGGCAAGAGAGGTGACTGATAACTAACGGAAGCTTGAAAGCTGCCTACAAGAAGCCATATACCCAAGAAAATCATAACTGCTTACCTACAGTATGAAATAATTTATCTTAGTACCGTCACTTTTGGAACTTATAATTCCAATTTTGGTTAAGGTGTCACAAAGAATCCTAACGTGTCATTTTTTTTTCATTTATGTAGCATTGTTCAGGGATCACAGTAGGTTCAAAATATGATATAAACTTTTGTGTAACAAAAAAAAGTTTGAAAATTGTAGACCAGTGTTACCGTTGTGCCACTGATAACAATTTCTTGTGTTGAAAAAATGGGTCGCGGCACAACATTGAATAAGGAAGAGATTGGGAAAATTGTCGCATTAAAACGAGAAAATTTTTCCCATCGACAAATTGCAACCAAAATTGGACGAAGTGACAAATTAATTGGTAGTTTTGTATAAGATCCGGAAATGTATGGCAAAAACCAAAAAGGACGTACAACAAGAGCTACAACAGAACAAGAACGTAGGGCAATTATACGAGAAGCCTCGAATTCTGCGTCATCTGCTGCGAAGATCAAAGCAAAGGTTGGAACTTCTGCCAGTGTACGGACAGTACAAAGAGTGCTTAAAACGTGTCCGTATCTAAAACGGAAAAAACCGCCTTTACTCCCTCTTCATAAAGTAGCTCGTTTGGAGTACTGCCGGACTCACATTCATTGGACCGATCAATGGCATCAGGTGATATCTTCCGATGAAAAAAAATTAGTTTGTATGGGCCTGATGGTTTTCAATATTATTTTCACGTTTTGAGGAAGTCGGAAAGGTTTTTATCCCGTCGTCGTAGTGCTGTCGGTTCCGTCATGGTATGGACTGCAATTTCTTACCATCGTGTCATAGATTTGGTTGTGGTGGAAGGACGGCAAACCTCTGCAGACTACATTCAACTTTTGGTCGTTCAGAAAACTAACTTCAACGAAAAGTTCAACGGCCAACGATGAACTCTGCAACAGGACAACGCTCCCACATGCACTCCGCACGTCGTGTAAAGCAATGGTTTTCAGACCAAAACGTAGAAGTTCTGGAGTGGCCAGCTATGTCTCCTGATCTTAATATCATTGAAAATTTATGGGGGTGGTTGTCGCGAAAAATTTATGCGGATGGAAGACAGTTCGAAAACAGGGAAGGACTAATACCGGCAATCAAATGGAATGTTCAACAAGTCCCATTAGACTACTTAAAAAGTTTGTACAATTCCTTGTCAAAGAGACTTTTTGAAGTCGTACGCAATGATTGAGTTGAGGATATACGCATTAAGTGATGCCCACACCGGCGCGTCAGCGAATATTCGCGGCGAATTTTTCCGCGGCGTCAAAATTGTAACACACTGCGTTGTATGGAGATGCCCACACCAACGCGAATATTCGCCAGTTTTGCAGTATTTTTTCCGGTTCGAATATTTGCTACCTAATGTCATTTTATTAAAATAATTTATTTGACAGGTGCAGTGTAGTACAACTTGATGTTGGTGTACCCGAAAAAGATGTAGATTTGGAATGAGTTGTTTAGGAATTGACCGAGCATTTAAGTTTTGAATGTTTTATGGTATAAGTGGATGAGTAAAAGAAGTAACCTTTTTGGAAACATGAATTCCAAGGAAGGAAGGTTTTTACCCATTGTTTGGACTTCCACAAATAAATTGCCCTATTGTGGCAAGTCCGGCGACACCCCGATCGTATCGCTCGGCCGAAGAATTGCAGAGACATCGACTATTTTCCAAATCGACTATTTTCCAAGTGCATCTAGGTTGGCAACTAACAAAAGCTTACATTTTGTGAATTATTGTACTTATCTGGGTTATCCCCTTGTAAGCTTCGCAGGAAAGATGCTCCGACGCCACCTTAGAGAATCTTATTGCGAGTCCAGCCAAACCTTGATCGTTTCGTTGGACTCAAGGATTCCAAAGATATCGACGGATTATCGAAGTAGTACGAAGTTGATTGTGAAATTGCTGTGGCCAACATCCGCGTTATCTCTGACCACCCTGTGCACTGACCGGAAAAATAAAGAGGATCCGATGACCCTTTCGGCAATTTGATGGTGAGTCTAGCGCCATCTCGGTCTATCCGCCACACCAAAGGATTGCAGAGATATCGACGGATTGCCGAGAGAATACAAGGTCAATCGTTTCATTCATGAATAGTATACGATAGGAAATAAGGATCCTGGTGGTTCGGTACTTGCGTTTGTCCCTAAGTAGTTACATACACGCTTGAATATTCTATTGAATTGAATATTTACTTTGCATAGTTACGCCAAATTTTGCTTGGTTACGCCATCGTAAGGAATCACGTAAGGATTCTACTAAAAATTATTATGCAATTTCATACGATGGCGTAACCAAGCAAAATATGGCGTAACTGTGCAAAGTAAACATTCAGTTTAATAGAGTATTGAAGCTTGTATGTAACTACGCATTTTGCGTAACCCATGCTAAGTAAACAGCCACAGCCACAAAACAATGTTCAAGCTTTGTGTCTTTTCTATACGATAAGACTAACCATTCGACGGGCACAAGATAAGATGCAAGAGCTTTCGGTTACGCGATAGTCAATTCAAACAATCAAATCGTTTAACAAGGTTGTATTGCACTGCATATTTCCATCAATTTGCGCATGTCAATGATTTTATCGTTAGAATAAGTATAGACATGGAGAGGGAAAATGTCGAATTTCACGTTGATTGCTTCCGCTTACGCTTTTACATAATAAGTAAAGATGCTGCGACATTTTGATGTAGTGCACGAAAATTGCAGAATGATTATAAATGTTATAATAATTGTTTTTGGTCAGTTCTTGCAGTTATTCTCTATCATGTCTAAGTTCCTTCCTTACATAAATCTAATACCTTTTCTAAGGCAACAACATGATATCAGCTGTGAGTGACAGTACCCAGCGAATTATTCGCGCCGCGCCGGTGTGGGCACCCAAAAATGTGCCGTGACGCGTTGGTCTGGGCATCACTTTATTAATAATAAAAAAAATATATAAAAAAATTTTTTAAAACATTTGTTTAACTACCAATTTTGGTAGGTGCGTCTATCCAATTGTCGCACTTGTAACAGTCGCAAAATTGTTGGTAGCTAACACGCAGCATCACAAAATAGAATTAAATATAAAATTTAATCGAAATATTCTCAACATTAAAAAAATTACTTCGCATTTTTGAGTGCGTCTATCCTATTGTCGGGGAGTGTATATTTGATCTTATCTGTGCCCATACATACCCACACATGCAAGACGTTTGTAGAAGTTGTAAACATTCAAACCAAATGTGAGAGTTTTTCTCATCACGAGAAAAGATTTTGCAAAGAAATAATCATCTTTTGTGATAAAATCCACCACATCTAAGAAATAAGCCGACGAAGGCGATACGAAGATGCGCAAAAAATGTCAAGTGTCAGCTGTTTGCTCTTAACCGGGATGTTACCCGCGATCGTTTTTTTCGAGTCAGATTTACACGCGATACGAAAAAAACGTCGGTATTATATCGTTGCATTAGGCATATTCATGAGCTTAGGTGCCCTGGATATACTGCTGTAACCCTAACCGGTATTGGCAAACGCTCCTTCAATGTGAAGGGAGGCACAAAGAGCGAAAGTGTTCACAAGCTTGTGTTGAGCACCAACAGCAACCAACCTCTAATAATGTCCAGTGTTTAATTATATTCCTGATATATACATCCATGTAGTTTTCAGAAGAAAATAATATTGGCTGATCGGTGTATAGGATTTAGGAAGTTCTTCCGGCTTTCTTCCGCTTTGAGGAGTCAATACAACATCCCCGCCCCAAAGCTTAAAAAACTTTGAGGTTAGAGTGAAGCCAAAAACTGTTCTGTAACAAGGCCGGAAAAATATCATTATCACCCGGCGCATTTAATTGGCTCGAATGACTCTATGGTCCATCTGCTCTTCTCCTGGGAGAAAATGAGTAAGATGCTGAGAGGTACAGTGTGCGGCTGAAAAAAAAATCTGAAAATTTGTCTTCTTGGGGCACAAGGAGGCGAACTGAATTATTTCGGATATCGAATCGGATATGCATGTGATCATAATTATCTATTCTCATCCTGCCCAGTGTAGCCAATACCGGCCTCGCATGTTGCAGTTCTGCTTTGCTGCTCATATTATTTGGAGCTTATAGAGACCCGTCCGAACAACAAACACTATTACTTCCAAATGCATTGATTTATTAATGGCAAAACAACAAATGGGTAGCTGATTATCGCCGTATTTAATCCGAGGATTGTGGAATTGATCATGGAGTCAACATTAATTGATAATATCTCTTGCTTTTTGGCGAATCCCTGTGCCACTATATCCAAACCAAAATCATTCGAATAACATTATAATATTATAATATAACAAAACAAATTAATTGGAAATTATTTAATTCTTAACACACTTTTCTGTATTATATTGTTGACAAATTATTTTAGTGAGTGATGTCTTATCTGCTTATCCCACCCAATAGTATAAAAGTATTTGTCGCTATCCCAATAAATATCACGAACGAAATTCTCTGATTCTTCGTTTAAATATACAGGAGTCTCTTGCAGATTACGATAAACATGCACCGCGTTGGTATTTCCAATGACAGCTGTGTTTGCCCTGTAGGCGATTTAAATTTAGCTAAATTTCAAAATGTAATTCTCTGCAATACATACCCTTGCATTGCAATTTTTCGAATGGGCCTATTGAATATTTTTCCTTGTGTCAAAAATTTATCCGGTACCCTCGAGTCAATTTGATAAATACATCCAGACTCATCTCCGACTAAAATAACATGTTCTTGGTCCTTGCACCAAGTTATAGTAGAGAATGGAACATCATGCTTATTATACAGAGCTGCAAGACATTTCGTTAATACCAATTTACTTTCACCATAAATAGTTAACATTTTACCTTGTGCTGGTTTCGATAACTTATAGTCCCAAATTAGTGCGCTCCTATCTCTAGAGCAGCTAGCGAAGACTGAAGTTGTGCCGCTGGCAATGCCTGTAATACTGTCCGAGTGAGCGTATCGATATGTCTTAATAGATTGCAAATCGGCTGCCCCAGCGTCCCATATCTGTAAAAATGTACAAGTGGTTTCAGAATATTAAGGGCAACTTGTGTGAGTAAAACTGAAAATAGTCAATCATATTTTTCAATTTATGTTTTAGTGATTTATAGAAAAATACACAACCGTTTAAAAATTGTTGTTGATTTTTCTTTCAGTAAATACTCCATGGATGAACCTGAATTTTTATATTTTTGATATTTCCAGCGCATAGTATATACCTAACTTTGTCTAGTGCGATGTCTTATGCTCCGATTCGGGAAATTTTTGATTTAATTTATAATTTCTCTTCATACCGTTCAGGAAAAAAATCATTCTTGTTGGCTTACTGGAAATAATTTGACGGCATGGTCCAAGTTATACACTAAGCCAAGTTACGTCAGGATAGTTCTTATGATGGTCCCTATTGTTTTTCCATTTCATTGGTTTAATTCACCACAATAATTTTTGAATGGATAGATAGATAGATAAAAGGTTTATTCCAAATTCAATATTTTATAAAATGGTACAAATGTAGTTTACAAACCGATTAAAGGCATGGCATAGCCGTCTGCCTGATTAGATTGATTTAAAATTCTACATTACATTTCAATTTAACAATTATGAATAATTAATACGAATTCATATAAATTATACATTACACTTTTTTTATATTACTTTGTGTAGCTATTAGTATTTATTTGTTTAGTTCAAGGTGTTTGACTTCTCGTGTTATTATAACGTGGTTTACGGGAGCCGGGTGATGAAGTTCACAGAACTCTGTATTCTCCATGTTCATCTACCCTAACCTCCGTATCACGTATTTTATATTAAACAATTTATTATATTTCGCCATTAAGAAGTCGACCGCGGTATTTCAAAGCAATGCTGCAATATTCGTATAGGGTCTCCCAATTCGAGCCATTCAGCATATCGTACACTTCTTGCTCGCTTAGAAAATCCTTTCCAGTACATAATCGTCTTGTTTCCTTTAGTATGGGACATATGCCAAAAAAATGATGGGTATCTTCCCTTGCTCTGAAATTAGCATAAATTTCGCGATGCTGTGTTGTTCTCGCTTTTTTCGCCGTTGTTCGTATGAGCATATTTTTCTCATCAGCTAAGATTTGCAGGAGCGTGTAAGAGTTACCGCTTGTTCCGTCCCAGTTGAAAGTTGTTCTTGCTTCTGCTGCAAGCGTCTAAGATCCATATAAAATAATGTCCTCGTTTGAACTGCAAAACTTAGCACCTTCTTCGGTAACCTATCGGAACACATGTTAAAGACTTTTGTAAGATAACGTATGTGAGTTGTTAGCGTTTCAGCAAATAGCGGTAGCAGGCCAGTTTCTTGGATCAACATATAGTTTGGAGTCTTGTCGGGTAGCCGAAAAGTACGCTTCAAAAAGTATCGTTGCAATTGTTCCACATGTTCATGCCATTTCCCGCCCCAAACCTGGGCACCATACAACAACACTGATTGTGACACTGCTTGATAAATTTTATACTTAGCCGTGTGAGATATGTCTCTGTTGATAAAACACGGCTTCCAGATTGAGTTTATTGCCCATTCCGCTTCTTTTAATTTCTGCTTCAAATGCGGACTCATACTTAGATTGTAGGCTATTATTACTCCGAGATATTTATACTCTTTTACTGTTTGAATCTCATTTCCGCTAAACGTCCATTTCTCATTTCGTGCTAATATGAATTTCTTTTTGAACACTATTATCTTCGTCTTCTCCAGATTAACTGTTAGCTTCCAGGTTACACAGTGCGTGGCTAGGTGATCAATCATTTTCTGTAGATCATCGAGCAGCACAATTGTACGTACGATTAATCCATGCTGTTTGTTTTTGTAAAAGCTTGGTCGTAAGGTCGTTTTCGGAAAGTCTGTCTGAAATGACCATTTGGCTTCCTGAGTTTCACCGTCGTTACGTTACGCTTGTTAGTTACGTTTAAAAAATGTAAACCAGACCGCCAGATAAAAGAGTTATTCATGTAAACAAATTTTTTTATCTATATCTTCTTCTATATATATAAAAATGGACGTGTATTTGTGTCTGTTGCCCTTGCCAGTAAACTTCTAAACCACTGGACCGATTTGGATGAATCTTTTTTGGTTTTATCCGTCTTACATTGGAGAAGGTTTACGGACCAAAATTTTTTTTTTAAATATCAAAGGAAGTGGTGGTAAATATCGAAATTCCATTTTTGCGAGTGTAAGTGATTAAACCTACTCGATTCATACGCTTTAAATTTTTATACGTGTACTAAATGAAATCGAACGGGTCAGAGTGCGTCGTTCCATAGGCAAAAATAAAAAAATTGACTATTTTTCCCCGGAATCAATGTTAGTCAATATCAAACAGAACATGTTGGAGTATCCGAATATGTAAGAAAAATTTTTTTTTATTGTTTCGTTTTTTTAGTAAAAAAAGTTCAAAAAAATAGGTTGTACTTTAACTTCGATTTCCGATCTTTTCGCAAGTTTTTGGCAACCATAATGATATTTTTTAAAATAAGTATGTTCCACTAAAGCTCTTCAGATAATTTTTTTTCTTAAACTCTTTTAATTGAAAAAAAATGTAAAAAAATAATTAAAATATGAAAAAAAAACTTTAAATTGAGATTAAAAAAAAAAACGTCACAAAACGTTTTGGGTGGTTGATATTTTCTGAAAAATACAAGTGTCTACTTTAATTTAAACTAGTATTGGTTTGCCTTTTTTTACGCTATTGGCATTTTTACTGAACTAGTTCCTTGGAAAATGGCAACTGGCCTATTTTTAAAGTCATTAAAAGTGATAATTTTAACATAATATTAAGCTTTTACAAACTTTTACGATAGAGGAGATAATAAAATGCAAGCACGAACAAAAAAAAAATATTATAAATAATTTTAATTAATTTTTATTATTAAAAATTCGATTAATTCAAAAATACATAACAAATATAAATATAAATACATAATGCATATGGTTTTTAATGGATTTTAATTTCTGAAGTGCAGTTTAAACCATATCATGAAAAAAATATTTATAATAATATAATAGTAAATTGATATTAATTGAAAAAATCAATAAAAATCTATAAAATACGAAAAAACTTTCAAAGTGAGATTTAAAAAGTACGCATCGAAAGATTTAGAGTAGTTACAATTATTTTTGCTTTTTTAATGTAATTTGTATTTTTATTCAGCCAAATTTATTCAAATTATTTGATAATTTTAAGGGTGCTGGCGAGTGGTCAAAGCAATAAAGAAAAAATTTGGGACCATCTAAATCACACCAAAGGGTTATATTTAGAATTAAACCCATAGTACTACATGCCCAATACTTTGCACAAGGTTCTAGTGCACGGAATACCTTGGAGGCACAGCATAAGGAAGTTAGAAGGAATCGATTGTCTCACACTTGTAAGTTTTCCAGAACCAGTTCCAATAAGAATTTAATGCGAATGCTCTTCTTAAACTCAGACCTTTCCTAGCGTCCCTGCGGACTTCAAAAATTAAGAAACAGCATCATATAGACGCAGAAGTCAATTTATATATAAACCAATTAGATTCTACTGAAACATTTCTCATTGCCAATTTTGATGTAAGTATGCTGGATTTGGAAAACGACGAAGAGTCAGAATAAAACATAAGCATGTATTTTGCTAATATTATTGTTATTCTATAAAATAAAAAAATTATAAAAACAAAAAAAAAAATGGTTTTTCGAAACACGACTTCGGAGAATGTATATCACTGAATTATTTAATTTTTTTAACCAATATATCTCCAAATCGCAAAACTCCGTTTCTTTGAAATTTATATATTTTAAATAGTGACACTTGAGCAATGTCAGAGTAAAAAATATTAAGTTTAAATTTGGGCTCTTGAAAGATATTAAGCATTTGATAAAGCCCCCAAAAATGGGTAAAATTCATATATTTCTCTCTTAAATATCTCAGAACTCAGTTGTTCCCGGATAATAATTTTTTCGCCAACTAATGTTTATTCTTATGTAGTCTGGCTGGTCGAGCGGTTAGTGCGCGCACCTTCGGTGCACAGGCTCATGAGTTCGAATCTCACCGTGTTCCATTGTGTTTTTCGAACTCACGAGCTTGTGACAGACTATGATCTCACTCAGATGTTAAACGAGTACCCATTTATGGGGATAAATAACACTGCTGAGCGTGATGCTGATCTCATTACCTCATCAAAAAGCAGATAAGATCTTGGAAATAGGATGTCACTAACACATCTTGCGGCCTTAGTCCAATGTTGGATTGTCGCGCCTGTTATTTTTTTTAATTTTTATTCTTTGCTATAGATAATAGCCAAGTTTCAAGAAAATTGGTTATCCGGTTACCAAGTTACGATTTTTTATATTATAGCCTATCTTTATACCATTTATCTTCCTCACATTCTTATCAATATCTCGAAAATCCATCATTTATGTATTCATCTTGAATTTTATACAGAATTGAGAACCTCATTAGCTAAGCACATCCACCAAATTTCATAAAAATCGGTAAACGCGTTCTTAAGATATTGATTTTTGACCACCCTCTCCATACATTCGACGCACTGTGCGGCTTAAGGATATGATCTTTTCGAAACGGCTGGACCGATTTTTATGAAATTTTGTGTATATCCTTGCTAGGTATGGTAATCCGTCCTAAATTATATTTCATGCCCCGAAGTGCCCTCCTCTTCTTTTTATCGTTATTTTACTATTTTGTACAGTAAGTGATTAAACCTATTCGATTCATACGCTTTAAATTTTTATACGTGTACTAAATGAAATCGAACCGGCTTAAGGATATGATCCTTCCTCTAATATATAAAATTCTCCTCAAAAAGTTTGTTTCCAAACTCCTTCGAAACGGCTGGACCGATTTTTATAAAATTTTGTATATATCCTTGCTAGGTATGGGAATCGGTCGTAAACTATATTTCATGCCCCGAAGTGCCCCCTCTTCTTTTTATCGTTAATTTAGTATTTTTTACAGTAAGTGATTAAGCCTACTCGATTCATTCGCTTTAAATTTTAAATGAAATAGAACCGGCTTAAGGATATGATAGAAATATGATGATATGACGTAGTATAATGGAGCCATAATCTTCTATCTATCTATCTTCTATCTATATATATATATGTATATAAATGAATGTGTATTTGTGTCTGTTACCATAGTAAACGTCTAAACCACTGGACCGATTTGGATGATTCTTTTTTTGTTTTATCTGTCTTACGTTGGGGAAGGTTTTTGGACCAAAAATAAATATCGAAGTTCCGCAATCCTTTGGAGCGACACTATCGAGGTGTCGCCGGACTCGCCACAAAATTGCCTAAAGAGTAATTGGACCCTCTTCCCCAATTAGAGCACAGGGTGGTCGGAAGTCCGTCGATATTTCCGATAAATTGCATTCAAGGTGACTACGTTTTTACGTAGGTACACACATCCTATATGTTGTCACAGCAATTTCACAATCAACTTCGTACTACTTCAGAAATCCGACGATATCTCCGCAATCCTTTGGCGGAGTGACACGATTGAGGTGTCGCCAGACTCGCCACAAAATTGTCTAAAGGCCTGTGTTCCTAGAGACGACTCATGGGATGATCGCTCAGCGATCGAAGTTTAACATACAATTCCGAGCCCTATTTACATATTTTTTGAATGTGGCGACATTCCTTGTATCAACTATGGCCTAAAGGAACATATCGGTATAGAAAATATACGCATAAAATGCTAGGAACCGATAGTTTAAGTGCGATCGCTGAGCGATCATCCCATGAGTCGTCTCTACGAATACAAACCTTAAAGGGTTATCTGACCCTTTTCTCCGAACAGTAGAGAGGGTGGTCAACGATAACCGTCAACCTGGATGTATGATGGTTTCTGGGTTAGTATGAACAGTTTTCGATAGGTGGCGCACATTTTAGTAAGCTTGGTGAAAAGTGAGTAAATGAGCGTGCTTTGTGATTATAGTAATAAAAACTAAAAACGTGTGATGTGTGCTTAATTCTTCACATTAAACTGAAATATATAATTTAAATTTAGTTTTTGATTATGCCTCCCAAACGACAATCTATCGGTCGATCAGCATCGAGTATTTCTTTCATTTACTATCTTGGAATCAGTAATACTAATTAATGATGATAATAGCGAGCACTAGATAAGGGAGCGAGCGAAGTGAGCTCTCTCAGCTAGTCCTTTATAAAAGGTCCCGAAAAACTGTCCAATCCTGACCAAACGACTTTACCAAGTAATTGCTTTTACAATAATATATATTGGTCTCATGACCAGGAATCAAAAATAGCCATAGCTATCCGGATAAGCCTCTGTTTCAGTCACTTTATAACTAAGAGTGATTTAATGCCTAATTTTTTCTACTGCACGGATCGGAGCAAATTATAGCCTATGCACACCCTCGGGACATGCTCTATCTATGGGAAAAGACAGCAAGTTCAGAAATGCTTTCTACAAGGCTGTAGCTCTGTCAATGAACAACAAGAAAAACGAGAACAAGATTTTCGAAAAATGTTTTTTTGAAACTTTTTTAACTCCGGTGTTTTTTATCGTATCTTCTTGAAATTTTCCACACTTCGTAAGACGGCGCGAGCGACAACTCCTACCGAATTTGAACACTCAGGGCCAACCAGGGTCCAAACCAAATTATCCGCAAGTTTTCATAATCTGGACCAAGAAGAACTATTCCTCTCAATATTTGGTCGCACCATAAATATTTTTTACTGTCGAAAGAAATCTTCGAGGCCAGTGGCAAGGACGTATTAAATTCTTATAGTCGTCGGTTAACAACATTTCGGAGAGATACGAGAATTGCGATACTTGCCACGATAAGCGTCGATCTATGTGGGTACGATTTATGGTTCGTCAATGTTTGTGTCCGTGAGGTCTAAGGACAAAAACATAGCTGCTGCGATAGGGTTTTCCCACAGCGATATAGGGGTAAGATCAGTGGGCGCAGCGGGGCATTGAAACAAGTGACCCACATCATGAGGAGTACCATTGCAGTTTGGACGGGAACCATACGAAATCCCCAATCACAAAATCCCCAAACGTAGAAAAATCCCCAAAATCAAAATCCCCATAATCATAATACCCATATACAAAATCCCCATAATCATAATACCCATATACCAAATCCCCAATCATAAAATCCCCAAACACCCGAAATATGATGGTAAATGGTAGATGGATGGTGGTAAAAAATGGTAGATGGCTGGTAGATGGTAAATGGTTGATGGATGAAAGACTGTAAATTGTTGATGGTTGATGGTAGATGGAAGGTGTTAAATGGTAGATGGTAAATGGCACTAGGAGGGACGTAAATCGATACTAACTTATTTTTTGATTAGCACAAACAAAATATTCGAGTCCATTGCATATATCGTTCTAAACATCGTCGAGACAAGTCCTCATCCGAACGAATATTCGCGGAAAACTTGGTTGGCTTATTGTTGCAACCGATTGCATATTTAATCGCCTGCACATTATCTGCTGTTGTTCTGTGTTACTTCAAAGAGTTTGCCGTTGATTAGCATATATATCAGTCCACGACGGTGATTTTTTTATTGCATAGTAGGACTATTCAATTACAATAGTCTAAAGCACCATTTATTATCTTGCCATTTAACATCTATCATTTACCATCTACGATAGCCTAAAGAAAATCTCCATTCCCCATTTGAGGTGTGATCTTAGAGCGCGCGCGCGTTCTAAGATCACACCTCAAATGGGGAATGGGGAATTCCGTTTGGGGATTTTGATTTGGGGATTTTGGTTTGGGGGTTTTGTGACTGGGGATATCGTATCCAACCCAGTTTGGACAGATGTTTTGGATGTCCGGGTTTATGCGAGAAAGGTACGAATTAAGGCGTGAACAAAAGCCCGACCGAAGTTGAGCTAGTGTTACTCTAGTGGCTCTCGGGAGCCTAATCTCCTCAGGCGAAATTGGTGGTGGGCGCTCTGAGAGGACTCTATTCGCACCTAAACTCGCGATAGACCGATTCACTTCTTCAGTGTGGATCGCTGCAATGGCGGCTCGGTATGTAACTTCATCGTAAGGGTCCCGTTTGTATCCCTGAACCTCTCTCTCAGGGTGTCGTAAACCACGCCTGACATGTCGTGGTGGAGGAATTCGGTCCATGAGATAATTATTGGGATGATCCTCACGATAGCAACCAACAAGATATTGTTTTGAGAGTAGGAGATCGTGGTCACGTATTGGCATCAATCAACATAAACTATGTGTCCAAACTGTGGTCCGCCCCGTAGAGGCAGTTGCCGTAAGACCACTAGTATAACATATTCGCTATGGACACTTAGAGACGAGTTTGCGTGAAGCAGCGTCTCTTGGATGGCGGCGATGAGAATTCTGTTGGAACTCAAGTGTGTGATATCAGCGATTTTTCGGTGAATGCCATTACAGTTAAACTGTAATATGGATAGTGGAGGAGGAGGGCCAGGCGTAAAACTGGGTCTGGCATTCCTTATCATATTGTTGGGCGGTGTAGGGGGTGGGAGCAGCCTTAGGTTGCCCGGAATTTATACAACATGCCGCAACATATGCTAAGTAGTGTTGACCCTGTCTTCGTAACCCCGAACACCTAAAGTTAACCCATTCCAAACAGCAATTACACTACACTGATCTGGCATTCGAACCGATTCGTTGGTAGCAGACACTACAAATCCATACCCTTGGGCTTGGATTTGTTTCAACACCGGCGCGAATTAATAAAATTGAGAGCAGCCGCGCCGAGATGTAATGCTCCCAATATGACGAAAAAACACATATATCGTATACACAGGCAAACACAACCTGCCTGTATCGAACCTTCAGGGCTCCTTCCTCCTGCCTTCTGCATAACCTCAATAACGCCGCAAAGGAAGTTGGACTACATATCAACGAAAGCAAAACAAAGGCCATGATGCAATCGAAAACAAGGACGCCAGCAAATTCAAGCATCTCAGTGGGGGACCCTAATATCGAGTATGTAGACAACTTCAACTATCTGGGTTGTATCATATCAAAGGACACCAGCGAAACCGACGAAATTAAGCGACGGATAAGCGACTAGCCAATAAAACCTATTTCTCGGTCCTCCCTATAATTAATTCGAAACTTGCGCACAGTAACACCAAGCTTCGCGTGTACAAACGATCATCCGACCCGTGCTATGTTATGGACCCTCACCCATGCCTTCGAAATTTTGCTGGACAGATTCGAACGAAAGGTCCTTCGGCGAATTTTCGGGGCCTTTCGCGAGCGAGATCAATTGCGTATCCGATACAACCATCAGTTGTATCCATTGTACGATGAGCTGGAATTATCGCTTCACCGTTTGCAATGGGCGGGGCATGTTCAGCGGATGGACGATAATCGCATGCCAAAGAAAGTGATCAACGCACAACGAATTGACAGAGCGAGGTTGCGTGGACGACCGAGAGCTCGCCGGGAGAACTCCGTAGGTGAAGGCGTCTACCATAGTGTGGGCTTCCGAAACTGGAAGACAAGGTCACGTAACCGCCATAATTGGAGCTCAACGATTCAGGCGGCCAAAGCCCGACGTCGCACAGTGGTTCGGAATCGGCATTTTGCGGAAAAAAATATATATTTCCGGAATGGCTTCCTCTAGGTACATGAAATTTTGTACGAATGTGTAGGAGCTTAACCCAATACCAGACATTTAAAAAAAAATTGTATTAAGGACATTTTAAAGGGGGGTCCCCATATAGGAGTAATAAGGATACAAAAAAAATGTTGTGAATATAGGCGTGTGGGGTATCATATCAAAGGGGAGATTGAGTACATTTCAGCTGGGAAGGAATTTTTTCTATCAATGCCTCTTCTGAACTGTAAAATGTCAAACAAATGCAATTTTTCAGTGTCTTGGTGGAAACGAACCCCGTCCCACCCACCTTATTTATCCACACACAAAAAAAATGTTTTATTTTATAGGTCTAACTATTAGCATTACTTTTGCGAGGTTTCATAATAAACGTAGCATTTTTGTAACAAATACAAGCGTTTTAAGTAGCCTATGTCGTCACACCTAGTCCAACCAACCTATGGACTTTTCATCAAAGCAACCTTTCGTTAGTAGGTTGTTATTTTTTTTATCAATCATTAATTAATGTCATTTAAAACACAAACTAGTTTTGTTTTTGCAATATAACAACCGAGTTTTTATTCTAGAATAGAACCGGATACATTTCCGAGCAATATTTATAGAAGTCGTCCTGGATAAATTTATCCGGGGCAACTCCTATAAAATTTGTTTGGGTGGTTATCCTATCCTTTCCTGTTTTGAACCAAAAAACCGTTATATAATTATTTTTATTAAACATTAAATACTATCAACTCTCTCTCTCTAGTTCCTGTCAACCCCTTGTGGGGCATAGGGCATTAACTACGCCTACTCTCCACCTCGTTCTGTTTTGCGCCAACGGCGCTAGCTGCGACCATGTAAGATTTAGCGTTTTCGCCTCGCTTGTTACCGATCTTCTCCATGTGTTCCTTGGCCGTCCAACACGGCGTCTTGCTCCGGAATCCTGTGGATTCCAGTTCAGGGCCTTTTTTGCGATGTTATTGGGCCTTCTTCGGAAGGTGTGACCTATCCATTGCCACTTAAGTCTTTTGATCAAAGTGCCTATCCTTTCTTGGCCAGTTATAGTGAGGAGATCGTCGTTCGAAATGATCTCCGGCCAACGAATATGCAGGATGCGCCGTAGACACTGATTTACAAAAGTTTGCAACTTATCAGTAATCTCTTTAGTCACCTTCCAGGTTGAACAGCCATATAGCAGCACGGATTTCACATTGGAATTGAAGACTCGAAGTTTGGTGCGTCTGGAAATATTGTTGTTTAACCAGAAAGGAGTCAAATTGAAGAAAGCCGCCCTAGCCTTGTTTATCCGTGATTTTACATCAGCATCCGCTCCACCATCTGCTGTAACTACGCTCCCGAGATGGCAAAATTCATCAACTTTTTCGACTGCCTGTCCTGAAATACAAATTCCGCTTTGCCCCCCTGGATATGTGCTCAAGAACTTAGTTTTAGCAGCATTGATTTTCAGCCCCGCATTACGACGCAATTTAGAGCTTCTGTCATTTGAGCGACATCATCCGTATTAGTTGATAGAAGACAAATGTCGTCAGCGTAGTCAAGATGTTGAAGGTGATCAAACAATTTCCATCTGATACCTTTGTTACGATGTAATTGAAGTGCGGAGCCGAGTACATCACTAATGACAATAAGGAAGAGAATAGGTGACAAAATGCAGCCTTGTCTCACTCCACTGTGCACCTCAAAAGGATCTGAAAGCTTGCCCTTATGCAAGACGTGACATTGGGCTCCATTGTAGGATTCCTTAATGATCGAGATTATCTTATCTGGAATATTTCGTCTTCGTAAGGCATCCCAGATGTACTGACGATCAACACTATCGAAGGCTTTTTCAAAGTCGATGAACATGAGATGTAATGGGGATCTCCACTCCGCGGATTGCTCGATGATAATACGGAGGGTGTTAATGTGGTCGCTACAGGAGAACCCTTCGCGAAAGCCAGCATGTTCATCGTTCAATGTGCTATCGACTTTTTCCTTGATTCGTCCTAAAACAATCTTAGCCATCAACTTGGAAATTGCAGGAAGTAGGCAGATCCCACGCCAATTATTACAATTCTTCAGGTCACCTTTCTTCGGAATTTTAATAATTAGGCCCTTTTTCCACTCACTGGGAAGAGTTTCAGTTTCCCAACACTCTCGGATTAAGGGAAGAAGAATATCCGCTGTAGCGTTAATATCCGCTTTTAAAAATTCTGTCGGAATTCCATCAATCCCCGGGGCTTTACCGGCGTCCATTGATTTGATAGCGTCTGTTAGTTCCTTTTTGGATGGTGGACCGGAACTAATGCCTTCTATTTGAGGGACGTCTTCTGCTGGCAACGAAGATACACTTGCAGGCCCGAAAGTGTTATTCAGGACCTCTAAGAAGTGTTCTCTCCATCTTTCTAGCTGTTGTTCTTCGGTAACGAGCAGAACACCTTCCTTATCTTTCACAGGATGTTCCGTTAATAAAGATCTGCCAGTTAATGGCTTAATAAGTTTGAAGAGTGTTCCACTGTCACCGCGGAGAGCCGCATCCTCTGCCTCCTTCGCAAGTGCGTTGATATTGTTACGCTTATCACGTCTTACACTCCTCTGAACGCCTTTTTGGAGCGAACGGTATTCAGTTCTGTATCGTTCTTTAGCTGAGTCGTCAGCAGCTGAGTTAATCTGCTCCTTAACTCTCTTGCGTGCTGAGATAAGAGACCAAGTAGAGTCGCTAATAAATGGTCTCCTACCGCGATCCAATCGTCTTAAAATTTCTTCGCCACATGCAATAAATGAATCCTTAGCGACTATCCATCTATCTTCAATTGTCGGATTCTCATTTGGTGGTGGTGCATTAGCTTTTTCGTGCAAAGCGGTGGAGAACGCACGCTTGGTTGATGGAATTTTGAGCTTCTGCACATTATACCTAGGGCAAATATTTGCACGGTTAGGACGCTGGATTGCTGCCGTTCGTAAGCGCATTTTTGCGATGACAAGATGGTGGTCACTGCCAATATCAGCACCACGTTTCGCCCTAACGTCCAGGACACAGTTTCTCCACGTTTTGGAAACAGCAATATGGTCTATCTGGTTCTCAGTTCTGCCATTTGGAGAAGTCCAGGTTGATAAGTGGCAATCTTTGTGTTTAAACAGAGTCCCACCAATGACGAGCTGACGAGAGTTACAAAACTCTATAAACATCTCGCCATTCTGGTTTCTGTCGCCTAAATACTATCAACTAAAACTTAGAAATTAAAAATTAATCAAAAGCCCTACTCCATGCATCTTCGTGAAATTCATTTGTCCTTAATTTATGCTGGATGCGAAATTGTTCAATATATGTATCCGATGATAGAAGTAGCATGTTGATAACATCCATATTTGTGTCCATTCTAGTGCACTTTCTAGAGTGAGAATACCTTATTGAACGATAATCTTTATTCCATGCCTCTTGTGCTTCTTCGGTTAGCATACCAATGTAAAAGTTCACGGTATGTAACTTCGAACATCGACATTCTAAGCAGAATTCAAAAATAACAAACAGTATGTTCCAAAACGGAATAATGAATTATTCCATTGAGGAGTTGTTATATAAAAAAACCGCTCATCGTAACTTTTTTAATTGCATCTTAAAAAGTTGAATTTTATGAATTCGCGCAATTGTCACAAATTCTGATCTAAAGGTAATAAATCCTAGTAATTAGCATCAGTATCATTATCAGCATACACTCCTTCCCATTTCCAGGTACCCTTTTCAATAAAAGTAAAGGTAAGATCTACTGCATTGAATTGCTTATAATAAAAAAATGGAATCATGGTCTGAAAAAATGATATTATTATTATTACAACAACAGTAAAATTATACTAAAATTCATTTTAAAAATTATTTAGTTTTGACTTTTAAATAACATTTCCCGGCATGCTAAGAAAAGGTATCTATTGGAGTACGGACACAATAGTGTTGTCGGGATTAATGCCAAATTTAATGTCTAAATATGCTATTTTTCGGAAGGTAGACCTTCGGTAAAATGGAAATAACTTGGAGGGTCGCAGCTTGTCGCAGCTAATTCTTAATTTATTAATTAGCTAAGACTCTAACGCGTTTTTTAATACTAATATGAGCACCGCGATCGACCGCGCACGGTTAATTTTTCTCTCCAAAAGTAGAAATTTCCCGAAAAAAACATCATCCTAACTAAAGGCTATCATTTATGAAGAAAAATTTTCCAGAAAAAACTTTTGGTATTATATTTTATTTCTTGACATCATGGAAAAACATATCCTAAGCATTGGCAATTCTCGCATCTACTGAAAAGCAGCCGTGTTAATTTGAACTTGCCTCAAATTTTAGATGTATTTTTGCAATTTCATAAATATTCCAAATTGGGGGCCTCCTGTTGGCATATATGCTTGCCAAAATTTTTTGTATTGATATTTGTGTTAGTTAGTATGTTTACTTTAAATAAAAGTAATTGAACATATTAAATTAACACTTCGCAAAAGGGAAGTTTTTTCCGCTCTTGAACCACTGTGCGTCGGGCTATCGTGCCACATTGATGATGATGATAAATGGGGGTCTTTGATCGGAGCGACTCAATGTTTCCCCCAAAATGATCTTGAACATATTGTGAATACCTACACAAACTTTCACGGCTAGACTAGTATTTCTTCAAGAGTTATGTAGCTTTAAAAAAAGGTATAAAGTAAAAATATTCGAAAAAGCTTCGAATTCATAATTTGGAGGACCGCAAAGTAACACTTATTAGCTAGTTGTATCCGTCGCTTTATCTCATCTGTTTCGTTGGCGTCTTTTGACAAATTGCAACCCAGGTGAGTGAAGTTGTCTACATATTCTATATTGAGGTCCCCCACTGTGATGCTTAAATTTACTGGCGTTCTAGTTTTTGATTGCATCATGACCTTGGTTTTAGACTCGTTGATATGTAGCCCAACTTCTTTGGCGGCGTTATTGAGATTATGCAGAAGGCTTTCTGCATCACCCAATCTTCGAGACATGATGTTGATGTCGTCGGCGTAGGGTACTAGTTGAGTCGATTTAATGAGTAGCGTTCCGCTGCTGTCCGAATTCATGGCTCGAATCACATACTCCAGAGCCAGGTTGAAGAGCGTCGGCGCCAGCCCGTCGCCTTGCTTGAGTCCAGTACGAGTTTCAAATAGGTCAGTGAGTCTGTTCTGAACTCTGACCTGCGAGACGGTATTAGTCATCGTCATCCTTATGAGTCGCACTAGCTTAGCCGGTATACCAAAATGCAGCAGAATGTTGTACAGTACTACTATAATTCTAATTTATTTTTTTAGTCTAGTGCCGAATTTTACAATAAAATTCGAATAAGTTGTATATCATTGCAAAGGAAATTTTATTTGGTTTTTCGTCCTCAGACCATTTTTCTGTATCTTTTGCGATTTTTGAAATATGTAGGATTTTTGCCGACCAAATATCGTATTTTCCTTAGACTAATAGTGATAATGTGGGCACGATTTCAGTATCTGCGGCGCCAAATTTTGATGATTCCATTTCATTAACATTGGCCTGAAACGATAGATTTTGCAATCCTTTTTCGCGAAATCGTAACGGTTCTCCAGATATTCAATGTCAAAGTTTGACATTTATATGGGATAGTCTAGTTGTAAATGCGAAATTGGGGGTATTTTTACTACATATTGATGTGAATCAATTGCATTCCACCGAAAATAACATTTTAAATTTCATTTCAATTTTACAATTCTTGCTCGCAAATATATTTAGACTTTTCATACTATTAACATCTTTGCCAAATTGGTAAAACTTACTATTCTAGTGCGACTGATTAAATTTAAATCTCTCATCTTATGGCATTGAACACTTTTCCCAATGTGTAAGCGGAAATATCTCCCTTTTCTCATCAAATTACTTAACTGGCTTCATAGAAAAGTCAAACTTGACATTGAATATCAGGAGAACCGTTACGATTTCGCGAAAAAGGATTGTAGATTCGGTCGTTTTAGGCTAATATTAATGAAATGGCATCTTCTAAATTTGGCGCCGCAGATACTGAAATCTCCCCGAATTATGTGCTAAATGCAATGGTCATTTACTCAGTTTTCGCCACTAAAATGTGCGCGCGCCACCTATTGAAAACTGTTTATACTAACCCAGAAACCATCATACATCCTCGTTAACGGTTATCGCTGATCACCCTGTGCACTCATCGGAGAAGAGGGTCCGATGACCCTATAGGCAATTTTGTGGCGAGTCCGATCGTGTCGCTCCGCCAAAGGATTGCTGAGATGGTCAACATCCAGGTTGATGGTTATCTCTGACCACCCTGTACACTGATCGGAGAAGAGGGTCCGATGACCCTTTAGGCAATTTTATGGCGAGTCCGGCGATACCTCAATCGTGTCACTCCGCCAAAGGATGGCGGAGATATTGACGGATTTCCGAAGTAGTACGAAGTTGATTGTGAAATTGCTGTGACAACATCCAGGATGTATGTACGTAAAAACGTAGTCACATTGAATACAATTTATCGGAGTTACACTGTATTTGATTCAGTGACAACTAAATATTCCCATTAAATTTAAATGTTGTCGATGAAAACTTGATTGCAACAGGTGACTCTCCATACAAAATGGAATTTCAATATTTACCACCACTTACTTTGAGATTTTCAAAAAAATTTTGGTCCATAAACCTTCTCCAACGTAAGACGGATAAAACAAAAAAAAAATCATCCAAATGGTTTAGACGTTTACTGGCAACAGACACAAATACACATTCATTTTATATATCTGTTTCACTAGTGAAAAGTGAGTTAAGACCGATTTTATCGTTTTGGGTTATATGCATTATCGAAGAGATAAATTATCCTTCTTTCAAAATATATATTAAAAAATTCAGTACGACCTTTTTAATGGTCTAATGGTCGGAATCATAACGTTGTGAATAATGGGCTAAGTAGTCAAATGAGATTGTTACTTGTGAAAAGTGGGCTAAATGGTACGAAATTTCAGCACAGAAGTATCATGAACTTTTGATTGTTAAAAGGGAGCTTAATATTTACTAAAATAAGTGATTAGTATTAGGCAGGATTAGGCTGAAATTTAGATGATATACTTCTATAATTATTTATTATACCCTTCACATTTTGCAAAAAAAAAATGAACGTGGTATTAAATTTGTAATTTTTTTTTCAATTTATCAGGGGAAGCATTTAATTATAATTTACGAGGAGTGTTACGGGGGGTTTGGATTAGATTTCTGGCAGTTTATCTAGCTGTACCAGTAACTCATCATGTCTTCAATTCACCAAGTAAATTCTAAAGTTGTCGGGATGAAATTTTTCAAACGAGCTATTCTGTGTAGCTCGTGTGTTTAAAATTTGAAATGCCGAAATCAGTTGACAGAACTGCCATAGAAACAACCACTTCGAAAGTAGTAACTTAAAGGAACACTGATCTTTATAAGTCAATATTGATAAAATCAAAAAAATTACGTCAGAAGGTCATCAGGTAAACGTTTGTTCTGAAGAATTGGATATAACATTTCCGACATGAACAGGAATTTCGATACTTTTTATACAATTTTGAGAACTCCTGATGGAGATGGAAGGAAGTAAATGCCTTATAAGTGCTTTTGCTAGGCTTTGTTTCTATATTTCTATGACATGGTGTTTCAGCTACAAGCGTTTGTTAAGTTTTTTGGTAGAAACATATTTACGCCAATTACGTAGCGCTCTGTGGCCGTGATCGTTCGGTCGCCACTCTGTGATATAGAGATTCATAGGGAAACGAGTTTCCAAACCCAGCACGACCCGTCACAAGTTTAATGTTCAGAAGAAGATGATAAGAAATATTATTATAGTAAACTAACAATGCGACTAGGAAGTGATATGGTTGACAACGTTATCACACTCCGAATTCAATTGTCATTGTAACGTTGACGACTACACACGGTAGGCGTCAACACACCATGCTCCGCTAGAAGCTATTAAAATTATTATTAAAAAAAACTCCTATGGCTGAATAGAATTCGTGAATGTCTTGAATTGAAAAAAAATATTTGAACCTGCCAGCTACTCGAAAGGAAAAACGCGAAACAACCGTATCTACGGTTCAGCCCACATGGCGAAAAGATTTCGGGGCAGTCCAAAGAAAGGTGTTTTTGATCCTAAATCCCCCCCCCCTTTTCACTCAGTCAAATGAGCCCATCCACAGCTCTTGACGGACCGACAATCCATTAAAATGGACTCGAATTCACGGATTCACCGTAAGTTTGAGGACTATGACACAGTCTTCCGTTTTCGTAATTGATGTTGTAACTTAAATTATTTTAGCACACAATTGTGTAAGGGTTAATTTTAATGCCTAAATAAGAAATCAACTTAAAAAACTTCCGCCTTCTATAGAGAATTTATTACCTAGTCTTTTGATTTTAAAAGGTAACAGAAAGTGGTTTTCGTATTGCTACCCCCGTAGGGGGAAAGGCTTGGTTCGATTCCTATATCTTTTTCAGTTTTGGCGAAACTGCGGACCCTTAGCTATGCAGGAGGTGAGTCATAGGCTGAACGGTGCAAACCAATTCCTATGAGTTTCCACGGGACTTAACTCTCCCCCATTATCCGAGTAGGCTTTGTGGCATGGGCTTCCGGTTTTCCCGGCGGTTCGTAAAAGGCGACTATAGGGACAGGAGAGAATAAAACTCCCCTGGGCTTCCTGCCTATTTCTACAATTGTGCCCGCGACGATTGTTTGCGTGCAGTTGTTCAGATATGCAGGAAGGCTAACAAAAAATTGACCCCTGTGGTTTTTGGGGTTAGAATTATGCAACAGCGTTCCCGGCTTGTCGTAAAAGGCGACTTGAGGGATAGGGTACGTAGGCTTGTAACCCGCGTACTTGAAATTTTCTTTACACTCGAAACATTAAACGAGCCGAGACTGATTCACCGGCAACGACTTTTGGCTATAAACAACGGACCACGATTGGGTTACATGGTCGCAGCTAGCGCCGTTGGCGCAAAACAGAACGAGGTGGAGAATAGGCGTAGTTAATGCCCTATGCCCCGCAAGGGGTTGACAGGTACTAGAGACTGGGAGGGATGTGTAAAGCTAAGTAGGTTATGATTGCATCCAAAACCATCTTTATACAAAGCCCGGAAGCAGAACACGTTCATATACTTAAGCGCCAAATCATAGGCCTGTTCAGATCGAAAATTTACATTGCGGTAAAGGCAAATCGGGTTGGGTCGCGACAAACTTTACACGAAAAGTATTGGTTCCCGGTCGATTTTCGTCGCGAAAAGTGGAATGTGTCGTGAATTAAAGTGTCTAGAATGCAGTGAAAGAACAAAATCCCGACAAAAAGTGAATTTTCCACATGTTTTCGCGATTTTTATCAGAGCAGACACGGTTTTTTTACATGCGCTGTGCTTGTGTTAGTGCATCGTGCAACGTATATACGACATGTTCATAGGCTCGTTTTGTGAGCATGTATTGCTGCTTCCCGGCTTCTAGTGAAGGTGGTTTTGATTGCATCATAAAAAAAGTTGTTCGTTAAAAATTATCGTATGTACTTTTGGGGATGTGGTTCTATGTTCAGTACTAGCGTACTGAATTTCAGGTCGGATTCTTGAAAACTAATGAAAATTAACCCTTAAACGTTTTTTTTTCTTTAATGCAAAAAATCGTACAGATTTTATTGATGTGTTGATACCTAAAAAGAGATTCGTAATTTAGTACACGCTTTCTTTTGCAAAATAGCACTTTTTAGTATTGATTAAATATTTTTATTGGTTAAAACTTGGACAATTAGACGTAAGGGGGAAGATAAAGGTTGAAAGGCTTCGGCTAATTCCTATATCTTCTTCAGTTGTGGCATAACTGCGGACCCTTAGCTATGCAGGAGGAGTTTCATAGGAAAAGGACTTCGGCCAATTCCTATGTCTCTCTACGGGGCGTTACTTTCCCGCATTATCCGAGTAACCGCTGCGCCTGAGTGCTGCATTAACATCTGCAGCGTCTCAGGTTACTTAACGTGATAGGTGACAGAAAACATTTAAGTCAACCACTAAAGCAGCATCTTCGAGGCATGCCCATGATGGCCTTTACTCAACGATTAAACCCTATCATGGTTTAGCGATGTGCCGACAACTCATCCTAAGAAAAACTTCAAGTCAAGAAACCTGAAACAAAAGCCTCGGATTGGACGGATACAAAACAACGACGACCCCGCAAACGAACAACTGATTACTCTTTCGGATCCTGGAATGTACGCTCCCTGAATAGACCGGGGGCCTTAAGGGCCCTCCTGGATCAGGTAGAACAATACAAGCTGAGCATAGTTGCAATCCAGGAAACTAAATGGCTCAAAAGCGAGATTAACGACCTCAATTCGCACACTATTTTTACGAGTGGCAAAGAGGAGGGCAACAAGGAGTTTGGAGTAGCTTTCATCGTGAATAAGCAGCTCAAGGACCACGTTATCGGCTTCAAACCCATCAACGAGCGGCTATGTGCGATCCGCATTAAGACCCGTTTCGCTAATCTCTGGCTCATTAATGCGCATGCCCCTACAGAAGTAAAAGAAGACGCGATTAAGGACGAGTTCTACAACGACCTAGAAACACTCTTCGACTCACTTCCATCAAACGACGTCAAGCTGCTGCTAGGAGACTTTAACGCCAAAGTCGGAAATGAAAGCTGGCATAGGGGAACTACTGGAGGTCATAGCCTCCACGACGAAAACAACAACAACGGTCAGCGACTTATCGACTTCGCGAGCGGCAGAAACCTGGTAATAAGCTCTACATGCTTCCCTCATCGACGAATCCACAAGCAGACCTGGAAGTCTCCAGATGAATACACCGTGAACCAGATCGACCACGTACTGACCAGCAAGAGATGGGCTTCTAATGTCCTAGATGTTCGATCCTATCGAGGAGCCAACTGCGACACCGATCACTATTTGGTGAAGACGACCTACAGGTGCAGAATCTCTTCGGTGCACCTAACGAGAATCAACCCTGCCAAGATCTTCGAGGTTGACAATTTGATTGATGATGCCACGGCGGCTGCGTATACAACAGCACTAGAGGAAAAACTGTCGCCCATGCTTCATGACATCAACAATTTAGGCATCCATGAGTTCTGGGAGGAGCTCAAAGACAGCATCAAGGGGGTCGCAGAAGAGGTCGTGGGCTATAAAGGCCGGCGCAGACGAGCAGACTGGTTCGACGAAGAATGCAGGGCCTCGATTGAGGCGAAAAATGAAGCCTATCGCCAATACACACAACGCGCATCCCGAGCCAAGAAAGAAAGATATAACGAGCTTCGGCGAGTATCTAATAAGTTAATTAGACGTAAGAAACGCAAACATTTTGACGAGCAGTTACAGCAAATAAACCAAAGATTAGCCAATAAGAACATTAGACAGGCGTACAAACTTATAAATAATGTTAAGAACGGATATCAACCCAGGACAAGCCTATGTAAGGACAAGGATGGTAACATCATCAGCGACATCGAAAGCGTCAACAAACGATGGGCCTCGCATTTTGAAGAGCTCCTCAATGCACCATCAACATCCCCCGCGGAGCCAGCTCTTGAGCAGTTAGCCGAACCAGGCCCTCCCGTTCTACCCCCAACAGTAGAGGAGGTGAGTCTTGCCATACAGTCGCTTCAAAATAATAAAGCGCCCGGCGCTGACGAGATCCCAGCAGAACTGCTGAAGCATGGTGGAACGTGCCTGACCAACGCAATACATGTGCTACTGCTGAAAATATGGAACGACGAGGAAATCCCCGAAGATTGGCGCAAAAGCATAATCTGCCCAATCCACAAAAAGGGTGACAAGCTGAAGTGTGAGAATTACAGGGGCATATCATTAGTTTGTACGGCCTATAAGATATTATCTAAAATTCTTGAAAAGAGAATTAATCCGTACGCAGAACGAATCATTGGCGAGTATCAAGGCGGCTTCAGACCTGGTCGATCAACGACCGATCAGCTTTTCACAGTGAAGCTACTACTCCAAAAGTGCTGGGAATATAACATCGACGTATACCAAATCTTTGTCGACTTCAAGCAGGCATACGACAGTATCGATCGAAGCGTACTGTACAACATTATGCTGAATTTTGGTATACCGGCAAAGTTAGTGCGACTCACAAGGATGACGATGACTAATACCGTCTCGCAGGTCAGAGTGCAGAATCGACTCACTGACCTATTTGAAACTCGTACTGGACTCAAGCAGGGCGACGGGCTGGCGCCGACGCTCTTCAACCTTGCTTTGGAGTATGTAATTCGAGCCATGAATATGGACAGCAGCGGAACGCTACTCATCAAGTCGACTCAATTAGTAGCGTACGCCGACGATATCAACATCATGTCTCGAAGGTTGGGTGATGCAGAAAGCCTTCTGCATAACCTCAATAACGCCGCAAAGGAAGTTGGACTACATATCAACGAAAGCAAAACAAAGGCCATGATGCAATCGAAAACAAGGACGCCAGCAAATTCAAGCATCACAGTGGGGGACCTTAATATCGAGTATGTAGACAACTTCAACTATCTGGGTTGTAACTTATCAAAGGACGCCAACGAAACCGACGAAATTAAGCGACGGATACAACTAGCCAATAAGACATATTTCTCGGTCCTCCCTATAATTAATTCGAAACTTGCGCACAGGAACACGAAGCTCCGCGTGTACAAAACGATCATCCGACCCGTGCTATGTTATGGCTGCGAAACATGGACCCTCACCCAAGCTTCCGAAATTTTGCTAGACCGATTCGAACGAAAGGTCCTTCGGCGAATTTTCGGGGCCGTTCGCGAGCGAGACCAATGGCGTATCCGGTACAACCATGAGTTGTATCAATTGTACGATGAGCTGGAAGTATCGAAAATCGTGAAGCTTCAACGTTTGCAATGGGCGGGGCATGTACAACGGATGGACGATAATCGCATGCCAAAGAAAGTGATGAACGCACAACGAATTGACGGAGCGAGGCTGCGTGGACGACCGAGAGCTCGCTGGGAGAACTCCGTAGGTGAAGACGCCCAACAGTTGCTGGGCTTCCGAAACTGGAGGACGAGGTCACGTAACCGCGACAATTGGAGGTCAACGATTCAGGAGGCCAAGGCCCGACGTCGGGCTATCGTGCCACATTGATGATGATGAAAACTTGGACAATTAATAAAATAAATATGTATGTATTAATAAACTGTTTAAAGATTCCGATTATTTCTGGAGATTTAATTGCAGCAGCTAAAGTAAGTCAAATCTATTGAAATAGGGACTTTAACCTGTTAAAAAATAATCATACTTTTCATCTAATTATGGCTAATTTACCTACAGCTTTGAATAAATCATATTTTGTAGAGATTTCTGATAATTTTATTACGGAACTTGTCAAATAAACCATCATAACTAAAAGTATTTACTTTGAAATATTTTTAATGTGGCGTTTCACATATGCTACCACAAAGAATAGTGAATTGCAGGAATTAAACGCGTAATGTATCAAATCTGAGTCAAATGCGTAAAAACTAGTCTCGAAAATTATCAAAATGACACTACTTAAACAACTTAGGATATACATATACCGTTATTTTGATTTTTTTCAATTCCTCTGAAATTACATATGGAAATTGCCTCATAGTAACGGTTATTAGGTACATTTGAACGAAACCAAACTATGAAAATTAAGCAATAGACTAAGTTTTTTCCGCCTCCCTGGGAAATAGCCATAGTTGATGAAGCGTATTTTAAATTATTTTTTTCCTGAATGAAGAATATTACGATAAGAGTAGTTTCCAATCAAATTTATTATGATCTAATAAATAAAACAAAATATTCTGTGAGTTTTCATTGTTCGGTCTGGAACAAGAAGAACTATCCCTACAAAAAATTTTTGTACTGTCAACACTTTTTGACATCGCCATGGAATGTTCTAAACATTTTACCAAAACTGCTTTACTTCTTGTATTCTCCGATTAACTTTTCAAAGGGATTCTCTATTTTCAATATTTACCGCGAAAATCATCAGTCAAGCCAAGGAAACTTTTCTCGCCATAGTGATAATGAGATCGACAGTTATCCTTAAGGCCCTTACATGGACCTAACCGCATTTGAGACTGCTTTTATTTAGTTTTTAATGAATTACACAGTAAATACAACGTTTAGCTGATCTATTTCGTTAATGAGAGAATAATTTTTCCGATATTTTAAATTTTCGGACTCTAAACGTCTTTTTTTCGTAGCTACCATGCGTTTTTCGCCCCTTAAGTATTTTTGTTTGTTTTTAATTTAACGCTTGTTGCATACACCAATGAATAAAAAAACAAATCCTTACGGAAAATAGCAAGTTGTTATCAAAAAATTTAAAAAACCGATGGTGTACTTATTATTTTGACCAAGCTGAAAACCCACTTCAAAGCTAATATCGGGAGGGACTAAGATAATAGGGGGATGCCATTTAGTTTTTCGGTTCCGTTGGCATTGTTTTATCCTAAATGTTGTAATGGCTATCTATTTGGAGTAATTCAATTTTAAAAAGGGTATGACAATTTGGCATAAAAAAGTACATGAGGGGTGTACTTATTTTTTTGGCCAAATGTGTATATATATGTACATTGTTTAGTCTCATATGATTTTTTCAACGATTTGGGTTTTTTAACGCCCAATGTGAGGGGTATAAAATAATATTTTTACAATAATAATTCGCCATCGGGAAGCCCACAAAATGTACATCTTTGTCAATACCAAGAATTGGCACTTTACATATTTCTAGATTTTGGAAAACAGTCAGTGGCGGCTCGCCCATATGTGCACATGTGCACGTGGACCCCCTGATAAAACAACCATATCAACAAATAATGTGCTAAATAAAACACTTCACAAAAAAGAACAAACCGACCGACGCAACGTACTCTAAGAAGCGTACGTACATTATGCACATACGATATACCCAAGCCATGCATTGAATCTATATCTCGACCGGCGACCAACACCCACAGTGTTGGTGCACAGCCATATGAACTGGTGCACTCGCTCCAAAATCAGATATGCGACGGGTTCTCGGAGCGCGGGATAGTGCAAAATTTACACTAGAATTTGTGCACAAATAAGTCGTGCACAGCCTGCACAGCACACCACTTGGTGATGAACCGAATGTATGAATTTTGGGTGAGTGTTTTCAATGAAAGAATATAGGTATAAGAATGATTAGAGATTTTATGTTTAACTTTAGAAATTTTTTGACAAGAACTTTTCTAAGGACAACAAATTCACGCTCAATATTCTGGGATTGGGTTTGCCTTGTCTGAACTGAAAAGCATTTTGTGGAAAAATTTAATGCCAAGTAAACGATAAAAAATAAATGTTGGTGTGCTGCTGATTCGTAACTTTTTTTTCTTGGCTGTTATGTGAAAATCGCAGTGATTCTTTAGTTATAAAATCTAGATTTTTGTTCGCAGTTACAGAAAACAGGATGGAAGTAGTCATTTTCGCAAAAAGTAGAATGTACGTATACATATATGTATGGACTATGCTTTGACATTAAAATAAAATAATTTTAATTCAAAGTAGGTGGTCTTAAGTATACGTTAAAATAGATTTTGAGGCTTTGATATCGTATTTAGTTTTCTTTTTTGTGAACCCCCAGTAGTATTGTATACGAGCCGCCACTGAAAACAGTCCAAACATTCGATTTTCCAAAATGTTATAATTTTGCACCCACTATTCACAAGTGACACAGTATATAGATTGAGCGCAATTTCAATGTTTTGGACCCAAAACTTTCTTCGAGACTAGTATGCGTTTTTCGACCATTATGTATATTTTTTTAATGTGTTTTTTATTCCTTTCTGTGTGCAACTAACACACAGAAAGGAATAAAAAACTAATTTTCACATCCTGTTTTCACATATTTTGACCAAATTTTTTATCCACTGCAAATGAACTGAAAAATCGAGGAGTACCATTTGGTTTTTTGGGTTATCGGGTCTGTCAGCATTGCTGCATGCTAAGGCTTCATCCAAACGACGAGCCGTACGACTCGCTAGTTCGAGATATGAAAATGCATTAGCTTATATGGAAAGCCGTGACGAATCGTGCTTGGGAGCTGCAAATTATTTGCACCGTGAACCGTAAATTGGCGGCTCGCCAATTACAGCACAAGGAAAGTTGAGAATAAAATGCATACTTATTTTTTGGTCCTTATGAAAACAAAACTTTCGATAAAGTTCTATCGAAGCAAAAGCTTATTTGCTCCGGAACTTTCCCGGACCGTTGCGGCCATACGCAGAAGTACTCGTACATCTTCTGGGAGAAAATATCAGTGGACTAATTTATACTGACGCTTCTTGTTCAGTGGTTGCGGGTGATTTTTTTTTTGCGGGAGAAGTGAGCTCGTAGAAAAGGATTTCAGATTTGTTGATTTGTGGTTCAAGGTCTTTTGTTATATGTATAATTAGGTATTATGTGTCTGACTTTTCTTTGGCGCAGAGGGCATAGGGTCGCACACACGCGGGGTATCGGAATAAAAAAAGGTATCGGAATAAAAAAAGGATTCGGATTGGCCGTGTGTGCAAATTAACTGCTCTTATCATTCTCATATTCTCACCTTTATACAACAGTCACTCGATGCAGTAACAGCCTTCATCTTCTCTGCTAAAATGTCTAAATCCAGAATCAGTCCCAAATGTTCAGTTTTTCCGCCAACCATAAACAAGCAATAATTGTTGGCATCTCGCGCCTCCGATCGTGTTGACCAAACATTAAGTGATCCACTCGCCTGACTTGCAAGAAACTGTAAAGACGGTCATTTTTATTAAGAATATTCAAGTGTTCAAAGTAATACTCACGATAGTCTCCTCTAGAAATTTAAGGCGTGTGACGGGCGACTCACAGTGCAACTTAAAAACGGCAGATGACGTCGTTACGTTTTCTAAATTTTCATATCCCCAAATACTACCGTCCCACAATCGGCCTCGAATATCGTTTGTACTTATTATAGCCAGACCGCCTTTATTGACAGCTAAACATTCAAAGAATCGATTATGCTGACTGCTTCGCTTAGGACATCGTATACGGTAATCGGTTGAGTTAAGGTTAGGATAGTGCGTGTCCGTTTGTAAAAATTTGTCTTCAGGTGGCTGATATGTTTCAGGCATAGAGTACAAATGGATATAATCTGGCCTATCCATATTTATTTCAAGTACACAATATAATAATGCTTAATAAGAAATTCGTTTATCAAAATACTAGCAAGTACTGCCAGTTACACCGTAAAGTAAACACTACCAGTCAGCAGTCACGAATGAAATGAAATGACTTGATGTTGATGAAAAGCATGAAAAGATAGCATCACTTGTAAACCAAAACAAATCTATAGCGCATGCGCGACATGTCGAGAACCATAGCAAATTGACAGTAGGCATATGATTTTCTCATTGAATAAAAAACTAGCTGTCTATTCCATGGACCTAATAGGTGTGTTTTTTTGGTTATCCGGTCTAGGTTTGGGTAACGAAACTCCATATAAAAAAAATTACAGCTGACGCACCTGTCATTTTTTTTATATGAAGTTTCGTTACCCAAACCTGCACGGGATAACCAAAAAAACACACCTAATATTAGGTGTGTTTTTTTGGTTATCCCGTGCAGGTTTGGGTAACGAAACTCCATATAAAAAAAATGACAGCTGACGCACCTGTCATTTTTTTTATATGAAGTTTCGTTACCCAAACCTACACGGGATAACCAAAAAAACACACCTATTATGATTGGAATTTGTTAATCTCCCGTTTTTTTCTAACCAGGAATTTCATATGAACTTTGTAGCGAAACGAAAATCGAAAACGATATAATTCCAGTAACAAAACGACTTCGCTCTTGCTGGATAAATTTCAGAGACAGTCGCTTGTCTAGGCATTATGGATTGGTAAGCACCTCGCCATCTGTTGCGAGCGGGACTAAATTTAGTTTCGATTAGTTAGTGCAGCCCGTATATGCCGTCCAAAAATAATTTAAATTTGTCTAAAACTTTTTATCTTTGCTCCGGTATATAAGCGGTCACTGAGCAAAACCAACGCCATCTAGAAATATCATAGCCGCAACTCAGCTGTACAATGACGTTATTGCTTAGCTATTAATTTTTTTGTTTACACGGAAAAACAACAAAAACAAGTAGTGACGTAATAAAAAGCAAAAACAAAACAGTGCAACGTTGGCGAACATAACCAAAAATTACGAGCTGATTTTAACGTCTAAAGGCCTGAATAGAGATCGGGCGGAATGAAAATGAAATTTTTGTCCGCGGCGATTTTCTCAATGAAAATGCATACTTACTGTCGTGGAATATGTGGTAAATGATGGGGTATTCCATAAACTAAAATCCGAGAATGGTTTCACAATTTGTCTCTGCCATTTTATGTGTTATTTTTCGATTCCCCGGTCATTAGATAATTTCCGCGATGAACTCGTCGTGGACAGTGAATCGGTTTGACGTTTGCAAAACTCACCACGCCCGACGGAGAATATGCTACAGAGTCGACTCATTTTCACGTTGAAAATGCATTCGGACAATGGGGAAATTATTTTTTTTAGTTATTTTTAAGATTATTTAGGACGTAAAACGCCTTTGTATCAATTTTCGAAGCTAAAATTTTAAATTCACCACGGTTTTTATGCCGGTTCATTACCGTCACCACGGTTTTTATGCCGGTTCATTACCGTTTCATTTTCATTCCGCTCGAACTCTATCCGGGGCTTAAGATTCTACATTGCGGCCTTAATATCTAGACGGCGTTGGCAAAACATGCACACAAATCAAGCTTATGAACATATACGTATACGCGCTATAGTGTGGATGCACTGCCATCTAGATAGGCCGAACTGCAGAAATTTGTTTGTCCACGAGTGGACAAAGTGCGTTCGTGACCAGTGATAGTTGACATTTCTAAAGCTCACAAACTCCAGTGCTTCGCAACCCAAAACTTTAAATGTGCCGAGCGTTTATTATGAAACAAAGGTTATGATATTTGGATTGTGGACAATTTGTGGATTGTACTGAGCGGTACTTTGGCAATACTAAGCGCGGACCATGACTCACCATGGCAGTACTTGTGTTGCATGACGACTGACAGATCAGCTGATAATCCGGCCTGTCTATCTAGAAGGCAGTGGTGGATGCTAAAGGTCCATCTAGATTAGTCGCCAAATGGCGACACGTGCAGCCAAATGGCTGTTGTCATTCCATCCAAACATGTCGCCATTTGGCTGTGCGTCCAGTTTTGATATTCAATATGGCAACTCAACCAACCGCTTACCAAATTCAAGGTGACAATTTTCCAACTTTTGTTCGTTCTTTTGTGTGAAAATGAATAATTCTTGAATGGCCGTGTAATAATACAAATGCGCAGAGTCCGATTTTGATAATTGAATTTAAAAAAATCACCAAAATGAAATTTTGGTTATGTCATTTTCTGTCTAGATTTGGCTGCTAGTCTGGATGCTAAGTAGCAGCCAAATGGCTGCACGCGATGCCAGTTTTTGGACGCGCAGCCATTTGGCGCCTAATCTAGAGGTACCTTTAGTAGCAGCCAAATTGCTGTTCGCGATACCATTTTTGGATGCGCAGCCATTTGGCGACTAATCTAGATGGAACTTAATGCTTGAAATGAAATGCAGCAACATCAGCAGCGGCCCGCAATGCAATTTATACTGGAAACATATTGGACGCGTTGAATGCTGCTGGAGAAAGCAGCACAATGTATTTTAAATGGCTGACATGTTTGGTTCTGCTTTTCAACAGCAACAGCAAAAAACTTGTAAAAGCACAGCACAGTGCATATTAAATGGCTGACTAGTTTACTGCTGCTGTTCAACAGCGACTGCAAAGTAATTTAAAATGCATTGTGCTGCTTTCTTCGGCAGTATTCAACCCTTCTAATCTGTTTCAAGCATTTAATGGGTGGCAGCAAAAATGCATTGAGATATATTATCGTTGCTGCTGCTGGTGCTGCGTTTATTCTATTTCTAGCATTCCGTTTTCAGAATAATGCTGGAAATAGAATGACGGCAGCAGCAGCAGCAGCAACGATAATGCAGTCCAATGTATTTTAGATGTCATGTTGTCAGACAAAAAATGAAGTGCCTTGTGTTCAGGTCAGTTGCCCCAACGATACCAAATTCAACATAGCCCGCGTATCTTTTCATAGGTAAATAAGTTTTTATTCTCCCAGTGATGTCCTAATTCTTGCCATTGTGTTTACACTTTCATTTTGACAACCTGCAAACACACTACATTCTATTAATATTGGCCTGATAGTTTAAATAGATTGGATGCGTCAGCATCAGCATCGGCAGAGGCATCGGCATCAGCAGAAAAATTTCAATGTCGAACACACGCATTTGCCTTTGATGACCCACATTGACAGCAGCAGCAGCGGCAGAAGCATTTTTTCTGCTTCTGCTGTCAATGTCAAAGGCAAATGCGTGTGTTCTAAATTGAAATTTTTCTGCTGATGCCGATGCCGATGCCTCTGCCGATGCTAATGCTGACGCGGGAAATGTATTTCAACCATGAAACGACCGAATTTGCAATCCTTTTTCGCGAAATCGGAACGGTTCTCCAGATATTCAATGTCAAAGTTTGACTTTTCTATGAAGCCAGTTAAGTAATTTGATAAGACTAGGGGGCTTCGCCCCCTACTCGCTACGCTCGTCAACCCCTACAACCCCCCCCCCGGGCCTGTCCTCGCCCCTGCCCTGCCCGGCCCAGCCCCAGCAATGCTACCAGCCAGCGTCTGCTCCCCGCTATGAGCTGACGTGCTCGCGCTGCGCGCTCGCAGCACTGACTGACTGCTTTTCGTTCTTGCATGCTATACTTATCGACATTCGGGATTCATCGTAGCCAATCAGAACAATAATAGACTTTTCCATTTCCGAAGATAGCATTTTTATATATAGAAGGAAAAGGGGGATTTCCTTTACTTTACACATTGGGTAAAGTGTTCGGTGCTATCAAATTGACGTTTTAATTTTAATCAGTCTCACTAGAATTGTAAGTATGTATTACCAATTTGGTAAAGATGTTAATAGTATGAAAAGTCAAAATATATTTGCGAGTAAGAATTGTAAAATGCTAGCCAGGGAGGCAAATTAAATTTAAAATGTTATTTTTGGTGCAATGCTATTGATTGATATTGATAGTAAATATATAATATAGATATATTGATAGTGAAAATACCCCCCAATTTCCCATTAAAAACTGAACTACCCCATATAAATGTTAAACTTTGAGATTGAATATCTGGAGAACCGCTACGATTTCGTGAAAAAGGATTGCAGATTCGGTTGTTTCAGGGTAATATTAATGAAATGGCATCATCACAATTTGGCGTCACACATACTGAAATCGTGCCCCCAGATGTTTTCGAAAGCAAGGGAAAGCATAGGCGTAGTCGTATCTGCGCTGGGGTTATAGCAACGCCGTCTAGATATTAAGGCCGCAATGTAGAAAAATCGCCTGCTAAATTTGCACTGTTTTGTTATTTCTTTTAATTACGTCATATGCTTGTTATTGTTGTTTGTTCGCGTCTTTCCACAATTTAGTAGGCAAATTGTACAGCTGAGTTACGGCCTTGATGTATCTAGATGGCGTTGGTAATAGTGATTGGGTCTGTCTACACGCGAAAAAAGAACAAGATGAAAAACCGTTTTTTTTAGAAGAGATTCGTGAGGAGCAAGGCAAGGAAAAATTCAGTTTTCAAATAATTTTTGTTCTCGCATTTGTGTGCCCGTGTAGTTACACACATTCACTCACACTACCATGACACGGCTTCAAAATTTTGCTAAAGGCCATTTCCAGTAGTAACGCCGTCTATATATTAAGGCCGCAATGTAGACTCGTAAATGTCAAATCCGCAGATTAAATTGCATTGCATTGTTGTTGCTTCTCTTAACATTGTTGTTTTTCGCCCGTGTCCAACGAACAATTTAAGCAGAATCCATGCTGTCATCGTACAGCTGAGTTGCGTCCTTGATATATCTACACTCGGCGTCAAAAGTAACGGGCCACCCGCAACTTTCGAATTCTAACCCAATTTTCTCAAAAAGTATAAAACTTACAACTATAGGTGTGTTTTTTTGGTTATCCCGTGCAGGTTTGGGTAACGAAACTCCATATAAAAAAAATGACAGCTGACGCACCTGTCATTTTTTTTATATGAAGTTTCGTTACCCAAACCTGCACGGGATAACCAAAAAAACACACCTTATGAAAGTTATATCTACAGAAAGTGCGTTTAATTTGAATTTAAATGACTATCAATTTTAATTAAAGTACCGTAAACTCACATAGCAATCAAACAACAAACACAATGCTAACGATTTGCTATGTTTTGACTAGAGTTCACCCTTACCTTTTTTCTTCTACAGTGGTATAGGATATTTTTTATAATTTCTTTAGTTGTTGTTCATTGTTTTTTTAGACGCGTGTATTTTTGCTACTTTTGTCAACCAATAATGAATACGACGCCGGAGAAAGCAGCTCAAGTTGTAGCACTTCTTCAAGCAGGCTTTGCACAACTTGAGGTCGCTCAGAGACTTCAAATCAGCAGATGATCGGTGCAAAGAGTTTACAGAAGATACTTAGAGACTGGAGCATTCGATCGCCGTCCTAGTATGGGCACACCTAGGGCTGCGAAATCGACGCCTAAACGCAGTTCAAGTTCAACAAAAGCTGCGTGACGAGCCCCAAGTGGTTATAAGATCTTCTACTGTTAGAAGGAGACTTGCTGAGCGGAACCTCCAAAGAGAGCTGCAGCAGGTCCAAAATTAACGGCAGCTCACCGTCGAGCACGACTTGAATTCGCTCGAGAGCATGGGGATTGGAAGTTATAAGAGTGGGGTAATGTACTCATCACTGTTGAGACTATGGCGGCTCTATATCAAAGTGATCGACGTCAAAGAGTATATTGTCGCCCTGGAGAACGTTATTCTCAGTGTGGAATCGCGGAATCTGTTGCTTTTGGAGGAGGATTTGTAATGTAATACATCATTAGTTTTCATCGAACCGACCGGCCGTAAACGTGGATTGACTTCACAATGCTACATCAATGAAATCCTTGCAGTATATCTCTTTCGCAGATTATATCGGGCATAATATCCAGTTAAGGATAATGTACGGCCTCATGTTGATCATGTGGTAACCCAGTATCTACAGGACGTCGGCATTCGTCCGATGGACTGGCCAGCTCAAACCTGGGACTCGAATCTAATAGAACACTTATGGGATAAGCTGAAACGTCGGATTGGAGCCCGCGCTCCTGCTCCAACAACGCTTCCAGAGCTGTGAATCGCAATTGAAGAAAAGTCGAATGCGATTTCCGAAGACTTCGTCATCAGCCTCGTGAGGTCTATGAATACAAGGATGCTAGCAGTTATTCGAGCAAGGGGAGGGAACCCTGAATACTGACCAAACACTTTATTATACATTTTTACTTTATTTTCAGCATAAATTTGAGGTTTTACTTGGTGATTACAAGACCGAAAAACGACTAGAAACGACTCGTTATTTGTAAAATCTTTAATAAACGCTTAATAAATTAATAACTCACAATGTGTTTCCATTCATTTTAATTGTCATTAAATGAACTTCCTGCAGATATAACTTTCATAGTTGTAACTTTTAAGGTCCCTCTAGATTAGCAGCCAAATGGCGACACGTGCAGCCAAATGGCGACACGTGCAGCCAAATGGCTGCTGTCATTCCGCCCAAACATGTCGCCATTTGGCTGTGCGTCAAGTTTTGATATTCAATATGGCAACTCAACGAACCGCTTTGACAACCGCTTGTCAAATTCAAAGTGACAATTTTCCAACTTTTGTTTGTTCTTTTGTGTGAAAATGAATAATTCTTGAATGGCCGTGTAATAATACAAACGCGCAGAGTCCGATTTTGATAATTGAATTTAAAAAAATCACCAAAATGAAATTTTGGTTAAGTCATTTTCTGTCTACATTTGGCTGCTAGTGTGGATGCTAAGGAGCAGCCAAATGGCTGCACGCGATGCGTTTTTGGACGCGCAGCTATTTGGCTGCTCCTTAGCATCCACACTAGCAGCCAAATATAGACAGAAAATGACATGACCAAAATTTCATTTTGGTGATGTTTTTAAATTCAATTATCAAAATCGGACTCTGCACGTTTGTATTATTACACGGCCATTCAAGAATTATTCATTTTCACACAAAAGAACGAACAACAGTTGGAAAATTGTCACTTTGAATTTGACAAGCGGTTGGTTGAGTTGCCATATTGAATATCAAAACTGGACGCACAGCCAAATGGCGTCATGCTTGGATTGAGTGACAACAGCCATTTGGCTGCACGTGTCGCCAATTGGCGACTAATCTAGATGGACCTTTATACTTTTTGAGAAAATTGGCTTAGAGTTCGAAATTTGCGGATGGCCCGGATGGCCCGATACTTTTGACGTCGAGTTTAGATGGCGTTGGTTTTATGCATTGATCCTAACAACTAAGAGGATTGCGCCGTAGAAGCGATAAATGAGTGAATTTTTCATATAAGACTGGATCTGACAGCTGGGGACAATTCGTCTTTTTTACCTTTGTGTCGCACTGAAACTGCGATATGACTATTACATTTTATAGATACACTTCCTGACTTCTTCCAGCAGCAATCTTTCCCCCATTTACTTCGTAATAATTTCACAATAACACTTGACAGATCGGGACAACCGCTTTTTAAAATCGTCCCATGCAGTTTGTATGGGTGACAGCTGATTTATCATTCCTTTTTATTTCTCTATTCCATGGTTTTATGGTTCGAGCCAAAGCCATCTATATTTCAAAGCCCGGAACCAGAACCCGCTCATATACTTTTGCGGCAGATCAAAGGCTCGATTATTCGGAAAATTTACATTGCGGTAAAGGCAAATCGGGTTGGGTCGCGGCAAACTTTACACGAAAAGTATTGGTTCCCGGTCGATTTTCGTCGCGAAAAGTCCAATGTGTCGTGAATTGAAGTGTCTATAATGCAGTGAAAGAAAAAAATCCCGATAAAAAGTCAGTTTTCCACGTGTTTTCGCGATTTTTATCAGAGCAGACACTGTTTTTTTACATGCGCTGTGCTTGGGTTAGTGCATCGTGCAACGTATATACGACATGTTCATAGGCTTGATTTGTGCGCATGTGTTGTTGGTTCCCGGCTTTCGGATATAGGTGGCTTTGGTTCGAGCACAGCACACTCTAGCAGAGCTGTCAGCTGGCCGACCGTAGTGCGTTCAATTCCTGTTTACGTATGGAAGATACATATGTGTTTGTTATATTTGTATATAGGACTTTTGGTAAAAAGTGATGGTTAGGAAGCTATTAAACTTTCGCCAGTTCCGAGTCATCTCTAATTTGAGCGCATCGTATCGTCCGCGGAATCTGTTCTGGGTATCGCAGAAAATCAACGTATATACTGAGATTTCAACGTCAATTCGCCCATTCAGTGTTTTTTGGGGTAGTAAAAAGAAAAATCGAAACGTTAACCTAAAAATTCAAAATAACACCATGCTAACTCCGGAGATGGAATTGATTTTGGAACCATTAAGGAAAAATGTACAAGAACAGGTAGGATATCGCATCACTTCGATATTTCGTTTCGTCGTGCACATGTATTTCGGATTTAGTGAACATACGTACATATGTATGTCGTTCAAAAAATTGCAATTGAACCCATTAATTATTTCATCTGTAATAATACAGATAGCGTAAATTATCAATGATGTCTTCATACTAGTGTATCCTTGTGCAATATTTGCCTATGGTAAAATCATTCTTTGATGGTGGTTATCAACGCTTTATATTAATAAGTGGTGCTTCCATCCGGTGCTTAAATTTGCCTTTTCTGATGTAATAGTCACTGTCTGGAAAATAACTCGTTCCTCCACGTGGCACGGCCAATACTAATGACAATTAGAATTTATGATTAGAATAGAAACATGAAATTTACTACTATTCACGACTCAGCTCAACTCACATTAAAAAAAAATGCTCTGTTTAACTAATTTTTTAGAATGGATTTGGGAAACAATTAGCATAGTATTATTCTATGCACCAAACGGTCCCCTTTAATGATCATTATTTAAAGGTACATTTTCCTCGACACGACTGCACGACAGCGACTCGCTCATTCCATATAAAAACTCGTTTTTAAAATGAGAAAGAAACGAGTTTTTATATGGAATGAGCGAGTCGCTGTCGTGCGGCCGCGTCGAGGACAATGTACCTTTAGGCTGTAATCCGGGTTCTGTCACCCAATGGACCTACTCGTCAGGAGCTACCATAGTCCATGAGGGAGGTAGCTCGAATAATAGTCCAATAATATCGTATTTTCAATACGGAAGTTTATTTCTCAATTTTGTTATAATGTTTTTTTGGGGCGCTGATTTCGAATATCAACTTTGCACCCTAAAAAAACGTGCCGCAACCTTTAAAAAAGGGGGCATTTCTTCGTTTTTTTTGCGATTATTTCAAAAACGGTAAGAGATACAGAAAAATGGTCTGAGGACAAAAAAAAAACTACATAAAATTATCTTTGCAATGATATATAACACATTAGAGTTTAATTGCATATTTCGGCGTTAGAATAGAACATTAATTAGAATATTTTCATTTTAGACCTTTTTTAAAAGCTCCATAACTTTTCAAAGAATGTTAGTTCAGCCGTAAAGTTTTGTATAAGTATTCACAACAAGTTTAAGATAATTTTAACGTAAACATTGAGTCGCTCCGGTCAAGGACCTCCATTATCCCCCCATTTAAATTTTTTAAAACGGCATATCCATAACTCCCCCCAAAATTGGAGCAGAGTGCTAAATTTTGCTTTGTTGCGATTGGAGGTCATAGTCACCCCACCCACCAAAAATCATTCAGCTCATTCGGATAAAAACTAAGGGTATCTCCCATACAAAGTGACCCATCAGGAGTTTGTTCTACGTACTACTCATTTTATAAACTGTAGAACAAAGTTGTCATGGGTCACTTTGTATGGGACGTACCCTTAGTTTTTATCCGAATGGGCTGATTTTTGGTGGGTGGGGTGACTATGACCTCCAATCGCAACAAACGAAAATTTAGCACTCTGCTGCAATTTTGGGGGGAGTTGTGGACATGCCGTTTTGACAAATTTAACTAGGGGGGGGGGGAGTTATGGAGCTTTTAAAAAAGGTCTAAAATGAAAATATTCTAATTTATATTCTATTCTAACGCCGAAATATTCAATTAAACTCTAATGTGTTATATATCATTCTTCTTCTTCTTTATGGCACGATAGCCCGACGTCGGGCCTTGGCCGCCTGGATTGAAAACCTCCAATTGTCGCGGTCACGCGACCTTGTCCTCCAATTCCGAAAGCCTAGCATCTGGTGGGCGTCCTCACATACAGAATGCTCCCATCGGGCTCTCGGTCGTCCACGCAATCTGGCTCCGTCCACTCGTTGCGCGTTCATCACCTTTTTGGGCATGCGATCGTCGTTCATCCTTTGTACATGACCCGCCCATTGCAATCGCTGCAATTTCACGATCTTCGACACCTGTAGCTCATCATACAGCTGATACAACTCAAGGTTGTATCGGATGCGCCATTCACCTCGTTCACGAACGGCCCCGAAGATTCTTCGGAGAACCTTTCGCTCGAATGTGTCCAACAGGTGTTCAGAGTTTTGGGTTAGGGTCCATGCCTCGCAGCCATAGCATAGCACAGGTCGGATGATGGTTTTATACACGTGGAGCTTCGTGTTCCTGTGCACCAGCTTCGAATTCATAATTTGGAGGACCGCAAAGTAACACTTATTAGCTAGTTGTATCCGTCGCTTTATCTCATCTGTTTCGTTGGCGTCTTTTGACAAATTGCAACCCAGGTAAGGGAAGTTGTCTACATATTCTATATTGAGGTCCCCCACTGTGATGCTTGAACTTACTGGCGTTCTAGTTTTTGATTGCATCATGACCTTGGTTTTAGACTCGTTGATATGTAGCCCAACTTCTTTGGCGGCGTTATTGAGATTATGCAGAAGGCTTTCTGCATCACCCAATCTTCGAGACATGATGTTGATGTCGTCGGCGTAGGCTACTAGTTGAGTCGATTTAATGAGTAGCGTTCCGCTGCTGTCCAAATTCATGGCTCGAATCACATACTCCAGAGCCAGGTTGAAGAGCGTCGGCGCCAGCCCGTCGCCTTGCTTGAGTCCAGTACGAGTTTCAAATAGGTCAGTGAGTCTGTTCTGAACTCTGACCTGCGAGACGGTATTAGTCATCGTCATCCTTATGAGTCGCACTAGCTTAGCAGGTATTCCAAAATGCAGCAAAATGTTGTACAGTACGCTTCGATGCTTGAAGTCAACAAATATTTGGTATAGGTCGATGTTGTATTCCCAGCACTTCTGGAGTAAAAGCTTCACTGTAAAAAGCTGATCTGTCGTCGAACGACCAGGTCTAAAGCCGCCTTGGTACTCGCCAATGATTTCTTCTGCGTACGGATTAATTCTATTTTCCAGAATCTTAGATAAAATCTTATAAGTCGTACAAACTAATGAGATGCCTCTGTAGTTCTCACATTTCAACTTATCCCCTTTTTTGTGGATTGGGCAAATGATACTTTTACGCCAATCTTCCGGGATTATTTCGTCGTTCCATACTTTAACGATAAGTGTGTGTATAGCCTTAACAAGGCTCTCCCCACCATGCTTCAGCAGTTCAGCTGGAATCTCGTCAGCGCCCGGGGCTTTATTATGTTTTAGTGCTTGCATGGCGAGATCAACTTCTTCTACTGTTGGGGGTTGAACGGGAGGGCCTGGTTCAGCCATCAGCTCCGGAGCTTCTTGTGTGGGGTTGTTCGGTTGAACATTGAGGAGCTCTTCAAAATGTGAGGCCCAGCGTTTATCAACGCTATCGGTGTCGCTAATGATATTGCCATCCTTATCCGTACAGAGGCTGGTCCTGGGTTGGTATCCACTTTTAATTGAATTGATCAGCTTGTACGCTTGTCTACTGTTCCTACTAACTAGTCTTTGGTTTATTTGCATCAACTGCTCGTCAAGATGCTTACGTTTCTTACACCTAATTAACCTATTCGAAAATCGTCGAAGCTCGTCATATTTTGTTTTTTTGGCTCTAGTTGCGCGTTCAGTCCATTGGCGATATGCCTCGTTTTTAGCATCTACCGCGTTTTGACATTCTTCATCAAACCAATCATTTCGGGCTCGCCGGGCTTTGTATCCCACAGCCTCCTCTGCGACCCCTTTGATGGTGTCTTTGAGTGTATCCCAGATCTCAAGGGCGCCTTTGTTGCTGATGTTATTTAGCAAGCGCTTCTCCTCAAGGGCAGTCGTATAAGTGACCACCGTGGCATCATCCAACAATTTGTCAACCGCAAAAATGTTTGCCGGGTTGAACCTCGAATGATGCACCGAAGAAATTCTGCACCTATAAGTCGCCTTCACCATATAGTGGTCAGAGTCAATATTTGCTCCACGATAGGACCGAACATCCATTATGCTCGATGCTCGATGACTCTTGCAGACAAGGACGTGGTCAATTTGGTTGATTGTATGTTGATCTGGAGATCTCCAGGTCTGCCTGTGAATGCGACGATGCGGAAAACAGGTAGAGCTAATGACCATATTTCTGCTGGTCGCGAAGTTTATTAGTCGTTGGCCATTGTCGTTACAGTCTTCATGGATGCTGTACCCTCCAGTAATCCCCCTATGCCAACTTTCGTTTCCGACTTTGGAGTTAAAATCCCCTAGCAGCAATTTGACATCATTTGATTGAAGTGAATCGAAGAGATTTTCTAGGCGGTGATAGAACTTGTCTTTAACCGCGTCTTCACTGACTTCGGTGGGGGCATGCGCGTTTATGAGCCAGAGATTGAAGAACCGGGTTTTAATGCGAATCGAACACAGCCGCTCGTTTATGGGTTTGAAGTCGATAACATGCGGCTTAAGTTGATTGTTTACAATGAACGCCACTCCAAACTTCCTGTGGCCCGAAGGTTTTCCACTTGTGAAAATTGTGTACGAATTTCGGTCATCAATCTCGCCATTTAGTTTCCTGGAGTGCAACAATGCCCAGCTTATATTTTTCGACCTGATCCAAGAGGGCCCTTAAGGCCCCTGGCCTATTCAGGGAGCGTACATTCCAGGTTCCGAAAGAGTAATCAGTTGTTCGTTTGCGATGTCGTCGTTGGGTTGTATCCGTCAAATCCGAGGCTTTCATTCCAGGTTTCTTGACGTAGAATTTTTTCCAAGGATGGGTTGTCGGCCCATCGCTTAACCATGATAGTATTCGTAAAACGAAAGAGGTCCATCATGGAGGTCTCGGAGGTGCTGTTTCGGTGATTTACTGTTCGGTTTTTGTCACCCTATTACGTTTAGTAACCTGAGACGCTGAAGTTGTTAATACAGCACTCAGGCGCAGCGGTTACTCGGATAATGCGGGAAAGTAACGCCCCGTAGAGAAACATAGGAAATGGCTGGAGCCGTTCACCCTATGAAGCTCCTCCTGCATAGCTAAGGGTCCGCAGTTATGCCACAACTGAAGAGGATATAGGAATCGGCCCGAGCCTTTCAACCTTTATCCTCCCCCCTACGGAAGGTGCTGCTTCGGTGGTTGACTATTCGGTTTATGTCACCCTATTACGTTTAGTAACCTGAGACGCTGAAGTTGTTAATACAGCACTCAGGCGCAGCGGTTACTCGGATAATGCGGGAAAGTAACGCCCCCTAGAGAAACATAGGAATTGGCCGGAGCCGCTCACACTATGAAGCTCCTCCTGCATAGCTAAGGGTCCGCAGTTATGTCACAACTGAAAAGGATATAGGAATCGGCCGGAGTCTTTCAACCTTTATCCACCCCCTTACGTTATATATCATTGCAAAGATAATTTTATGTAGTTTTTTCGTCCTCAGACCATTTTTCTGTATCTCTTACCGTTTTTGAAATAATCGCAAAAAAACATAAAATGGCCCCCTTTCCCCCCTTTTTTAAAGGTTGTGGTACTTTTTTTAGGGTGCAAAGCTCATATTCGGAATCAGCGCCCCATAATACATAAAGAAAGAGTGAGAAAAAAACTTCCGTATTTTTTTCACGGATTGGTACTAAATCGACACGATATTACTGAACTATAATAATAATACTCGAAATATGCCAATGGTTTCCCAAATTCATTTAAAAAAAATTAGATCCGTACACAGAGCATTTTTCGTTTTTTTTCTTTTTTTGAAAAAAAAATTGCGCTGAGTCGCGAATAGTAAATTTCATACTCATATTCATAGTCTCGTAGAATTTCGATCCGTATAAAAGCAAAATTTGAAAATTGCTGGTAACAACCATGCCACTATCACCATTGGATGACGAAACCCGGATTACAGCCTTAAATGGTGATCATTTTAAAGGAGATAATTTGGTGCATAGAATAATACTATTCCATATAGTCTCCCAAATTCATTAGAATAGAGACGGACTACGCTAGTCTTTTTTTTGAGTTTTAACGTTTCTGAATAATAGAAAATACTGTACTATAATTCATTTACTATATAATTGGCCTACTCGTTTCATTCCGTCTCTAAATGTAGCAGAAAAGTTTTATTCTAATTTATTGTATTCTCATTTCATATACAAGGTGTCCGGAAACTGCCGCATGAACGCATCAGATTGCGATTTCTCATGTAATTTCCACCAAAAAAAGTTGTACGGAACATACCCCCAATTAAGCTATCATAGGAATTTGAAGATTTTCGAATAATTATTTTCTTGTACGACTTAAACCTCAACATCTCCCTATCTAAAATAGCGAAATAAACTGATTATTATACCCAACAAATTTACCTAAAAAATAAAACTAACCGCTCTAAAATCGGATAAGTCAAGTCAGAGCTTTAAAGTCAATTTTTTGTGATTTGACCAGAAAAGAATCTACTTTTCCATCTCAATTTTCTCTAACTTCTGCCAAGATGAAGTGATTTTTTTTTTAAATTTGACGCATTTATTGCAGTTCTATTATTTCTAACATTTTTGATACGTTAAGTGTAGAAAACTAGGTTAATTTTAGCTCGAATTCAATTCTATTCAAACTGCCCCTAAAGTTCTGCAATTTGGTAAAATTTATTAAAATTATGTCAAAATCCAGACAAAATTAACCCTAGTTTTCTGCACTTAAGACATTATAAAACTACTAGAAATAATGGAACTAGAATAAAACGAGACCGAGTTCTAATCGTGCGAATAGCACGATTAGTGTATACATGGAACTGTTTCGGATTGTAGCTTATGGAATTCCCCAGCATTCCCCGCATATTCCACGTCAGTAAGAATACATTTTCATTGAAAAAATCGAAGCGACGAAAAATTTCACTCTCGAGGTCAGTACTAGGCTTTAGGCATAATAATTCAGTTGGGTTGAACAGATCGCTTGAAGTAGGTGAAATCTTCATGACACTTGCAAAGCTCCGATTCGTATTTGCATTTGTCACTATGGGCGTGTGAGTAGTTTGTGAAGTGGGTAGTGTAGGAAAAATTGATTGATTTTGCAAATCAAGCGGTGTTTAATTATAGCTTGCTCCGTGTGTCTGCTTAGCTCTCAATCGTTGGAGCAGCGCTGTATATTTCAACCGAGCGGGGCAGTTCGAGTAACTCGCCGCGTGTTCACCTGCACAGTTTGCACATTTTCGCTTTGGATTGTCCGCATCTTTTTGGGACATTCAGTGTTTGCACACAAGTTGCAAATAGTAACCAAGTGACAACCATTAATTGAATGTCCCAGCGTTTGGCAATTATAACAACGCAGTGGCCGTTATTACGTTTTTTCGGTAGTAGTTACATGTTACTGCCGTGTGAAAATGATATTTAACTCTATTTTGCAGTTCCTTAAGCACAATGATTCCTCGCTTAAGCAACAACAAAGCATTAAGCAACAAGAACGCATTGGTCTCAGCGATGACACGATCGAAGATAGAGCTGCCTGCAGAAATATGCTGAGATATTAACGCCGAAACGGGCGATGTGCCTACACGGCAGGTCGATCAACGCGAAACCATGAAGCGGTTTAAAGAACGAGGCAAGGAAGAAGAGAAATGAATCCTCGCTTAAGAGCGCCGGCACACTACAAACTTTTAATCGGCCGATAGTTTGATCGTTCTTCTAATCAGCACGAGACCATTTGGAAGTGCGCACACTTGATCTCACTTGGTCTCGTGCTAATTAGAAGAACGATCAAACTATCGGCCGATTAAAAGTTTGTAGTGTGCCGGCGCTCTAAATGTAAGAATATAAGATGCTTGTTGATCGTAACGCTGCGTTTTAATGGGTAGCGTCTTAATTGTTTCGCCTTGGATGTTGTGCTGCTTCAGTTCGTCGGAGAGTTCATTAATAGAGATGGAATCTAGACCAGTTAGGACAAATTTTGAATTTTTACCTGACACCGGATCATGAGTGAAATATTTGACGTGGTTTTCGTTCAATCTATCGATGAATTTAAGGTATTCTTCGTTAGTTAGGTGGTAAACTTTATTGCCTATACTTGTAAATTTTAAAGTATTGTCCTTGATATTGAGCGTATTTAACATCACTTCAATTTGTCTCTTGGTGTGTCAATTATTGTAGTCGGTGGCATATTTCGCCGTAGCGCTGGAGTTGATTTAACATCGTTGTCGTTTGTTGACAGTTGGCTAAGAGGCGCAAACCGGTTGGATCTTGAAGTGGAGCCCGGGGTAATATGTGGCTTCTTACTTTTCGCCATTAGTGAAAAATCACGCTCGCTTGATAGAAATTATTCCGCTTTAATACGAGTTCGTGAGTGAATGAAACAATTCACAAAACACTTTCTTCTTCCTCTTCTTTTAGCGGTGCAGAAAGGTGTGAACCGCTGTGCATCTATGTGGATTCGAGTTATGGTTCGTCGATGCTTTCGTAAGTGATGTCAAGGGACAAAAACATAGATGCTGCGATAGGGTTTTCCCACAGTGAGATAGGGGTTAAGTCAGTGGGCGCAGCTGGGCATTGAAACAAGTGACCCACATCGTGTGGAGCGCCAGCGCAGTTTGGACAGATGTTTTGAATGTCCGGGTTAATGCGAGAAAGATACGAATTGAGGCGTGAACAAAAGCCCGACCGAAGTTGAGCTAATGTCACTCTGGTGGCTCTCGGGAGCCTAATCTCCTCAGGCGAAATGGGTGGAGGGCGCACTGAGAGGACTCTATTCACACCTAATCTCGCAATAGACCGACTCACTTCTGCAGTGTGAATCTCAGCGATGGCAGCTCGGTATGCATCATCGTCGTAAGGGTCCCTCTTGTATCCCTGGACCTCTCTCTCTAGGTCTCGTAAACCACTCCTGACATGTCGTGGTGGAGGAATTCGGTCCATGAGACTGTTGTTGGGATGATCCTCACGGTAGCAACCAACAAGATATTGTTTAGACAGTAGGAGATTGTGGTCACGTATTGGCATCAATTTTGTCTCTTGATGTAAGTGATCCTGGGCAGACATCAAGAGGCAACCTGTGGCTGTGCGTAGAGCGGCATTTTGGCTGACCTGAATTTTGGTCCAGTTTGTATCACATAGACTATGTGACCAAACTGGGGCTGCATAATCAGCAGCTGCTCGACCCACCGCTATGTATGTGACTAGCATGGTTTCTTTATCCTTGCCCCAGGTGCTACCAGCTAGTGCTTTTAGGATTTTATTTCTACTGCGCATCTTTTCGCAAACGGATGCTGCGTCATCATGCTCATGCTCTGCCGTCATCATGCTCTCTAAATGGAGCCCGAGAATTTTAGGATTCGCAACAGTAGGAATTGGATTGTTGCCAATACGTACATCAACCTCCCACCGACAACCCCCGACCAGGTGGTAAGAAATGTCGCAGAAGATTTTGACGCGGAAATAGTGAGGTTTCGGCTTTGGAAGAAAGCCTGTAATCGCCCAAGATGGCGATTCATTTGGAGGCGCATTTCATCCTTATCCTCCCCTGTGGCGAGCACGGTGCAATCGTCTGCGTAGGAAATCACCTCGATTCCTTCCGGTGGTGTAGGAAGGCCGGAAATGTAGATGTTGAACAGAGTGGGGGAGAGTACCCCACCCTGTGGAACTCCTAATTTGATTTTCCTCAGCTTAGAACGTTTGCCACGAAACTCAGTGAAGGAATGCCGAACAGCTAGATAGTTGGCAATCCAACGGATCTCTTGAGCATATATGCATATTCAGCAAGTTCGCGAGAAGCATCGAGTGATTGACATTGTCAAATGCACTCGTTAGGTGAATTGCCTAACGATCGATCTGTGGCAAGGACGTCGCTGGTTTAGCCCATTACGGATGCGTGTAGTGATCGCATCGAGGGCAGTGGTGGTACTATGCATTTTCCTGAAGCCATGCTGGTGAGGTTCTAGCTTAGCAAGCTTAACAAGAGTGGGGTGAATAAGGGCCTCCAGCGTCTTTGCGACGGGTGAAAGTATTGTTATGGGTCGGTAGGATTCACCGAGACCAGCGTTCTTTCCCGGCTTGAGACAGGGGACAATCCGTCCTGTTTTCCAGATTTCAGGGATGGCAAGCTTAGAGATCGACAAGTTAAAGGCTGCCGTGAGATACTCAATGGCTGGAAGGTCAAGATGTTTCAACATGGCCATCGGAATGCCATCAGGTCCGAGGGCCTTGGAGTTTTTAGCATTCTCAATGACTTTTTTTTAACTTGGTATAGTGACCACATTTCTACTTCCAATCCGCCTTCTAATTTTACGCTTTAAGCCATCGGATGTTCTTCCTTGCCCCGTTCTTTATACCGCTCCATGGCCTCGCGATGACATCGCCCGTTGTGGCGATAATATCTCAGCATATTTCTACAGGTAGCTCTATCTTGGATCGTGTCATCGCATTCACAAAACACTTTAGACTTTACCAAATTGGCAAATGACTATACTTGGATGAATTCTCCGCACTATGACACTTGATAGTGGTTCTATCGTTCCTACTGCGACCGGGTCTACGTCCCGGAACGACCCATGCCCCAGGCATGGCCAAGAGTCGCAAAGACCCCCTTCGACGCAAGAAGGGGTCGGATACTTTGTATCATCATTCATTCACCGTTTTTTCTTTTGTGGAGCAGTTCTGGCCGGCCCAGCTGCTCCTCATTCTGCTAATACGTGCCGACATTGAGACGAATCCTGGTCCATGGATGCGCTCGGTTTGCGGCAACAGAATTTGGTCCAATGTCCAATCAATCCAATGTTCAGTGCACATGCTGCGGACAATGGGTCCACCTCAAGAACTGCTCGGGACTCACAAACACCAATCAATGGTCAAAATCTTACAGAGCGATCAGGTGTGGAAACAGAAGGCAAAACTCATCCAATCACCAGCCGCCTAACCAAGGTTCCCAACCATCATCATCTTCCACCCCTGCAAATGCTGTGAGGCCCGCTCCACCCAATTTGACCCCAGCTCCACGTATCGTCGATGCAAATTACACCAGCACGAGGATAGTCCAACTAAACTGTAATGGACTACAGCACAAAATCGCTGAACTAACAGCACTTATGGACAGACACCACATCCAAATAGCGGCAGTACAGGAAACCAAACTCAATTCTAGTCACTCACTCACTCAGGTCATATGGGAACTACAATGTCATCAGACAAGACCGAGATAGGAACGCAATACTACGCAATGGCAATAATTTGCCATACAGCGTAGTTGATGTCACTTCCGCCGATGACACCTTGGAGCCGCAAGCGATAATCGTCAAATCAGGAAATATTGACTTTGAAATCTACAACATATATATTCCACCTGTCTCCAGCTGTCCCACAGGTTACAAAGTCAATATCAGCCCTCTATTAAACGGACAATATCGCCTCCTACTTGGTGATTTCAACGCCCATCACGATTTATGGCATTCCAACCTCCAAAACGACACCAGAGGTAACATCATCGCCGACCAACTGGATGATTCGGATTTCTGCCCTTTAAATGACGATAAACCGACCCGTATCACTGGATCCTGCACAAGTTCACCTGACATTTCCATCGCCAGCCCTGGACTTATTAATGACATTTCATGGGAACCAATTCTCACAACATCATCTGATCACCTGCCAATTATTCTGACTCTGGATATGCCGTCGAAATTCATCCATCCAAGACGTACACCAACTTCAACAAAGCTGACTGGGACAGCTTTAAAAGGTTCACCAACGAGGCTTTTGCTAGTCTCACCGCCCCAAGTGATGTACGTATGGCTGAAAAACAAATTAGACGAATTATTCTCACTGCAGCTAAGAGATACATTCCAGCAGGCCGCATTCCCAGCCTAAAACCCAACTTTCCAACATCTGCGGCTAAATTGGCAAAAACTAGGGATCAACTCAGAAGTGCAGACCCAAGTGACCCACGGATAAACGACCTTAATGACATCATAGTCAAACAGGTCAACAACCACAGGAGAGGCATATGGCAATCACATCTCAGAAAACTAAATTCAAACACTGGTGTGAGCAAACTCTGGAGCACGGTTAGAAACCTATCCAACCCCACTAAAACTCAAGGGAGGGTTTCTATCAAGTTTGGTATCTCAACCGTGAGCGACGATAATAAATGCGCAAACCTATTCAACAAACAATTCGTCGAACACCCAACTAAGGATAAACTCAAGCGCAAAATCACACGAGACATCCGAAACACTAAAGTTGATGAACATCTCCAAATCACCTCTACAGAAGTTGCAATGGCCATAAAGAATGCCAAAAATTCAAAAGCACTTGGTCCAGACGGTATAGCAATGATCATGCTCAAACACCTCGACACACCGGCCATAGAGTATATCACTGCCACGATGAACCTTTCGTTACGAACATTCATCATACCAGAAATTTGGAAGAGAGGCCGTATCATACCGTTACCCAAACCTGGTAAACAACACTCCTTAGGAGAATCCTACCGACCAATCACGCTTTTATCCCCTGTGGCGAAAATATTGGAATCGCTGATACAGAAGACTCTTGCGACGCACATACAACTCGCTAATCACCAACACGGCTTCCGAAAAATGCACAGCACCACCACTGCACTAGACCGAATCATGTCTAAGGTCTTCAATGGGATCAACCAACCCCCGCCGTTTAAGCGTACCATTCTTGTGGCTTTAGATCTGTCGAAAGCGTTTGATACGGTGAACCACTCGCTCCTACTGACGGATCTCCGCAATTCATCCACACCGCCGCATATAGTCAAATGGATCGCAAACTACCTTGCCGGACGTCAATCCAGCACCGAGTTTAGAAATGGGAAATCTAAACTAAGAAGGATAAAACAAGGCGTACCACAAGGCGGGGTACTTTCCCCCACCTTGATCAACCTATACATGTCAGGGCTTCCCACCCCACCCGAAGGAATAGACATTGTATCCTATGCTGACGACTGCACCATAATGACATCTGGCAACGACATTCCCGACATGTGCGATCTCATCAACGGTTACTTGGAAGAGCTCAACCTTTTCTTCAACAACAAGAACCTAATGCTATCAGCGCCCAAATCTTCGGCCACCCTCTTTACCACATACAACAAATAATTCAACCAACGGCTTAACATCAGAGTAAATGACACTGAAGTTCCCACTATCCGTCACCCCAAAATTCTTGGCGTGACAATTGATAATCACGGCCTATTCAACACCCATGCTGACAACATTAGTGACACAATGAAGGGCAGAAACAAGATCCTGAAGTCCCTTGCTGGCAGCAAATGGGGCACTGATAAGGAGACTTTACTCACCACCTACAAATTGTGCGGTTGAATGATAAATCAATGCGGCTTTGTTGAAGGTCGATCTACAGTCGATGCGATTCAGTGCATTCGTATTGCGATGGAAAAGTATAGAGCAGCACGAAAGGACTTGTACTTTGTGTTCATCGATTTGGAGAAGGCATTCGATAGAGTACCTCGTGATCTGATATGGTTGGCCTTGAGAGCACTTAATGTCCCCGAGGCATACGTCAGGATGATACGAGACATGTAAGATGGAGCTACGACTAAGGTTAGATGCACAGCCGGTGAATCAGAAGAATTTCCGGTGAATGTCGGAGTACACCAGGGCAGTGTATTGAGTCCGTTGCTCTTCAACATCATCATGTGCTACTTATTAACACGTGTCTCCGACGGCCTAGAAATATCTCTTCTTTTTGCTGATGATATACGCCTGCCGTCCATTACCTGCTTCGAGCGGCGCGGCGCTCCCGCGTTTAAAGCTTTTCCGAATTTGAATGGCGTAACCAAGCAAAATATGGCGTAACTATGCAAAATAAACAAAAATTCCATTCAATACAATGGAAAAGCTTTTTGAATATTGTGTGTGCTTATACCTTTTACTAGTAAAAGCTTTTTTCGCACATTTTGTGAAAGCTTTGCCGCTGGAGCGCCGCGCCGCTCAAGTTTACGCTTGCAGTGGACGAGAGCCCTTAAGCTTTTCCGAATTTTAATGGCGTAACCAAGCAAAATATGGCGTAACTATGCAAAATAAACAAAAAATCCATTCAATACAATGGAAAAGCTTTCTGAATATTGTGTGTGCTTATACCTTTTACTAGTTAAAGCTTTTTTCGCACATTTTGTGAAAGCTTTGCCGCTGGAGCGCCGCGCCGCTCAAGTTTACGCTTGCAGTGGACGAGAGCCCATAGTCCTCAGTAGCCCAAACATCGTTGCCTTGCAAGCTGCGCTTACAAAATGGTGTGACATTCTGGAGGAGCATGGACTGAGGGTAAGTATAACAAAGACTGAGTTCTTATGCTGCCAATTCTCAGACCCAAATGCACCGATACCAGAAATGTACGTCAAAGGAGAGCAGCTTAAGTCTTGTACCAAGTTCAAGTACCTTGGCTCGATGGTGAACAGCGTAGCTACATGCGATGATGACATCAAACATCGCACAAAGGTTGGGTGGATGAGGTGGCGAGAAAACTCTGGAGTTTTCTGCGATAAGAAAATGCCACTGAAGCTAAAGGGCAAGTTGTACAAAACGGTTGTACGTCCCGCACTCATGTATGGATCAGAATGCTGGACCATGTATGAAGGTTACGCGAAAGTAAAAGCCGGCGACTGAAATGAAAATGTTACGCATGTCAGTTGGTGTAACCAAAAGGGACCACATCAAGAGTAGCTACATCCGAGGCAGCTTGTCCATAGACAAACGAATCACCGAAAAGCTCGAAGACCGACAAATGGATTGGTATTGCCATGTTCAAAGGCGTCCGCCTGAGAACCCCGCAAAGAAAGCGATATCAATGGAAGTTCCACTTGATGGACCCAAGGCCAGAGGCAGACCGAAGAACACCTGGATGTGTCAAATGAAAAAGCAACAACAACGCATTGGTCTTGGCGATGACACGATCCAAGATAGAGCTGCCTGTAGAAATAGGCTGAGAAATTATCGCCAAAACGGGCGATGTGCCTACACCGCAGGTCGAGCAACGCGGAATCATGGAGCGGTATAAAGAACGAGGCAAGGAAGAAGAAGAAGACTCACCACCTACAAAGCCGTCAGTCGTTCTGTGGTAAATTACGCAGCACCGATATGGACAAATACCCTATGCAAAACCAACTGGAAACGGATTCAAACATGCCAAAATGCAGCCATGCGTACCATTAGTGGTTGCGTTCGCATGTCATCTCAAGACCACCTGCACCAAGAAACCAAGCTGCTAGACCTCAAGGCACACAATGATCTCCTGGCTAAGCAATATCTTGTTGGTTGTCATCTTAGCCTACACCCAAATCATGACCTCATGGACAAAACCCCACCACCACGTCATGTAAGACGTTCGTTAAGTGACATGGAAAGGGAAGGTCAAAGGTTTAAACGAGTTCCTCTCGACAACTCCAACATATACAAGGCGGCACTAAATCAACTGCACACCAGCGAGGTAACCAAAGCCACAAATAGGCTATCCGTAAACCGCGTCCTTCGCGCTCGACCACCCGACATCTCAGCAGACGAACAACAACTACCGAGAGCCACACGTACCACCTTGGCTCAGCTTCGTTCTGGATTTTGCTCCAGACTAAATTCGTTTTGGTCACGCATTGACAACAGCATTGGAAATATTTGTCCAGCATGTGGAGCCAGCCCACACGACGTGGATCATATATTTGACTGCACTGCCGCACCTACGCATCTAACACCTATCGCACTATGGGAGAACCCCATCGAAGTTGCGATCTTCTTAGGTCTTGACCTTGAGGGGAGGATGCGGTGGTCCTACTGGCAACCATTGTTTATTGCATTATCTTGCAGTTGCAATACGCCTCTCCGGGGCGGACCACACCCGTTTGCTACAACAAACGGCCAAGAGTTGCCAAAACGCCTCCCTGGCAAGAGCCTCGAAGGTCTCGATGCAGGAAGGTTGTGTATGTCTGTGTATATGTATGGACTCGTTATATATGTTTTTTCGTCTTATTGGGAGCATCACATCTCGGCGCGGCTGCTCTCAATTCTTCTCTTACGCGCCGGCATTGAAGCAAATCCAGGCCCTGTCTTGGTATGGATGTGTAGTGTCTGCAACCGACGTATCGGTTCAAATGCCAGGTCACTTCAGTGTAGTTGCTGTTCGGAGTGGGTGCATTTCAGATGCTCCGGTTTGAGAAGGATGGGTCATTACATAGAAGGTACATTTGTTGCTCCAGGCTGTAGGAATACTGGGCAGCCTCGGGTAATACCAGGCCTCTCCCCACCACCAATGCCCCTTACTCCCCCCAATAATGTTGCCTTGAACGTAAGACACAGCTTAACTCCCGCCCCTCCGCCAGCAATTTTTACACCGGTGTCCATATTGCAGTTCAACTGTAATGGCATCCTAGGGAAATTTCCTGAAATCACAAGTTTCTTGAGAAAGTACAGAATTCTGATTGCAGCCATCCAAGAGACGAAACTCCACGCGAATTCACCATTCAACGCTGAAGGTGAATATATCATCATACACAAGGACAGAGAAGGCGCCACGAATGATTCTCACCCTGGAGGTGGACTTGCCTTCCTAATACACAGGTCCGTACATTACCGTGTATTAGATGTAGTTTCAGACGGTACGGCGGAATTGCAAGCCATCTCAGTTTCATCAGGGAGCACCAATATTGAAATTTTTAATATCTACATACCACCACATTCTAGCTGTACACACTAACATTTCGATATTGGTCCTCTTCTTAATGGAGAGCACAGGGTCATTCTTGGTGACTTCAATGCCCATCATGAACTCTGGCATTCCGCGCTTCACAACGATGCCAGGGGTCAAGCTATCGCCGAATCTCTGGACGCATCAGGTTTCTGTACCCTCAATGAAAACTCTCCAACCCGTGATGCAAACAATTGTATTAGCTCACCAGACATTACAATTGTCAGCGCTAGCCTAATCAGTGAGACCTCCTGGGAAACACTTACTGGTCTTCCCTCTGACCACCTCCCAATCATAGTCAGAATTGACAAACCAGCTGACCTGACCAAGTCAGAGAAGCGGACTTTTGTCAATCACAAAAAAGCTGATTGGGAAGGTTTCAAAACATTCACGTCATCGAAGTTCTTCGCGCTTCCCCCTCCCACCAATATACATAAGGCCGAACGTAACATTAGGAGCGTCATTGCCAAAGCTGCGGCACGGTTCATCCCTGCAGGGCGCATTCCAAAGGTTCGTCCAAACTTCCCAACAAGTGCCGCGAGGTTAGCTGATGAACGTGACAACATTAGGCGCGCTAACCCTGGTGACCCCAGAACTCGGGAGCTCAATATTCAAATACAGCGACAAGTTAAAGACTACAAGAAGGCCAAATGGAACGAGCACCTCAATGACTAACCTTAATGAAGGTGCCAGTAAGTTATGGTCCACTGTCCGTGCCCTTTCGAACCCCACAAAAGATAAGGGCAATATAGCCATAACCTTCGGCAAAAAAGAAACAAGCAATCCTCTTCAGTGTGCGAGCCAGTTCAATAAACAATTTATTGAACATCCCAAGTCCGATGGCCTCAAGCGCAAAATTAGAAGACGGATTCGCAGCCGAATTGTTGACTCCGTACCAATTTATACTCCGGACCAGGTTAAAACAGTCATTGAGAATGTAAAAAATTCTAATTCTAAGGCCCTTGGACCAGATGGCATTTCAATGGCCATGCTCAAACATCTTGATCTTCCTGCCATTGAGTATCTCACGGCAGTCTTTAACTTGTCAATGTCTACGCTCGCCATCCCCGACATCTGGAAACAAGGTCGTATAGTCCCATGCCTTAAACCAGGGAAAAGTGCCAAACTAGGAACTTCCTACAGACCGATTACGATCCTGTCACCTGTAGCAAAGACGCTGGAAGCCCTCATCCACCCCACACTCGTTTCACATGCAAAGCTAGATCCCCATCAGCACGGATTCAGACGCATGCATAGTACAACCACCGCTCTGGACGCGATCACTACACGTGTAAGAGACGGACTAAACCACAGTACACCTTGCCATAGAACCATCATGGTGGCGATTGACCTATCAAATGCGTTTGATAAGGTTAATCACTCCATGCTTCTGGCAAACCTCCTCAATATGCATGTTCCGACTCAAGAGATAAGATGGATTGCCAACTATCTAGGTGGTAGGCAATCCTTCACCGAGTTTCGAGGCAGTCGTTCCAAACTTAGAAAGATCAAATTTGGTGTTCCTCAAGGTGGGGTTCTCTCTCCCACCTTGTTTAACATCTACATGGCCGGTCTCCCAACACCTCCGGAAGGCATTGAAGTTATTTCTTATGCCGATGACTGCACTGTACTCGCCACGGGAGCGGATAGGGATGTCATGCGTGAAGATATCAATAGATATTTAGCGCGACTAGAAGCCTTTTTCCATAGCAGAAACCTAACCATCTCAGCGTCCAAATCTGCGACCTTCCTTACCACCTGGTCAGGCGATTGTAAGTGGCCGGTTGGGGTACTTATTGGCAACAAAACAGTTCCTGCTGTTGCAAATCCAAAAATTCTCAGGCTTCACTTTGAGAAAATGATGACTTCAGCTCATCACGCGGAAGCGGTATGTGAAAAGATGCGCAGTAGGAACAAAATTCTTAAAGCACTGGCTGGTAGCACCTGGGGCAAAGATAAAGAGACTATGCTAGCCACTTACAAAGCAGTGGGTCGAGCAGCGGCTGATTTTGCGGCGCCAGTTTGGTCGCAAGGTCTCTGTAACACAAGCTGGAACAAAATCCAAGTCTGCCAAAATGCTGCTCTACGCACAGCTACAGGATGCCTTCTGATGTCTGCCCAGGACCACCTACATCAGGAGACACATTTGATGCCAATACGTGACCACAATCGACTACTTACAAAACAATATTTAGTAGGTTGTTATCGAGAGGATCATCCTAATCGTAACCTTATGGACAAAATTCCCCCTCCACGCAACATCAAACGTGGCCCTCGTGACCTTGAGAGAGAAGTCCAGGGTTACAAAAGGGATCCTTTCGATGAAGATTCATACCGGGCTGCCATTGCAATGATTCACACTGAGGAAGTGAGTAGGTCTATTGCGAGTTTAGGTACGAACAGAGTCCTCTCAGCGCTCCCACCACCTATTTCGCCTGAGGAGATTAGGCTCCCGAGAGCCACCAGAGTGACTTTAGCCCATCTTCGGTCAGGCTTTTGCTCACGCCTCAATTCGTATCTATCTCGCATAGACCCAAATATACTAAACGTATGTCCTAACTGCGCTGGCACGCCACACGATGTAGCCCATTTGTTTCAATGCCCAGCTGCACCCACTAATCTCACCCCCCTCTCACTATGGGAAAACCCCATTGCAGCTGCCACGTTTTTGTCCCTGGAGATTGCGGATGAAAACGACGACGAACTATAAAACGAGTCCATATAGATACACAGCGGTTCACACCTTTCTGTATCGATAAAAGAAGAAGAAGAAGGAGAGGATGCCTACGATTTATGAATGATGATACAAGTTCCCCCACCCCCTCTCTTGCGCCGCTACAACAACAACAACATAGTGGTTCTATCTAACGCTAGGAACATTTAATTTCTTTATATTCTATATTATAATATGTGACCCGTGCATGTATCCTCCATATGAATTTATGAAGAGAAGTACATATCTACTTACCATTTCAGATACCTTCCCAAACAAATAGCCCGCTGACCGAATGCATGAGAAAGTAATGCGGTAGGAAGCACTGAGTTTGTCATTGATTTCTCAGCACCTCATATTTTTCGGAATTAAACAAGAAAAATACCGCGCGAGTAGTCCGCTCATCCTTTTGAGTGCTTCGTTTTCAAGTATTTTTTCACTTGATTGCCATGTTGTTTTTTTCTAATACATTTTCCATAGCCTGTAATCTATGAATAAATGAATGATTATGCAGAAAGTGAAGTATGTAGTTCGCTTATTCGATGAAGGCCGTATTTTTTTTCATTGATGTGTTTTTCATCTGATTGTTGAGATCATTTATTCCAAATGAAAGTACATACTTACTCAAAGTCCCGCTGGGGCAATCCCTTTCATACATACATACTTAGATACATACTACATAAAATATACATAGACCGGAACATTGTGCTGTTGCGGTCTATATGCATCGACCCAGTGTATGTACTTGAATTGGCATCCTCGCAACTGAAAATAGCTTAAACCTCCACGGATTCTCTTTATTTTTGCTCCCCCCTATGGGATTAGTCTATCTATTTCCAACCTCTATGGAGCCGCGACCCCCTAAGTTCAAAAAATCAACACTGAAGTTACTCGCGAACCTCTACGACTCTGTATACATTTTAATTATGCGAAACTACCCTTAAAATTTATCACTTCTCCCTTCCTCTTGTAAATTGGCTGTTAAGGTATGTACTATGATCACCGAGCGAAAAACTTGCATTTATGTCTCCCCGAATATATTTTGCCTATATGATCCTTAAGAGCTAATTGTGTGCTAGTTCTAATTTGAAATTTCGTAGACTGCTATTTGTCTGATTGATGGAGATGAACAAATTATTGGCCAAAAGTATAGCCTGAACTATAGAATAAATCCAATGTCAATAGGTTTTCTGCACTTAGGCATTAAAACTGTTAGAAATAACGAAGCTAGAATAAAATGATGTAAAAAAGAAATGATCGTTAGACTAAGCTGACCATACGTACAGCATTTCGCTGTACAGTACAGCATTTAGACTTCTCGTACAGCATTGAGAAGCGTACAGCAAAATGTACAGCATTCTTGCCGGCCCGACCTGTAATCAGCATTGTGTACCTTAGTAGTTGAAATTGTTTTCGATCGGAAAATATGAATGATAAGCCTGACATCTTACCTATTAGAAACTATGTAAAAACTGCGACTACGGCACCATCAACATATATGCTTCCCAACGATTAGTCTGCGGGCTAATTCGTGAGGTTCTCAGAAGTCTGGTCACTACTCACAGAAAAATAATAACTGGCCCGTAGTAATTAAATTGGTCTGCAGCTAGCAGTTGGGGGAAAAAAAGTCGATATACTTTTCTGTCTTCTTAAAGAAGCGTTCTTTTTAAGACACCCTTTATTAAGGAACATTGGACAATAATACTTTACCATAAAGGGGATGCAAGAAACTCGACATTGTTGCATTGACCCTACTCCTTGAGGATCGATTTTCGCCATTACAAATGGGCAGGGCCGGATTTCCCATATGGGCAACCACCCGGGGTGGTTTGAACCTTTCATACTTTTTATTGATTTAAAGTTCTGTGTAATACGCATTTCCAGTTCTCAAGCAGCAATTTATATAAGAGGAAATGTAAAAAATTTGATTTGTGGTACTGAGCAGAATACAAAAAAGAAGTGCAGATAGGAGATCAGCCGCTAGCGTCCAGTCCCACTTCTAGTTTGATTCTCGTAATGTACCAATCGACGAGCTATGCACTTGAACATTTACCGCAATCGGAGAAACATTTTGTACAAATAAAGCGGTAAAGAAGCAAGAATGAAATGATAGTATATGATATTGGGGTTCTGTTTTGACGATTGACTGATAGTAAGAAATGCATTCTAAATCATTGTTCTCTGTATTTTTTCTAGAAAAATTTCCCTTTAATCATATTCATAACCCAAAAAAAATTTACCCCAAAAATCGAAACTAGCCAGCAGGAAAAGTACCATCCATATCCTACCGATAGGTTCTAATATAAAAATGGGAATGATTGTGTCCCCACTTTTTACCAATTTCATCAAATGTACAAGACTAAATATGAATGGATTAGCGGCGTAAGGACACACTTCCAACAAGCGGACAAAATGTCATACGCAATGCTGTCCGCTTATGGGAAATTAGAAGGTACAATGTGCATGCACGAACAACCTAACCATCTACAGGTATACCGTCAGGGGAGCACCTAGCCTTTCGGCCTTTATCTCCCGGTCCCTCGAAGTGTTTGGACCTTCGGCTTTTTACTGACACGATGTTGTTGCCAGACGGGGATTTCTCCATCCGGCGAATGCACTCACCTTCAGGAACCCAACCCCGGGGTTGCATCACTAGCTGGATGACTTGGGTAACAACCTCCAGCCACTACGAAGCCAACTCCTTGATGGGAAAGGACCATGGTCCCCTGGGCACACCCATCCCCGTAGTTCACTATTCGCTATAGACTTCTCTATAGCAGCTGTGATCCTCCTTCGGCCCCCTATTGGTTAAGCCTCACGTGAGAATTCAGATGTGCACATCCCAGGCTCGTTGGACTTGTGACTACGAGCCTGTGCAGACTCGTAGCGCTGCTTTTCACATCCAGGTGGCCCCTTCAGTTTACTAGTCAGCAATGCGACTCAGGCAGTGTGGTCATCAATCCACAAACTAGTTAGATATAAGCGCGTAGGCATTTACCACCAAGGCCGTTCTCCCTAACTAGCCCCTTCAGGACTCGGGTCATGCGAAGCCGTCAACTCCGAAGCTCACACGATTTACCATACGATGTACTCCCCCACCAGAGGGCACCATAATCGTGCTTGGCCTTTAGTGACTTCCCTCCCGTAAGTCATGGGAGGAGGTAGGTCACGCCATGAGCCACCCGTACATAACTCAGGAGCTCGGGAACGTTACCGCCCGAATGGTCTTTGTACAGATCCTCGCCATGGCGTATCAACTGTACCAGGGGTCCCCTTGCGCTGCTAGGTCCGTGGTGGCGCAAATCACCAAAGATCCTTGTCCCACTACATACAGCCATTTCTGGCTGATGTCACAAGGACACCGACCCCCCTGCGGGGTGCATGCACGAGCAAGTGAGCGGGCCCCAATTTCGCAGCGAATTCTACTTCAAAGGGCGCACACAAATGAGCGACAAAGCGTAATCTGCCTTCTTTCCGCCATCTACTCTGCTATAAGGCTACTTAGTTGAGAAGTGTAGAAATTTTGCGCTACATAGAGGACGTTGCGCTTTGCATCACAAAATACCGAGTGCCTTCTGGTGTGGAGAGAAATATGTACGTATAACCAGAAATCGCAATTTTTTTCTCAGCGAAAAGTATTTAGCGGAGTGGACGTGAATACATTCAATGGAGACAATCTTGCTAACATACAGCTTTCTTCTAAAAGAAGATGCACATCGATATACAACGAAAGGCCACAAATGTGCTTGACACTTGAGAATTAAACGGTTTTTTTTTCATAAATATGTACTACTGCCATGAAGAGTAAGTACGGCACTGCGAATGGGATAAGCCTATGAGGGTGTTGAGGAGTTGTATTTTGGTCAACATTGTGTACAGCATTTGTCCCTCAAGGATCTGGTCACCTTACGTTAGACTATGCGCCAATTTTAAAAGAATCACCTTGGCAGAAGTTGGAGAAAATTGAGATGGAAAAACTTATTGTTTTTGGGTCAAATCCCAACAATTTGACTTTGAAGTTTTGTAAAAACCAAACCATCATCTTATTTTGCTATTCTGACTAGTCTAGCTTTTGAGATATTGAAGTTTTAGTCTTAGAAGAAAATGATTTTTTGAAAAATCTTCAAATGAGATATTGAAGTTCTAGTCTTAGAAGAAAATTATTTTTTGAAAAATCCTGTGGCCTGTGGCATTTGAAGATTTTAACTAAAGGGTTAAGCTAACCTTTTTGCTGGAAATCACATTGGGAATCACAATCCGGTGCGTTTATGCGGCAGTTTCTGGACATCCTGTATAAAGTATATTATTGCTCAGTGTGACGAGAGAAATGGATTGAGCTATGTCCGTCTGCGTGTCCTTTTGTTGCAACGCAAACTAGTCCTTCAGTTTTAAAGCTATCGGGCTAAAATTTGGTATACAAGTAAGTATACGCTGTATATTTGTCGGAACGAATGGAATTGGACCATGGGGTCATGGAACTGCCCCTGAAAATTAGATTCTTCTAAGAAAATTTTTTTTCTTTAAGTACCAATCTTAACCAAACTTCCCCAAAGTGTGTTCCTAGTAAAGCCTCAAAACATATCTAGGAACGGATGAAATCCGAACATTACGTCATAGAGGTGCCATACAAACGAAGCACTGGCAATTAGGTTCTTCTAAGAAAAACTTTTTTCTTTATGAACCAATCTTAACTAAACATCACCCAAATGTGTTCTCAGTAAAGCCTCCAAACATATCTAGGAACAGAATGAAATCGGAACACTACGTCATTGGGCTGTCATAAAAACCAACCCCTGGAAATTAGATTTTTCTAAGAAAAACTTTTTTTTGAACCAATCTTAACCAAACTTCACCCAAACGTGTTCCTAGTAAGGCCTCAAAACATATCAAGGAATAGATGGAATCGGAACATCATATGGCTGTCATACAATCCAACCCCCAAATATTAGGTTCTTGTAACAACAACTTTTTTCTTTTCGCATCTTAACCAAAATTCATCCAAGTGTGTTCCTGGATTAGCCTCAACGAATCCAGGAACATATGGAATTGGAACACGTCATAGGGCTGCGGTAGAAATTTTTAACAAAAAAGAAGCTTAAGTTTCATTCAAATGTGACGGGTAATCAAATTTCGGCCGCGTCCGAAATTAGCCTCGGTCTCCTTTTGCCTTGATTTTGAAATAAATTTGCATAAATTTTACGAAATATGCAGGATATAAAGGGCAGTTTGAATGTCTAGTTTAGGAGATATGAAGGTTTGAGTCGTGCGAGCAAATGTTTTTTTTTTTCAAAAATCTTTAAATAACTGTGGCAGCAGGGCATGGTTAAGAAATGGAGGTATGTCCCATACTCCTTTTTTGCTGGTAATCACATGAGGATTCATTTTCCGGTGCTTTATGCTGTAGTTTCCGGACATCCTGTATAACTATAAAACTTGCCTCTTTTTTGTAAAGCTGACAAAAAGTCTTTCATATTAGGGAAATTTGGTGCGAAAATTAAAAGCTGATGGTGCACCTGAATTGGACGTCAAGCGCGCTGTTGCCGAATTAAAGACACGAAAAAAAATTTTAGAGGATAAAGAGCTGGCTCTGACACCGACTGTAAGTATTAAGATGTTTATTCGGCTTAGTACTAATATTCAACTATATTGATTTTCAAGAGCGCAGTTTTTGATCGTTCAAAAATGGAAGACTTAATAAAGCGGCGTTTTTTTTACGATCAAAGTTTTGCAATTTACGGAGGAATTACTGGTAATTACTGTCTAACCAATGACACAATTATGTAAATAGAAAAATGGTCATTATGCATTGACATTTCAGGACAATATGATTTTGGACCAATGGGCTGTGCCTTAAAGGCCAACATGCTAAATTTGTGGCGTCAATTTTTCGTAATGGAGGAACAAATGCTTGAAGTTGATTGTTCTATTCTAACACCAGAACCAGTTTTAAAGTAAGTGTTAATCATTCTCAATTCGAGCATATTCAAGAATACTTGGCCTACTTTTTAGAGCATCCGGTCACGTAGATCGTTTTGCCGATTTCATGGTAAAGGATACAAAAACTGGAGAATGTTTCCGCTTAGATCATTTGATAAAAAATCACCTAGAGAAACTTGGTTCCGATGGACAATCGACGCCTGACATTAAAAATGAGTGCCAAGAGATAATTATAAAGGTTTATTGATGCAAATAACTATGATCACTATCCATATGCTTAACATCTATTATTTTGCGTTTCGCAGCTCGACGGCATGACAAAAGATGAGATGGGTGCAATTCTGCGAAAATATGATATGAAGGCGCCCCTTTCTGGAAATGATCTGAGTGATCCAATGGAATTTAATTTGATGTTCGGAACACAAATTGGCCCGACTGGATTAATTAAGGGGTTAGTAACCACCACTCATATTAAATGCCACCGTTGATGGCGATTGGTTATTGACGATTTTTTTCTGGGATGAACGTCGATACTATTTTAACGAGACAAGAAACCCACAACTAAAAGTTTCAGTTAGTATGACTATCAGCGTCAGAAAGAAAACAAAAGCCCAGTAAAGTGTTTTCTTAAGATTGTAAACTATGTATACATATTCCGTCATGCGAGAAATATCAATGAGAGCGGGGTATTAATTTTTAATTTTTCCTCATTATTTTCAGCTTCTTGAGACCCGAAACTGCACAAGGTATATTTGTCAATTTCAAGAGACTACTGGAATTTAATCACGGAAAATTGCCTTTTGCGGCCGCTCAAATAGGTAAAGAGAATTTATTATTTCATTAAATATAACTTGACAATTTAATCCGATAAGTAGGAGTGCTAATTTTATTATTGCTAACGAGTGACTGGATTTTCAGTCCCATGAGAATACTCGGGTAGATCAGTGGTTCCCAATCGTTTCCGTTTTGTACCCTTATTGTGAGATCTGCTGAGTCGGTCGTCCTCCCAGAAAATTCTGACCAACAACCCAAAACAAGTGTGAGAAAATAGCCATGAGCAAGGTTTTGTTTTTAATGTGGACATAAGATCGGATTATATTTCCGTATTTAATATAGGCTCTGTTAGTGTAGCCCATATTTTGGAACTAATTCTAACTCTTAACACAGGGGGCTTATTTTTTGCTCAGTTATATGTCTAGAAGCAAAATTGCTATTACTGGAGCGACCACAATCCGCAGTCATATCAAGGATCAATGTATCCATATATCAACTAGCTGGCTGGTGCGGTTTATATCATAAGCGTGTGATTAGACATCGATGTCAATTAACCTTATTAACTTGATAGCATAAAATATTTTCAGCGATTTCCCATTTTTTAAGCGAAGAATCTAAACAGTTTTTTGCCCTTGTAGTTTAAAAACCTCATTGAGCATTGAGTCATAATTTTGTCCTCAGTTTCTTGAATATTCCTTTTATTGACTCGATCTTCGTCCTGGAGTTCGATCTCTTTTGAAGTTTGGTGTTGTGGGTTAAAGCCACCTTTTATTGATAGATGATTATCAAAGCAGTCCCTCGTGTATCCTTCATCCTCAAGATGTTCGACACACCGCACAGTGCGTCAAATGTATATAACGGATGTTAAGCTATAATCCTTGTGTAAATTTCACTTAAATTAATGTTGTAGTAGTAGTGGTGCATCGAACCTTCATGGGTCTTGCTCATGGGCCAAAGTCGCCAAGCAGGATACTATGGTGTCTTGTGAGAAGTGGAACAATATCGAACATATAACTATAGAACCACAGCTGGTTGATGGTGAAAGATAGATGTTTATAGGTTGTTGTTGTTGTTGTAGCGATTCAAGATTTTTTTTCTCTTGAATCGAAGGGGGTCTTGGCAGCTCTTGGCCGTTTTAACAACGGGTAGCTCCGGGACGATTTACATCGAAGAACCGGCTGCCGTAGGAGCATTTTATGGACAACACAAACATCCATGGGTCACAGTGGGATTCGAACCCACGCACCGGCAACTCAGAGATAGAGTGACATCTCTGAAACTGAGCTACCGAATGCCCCAATGTTTATAGGTTCGATATTGGCATTGCCGAATTTAACGGCAATAGCTTGCATTTCCACCGTGCTGTCATTATAATGTAGGTCTAATACACAGTGTTGCAAGAAACTGTGTATTAGGAATGCGGGCCCTCCTCCAGGATTAGGACCATGCCTACCGACTCTATCGCGCTTCAAAAGTATATAGGATGTCTACAGATGTTGTTGGTTTGAGCTTTGTCTTCTGTTCTAAAGGTTTCCCTTAAGTATAAATGAGGGCTATGAATTCCGCCCTAAATATCATATTTACATACTCTAACATGTCCCTTTAAATACGTACTACGTTTTGACCTGGGAAAAATTTTCGTTTTCTCGATTTTTGTCTATGATGGAACGACGCACTGTGCACTGATCGGTAAGGAGAAAGAAAGAACCCTTAGGATCTTTTTCCTCCTGCGCATTTTTAATAAAACCGCAGCGACATGATAGAATCGAGATTCACGCCAAGCAATTTGAGGTTAAGCACAATACGAACTATTATTTTGCAAATAAACACTTACTGTAATCCCTCTACCAGGTAGAAGAGAAATCGCAGAGAAAAGTAGGATCGAAAAAAGTTTTTACGCAACCTAGCCATTTTACTGCAGTCGGTATTTCATTCTGTCCGGAGGTTCTGGGATTCTAAATATGTTAAATGTTAAACAATGTTGGAAAGAGTACCCCGGGATTTTGAACATCTATTTATTTATATAAAGGAATGATTAAAAGCGCTCGACTACGAATCGTTGTTACAAGTTTCCGATTTCGGGTTTTGGTTTTGCGATTTCCAATAAGTTGTTTATTGCTCAGTGTTTGGGATTTATGGGTGGATTATGGACGCGGGCCATAGACCATGTTCACCAGTCAGTATAGGTCGAATATCGAAACGATAGTCTAAAGGGCAGCTGGACCCTGGATAAGCATAAATGTTTAAATTTCGAAATTGGTGTTCCTTGATAACAATCAGATGGTTTGTATCCCGTACTGTCAACAAAATCGACATCCAATACGCTATAATGAACGGCCCTGTGTATTAGGAAGACAAACCCTCATCTGTCCCACCGCAGTATAACATAATTTCTACTGACACTAAGAAACGATCCTTGACAATACTCCATTGTCTCTTGAATTGAACAGAATTCTGTGGGTTCTTAAGAAATGGGTAAGTTGACTTATCTTTTGGAGAATATCCTTGCAGTTAAACTTCAAAAGTTACTCGCAGTGGAACAGGTGTAAGACGCATTCCGCACCGCATTGTTCGGGGGTGGAATTGTTTGTGAGTTGAATCCGGGCATAGCCTACGAACGCCTCGCGTTTCGACATCTGGCGGCAATGTATGATGGACCATACTGACCCCTTCTGATCAGACCTGAGCAAAGAGCTTAGACCCAAGTAACAAAAATGCACCCACTGTTGACAGCAGCTACACATCACTGCCGGCCATTCCCTGGAGAAACCGTGACAGCTGAAAAACTGGATAAAATGTTAGTCACGAATGGCGGTGGAAATACTAACCATGTCTAGTGATGCTCAACTATACTGTTTATAGATTTCGTATCTTTAAAATCAACAAAAATACGGGGGAAATCACATTTTTTTTTATCTCGGCAGGTAATGCGTTCCGTAATGAAATTTCACCGCGAACTGGATTGATACGCGTGCGTGAGTTCACGATGGCTGAAATTGAGCATTTCTGTGATCCAGTTGAAAAAAGTCATAAAAAGTTTACTAGTGTGAAAAACATGAAAATTCTTTTGTATTCAGCGTGCGATCAAATGGATGGCAAGAGCCCAAGAGAAATTGAATTGGGAGACGCTGTGGCAACTGTAAGACGCAACAATTTGACCTTTTTTAATTGGAAAAAATAATGTTTAATTGAAATATATGCGTTTTTTTCAGGGCCTGGTAGCTAATGAAACATTGGGCTATTTTATTGGAAGAATTTATTCATACTTGACATTTATTGGAATCGATCCAAAACGTTTACGATTCCGGCAACATATGAACAACGAAATGGCCCATTATGCCACTGACTGTTGGGATGCAGAGATCTTAACTAGCTATGTAAGACGTAAAATTTGTCTCCTATAATAACATTATGACGAATTATTTTACAGGGCTGGATAGAATGTGTTGGATGCGCCGATCGATCAGCCTATGATCTTACGCAACACTCAGAGGCAACTGGTCTAAAGCTAGTAGCTGAAAAGCGTTTACCAACACCTAAAACTATAAACACTGTGGAAGCTATTCCCAACAAACAAGTTTTAGGAAAATCGTTCAAGAAGGATGCTAAGGTTATCACCGATAAGCTGGCTGCATTGTCCCTGGACGAAGTGAACAAATTGGCTGCCGGTCTAGATAATGAAGGGTATGTTGCGAATAATGTAAATGAATTAAAGCTAAGACATTTTTCAATTTTACTTTGTATGTATGTTTGATAGTGAATATACTATAAATGCCGAAAACAATGATTTCAAATTAACGAAAGATATGGTTTCTGTCAAGTCCGGAACGAAAGTTGTACATGTCGAAGAAATAACGCCATGTGTCATTGAACCATCATTTGGTGAGATAATAAAAAAAAATTGCCAACTATTATTATTTTTAATTCATTGCTCGCGTTTTTCAGGTATTGGAAGAATAATGTATTCACTTTTGGAACACGTTTTTAGTGTACGTGAAGCAGATGAGCAGAGATGTTATTTTTCATTTCCAGCTAGTATTGCCCCGATTAAATGTTCTGTGCTTCCTTTGAGTAACAAGACTGAGTTTGCACCATTCCTCACACAAATCGGTAATATGCCCTGACGAAAAATATAAACAAAAAAGGTTAATAAATCTCTGTATAGGTTCAAATTTTACTCAAATGGGAATTTCATACAAAGTTGACGATTCCAGTGGTTCGATTGGTAATGTTTAATGTAAAATTAACTGTATTGACACAGATCGATAATATAAGCTTTACAAATAGGTCGGCGCTATGCTAGAACTGATGAGATAGGAGTACCTTTTGGTATAACCGTTGATTTCGACACTTTAAAAACACCACACACTGTAACATTGCGCGAAAGAGACTCGATGAAACAGGTTCGAATGCCGGTGAGTAAAAGATTTTCATCAATCATTTTCAATAATATTTATTAATTACACAATATTTGTGTTCACAGATTGAAGATGTTGCTGATGTTATAAGCAAGTTATCGATGCGACGTGTAACATGGGATGACATTCTAAACAAATACCCCATTTTTGAGCAACAAGAACAATAAGGCACAATTTTCAATTACGTAAAAAGTTGTATATCAAAACATATTTGTTTTAATTTATTAAAGGCCGATGATGTGAAATTTAGATGTGTTTTATTACCTGTAAGATTTGGCGGCGTAAAATGTTATTGGTGTGGCTGTTGTGTATCACAGCGCCTAGCGGAATCGAAACACGAGAATGTCAACATGTCGCTTCGTGTTTAGTGTCCTCGAGAAAAAAAAAAGAAAATAACACCGTGTACAAGTTCGTAAATGCGTTTACTCTCGCCTACACCTTGCGAAAGCTACGGCAGCTATGTCGTCAGCAAAACCTACCACGGTCACTCCTTTTGGCATAGCATAGCTCCGAGATAGCATTGTTCATGATATTCCACAAGAGTGGGCCAAGATCAGATACCTGCGGTACTCCTGCAGTAACCACGTATTCCTTGTGTAGTGTCATAACTTCTTCTTCTAAGTACCGTATAGCCCCATGTGGGGCCATGGTGCGTTAACTCAGCCGTTTATAGGCAATTTCGAGTCAACGTTACATTGCATATCATTTCGGAGTGTATATAATGTTGCAAGCACTATATATTTCCTATCCGCACATGCACGGAAATTTCGGACCACGCCGAGATTCGATCTCCGGACCTCTAGATTACTAGCATCGTAGAGTGCGTCTCAACCAAGTGAGCCACAGAGCGGAGTGTCATAACTTAAGATGCGAAATTCGAGGTAGCTCCTAATTATCGCTGTCAGATAATTCATCTTTTGCAGAGCAGCGTCAATACACTCCCACTTCGCAGAATTTAATGCATCTTTAACGCCTAAAGTCACCAGAGCGCATCAAATACTTTTACATAGTGATTTCGTCGCTATAGTAGTTACCGTGGTTATTGCGTTTACCATAGACCGCGCTCGTCTAAAACCATATTAGTCTGATAAACGCCTCCGCTCTTCCACTACTTCTGACAACCGGTTATATATAATTCCTTCGGACGCTTTTCCCGTTGTATCGAGTAAACAAATTGGCGATAAGAGTTAGGCTTACCATCAGGCTTATTTGATTTGGGAATAATCACCAATGTTTTCAATGATTGCGGCGAAGTCCGTTCTTCTAGGTAGATTCCAAAAACGTCGATGAACTTTCCGGGCATTGAATTGCTGCCTTCAACGCCCTATTATGCTTGAAATAGAATGGCTGCAGCAACAGCAGCAGGGGCCCAATGCAATTTCAATGGGTGGCAGCAAAAGCTGTAAATATCGGTCAATTGCAAGGCCTTCTGTTCCGCTGATATGTTAACTGTACCTACATCAGATAGGGTTTCTGTGAATGACGCCTCGTCGAAGCGTCTCGTAGGCCATCCCACATGCGATCTATCCGCTATCGAGAATGTGCGTATAATGCTCACTAACTTGTCACTTCATCGCTGTAACCACAGCACTGCTCACGAATGTAAGCTTGAGGTTCCTATCGCGGCCGGGTCTATGTCCCGGAACAACCCATGCAATTATGCATGGCCAAGAGCCGCAAACCCCCCTCGACACATTCGGGGAAACAAGAAAGTTGCACACTCACAACCATCTTTTTTATACTAATGGAGCAACCCGAGCCGGCCCAGTTGCTCCAAATTCTACTACTACGTGCCGGCATCGAAATTAATCCTGGACATGCTGCGTATGTGGTAAGAGGATCTACTCCAACGTTCAAACCTCAGTGCGTTGCTCGTGCTGCAGAGAATGGTGCCACTTTAAGAATTGTTCTGGGCTAAACAATTCAGACCTACGTTCAACAACCACAATTAACACCTTTCTAGCACCAAACTGCAGAATCTGTGGACAGCAGTCATCATCGACTTCCCAACATCACAATAACCAGGGCCAACAACCATCACCAGTCACCCCCACAGTTTCTACCCAACACAATGCACCACGACATACCCTAACACCAGCACCACCACAGCCAGTTGTGAACTACTCTACCACCAGGATTGTCCAAATAAACTGCAATGGTCTTCAACACAAAGTCATCGAGCTCACTGACTTCATGGACAGACATCTCATCAAAGTCGCTGCGGTTCAGGAAACTAAGCTAAAAGCTGACTCACCGCTTAACTCATACGGAGGCTTTAACATCATCCGAAAAGATCGAACCACCGGCGCAGGTGGAGGCTTAGCTTTCCTGATCCATAACACGTTGCCTTACTCAGAAATTGACATCACCGCCGCCGATAACACCACCGAACTCCAAGCGATTTCCATCAAAGCGGGAAATGTTGATATAGATATTCTAAATATCTATATACCACCAGCCTCAAGTTGTCCCACTGGTTTTCAGGCCAACATTTCTCCACTACTCACTGGACAATACCGCTTAATACTTGGTGATTTCAATGCACATCACGATCTATGGCATTCGAATCTCGACAACGACACCAGAGGCAACCTCATCGCTAGCCAAATAGATGACTCCGATTTCTGTCCCATGAACGATGACTCACCAACACGCGTTACAGGATCATGCAGGAGCTCCCCTGATATATCTATTGCCAGTCCCGGGCTCATCAACAACACCACATGGGAGCCTTTCATCACCTTCTCGTCAGACCACCTGCCAATAGTCCTCACGATCGACAAACCGTCCCAATTCGCGTACACTGAGAAGAAAACGTACACAAATTTCAGCAAAGCAGACTGGATCGGCTTTCAAGCCTATACCAACGAAATGTTTTCTGCCTTACAAATTCCCACCGACGTACGTACCGCTGAAAAAAATCTGAGACGGATTATCGTAGATGCTGCTAATAGACACATTCCTTCCGGCCGCATACCAATCTTGAGACCACATTTTCCATCAAGTGCCGTAGAATTGGCAAAAATGAGGGATGAATTCAGAGCAATAGACCCCAGTGATCCTCGTATCAGCGACCTAAATAATGTGATAACCCAGCAAGTAAATGACCACAGAAGACAACAATGGAACAAGCATTTAAAATCCTGCCACATAAAATCCGGTGTAAGCAACCTTTGGAAAACGGTACGTGCATTATCTAACCCCACAAAACCCAAAAGTAAGGTAGCCATTAAGTTCGGTGATAAGTCCTATAATAACGACGACAAATGCGCACACAAATTTAATCAGCAATTCGTCGAACATCCTGAAAAAGATAGGCTCAAGCGCACCATCACAAGAGCTATCCGCAATAGCACCACCGATCAACACCTTCAAGTTACCTCAAACCAAGTAAGACTTGCAATCAAAAATGCCAACAATTCCAAAGCGTTCGGCCCTGACGGCATTGCTATGATCATGCTGAAACATCTAGATTCACCGGCCATTGATTATATCACTGCCACAATGAATCTATCGTTAAAATCATTCATCATTCCTGAGTTATGGAAGAAAGGCCGCATAAACCCAATACCCAAACCAGGTAAAGACCACACTCTAGCAGAATCATACCGTCCGATAACGCTCCTGTCTCCTGTGGCCAAAATACTGGAAGCACTTGTATTGCCGAAACTTTTAGAGCACATACAGCTTGCAAATCATCAACATGGTTTTCGTAAAATGCATTGCACCACCACCGTTCTCGATACGATCACGTCCAACATATTTAATGGACTCAACCAACCGAAACCATGCAAGCGTACCGTCCTGGTTGCTCTCGATCTGTCAAAAGCATTTGACACTGTCAACCACACTCTATTGCTAACAGATCTCCGCAATACAACACCACCGTACATCCATAAATGGATCGCTAATTACCTTGCCGGTCGTCAATCCTGCACAGAGTTTAGAAACGGGAAGTCTAAACTCAGGAAAATCAAGCAAGGCGTTCCCCAGGGTGGAGTCTTATCCCCCACTCTTTTCAACCTCTACATGGCAGGATTACCTACACCACCAACGGGATTACAAATCATCTCATACGCAGACGACTGCACAATCATGGCAACTGGTAACGACATTCCCGAAATGTGCGATCTAATCAACGAATACCTGCAGGTTCTCAACGCTTTCTTCGCCAGTAAAAATCTGAAGCTATCTGCGCCCAAGTCCTCCGCCACATTATTCACAAGCTTCAACCAAGAATACAACACACAACTGCCCATCTACGTTGACACCCACATCATCCCAACAACCAGGACTCCCAAAATCCTTGGTGTCACGCTTGACAACTCCGGCAAGTTCAACACCCACGCTGAAAATATATGTTCCAAACTCAGGAGCAGGAATAAAATATTAAAAGCACTTGCCGGTAGTACATGGGGCACAGACAAAGAAACCCTCTTGGTTACGTATAAAGCGATTGGTCGCCCCCTGGTCAATTACGCAGCACCAACGTGGACAAATGGTCTCTGCAATACAAACTGGAGCCACATTCAAACCTGCCAAAACACAGCACTACGCACCATCACCGGCTGTGTTAAGATGTCTTCACAAGATCACCTACACCAGGAGACAAAATTAATGACTTTAAGGAGCCATAATGAACTTCTCACTAAGCAATATTTAGTCGGATGTTATCGAACAAACCACCCGAACAACCCACTCATGGACAAAACACCACCGCCACGTCGTATCAGACGTTCAATCAGGGACAAAGAGCGTGAAGTGCAGCGATACAAAAAAGTTCCTTTCGATGACTCCGACTACAAGGCGGCCATTGCAGACTTACACACATCCGAAGTTCATAAAGCTACTCAAAGTCTCACGAAGAACCGTGTACTTGGCATCAAACCTCCTGCCATATCTCCAGACGAAGAATCACTACCAAGAGCAACTCGTAACACCCTAGCTCAACTTCGATCCGGCTGGTGCCCGCGACTAAACTCCTATTTGTCACGAATAAACAATGAAGTCGCCAACACCTGCCCAGCCTGCGGAACCAGTCCACATGACGTGGACCATATTTTCGATTGTTCAGCTGCTCCCACGCACCTCACACCACTTGCGTTATGGACACAACCCATCGAAGCAGCTTTTTTCCTAAATCTTGACCTCGAGGATGGAATGCCCACCATCTTCGAATGACAATGTGCAACTTTACTAAATGTTTCCCCATTTGTGCTGCTACTACAACAACAACAATGTAAGCTTGAAGATTGACTCCGTATTTCCTCTTCTAAAGGTGTTGACGTTCCCCGAGTTCATTAGAACGATGTCGAGCCGAGAGAAAGCATTCCCGTGCCCACGTGATGAAGTGCCCCGCAATTATGTGTGGATACTCGCGTCGTGCACAAGTGTGTCGTTCAACCGTGTTGGAGCGTAGCAGCTATACATGTGCTGTGCCCACTCCATTTAACCCTCCCGAAGTACCTTGTTGGAGCGCATTATGTCCGCAAGTCCAAATTGCTACCTCGTCCTTATCTGCGATCCAAACCGAGCTACGCAGGTTTTTATTTTGATCGCAGATAATTGCAACGTGGATCTTCTTCTCTTTCACAGTCTGTGGTAGCAGATCTTGTGCTGCCTGGTAGTTAGATTCAGATTCAGATTCAACTGCAGGAACCTCCTTTGGGGATTAGTTTTATTGCCTCCTCATATACTGGGAACTTAACGCATACAGTTTGGTGAATATAGTTTACACAAAATGCACACTTGAAGCCAAAGCCATATAAAAACATAGCCCGGAACTAGAAAAAGCCAATATATGTAGATTGTCTTTCAAACTAATGCAAAATAATAGTCATAACAAACAATTGCCGCTATATTCTCGCTAATGCAAAGCATTGTGGCACAATTGTCCAATAATACATAGACAAAGTACTCTTCTCAACTGCACTCTTCGTACTCATTCAAAATTGTATGTCACGAGAGGCATACACAAATTCTACTCCATGTATTTTTGGGTCTTCCCACGCGACGCCTTGCATCGGTTCCCTGCGGACTCCAATCTAGAGCCTGTTTCGTAATGGTTTATGGCTCTTTTCGAAGTGTGTGACCTATCCACTGCCACTTTAGCCTTTTGATGTCGATGCCTATCCTATTTTGGTTAGTAATTTGGAGGAGGTCGTCGTTAGAGATTACCTCAGGCCAGAGATGTAGGATCGTCGTAGGCACTGATTCACGAAAGTTTGTAGTTTGGTTGTAATATTAGTGGTCACCTTTCACATGGAACACCCATACAAAAGCACGGATTTTAGACAATTCGCCCTTGTGTAAGACATGACATTAGGCTCCGTTATAATAGCATTCCTTTATGATGGCAATCAGATATATGCCCGGTCGACGCTATCAAACGCCTTCTGGAAGTCAATGAACAAAAGATGTAACGGGGATCTCCATTCAGCGGATTGTTCAATTATAATTTGGAGAGCCCTTGTGTCATGACATTAGGCTCCGTTATAATAGCATTCCTTTATGATGGCAATCAGATATATGCCCGGTCGACGCTATCAAACGCCTTCTGGAAGTCAATGAACAAAAGATGTAACGGGGATCTCCATTCAGCGGATTGTTCAATTATAATTTGGAGAGTGTTGATATTATCGCTACATGAAAAACCCTCACGAAAACCAGCTTGTTCATTGTTGAAAGTGGGGTCGACGGTTTTTTTTTTTGATCCGGTCCAACCAAGATTATTTTGGCCATCAGTTTAGAGACTGCAGGGAGGAGACAGATTCCACGCCAATTATAGCAATCCTTGGGATTTCCTTTTTTAGGAATTTTAATAATAACGCCTTTCTTCCATTCTTTAGAGAGAGTCTCGGTTGTCCAACACTCTTGGATCATCGGAAAAGAAGAATATCCGCTGTAGCGTTGAAATCCACTTTCAAAAATGCCACGAGGATACCGACTGCCCCCGGGGCTTTACCAGCTTCCATTGATTGAAGGGCCTTAGTTAATTCCAGCTTGGATGTTACACCGGTGTTAATTCTGGCCATTTGCGGAAGACTTACTGTCTCCGGTAAAGCTGGGCTTGAAGGGTTAAAGTTGTTATTAAGAACCTCCACGAAATGCTCCATCGGCGCAGTTGTTGTTCATCTGTGACCAGCAGAGACCCGTCTTTATCTTTTACAGGATGCTCATCGGTAAAAGATTTGCAAGTCAGTGACTTTATGAGCTAAAGGGTTCCACTGTCCCCACGGTGAGCCGCATCTTCTGCCTCCAAAGCTAACGCGTTGATGTTGCGTTTATCACGTCTTACGCTCCTCTGCACTCTTTTTTGAAAAGAACTGTACTCAGTCCTCAGTTGCTGCTTAACTGAATTGAACTGAATTGAATTGAAGTGTGAAATGATTTGCTCTTTAATTCTGTTTTTGTCGTAATTAATTAATTATCTTTCGTGCAGTTATCAAAGACCATGTACCATCACTGATAAATGGTCTCCTACCTCGCTGTAGTCTGCCACAAATGTTTCGCCACACGATACAAAAGCTTCCTTGACAATGTTCCATCTTTCATCGATTGAAGAAGTATCTGGTGTTTGTGCATTAGCTACCTCGTGCAATGCGCTGGAAACTGTACGTATTGTTGACGGTTCTTTAAGCTTTTGCACATTGAATCGAGGCAATACCCGCTTGTTTTGCGATGACAAGTTAGTGATTGCTGCCTTCATCAGCACCACGCTTTGCCCTGACGTCCATGGGACAATTCTTCCATGTTTTGGTGATGGCTATATGGTCAATCTGGTTGTCTGTTCGGCCATCAGGAGATATCCAGGTTGCTAGATGGCAAGGTTTGTGCTTGGAACAGGGTGCCGCCAATTACAAGTTGACGGGAGTTACAGAACTCCACGAACAATTAATCATTTTCGTTCCTGACACCCAGGCCGTGATTGCCCATTCGATGTTCCAATCCAACGTTGTCAGACCCAATTTTAGCATTGAGATCTCCCATAATGATTTGTATGTCACCTCCAGGACCCTTATCTAAGGTGTCGCCAAGCTGGTGGTAAAAGGCGTCCTTCTCATGCTGGTCGGCTGACTCACTTAATTATTATGATGTTTCTTACTCTGGACTTAAATCTGGCAGATATTATTCGGTCGGAAATAGGTCTCCACTCTAAAAAAGATTGGCGAGCTTCCTTGTTCAGGAGGATGCCGACTGCAGCCATTCTGGGTCTTCAAGTTCACTACCAGAGTAAAGCAGCACAGTTTGGGAGCTAGGTGATAAGGTCGTCCCCGATTCGGTCCATCTTGTCATTCTTGTTTCGTGGTATCCGAGGCTCGTTCAATGTTTCGAGTGTAGTTTAGCTTCAGGTATGCAAGTTACAAGCCTACATTCCCTATCCCTCAAGTCGCCTTCTACGACAAGCCGGGAACGCTGTGGCATAACTCTACCTCAACACCACAGGGGTCAGTTTATATTAAGCTTCGTACATATCCACACAATTGGGCGCAATCAATGTCGCGCGCAATTGTAGTGATTCTTCGAAACCCAGAAGAGTTTTATTCTCCCCTGCCCCTTTAGTAGCCTTCTACGACACGCTGGAAGCGGAAGAACTATTCTTGACCCATGCCACAGGGCAATATTTCGCTAAGTGGCCAAAACACTTAAAGCATCTGTTCGGAGATAATTGGTACATACGTATGTAGGCAAGCTTATGGTTGCTTTTTGGGTGCCTTCCTGAACGACTTCACGGTGTCGAGGGGAAGCTTCACTTCCACCTTTTCAACGAATGCCGCCTAGACATCCCACGTTGTGACCTCATCGAGATCTAGAACCTGTATCCTCGTCTCCTGCCGCAAAGCTTTTATACTAGATGGATTCAGTCCTAACAGACCCGTAACGCTTGCCTTGTATCTATCTACTGAATCTTTATCGTGGGTTTTCATTTGGAACAAGAGTTGCCCATTTCTTGTTCACCGTATTCGGGAGACGTTATTACCCATCTCTTTCAGCCGTGGTTCGTTCGGACTTCACTCCCTTCAGTATGTCGGCATAGGTCATCTCTTCTGACTGAGAAATGATCATGGCGTCAGGTCTTTAGTTTCTTTCTTCTTTTGCGTTCTTCTTCTTCTCCCGTTTAGTTTCCACCTTGGTCCAGGGTCTCGGGTTTTCTTTTAGTGGGGGCATTTCAGTTTGAGCCACTCCCTCCTGTTGTTTTTGGAAACTGCGCTCCTTTTTAAGGTTTGAAGAGCTATACTCTCCTCCATGTCCCGCGTGGGCTTTAACTGTTCGGGCGCCGGCACCTTAGGAAGTCGCGGTGAAGTCTGGACTTCTTTGTCTCTTTGGAGCTTTTTGGCCTTCTCATCCCATCTTTGCTCCTTGGCTCGTTCCTGAGCTTCTCTTTCACAGCGCCGTGTATGTACGGTTTCGACTCTACAAACTACATCGCGTCATAATCAGTTCGCCAGTTTTGCCAACATGTCTCTTCCGACTACTGGCGTCTCTTTCGTCGCGAGGCTTGTAACAACGGCGGCTTTGGTTAAGGTCGCATAACACCCCGGAGATTTAGGGCAATTTTAGTGTAGCATCGTACTCATTCGATCATACATACATATATGTATATACATGAACGGGGGTAAGGATTTGATAGAATATTAGCACGCATATATGATCGAATGCGTACAACGTCGAGCTGAGTTTACTCTCGCGCCCGTCTAAGTACTTCCCTATGCGGAGAGACTAGGATATTTCCGCATAGGGAGACAAATAAAACTATAGAGATCTGCATTTTCCAGAGTGATTATTCAGGGTTTTTTTTTTTTAAAAACCCTTATGAAATCGATTTTTTCCGTCCGTCTGTTCACTAAATAACTCGCGAACGGTTCAACCGATCATTATGAAATTTGGTAGGAATGTGTAGAATGGTAACAGTCTTTGGCAGGAATACCTTAGAAATTGGTAGGGCAAAGATAGGGTGTCCCGAAGAGTTGAAAAAGTCGACTTTTTTAGTTTTTTTTTATCGAAGATGGACGTACTCAAATAAAAGGACTCGACGAGTACATTTGATATCAGTAATGTTTTTTCAGTTTGGAGTAACGGTAACGGAGTTATGGGCGTTTGAGGTTAAGCTTACGTTTTCACCTCCATTTTTTTAAACCGTTATAGGTACCGATATGAAGCTTTGCACAAGGATTGGTTAGTATGCATCTATATGGATTCGATTTATGTTTCGTCATAGTTCTCGTCCGTTGTCTCCAGGGATAGGAACGTAGCTGCTGCGATGGGGTTTTCCCACAGCGAAAGAGGGGTAAGATCAGTGGGCGCCGCTGGGCATTGAAACAAATGATACGATAAATATTAAGACTGTTGACATTTGCTAAGAAAATATAAAATTCTAATAACTTTAGTAAGGACGTTTCACAAGTTGATAGTTGATTCTCGTAGAGATAGCACGTATTTTGATATCACTAGCGTTCAATATTTTCCAGTTAAAGTTTTTTCGACATTTCTCAGCGTATACTCATTTTAATATTGCAAGAAATAGAAGAACTCCCAAGCCTGTCGAAAAAATCAAGTGGCACAATCTCACAAACGACAACTTTGAACCTGTAGTAACTCCATTCATTGATAAAATGACGGAGTGGTTTCAAAACAACATAAACTGCACCGAGCACAGTCCAACACAAATGTGGAATAGTTTCGCTGAAATGTCAGTAGGTGAGGCGGAAAAGGCACTTGGAGTTTCGAAAGGTCCACTCCACACGAAGAAAGAAACATGGTGGTGGAACACCGAAACTAAGGAAGCAGTGCAAGCCAAATCGAACGCATTTAAGGCATGGGCGAAATGTGAGTCAAGCAGTGAAACCGAACGGGTTCAACTTCGCGAAAATTATATGCAATGCCGGAAAAACGTAAAGCGCTTGGTAGCTCAAGCAAAGGCGAAGGCAGCTGAGAAATTCTACCAAGAATTAGAAACTCAGACTGCGACCGAAGGACCGTCTTTGCGCGAGAGACCTAAGCACGACGCCAGGATATTTAGGGTCGCAGCCCAAAGGAGAAGGAACGCTCGGGAAATACAGGCGCCAAAGTACGTGGAGGACTCGCAAGGAATGTTGCTGATTGACGATACGGCAATTTGTAGCAGGATGCGAGAGTATTTTGACGAACTTCTAAATGAAGAATTTCCTCGAGGAGCTTTTCGAGATGTTGAGCCGAATACCACAAATATTGAAGATATCTCAGAGGAAGAGGTGATGGAGGCAATGCATCAGATGAAACGCGGAAAGGCTGTCGGACCGGACAAAATCCCCGCGGAATTTTGGTTGAAAATGGAAAATGTCGGGCTTAGTTGGCTCACAGTTCTCTTCAACAAAATCAAAGGCGGGCAACCGATGCCTTTCAGGGAAAGTTTTCTTCTTCCTTTCTATAAGAACAAGGGAGACTCACGCAAACTCAACAACTATAGGGCTATAAAGTTAACACCTCATACACTGAAGATCTACGAGCGAGTTGTCTGCAACCGATTGAGAAAGATTGTGCGGTTGAATGACAATCAATGCGGCTTTGTTGAATGTCGATCTACAGTCGATGCGATTCAGTGCATTGGTATTGCGATGGAAAAGTATAGAGCAGCACGAAGGGACTTGTACTTTGTGTTCATCGATTTGGAGAAGGCATTCGATAGAGTACCTCGTGATCTGATATGGTTGGCCTTGAGAGCACTTAATGTCCCCGAGGCATACGTCAGGATGATACGAGACATGTATGATGGAGCTACGACTAAGGTTAGATTAAGCTGACCATACGTACAGCATTTCGCTGTACAGTACAGCATTTAGACCTATCGTACAGCATTGAGAAGCGTACAGCAAAATGTACAGCATTCTTGAATTATCGCACGATGGTAAGCCGGACATCTTTCCTATTAGAATCATAGTAAAAACTTCAACTCGCATAAGGACACACTTTTCACGAGGCGACAACACCCCCGACAGATTATGCCTATCATTAGCGACGTTTTTTTCGCATCGCGGGTAAAGCTGACTCGAAAAAAACGATCGCGGGTAACATCCCGGTTAAGTCCAAACAGCTGACATTTGACAGTTTTTGCGCATCTTTGACTCACCTTCGTCGGCTTATTTTTTAGATGTGGTGGATTTTATCACAAAAGATGATTATTTCTTTGCAAAATCTTTTCTCGTGATGAGAAAAACTCTCACATTTGGTTTGAAAAAAAAAAACAAATTCCCTCAAATTTCCCCTATGCGTCCGCCATCTACATTTGAGCTCTATCCCGTGTAGGGTAGTTAAACGCGAGAACTTTACCTGGGTAAGTGTCATTTTTTTATATGAAGTTCTACCCAAACCTGCACGGGATAAACACAATAAAACGTGCCTAATGTTAATACTCCTTGAGAGTGCATCCCGTGCTCAGTGTTGACCAAATTCAAGCGGCATGTGAATTCAATTCGCGCTAAGAGTAGGTACTAACATCGTCAGTTCACGTGAAATCCATGCAAATACTAGCGACGTTTTTTTCGTATCGCGTGTAAGTCTGACTCGAAAAAAACGATCGCGGGTAACATCCCGGTTAAGACCAAACAGCTGACATTTGACAGTTTTTGTGCATCTTTGACTCGCTTTCGTCGGCTTATTTTTTAGATGTGGTGGATTTTATCACAAAAGATTGTTATTTCTTTGCAAAATCTTTTCTCGTGATGAGAAAAACTCTCAGATTTGGTTTGAAAAAACAAATTCCCTCAAATTTCCCCTATGCGTCCGCCATCTACATTTGAGCTCTATCCCGTGTATGGTAGTTACACGCGTAAGCTCTACCTGGGTAAGTGTCATTTTTTTTATATGAAGTTCTACCCAAACCTGCACGGGATAAACTCAATAAAACGTACCTACTGTCAAAATTATGATTAACGTGAAATGGAATTCGCTTGGTAGTACTCACTTCACATGAAAATCTCCACACCGGTTTTTGACATTTCGCCAGCGAAAATTCACAGTGAAAAACGTGCATATATGTCTCCCGTGAAAACGGTGCCGTGGAGACTTGCTTTTTATTCACTCAATGTAAGATAAATGTTCACTCGCGTTCTGATTGATTGTCGATGACATCTTTTCATTGTGAAATAAAGTGCAACTGCATTATTTTCGCTGGTGAAATGTCAAAAACCGGTGTGGAGACTTTCATGTGAAGTGAGTACCACCAAGCAAATTCGATTTCACGATCATCAAAATTTTGACAGTATTTGCATGAATTTCACTTGAACTGACGATGTTAGTACCTACTTTAATGTAAGATAAATGTTCACTCGCGTTCTGATTGATTGTCGATGACATCTTTTCATTGTGAAATAAAGCGCAACTGCATTGCTTTCGCTGGCGAAATGTCAAAAACCGGTGTGGAGACTTTCATGTGAACTGCGTACCACTAAGCGAATTCGATTTCACGTTCATCAAAATTTTGACAGTATTTGCATGGATTTCACGTGAACTGACGATGTTAGTACCTACTTTAACAAGGAAAATATGCAGTAGATCTTTTTTTTAGTATACCATAGGAGACTCAAGTCATCACCCCTGCTTCCATTCAGAAAGATTGACTGCATTCAGCAAATGAAATTTACTGGAAAAACACTGAAAATGCTACAAGAATTACCAGCCACCGACCTCTTTTTCCGCTGAAGAGCTCTCATGCGAAATGCGAATCTAATTGGAAGAGAGCTTTTCTGCTACATTTTTCGTTCGCTGAATTCAGCCATTGAGTGCAGCCATTGAGTTTGCAAAAAAATCTGACAAATTCGAAAGGTACACAAATATTACAGAGGCATTTGTGTTTCTGGTTGTCCTTCTTTCTGTCCTGCTTTTTCACTAGCATTGTCCGGCCAAACGAAGATTTTTGGTGGATTTGTCCTGCTTTTTACGTTAAAAAATATACGAGCGTTAGTCATGGATGATCTTGAAATTCTTAATAATGAAGAACGCAAAACCTCTTTTCATTACAATGAATTTCACAATAATCCGAAATTTTCCACGTCTCTCAACGAATTCTTCGCCTTTAAATCGTCCAAAATCATCAAATCGTGCCATAAAATGCAAAATTTCGTCGAAAAAAATCTTTTTTTTCCTGGATTTTTTATTTTTTACAAAGAATTTTCTATGTGTTCATTTGGAAAGCCATCCCGGAACTATAGCATATCAATTGATAAATTTCTATACATTTTTATGATTGAAGACATCGGAGCGGAGCAGGTTTCAAAGCAAAAGTCGCTCCGCTCCAGACTGCAAAAAAACCGTCCGCTCTTTCGCTCCGAAATTTAAGGTCGCTCCGCTTTGCTCCAAAGCCCTAAATTCCAGGCTTTCTGAGAAAAATTTTGTAAGATATGCATAATAATGATTAAAAAATTGGTGCACGTACCACCAAAGCTGTGAAGGCCCTTAGCCAAAAATGTTATTCCATACAAAACCCTATTCTGTGTACGTTACGAAGCGCTCTCTTTGCGAAACCCTTTATTAATGAACACAGGAAAATGATACTTACTTTACCATAAAAGTGGTACCTCGACATTGTTGCATTGCTTTTATTCCTTGAGGAGCAACAACCAAGCCACGATGTTCTGGATATAATTCAGAACGACATTCGTCATTACGAATGGTGTAAGTTTTGGTCTCCAAATTGTGTGTACAGCATTGGTCCCTTCAGGATATGGTCAGCTTAGGTTAGATTAAGCTGACCATATTTCAGAAGATCCAATGCTGTACACATACTTCGGTATTCAGTTTTCAGGCAAAGCCTCAGCCCCTCCCCTTCATGCCGATTTGGAGAAAGAATAATAACCACAAGAGCAGATCAGCTGGAATTTACTAAGATAACTTAACATTATAGCGAAAATTAGCATTGTGAGATAATCTAGTTATGCACTAGAGTTCTAGCGGCATTACGGCACATATGTTCATGTTGTACTAACTAGCGTAAACAATACTGCATCATGCTACCATGTAAGATTTTTAACGAATAAAATCACAACCATCATCTCGTTCACTTATCCGCCAGACCATCTTTCGGTATTACTTCACAGGGGCGGTCTCAGTGACTTTATGTCCTGCTTCCTCGTTCTGCAGAACATTATTTTATGCTACAGACAAACCACTCACTGAGGCCTATTTTGATCGCATCCATCTCCAGTACGGGAACGATTCTTAACATTTGCACTCGGTATTCCAGACGAACCTTTATTTTAAAATGCTCCCACAACCTTCCAGGATCGAACTTTCAAGGTTTAGAACGTATTCTGCATACTGATAATTTCAAGCGATGCTATACACTTCTCAGTTCTTCCTAAGATGCTTTGTCGCCTGACGGGGTTAAGCTTCCGCGTATGATTCAGGAGTCTCTAGTCCAACTTCAATTAAGTAGGTATACCAACATTAAGGTGAGGATTATGGTACGTTGTTCGATGTACAATATTTAATTTAATTCATTGTGCCAAACCTATTCTTTCCGAATCTCAGCTTAACAAGCAAAATTGAACCATTTCAAAACCTTCAAGCCACAGCCCATTTTCGATCTAGTCAGTAGACAGTTTCAATGTAGCTACGGATTGGAGTCTAAGGAGAACCTCCAGGGCGGTGGGATGGTTGCTCATCCTGGTTGCAATATTTCTGGAGGAGAATATGCAATTCTTCATTGTTACATTAGTGATGCTACGCCGGCCGGTTCCCTACGCTCGCCAATTTAACTGATTCGAAGGACATATTGTGGGAAAAAACCTTTATCTTAAAACCCCTGGCAGAGTCGTTTCTTTAGTACCATTTAACCTATAGTGGTTGATAGGAAGATATGGAGAATGAACGATGACCAAAAAAAATTGCGATTATTTCACTAAATATCGATCCAGGGCGCCATAAGGGCTCGCGTGGCGGGGGGGGGCCACGAAATTTAGGGGCCCAAAGGCCACATGAAAGATTTCTGGAACTATAAAGACTGCACGACTGCGAAAAACAACACTGCGACGTAGATATTTTTTGTAGACAAGAAGAGAAATACACTTTTCGAAGTCAAAACAAATGCTAAGGAGGTTTTCACACTTGTACTTGATATGGCCAGATTACGCAATTTGCGGTGTGGTGAATTTAAAAATGTATGGAATTTGACAGCTCAAATTAAGTAATTTGCACAGATTACGTTATCTGGACATAAGTGTGAAAACTTCCTGAATTTATTGCTCCTCTTTCACCAGGCCCCTTAGATAAACAAATTTAGTATTGTCCTAAAATCTTGGAAAGTTAAACGGATCTTCAAATTTTCACCATAAAAAATTTGCTCCTGGCATGGCTTCGCTATTTGCTGTAACTGTAGCCGCGGTTTGTAATCCGACCCACCCTTTTCCTTACCAAGTACTATATGAACAAAAATATTTTTTAGGTCCCTCTGCAAATATACTTCTAAAAACAATTTTGGTAATAGTACCTTTTCTAAACTTTTGGATTAAATTCCAATCCACTTTGTCATGAACTGTCAAACACATAGTTCAAACTAGTTACTACGGCCACACTTAAATTTAAAGCTGAAACAATTTTTTGGATTCTTCGTTCTGTCAAATTTAGCCATTTTCCTCAATTGGATGGAATTGAGAAATTGGATTGGCAGAACATTATCAAAACAAAGGGATTAGAATTGATCGTGTGTGTGCGGCATTAAAGTAGATAGGGCGCTCGTCTGCAAATCATAGGTTCGCGGGATCGAATCCCATTGAAGGCGCAGGTAAATTTACTATGCCTCAATACCATTAAACCTATAGAGCTCAATGCTGTGCTGCGTGAGCGCTTTTATTTTAAAATAAAAAAAAAACATTGACGAAATCATTAATTTAATAAACGTGACAACTAGAACGAAGTAGATCTTTGCAAAGTTATTTTGAGTACGACGGTCGTAATTTTAGTAGAAACACTGTAACGTCAAAATCAAGTTTCAAATCATGTTGCGGTTTAAGGTTGATCCACACTTTTTAGTCATCAGTCACAGTCATTTCCTATACAAATTGACAGATTGTCAGTCAATCAATTAACTGACAATTTGTCAACTTGTATGGAAAATGACTGTGACTGATGACTGAAAAGTGTGTATCGACTTCCAGAGTTTTTTCGATTGATTTCACTCTGCTTTTTTTCAGTGCAGGGGCACCCACTCGAGAAGTTGGCAGGAGGGCCCCGAGTGAAGTTGTTCCGCCACTGTATCGATCGTACATATAATGGTACCTACAGGAGTCAAACTTTACACCTTAAAAGCAGACAAGACTGAATACCGGTTACTCATACATTTTATCCAATAAATAAGCTTAAAGCATTCTACATATATCCAGTGAAAACGACCATGCTATAAGTATGCTTAAAGTTTAAATTCTGGATAAATATGTACGAGTAACCGACACTCAGTGAGTCAATGTGTGGGATGGCGAATGCTGTACACTTTGCTGTACATTTTCCAATGCTGTACGACAGATGAAAATGCTGTACTGTACAGCAAAATGCTGTACGTATGGTCAGCTTAGGTTAGATGCACAGCCGGTGAATCAGAAGAATTTCCGGTGAATGTCGGAGTACACCAGGGCAGTGTATTGAGTCCGTTGCTCTTCAACATCATCATGTGCTACTTATTAACACGTGTCTCCGACGGCCTAGAAATATCTCTTCTTTTTGCTGATGATATAGTCCTCAGTAGCCCAAACATCGTTGCCTTGCAAGCTGCGCTTACAGAATGGTGTGACATTCTGGAGGAGCATGGACTGAGGGTAAGTATAACAAAGACTGAGTTCTTATGCTGCCAATTCTCAGACCCAAATGCACCGATACCAGAAATGCACGTCAAAGGAGAGCAGCTTAAGTCTTGTACCAAGTTCAAGTACCTTGGCTCGATGGTGAACAGCGGAGCTACATGCGATGATGACATCAAACATCGCAAAAAGGTTGGGTGGATGAGGTGGCGAGAAAACTCTGGAGTTTTCTGCGATAAGAAAATGCCACTGAAGCTAAAGGGCAAGTTGTACAAAACGGTTGTACGTCCCGCACTCATGTATGGATCAGAATGCTGGACCATGTATGAAGGTTACGCGTAAGAAATGACAGCGACTGAAATGAAAATGTTACGCATGTCAGTTGGTGTAACCAAAAGGGACCACATCAAGAGTAGCTACATCCGAGGCAGCTTGTCCATAGACCAACCAATAACCGAAAAGCTCGAAGACCGACGAATGGATTGGTATTGCCATGTTCAAAGGCGTCCGCCTGAGAACCCCGCAAAGAGAGCGATATCAATGGAAGTTCCACTTGATGGACCCAAGGCCAGAGGCAGACCGAAGAACACCTGGATGTGTCAAATGAAAAAGCAACAACAACGCATTGGTCTCGGCGATGACACGATCCAAGATAGAGCTGCCTGTAGGAATATGCTGAGAAATTATCGCCAAAACGGGCGATGTGCCTACACCGCAGGTCGAGCAACGCGGAACCATGGAGCGGTATAAAGAACGAGGCAAGGAAGGAAGAAGAACTCATTTTAATATTGCGGAATATCAGTATTAACTTAATTGTGTTTCAATTATACACCCATTAAAAAAATGAAAATCGAAAAAGTCGTATTCGAAAACTGCTTATTCATTCGTCCGTAACCATCATAACCTCACCATGAGCCTAGTACATCACGCGAGCAACAACCATCAGATGATGATACCGACATTGAAATTTCTGATGATTCCGATTGTGCCTGTCTAGACACTTTCAATCTTCGTTCGTCTTCATCATTTTGACAATTGAAACTTGAGATGTCTGCGCTATTGAAGAAACGCATTCATTCTTGAACGCAATTGCCAATGTTGAATATTAACAACACATCATCTATTCATACTATTCATGAAAGAATTTATCATTTACCCGTCCTGACCAAAGCCGCGACACATATTTAACGATAAATAATGAACAGATCTGGATAGAATGAGACATTGATCTCTTCTGTTCACTTGACGCAATCAATGACAAGTTCAATGTTGAAAGTGGATACGATGCTTGAAGACGATAGGGAAGACGAAAGCGCACATGTGTGGACATAGCCATTGTTCTTCGCCCAATATCCAAGCCAACATCAAAACTTGTCTCAAATGTGAAAAGACAATCAAAAATTTATCCTTGCTACGTGTGACAGCTGTAGTAGACCTTGCCATTTTACGTGCGGAAATATTGGAACAACAGAGCAGAAGTGTCTTCACCAAAAGGGTTTACGGCGATTGAAGTTCTTTTGTTCGGATTGTGAATCGGGGTTTAGAATTTTACCCAGAATTTTAAAAACAGTGTCGACTTTAAAAACGCGAGTAAAAAAGCTAGAAACCGAGGTTAATTGTGTTTTAGAAAGCAATTCTCAAACTACTAAGCTTGTTGATACTGAGAATACAATTAAAGAACAAAATGATCGAATAAACCGAGCAAAAACTAGGGGGCTTCGCCCCCTGCTCGCTTCGCTCGCCAACCCCGGGGCCGAGGCTAATTTCGGGCGCGGCCGAAATTTGGATACCCTTCGCTTGGGCTAAAAGTTCTTTCGGGCGTACCTATGACTTGCATTTAATCCCCCTCCTCATTCTTTTTCTTCCGTCTTGACAAAAGTTTTGGGCTTGGTTGAAATTAGTGGCCAAATAAAAATATTTACTCGGAAAATTTTATTGGGGTTGCCGGAGCATGACCCCACAGTACGATTCCATTCGTTTTGAACTTTTTAGTTGCTTTGCTAAAGACACATTGATTCAAGATTTTGTGAAATTGGTGTAAAAAATGTTTCTTAGAAGAACCAATATGGGGGGTCTGGTTTGTATGGCAGCCCCATGACCCCATGGTCCGATTTGATTCAATCTTACATATGTTTTGTGTCATCAATAGAAATACATTTGTGTGAAATTTGGTTGAAATTGGTGTACAAATAAAAAAGTTTTTCTTAGAATAACCTAATTTGCGGGGTTAAGTTTGTATGGCAGCCCCATGACCCCATGGTCCGATTTGATCCATTCTTGCATATATTTTGTGTTATCTATAGAAACATATTTGTGTGAAATTTGGTTGAAATTGGTACACAAATAAAAAAGTTTTTCTTAGAAGAACTCAAATTGGGGAGCTAGGTTTGTATGGCAGCCCCATGACCCAGTGATCCAATTTGAGTGAATCAAACATACAAACAGCCTGCAACGATAAGAAGCACGTGTGCAAAATTTCAGCTTGCTAGCTTCAATACCCGCCGAGTAAAACGCGTCGCAACAGACAGACATAGGGATATGCTCCAATCGACTCCCCAAGTCATGCTGATCATATATGATGTATACTTTTTGTATGGTCGGAGATGCTTAATGAACTTAATGACAAAGTTACGAGACCGAGTTCTAATCGTGCGAATAGCACGATGAGTGTATACCCTATACCCATGTACAGACCTAGAAGGCACGCAAAACCCAAAATATTCAATTTCATATTTTTTGTTGGGGAGGGAGGGGTAGATGGGTCGGACCTGACACATCTTTATTACCTTGTCAAGACATCCAACGGCTACCATTTGATATTAATTTGAAGTTTTTCGTGACATTCTATCAAAAGATATGACTGAATATAACTTTGTAGGGGAAGTAGGGGTAGGGGTAGTCGGACCTAATCCACTTTCCATCAACTCAAAGTATATGTCAGAATGAGACATTGATCAAAATTTCAAGTCGATAGCGATATTCTACCGAAAGTTATGACCGAATTAAAATATCAAGGAGGGGTAGTTTGTATGGGAGGTAGGGGAACCCGTGGTCCGATTTGGCCCATTTTCAATACCGTCCAAGATTTTAGCAAAACAAACATTTGACCAAAATTTCAAACCGCTAGCTTCATTATTTCGGGAGTTATCGTGCTAACAGACAGACACACGGACAGACAGACAGACAGACAGACAGACATGGCTTATTCGATTCAGGGACCGACCCTGACCATTTATATATATACTTTGCCATACCTCCGGTGGCTCCTTTGAGGTGTTACATAATATCGGCGTAACAAAAACAATATACCCTTTCACTCTATGAGCGAAGGGTATAAATATCATCTTGTTCAATGTTGAGGAATCGAAAAGTAAAATAATTTCAGAGAGAATTAAACATGATAATGATATCGCGATATATATAATTTCGACAATTAATAAAAGTGTTCCTGAAATTGTGAAAATTACGCGCATTGGTAAACCATCATCAACCAAACCCCGCCCAATATGCATAACATTCCAAAACGGACAGATAGTGGCTAACCTGCTTCGCAACAAAAACAACTATTCTGGGCCTATACATATTGCTTCAGATAAAACTCATCAGCAACGCCAGTATTTTGAACATTTACGGGAGACTTTACGTAATGATAACAGCAATACGAAATCGATTAAATATATACGCGGTGTGCCTACAATTGTTGAAAACAATAATAATCGATAAAAAAACAAACAAGCAACCCAACCTGTAGAAAAACCGTAAGTTTGAAACTATATTATCAAAACGTAAGAGGCCTGCGAACAAAATTACACTTTCTTGGTAACATCATCCTACAACCTGAAGAATTAGATATTATAATTTTTACCGAAACGTGGTTATCGGATCAATTTTATGATAGTGAAATTGAGTGGCCAAATTTCAATTTGTATAGACGTGATCGGGATCATTCATCTAGTATATTCGAACGAGGTGGAGGAGTACTTGTAGCAATCAATGCACAATTTAATAGTATTAAGTTAAATGTCATTCATCAAGAATTAGAGCAACTTTTTATTTTTGTAAAAATTCATGGTATAGAGTATATTGTAGGAACAATCTATATTCCACCATATAGTTCTTTCAGTACATATGATAAGTTCTGTGAAGATGTTGAATTTCTTGTTGAAAAGTAATGAAAATCTTCATTTTAATTTACATACCTTCGACTTTCGTAAAGCTAATTATAGTTTAATTAATGAGAAATTAAGTGAATTATCTTGGGATATTTTGAATGAAGTAGACCTTTCAGAAGCCATATCTATTTTTTATGATATATTGAATTCTATCATCTCAGATGCTGTTTCGAAAATAAAAATTTGTTCGAATCAATACCCTCTATGGTACAATAGAGAACTTCAGGAAACTCTTTCAAATAAAATTAAAGCTTACAGAAAGTACAAAATCACAGGAACTAATGATGATTATTCTCATTTTTCAGATTTACGCAAAAAATCTAAATACATATCTACAAAGATCTAGTTACAAACCCTATGTCAATCAAACTGAAAACAATATTAAGAGTAATGTTAAATCATTTTGGAATTTCGTAAATTCAAAAAAATCCGATCATAGACTTCCCAATACTAGGCACTATAATGGTGCTGTAGCCAATAATGGTAATGATGTAGTAAATTTACTTAAAATCGAACAATTCACATAGTATCAGCATATACAAATAATACATATATGTCCAAAGCTCACTCAAAATCGGGTACACATTTTTTTTGCCATGTCGTCCGATCGGCACCCAATGTCACAAATACGACAATACAGATACACGTATACGGGCTATTAAAGCTATTTGCTCTTTTGCTACACAGTTCAAGTTAGTCCAGTACAATTGGTTCAAAATAGCCCCAAACCTAAACATCCAAAAAGAAAAGACATTTTTGATGCCAGATTGTTGAATACACTGCCTTATATACGCAGTAAAAAGTTACACTAATTTGCGCCATGGGTTAAGGGGGGAGGGGGTGGCAAAGGGGTGAAAATTCAGTTTCTTGCAAATATCTGGAAAACTATGAGTCTGACCTTAAAATGAGCTGAGGACAAAACAAACAACATAAAATTACCTTTGTAATGATATGTAACACTCTAGACATTTTCTCAGAAAATTATACCCTAGACCCAAAAGTACTATAGTGAATTTGGCTTTTTCGAGTTTTACATTTCGCACTGTAACTGTTGATAAAATAGACCTACTGTCATAAGATCTTGTCCATATATTGATAACAAAATTTATTTGAATCGTACCAAAAATGGGAGTGCTCCGACCATTGACGCCCCCCTCACTCCTCTTAACATTTTTAAAAAGGCATGCCTGTAGCTTCTTTTTAAACTGAGCCAGGCAGATCAAATTTGGTGGGGTGCCTAGTCTAAGCTCCATTATGCTCCCCACCAAAAATTATTACTATCCGATCAAAACTAAGGGTACCCCCCATACAAAGTGAACGAAAATTCTAACAAATTTCACATTTCTTCATTTCTAAATTCTATCTAAAACGGAAAAATAAAATTTATCTCTTAGAATGACATTATAATAGTTAATTGTAGTCCTCTGAATGTATGTTCAAAATTTTGCATCAAAGCGTACACTACAAGTATCAACAAATTGTGTTTGAAAGTCATTGGTACTAGTTCAAAGGCTAGTTCCGAATAAATCGAGTAACGTGTACTAGCAACCTTCAAACCACATTTTTCGTACTTGTAAGGCACGCTCTGGTACAAACTTTTGAATATACATTTACAAGACTACAATTAACTGTTATAATGACGTTCTAAGAAATAAATTTTATTTTTTTATTTTAGATAGATTTTAGAAGTGAAAAAATGTGATTTTTTTTAGAATTTTGGCTTACTTTGTATGGGGAGTACCCTTAGTTTTGATCGGATGGTAACAATTTTTGGTGAGGAGCATAATGGGGCTTAGACTAGGCACCTCACCAAATTTTATCTGCCTGGCTCAATTTGAAAAGAAGCTACAGGCATGCCTTTTTGAAAAATGTTAGGAGGAGTGAGGGAGGCGTCAATGGTCGGAGCACCTCAATTTTTGGGACAAACCAAATAAATGTTGTTTGTAATAGAATGAACAAGATTTCGTCACCCTAGGTTCTTTCTATCAAGAGTTACAGTCCGAAATGTAAAACTCAAAAAATGTAAATTCTCTATAATACTTTTGGGTCTAGGGTATAATTTTCCGAAAAAACGTCTAGAGTGTTATATATCATTACAAAGGCAATTTTGTGTAGTTTGTTTCGTCCTCAAAAGATTTTAAGGTCAGATTCATAGTTTTCCAGTTATTTGTAAAAAAGTAAATTTTCACCCCTTTGGGACCCCCTCCCCCCTTAACCCATGGCGCAAATTGGTGTAACTTTTTATTGCGTATATTGGGCAGTGTATTCAACAATTTGGCATCAAAAATTTCTTTTTCTTTTGGATGTTTGGGTTTTGAGCTATCTGTACTAGACTAAGTTGAAGAGAGTTTAGATACTCTGCCAGAGCAGGTTTTCGTGCATTTGTCGACTTCATGAGTGTATCTTCTTCCACTGTCCCATGCCATGGGTCGGGGTGGCTTACGCAAAAGTATCTGCGCCTGCGAAAACTGCGTATTGAAAAAAGATGAAAGATGATTTGATCACAATGCATTTCTTGAGGTTGCGGAACAGGTAGCCATGCGTTCATTGACCTCATTAGTGCATTTCGTAAGTTGCATGCCGCGCTGTTAATGCAATGTGGTGGTAGCATGAGGTAGAGTGAGTGGATTTAGTACAGGAGAAGGTAACACAACTTCCATACACATTTGAAAAGAGTTATATTTCTATACAGAACATCAACTGAAAATTTGTATGCAGGTTGTTCTGTCTGGTTCTGTACTCGATTCAATTAGAGGGATATGAGAACGAGAATGAGTTGAGTATTGATCAAATAAAAATACGATATTTGATCGGCAAAAATCGTATATCGCTGGATTTTTGCAGGATGGTTGGTGATGCTGATGGCGTCCTGATTATGGAAAAAAAAACTCCCCAACGATTGGAGGGCTCCAACCTTGGAAAAAGGGGATAGGGGAGTATTTTTTTACTTTTTAGCAAACATTTCAAAACCGACAAAATACATATACAGAAAAATGGTCTGAGAACGAAAAAAAACACATAAAATTACCCTTGCAATTGTATATAATACATTAGGATTTTAGTGAAAAATTTGTCGCTAGACTAAAAAATAAATTAGAATATTTTCATTTTAGACTCTTTTAAAAACCTCCATAGCTCTGAAAACGCAAGTACGCCTCCCTCCTTTTCAAGGCTGCAAACCTATAATCTGTTGGGACTCCCCATAATCAGGAGGCCATCCCCAAAAATCCATCAATGTAAGATTTTTGTCGTTCGACGTCCATATTTTTTTTTCTTCGGCTATAATAAGATCATATTGATTAAATTGTTTGAAACAAATCAGAATGCCCACTTTAGTATGAAAGTTTGTTAACGAAATTTGTATCAGAAGTCTGAAAACGCAAAAGTCTCTATTGGAGAGTAAGGAATATATGAGTTTCAATTTTGGATTGATTTTGATATAATTTGAATAAATTTTACCAAATTGCAGATCTTTAGGGGCAGTTTCAATTGAATTGAAATAGAGCTAAAATTAACCCTAGTTTTCTGCACTTAAAGGTCCATCTAGATTAGTCGCCAAATGGCGACACGTACAGCCAAATGGCTGTTGTAATTCCATCCAAACTAGTCGCCATTTGGCTATGCGTCCAGTTTTGATATTCAATATGGCAACTCAACCAACCGCTTTTCAATTTCAAAGTGACAATTTTACAACTTTTGTTCGATCTTTTGTGTGAAATTGAATAATTATTGAATGGCCATGTAATAATTCAAACGCGCAGAGTCCGATTTTGATAATTAAATTTTAAAAAATCACCAAAATGAAATTTTGGTTATGTCATTTCCTGTCTCCATTTGGCTGCTACAGTGTGGCTGCTAAGGAGCAGCCAAATGGCTGCACGCGATGCCAGTTTTTGGACGCGCAGCCATTTGGCTGCTAGTCTAGATGGACCGCAAGGCATTAAAACTGTTAGAAATAACAAAGTTAAAATAAAATGATGTAAGAAAGAAATGATTTTTAGACTATGCGCCAATTTTTAAAAGAATCGTACAAGCACCTCACCTTGGCAGAAGTTGGAGAAAATTGAGATGTAAATATATTTTGTTATTGGGTCAAATCACAAAAATTTGACTTTGAAGTTCCGTAAAAACCAAACCTCTTATCCGATTTTAGTGCGGTTAGTTTTATTTTTCGGGTAATAATCATCTGTACCTAATAATCATCTTATTTTGCTATGCTACCTAGTCTAGCTTTTGTGATAACGACGTTTTAGTCGTAAAAGAAAATGATTTTTTCAAAAATCTTCAAATGCCTGTGGCAGCTAAAGGGTTAAGCTAAGAGGGTATGTTCAGTACAACTTTTTTGCTGGAAATCACAAGAGGAAGCACAATCCGGTTCGTTTATGCGGCAGTTTCCGGGCACCCTGTATATTTTCTTAACTTACAACTAATAAAAAAAAAGCTATCGGAAAATTGGTTTTGATACCGAAATTTATACTTTTAGGCCCGTATTTATAGACATATGTATGTCCCTTAACTCAAGGCGACCTTTAGTCAAGTATGCCAAAATTCAAAAATTAGATGTCATTTCCAGTAGTTTTTCATTGAAATAATTTATATTTAGAAGTCAATGCATCCTTGATTTAAGGCGAAACTCAAGGAGACCTTAAGCTTTTATTTTAATACAAGTGTAATATAATAATAACTCAAGGTAGGTAACTAGCTACATTGACTTCAAGTGACGTTGACTATTGCAAAATTTCAAAGTGTCCTTGAAATCGCCTTAAGTCAAGGATGCATTGTCTCGAGAAAATAAATTATTTCAATGAAAACTACTGGAAATGGCATTTATTTTAAGGTAAGGTATGTTTATAAATACGGGCTTTCGTTTTGGCTAATTCTTGCTATGCTTGTTGCGGCCGGCATATCAAGAAACAATACTATGTATACTATAAATTGAAAAATCTAGAGCTGTCTAGACGGGATCGCATAAATGCAAATTTAGAGAAGGTATTGAATAAAGTGGTCGCAACATGTAGGAACAGCTTCTTCCAAAAATAATATGTGCAAAATTTGAACTTCCTTTATTCTGTCACAAGTTATGGAGTGAGTAAAATGCCCGAAGGGACTAACAAAGAAGGTATTTTTTCAGAAACTCCATGTCTTTGACCCTAAAACTCACCTACATTTATATTAATTATCGTCTCCAATAGAGACTTTTCATTTTGACATCGGCTCAGATAATCTGAACCTCAAAATATAGATACACGTGCCACAGACGAATTTTAAATGGTGCCATACATCGCACACCACACAAGACGCGGGCGGGACGTGGCAGTGAATGAATTTCATAATCATTTCTGTGTTCATAACATAACATATTGTCCGCAACGGCAACTTGTTCTCTTCCTCGGACCCACTCGGTCCACTTGTCATGCGTCACGGAGTACGGAGATATCCATCACACACCACGGAAGTCGCAGGCAATGGCAAGCGATGAGTGATTCTTAAAAGATACTATAAAAAGAGTCTCTTGACTCTCTTGAACTGGAAAACGTTATCTCAAATTCACACGCACACAGGCTCATGCGATTCACTTGAAAGCTCTAGGAAATTTCAGATACATTTTCATAGGAACAACATTTTGTACCAATTTGGACATATATGTATTATTTGTATGTATATGGTATCAGTGATCAGTCTAACATCTTGCAAAATGATTCGAATTTTAACGTTCACATATCGGTAGAAAGTGTACTTGCTAAACTAAACAATCTTGTATGCATACTCCAGCGAGTTGCGGCACACAGAGTGCATTTCGAGCCGGTTTCGAACTAGTATTACATGGCGCGCTGCAATTCTCATCAGATGCCTCTACATATGCAGCGCGTCATGTAATACCAGGAGAGGCATTACCGGACTCAACCAGGCAAAGGTGTACGATCCTCTTATATAGGACACGAAATACACCCTGGTATCGAATCATTTTTAAATGGGGCTAGGCAATGGCTAGCCACCGATTCGATACGGCCGCGTCTCTGAACTATGTGTCAGAGAACGGGTTTAAACAAAGCAACAAAAACATTGTTGTTGGACGGTGGATGTTGTATGCTCAAAAAATGATTTGAGCTATCCACCGTCCAGTTTGCCCATAGTGGGACAGCACAATAGTATGCATACTCCAGCGAGTTGCGGCACACAGAGTGCATTTCGAGCCGGTTTCGAACTAGTATTACATGGCGCGCTGCAATTCTCATCAGATGCCTCTACATATGCAGCGCGTCATGTAATACCAGGAGAGGCATTACCGGACTCAACCAGGCAAAGGTGTACGATCCTCTTATATAGGACACGAAATACACCCTGGTATCGAATCATTTTTAAATGGGGCTAGGCAATGGCTAGCCACCGATTCGATACGGCCGCGTCTCTGAACTATGTGTCAGAGAACGGGTTTAAACAAAGCAACAAAAACATTGTTGTTGGACGGTGGATGTTGTATGCTCAAAAAATGATTTGAGCTATCCACCGTCCAGTTTGCCCATAGTGGGACAGCACAATAGTATGCATACTCCAGCGAGTTGCGGCACACAGAGTGCATTTCGAGCCGGTTTCGAACTAGTATTACATGGCGCGCTGCAATTCTCATCAGATGCCTCTACATATGCAGCGCGTCATGTAATACCAGGAGAGGCATTACCGGACTCAACCAGGCAAAGGTGTACGATCCTCTTATATAGGACACGAAATACACCCTGGTATCGAATCATTTTTAAATGGGGCTAGGCAATGGCTAAAATGATTCGATACCAGGGTGTATTTCGTGTCCTATATAAGAGGATCGTACACCTTTGCCTGGTTGAGTCCGGTAATGCCTCTCCTGGTATTACATGACGCGCTGCATATGTAGAGGCATCTGATGAGAATTGCAGCGCGCCATGTAATACTAGTTCGAAACCGGCTCGAAATGCACTCTGTGTGCCGCAACTCGCTGGAGTATGCATACTATTGTGCTGTCCCACTATGGGCAAACTGGACGGTGGATAGCTCAAATCATTTTTTGAGCATACAACATCCACCGTCCAACAACAATGTTTTTGTTGCTTTGTTTAAACCCGTTCTCTGACACATAGTTCAGAAACGCGGCCGTATCGAATCGGTGGCTAGCCATTGCCTAGCCCCATTTAAAAATGATTCGATACCAGGGTGTATTTCGTGTCCTATATAAGAGGATCGTACACCTTTGCCTGGTTGAGTCCGGTAATGCCTCTCCTGGTATTACATGACGCGCTGCATATGTAGAGGCATCTGATGAGAATTGCAGCGCGCCATGTAATACTAGTTCGAAACCGGCTCGAAATGCACTCTGTGTGCCGCAACTCGCTGGAGTATGCATACTATTGTGCTGTCCCACTATGGGCAAACTGGACGGTGGATAGCTCAAATCATTTTTTGAGCATACAACATCCACCGTCCAACAACAATGTTTTTGTTGCTTTGTTTAAACCCGTTCTCTGACACATAGTTCAGAAACGCGGCCGTATCGAATCGGTGGCTAGCCATTGCCTAGCCCCATTTAAAAATGATTCGATACCAGGGTGTATTTCGTGTCCTATATAAGAGGATCGTACACCTTTGCCTGGTTGAGTCCGGTAATGCCTCTCCTGGTATTACATGACGCGCTGCATATGTAGAGGCATCTGATGAGAATTGCAGCGCGCCATGTAATACTAGTTCGAAACCGGCTCGAAATGCACTCTGTGTGCCGCAACTCGCTGGAGTATGCATACTATTGTGCTGTCCCACTATGGGCAAACTGGACGGTGGATAGCTCAAATCATTTTTTGAGCATACAACATCCACCGTCCAACAACAATGTTTTTGTTGCTTTGTTTAAACAATCTTGATTTAAATAAAGGAAATGGTCCTGATAAAATACCTAATTATTTTTTGAGAAACTGTTCTTCTAATTTGGCAACTCCATTAACCACTATATTTAATGAATCTTTAATTCATGGTATTTTCCCAATTGAATGGAAATTAAGTTTTGTCACACCCATATTCAAATGTGGTGATAAAAATGATGCTAGAAATTATAGACCTATATCGATCCTTAGTTCCATCCCAAAAATATTTGAATCAGTGATAACAGACTATATAAAAAAATGTTTCAATTCGAAAATTAATGAAAATCAACATGGATTTGTGAATGGTAGATCGACCAATTCCAATTTATTTCTATACAGGGTGTCCGGAAACTGCCGCATAAACGCACCGGATGATGATTCCTCATTTGATTTCCAGCAAAAAAGTTGTATAAACATACCCCCTCAGCTTAACCCTTTAGCTGCCACAGGCATTTAAAGATTTTTGAAAAAATCATTTTCTTGCACGACTTAAAGCCTAATATCTCCAAAGCTAGACCAGCTAGAATAGCAATAAAATGATTATTACAACCAACAAATTTACCTATAAAATAAAACTAACCACACTAAAATCGAATAAGAGGTTTGGTTTTTACAGAGCTTCAAAGTCAAATTTGCGTGATTTTACCCAAAATCGATCTTTTTTTCCATCTCAATTTTCTCCAACTTCTGCCAAGGTGAGGTGCTTGTACGATTCTTTTAAAAATTGGCGCATAGTCTTACGATTATATTGAGATGAAAAAAAAGATTCTTTTTGGGTCAAATTACGCAAATTTGACTTTAAAGCTCTGTAAAAACCAAACTTCTTATCCGATTTTAGTGTGGTTAGTCTTATTTTATAGATAAATTCGTTCATTTTATTTCCCTTTTCTAGCTGGTCTAGCTTTGGAGATATTAGGATTTAAGTCGTGCAAGGAAATTATTTTTTCAAAAATCTTTAAATGCCTGCGGCAGCTAAAGGGTTAAGCTGAGGGAGTATGTTCCGTACAACTTTTTTGCTGGAAATCACATGAGGAATCACAATCCGGTGCGTTTATGCGGCAGTTTCCGGACACCCTGTATACTGAGTTTTTGATTGAATCTGATTCTGATTGGTTTACCACATACTTTCATTAAATGGATAGCCGATTACCTAACTAACAGAACACAATATGTCAAATATAAAAATTTTATTTCCACAAAAATTGAAGTAACATCCGGAGTACCGCAAGGCTCACATCTAGGGCCTCTCCTATTTTTAATTTATTTAAATGACATTGTGAATACGTTCAAATATTCTAAAGTTATGATGTTTGCAGATGACTAAGTTCTTCCGAATTGTAAAAACATGCGATGATTGCTACCTACTTCAACGTGATCTTGATTATTTTGAAAAGTGGTGTAAAGATAATTTTATTGAATTAAATGTTTCTAAATGCAAAGAAATGAATTTTACTAAGTCTAAAACTAAAATTGTAAATACTTATAAGCTAAGTTCATCATTATTGGAAGATGTTAATACGATAAAAGATTTAGGAGTTATTTTTGATAATGATTTAACATATTCTCACCATATTGATTACATCGTGAAAAAGGCACAGCAAACATTAGGCTTTATATTAAGACAAAGTCGAAGTTTTCAAAATATTGAAACTGTTATTGTGTTGTATAATTCCCTTGTCAAACCGATATTAATGTATGCTTCTCCTGTGTGGTCTCCTTTTTATGAGGTGCACATTAGTAGACTAGAAAAAGTTCAGCATAAATTTTTGAATTATTTAGCTTTTAAAATGAATTTACCAAGCCCAAGAGCAACTCATAATTACTATTTTACAGCTTCTAAAGTTAAGATTAGTTCTTTAAAATCAAATAGAGAGGTCTCTGATGTATGTACTCTTCATCGTTTGATTAATGGAGGAATTAATTGCAGTGAATTAGTTAACAAAATAGAGTACCGAAATTACTTTTATTTACATCGCCATCAAGGTCCTTTTGTTGTACCATTTCACAGAACTTCATAATGGAAAACTTTCTCCTATGACTAGATTTGTAAGCTTAGGAAATAATTGGAGTATTAGTCAGTTTAATCTACCACTTAATTCATTTAAAATGCATATAAAATCTGAATTATTAAATGGTTACAAATAATATTAAAAACATTTTTTTTTTCGTTTATTTAAAATAATGTACATAATATATTTGAATTCATACTATTAGGCCAGTCAATTACCGATTTTAGGTCACAAAAAATTGCTCGGGTCTGGTTTTTTGGGATATTGTTAGGATAGATACCAGAAGTGTACCACTAAGTTTGCAACTTCGAAAAACCTGTGCTAACCCCGTGACCCTCAAAAAACCTCAAAATTTTCGGACTTTTTTCATACTTTTGTTTGTAATTTCTAAAAGGTGCTTCCTACAAGTAAGTCGTCCACTGCATTTTTAAAGCTAAGAAAATCTTCTTTAATTTGAGTGTAACTCCAGCTTTGTAGGTGCAAAGGTTCCCAGGCCCATGATTGCGTTGGTAAACACGCCAAACATGAATAACATATTAACTTTTGGCGACGCAAATCGACCGGGAACCAATATTTATCGTGTAAAGTTTGTTGCGACATCGCCCGATTTCCCTTTTAAAGGGCGCCACTGGCGATTTCTCGGCCGATTGATTGGCAATCGATCTGCCGCCCGTACAGCACATACATTAGGCAATTTATCGGGCAATCTGAAATAGACGAAATCACGGTCAACAAAACACAACACCAAATAGCGAAAATTATACCATTTTTGACGATGGAAGATGGCCATCCATTGCTACTTTGATGGAGAATGATCGCCACAACCACACCATGAAGAACGACCTGGCTTTCAATGGAAGGGGCTCTGGTTTTACAGCTAATAAGATCAGTTTATATATATACGTTTGCCTGAATTCTTTTTTTTGTGGAGAACTCATCAGAAATTATAAATAGAAAAATGTCTGTAGATTTGCCTAGTCTTTTTATGCAAACTGGATACAGTAAATAAACGCGTTCCACTTTTAATTAGACCAATCCCGTAAGGGGGAAGATAAAGGTTGAAAGGCTTCGGCTAATTCCTATATCTTCTTCAGTTGTGGCATAACTGCGGACCCTTAGCTATGCAGGAGGAGTTTCATAGGAAAAGGACTTCGGTCAATTCCTATGTCTCTCTACGGGGCGTTACTTTCCCGCATTATCCGAGTAACCGCTGCGCCTGAGTGCTGCATTAACATCTGCAGCGTCTCAGGTTACTTAACGTGATAGGTGACAGAAAACATTTAAGTCAACCACTAAAGCAGCATCTTCGAGGCCCATGATGGCCTTTACTCAACGATTAAACCCTATCATGGTTTAGCGATGTGCCGACAACTCATCCTAAGAAAAACTTCAAGTCAAGAAACCTGAAACAAAAGCCTCGGATTGGACGGATACAAAACAACGACGACCCCGCAAACGAACAACTGATTACTCTTTCGGATCCTGGAATGTACGCTCCCTGAATAGACCGGGGGCCTTAAGGGCCCTCCTGGATCAGGTAGAACAATACAAGCTGAGCATAGTTGCAATCCAGGAAACTAAATGGCTCAAAAGCGAGATTAACGACCTCAATTCGCACACTATTTTTACGAGTGGTAAAGAGGAGGGCAACAAGGAGTTTGGAGTAGCTTTCATCGTGAATAAGCAGCTCAAGGACCACGTTATCGGCTTCAAACCCATCAACGAGCGGCTATGTGCGATCCGCATTAAGACCCGTTTCGCTAATCTCTGGCTCATTAATGCGCATGCCCCTACAGAAGTAAAAGAAGACGCGATTAAGGACGAGTTCTACAACGACCTAGAAACACTCTTCGACTCACTTCCATCAAACGACGTCAAGATGCTGCTAGGAGACTTTAACGCCAAAGTCGGAAATGAAAGCTGGCATAGGGGAACTACTGGAGGTCATAGCCTCCACGACGAAAACAACAACAACGGTCAGCGACTTATCGACTTCGCGAGCGGCAGAAACCTGGTAATAAGCTCTACATGCTTCCCTCATCGACGAATCCACAAGCAGACCTGGAAGTCTCCAGATGAATACACCGTGAACCAGATCGACCACGTACTGATCAGCAAGAGATGGGCTTCTAATGTCCTAGATGTTCGATCCTATCGAGGAGCCAACTGCGACAGCGATCACTATTTGGTGAAGACAAATTACAGGTGCAGAATCTCTTCGGTGCACCTAACGAGAATCAACCCTGCCAAGATCTTCGAGGTTGACAATTTGATTGATGATGCCACGGCGGCTGCGTATACAACAGCACTAGAGGAAAAACTGTCGCCCATGCTTGATGACATCAACAATTTAGGCATCCATGAGTTCTGGGAGGAGCTCAAAGACAGCATCAAGGGGGTCGCAGAAGAGGTCGTGGGCTATAAAGGCCGGCGCAGACGAGCAGACTGGTTCGACGACGAATGCAGGGCCTCGATTGAGGCGAAAAATGAAGCCTATCGCCAATACACACAACGCGCATCCCGAGCCAAGAAAGAAAGATATAACGAGCTTCGGCGAGTATCTAATAAGTTAATTAGACGTAAGAAACGCAAACATTTTGACGAGCAGTTACAGCAAATAAACCAAAGATTAGCCAGTAAGAACATTAGACAGGCGTACAAACTTATAAATAATGTTAAGAACGGATATCAACCCAGGACAAGCCTATGTAAGGACAAGGATGGTAACATCATCAGCGACATCGAAACCGTCAACAAACGATGGGCCTCGCATTTTGAAGAGCTCCTCAATGCACCATCAACATCCCCCGCGGAGCCAGCTCTTGAGCAGTTAGCCGAACCAGGCCCTCCCGTTCTACCCCCAACAGTAGAGGAGGTGAGTCTTGCCATACAGTCGCTTCAAAATAATAAAGCGCCCGGTGCTGACGAGATCCCAGCAGAACTGCTGAAGCATGGTGGAACGTGCCTGACCAACGCTATACATGTGCTACTGCTGAAAATATGGAACGACGAGGAAATCCCCGAAGATTGGCGCAAAAGCATAATCTGCCCAATCCACAAAAAGGGTGACAAGCTGAAGTGTGAGAATTACAGGGGCATATCATTAGTTTGTACAGCCTATAAGATATTATCTAAAATTCTTGAAAAGAGAATTAATCCGTATGCAGAACGAATCATTGGCGAGTATCAAGGCGGCTTCAGACCTGGTCGATCAACGACCGATCAGCTTTTCACAGTGAAGCTACTACTCCAAAAGTGCTGGGAATATAACATCGACGTATACCAAATCTTTGTCGACTTCAAGCAGGCATACGACAGTATCGATCGAAGTGTACTGTACAACATTATACTGAATTTGCAGTGGGGGACCTTAATATCGAGTATGTAGACAACTTCAACTATCTGGGTTGTAACTTATCAAAGGACGCCAACGAAACCGACGAAATTAAGCGACGGATACAACTAGCCAATAAGACATATTTCTCGGTCCTCCCTATAATTAATTCGAAACTTGCGCACAGGAACACGAAGCTCCGCGTGTACAAAACGATCATCCGACCCGTGCTATGTTATGGCTGCGAAACATGGACCCTCACCCAAGCCTCCGAAATGTTGCTAGACCGATTCGAACGAAAAGTCCTTCGGCGAATTTTCGGGGCCGTTCGCGAGCGAGACCAATGGCGCATCCGGTACAACCATGAGTTGTATCAATTGTACGATGAGCTGGAAGTATCGAAAATCGTGAAGCTTCAACGTTTGCAATGGGCGGGGCATGTACAACGGATGGACGATAATCGCATGCCAAAGAAAGTGATGAACGCACAACGAATTGACGGAGCGAGGTTGCGTGGACGACCGAGAGCTCGCTGGGAGAACTCCGTAGGTGAAGACGCCCACCAGCTGCTGGGCTTCCGAAACTGGAGGACGAGGTCACGTAACCGCGACAATTGGAGGTCAACGATTCAGGCGGCCAAGGCCCGACGTCGGGCTATCGTGCCACATTGATGATGAATCCAAAAATAGATTTACAAGAAAAATTTCATAAATATTATGCATAATTATTATTTATTGCCTATAAAAGACATGAGTAAAATTATTTACTACTCTCTCATATCTCCCTCGTATTACGGGTGCAGCCTTCTGTACGCTCGGTATTTTTACCAATTTGAAATACCGTACCGATTTGATAATGTATTTGCAAACGGATCCCCAGGGTATATACAGTGTGTCCGGAAACTGCCGCATAAATGCACCGTTGTATGAACATACCCCCTTAGCTTAACCCTTTAGCTGCCACAGGCATTTGAAGATATAAAAAAAAAACATTTTCTTGCACAACTTAAAGCTTAATATCTCCAAAGCTAGTCCAGCTAGAATAGTGAAATAAAATGATTATTACAGCCAACAAATGTACCTAAAAAATAAAACTAACCACACTAAAATTGGATAAGAGGTTTGGTTTTTACAGAGCTTCAAAGTCCAATTTTTGTGATTTGAGGCAAAAACAAAATATTTTTCCATCTCAATTTTCTCCAACTTCTGCCAGGGAGAGGTGCTTGTACGATTCTTTTAAAAATTGGCGCATAGTCTTACGATCATATCTTTTTTACATCATTTTATTCTAGCTCCATTATTTCTAACAGTTTTTATACGTTAAGTGTTGAAAACTAGGGTTAATGTTAGCTCGAATTCAATACAATTCAGTTCACAGTGCCCCTAAAGATCTGCAATTGGTAAAATCTATTGAAATTATGTAGAAATCGAGCCAAAATTAACCCTAGTTTTCTGTACTTAACCCTTTCCCGGACAGAACGTCTATAGACGTTCAATTTTGAGCATTTGACATACAAATCGTGTCAAATTTTGGCGTTGTGTCCGGCAATGAGTTAAGGTATTAAAACTGTTAAAAATAATGGAACTAGAATAAAATGATGTAAAAAAGATATGATCGTACACCTATGCGCCAAGTTTTAAAAGAATCGTACAAGCACCTCACCTTGGCAGAAGTTGGAGAAAATTGAGATGAAAATTAAACTAAATCATTTTTCATTTCATTTTTCATCAGCTTGCGTACAAGTCCGCAACTCAGTGGGACATTTTCATGTTTCTATTGTAGTTTATCTCTCTTATCTTATTAAGTTGAACTCAAGCTGAACATAAATTGAACCCAAGCCCAACCTCTGTTGAACCTTGAATGGCACCCAACACTCACAGGGTACCACCTAGCCCAACTTCCTGTAATGCCAAAAACGTTACGCTTTTTCGTTGCAATTTTCGTGACGCTTTTCGAATTTATGTGCCAGAGTCAAAACATAAAAATGTTAAAAATAGATTGTTTTTTGGTCAAATCACACAACTTGGACTTTGAAGCGCTGTAAAAACCAAACTTCTTATCCGATTTTAGTGTGGTTAATTTTTTTGTTGGCTATAATAATCAGTTTGTTCTACTATTCTAGCTGATCTAGCTTTGGAGATATTGAGCTTTAAGTTGTGCAAGAATATTATTTTTTCAAAAATCTTTAAATGCCTGTGGCAGCTAAAGGGTTAAGCTAAGGGGGTATGTTCCGTAAAACTTTTTTGCTGGAAATCTACTGAGGGGTCACAATCCGGTGCGTTTATGCGGCAGTTTCCGGACACCCTGTATGCTGAATAATAGTCCAATAATGACATTTGGCGTAGATTTTTAATCCAATTGAACCGCGTTTTGCAAAAAAATAAATTCCCTTAGCTAGCATAGAACGCATGGCTATCGTATTGCCCGACCTACACGCTAACCACTCGGCCAACATCAGATGTAGTCAGCATTGCTCGTAAACTCTATAAATTATTAGTTGCTCCTATAGAAATGTTTAACAATTCTCCAATATACCTTCTACTTTATACACTTACGGTCAAAAGTATCGACTCAACCTAGTAGCGCGTGTATTTGTACGTGTTTTTTGGAAAGTATGATAGTTATTCATAAAAGTCGTATGTCGTTTAAAAGTTCGAAACCTTAGCTACCTGTTGGTACCCTTTTTATCATCATTTGCTTTGCACTTTTTAAATTATTGCCACTTGTAACAAAAAACCCAAAAAAATTGAAGTTTCAGGTAAAGGTCAGGTCAGGTAAACTACCCCTATAAAAGCGCCCGTAATCGGTTTCTCATTATCAGTTGCATCAGGAAAGTTAGGTAACTTACATCTGAAGTAATTTCAGTCACTGTTTGGTCATCAATGGATACGGAGCCAGAACAGGCGGCACAAGTTGTAGCCCTATTGTCGGAAAATCATAGTCAGCGAATCGTCGCTCGCCGTCTTGGAATGAGTCAATCTGCTGTCTCGAGAGTTAGCAGGAGATTTCGAGAGACTGGTAGCTTTAATTCGAGACCAAGAACGGGCCGCCCTTGATCCACTTCAGAGAGAGACGACCGTTTCATTGTGACAAGTACGTTACGAAATCGTTTCCTCACGGGTGTTGCTGCGCTGCGGAACCTGAGGCGTGTTCGCGGAGTAGCTGTCAGTGACCGCTGCTATCAGCACGGTAAGGAGACGATTAAGGGAAGCGAATATCACTCCAAGACGGCCTGCCAGGGGCCCCAAATTGACTGCACGACACCGACAAGCGCGCCTCTTATTTGCTCGTAATCATCTTACTTGGAGCGATACGGAATGGAGCTCAGTTTTGTTCACTGACGAGTCGAGAATGTGTCTGCATGGCAGTGACAGAAGATGTCGAGTCTACAGGCGTCCAACTGAGCGATTTGCGCAGTGCTGTTTCACTGGAACGGTTGCATACGGCGGCAGTTCCTGTATGATGTGGGCTGGCATTTCATTGGAGGGAAAAACGGATCTCGTATTCGTGCCCGCAGGAGGCCGTATTCGTGCCCGCAGGAGGTCGACTTCAAGCAGGCATACGACAGTATCGACCGAAGTGTACTGTACAACATTATGCTGAACTTTGGTATACCGGCAAAGTTAGTGCGACTCACAAGGATGACGATGACTAATACCGTCTCGCAGGTCAAAGTGCAGAACCGACTCACTGACCTATTTGAAACTCGTACTGGACTCAAGCAGAGCGACGGGCTGGCGCCGACGCTCTTCAACCTGGCTTTGGAGTATGTAATTCGAGCCATGAATATGGACAGCAGCGGAACGCTACTCATCAAGTCGACTCAATTAGTAGCGTACGCCGACGATATCAACATCATGTCTCGAAGGTTGGGTGATGCAGAAAGCCTCCTGCATAACCTCATTAATGCCGCAAAGGAAGTTGGACTACATATCAACGAAAGGAAAACAAAGGCCATGATGCAATCGAAAACAAGGACACCAGCAAATTCAAGCATCACAGTGGGGGACCTTAATATCGAGTATGTAGACAACTTCAACTATCTGGGTTGTAACTTATCAAAGGACGCCAACGAAACCGACGAAATTAAGCGACGGATACAACTAGCCAATAAGACATATTTCTCGGTCCTCCCTATAATTAATTCGAAACATGCGCACATGAACACGAAGCTCCGCGTGTACAAAACGATCATCCGACCCGTGCTATGTTATGGCTGCGAAACATGGACCCTTACCCAAGCCTCCGAAATTTTGCTAGACCGATTCGAACGAAAGGTCCTTCGGCGAATTTTCGGGGCCGTTCGCGAGCGAGACCAATGGCGTATCCGATACAACCATGAGTTGTATCAATTGTACGATGAGCTGGAAGTATCGAAAATCGTGAAGCTTCAACGTCTGCAATGGGCGGGGCATGTACAACGGATGGACGACAATCGCATGCCAAAGAAAGTTATGAACGCACAACGAATTGACGGAGCGAGGTTGCGTGGACGACCGAGAGCTCGCTGGGAGAACTCCGTAGGTGAAGACGCCCACCAGCTGCTGGGCTTCCGAAACTGGAGGACAAGGTCACGTAACCGCGACAATTGGAGGTCAACGATTCAGGCGGCCAAGGCCCGACGTCGGGCTATCGTGCCACATTGATGATGAGGAGGCCGAGGACGAGGGCTGACAGCTGAGCGATACGTTACCGATGTTCTCCGTGTCCACGTTGTGCCCTATGCAGCATTTATTGGCGAGAACTTTACTTTGGTGCACGACAATGCCCGGTGTCATGCGTCGCGCCTCACTCGGCAGTTCTTGAATGAAGCCAATATGTCGTCACTTAACTGGCCTGCGCGCAGTCCCGACATCAATCCCATTGAACACTTATGGGACGAACTCAAGAGAAGAGTCCGAGCCAGAAATCCAGTCCCTTCGTCCACTGAAGAATTGAAGGCAGCCCTATTAGAGGAGTGGAACGGTATTCCTCAAGATACCATCAGCAACTTGATCAAATCAATGCAGAATCGACTGGAAGCTGTCATTAGAGCAAGAGGAGGAAATACCAAATACTAAAATAATAAATACTTAACTTATTTTCCAACAGTTTTTGTTTTATTTGCAAAAAACCTAACCAAAATCCATTTTCATATTTGCTCATTTTCGCTACGTTTTCGTTCAAAGAGCATCAATTTTAAAAGTGCTCACCAAATATTGGTTAAAATGGTACCAACGTAAAGCTGAGGCCTTAAGCTTTTCAATGACATACGATTTTTATGGATAACTGCTATACTTTTCGAAAAACACGTACAAATACACGCGCTTTTAGGTTGAGTCGATACTTTTGACCGTAAGTGTATATCAATGAGATGACGTTGATTAAATCCACAAATTCATCAATAAAATGCGGTCAGTTTCTGCGCAGAGATAATCTTAAATTACGTTTTTCTAAGTCATCCCGTGTAGTTTTTGGTAACGAACTCCATATAAAAAAATGCCAGCTGACCCACTTGTCATTTTTTTACACGAAGTTTCGCTACCCAAACCTACACGCACTTTTAATCGGTTCAGAAATTAACAATGAGTGAGGAAATGTTGGCTTCATGCAAGACTTCAAACAATTCTATTAAAGAAACTTGGTATTCAAGAGCAGCAAGTTTCAATTCTTTCAAAAATCACAAAGTACATTCTTCTATTTATCGGATTACAATACGATTTTTTTAGGTAAATTTGTTGGCTGTAATAATCATCTTATTCTGCTAAAATTAACCCTAGTTTTCTGGACCTAACGTATAAAAATGTTAGAAATAGTGGAACTAGAATAAAATGATGTAAGAAAGAAATTATCTTTAGACTATACGCCAATTTTTAAAAGAATCGTATAAGCACCCTTCTTTGGCATAAATTGGAGAAAATTGAGATGCAAAAATAGATTGTTTTTGGGTCAAATCACACAAATTTGACTTTGAAGCTCTGTAAAAACCAAAACTCTTATCCGATTTTAGTGCCGTTAGTTTTATTTTATAGGTAAATTTTGGCTGTAATAATCATTTTGTTTCACTATTCTAGCTGGTCTAGTTGGAGATATTGAGCTTTAAGTCACGCAAGAAAATGATTTTTTCAAAAATCTTCAAATGCCTGTGGAAGCTATAAGGTTAATTTAAGGGGGTATGTTCCGTACAACTTTTTTGCTGGAAATCATATGAGGAATCACAATCCGGTGCGTTTATGCGGCAGTTTCCGGACACCCTGTATGTGAGGTTGGCTGAGTGGTAGCATGTAGGATGCTATGATATGAAGAATGGATTGGCCCGCTTCACGTAGATGAGCGTACGTGTGTGACTAGAAAAGTTTTCCCCTCATCTTCAGCGCCACCTCTCCTACACCTCTCGAGCAACCCATAAGATGGCCGGCTCGGTCGCGTCGCTGTCAACCTTTGACAACCATCCAGTTGGAATCCAATTGGCGGCAAATGGCGGTTTTAAAAGTGCATCGGCGATTGATGACGTTGCAATGCTGGTGGAAAAAAATATTCGAAGACTACATGGAGTCAGCCGGTCAGTATTTTGGGTAAGTACATACGCAAATCTCGTTCAATTTGCGAGTACCAAATAATATATTTACACTTCTATCCACAGTCTGGGACTACCCGTACATTATCAGATTCATGCCGACCGGATTGGAAGTTCGAAGCCTATGGTATTTCAGAACTGCGGTGCATTTAATCTGTTGATTTTCTCAAGCAACAACAATGGCTTCTGCAACAGAAAAACTTTCAGCTGGCATTGGAAATACAGTAAATTTCACTTTACCTTTCCTCTAAAATGTGACCGAAACCCAACTTTATTATTATTTTATATTTCCAATGAATCGGTGCTGAAGAGGAAAAGAAATTCGTCAAATCAAAACGTTGTATGCATTGGAATTTTTGAAAAACAAGGAATTCGCTGGTGCTATGAAATTATTTGCCAAATTAAAAGCTGATCCGTGTGAAGTCATACGACTATTTCTCGATCTTCTATCGCAAGATTCGCTGAATATTGCAAAGCAAATAATAACAATGTACGCGGACTCTCCTGCTCGACGACAAGGATTTAAAGAATAGCTCTGTTGGCGTTAATCGATTATCTGGTAGAGGTTCGATATAATGTTCAAAATGAATTGATGAAACCGTCGTATAGCAAGAATAAGCCATTGCTACCTATCATTGACACGACACTGTTAAAATGTCATTTGTAGGTAAGTGACTTACAATTTCTAACTGTACATAAAATGAATTAAAACTTAAATTTTATATTCAGACAAATGATTCTCAAGTTGCGCCTTTGTTTCGTCTCAACCAACGCCTTTTGGAAGAACATTTGGAAGAACCGGAAAAAGCGCTCAAAAATATTTCAAGTTTGGCGAATCGATAATTCCATCTCAAACAAAAGGGCAGCCCAAGCGGGCCTTGGAGTTGCTCCGTCCGCAGGCAATCGTATTTATCATAATCCAATATATTGTACAGTCTAAGCATATTTTTCCTTCCATTATACAGGTTCCTAGCTGCCGTCTCAACGGACACGAACGTACCATTGAATATCTTCTGTTAACTTGTATGGAAAATTATAGTGACTAATAAATGTGGATCGACGTTATATACTGAAAATGCGGTGTAGTTGTTGTTTGTACTTATTTCCTCAGGACAGCACAGGGTTGGATTGGATTGCACCTTAATGTCCATTATGACAGACAATATAAATACCCACAGCCAAGCTGAGCACGAATCCGGAGCTTCCCATCAACATTTCGTTGCGGAACATGGCCAACATCGCCAAAAACAAACATTTTCGAAGTTTTTCATTTTTTTGGTTATAACACTGAAACTGCGCATTTATGCGATAAGAAACCAATGAACATTATGGAGAAAACATTATTGAGGGCCCAACGCGACATAATTCTTCAAAATGCGTTAAGCGGTATCGCTACAATTGATAGAATTTTCTTCCTTTTTATACCCTTCGCTCATAGAGTGAAAGGGTATATTAACTTTGTCATGAAGTTTGTAACGCACTGAAGGAGGCATCTCCGACCATATAAAAAGTATACATATATGATCAGCATGACTTGGGGAGTCGATTGGGCGATGTCCGTCTGTCTGTCTGTCCGTCTGTTGCAGTGCGTTTTCTCGGCCGCTATAAAAGCTAGAGAGCTGAAATTTTGTACACATGCTTATTATTGTTGCAGGCTGTTTGTATGTTTGAATCGCTTAAATCGGACAAGGGGGTCATGGGGCTGCCATACAAACTTAACCCCCCAATTTAGGTTCTTCTGAAAAAAACTTTTTTATTTGTGTACCACTTTCAACCTAACTTCGCTCAAATATGTTTCTATTAATGACACACAACATTATGTACAACTGGATCAAATACCACCATGGGGTCATGGGGCTGCCATACAAACCTAGCCCCCCAATTTAATTTCTTCTAAGAAAAACTTTTTTATTTGTGTACCAATTTCAACCAAATTTCACACAAATGCATTTCTATTGTTGACACAAAACATACGTAAGAATGAATTAAATCGGACCATAGGGTCATGGGGCTGCCATACAAATCCAACCCCCCAAATTAGGTTCTTCTAAGAAAAAGTTTTTCATTTGTGCACCAAAATCAACCAAATTTTACACAAATGTATTCCTATTGATGACACAAAACATATGTAAGATTGAATCAAATCGGACCATGGGGTCATGGGGCTGCCATACAAACCAAACCCCCCATATTTGTTCTTCTAAGTAACATTTTTTTACACCAATTTCATAAACCCTTGAATTAATGTGTCTTTATCAAAGCAACTAAAAAGTTCAAAACGAATGGAATCGTACTGTGGGGTCATGCTCCGGCAATCCCAATAAAATTTGCCCACTTATTTCAACCAAGCCCAAAACTTTTGTCCAGACGGAAGAAAAAGAATGAGGAGGGGGATTAAATACAAGTCATAGGTACGCCCGAAAAAACTTTTAGCCCAAGCGAAGGGTATCCGAATTTCGGCCGCGCCCGAAATTAGCCTCGGCCCCTGGGGTTGGCGAGCGTAGCGAGCAGGGGGCGAAGCCCCCTAGTTTTTTGTTACTATTTTGATCTTGTTTCACAACGATATTTCATTACATAATAAAAATAAAAGCAAAAACATCGCATGAATTCTGTCGAAACCGGTCCCAAGCCTAGTTAAAAAAGGAAGCGAGAGGCGATTAACGAAGTATAATTTTTTCTCGAATCAAACTGTGATAAATAATAAAATACATGCGTAAGTATATTTCCCTTGGAGCAATTTAGTAGGTCCGTTTTATTGGGTCAGAACAGAATAACTTCCATACAAATTTGACAGGAGTTGTTTGTAAATCAAACGATTGATTTCGATGTATGACAAAGACTGAACGTTCTATCACCCGCAAGTCCGAAGAAAGTTATATTGCTTACGAGTGTGATCAACGTACATTGCCTCTGTGACCCAGTTCTCATATTGCAATTATTGCATAATCCATATAATTGCAGGTAAGAGAACTAAGCCATCTCCTTGTAACTGGAAGATTTTCTCTTAACCCGTTTCCCATTGGCGGCGCAATAAGACTTCGTTGAATGATAAAATGACCTGGTGTCAGAATTTCTATATTTTCGGAAACATTTGGTATTGGGTATAGTGGCCGACTATTGAGGATCGCTTCCCAGCCACATACCGCAGTGTGAAACTCCTCGTAATGCAAGTTGGAAACGTTCGGCATCCGCTTAATGAATCGCTTCAGACTTCCTACTGCAGCCTCGAATAGTCCGCCAAAATGACTTGCTCTCGGGGGATTATGCATCCATATGATACCCTTTTGGCCTAAATTTTCGTTGAGCTGTGCTCGAAGGCTCTGCCATGCCTCCTCCAAGATTTTCGAAGCTCCGGAAAGATTTGTGCCGTTGTCCGACCTCACTACTGCTGGTTGGACTCTACGACTTATGAACCGACTAAAAGCAGAAAGGTAGGTGTTTGTGCTAAGATCGGAGCATAATTCTAAGTGTATTGCTTTTGTGGACATACAAACAAAGACAACAATGTAGACTTTCATCGGTTTGGCGTTTCTTAATGCACTTGATTTTATTTGGAATGGCCCGCAAAGGTCGGTTCCAACATTTTCGAATACATATGAAGGAGTTACCCTCTCCTTGAGTAAGTCAGCCATAACGGGTTGGACGGTTTTTCCTCTAAATTTTCTACACACAACACAATTCGCAATTAATTTCCTTACTTGTTGTGCCAGAGCAGGGATATAATATTTTTCGTACATAGTTGAAATTGTCAAAGTATTTCCACAGTGTTGGTGAGTCAGATGAGTATGTCGAATGAGTAGATCGACTAAGTGGGATTTACTTAGAGCAATTGGGTATTTTTTGTCGTATGGTAAGCTGGAATTCGATAGTCTTCCTCCTATTCGTAGAATTCCGGTTTCGTTCTCAATGAACGGATCTAGTGTTGATAACCAGTGGTGGCTCGATACCGGTTTTCTCTTCCCGATTGCTTTAATTTGCTCTGTAAAAATCTCACTTTGCTGACATCGAATAATGGTTTCAGAAGCCTTCAATTCATCGGCTGATAATGGACCTCTATTCCGGTTCTTCCACCTTAGATAATAGGCGATGGTGTTGACTAGTCGTCGCCAAGATGAAAATCGCTCGATGAACTCTGCTGGCGTTGAAAGGGGTTCTTTTACATTTATCGATGAAACGAGGCATAATGTTACCTCTCTGAATGGTGTTATCGGCAATTCATCTTGCTGAAGAAAATCTGGACCACTAAACCACAAACGATGGGTTAAGAGTGCCTCCGGCGACAGACCTCTCGAAGCGCAGTCCGCTGGATTGTTTTCGGATCGAACATGGTGTAAATTTTCCGGTGATAGTATACGACGAATTTTCGATACTCTTCGCTTAACTGATTTATTTGTTATTTCCTTTTTGTTGCGGACCCAAGAAATTGCGATTTCGGAATCCGTATAGGCGATAAAAGTTGTCGAGATATCTCCAAGGCTATTCTTCACATCCTCATAAAGTTCGGTTAAGAGTACGATTCCCTCCAATTCGAGCTTCGGAATAGTGCAACTTTTAGTCGTGTCGAGTTTGATTTTAGTCTTAAGTGGTGTAACATGGCCTCTTCCAGCGATGAGACGCGTTACGTAGCCACTCTTCGTAGCAGCACGACTGTAAATAACCGCTGCGTAACCTTCTGCCGATGCGTCGCTGAATCCAACAAGTTCAACTGTTTTAACTTCATCGCCTTGTCCCATAAATCTTGGTATACGAATTTCGTTTAACTTGTGCATCGTGGTGATAATTTTTTCGAACAGGTTCTGTGATTCAGAGTCAATTTCATCATCCCAGTCAAAGTCCTTTTCCCAGAGGTCTTGAATTCCCATTCGCAATTTCATTATTACTGGCAAAAGCCAACCAATTGGATCATAAACTCCTGCTGTAATACTAAGCAGGTGTCGCTTGTTAAATTTGATATTTTCAATTTTGTTGATCACGTATAGGAAACAGTCTTCGGTTGGATTAAAGTGAAGCCCAAGCACTTTGATATCATTATCAGCTTTCTGCATGTCTATATAACTTGAAATTCGAAGATTTTCTGGGACTTTACTAAGTATATCGGGATGATTAGCTGACCACTTCGTCAGGAACATTTTGCCTTCCTCCAGGGTTGAAGAGACTTTTTCAATTATCGATTGGGCTTTGGAGATCATATTAGCTCCATATAAGAAGTCGTCCATATAGAAGCAATTCAGGATAATCTGCTTTGTTTCCTCGTCGGGTGCATTATCGTAGGCAACTTGGTGAAGAGTACGGATGGCTTGCCAAGGGGCACAATCCATACCATAGGTGATGGTTGACAAGTAATATTCGCAAATAGGGTCATCAGCGTTTAATCGCCAGAGAATACGCAGTTTTTTCTGGTCTTCCGGCATTAGCAGAATTTGTCGAAACATTTTAATAATGTCTGCAAAGAAAACGTACTTAAACTGACGAATTCGGGTAATCATATTAAAAATGTGGGTTTGCAGCTTGGGTCCGGGATGAATGCATTGATTAAGACTCACGCCAGTGTTAGAGGTCTTTGATGCATTAAATACATTTCTTAGTTTCGTGGTAACAGCATCTTTACGAAATATGCTCAAGTAGGGGATATAGTATACGTTCCCGCTTCCATCACATCGATCATATTCTGGTACTTCGGCCATATGGCCTAATTGCAAGTATTCCAACATGAAATCATCGCACATCTTTTTATGGATCGGATTTTTGAGCCATCTTTGCTCCTGTCCAAGAAACGATCGAACAGCTAAATCGAATGAGTTTCCAAGATTCGGTGATGACTCCTTCCAGGGGATTGGAACTACGTAGCGTCCATCTTTCAAGCGATAATGTTTCTCCTTAAAAAGTTGTTCACAGAAATCTTCTTCCTGCAAATCGTCTTCATTTTTAGCAATAGGAGCATCCCAAAATTCTAACAAACGTCGTTCCTCTTCGGATAACGCTACATACGATGAAGTAAACTTTGCACTGTTACTGCCGGCTGGACCGGAGACAACCCAGCCTAATCTGGTATTCTGGAACAGATAGCCGTCTATATTTTCTACGCCTTCCAGAAATAGTAACGGCAAGACATTAGAACCAAGCAAAATTGGAACGTGCGAAGGATGTTGAGTGTTTGGGTCAGCTAATATTTTGTTGTTTATGGCAAATTTCATTTTAGAGGGCAACTGAGGAAGTTGTCCTTTCGTAACTCTTTTGACGACCAATGCTTTTGTTTTTATAAACCTCTCGTCAGGAAGTTTAATCGTGAGCCATACTATCGAGTTTGGTTTTCCCGATGTTACGCCGCCTACGCCAAACACTTGTACAGAAGTTCGTTTCTTGGGCAGTTGTAGTTTTTGTACCAAATCTTCGGTTATATAACAACTCTGGCTCCCTTGATCTATCAAGCAGCGTACCGGAATTTCGACGCCACTTTTAGCAACAAGGTTTGCTACCGCAGTCGGAAGTATCGTTGTTGAGGCGGCCGCTTCCGTTCCATTTTCGGAAACATGAGATACCTCCTCAGACGTAGCTTTTTTTAATGGGTGCATAATAGTTATATGCTTTCCATGGCATATTTCGCATTTTAGAGACTCACGCTTCTGGCAAGGGTTTTTATAATCATATTTATGAGCCAAGCAGTAAATGCAAATTTTGTGTTGACGAAGTACAGATTCCTTTTCAGTTGTGTCCAATAGTCTCGGACACTTAATGCTGTAGTGCTTTCCTTCGCATATGAAACACTTCAATGGCTGCTTGCTCTTTTCTTTTTGCACCGATGTCCGTTTTAACTTCTGATCGTCAAATTCAGTGGGAGATGATTGAGCTATAAAAGTTCTCTGCGTTTACCGCCTGTTTTCTTTAGGGTGTTACTAGTTTCCAAATTACTCAAAGCATTAGAGTCAGAAGAGCTGCTCATTATGATATATTTGTTTTCAAGAAACCAGTCTACGTCATCATTTGTTGGGGGGATTTTGGGGTCCCTGAGCGAACGGTCGAACTCTCGTCTTGTTGCTAAATCCATTCTTTTGATCAAAACGAAAGGAATGAATGGGACTCCTTCCGAAGGGTTGTACCCTGCCTTCCGAAGATTTTGTATCACCGAGCGCATTGTGTCCAACGCTTTCCCCACTGATTTTGGATCTTCTTGCGAAATCGGCGGGAGGTCAATGATAGCTTGGATCTCTTTATCGACTAGAGCACGTCGACTACTGTAGCGGCGGTTAAGTAAGTCCCAAGCATGGACGTAGTTACCGCCACTGATTCCTAGATGTTCTATGACCTGTTTTGCATCACCGGTCAATTTGCTTTGAAGCATCATCAACCTCTCTGATTCACCTATGTCAGATCCATAATAAACGGAGTTGAATAAACTCCTAAAGGATTCGAATTGCCGTACATCCCCATCAAATTTTGGTATTTCGGGCACCGGTGGACATGGACGTGAGCGGTACATTCTATTCCAAAATGGAATTGAATCGACACCATAAGATCTACGGGCAATGTCTTCGGGTCGGTCAGAATATGAATATGAGTCGGCAGGACGGTTATCCGCCGATCTTGCTGAATTCCTAGTTTCCGGTTGAAAGTAAGATTTTCTATCGTCATTTGAAGGATGTCTGCTTTCCCTGCGTTGATAATCAGAGTTGAAATGAACGCGACGATCTCCACTGCGATCAGCATAATTAGAATGACCTCCATAATATTGTCTATATTCGTCCCGTTCAATATCCCGATCGAAATAAACGCGTCGGCTCGGGCTATAATCGCGATGGACTAACTGTTCTTCCCGAGGCCGATAATCGCGCGAATACTGAGAACGACAATCGTTTTCGCGATGAAGCGGACGCGATGCCGGATGCCGAAGATGAGGGTCGAGACCAAGATTCACCCCGCAAAGCGTCACGAAAGCCAGCATCGAGATTGATGTCAGCTTCGTGATTGATATCTTTCGCGTTATCCGTATTTCTCGACGTCGATGGAATCGGTTCCATTTTTTCACGACGGTTCACTGTGGCTTTCTCAACACTTTCAAAGTTATTAGCTTCTTTTCCCGCATCTCTATCCGATAAACCGATTAAATCGAACTCTTTTTCAGAGTCACTAGCACCCGCGTCAAGGCCTTCCGGGCCGCTTTCAATGTTTGTTTCGTAATCGCCGGTTATTCCCGGATGGACACGTTCAATAAACTCGCGAGCCCTCTCAAATATAGTTTTTAACACTTGAAATTTATTTTCCTTAAAATAATTTAAGTCGCGAGAAATATCGGCGGTAAGTAGGATCCTGTGGTCCGCCTTACATTTCGAAAATAAATCTTTCAAGCGTCCCCATCCCTCCTCAAACTTCTCTGCCGTACGCTTCTCTATGTTTAATTTACATAGAGCTTCTCGAATGTCTTCCATTTGGAAGGCTCGGTTTTGCTGGGCATTGAGAATGTCTTGCAGCTTTTCGGGGATCACAGCCATTTTTATTTAATACTCTTGTCCTTTTTTTTTAAATAAATTGGTTAAAAATGTTTTTGATACTTTCCTGAATTAGTGTTGAATGTCCAAAACACCAGTATTCGCAGTACCACTGAATCACATAAACACAGGGACCACAGTTAATATCAGTTTTCAGGGGAAGGGGCGGGGTGTGCTTCTAATATGGAAATTTCTGTTGTACGATCTCTGCGGAATTTTCACTTGTTTTGTGATTAGAACTGACACGATTTATGCACGGAAAAACTTAACATTTTTGTCACAAATTCAGTTAGCACGCACACACTTCGTATCCTTGTTGATTGTAGTAAGTGCAAACACATCGCGTTTTAAATAAGTAGAAAACTTCGCGTTTTTCTTTTTTTCGCGGGACGTTAAAAAAAAACTTCGCGTTTTTTAAATAAGTTTATAAGAAAACTTCGCGTTTTCTTTTTCGCGGTACGTAAAAAAACTTCGCGTTTTTTTAAAGTTGAAGAAGGAAACCTCACGTTCTCTTAGTGTTTGTAAATCAAACGATTGATTTCGATGTATGACAAAGACTGAACGTTCTATCACCCGCAAGTCCTAAGAAAGTTATATTGCTTACGAGTGTGATCAACGTACATTGCCTCTGTGACCCAGTTCTCATATTGCAATTATTGCATAATCCATATAATTGCAGGTAAGAGAACTAAGTCAGCAGCAAAGGGCATTGATCACACATCGCGTGTAATATTTCGTAATGCAGGCGTTAAAAGGTATTTTAAGTAAACAATACATTGACGATTTGCGTCAGCAATATATTGCCCACTTTAACCCTTAAACAGGAGTTGTTCTATACCCTGGAAGTTGCGCTTTTCTGTCCTGTACTCGACCCAATCAAACATACCTACTCATATTCTCATTACACCGATATGAAAATCATAGGAAAACTTCAACGTAATTTGCAGAAAATAAAAATTTACATTAAAGCATGCAAACAATGTAAACATTTTTTTCTTTAAATTGGCAATTCAAATTTGTCCGCCAAATGTTTGCCCCCATCATATGAAAAACTAACGGCGCCTATGGTGTGGTTGATAGGATGTGTGTTTTTTGTGATTGTGTTATAATAACCTAGACAAAATTTCCCCTTCAGGTCCTATCTAGAATTCTTCTGTATCTATGGTAGGACGGGCAATCAACACACATTGGTTCGATGCTGGATGCGGAAATTTTTTATATTTTGCAAGTGCGTTTAATGACAGAAAAGTGATGATATAAGGGAAATGGAGTACACCTTTATTGAAGTAAGGTTCTATTGGATTGAAAAACGGCGCCTAATGCTATTATTGTACTATTATTCAGTGCTTATACCATGTAAAGTGCCACTTTTATTGTGAGAAGAGAATACTTTACGAAGTATTATAGGGATAAAATTGTTACTTGGGGAATTAAAAGAAATAATATAATTAATAACTAATTATAATTTCTCATAACTCTTATCTAGTACCTGTCGGCTGGTTAGTCTTATCGTATAGATATAGATATAGAGTTTTAGCATAACGTTTAGAATAAAACGACATAATTTGACATTCCATATAAAAATTCGTCTGCTTACCGTATAAAGCGCAGTATAGACCTCGGGCGGAATGAAAATGAAATTTTTGTCCGCTGCGATTTTTTCAATGAAAATGCATTCTTACTGTCGTGGAACATGTCGGAAATGATGGGGAATTCCATAAGCTACAATCCGAATCACTGTGTGACAAATTTAAAAAAAAAATAACCGTCATCTCCAATTTTTTTTTCTTTTTAATTCTTATCTAATCCTTACTAAAACCTCATATTTACTTTTTCCCTTGACCCCCCAGTTTCAGAGCTATGGACAGATATTGATATTCCCAGAAAATAATACAAAATAAAGTTCCAGTAACAAATCGGTTATTATTTATTAATTTTTTTTTGGTAAAACGGAAATAAAACAATATAATAAACATATTTAAATACTTAAAATTATAAACTTAATTGTTAAACACATATATTTTAAGGGAAAAATAAAAAAAATCAATTTTTTCTCTTATGTTAGAATTGTCTTATCGCTGTAAGCGCCAAAAATAATCTCGTAACATAGCTGCATCCCAATGACCTTGAAAACGTTCCCCAAACCTTTTTATGTCCTGATGAAACCGCTCACCTTGTTCATCACTTACGGCTCCAAGGTTCTCAGGAAAGAAAGAGAAATAGGAGTGAAGAAAATGAATTTTCAAAGACATTCTGCACCCCATCTCTTTATATGCGTCTAAACATATTTGTTACTAAAAGTTCTGCGTTTTCGGCTTTGTGATTTCCTAAGAATCCTTTTATACCAGCTTTTAATGAAGTCCATGTACCAAATCATTCAATTCCTCTTGGCGAATTAGGTGTGGTTTTCGTTGATCGCTTGATGAAGGAGAGGGGAAAAACTGTGTATCCTGAGGGTCGTTACTTTTATCACTGTGAGGAGGGCGAATAGTGCTGTTTACACTATGAGGCACAGGTTTCGTGACAGAACTCACTATAGGGTACTCCACTTTATACTTATGCTTTTTCGTAGCAGCCCGCAAATCGAACACACAAAAATAGCAATCGTCGTGATGATTGCTAGGCTCGCTCCAAAGTGTTGGAACCACGAAAGGCATTTCTCGTTTTCCAGTTTTTTGAGAGTGCAGTGACATACAACACGATATGCAAAAAAATCGGATATCCAAGGCTTATCCTGACACACAACGCGGCCAAAACATTCGAAATAAGCATCCCTTAATTTTTGTGTTACTTTTCTCTCTAGCGATTTAAAAATATATTTGCCGCACACGTAGCAAAATTTATTTGGGAAATTTTTGCACAGGTTGCGAATACTTCTTTCAGAATCCATATTGTAAACCAATTAAAGTAAAACTATTACAACACGTGCTATTTATACCATAACAATATCTTTTTTAAGTTTTTTTTTTATTTTTGTACCTGACGGTTTTCGCGCTTTACTCCTTAAAGGGGTATTATAAGGATAATAAAAAAAGAATATGACAGGTAAAAACAAAAGGGATAATATAAGGATAATAAAAAACGAGTATATCAGGTAAAAATATAATAAATATAAAAGTTACGTAAGGATATGTAGCCGCGAAAAGATAAAAAAATATGGTTTTTCACGGTTTTAAGTCACAATAAAAGGGGAAAAAAATAAAATAACCGAGCAAATTATATTTATTTTCGGTGATTTTATTGCCAAGAGTCCTCTTAAGGATACTGATAAGAAATTTACTTATTTTATTGCAATTTGCAGTAATTGCGTAGCAGATACTATATGAGGACCATTAAAAAAGATTTCGGCGTGTAACTCGAAAACCTGAGGGTCAGGAAAAAAATTAATTGCACTTTTGTCATATGGGAACCAATAGCTAACCAAAATAGCATTCAGTTTTTTTGATGGTTTTTTGGTGTCACGCAGTGATATGGTTCCAAAATTTTTCTCGGCCATTTTATGTATTATTTTTCGATTCCCCGGTCATTTCACCGTGGAAAATATCTAATGACGGGGGAATCGAAAAATAATACATAAAATGGCCGAGAAAAATGTTGAAACCATATTCGGATTGTAGCTTATGGAATTCCCCATTATTACCGACATGTTCCACGACAGTAAGCATGCATTTTCATTGAGAAAATCGCAGCGGACAAAAATTTCATTTTCATTCCGCCCGAGGTCTATTCAGGCCTTAAGAAACAATATATCTTAATTTTGCTATTTTTCATGTCCTAACTAGACATAGGTGTAAAATCACGACAAATTATTTCGCCAATTTCGACTGTTTCCAGAGCATCAAATATACGGAAATACACCCAGCCTATTTGGGACATGCAAAATTAAGATATATTGTTTCGTATACGGTAAGCAGGCGAATTTTTATATGGAATGTCAAATTATGTCGTTTTATTTAAAACGATATGCTAAAACTCTCTATTATTTTCATTATATTGATTTGAGGTTGATTGAGGTTGTTTATTTTGTATGAAATTGCGCAATAATCTTTTCAATTGCAAATGATGGAAGAAACAAAAATTCCATTCAATATAATGTGAAAGCTTGTGTGCGCCTTCGATATACCATAATACTAACCATTAGATCAGATGTATGAGAAAATGGTCCTTAATAAATTAATAATATCAATATTAAATCATGATCTACATATTAAATTGTATTGCAATCTGAACCATATAATTAGTCTAAGAAAATTGGACCAAAATATGGCCATCGAACGGCAAAAATCCTACATCGGATTTCAAGGACCCCCATTATGCCACCCATTTAAATTTGTCAAAACGGCATGTCCATAACTCCCCCCAAAATTGGAGCGGAGTGCTAAATTTTGGTTTGTTGCGATTGGAGGTCATAGTCACCCCACCCACCCACCAAAATCAGCTCATTCGGATAAAAACTAAGGGTACCTCCCATACAAAGTGACCCATGACAACTTTGTTCTACAGTTCATAAAATGAGTAGTTGTAGAACAAACTCCTGATGGGTCAATTTTTATGGGAGATACCCTTAGTTTTTATCCGAATGAGCTGATTTTTGGTGGGTGGGGTGACTATGAGCTCCAATCGCAACAAACCAAAATTCAGCACTCTGCTCTAATTTTGGGGGGATGGATGGATGGATGGATATGGCGCTGAGAAAGGTTGGGCTGGTTGCGCCCAATACTGTAGCCTGCTGGCTTATTGTATATCCCATCTAAGCGAGAACGTTTCAGTTCAAGAGCTCTGTCCTTCGTATAAGGCTTAGAAGAAAGCTAACCAGGTTTACTTTGGGTGCACCCATTGTGGTAGTTTGAGCCCCAAAGAAATTTTGTCTCCAGCTCATAAGAGCGGGACATTCGAAGATAACGTGCGAGGCTGATTCCTCGTCTTCGTTGCAGAGGCGGCATAATGGGTCTTGTGTGTAGATCCCAATTGTATGCAGATGTTTTCGTAGGGTACAATGACCGGTTATAAGGCCTGTCACTGCCCTGAGGTTCGTTTTACTTAGACTGAGGGCTTCGGTGCAGTTGGTTTGCCAGTTAGATTCCAGCATACGCTTGCTGTGCCTGAGCCCTTCAGCTAGTCTCCATCGATTTTGGAATTTATCCTCGGTCCATCGTCTAGCAACGGTTCTGGCAGTAGATTTACTGATTCCGATTGCAGGTTCAGGACCAGTTAAGGGTAGTTCGGAACCCTCTCTTGCAAGGGCGTCCGCTTTCTCATTTCCTTCAATCCCCTTATGTCCCTTCACCCATTTTAGAGTTACTTTGTTCCGGGTAGCTAGGTTTTTGAGATTTTGTTGACATTCCCAAACCAATTTAGAGGTTGTTTTGGGATTTGCAATGGCTTTTATAGCAGCTTGACTATCGGAGAGAATAAATATGGTCTTATTGGTATATCCCTTTCGAGTACTCTCCCCCGCTGCAAGGTTTATGGCTATAAGTTCTGCCTGGAAAACAGTTGTATATTGACCTAGGGGTTTGGAGATACAATAGTTGTTGGTTTTAGTATAAACTCCTGCCCCTGTTCCTTCGTCTGTCTTCGACCCATCCGTGTACCACACGATGTGATTTGATAGATGGTTGTCGTTCCATTTACTCCAGTCTTCCCTAACCGTTGAGGTTTGGATATTGGAGACGAAGGTGTACATGGCCGGGGTATAATCGCTGCCCATATCTAGGATTGGGTTTGCAATAGTTTCTGTAATCGTACAGTGTCCTGTCCTTTGTGGTGTCCACATGTTCGATGATTGGAGTCTGTACGCTGCAAGTCTTGCCTCTTCTGTGATTGTGAGGTCCAGTGGTGGCAGGTCTAGTAGTTTCTCTAGAGTTAAAGTTGGTGCACTGCGCATGGCGCCGGTTATGCTTGCGCAGGCCAGTCTCTGTACTGATCCCAACTTCGCTGCTGCTGTTTTTTGCTTGATTTTGGTCCACCAGACTATCGAGCCATAGGTCAGACGGGGTTTGACTACAGCTTCGTATATCCAGTATATCATTCGTGGTTTTAACCCCCACGTTTTCCCTATTGCTCTTTTTGTCGCATATAGGGTCTGTTTGCCTTTGGCAATTGTGTTTTGCAGCTGCTTGTTCCACGTGAGTTTGTTATCCAGGGTGATTCCCAGATATTTTACCTCCGTGGTAAACTGCAGTTGTTGGTTGAATAATGTTGGAGCACTGAGCTCTTCCAAGTTGTGTTTGCGACTGAAGGCTATTAGTGTTGTTTTGGCGGGATTGACCGATAGGCCTACCCTCCTACACCAATCCTCCACTTGGGTCAGAGCTTGTTGCATGAGTTCAGAAAGAACTCCTGGAAATTTTCCCCTTATCAGGATACTGATGTCATCGGCGTATCCTAGGGTATAGAAGCCAGTGTTGTTTAGCTGGACTAGTAGGCTGTCCACTACAAAGTTCCACAGGAGGGGTGAGAGTATACCTCCCTGTGGGCATCCTTTGAGGACAGCTGTATACATGGTTTCGCCGAATAATTTTGCATGTACTTGTCGTCCTTGAAGCATCGATTTTATCCACCGACATAGGGTGTTTTGAACTCCATGACTAGAGGCGCCGTGTACAAGAGATTCAAAGGAAGTATTGTCGAAGGCCCCCTCTATATCTACGAAGGCCGCGAGCCCTATTTCTTTGATTTCTAGTGTGGTCTCAATCTTCCCAACTAAATGGTGTAGTACTGATTCACATGATTTCCCCGTCTGATAGGCATGTTGGTTTTGGTGTAACGGGAAATGCGTCAGACACCTGTCCCTGATATGTTTATCGACGAGCTTTTCCAATGACTTAAGAAGGAAGGAGGTTAGACTTATTGGTCTATACGATTTCGCTAGGGTTTGGTCACGCCCTGGCTTTGCCAGAAATGCTACGTTTACCTGCTTCCAAGTGATTGGAATGTATCCTAAGGCTATGCTGGCTCTAAATAGTCTTAGTACAAGCGGAACCAGAGTCGTAAGACCCTGCTGAAGCAGGGCTGGGTAGACGCCGTCTGGTCCTGGTGATTTGTAGGGTTCGAAAGAGTTGATCGCCCATTCCACCCTATTATATGTTACTATTTGGTTCGCAATCCGCCAGTCGTCTTTGTTAGCCCTGAGAAAAAGGGAGTTGTCATCCAACTGGTCTGTGCGTTCCGAAGTTATGGTCGATCCAGGAAAGTGAGACCCTAGAAGGACTTCCAGTGTTTCCTTACCTGTTTTTGTTTGGTTTCCATCGGAGTTTTTAAGTGTCCCGATAGGGTTTGTTGGATCCTTGGCTAGAATCTTCTGGAGTCTCGCTCCTTCATGCGAGTTTTCTATTGCTTCGCAGAACTTCCTCCAGGATTCCCTCTTGGCTTTCCTGATTTCTTTGCTATACTGGGTTAAAGTGCTGCGATATGTGTCCCATTCCCCAGTTCTTTTCGCTACGTTGAAGAGCTTACGTGTCTTCTTACGCAGGGTATTCAGGTTTGAGTTCCACCATTTGCATTTCGCATTGGTATGTCGTCTCGTTAACCTGCAACTCTCTTCGAAGGAGGTCTTTATTGCGGCTTGCAGTTGATCCGCTGCAGCCTCCATACAAAGTGTAGTACTAATGTGTCTGGGAATTTCATTCAGATGGACGGCCAGGCGCTCTCTGTAGAGGTTCCAGTTTGTTTTTCTCGGATTACGATTCAATTCAGTTGGCTTATCTACTTTGTCGATTTCCATACTTATGTATCTGTGATCCGATAGCGAAGGTTCGGGTAAAACACGCCAATGGCGGATGTTAGGAGATACGTTGAAGGTGGCTAAAGTTATATCAATGACCTCTCTTCGACGTGTTGTTACAAAAGTGGGCTCAGTACCCTTATTCAGAATTTCATAGTTTTCTTTGATTATAAAATCAGAAAGATACTCACCCCTTTTGTTTGTGTCAGAGCTTCCCCACTCTGTATGGTGGGCGTTTGCGTCCGCTCCGATGATGAGCTGCGGTGTTTGTGGTCCGCTGCTTATTAACAGTTCCTCCAGCTCTTGAGGTGGTGGAGGCGTCTGTGAATCGTATGGGAAGTAGGCGGCAGCTAGGATGAGCTCCCGATTACTACTCCCATTTATCTTCACCGCTACTAGGTCCCTGGAAATGTGGTTGTATAGTGGCAGTATGTTAACATTAGGCTTAGTATAGATGCAGGTCCTGGCGTTGCCAGAAGCTATATCGTATATTAACTTACCTCCGATGGTTCCTAAGCCGGCTACTTTGCCCTTAAACAGCCAGGGTTCTTGGATAAGGACTATATCCAGACCCTCGACTGCGATGAGGCGGCTTAGTGCTGAGGTTGCAGCTTTATTGTGCTGAAGGTTGATTTGGACCACCTTCAGCATCATGAGGCCGCTTAGAAATTGCCTTAAAGGTTATCTGGTTTAGGCCAAAGTAACCTATGTGGTCTCTGGCCTCCAGCGCCTTCCAGCTAGTTTCGTCGATCCAGGCGACCAGATTCAGTCCGGTTTTATCTTTCGTGGATGCGACGACATTCCATTCCTCTGTGTTCAGCCCCTGGTTTTGGGTCTTGAGGAGCGTCAGGATCTGCTTCGGATCCTCCGTACCAACTATGTCCGTGTTGGGAATCCGAAACATAATTTTGCTTGTCTTGACCACTTCCCTCGCATCGCCCACGCGAAGGATTGCTCCCTCCCATGGGTTTATGAAAGGTATTGTGACCTTTAACCAGTGCTTGGCTTCCTGATTTGCACAGGTTACGTAAAGGACGCCCTTGTCCGGGTAGCTATTGGTGAACAGTGGGGCCTTGGATGGCTCACATTTGAAGACCTCTGTCACGATAGCCCGCTGAATTTCCTTTGCCTGTTCAGTAGTTAGTTTTTCAGCTGGGTAACTGTTCAGGACCACAGCCATTTTGAGGGAGCAGAGGGCTTCCTTGAAAGTACTCCCTGGTACTGCTCCTGATGGACCGGGTTTTGTCGACGGAGTTTCTCTACGCCCGGTGTTTGGTCGTTTTTTCTCTGCTCCTTCTGCGGGAGATTGAGATTCTGACCTAGTTCTCTTGGGGGGGTTATTTTTGGGCCCCGCTGGCAGGTCTTGGGATTTTCCGTGGGACCGCTTTTGTCGCGGCCTTATGGGTTCACCCCTTTCCCTCGCTTTTTCAATGGCGATCTTCCGTCGCTGGGCTCCAGAAAGTGTCGGTTTTCTGTTTCTGAGGGTTAGTTGGCCCATCTTAGTAGTTGTATTTGCCACATCGGACCTCTCTGGTCTTGTGCAGGATGCACTTCCCTGAGAGGATGTGTTCAAGGGTTGCGACATACCTTCCTTGCCTTCCGCTGATTGGCTTATGGATGAACCATTTCCTTCAGCTTGGGCGGGTTGGTTTTGTTCTACCCTCTTTGTGTGTTCGGTTGTTTGTGTTGTTGTTTTTTCGGTGTCCATTTTTGGTCCCACGAGTATGGCGGTAAAAAGAGGTACACGTGCTCAGTGACCCCTTAAGCACGCAAGGCTGGTTATTCTGAAGTTTCGCCCGGTTCCTCAGAAGCTCCGTTTGTGACACCATTTGTCCCTGGTGCCATTCACCCATCGGCACGGATCGCGTTACACCTTAGGTTTAGGATTTGGAAGATGTTAGTTGGCTGTGTGTCGAAGTTCAGTTCTGTCATTTGTAAGTATACTGTCCTAGTGTTGTCCTGTGTTCCGTCAGTATGCAGCGCTAAGCCCCCGCACCGCGTCAAGGTCCCTTCCACGCGGGGGAATTTTGGGGGGAGTTATGGACATGCCGTTTGAAAAATTTAAATGAGGGGATAATGGAGGTCCTTGACCGGAGCGACTCAATGTTTACGTTAAAACTATCTTAAATTTGTTGTGAATACTTATACAAAATTTTACGGCTGAACTAGCATTCTTTCAAAAGTTATGGAGCTTTTGAAAAAGGTCTAAAATGAAAATATTTTAATTTATGTTCTATTCTAACGCCGAAATATTCAATTAAACTCTAATGTGTTATATATCATTGCAAAGATAATTTTATGTAGTTTTTTCGTCCTCAGACCATTTTTCTGTATCTCTTACTGTTTTTGAAATAATTGCAAAAAAACCGAAAAAATGCCCCCCCCTTTCCCCCTTTTTTTAAGGTTGCGGCCCCCCGATCGGTTTGGACTTTTAATGCCATAATCTGGGGACCATTCCCAACCATAATCCAAAAAAATTTCCGATGTAGGATTTTGTGCGCAGTATTATAAAGAACATAACCAAAAAAAATTCTTCATGTTGTGTCTGTATAGCGGTCATTCTTCACCGAAAGCACCGAGGGACAAGATATGGAGAGGCCCTTCTGCCAAATTGTTGGGCCAATTCTTGCCATACTTGCTGGCTTGTGTGCGTATTGCCATAGTAGTTGTAAATACGCAGTGCAGCCGGTATGCATGGTCGCGAAGGGGTACGAAGAAGGCGCCAAAAATTTGAATATTGTTATTTTTTTGTGGTTAATTTCCTGACGATAGGCGCTTGGTTGTTGTTTCGTATGGAATTGTTGTTCCAATACATTTTGAATATGAATAATCTTTCGGCGGTTTGGTTGGAACGAGGCTTATGTTGAAATTTAGATATACAATTTTTCTTGCAAAGATCCATATATTTCACACACGAGAACACTTCTAATCTTAATGATAGTGGCGTTGAAAAGGGGGATCCGCGTTTTATTATGATAAATTAAATCATGTGAAATATTTGGAAATTGGTCAGGAAACCTTTTATTTGTTTCCATTAATGTAGGAAAGAAGAAATGGACTTCACACCTCCCTCTTCCTTTCAAGAACTGTATATTTTTCATCGAAGTTGTTTCGAATATTACAGCACCTCTACAAACGGGCTTGGAACCGTCTTTGGCGGAATTAAGGTGTTTATTTCTTATCTATGTTTTTAGGCCGTTATTTATGTAGGTATGGATATGTTGACACGCTCTGTGGCTGACTTGGTTGGATCACACTCTACGATGCTAGTAATCTAGAGGTCCGGAGATCGAATGTTACTCGAAACTGGAAAATTTTAACTGATATGAGATGTACTCGTTTAGATCATTGATTTAAATACCCATACCTCAATCTCCGATAAAAACTAAAAAAGTCGGCTTTTTTCAAACGTTCGGGATACCCTGTTTTCTTCTTCCTACCAACTTCTAAGGTATCTGTGCCAAAGACTGTAACCATTCTACACATTCCTACCTAATTTCATGAAAATCGGTTGAGCCGTTCGCGAGTTATTTTGTGAACAGGCTGACGGACAAAATCGATTTCATAAGGGTTTTTCGAAAAAAAAAAATTTTTTTAACCCTGAAAAAAGACAAAACAAAAACAAAATTCATTCAAGACTTAAACATTTTAACTGGTCCCCATTACAAAAACTAAAAGTTGCCACGCCTATGCTCGAATAACAGAACATTATTCAGGCTGTCAAATAGATTGCCTGTTTACATCGACGCAAGGTAAACAAAACTCGTGTGTGCTTGTTTAAAGCTGAAGAATTTATTTTAACGCACGTGTAAAAGAACTGTAGTTATTCCGACGGCGACTTTTTACCATCTAGTTATAGAAATAAAAGTGATTACCTGTGAAAAGATACCCCATGGCGATTGAATCTCTTCAGATTCCAGCATTCACTCACTGTACACTTCATTTCGCAACGGAAAGTGTATCGCGCACGAGAAACAGCACTTGCACTATGATTGTTTACAAAGCACCACAGGAACACATTCTGCAGGATACGTAATCGATAAAAAATTTCACTGTATAGTTAAAGGACACTTCAAAAATCAAATCCTCTTTAAAAAATGGTAAGCTGCAAAGACAATTGACGTTTGGGTGACAATAGTCTTCAGTGGGCGGAGCAAATTGACACGCTGGGGTAGACTAGAGGGAGGTGTAGGTCTGGTAAGGGGAATCAGTCCGGGGACCATACACGTACGCTCACGTACAATATATCGGCCGTTCCATGTCTGTATTTCGGTGATTGTCACCCAAACGTCAATTGTCTTTGCAGCTTACCATTTTTTAAAGCGGATTTGATTTTTGAAGTGTCCTTTAACTATACCGTGAAATTTATTATCGATTACGTATCCTGCAGAATGTGTTCCTGTGGTGCTTTGTAAACAATCATAGTGCAAGTGCTGTTTCTCGTGCGCGATACACTTTCCGTTGCGAAATGAAGTGTACAGTGAGTGAATCTGAAGAGATTCAATCGCCATGGGGTATCTTTTCACAGGTAATCACTTTTATTTCTATAACTAGATGGTAAAAAGTCGCCGTCGGAATAACTACAGTTCTTTTACACGCGCGTTAAAATAAATTCTTCAGCTTTAAACAAGCACACACGAGTTTTGTTTACCTTGCGTCGATGTAAACAGACAATCTATTTGACAGCCTGAATAATGTTCTGTTATTCGAGCATAGGCGTGGCAACTTTTAGTTTTTGTAATGGGGGCCAGTTAAAATGTTTAAGTCTTGAATGAATTTTGTTTTTGTTTTGTCTTTTTTTCAGGGTTTAAATTTTTTTTTTTCGAAAAACCCTTTTGAAATCGATTTTGTCCGTCAGTCTGTTCACAAAATAACTCGCGAACGGCTCAACCGATTGTCATGAAATTAGGTAGGAATGTGTAGAATGGTTACAGTCTTTGGCACAGATACCTTAGAAGTTGGTAGGAAGAAGAAAACAGGGTATCCCGAACGTTTGAAAAAAGCCGGCTTTTTTAGTTTTTATCGGAGATTGACGTATGGGTATTTAAATCAATGATCTAAACGAGTACATCTCATATCAGTTAAAATTTTCCAGTTTCGAGTAACATTCGATCTCCGGACCTCTAGATTACTAGCATCGTAGAGTGTGATCCAACCAAGTCAGCCACAGAGCGTGTCAACATATCCATACCTACATAAATAACGGCCTAAAAACATAGCTAAGAAATAAACACCTTAATTCCGCCAAAGACGGTTCCAAGCCCGTTTGTAGAGGTGCTGTAATATTCGAAACAACTTCGATGAAAAATATACAGTTCTTGAAAGGAAGAGGGAGGTGTGAAGTCCATTTCTTCTTTCCTACATTAATGGAAACAAATAAAAGGTTTCCTGACCAATTTCCAAATATTTCACATGATTTAATTTATCATAATAAAACGCGGATCCCCCTTTTCAACGCCACTATCATTAAGATTAAAAGTGTTCTCGTGTGTGAAATATATGGATCTGGAAAATTGTATATCTAAATTTCAACATAAGCCTCATTCCAACCAAACCGCCGACAGATTATTCATATTCAAAATGTATTGGAACAACAATTCCATACGAAACAACAACCAAGCGCCTATCGTCAGGAAAATTAACCACAAAAAAATAACAATATTCAAATTTTTGGCGCCTTCTTCGTGCCCCTTCGCGACCATGCATACCGGCTGCACTGCGTATTTACAACTACTATGGCAATACGCACACAAGCCAGCAAGAATTGGCCCAACAATTTGGCAGAAGGGCCTCTCCACATCTTGTCCCTCGGTGGGTGACAATAGTCTTCAGTGGGCGGAGCAAATTGACACGCTGGGGTAGACTAGAGGGAGGTGTAGGTATGGTAAGGGGAATCAGTCCGGGGACCATACACGTACGCTCACGTACAATATATCGGCCGTTCCATGTCTGTATTTCGGTGACCGAAAGCGATATATGTATATACGTACCCATCTTCCATCGCCACAGAATATATTATTTCCGCTGTGTTGTGTTGTGTGGATCACGAGACTCATGTACGATAAATTATATATGTATGAGCGCTTATATACCGGCTCTTAATTTAAACTATCTTAAAGCATTTTTGGAGATAGTACCTTTTCCATAGGGTGAATATACCGTCCTAGTCTAGTTCGCGTATTAACTTTCTTCTTCTTCTTTTTATTCGAATTGGTTGTTGAATGTGCAGATGTTTAGAAATGGTTTATCTGACATTTCGATTATTTGGACAATATTATGATTGGAATTTGTTAATCTCGCGTTTTTTCTAACCAGGAATTTCATATAAACTTTGTAGCGAAACGAAAATCGAAAACGATATCATTCCAGTAACAAGACGACTTCGCTCTTCCTGGATAAATTTCAGAGACAGTCGCTTGGCTAGGCATTATGGATTGGTAAGTACCTCGCCATCTGTTGCGAGCGGGACTAAATTTAGTTTCGATTAGTTAGTGCACCCCGTATATGCCGTCCAAAAATAATTTAAATTTGTCTAAAACTTTTTATCTTTGCTCCGGTATATAAGCGGTTTATGTGCTGTACGGGTGTCAGATCGACCGCGCAATCCATCTTCAGATCGATATGACAATCGATTGGGCAGTGTATGGCGACTCTAATATGTATCTTCTCAAGAACGCGATTCTAGATAAGTATAAATCGGCTACCAGTAATGTGTTCTCTCTTCTTGTCATTAACAAATTCATGAAGCAAATGTGTGCGCTGTGCGGATGTCTCCACTCATGTCGTCACTTCAGATCTCAATTCTCGAATCGTTTTCTATTCGCTGCTGATTGAACTTTAACGAACCGCACGCAGCTGTTTCTCAGATCTCCTAAACCAAACTAATTTTAGTTATTTTGAAAATCTGAACAGAATCGAATGTGGACTAGACGTGAAAATTTTCAAAAGAAGAGAAAATCGAAAACCGAACGAATCAGCGAGCGCAGTAACAAGTAGTCGTTTACAAAGTAACTTGTTAGTAATTTTATATAATAATTACAAAACGATAGTGGTCGAGGTGTTTCCTGTGTGATGTGTGTCGTGTGGCTTAAATGTGCGCGGGTTGGTTCGCAAACGTTAATTAGAAAACGTAGTGCTTAGCTATTCGTACTCGCACTCGTTCACACAAATATATGACTAATATATTTATTTTTAAGCACAACTGTTACTAAATTTAGTGGTGAGAGGAAAAGAATACGCACAATTCAAAAGAAAAAAAAACCTTTCTTCTAGTAAAAATCTATGGGTACATTCTTTATAATATGTACTTAACTAGTGATTGTGAATAACGTTATAGGACGAAGAGATTTTGTCAAGCGGAACAATAATCCAGAAAAAGGAAGCCGCGTGCGAGGAATCCACATGCATTTCCGTTTCACAAGTAAGTTTACACTAATGTCTCCTGCAAAAATGCTAATGCTATATACATACATACATACTAGGGACAATACGATTTTTAGGAATATTCACTAGGAATTGACAGACATTAATTTCTTTTGTATATATAAAATTAAAAGAAGACACACACATTGGCCTTAGCTTTCGGCTTTAATTTAATTATTAATATTCATTGCTGTCGCATGGTGTTTATTTACGTTCTATTTCGAAGAAGCATATAGTAAGAGTATGTATTTGTTAGCAGAACAGAAGACTGTACTGTTTCTTTCAATTGAGAATATGGATACATAATATAGTTTCCCAGAGTATCTCAAATAAAAGTCTCTACAGATTTTGCAAAATCATGAGATTTTACAAAATTTAGGCTAAAATGAAAATTTTATGTTTTTAAAAATTTAACAAACATACACACATTACACTCTAGGGTAAAATCATCAATATTTTCCATACATATAGATTTTGCACCGATATTAGCCGCGTTTTTTTCGTACCGGGGTTAAATCTTGACTCCAAAAAACGATCGCGGTTCCCAAGTAACAATTTTATCCCTATAATACTTCGTAAAATATTCTCTTCTAACATTAATAGGGACACTTTACAGGGTATAACCACTGAATAACAGTCCAATAATGGCATTTGGCGCCGTTTTTTAATCCAATAGAACCTTATTGCAGCACTAAATTCTGCTTCAAAAAAGGCGTAAGTCATTTGCTTTATATCATCATTTGCTGTCATTAAGCGAATTTGCAAAAAAAAAAATTGAAAAAATTTCCCCAGCTAGAATCGAACCCGTGTCTGTTGATTGCCCGTCCTACACGCTACCACTCAGCTAACCTCACATATAGTGAGCATTGCTCGTAATCACTACAAATGGATAGTTGCTTCTATAGAAATGCTTGACAATTCTTTATCGAATCTTCTGCAATGCACCCTAAATCTATACACTTATCAATAAAATAAAGTCAATTTCTGCGCAGAGATCACCCTAATTGGTTTCGAAGATAACAATAGGCACGTTTTATTGTGTTTATCCCGTGCAGGTTTGGGTAGAACTTCATATAAAAAAATGACACTTACCCAGGTAGAGTTCACGCGTGTAACTACCGTACACGGGATAGAGCTCAAATGTAGATGGCGGACGCATAGGGGAAATTTGAGGGAATTTGTTTTTTCAAACCAAATGTGAGAAAAAAAGAGAAAAGATTTTGCAAAGAAATAATCATCTTTTGTGATAAAATCCACCACATCTAAGAAATAAGCCGAAGAAGGCGATTCAAAGATGCGCAATAACTGTCAAATGTCAGCTGTTTGGTCTTAACCGGGATGTTACCCGCTATCGTTTTTTCGAGTCAGATTTACCCGTGATGCGAAAAAAAACGTCGCTAATGAGAGCGTACGTGTGGGTTTCAGGCAAGATTTCTAATGTACAAATTATGTATTTCAGAGCACAAGTGTTAATTAAAATAAAAAATCACAAAGACCATCCTTCTATAAAACTACGGTGCACAATTTATTGAATGGCCATACGAACATCACACTATAAAAATGACACCGACTGTGTTATAGAAGAATAATATGCATGTGTGTGAGTTAACTTAGAGAGACTATAATATAATATTGTGTGTGCTGTATCATCCAAAAAACACAAGAGTGGAGTATTTAAAGGAGTATCTTTTTAGGTTAACGTTTAGAGACAGTTTTATCGAAGTTTTATACCACCATCTTTAAAATTATTCCATAATGATGATAGAAGCTTTCCGAAAAATGCTTTAAGGATGATTTATCGGATCAAAATATTACTTTAAGCGATGTCACACGATAAATGAATTTCGTGGTACTATATGATTGCTACAGTGTGAAGTGCTTCTTTAAAGCAAACGAATTGTTGCTTGGGTTAACATCCCGGTTAAGACCAAACAGCTAACATCTGGCAGTTCTTGAGCATCTTTAACTCACACTAATTTTGGCTAATTTTGTAGGTTTGGTGAATTTAATCACAAAAGATGATTATTTCTTTGCAAAATCTTTTCTCATGGAGAGATTCCTAACTTTTGAAGACGCAAATCGGGAACCAATAAAGTTTGTCGCACTCTGTGGCTCACTTGGTTGAGCCGCAATCTACGATGCTAGTAATCTAGAGGTCCGGAGATCGAATCTCGGCGTGTTACAAAATTTCCGTACATGTGCGGATAGGAAATATATAGTGCTTGCAACATTATTTACACTCCGAAATTATATGCAATGTAACGTTGACTCGAAATAGCCTATAATCGGCTGAGTGAACGCACCATGCCCAGCAAGGGGTTACGATGCAGAGAAGAAGAAAAGTTTGTCGCGACACCGTCCGATTTCCCTTTATCACAGTGTAAATTTGGAATCTTCTCAAGCCCATGACTGCCTGTCAAAGTGTATGGTTGTTTTCTAGTTCCTGGCTTTGAAGCTTTGTAGGGGAGGTAGAGGTCAGAACTAGGGAGCGAGCGGGTGGTTTCTATACAAGGTGTCCGGAATCGCATAAACGGACCGGAAGATAATTCCTCTTGTAATTACTTGCAAAAAATATCTGAACGGGACATATGCTTAAAATAGATATGATGCAGCAAACCAACACCAATGCATTTTAAATAGGTACTGCTTTCGCCGCTATTTTGCTGCATCATATCTATTTCAAGCAATACCCCGAATTGTTACCTTTTATGCCGCACACACGGCGAATCCATGGATTCCAATCCATAAAGCAATTTCATATAAAAAATGACAACTTGCCCTGCTGCAATTTTTTCATATGAAGCTTCCATGGATTCGCAGTGTGTGTGTGTGGCTTTAAACTGCCAGACATTTAAAGATAAAAAAATAATGTTGTTGTAACTGTTTTTTTTTCGTTGGAAATCTAGGAGGCGATACAAAACTTGTCTAATAAAAAAATAATAATTTTGCTCACCCAACTTAAATTAGCTTTGTAGATATGTATATATGTATATGTACACACATACACTTGCAGATCTTTTAACTTTATAAAGGTCCGCCGATTTCAGCAAAACCTCGTCGTCTTAATATACATACTGCCGCATCTTTGGACAGCTGTAACTTCGGAATGTTAACAGCTGGGATGTGTATGTATAGAGGCTTAAGGTATGCGAGGAAATATTAAATGGCCGCGGCACTTAAAAAACCAGAAAAGTTGTAAACCAATTTTTATGGGATTAACTAAGCGGTAAAAAAAGAAATTTTGTAGTTCAGGGCTCCCGGGTACTCCACTATGTGTGCGAGTGTTAAAACAAATACAAAGTACATAATTTACATCTTACAATAATAACTAATTTAATATTGCATTTCAAAAATATTTTTATTTTTTATATTTCCACTTATATTAGATTTTCATAATGTTTCTATATAATTCTGTTCTGCTCATAAAAATCGTGCTCCATTATTTGTATTAATGTATCCATCCATGCATGATATCATCCGTATGAAGTATGTACTCACCATACTTGCATATATGTATGCAAGTACATAAACACATACTCTTGCATACTTACTTATAAAATAAAATTGTCTGTGCTATAAGAAATAATTGTTTAATTTTTAATGGTCATAATGTCTCACGGGGAAGACAAAAAGAGCACGCATAAGTATAGGTTCGGCTCTTCCGTTTTTATCGTATTTGCATACGGATTTGGCCACTACGGCTTTTGTGAAAATAGAAAATTGAAGAATTGCCTAAGAAAATTAAGCCAAAATATGGCCATCGAACGACAAAAATTCTACATCGCTGATTTTTGGCATGATGGTTGGGGATGGCCCCCAGATTATGGAAAAATAAATTAGAATATTTTCATTTTAGACCATTTTTAAAAGCTCCATAACTCTTGAAAAAATGCTAGTTTAGGCTCCAAAATTGGAGCAGAAAGCTAGATTTTAGTTTATTGCGATTGGAGAGCATAATCGCCCCACCCACCAAAAATCAGCTCAATCAGATAAAAAATTAAGGGTACCTTCCATAAAAAGTGTCCCAAGACAACTTTGTTCTACAGTTTATAAAAGTAGTGCGTATAACAAACTATCCCCCCCAAATCGGTTGGGATTTTATTCCTCATAATCTGGGGGCCATCATCCACCATCCTGCAAAAATCCCGCGAAATAGGATTTTTGCCGACCAAATATCGTATTCTTAATAAAATTATAATATTTTCATTTTTCTTAGACTAGAAGTGGTGATAAGAGCTTTAAATATTGAATTAAATGGGAAAAGTCAGACATAACTTATCTTTATAAAAACTTTAACATTGAGTTGTCAATGCGCAAACACTTTTAATTATACCCTTCGCTCATAGAGTGAAAGGGTATATTAACTTTGTCATGAAGTTTGTAACGCATTGAAGGAAGCATCTCCGACCATATAAAAAGTATATATATATGATCAGCATGACGAGATGAATCGATTAGGCGATGTCCGTCTGTCTGTCTGTCTGTCCGTCTGTTGCAGTGCGTTTTTCTCGGCCACTATAAAAGCTACGAAGCTGAAATTTTGCACACGTTCTTCTTATTGTTGCAGGCTGTTTGTATGTTTGATTCACCCAAATTGGATCACTGGGTCATGGGGCTGCCATACAAACCTAGCTCCCCAATTTGAGTTCTTCTAAGAAAAACTTTTTTATTGGTGTACCAATTTCAACCAAATTTCACAAAAATGTGTTTCTAAAGATAACACAAAATATATGCAAGAACGGATCAAATCGGACAATGGGGTCATGGGGCTGCCATACAAACTTAATCCCCCAAATTAGGTTCTTCTAAGAAAAACTTTTTTATTTTTTCACCAATTTCGACTAAATTTCACACAAATGTATTTCTATTGTTGACACAAAACATATGTAAGAATGGATAAAATCGGAGCATGGGGACATGGGGCTGCAATACAAATCCAACCCCCCAAATTAGGTTCTCCTAAGAAAAACTTTTTTATTTGTTCACCAATTTCAACCAAATTTCACACAAATGTTTTTCTATTGATGACACAAAACATATGTAAGATTGAATCAAATTGGACCATGGGGTCATGGGGCTGCCATACAAACCAAACCCCCCATATTGGTTCTTCTAAGAAACATTTTTTTACACCAATTTCACAAAACCTTGAATTAATGTCTCTTTATCAAAGCAACTAAAAAGTTCAAAACAAATGGAATCGTAATGTGGGGTCATGCTCCGGCAACCCCAATAACATATTCCGAGTAAATATTTTTATTTGCCCACTTATTTCAACCAAGCCCAAAACTTTTGTCAAGACGGAAGAAAAAGAATGAGGAGGGGGATTAAATACAAGTCATAGGTACGCCCGAAAAAACTTTTAGCCCAAGCGAAGGGTATCAGAATTTCGGCCGCGCCCGAAATTAGTCTCGGCCCCGGGGTTGGCGAGCGAAGCGAGCAGGGGGCGAAGCCCCCTAGTTTTAAATTTTTGTGTATTAAAAAAATATACTTATGATCAATCTGCCAAGAATTAATAAAAATCGATATAATACATCTACTCTAAAGGTTTGCGTTCGTAGAGACGACTCATGTGATGACCGCTTAGCGACCGAACTTAAGCCCCCGGTTTTGAGCACTATTCTATCTACATATATATATAGCATTTCCAGGTCAAGTAAATAACTCCCCGAGACAAATAAATAAATTTCCGAATGAACAAAATACATTTCTGGATCAAAAAAATAAATTACCGAATCAACAAAACACGATTCCGGATCGAATAAATGAATTTCCGAACGATATAAATGAACTTCTAAATGAAAAAAATAAATAACCAAAACAAAAAAATAAATTTCCAAAACAAAAAAGTAAATGTCCAAATCAGGAAAATAAATTTACAAATCAAATAAATAAATTTCCAAATCGAATAAATATATTTACATGCCAAAAAAGTAAATCAAATAAATACATTTCCAAATCAAATAAATAAATTTTCAAAGGTTAATAATATTCTTCTAATAAGAAAAATTAAATTTGTATATTAAATTTATGACACCCCAAGATATACAGGGTGTCCGAAAACTGCCGCATAAACGCACCGGATTATGATTCCTCACTTGATTTCCAGCAAAAAAGTTGTACGGAACATACCCCCTCAGCTTAACCCTTTAGCTGCCACAGGCATTTAAAGATTTTTGAAAAAATCATTTTCTTGCACGACTTAAAGCCTAATACATATCTCCAAAGCTAGACCAGCTAGAATAGTGAAATAAAATTATTATTACAGCCAACAAATTTACCTGTAAAATAAAACTAACCACACTAAAATAGGATAAGAGGTTTGGTTTTTACAGAGCTTCAAAGTCAAATTTGCGTGATTTGACCCAAAAACAATCTTTTTTTCCATCTCAATTTTCTCCAACTTCTGCCAAAGTAAGATGCTTGTACGATTCTTTTAAAAATTGGCGCATAGTCCTACGATCATATCTTTCTTACATCATTTTATCCTAACCTATTTCTAACAATTTTAGTACATTAAGTGCAGAAAACTAGGGTTAATTTTGGCTCAATTTCGACATACTTTGAATAAGATTTTACCAATTCAGATCTTTAGGGGCAGTGTGAATTGAATTGTATTGAATTCGAGCTAAAATTAACCCTAGTTTTCTACACTTAACGTATAAAAACTGTAAGAAGTAATGAAGCTAGATAAAAATGATGTAAGAAAAATATGATTGTAAGACTATGCGCCAATTTTTAAAAGAATCGTACAAGCACCTCACCTTGGCAGAAGTTGGAGAAAATTGAGATGGAAAAAAAGATTGTTTTTGGGTCAAATCACGCAAATTTGACTTTGAAGCTCTGTAAAAACCAAACCTCTTATCTGATTTTAGTGTGGTTAGTTTTATTTTATAGGTAAATTTGTTGGCTGTAATAATCATTTTATTTCACTATTCTAGCTGGTCTAGCTTTGGAGATATTAGGCTTTAAGTCGTGCAAGAAAATGATTTTTTCAAAAATCTTTAAATGCCTGTGGCAGCTAAAGGGTTAAGCTGAGGGGGTATGTTCCGTACAACTTTTTTGCTGGAAATCACATGAAGAATCACAATCTAGTGCGTTTATGCGGCAGTTTCCGGACACCCTGTATATTAACGGGCGGTTGGAAATGGAAGTCTATAAGATTTTAAAGGAAAATTTAGTATTTCATACAGTAAGAGAAGTAATTATGACTTGAAATAATTAATCTAATGTCTGTTGTTATTGTTTTGGAGTCGAGTCGGCTCCTAGGATTCCTAAACAGTCCAAAACGTCCCAACAAGAACACAAATTTATCCTTAACCAGAGATAGTCATATTACGCACTTAAACTACAGTCACACGGTGCTAGTTTCTAGCTACTAGTGCATGCATGCGGGAAATCTCCACGGTGACGACGACGTCAACAACAAGAGAGTGTCATGTAAATGGGTGACTACGCATTGTTAAGACGTCGTCACCAAAAGCAAAGTCTGTGCTACTAGACGTGTAAATACACTCGGCCGCAAAACTATCGACTCAACCTGAAAGCGCGTGTATTTGTACGTGTTTTTGGAAAGTATGATAGTTATCCATAAAAGTCGTATGTCGTTTAAAAGTTTGAAACCTTAGCTACCTATTGGTACCCTTTTTATCAATATTTGCTTCGCACTTTTTAAATTATTGCCACTTGTAACAAAAAAACCAGAAAAATTGAAATTTCAGGTAAAGGTCAGGTCAGGTAAACTACCACTATAAAAGCGCCCGTAATCGGTTTCTCATTATCAGTTGCATCAGGAAAGTTAGGTAACTTACATTTAAAGTAATTTCAATCACTGTTTTGTCATCAATGGATACGACGCCAGATCAGGCGGCACAAGTTGTAGCCCTATTGTCGGAAAATCATAGTCAGCGAACCGTCGCTCGCAGTCTTGGAATGAGTCAGTCTGCTGCCTCGAGAGTTTGCAGGAGATTTCGAGAGCTTTAATTCGAGACCAAGAACGGGCCGCCCTCGGTCCACTTCAGAGATAGACTGACCATTTCATTGTTACAAGTACGTTACGAAATCGGTTCCTCACGGGTATTGCTGCGCAGCGGAACCTGAGGCGTGTTCGCGGAGTAGCTGTTAGTGTCTGCACAGTAAGGAGACGATTAAGGGAAGCGAATATCAATCCAAGACGGCCTGCCAGGGGCCCCAAATTGACTACACGACACCGACAAGCGCGCCTCTTATTTGCTCGAGATCATCTTACTTGGAGCGCTACGGAATGGAGCTCAGTATTGTTCACTGATGAGTCGAGAATGTGTCTACATGGCAGTGACAGAAGATGTCGAGTCTACAGGGGTCCAACTGAGCGATTTGCGCAGTGCTGTTTCACTGTAACGGTTGCATACGGCGGCGGTTCCTGTATATGATGTGGGCTGGCATTTCCTTGGAGGGAAAAACGGATCTCGTATTCGTGCCCACAGGAGGCCGAGGAGGAGGGCTGACAGCTGAGCGATACGTTACCGATATTCTACGTGTCCACGTTGTGCCCTATGCTGCATTTATTGGCAAGAACATAACTTTGATGCATGACAATGCCCGGTGTCATGCATCGCGCCTCACGCGACAGTTCTTGAATGAAGCCAATATCTCGTCACTTAACTGGCCTGCACGCAGTCCCGACATCAATTCCATTGAACACTTATGGGACGAATTCAAGAGAAGAGTCCGAGCCAGAAATCCAGTCCCTTCGTCCACTGAAGAATTGAAGGCAGCCCAATTAGAGGAGTGGAACGGTATTCCTCAAGATAATATCAGCAACTTGATCAGATTAATGCAGAATCGACTGGAAGCTGTCATTAGAGCAAAAGGAGGCAATACCAAATACTAAAATAATAAATACTTAACTTATTTTCCAACAGTTTTTGTTTTATTTGCAAAAAACCTAACCAAAAACCATTTTCATATTTGCTCATTTTCGCTACGATTTCGCTCAAAGAGCATCAATTTTAAAAGTGCTCACCAAATATTAGTTAATGGTACCAACGTAAAGCTGAGGCCTTAAGCTTTTCAATGACATACGATTTTCATGGATAACTGCTATACTTTACGAAAAACACGTACAAATACACGCGCTTTTAGGTTGAGTCGATAGTTTTGCGGCCGAGTGTAGTCACCCTATCTACCTAGGAATTATTTGCATGAGCGAAATTTCCACGGTGACGAAGCGACGTCGTAAACAATCAGAAAAATGTGATGTAATTTTACTAGTAAGTAGCAAAATGTATTTAATAGTGGAATAGGACATGTTCAATTTGACTGGTAACCAACCACCGAGTGAATATACTCTACATTTTTTCTCGGTGGATTTCGAATTAACGGTTCAACCTTTTCTTCTTTCTTCTTCCTTGCCTCGTTCTTTATACCGCTCCATGGTTTCGCGTTGCTCGACCTGCAGTGTAGGCACATCGCCCGTTTTGGCGATAATATCTCAGCATATTTCTACAGGCAGCTCTATCTTGGATCGTTTCATCGCCGAGACCAATGCGTTGTTGTTGCTTTTTCATTTGACACATCCAGGTGTTCTTCGGTCTGCCTCTGGCCTTGGGTCCATCAAGTGGAACTTCCATTGATATCGCTTTCTTTGCTGGGTTCTCAGGCGGACGCCGTTGAACATGGCAATACCAATCCATTTGTCGGTCTTCGAGCTTTTCGGTGATTGGTTGGTCTATGGACAAGCTGCCTCGGATGTAGCTACTCTTGATGTGGTCCATTTTCGTTACACGAACTGACATGCGTAACCTTTTCATTTCAGTCGCTGTCATTTGTTTCGCGTAACCTTCATACATGGTCCAGCATTCTGATCCATACATGAGTGCGGGACGTACAACCGTTTTGTACAACTTGCCCTTTACCTTCAGTGGCATTTTCTTATCGCAGAAAACTCCAGAGTTTTCTCGCCACCTCATCCACCCAACCTTTGTGCGATGTTTGATGTCATCATCGCATGTAGCTCCGTTGTTCACCATCGAGCCAAGGTACTTGAACTTGGTACAAGACTTAAGCTGCTCTCCTTTGACGTACATTTCTGGTATCGGTGCATCTGGGTCTGAGAATTGGCAGCATAAGAACTCAGTCTTTGTTATACTTACCCTCAGTCCATGCTCCTCCAGAATGTCACACTATTTTGTAACTGCAGCTTGCAAGGTAACGATGTTTGGGCTACTGAGGACTATATCATTGGCAAAAAGAAGAGATATTTCTAGGCCGTCGGAGATACGTGTTAATAAGTAGCACATGATGATGTTGAAGAGCAACGGACTCAATACACTGCCCTGGTGTACTCCGACATTCACCGGAAATTCTTCTGATTCACCGGCTGTGCATCTAACCTTAGTCGTAGCTCCATCATACATGTCTCGTATCATCCTGACATATGCCTCAGGGACATTAAGTGCTCTCAAGGCCAACCATATCAGATCACGAGGTACTCTATCGAATGCCTTTTCCAAATCGATGAACACAAAGTGCAAGTCCTTTCGTGCTGCTCTATACTTTTCCATTGCAATACGAATGCACTGAATCGCATCGACTGTAGATCGACCTTCAACAAAGCCGCATTGATTGTCATTCAACCGCACAATCTTTCTCAATCGGTTGCAGACAACTCGCTCGTAGATCTTCAGTGTATGAGGTGTTAACTTTATAGCCCTATAGTTGTTGAGTTTGCGTGAGTCTCCCTTGTTTTTATAGAAAGGAAGAAGAAAACTTTCCCTGAAAGCATCAGGCATCGGTTGCCCGCCTTTGATTTTGTTGAAGAGAACTGTGAGCCAACTAAGCCCGACATTTTCCATTTTCAACCAAAATTCCGCGGGGATTTTGTCCGGTCCGACTGCCTTTCCGCGTTTCATCTGATGCATTGCCTCCATCACCTCTTCCTCTGAGATATCTTCAATATTTGTGGTATTCGGCTCAACATCTCGAAAAGCTGCTCGAGGAAATTCTTCATTTAGAAGTTCGTCAAAATACTCTCGCATCCTGCTACAAATTGCGCGTCCTCCACGTACTTTGGCGCCTGTATTTCCCGAGCGTTCCTTCTCCTTTGGGCTGCGACCCTAAATATCCCGGGGTCGTGCTTAGGTCTCTCGCGCAAAGACGGTCCTTCGGTCGCAGTCTGAGTTTCTAATTCTTGGTAGAATTTCTCAGCTGCTTTCGCCTTTGCTTGAGCTACCCAGCGCTTTACGTTTTTCCGGCATTGCACATAATTTTCGCGAAGTTGAACCCGTTCGGTTTCACTGCTTGACTCACATTTCGTCCATGCCTTAAATGCGTTCGATTTGGCTTGCACTGCTTCCTTAGTTTCGGTGTTCCACCACCATGTTTCTTTCTTCGTGTGGAGTGGACCTTTTGAAACTCCAAGTGCCTTTTCCGTCTCACTTGCTGACGAAACTATTCCACATTTGTGTTGGACTGTGCTCGGGGCAGTTGGTGTTGTTTTGAAACCACTCCGTCATTGGGTGAGGTTATAAAACACAACGTTGCGCAACGTTTCGCGCAACGTTTCAAATCAATCGGCCGTTACGGATCAGAAACTTCTCCCTACAAACAGATCCCCTAAGCGCCCCCTTGCGATGCATAGCTTGATTGATTGACAGAAATTTACAATCTGCCGTCGAACCGTGCATTTCCGCCCTCATTTATTTATTAAACTATTTATAATCAAAATAAAATGTATCTGCATCTCGTTTAAAACTGGAAATTTTATTTTTCGAGCAAAACGTATCAGCTGTGATGTGTCAATTGTCACATTTGTCACTTTCCGAGAGATGGCGATGGTAACACCAAGTCTGATCCGGATCTATGCGTTTACAGAACACAATAGGAAACGTTTCGGAAAACGCGACACGTTACGCGAACGTTGTGTTTTATAACCTCACCCATTTTATCAATGAATGGAGTCACTACAGGTTCAAAGTTGTCGTTTGTGAGATTGTGCCACTTGATTGTGTGATTGTGTGAATTAACGGTTCAACCGATCGACATTAAATTCAGTGTGAATGTGTAGCATGGTAGGATATTTGCTACGAATACCTTAGAGATTGCGAAATGTTAACAGGGTGTCCGAGACGAGGTGCGAAAGTCGATTATTTTATTTGTCATCGGAAAAGGGTGTATCGGCACGTATATCGACATGAAATTCAGTGTAAATATGTAGAATGGTAAGCTATTTGGTACAAATACCTTTGATATTATGAAATATCAACAGGGTGTCCTAAAAAAAGTTGCAAAAGCTGATTATAATCGGGAATAAATTTTGTTTGAATGTGTAGAATGGTAGGATATTTGCTACGAATACCTTTGAGATTGCGAAATGTTAACAGGGTGTCCGAGACGAGGTGCGAAAGTCGATTATTTTATTTGTCATCGGAAAAGGGTGTATCGGCACGTATATCGACATGAAATTCAGTGTAAATATGTAGAATGGTAGGCTATTTGCTACAAATACCTTTGAGACTACGAAATATCAACAGGGTGTCATAAAAAAGGTGCAAAAGCTGATTATAATCGGGAATAAATTTTGTTTGAATGTGTAGAATGGTAGGGTATTTGCTACGAATACCTTTGAGATTGCGAAATGTTAACAGGGTGTCCAGGACGAGGTACGAAAGTCGATTATTTTATTTGTCATCGGAAAAGGGTGTATCGGCACGTATATCCGACATGATATTTGTAAATATGTAGAATGGTAGGGTATTTAATACAAATACCTATGAGATTGCGAAATGTTAACATGGTGTCCTAAACGAGGTGCAAAAATAGGTTATAATCGGCAATAAATTTAGTATGAATGTGTTGAATGGTAGGGTATTTACTACGAATAGATACCTTTGATATTGGGAAATGTTAACAGGATGTCTCAAACGAGGTGCAAAAGTGGTTCCCATTATCGGCCTATAGTTTGCTGGGTTGGCCAGCTAACACAATTGTAGTGTATGTAACATTGTAATACACTAAAACCCATTTCTGATAACACACCCATTGACTAAAGTACACTTTAAATTTGAAAGAAATACAAATCAAGTTTCATTCTTTCCTTTTTAAAATAACTCTACATGTGCGTGTACGCTATTGATAAGGCAATATGCTCGTGCACCCTGAGTGTGCATAATCGCGAGTATATGTCACATATCATAAGTGGTTTTAGGACCGAAATTTGTATAGTATATTTTTCTCAAAATAACTGCACTTGACCCACGGTAATACATTTTACATTTTATTAGCGCGTGAGAAGAAACGGGTCAAAGGATGGAATTAGAGAAATACATAGATGTATTTTCATAGCAATGTACATTAGAATAGGTTACATAGATTAGGTATAAAAGAACATATCGAAAGAAAAGAATGAATAAACAGATTCGATTCAGACTTCGTGTTGTTTTCGATTTCTCATCCACCACGGCAACGGACTTGGATTAAGAGCCTATACAAAGGGCTTTAATCCCCGGTCAAAAAGGCACCTAGGAGTCGTACTGACCATTCGTTTTCTTTTTTTCAATCTTCTCTTTTTTATCTACTGCAATGGCAGAATATCTAAAATATGTCGGCTACAATGCCCACTAACTCTTACACAATACAAAAATTAAGAAAAAACTGCAGTTACAGACGTCATAAGACCTGTGCATATAGCTTTGCCCGTTGGTCCGTAAACGTTCACAAAAAGTGCAAAACTATATGCACTGGTCTTACGACGTCTGTAACCGAAGTTTTTTTGAATTTTTATATTGTGTTAGCTATTATTTTCTGGGTTGGCCAGCAAATAATAGGCCGATTATGACAACCACTTTTGCACCTCGTTTGGGACACCCTGTTAACATTTCCCAATCTCAAAGGTATTCGTAGTAAATACCCTACCATTTAACACATTCATACTAAATTTATTGCCGATTATAATCTACTTTTGCACCTCGTTTAGGACACCCTGTTAACATTTTCCAATCTCAAAGATATTTGTAGCAAATACCCTACCATTATACAAATTTAGACTGAATTTCATGTCGATATACGTGCCGATACACCCTTTTCCGATGACAAATAGAATAATCGACTTTCGCACCTCGTCTCATAGAAATCCATAGAAACGGCACTACGAGCCAAAGGAGCCGACAATACGACCATTACCTGGGTGCAGCGTATGCTTTCGTCAAGAATTATTTTTACCAGTATAGGCAATACTACCCTCTGTGCTTAAGCCACTCGTGGCTACTATCCCCCTCCTGTTGTGTCTGGCAGTTCATGGATTGATGTGGAGACTTAGCTCAGCTAGGTTCTCCACACAGGGGTATGCGGATGACCTGGTAATCACGGTGAAAGGCAAATTCGAGGAGGTCCTACCGGATGTCCTGCAGAGTGCTCTGCACATAGTCTAGGATTGGTGTACAGCAAACGGGCTGCGCGTAAATCCAACAAAGGCCGCCGTGATACCATTCAGTAATAAAGGGAGTCTCCAAACACTGGAGTGTCCCTCCATGTATAATGCACGGCTAACTATGCCAGAAACTGTCAAGTATTTGGGGGTCACACTTGACAAGAAACTGCTATGGAAAAAGCATCTTAGTTTGGTAACAGAGAAAGCAGTTAAGGCCTTGTGGATCAGCAGAAGCTATGCGGGGAAGGCATGGGGTATTAAGCCTTACATGGTTCTGTGGATCTACAAGACAATTGTCAGACCTATTGTGGAATATGGGGCGGTCGTGTGGTGGAGAAGAGCAACCACCATAGACTGGAGACGGTTTGTTGAGAAAATTCAGAGGCTGGCCTGTCTAGCCGTCTTTTCTAGCCTCACCCCCGCCCTGGAGGTTCTGCTAAACTTGCCACCTCTCCACATACACATAGAGGCAGTGGCAAGGCTAGCCGGCATTAGGCTCATAGCATGTGATGGGGCGCCCTCACTGAACTCAGTTCAAGAAGGATGGTTAAATAACAGCAGGTTATTGGATATGCCATCAGACCATCTGGTCAAAACTCTCCGTTTTTATCCCTTATAGTGCAGCGATATGGGAAAGGGCGGACCAGACAGATTCAGATCAGCCCACCCTAGTACCATCAAATTCTACACGGACGGTTCCAAGACCGATGTAGGATCTGGCGCTGGAACTACTGGCCCGAATATCAATATCTTTATTCCTATGGGAATACATCCGACCGTGTTTCAGCCGGAGGTGCACGCAATTGAAGTGTGTGCAAGATTATGCCTTGACAAAGGTTACACCAACAATAAAATAGCAATTTTCACTGACAGCTAGTCAGCAATAAAAGAGCTGACGAGCTATAGTGTCACATCTAAGCGTGTATGGGTTTGTCAGGAAACTCTCCAGCAGGTGGGGAATCTCAACAGTCTCACTTTTTATTGGGCACCTGGGCACTCGGGGTTTTACGGCAATGAGCAGGCCGACGAGCTCGCAAGAAGAGTATCCACTACTCCCTTCTATGGCCCAGAACCCTACTGTGGGCTACCACTCTGTATATGCAGAAATGTAATTAGTAAGTGGGAAAAAGCCACCTCACACTGTGAAGCTCTTCCAGGGCGTTGGCAGTCAAAACTTTTTGTTGCTTGCTACTCACCCAATCGTACCCTTGGTCTGTTGAAACTGAGCAGAAACAGGGTTAGGATTATATGCGAGCTTCTTACGGGGCACTGCCGTTTAAACGGTCATTTAAAGCGCTTGCGCATTGTCACTGACGCCAGCTGTCGCTTCTGTGAGGCTGACGACGAAACTGCCTCCCACATCCTGTGGGAGTGGGAGAGGCTAGCAAGGCGCCGCGCCGTCTGGAATGTTTTGGTATCGCTTTTCCCTTGGAAGAGGATATCGCCACTATAAATATGGCCCAGCTGAATCGATTTATCGAAGGCAGTCGGTTAGATGAGTTTATCTAACTCATAGTAGGGACAATGGCACAATAGACCACCGGTCGCAGTGCCTAGGGCAACTCTGTTGCCTGAGCTCTCCCTAAATCTAATCTAATCTAATGCTCTAATGATGACATTGATGGACTTGCAAGCGGATCACTGAAATTCCGATTCAGTAAAATTATTTATAAGCTATTATTCTTGACTGGCGTCGAGCCTTACTCCCACCATCTGTGATATTTTACATCTATTCTAACTATTTATTGTATATTTATTTGACTGTGATATTTTCACCCTACACTTGTCTTGTATACTTTTATTATTATTTATTGTATGTTTGACTGTGATATTTTTACCACTTAGTCTAGTCATGTACCTACACGATTTATCTCAGAAAAATTCAAGTTTTTTAACGAGGCAAGATTTTGGCCTTGTACTTTTTTTTTATTCCTGTTTGTATTTTGCATATTCAGCCAGTATTTGGCGGTGAAATAAATAAATAAAAACAAGAACGCCAGTAAATTCAAGCATCACAGTGGGGGACCTCAATATCGAATATGTAGACAACTTTAACTACCTGAGTTTTAACTTATCAAAGGGCGCCAACGAAGCCGACGAAAGTAAGCGACGTATACAACTAGCCAAGTCCTCTCTATTATTAATTTGACCCCTTGGCTTGGGTTATTCGAAGCCGCCAACCCCGAGACTGGACACGTACGCTTATAATGTGTTTCTCCCCTACGAGGAAGCACGGCGTCGTGTAAGCTGGTATGTCTGCCTTTTCGAAGGAATAGGGAAAAAGTCAGCCATGCTGTGTCACCCATACATGACTAGGAAGCTCGGGAACGCCATCGCCCGAAGGTCTTTGTACAGATCCATGCCAAGGCGTATCAACCATACCAGGGGCCTCCCTGCGCTGCTCAGGTACGTGGTAAGGAGACGATTAAGGGAAGCGAATATCAATCCAAGACGGCCTGCCAGGGGCCCCAAATTGACCCACGACACCGACAAGCGCGCCTCTTATTTGCTCGAGATCATCTTACTTGGAGCGATATGGAATGGAGCTCAGTATTGTTCACTGACGAGTCGAGAATGTGTCTGCCAGTGACAGAAGATGTTGAGTCTACAGGCGTCCAACTGAGCGATTTGCGCAGTGCTGTTTCACTGAAACGGTTGCATACGGCGGCAGTTCCTGTATGATGTGGGCTGGCATTTCCTTGGAGGGAAAAACGGATCTCGTCCCGTTCATGGTGGAGAATATTTTAATGGGAGGTAGCCTGGCTCATTCGGGGAAAATTAATGTACAACGGGACCCCTCTATTTTTAACCGTTACTATGTAATAGCATTTTTTATCAAAATGCCCGACATCCTGAACAAAATCAAAATTTGTCACACCATCAAACATTTCATCCGAGATATGACTTTCTGAAACTACATAAAATTTCCAATAAAACGACACCTCGCCCGTTACGAAGTTGCTCGTATCTTCCGAGATACACTCGTTCAAACTTTAAAGTAATTCTCTTTTTTATATGTATTAGGCCGAATCTTAGAGAAAGCAAATTAACCCATGCCATGCGTTAGTCCAGAGTGGCCATCAGAAAATAAAAATGGCACCGTTTTCACACTATTGCAGTTCATAGGATGCGTGAAAATTTTATTCAAACGTCAATTTTTTGTTTACAATTGAGAATATAAAATCCGCGTAATATTTATTAGGTACTCTCTTAAAATGCCAACGTGATATTTAACCCTTCTGTTGGCGTATATATCGAGACAGACCATTGGTATTATATCTTGATGAAAAATATCGTTCAACAATATTTTCTACCCCTTTCCATATATATTTCAAAGGAACCGACGGCCACAAATGCGATCAAACGTTCGGCGAAATGTAAACTATGTCTAAAGAAACGAAAAAACGGCGCATCATCGTAAGACATAGTATGTAAACTGTTTCAAGATACAAAATTAGACCTCTTCAAAAATTAAGATTGATTTCACAGAAAATTCAGCTACACCTTAGGCATAATAGCTTCTTCTTCTTCTTCTTTTAGCGGTACAGAAAGGTGTGAACCGCTGTGTATCTATATGGACTCGTTTTATAGTTCGTCATCGTTTTCGTCCGCAATCTCCAGGGACAAAAACGTGGCAGCTGCAATGGGGTTTTCCCATAGTGAGAGGGGGGTGAGATTAGTGGGTGCAGCTGGGCATTGAAACAAATGGGCTACATCGTGTGGCGTGCCAGCGCAGTTTGGGCATACGTTTAGTATATTTGGGTCTATGCGAGATAGATACGAATTTAGGCGTGAGCAGAAGCCTGACCGAAGTTGGGCTAAAGTCACTCTGGTGGCTCTCGGGAGCCTAATCTCCTCAGGCGAAATAGGTGGTGGGATCGCTGAGAGGACTCTGTTCGTACCTAAACTCGCAATAGACCTACTCACTTCCTCAGTGTGAATCATTGCAATGGCAGCCCGGTATGAATCTTCATCGAAAGGATCCCTTTTGTAACCCTGGACTTCTCTCTCAATGTCACGAGGGCCACGTTTGATGTTACGTGGGGGGGGGGGGGGGAATTTTGTCCATGAGGTTACGATTAGGATGATCCTCTCGATAACAACCTACTAAATATTGTTTTATAAGTAGTCGATTGTGGTCACGTATTGGCATCAAATGTGTCTCCTGATGTAGGTGGTCCTGGGCAGACATCAGAAGGCATCCTGTAGCTGTGCGTAGAGCAGCATTTTGGCAGACTTGGATTTTGTTCCAGCTTGTGTTACAGAGACCTTGCGACCAAACTGGCGCCGCAAAATCAGCCGCTGCTCGACCCACCGCTTTGTAAGTGGCTAGCATTGTCTCTTTATCTTTGCCCCAGGTGCTACCAGCCAGTGCTTTAAGAATTTTGTTCCTGCTGCGCATCTTTTCACATACCGCTTCCGCGTGATGAGCTGAAGTCATCATTTTCTCAAAGTGAAGCCCGAGAATTTTTGGATTTGCAACAGCAGGAACTGGTTTGTTGCCAATACGTACCCCAACCGGCCACTTACAATCACCTGACCAGGTGGTAAGGAAGGTCGCAGACGATTTGGACGCTGAGATGGTTAGGCCTCTGCTATGGAAAAAGGCTTCTAGTCGCGCTAAATATCTATTGATATCTTCACGCATGACATCCCTATCCGCTCCCGTGGCGAGTACAGTGCAGTCATCGGCATAAGAAATAACTTCAATGCCTTCCGGAGGTGTTGGGAGACCGGCCATGTAGATGTTAAACAAGGTGGGAGAAAGAACCCCACCTTGAGGAACACCTAATTTGATCTTTCTAAGTTTAGAACGACTGCCTCGAAACTCGGTGAAGGATTGCCTACCAGCTAGATAGTTGGCAATCCATCTTATCTCTTGAGTCGGAACATGCATATTGAGGAGGTTTGCCAGAAGCATGGAGTGATTAACCTTATCAAACGCATTTGATAGGTCAATCGCCACCATGATAGTTCTATGGCAAGGTGTACTGTGGTTTAGTCCGTCTCTTACACGTGTAGTGATCGCGTCCAGAGCGGTGGTTGTACTATGCATGCGTCTGAATCCGTGCTGATGGGGATCTAGCTTTGCATGTGAAACGAGTGTGGGGTGGATGAGGGCTTCCAGCGTCTTTGCTACAGGTGACAGGATCGTAATCGGTCTGTAGGAAGTTCCTAGTTTGGCACTTTTCCCTGGTTTAAGGCATGGGACTATACGACCTTGTTTCCAGATGTCGGGGATGACGAGCGTAGACATTGACAAGTTAAAGACTGCCGTGAGGTACTCAATGGCAGGAAGACCAAGATGTTTGAGCATGGCCATTGAAATGCCATCAGGTCCAAGGGCCTTAGAATTTTTTGCATTCTCAATGACTGTTTTAACCTGGTCCGGAGTATAAATTGGTACGGAGTCAACAATTCGGCTGCGAATCCGTCTTCTAATTTTGCGCTTGAGGCCATCTGACTTGGGATGTTCAATAAATTGTTTATTGAACTGGCTCGCACACTGAAGAGGATTGCTAGTTTCTTTTTTGCCGAAGGTTATGGCTATATTGCCCTTATCTTTTGTGGGGTTCGAAAGGGCACGGACAGTGGACCATAACTTACTGGCACCTTCTTTAAGGTTACAGTCATTGAGGTGCTCGTTCCATTTGGCCTTCTTGTAGTCTTTAACTTGTCGCTGTATTTGGATATTGAGCTCCCGAATTCTGGGGTCACCAGGGTTAGCGCGCCTAATGTTGTCACGTTCATCAGCTAACCTTGCGGCACTTGTTGGGAAGTTTGGACGAACCTTTGGAATGCGCCCTGCAGGGATGAACCGTGCCGCAGCTTTGGCAATGACGCTCCTAATGTTACGTTCGGCCTTATGTATATTGGTGGGAGGGGGAAGCGCGAAGAACTTCGATGACGTGAATGTTTTGAAACCTTCCCAATCAGCTTTTTTGTGATTGACAAAAGTTCGCTTCTCTGACTTGGTCAGGTCAGCTGGTTTGTCAATTCTGACTATGATTGGGAGGTGATCAGAGGGAAGACCGGTAAGTGTTTCCCAGGAGGTCTCACTAATTAGGCTAGCGCTGACAATTGTAATGTCTGGTGAGCTAATACAATGGTCCTACTGGCAACCATTGCTATTGCATTATTATTTTGCAGTTGCAATACGCCTTTTCGGGGCGGACCACACTCGTTTGCAACAACAAACGGCCAAGAGTTGCCAAAACGCCTCCCTGGCAAGAGCCTCGAAGGTCTCGATGCAGGAAGGTTGTGTATGTCTGTGTATATGTAAGGCATAATAGCTCGTAGGCGACGACAGAAGGGTTAATAATTGCATCGACAATATTTTGACGTTTGAATTATTTCGTGGAGTGTAGTGTAATAAAGTTGGAGTCAAACACATATGGGTTGTGTGATCACGTAGCCATTCTGGACTAACGCATGGCATGGGTTACTATGCTTTTTCTAAGGGCCGAATATATGACAGAGCCACTCGCATATCCTGCTCCAAGTTCTTGAGGCGCTCTCGTTTTCTTGTTTTTATATTGAGCGCGGTAGACCAATTCGTGTGGAGTCTGTCTTGTGTGTACCGCGTACCGCACCCGCGCTGGTTTGGTGGAAGTTAATTTCTTTCAACGCTTATTGGCGGGGAGCTTGACGAGGGTGCTATTTGCTCCTATGCTCTTTTCTGATCAGATTTAATCTCGAATCTTATCCAGCCTTGTAAATAAAATGTCTTACAAACTTTTTTGCATATAGACGACTTTTTTATACAATAAAGTTCTTTCGTAATTTTCTTAAGATTGGTTTTATCCTGCAATTACTCCTATAAAAACTCCCCGCCAAACAGCATTGCAAGAAATTAGCTTCCACCAAACCAGCGCGGGTGCGGTACGCGGTACACACAACACAGACTCCACACGAATTGGCAAATTCAGCGTGGTCTACCGCGGCGGAAATTATTTCACAAATTCTGACGCGTACCGCACCACGCTGGTTCGGTGGAAACTATAAACTAATTCAATCACTTTTGAATGCATATCCTTGCGAGCTTTTTGGCGGGATTGTATTATATCAATCCTTTTTGCGGCTAAAAACTTTTTACAACAGAGTTGTTTTTGTGAGATATCAATTCTTTTTTGCAGTTTTCAATATTCACTGCCCTATTGTCACGACTTTGTTTGAGAACATAATAACAATAACAACCCTCTTGGTAACCTTTGTGCCCTTGATAACCTTAGTCTCCTTCGTAACCTGAGTTGTGTGTGTTTTGTGAACCTCCACCGTTTGCTAGAAGCTTTAGGCTCATCGGGATGTTATTTGTTCATCCAATCTTTCTTCTTCCTTGCCTCGTTCTTTATACCGCTCCACGGTTTCGCGTTGCTCGACCTGCGGTGTAGGCACATCGCCCGTTTTGGCGATAATTTCTCAGCATATTTCTACAGGCTTTTTCATTTGACATATCCAGGTGTTCTTTGGTCTGCCTCTGGCCTTGGGTCCATCAAGTGGAACTTCCATTGATATCGCTTTCTTTGCGGGGTTCTCATGCGGACGCCTTTGAACATGGCAATACCAATCCATTTGTCGGTCTTCGAGCTTTTCGGTGATTCGTTTGTCTATGGACAAGCTGCCTCGGATGTAGCTACTCTTGATGTGGTCCCTTTTGGTTACACCAACTGACATGCGTAACATTTTCATTTCAGTCGCTGTAATTTCTTTCGCGTAACCTTCATACATGGTCCAGCATTCTGATCCATACATGAGTGCGGGACGTACAACCGTTTTGTACAGCTTGCCCGTTAGCTTCAGTGGCATTTTCTTATCGCAGAAAACTCCTGAGTTTTCTCCCCACGTCATCCACCCAACCTTTGTGCGGTGTTTGATGTGAACATCGCATGTAGCTCCGCTGTTCACCATCGAGCCAAGGTACTTGAACTTGGTACAAGACTTAAGCTGTTATTTGTTCATCCAATATTATAGTAATATGTATGTACTCGTATAAAAGACGAATAAAAACTGGAACTGTGACCCCTTGCCGCCGCTCTCGTAGACGCTTTACAACTGAAAACTTTAGAGAACATATACAAGGGATTGTTCAAAACAGTCCTGCCAAATCACAAAACTTTACGATTCTTTTCTTGGCATTTTTCGAGCCTATCCCCGATTTTTGCAAAATGCTTTCTTTAAAACATATGAAAAGATTTAAGCGAGGAACTCTATGCGTTTTTTCGCATTTCCGCTGTATCTTTTTTTCTACTCCACGGATCGGAGCAAACGATAGCCTATGCACACCTCCACGACAGACTCTATCAATGGGAAAAGATACCAAATCCCGAGATGCTCTCTGCAAGGCTGTAGCCCTGTCAATGAACAACAAGAACAACAAGAACAACGAGAACAAGATTTTCGAAAAAATGCGATTTTCGAAAAAATGCGATTTTCAAACTCTTTTATCTCCGGTGTTTTTCATCGTATCTTCTTGAAATTTTCTACACTTCGTAAGACGGCGCGAGTGACAACCTATACCGAATTCGAACACTCAGGACCAACCAGGGTCGGAGCTACAGAGGTCCGAAAACCCGTACTTGTTCCGTCATGTAGACATAGTCTTAGTCGCTTTTCACTTTTGATTTGTTCAAATTTCTGCTTTTTTCTTTGGCGGGCGGGACGCTCCCGCGTCCCTAGATAGTGTTGAGATATTCAACTACTATGTAAATTAAATATACAAAAATATCATATCATCATGTAAAATAAATATATAAAAAGTCAGTTAATAAAATATCATTATAATAAACAGATTAAAATAAAAATCTTTATAATTACAAATGAATACTAATTAAATGATATTAAATACACAACATTTTGGCGACGAGGATTACGGTCAACATATCAACATTTAAGAATTGTCATCAATATCAAGCAATCTTAAAAAAAATGGCCACATCGAAGAAAAATAATCAAGATCATGAACTCAGAATTCTAAATGAACTGGTAAAGGAAATAAAACGTTCAAGAGAGGAAGATCATAAAATTCTCCTAGAATTAATTTCAAAAATCAAGCAACCGTCGAATGAATCGCAGAACGATGAATTCATAATTAAATGTTTATCAAAAGTTATCGGCGAATTTCATTTCGACCCAGAAAACAATCTTACATTCAAGAATTGGTTTAGCAAATATCAGGACTTATTCCAAGATGATGCTAAGCGATTGGATAATGCAGCGAAAGTCTGATTGTTAATGCGAAAGTTAAGCACAGATGCACATGCCAGGTATGTAAATTATATATTACCCAAGCAAACAAAAGACTTCGATTTCAATGAGACAATCGAAATATTATCAAATATTTTCGGAGAAACCAAATCGATTGTAAACATCAGATTCAACTGTTTGCTACTCGAAAAACCATCATGCATGGACTATATTACATATCATGGAATCGTTAATAAACAATGTGAGGAGTTTAATCTCAAAAAGCTCACAGAAAATCAATTTAAATGTCTGATTTACATTATGGGATTGAAATCATCAACGGATTTAGACATAAGAATGAAATTACTTACGAAGTTAGAAAGTGAAGCTGATACAATCATCAATCTGAAACATGATGCGGTAATGTTGGAAAAATCATTTCCTCATTATGAACCAAGTGTCAGGAAACTTTTCAAGAATAAAAATTGTCCTACAGTAACAGATGAAAAGAACAAAAATCCGATTTCACCCAAACCACACAAATCATCAATTCCAAGTACACCATGCTGGTTTTGTGGATCATTACATTTTGCTAAATTTTGTACTTTTAAAAGTCATAAATGTACAAAATGCAACAATGTTGGGCACAAAGATGGTTATTGCAAAAATCCATTACAACGCAAAAATCAGAAAATTCATCCATCAGGAAGAAATAATGCAAATCCAATTTTCATTAAAAGCATCAATGTGGAAGAGCCAAGGAAGTATGTAACGGTTAAAATTAACAATAAAGCGGTTACACTTCAGTTCAACACAGGAGCTGATATTTCAATAATTTCCAAACACGTTTTCGATAAATTAAATATAAAAAACATCAAACCTTCAACAAATCAAGTAAGTACAGCATCAGGAGACAATTTGAAATTAATTGGTGAATTTGCCTGCAGTGTTTCATTTGAAGATAAAACTGTTCAAGCTGTCATCAATGTTTCAAAATTCAACAATCTCAATATTTTTGGTTCTGATTTAATGGAAAAAATCAATTTGTACGATAAACCAATGAAGACGTTTTGTAATAATAAAAAAAAGGAAGTTGTAAAAGGAATTTGCAAGATTTTCTGAAAAAGTATCGATCTACTCCAAGGCAATCATGTGATGGCAAATCACCAGCTGAACTAATGTTTGGTCGTAACATCAAGACAGAACTGGATTTGCTAAAGAGTCCGATTTATTGGTCCTACTAATCGAAATACAAATCAAGAAAGCCAGTATAATAAACGAAATGGTTGTAAGCTTAGAGAGTTCGAAATTGGTGATCCAGTTTATATTCAGATTCATCGCAACAATAAATGGAATTGGAAACCTGGAATCATTTTGTCTAAACAAGGAAATGTCATGTAAAAAGTATCTATTGAAACTGGGATCGTAACTGCACACACAAATCAACTTAAAAAAAGAAGGTGTTGAGATATTCAACTACTATGTAAATTAAATATACAAAAATATCATATCATCATGTAAAATAAATATATGAAAAGTGTCAGTGAATAAAATATCATTATATTTTATTTTATTTTATTAGAATCAACGGGTATTTCAACCCTTTATTTAACAAAAACATTAATATGTATAAATATAAACTAACACCTAAAAGTTAACTCAGTTTAACTACAAATATTTCAATATAATACATATATGTAACAAATAATTCAGTATACTATGCTCGGCGAAATTATTGAAACAACACAAAATACCATCGTATAGCAGCATTTAAAGCCTCATAACTTTTCAACTAGTATCAAATTGATGATATTTTTTTCTCAGTTTGATTTTTTGGTATGTTGTTGAAAGAACAAAACAAAAACCATCTTTTAACTCCCACAAATAACGGCACAAAAGGGAAAATATGAAGTGGCAAAATTATTTACACATCCATTCAATACAGGCTAAATTATTTACACACTTCGATAATAACTGCATTTGCAAAGTAACGGTTCTAAATTTCCATGGCAAATTGACACAGTGTGGGACAGAGTGTTGTTTTATTCAGTAATGGTTTTCCAGAAAGACAGGTTGGAAATATGCCAAGAGCAATTGAACTTTCGATAGAAAAAAGACGGCCATTATGGCATAGTTTAATAAAGGTATTTCGGCAATTGAGCTTTAAAAAAAAATATGAATGTTCCCGGAAAACCATTCATTATCAGGTTTGGAAGTTCAATCAATACGGAAGTGTGAGAACTAAAAGCGGCAGAGGAAGGAAAAGAGCTACAACCAGGAAGGACGATTCTGAAATAGCCCGTTCCTTTAAGAGAAACCCTTCTGAAAAGATCCAGAACGTACTTGCAGACCTGACTGTTAGGATTAGCGAAAGAACCTTGCGCAGAAGGTTTAACGAAAATAAAATAAAAGCTTATGTCGTCCAAAAAAGCCGTACATTACACAGAAAAACCGACAAACGAGATTACAATTTGCTAAAGATCAGATTTCCAAGCCACCAGAGTTTTGGAGGAGCATTCTGTGGACGGCTGAGACGACTTGCTCCTTGGATGGCTCCCATGGACGTAAATTAGTACGCTGATACAAAAACTAAAACGAGGCAACCCGTCACTCAGCCTATAAGGCATTCTAAGGGTGGTAAAATCATGATATGGGGTTGCATATCATACAGTGGTGTTGGACCCCTTGTTAGATGCCCCGATAATATGACACAGTCACATTATTTAGCAATCCTAAATGATGTTGGCCTATTCACAGGCTCCAAACTAATTGGGACTGATTTTATCCTCCAACAGGATAATGCGCCAATACATACAGGCAGAAAAATTAACTGAAATAGAGCAAGAAGTGTTGAAATGGCCTGTCCGGATCTAAACGTAATTGAGAATCTATGGCACATGGTTAAATCCAAAATGCCTCAAGATATCGGTATGAGCCCAAATCAGACTTGGAAGGACTTCATTGCGGCTTGGAGCTCAATTTCATCAGAGCAAGTACAAATACGAATAGACGGCATCGAGAGACGCCTCGCAGAAGTCATTGCGTCAAAAGGAGGCTACAGATCTTACTAAGTAACGTTACTTTACATGACCATTTACTTCAATTTAAAGAAATAATCAATTTTTCCCTTACAGAAGTGAAATAAAATGAAGCAAATATTTTTGTGGAAATAATTTTGCCTGTTCTCAATGGATGTGTAAATAATTTTGTCATTCATCATTTTATTATTTTTTCTTCTGTGATTCGTTGAAAGTGATTGTTTTTTGTATCGTGTACTTAAAGAAGATGCTAAAGATTAAAACTGTGTAAAAATATTCAATGATTTATTCTTATTTTAAAAAGTTATAGTGCAATTTAGGCTGCTAATGTATGGCATTTTCGGTTGTGTAAATAATTGTGCCGAGAACTGTATTTAAAAATTTAAAAATTCAACCAATTAAGAACTTCATTCGTTGTAAATTACTCGTGCTAAAGATAAGTGAAAACTGCTAGGAGGCGAGCCGAAAAATTCAAGCCTACTTGCATGCAAATTTGCTAAATTTGAATCTCTATTTACAATATTTTCAGTACCAATATTAGTTCGCGAAATGCTTGTATAAAACGTGTGATTTGGACGATCTCTTAAAGGTCTAGCCGGAACGTAAAGACAGAATTGCTCTCTCAATTGTGAACTTTTAATTTGGCCATTTATTATTCTGTAGAGAAAACATAAATCCATATAATTTCTTCTTTTTTACAGGGGTGGTATATTCGCTTCGATCTCAACTGAGTTATATTCATGGCAGAATGGATCCATTGGAGATCCGGTCTTAAAAGCCCAGTGTTGCAAGAAACGGTGTTGAACTTTTTCCAGCTCATATGACTGATTATCTGAAGAAGGAACCCAGACAGCTGATGCGTATTCAAGAGTCGGTCTTACTAATGACATGTACAGGTGTCTGTATGTAGACGGATCCTTGAAATTAACAGAATTTCGATTGATAAATCCTAGTGTTTGAAAGGCCTTTGTAGTACAGTTTTTTAAATGCGCTGAAAAGTTTAGTGTAGATGAAAATGTTACTCCTAAGTCGAGAACTTCATCGACTTTTGCCAAGTTCTTTCCTAACAAGGAGTATTGGTAGTTAAATGGAAAGATCTTCCGTGTAAATGTTATAGTTTTACATTTATCAACATTCAACGGAAGATTGTTCAATTGAGACCAATAACAGATTCTATCCAAATCATGTTGGAAATTTATCGCGTCATTAATGTCGGTTATTTGGCAAAAAAACTTAGCATCGTCAGCAAAAAGTAACACGTTTGAGTTTTTTACTAGAAGACAAAGATCATTTATAAAAATGTTAAACAATAAAGCACCAAGGTGAGATCCCTGTGGCACACCAGATTCAACACAAAATGGCTTCGAATAGGCACCATTCACATAAACCAGTTGTGAACGCCCCTTCAAATAGCTTTCGATCCAATCAAGGAACGTACCTGAAATACCGTAACTTTTGAGTTTTTCTAATAACAGATTTTGATCTACTCTATCGAAAGCTTTGCTAAAATCTGTGTAGACAGCATCAACTTGCAAATTCTTGTCTATCGATGAAGAGAGATAACTTTGAAAAATTGACAAATTCGTTACAACCGATTTACCAGAAAGAAACCCATGCTGTTGCTCCACGATTACATTTTGGAAAGCTTCCGACATATATTTGTTTACTAGTTTCTCAAACATTTTCGGCATTGCGTTTAAAATTGAAATAGGCCTATAGTTGTTGACATTTGATTTATCACCACTTTTAAGAATAGGAACAATTTTACTTACCTTCCAAACAGAAGGAATACAACCTGTTGTTAACCCTTTCCCGGACAGAACGTCTATAGACGTCCAATTTTGAGCATTTGACATACAAATCGTGTCAAATTTTGGCGTTGTGTCCGGCAATGAGTTAAGGATAAATTAAATAACATTGTCAAAGGAATAGCCAAAGCATATCGACAATTATGAAGAAATAGATTGGAAACTTTGTCGGGTCCTGGACCTTTGTTTACATTTAAGCTTTCCAGCTCAACAAAGACTTCATAGACCGTTAACCTAAGAGACGCCATATCAACAGTTTCATTTAATGAACTTGAAAGCGGAAAACTCGAATTTGCGATTCTATTTGAATATATGGACTTGAATTTTCCCGCAAATAATTCAGGCATTTCATCGGCAGTATACGCGACTTTTTCATCACTAAAAATATGTTCTGGTAAAGAACTGTTATTTCGTAATTTGTTAACATAATTCCAAAAATTTTTTGCATTGTACTTTAAAGATTTTTCAATGTTATCATGAAATTCTTTATAACGAATTTTAGAATAATTTTTGCATTTAGTTCGTAGGTCAGAAAATTCCTTATAACTTTGAGAATTTCGACTATTCTTAAATTCACGATGAGCTAATTTTTTTTTATATATTAAACTCTTCAATTCAGCCTCAAACCATTGCGGGTATGAACTAATCTTAGGCACGGATTTACAAACGTAATTATCGCAGACATAATACAAGAAGTTTTAAAATTTATCTATTGCCTGATTAATATCTAAATTAAGAAAAAATTGATCCCAATTGGTGTTATTAAATTCAAAAACAATTTGTTCATAATTTGTTTTTTTTTTTTTTAATTATATAGAGCTTCTGAGAAGTTTTTTTGGGTAATGATTTTCGAGGATGTTAGCTCACATGCAAGTGGTGGATGATATGCATCACAGGAAATAAGAGCTTCATCTGCTTTTTCTACTATAGCGTTATTAAATGAACAGAAAATCAAGCCGAGAAAATTATTAAAAACATTAGGAATACGATTGATTTGGAACAAATTTAAATAATTAATGGTATTCGATAAGAATTGAGCATTCGATTTGGTTAGTGAATCGCAATTTTGGGTACAACAAGATGCGCATTGACCATCGTTTAACCATTCAACACGCGGGAGATTGAATTCGCCAGCCAGAAACAAGGTAGCATCCGGATATGTCGATCGCAGGTGAATTAGTGTCTCTCCAACACCTTCATATATGTATGGAAGACTACATGGAGGGATATATGCGGCTCCAATAATCATGGATGAATTTTTAGTGTGGATAATTATATATAGTTGTTCAATAGATACAATGTTTACCGTAACATTCGATGAACGGATTGCACCGCGAACTGCAATTAGTACTCCGCCTCCTCGTTCGCAATTGCTTGTGGTAGATGACCGATCGTGGCGATATATGTTAAATCCCGTAAGTCCAAGCTCAGCATCATGAAACTTTCCTGAGAGCCAGGTTTCCGTGAGAATAAATACATCGTAAATGTTTGACATGCGCGCAAAAGATTGTCTTAAAGCTGGTAATTTCGTTCTGAGTCCTCGAACGTTCTGGTAATATATTTTGGTTGATTCTATTGAGTGATGTTTTTTGGCTGGAGTGTGACTATCGTCGGGATCCCGTCTATATACTTTATCGTTAGGTTCTTCTCTCCTCCATCAATGCACATACGAAGTTCCTCACGCGCTTCTTTCACAAGATTTCGTTGTTCAATAGTCCGATCAGCGTCGATAGATATTTGACGATCAGAAAGCTTCGATTTGTTCCTTAGGACGAAACGGGCATGCGTCTCATTTTCAAATGTCACTCGAAGAGGATGTGGACGGTTACCACTTATATTACCTAGTCTTTGCACAGAGCGACACATAGGAAACTGTGGAGCGCTCGATAGAAATGAATTACATGCGTTTAGATCGTCGATATTACTCGTCTTTTCTGCCAGACCGAAGATAATTATATTATGCGCACGCAAGTTTCGCTCCTTAATTTCGCGACACATCGAATTAGTAACTTTCAGGACCACAGGAATGGGGTTATTATTGGACGTGTCACTATATTCGTTACGTTATAACGTTTTCACACGCGCATCCAGATTAGACATACCATTCTCAATGCTATCGATCCTTGCATTAATGGATTTGAGTGAATGGGCAATCAAATCTGGCAGCGAAGTATTCAGTTTTGTTAGAAAACGCTCAAACGATGCATTTAGATCAGCTTTTGTGACGGGCTTGTCACAGCACCTCGTCAGTCCACCAGAAGTTCCAGTTCCAACCCTTCTAAAACAGCTCGGATGGTAAGGAGCACGACATCCAGGACAATTGTCAGCACTAGCTCCAACAGGTAGAGCCTTGTTGCAAGCATGACACTTCATTTCAGGTGGTGATAATGATAATTCCAAATTGCCATCATTGATATTGCCTTCAGCTGATGGCTCGAATGAATTTGCTGATGAAATTATGACTGCGCTATGTTTTCGTGCCAATTTGACAGATAAAATAGTAGATTGAAACCGTTATTTGCGGGGCTGTCCAGAAAAGTCTCAAATGGGGCTTTTGGTTTTTAGATGTCACTATTCAAGCGTTTACGTAGAATCACCATTCGCATTGATATAGAACTGAATATAGCACTTTAATTACTGTGTCTATTGCTATTTATATTAGTAAGTATCAGCTATGACACACACAATGTATGAATAGCGGCAACTGTTATCGATCACTCGTCGTCCAGCTTATATTTGCATATAACGATTAAAAACGAAGCGCAAATACTTTGGGTACGCGTAAACGATTATAACGCGCACAATTAGAGTCTTTTATAGAATTAAAACACTTTTATTACTTCAAAATTATAAATTTTACGGAGACCGAAGTAAACACAAACTTGACAGTTTTAGGTGTTGCCAGATTAAAATAAAAATCTTTATAATTACAAATGAATACTAATTAAATGATATTAAATACACAACAAATAGTTTGTACCAGAGCGTGCCTTACAAGTACGAAAAATCGGGTTTGAAGGTTGTTAGTACACTTTACTCGACATATTCGGAAATAGCCTTAGAACTGGTACCAATGACCTTCAAACCCAATTTGTTGATACTTGTAGCGTACTCTTGAACATACATTCAGAAGACTACAACCAACTGTTATAATGACGTTCTAGGAGATAAATTTATTTTATTTTCCATTTTAAGGTCTGGATAGACCTCGGGCGGAATGAGAATGAAATTTTTGTCCGCTGCGATTAGCTCAATGCATTCTTACTGTCGTGGAATATGTGGCAAATGCTGGGGAGTTCCATAAGCTAGAATCCAAAAACGGTTCCATTTTTCGGCCATTTTATGTATTATTTTTCGATTTCCCAAATTTTGGATTGTAGCTTATGGAATTCCCCAGCATTTCCCACATATTCCATATGCATACTTATATGCTTAGACTAGGCACCCCACTAAATTTGATCTGCCTGGCTCAATTTGAAAAGAAGCGTCAATGGTCGGAGCATTTCAATTTTCGGTACAAATCAAATAAATTTTGTTGGCAATATATGGACAAGATCTGATGATCCTAAGTTTATTTTATCAAGAGTTACAGTGCGAAATGTAAAACTTAAAAAATGTTAATTCACAATAATACTTTTGGGTCTAGAGTATAATTTTCTGAGAAAATGTGTTATATATCATTACAAAGCTAATGTTGTGTAGTTTTTTCGTTCTCAGGACATTTTAAGGTCAGACTCATAGTTTTCCAGATATTCGCAAAAAAAATGAATTTTCACCCCTTTGTCACCCTCTCCCCCTTAACCCATGGGGCAAATTGATGTAACTTTTCACTGCGTATATTGGCCAGTGTATTCCCCAATTTGGCATCAACTACACTATTACTGCTTGGCTAGGTTGATTTAAATGTAAATTGTTGTTTGTGCTTGTTAAGCCAAGTATTTAGTAAAGCGTCTTTTTATTCATACGACCAATATCACACCTTTTAAGGGTGGTAAGGCAGTGGCCTGAATTTGAAATTGATTGGCCAGTAACCTGAATTCCTCTCCTAATTATTACGATTGATCACCGCGCCCTAATATTTAATTAAATCACTCTAAACCCTTAATTAGTCAAAATCTCCCACAAATTTAATAACCGATAGAGTTTATAGACTAAAGTAATTGCCTTTGATCCGATTCTGATGGGCCATCTTTGTCTTTGGTACTTTTTCTTATATCTTTCATTAAAAAAATTATTATTCTAAACTGCGTCGTGCGCTTCAAATCTGAAGCTTTCGTCTTTCACTTGGTTAGGTTACGAAACAAAACCGTTGCGTATGTGCCGCAAATATGTTTGTTTTTTTATGCTCCCCTAACTGCCGTTTTGCGGATCATAAAAAATGTCAGGTTCTTCTCGTTTACAGGTTCCACAAAGCCAGACAAACGAAAAGAACTGGAAATTATTTCTGATAAAACAGCTGTTAGGGGATCAGAACGGTAAACATGTTTGCGGATAGAGATGTAACGGATGTTGTTTAGCGGATGAGGATGCGGATGCAAAATAGTATAAGATTGAGCATGCGGTTGCGGATGCGGATATTCATGGAGACATTTTTGAGGATGCGGATGAGGGTGCGGATGAGGATAAGATCGAATATGTAAAAAAATATGCAGGTTTACTTTTCATGAAGATGGAAAAAAATTAAATTCCTCTTATTAGTGTGGTTAAAAATAAAAAAGTTTCATACGTCCTTACTTCGCTACACCTTAAAAAGAAAATTCACCCCCCTCAGCCCAATTCATTTAAAACAAAACCACTCAAACACTTGTCACAAAACTGCGAACTGCTGTGCTGACACTGTCATCTAGATAGATAGACAGGCCAAACTGCAGAAATTAGTTTGTCCACGAGTGGACAAAGTGCGTTCGTGACCAGTGACAGTTGACATTTCTAAAGCTCACAAACTCCAGTGCTTCTGAACCCAAAAGTTTAAATATGCCGAGCGTTTATTACGAAACAAAGGTTGCGGTGCGCTTCAGTGTGTTTTTGATGTGCAATTGGTAAAATAGTGTACGTCAACATCGTACTTACCATATTTATCTAAAAAATCAACGCACTGGCATGTGTATATAATAGCAAGTGACACGAAATGACAGGCTGACAGCCACTGATATTTGGATTGTGGACAATTTGTGGATTGTACTGAGCGGTACCATGGCAGTATTGAGCGCGGACCATGACTTACCATGGCAGTACTTGTGTTGCATGACGACTGACAGATCAGCTAATAATCCGGCCTGTCTATCTAGATGGCAGTGGTGCTGACCGACAAACTGAAGTTCAGTTGTGTATACGATACAGAATACAATTTGTCTCAATGCATGTCTTTATAGTTATGTTTGAAATACATATTACGCAGCAGCAGGAGCATCGCGAAATGCCAGCGCATTGCATTCTATTCTACATTGCTGACAAAAATGCTGGGCAAAAAGCTGCTGCTTCTGCGCGATATGTATTTCAAGCATTACAATGTAACGTGCACATGAGACGCAAATATCCGCTAATTGTCTGCATACAAAAATGAGGATTGCGGATGAGGATGCGGATGTAAATATTGATAAGATGAGGATGAGAATGCGGATGCGGAGTTTAATTTTTATGCGAATAATCCGCGATTGCGGATGCGGACATCCTTTACATCTCTATGCGGAACATACGCAACTGTTTTGTTTCGTAGCCTTATCCATTAACTACTTCTGGGATAATCTATAAAATGTTGTTTGATTGAAATCGTCTAGTCGGTTATAGAGATAGAGCTTTTTTTTTGCAAAAGACTAACTAACAGGCATAAATACGGTTCTAGCGATTTACATGTTACTGAGGATGGATAGATGGATTTTACCTTGTCGTGTTGGAAGCCATATAAACAAATAAGTCGAATTATTATATTTGTTTTTAAAAATAAATATTATTAAAATATTTTTAAACTTTTCGATGTTTATCCAAAACTAACGTGTAGTATATTTTTTAACTTTCTATTTACAGATAAAGACTGAACGCAATATTTTCTTATTTTGTAAAAATATTTAGTTGTATTACATATTTATTATGGCTGAGTCGGTAACACAAACAGATACTATAATCTCACAAGCGACAGACGTGAAAAAAGGTGGAAAACTGATAGCTGAAACAAATATTCCTGTGATGACAAGAGAAAGGAGCTTTATAAGAACATCAAATAATCAGGTAAACCTATGATAGTATGATGGCTACGGAGTAATCCTTTTTTATGTATGTATTTGCATTGCTGAATGTGAATATAAACGTTTGTGTAAAGTCTTAAGCTGTATACGCACTTGCAATGAATTGGCAGCTCCAAAAAACTGGCATCGCGAGCTGCCATTTGGGAGCTACTTTACTTAGCACCCAAACATGCTTCCAAACTGTTGGCTGCCAAGCAGCAAGTGTGGATACAGCTGTAGGCCGTATTTATAAGAATCGTCATAGACTGTCCAATCGATTATACTGTTATATTTTCTCGTCTTTTCTAGACGTTCTAGTGGGTTCGATAGATTTTCGCGTACACGATAATGAATAACACTCGCTTTGCTGTAACACTATTTATTACAACACACACGGATATATACCTTTTTCAACACAAATTTCCGATATCTCAACACAAATTCACGATCCACCAAATGAAATTATCGGTATCACACATGAAAACAACGCTCTCACAAATGAAATCAACGGTGTCACAAATGAAAACAACGCTTTCACAAATGAAATCAACGATCTCACAAATGAAATTAACGGTCTCCCAAATGAAATTAACGGTCTCACAAATGAAAACAACGCTTTTACCAATGAAAACAACGGTCTCACAAATGAAATCAACGGTCTCACAAATGAAAACAACACTTTCACAACACAAATTAAGCATTGTTCAACACAAAATTCCGATCTACCAAGTCAAAACAACGGTATAAAAAATCGAAATAACGATGTTCCAAGTCGAATTAAACATCATCTGTGAAATATTAAAAATTTGTAATTATTAATAAAAACATTAATATTCCGATTAATATAACCATATTTAATTAGATTATAATATTAAATATTCATTGCTTAACTACATAACTATAACTATGGACTAATCAGAAGTATCAAAGTATCATTAGGCGTGTTTTTTCTACTCGGGTCTAGGTTATTTTAGTGCAACTACGTGGGGTTACAATAATAACATTGTAACTCCCTGTGGATACATTAAAATAACCTACAACGGAGTGCATAAAAACGCGCGTATTATCAAAAATCAACAAAACTATCCCGTTTCGGTTTTCAAATATTACAATATTCTGCAAGACTCTGCAACAAAAATCTATCAAATGAAAACAAAAAAAAAAACAATTCAAATCAATGCACCACTTTTCACTTTTCTAATCATAATGTACTTTGACATTTTGAATTTAATTTGATTTACGCATTTACGAAAACTTATGGTTTTATTGATTATCTTCGCCGAGTCTGTCAGACGTTGTCGGTATTCATGTGTCAAAAATTAAAAAAATCGGTTACTTAAAGGTTAACGCAAGCATTAAAGAAAATTGCGCGAATAATTTTTTTTTTATTTGTAAGAGGGGATTCACACTTCCGACAGGATTTACTAAAACCTGGATTTGATTAACAATAATTGTATACCATGCAATTTGAATAGTTCAAGTACATTCTACGATACATTTTGAATTGAGTGACAATACGACTCGATTTAGTATCCATTGCTAGATTTTGCTAGAACTCCATAATATGCATAATTATAAAATAATATATAAATTAGGTTACTTACGACTTTTTGAAATATGAATTCCGCAACCGAAATAAATATAAATGGCTAATAAAATGTTGTCGTGGCCGTTCAAACTAGAAATTTTGTGATACAAAACAAATTTGGAGAATATTTGTTATAACAACTATTAAGTACCTGTCTGTACTTGTTTGTTGATAAGAAGTTAGTAAGATTTTACGGTAAATTATATTATGTGCAATTGGAGTATACAAGTGATAACAATAAAATTAATATTGTGCTCCTACCAACAACTTTCATTGTTTAAGTATAGAGCGTAATACCCGATACAGACATATCATAATTTTTATTTTATTTTGATAGAACGAAATAAAAAAAAATTAATTCGGATTCTCCTTGTGTGCATAAGAGGGAATTCACACTTCCGAGAGGTACTAGTTAGGTCCTAGGAGTTCTTGTTGCATTATTTCTCTCTCTCGATTACCGTAACTCCTAGTGGAGCATGGTGCGTTGATGACTACCGTGTGTAGTCCATCAACGTTACAAAGACAATTGAATTCGGAGTGTGATACGGTTGTCAGCCATACCACTTCCTAGTCGCATTGTTAGTTTATTATTCTACGATAAGAATATTTATTATCATCTTCTTCTGAATAATAAACTTGCGACGAGTCGTGCCGAGTTTGGAAACTCGTTTCTCTATGAGTGTCTATTTCACAGAGTGGCGACCGAACGATCACGGCCACAGAGCACGACATGCATTATTTACATTAAGCAAGCTTTCAAAATACGGACTATAGAGTGTGTAATGCAACCTTTTTTTGTTGTACATTGACAATTATCCTCGATTGCATGATTTTGTTAACATATCCTTCTTATAATACTGACATTAATGTAAAAATCAGCAATTAATACAAAAATATCAATGTTAATATTAAAGTGCTTAACATCACTTGTAAAATCGTTATTTCGATTTTTTATACCGTTGTTTTGACTTGGTAGATCGAAATTTTGTGTTGAACAATGCTTAATTTGTGTTGTGATAGTGTTGTTTTCATTTGTGAGAGCGTTGTTTTCATTTGTGAGACCGTTAATTTCATTTGGGAGACCGTTAATTTCATTTGTGAGATCGTTGTTTTCATTTGTGAGACCGTTGATTTCATTTGTGAGATCGTTGATTTCATTTGTGAAAGCGTTGTTTTCATTTGTGAGACCGTTGATTTCATTTGTGAGAGCGTTGTTTTCATTTGTGATACCGATAATTTCATTTGGTGGATCGTGAATTTGTGTTGAGATATCGGAAATTTGTCTTGAAAAAGGTATATACACGATTTACAATTTCACTAATTACTGACTAGTTATTGGTCCGAAATAATTCACGAGTAAAACTATACTGACTCGTCGATACTAGTCGACACCCTTATATACTCGTTTCCACTGTTCCGGAATCTTGGGTGACGCACTTTCTGGAAACTTCAGGAAAGTCGTTGTATTTCTTGCTGGTGACACTAGCGCCATCTGGTGCCAAGTACGGAAATACAATTTGGGGTTGTTGTATAAGCTAATACGTCAACGTTATTTTTCGTTAGTGACATAGGCGCCCTCTGGGGTAAACTAAGGGTTGACGTATAGCCTAGACACATTAGAATACGATAAACGTTTCTTCGATTGTATTATGCTGGAAATAGAATGGATGCAGCAACAGCAGCAGCAACGACAATGCAGTCTCGTTTTTTTTTGCGATTATTTCAAAAACGGCAAGAGATACACAAAAAAGGTCCGAAAAAACTACATAAAATTATCTTTCCAAACTCTAATGTGATATAAATCATTGCAAAGATAGTTTTATGTAGTTTTTTTCATCTTCAGACCATTTTTCTGTATCTCTTACCGTTTTTGAAATAGTTGCAAAAAACCGAAAAAATATCTTTTTCTGGGGACGAACTCGCATAGGGTTTCTTTTTTTGTATAAAGCAGCAATAAAACCTTGTTCCTCGTCTCTTTGAAAATGACGTGATTGATAAACTTTGCGAGTACCTGTCTGCTATATAGGGAAGTGCTCGCAACAGTTTTGGAAAGGATTTCTTCCTGAAAATATTGTTAGATAGATAGATAGATAGATAAATATATATAAAATTTATGAAAACATTGTTATTGTTGTTTCATTTGTTTTTTTTTTTATACAGATTTGAGTCTGCTGGGCAAAGTTTTTGGAAAAGGACTAATTTACTATTTAAGAAAATTGCAATGTGGAAATAGTGTTTTTTAGATTGTGTTGCCGCTTATGTATCTCCTGTCAATCAATTTATATAGTAAAACGAGGGATCATTACCGCTTACCTAGCTGAGACGGCAGCAAATGCATTTCCGCTTAACAAACTGCACATTTGAGTTCTGAGCTCAGAAAATTATGTGGTTTCGCAGCAACTCAGCACTACTTTAATGTACTGAATTACTTGCTGATTGACGGTTAGTAATATTTAAATAATATATTAAAATATACATTTTAAAATTAAAAAAAAAAAAAATAAGTTTATGGCGCAACATGAAATGTGAAAGTTTTTCTAAACAGAATTAAGTAAGTTTTCACAATTATCAATTTTCATTTTAGAGATTAAAAACAAACAAAGAATTGGAATTAATATTGAAAAACTATAGCAGAAACTGTAAAAAATACTCCTTTCAGGAGAAATAAATTATTAGGCATCTTCTTTGATTAAAACAAATACCTAATTTATAGAGAGAGGATCCACAATAAATGTTTTTGTAATACCAGCGCCTTAAAGTTTTTTCTCTCTTTATTATTTAAATATGACTAACTGCAAGGAATTCAGAAAATTATAGTAGTGCGAAGTTACGGCGAAAACACATAATTTTCAGTGCTCAAAACTCAATTTTACAGTTTGTAAAACGGAAATGTATTTGATGTAGTCTCAGTCAGGTAAACGGTAAAGATGTCTTATTTATTAGCACAATCTCAAAAAAAAAACATTATCTACACCTTGAAAATTTTAATTTTTTAAGTAAATTTTTTGTAAAATCCTCATCTAAATACTTGCAGCTTTGCCAAAAAGACTCAAATCTACATACAAAAAAAAACAAATCGGAATAATAATACGTTCAGCAAGAAATCCTTACCACGAACACTTCACTATATAGGAAACAAAACAAACAAGGATTTAGGTTTTATACGAAAAATTTACTAGAAACCCTATGCGAGTTCGTCTCCAGAAAAAGAGACAAGTAAGGTGATTTAGGCACTAGAAAAGCTAATCGATTTCGTCTTCTTGCGTGGGGACGAGTTGAACAAGGGTTTTTGGCTGTTTTTGGGACAAAATGTACTCGAACCCCTATTCGAGCTCGTCCACTTTGAGGAGACGAAATCGATGAGGGTTTTTTGGTACTTAGCCACTAAAAAAGTTAATCGATTTCGTCAACTGCGTGGGGACGAACTGAACTAAGGTTCCTAAATACGCGAACCGGATTTCCGATATTTCGGAAATCATGTGGTTTATCCTCTTCAAATCCTTTTTAATAAATCTCTTTATGTTGGTCTTTTTCCCTCTCAATTGAAAGGTAGCTTTATTCTACCCAGATAGGGGATAGACCCACCGTTAAGAATTAATGTTAAAGTTCTATTAGTACGCCATGTAGCATCCCCAAAGTACTTGAAAGTATAGTCACAGACCTCATATCACTTCACTTCATGTATCCAATTAGTGCGGTGTAGGCACATCTCCCGTTTTGGCGGTAATGTCTCAGAATATTTCTACAGGCAGCTCTGATCGTGTCATCGCCGAGACCAATGCGTTGTTGTTTCTTTTTCATTTGACACACCCAGGTGTTCTTCCGTCTGCCTCTGGGCTTGGGTCCATCAAGTGGAACTTCCATTGATATCGCTTTTTTTGCGGGGTTCTCAGGCGGACGCCTTTGAACATGGCAATACCAATCCATTTGTCGGTCTTCGAGCTTTTCGGTGATTGGTTGGTCTATGGACAAGCTGCCTCGGACGTAGGTACTTTTGATGTGGTCCCTATTGGTTTCACCAACACTTTCATTTCGGTCGCTGTCATTTATTTCGCATACATGGCCCAGCATTCTGATCCATACATGAGTGCGAGACGTATACAACCGTTTTGTACAACTTGCCTTTTAGCTTCAGTGGCATTTTCTTATCGAAAACTCCAGAGTTTTCTCGCCACGTCATCCACCCAACCTTTGTACGATGTTTGATGTCATCATCCGATGTAGTTCCGTTGTTCACCATCGAGCCAAGGTACTTGAACTTGGTACAAGCCTTAAGCTGCTCTCCTTTGACGTACATATCTGGTATCGGTGCATCTGGGTCTGAGAATGGGCAGCATAAGAACTCAGTCTTTGTTATACTTACCCTCAGTCCATACTCCTCCAGAATGTCACACCATTTTGTAAGTGCAGCTTGCAAGGCAACGATGTTTGGGATACTGAGGACTATATCATCGGCCAAAAGAAGAAATATTTCTAGGCCTTCGGAGATACGTGTTAATAAGTAGCACATGATGATGTTGAAGAGCAACGGACTCCGACATTCACCGGCTGTGCATCTAACCATAGTCGTAGCTCCATCTAGGGGCGAACCCAAGGGGGGGGATTAAGGAGACAAATCCCCCTGCGAAATTTCGAAATTTTTTTCAGAAGTATAAATTTTGATAAAATAAAAAAACATTAGTTCGTTTTATTGAAATGAAATTTGCGAACTCCACAATATTATTCTCGAATAAATGAAACACCTTTACATTGAGTTCGCCGTTTTATTGAAGATTTAAAAAAATCGAATGCTTTTCATCCAGTGAGGTGAGACTACTGAAATCGATCGCCGATGAACGGAAACACGACGCCTATGAGAGCATCTTTATTCATAAAGATGAATCAGCTATGAATGCTAACATGGGAAATATCGACTCGCCACCTAATTTGATTTTATGAAATTCGTTATATCTTACGTACATCATAGTTTTGTTATTTATTGCTAACCTTTTCCTTTTCATTATTATCTCTTTCTAGTTATTCTTGTTTAATTGTTGATTTTTAAGTTATTTATTTTACATCGTTGCTTTTGCTTTGTTCTTATTTCTTGACTTTCTCTTAGAATTTTATTTAAACTTTGTTGCTTTTGCTATGTTCTTATTTTTAATTTAATTTAATGTAATCTTAATTTATTTTGTATTTTTACCTTGGCTTTTGCCATTTGATAATTTTAATTTTTTTTTTTTTTTTAATTTTAATGTACATCTTTTTTTGCTACACACTTTAATTAGTTAATCTAAAACTCTTTGACAATTTCCACACTATATTTTTTAGTCGTGTTGCTGAAGATGGACGGAAAGCCGCCCGGAATATCCGAATTTTTTAAATCTTTAATTAAACGGCGAACTCGATGTAAAGGTGTATCATTTATTCGAGAATAATAAAAAAATATATTTATTGATATAACAAATAAGTGAAAATTTTTACAGTTATCTACTATATAAAAATAAGTCGGGTTTTCCTCCCTGACGCTATAACTCCAGAACGCACGAACCGATTTGGATGATTCTTTTTTTGTTTTATCCGTCTTACGTTGGAGAAGGTTTATGGACCAAAAATTTTTTGAAAATCTCGAAGGAAGTGGTGGTAAATATCGAAATTTCATTTTGTATGAGAGTCACCTGTTGCAATCAAGTTTTCATCGACAACATTTCAATTTAATGGGAATATTTTAGTTGTCATTGGATCAAATACAGTGTTATATTGTAGTCAAGGTGACTATGTTTTTACGTACACACATCCTTGATGTTGGTCACAGCAATTTCACAATAGACTTCGTACTACTTCGGGAATCCGTCGATATCTCCGCAATCCTTTGGCGGAACGACACGATTGAGATGTCGCCGGATTCGCAACAAAATTGCCTAAAGGGTCATGGGGTTTTTTTTCTAATAACCGTCAGCTCGGATGTTGGCATAGCAAGGTTACAATTAATTACAATTAAGTTACATTAACAACCGTCAACCTGGATGTATGATGGTTTCTGGGATAGTATGAGCATTGTAGGTGGCGTGCGCACATTTTAGTGCACGAAAAACTGAGTAAATGAGTGTGCTGACATATTTAATAGAAATTTATTAAATTAATGATTTTAGAGATAACTATATTATAGTTGAAGGGCAAGTGCAGTCTCATCAATCAGTCAGGGGGTTGAGTACATATGTTGTTGTTGTATTACCTTGACCGCTTAACCCCCCGACGGAAATCTATAGCGTTGTTTCCATTATACACTTTAGTTTCATCATCGAGAGGTCGATCCCAATAAATTATAGTTAGCAGGTTGATTGGCATTCAAATTAGTGTCAAATTGTGAGTGAAGCCAATAATGCGAGCGAAGCGAGCACTAGATAAGAGAGCGAGCGAAGCGAGCTCTCTCAGCTAGTTTTCAATAAAACAAAACAAAAAACCAGGCTGAGACTAATTTCCGGCGCGGCCAAAATTTGAACATGCTTCACTTTCACACTTTTTTATTCACTTTCTTTCGGTTTTATAGAACCTATGGCAGCCCTATTAGGGAAAATTCTCAGCAGAATCTACTGTTGGAATACTCTATCGACTTCGACTTCGACAGGGAAACATTCCGTGATTTTGGTTAAGATTAGTACAAAAAGGAAAAGCTTTTCTTAGATAAAACTTCTTTTGAGAGGGGAATTTCGATGGCAGCGTATTAAAATTAATTTGTAGTAATTGCAATGCAGTAATGAAAGGTCGCCGTCAACAAGTTTTTGTATCGACGTGATAACCCGTTGATACCAGCTTTTTCATTAAGCAAAAACTAAAAAAAACTCAAATTATATATTATATATAATTTTAAAGTTTTAAAATCGTTGAATTCATTTAAAAATTATATTTGTTAAGGTTATCTGAAAACACTTAAAACGTAGTCACTTTGCATATACAAATCTCCCCCCAAATAAATTCCTGGGTTCACCCCCCGCTCCATCATACATGTCTCGCATCATTCATTTTATGAGTGAAGTAAATAAATAATAAAAAAAAAAATAATTCTGACGTATGCCTCAGGGACATTAAGTGCTCTCAAGGCCAACCATATCAGATCACGATGTACTGTATCGAATGCAGTGGCGGCTCGTGCCTATGGAAATAGGTGAGGCGAAAAAAGCACAATGAAAGGGAGTTGTTACATTCACAGAGGATAATTTTACGAAATTGTTAAAAAAAAATGATAATTCATTTAGATTATGTGCGACCACATTACACAACTTTATTCAACGCATCATAATCCTAAATTAAAATCATTCAAAATCAATTTGAAAAGTTTTGGCAATGTTGAAATCTTACATTAAATGAACATTGACAAAAACAGCAACTATTCCCATTTTAAAATCATGTCCAACATCATCTAATATTTTTTTTCCATTTCAAACAAAATAACATAGAAAACCGAAATTATGCTCAGTAAGTTCTTATCTCAACTTCATTTTGCAGAACTACATTTCAATACGCAAAGCATACAACAAAGCGAGAACAAACCATCGCACTGTTTCGATTCAGATACACACGCTGAGGCGAATTATGTGTCGCCTCACTGGTGTTTTTCTTCTCGTACATTCTCCTGTACAGAATCGGTCGAATGTACTGACTGATACGCGTTAAGTTGTTGTTCGGTATCGTGCGGCGTTAAAATTATCGCCTCACTTGTATGAATTAACGTACAGAAATGATGTTAGGGATTTTGCGGTTGTGTAAAGGAATTTCCAAGTAAGTTTAAAGATACCTTTAGGACTTTTTATCATATTTGATAGATAATGTTGTTGTTGAATTATGTTTTGTGATAAATTAAAATATATAATTCTTAGAGAAAGCATAGTAACACAATCCATGCGTTAGTCCAGAGTGGCCATCAGAAAATAAAAATGGCACCGTTTTCACACTATTGCAGTTCATAGTGTGCGTGAAAATTTTATTCAAACGTCAATTTTTTGTTTACAATTGAGAATATAAAATCCGCGTAATATTTATTACTCTTTAAAAATGCCAACGTGATTTTTAACCCTTCTGTTGGCGTATAAATCCAGACAGACCATTGGTACTTGGTATTTTGATGAAAAATATCGTTCAACAATATTTTCCACCCCTTTCCATATATATTTCAAAGGAACCGACGGCCAGAAATGTGATCAAACGTTCGGCGAAATGTAAACTATGTCTAAAGAAACTAAAAAACGGCGCATCATCGTAAGACATAGTATGTAAACTGTTTCAAGATCCAAAATTAGACCTCTTCAAAAATTAAGATTTATTTCACAGAAAATTCAGGTACAAAGGCATATTAGCTCGTAGGCGACGACAGAAGGGTTAATAATTGCATCGACAATATTTTGACGTTTGAATTATTTCGTGGAGTGTAGTGTAATAAATTTGGAGTCAAACACATATGGGTTGTGTGATCACATAGCCATTCTGGACTAACGCATGGCATGAGTTACTATGCTTTTTCTGAGATATAATTAAACGAAAATGAAGGTGAGGCGCCGCCTCAGTTGCCTCATCTGAGGAGCCGCCACTGATCGAATGCCTCCTCCAAATCGATGAATACAAAGTGCAATTCCTTTCATGCTGCTCTATAGTTTCTCATGGCAATACGAATGAACTGAATCGCATCGACTGTAGAACGACCTTCGACAAAGCCGCATTGATTGATTGATTGATTCAACCGCACAATCTTTCTCAATCGATTGCAGATAGCTCGCTCAGATCTTCAGTGTATGAGATGTTAACTTTATGGACCTATAGTTGTTGAGTTTGCTTGAGTCTCCCTTGTTCTTATAGAAAGGAAGAAGAAAACTTTCTCTGAAAGCGTCAGGCATCGGTTGCTCACCTTTGATTTTGTTGAAAAGAACTGTGAGCCAACTAAGCCCGACATTTTCCATTTTCAACCAAAATTCTACGGGGACTTTGTCCGGTCCGACTACCTTTCCGCGTTTCATCTGATGCGTTGCCTCCTCCTGAGATATCTTCAATATTTTTGGTATTCGGCTCAAATAGCTGGTTACTGTGTGCTACAAATTTACTTATGTTTCCAAATTACATATATTATTAAAGCATTTAGAAATTCTTTACAAGTCCAGTGATCCAATTTCAGCGATTCAAATATAAAACGAAAACTGCGAAAACAACAAGCATGTCTCCAAAATTCAAGCTTGCTAATTTTTTATATTTTTTTTTCTAATTTAAAAAAAAAAAACAAATTCTGAACATTTTAGAAATTTTTTGACATTTGTTACATAGTAGGTTAGTTTTAGGAAAAGAGTGATTTTTAAAATTAGAAGAAAAAGCGTAATTTTTGCAAGGTTCCCAATCTAAATTAACCTCAACTTTTTTGTTTAACAACATTTTTTTCTCAAATTTTGGGAAAATAATTTAGATTTGTAGACAGTGTGTTAACCTTAAACAGCAGGAGCACGTTTTATTTATACAATATATCAATAGCTATTTCTCCGATTCAACTTTTGATGTTTCAAATTTCCACTCGCACTCTTGAGCTCATTCGTCGTCGGTAGCTATGGAAAATTACCGTTGACAAGTTCAAGTATGCGAGATAATGTGGAGTCGGTTACCGGTGTTTTTAACAAATGTTACGATTTTTAATTACTTTTTAGGCAATGTTTGCTTTTTAATCGACACTAAAATTAATAAACAAAGCGTACAGATTGATTTCGATTAATATAAACACTAATTGCGAATGCCATCCAGTTACATTTTTTTTTGTAAACGTCTTTTTGAATTCAACGGCTATTGTGACATTTCCATATTATGTTCTCCAGAGACTCCTCTTACAACGCTCACAACTCTGGCGGTATTCAGCGATAACTACAGCTTCGACTACGAGTGAATTCCAGAACGCACTCGTAGTAATTCATTCTTCTGGAAAGCCTGGTTTTCGAGTATTACAAAGTGGTCATTTTCAACCTTCAATACATTCAATTACAAAATTGTCCATTCATTAGCTAATAAATTAAGTAAGGGCAAAATAGCACAATGGGGAAGATATAGCACAGATAATTGAATCAGCCTGGCTTACATTCGGAAAAATTAACTGTTTGATGCGGGATCACTTCACGGGAAATAATCGGAACGCTCTTTTCTTTTTAAATGCGAGTGGCAAAGCACTGACAGTTAACGGAGAGCGTTATCGAGAAATGCTGACCACTTGAGTCCGCCCGCCCCTCAGAACAAGTCAGACATGTTATTTCAGCAAGGTGGAGAACCTTGCCATACCGCTGAAGCCACAATATTTCAAAAGGAGTATTAATAAACTGGCCCGCTCGATCTCCAGAATTAGAACCTGCCGGTTTTTTATGGGGTTACTTAAAAGAAAGGGTTTATGCTGATAAGCCCAGAACCATTGCGACACTAAAAGAAAATACCCAATCGGAGATTAGGGCTATACAGCCAGAGACATTGCGAAAAGTAATGGAGCATACGTTGAAAAGAACTTGGCTTTGCGAAGAAAGTAACGGACAACACCTCAAAGAAATAATCTTCCGAACATAATTTAAACTTTTAAGTTTTCGGCATCCATGTATAGGAAGTTTGGTTAAGATTGGTTTACAAACAAATCAAAAGTTAATGTAAAAAAAACATAATTTGGGGACTAGGTTTGTATATCAGCCCCCTTACCCAATGAATCAGTTTCGCTGATCCAACCATAAAAATAGCTCGGAACAATAATAAGCATGTTTGCAAATTTTCAGCTTACTAGCTTTAAGATTCACAGATAAAACGCGTCAAAACCGACAGACATTACCCAATCGACTCCTATTTTATATACATAGTTTTATGCGTTAGAAATTTTACAACAGACTTGATAAACCCTTAAAAATATGCTATGCTGTTATGCAGCTTAGACTGTTTTGTTACTTGCAAAGGTTAATATTATTTTATATTTTTGATATTACTGTAATTTCAGAACAATCTCAAAAGGCGTAGTTTAGCTCTGAACCAACATATATCGGCCGCATCACCGCAATTCAATCAGATCCGAAGCAAACCAACTATGGAGTTGTATCGACCACCAAGTAAGTTATAAGCTCCAATTGTGGCTCGAGCACAGGAAAGGATAGTCTTAATTTCATATAAATTTGACAGCTGTTGTTCCATATAGAACAATATCACCACTTGGCTAGAATCACTGGCAAACATAATACGTAGAAAATTTTAACCTAATATTTCAATTTTAGTGACAAATGATTCAATATAGTATCCATGTGTTAAGGACTACATATTAGAGGGGATTCATACTACTGACAGGATCTACTAAAATCGCTAAATTAATCGAATCGAAACCCGCCTACTAGATTCGATCGTATTGTTCACACACATTAAGCGCTAATACCGTGCTGAGGATTTGTGGCCAAAGTGGCAACACTGTGGAGTGATTGTAGTGTGGTTTCACGTGCAGTGCCTGCGTTCAGGGCGATCGTGATGGAAGACTCAAAACCAGTTGATCTCATAATATTTAACCTAAAAAGACCAAAACCACATGGCTGGGCATAGTAAACAATTATAAACTCAATTCTATAGGTGTGAAGGTATTTTGAAATTGAGTTTCCCATAAGACTTAAATGATAATGTGTATGGATATTTAGTATCACGATCAAGTGAATAATTAATTTATATGTTTTATCAGTGGCGTAACGTTTCCTAAATTTATTTTGCTCGAAATTGGATTGGGGACCCCTTATTTTTGATTTTTTAACCAGCAAATATTGACAAAACCCGTATGTAAAGCAGTGCACCAATAAACAAGCGCAACAAAAATTTTATGTTCGAGCAACATTTTTTATTTTTTTCTACTTAGACTATTTAGATACTTACCACTTAATTCAAGAGCAGCGACAAAAGAACCATACCTTGAGGAACTCTTCTTTATACCAGTATCGTAACAGTCATTGATTTTAGAGTAGAAGTGTTCACCCCAAATCTGAGATTCATATACCATTTTCAAGACAATTTTCTCGAAACAAATTAACTATACATCCAATGAAATTATCGATTTCCCAAATGAAATTAACGCTTTAACAAGTCAAATTAATTATCTCTCAAATGAAAGTCACGCTTTCACAAGACAAATTAACGATTTGATAATGACAAGTAATTTGCTGAATGATTAATTTGACTTGTTAAAGCGTTACTTTCATTTGCGAAATCGGAAATTTCATTTGTTAAAACGTTAATTTCATTTGAGAAATCGTTAATTTGTGTTGAGAAAATGGTAAATTTGTCCTGAAAATGGTATATATGGAGAGCCCCCTACGGGCAAGTTAAACGAAAACCAGTGTTTGGCGTATCCACGTCTACATCTTGATTCAAATCGGCTGAAATTGAATTCGTGGAGCTCAACCGAAGATAAATGCATCATGCAGGGGAAATGCTGAATCCATTATATGAACGGGAGGGTATATCGCAGGCATTTGTTTCATCATTTCATGAGTCCTAGTTACACAAAGTTCTTCTGGCTTGTACCTTTTTGAACTATCTTTGGGTCGAAAGATCCAAAGTTATCCTTTTATATAAACGTCGCGAACACATTTTTCTTGATGTAGCAGTCATTTTCTTTTCAAGAGTCAAAAATTTAAAGAACTAAATCACAATGGCTCAATTTTACGCAAAAACCTTCAAGAGAGGCCAGAGCCGTGCGTAGGAATTTTGGTGCTCGGAGCAGAACCTCGCGAAGGCGCCCGTCTATATGTCAAACATGTAAATATGTAAATATGAAATTTTCAGAATTTACGAACGCGTCATTTTGGGGCTTAACGATTCTTACTTAACTTAACTAACTAAACGATAGAAAGCCGACGAAATTTTAAGCCTAAACCTGACTAAAAAAATTGGCGGACGCTTGGACAATTTGTTATATATTCTCTGAATAAGTGAAAGTTTCAAGAAGGACTTGAAGAGCTGGGGTGTCCAACAGACGAGCTGACATGAGGCAAATAACCAAAATTTGTATGTTCAAGCGAGCCGGAAAATTGAAAACCTCGAAATGCTGCTGAGGAGTCCCTCTGCTAAAAATGAGATGTACCGTTAGTCTTTTGTAAATTTTACCCAAAACAAGTAAATCCTTGGAAATAAAAAATCAGTGTGAAGCTTGGAAGGTTTGAGCATAGAAGGGATGAAAGTTAGGAAATGCACACAAGACCCGTTGAAAATCGCGATGATTAAATTTGTAAAAAAAGGAATTGAAGCCTATCTCAATTAGACACAAAGCATAGCAGATAAAACAATGTCACTTTTGAACTAGCACGGGTGCACATGGCAGCACTTTAAGTACCAATAATTTAGGCATTCCAATATTTGTTTGCAGCATATAGGTCCGAATGTCCCTTCCAGATATACCAAAGAGCTGGTTGGCCGTATACAGTACGAACACAAAGTCTTTATTGTTTGCCGACTAATAAAAATGAATGTCTTTAAAAGAACAGTTAGCCAAAAAATTTGTCAAAGAAAAAAATCTCTATATTCGCGACTTGGGGGCCCCTGTGGCTTGGGGCCCGTGTTCCACTGTACACATGGAACACCGAACGCTACGCCACTGTGTTTTATAATATGTTCACATTGAGGGAAATCATATAATTTGGGGCTATTTTCATGTTTTGGTATGAAAACAGCCCGAAAACATTTTAATTCCCACACAAATCATAGACCTACATATATACATGGACAAGACAAGCTTAAAACGTTGAAGCATTTTTACGCGACCCACGAATATGTATGCGTGACATGGTCACAGGCGTCGCAAAAAAATTATAAAATCAGAAGTTTGAGAAGCACTGACAATTATTGTTGATTCAAACTCTAACTTGCATTTAAGCTAAGTACTATGTTCACCGAGCGATAAAATTGTATTTTTGTCTCCCATGAAAATGTGCCGTGCTAAATTGCATAAATTTAAAAAAATGTGTACTCGCGGTCTGATTTATTGTCAATAGCATTACTGTGAACTAAAATGCAACTGCATTGTTTTCGCAGGCGGCATGTCAAAATTCGGTATGGAGATTTTCGTGTGAAGTCAGTACAAGCAAGCGAAATCGATTTCACAATCATGGAAATTTTGACAGTAGTTGCATGGATTTCACGTGAACTCACGATGTTATTAAAACAACGCTGTAGCACTTTATTTCACGTGGAAACGGTGTGAATGGCAATCAATCAGGCCGTGAGTGCACATTTATCTTAAATTTAGTGAATAAACCGCACTTTTTTTCACGGGAGGCATAAATGCAAGTTTTTCGATGGGCGAACATAGTACTTACCTTTATTTAAAGTTTCGGTTTTACGTTGTATTATGTTTGAAATGGAAAATTAAAATATTAGATGATAGATTCAAAAGAAAGGGGCAAAATCGATAGTTGCTGTTTTATTTAAGCAATATTTAAACATTTGACGCCGTTTTTTTGGTATCGAGGTTTACTCTGACTCAAAACTCACGATTGTGTTAAGCAACGCTGCCCAAAACTATACACGGGATGTATAGCAATACAACGAGCCTGCTTCTTAAATTTATTATAAATACTAGGGGGCTTCGCCCCCCACTCGCTACGATCATCAACCCCTACCCCCCTTTTTTGTTGAGGTGTTGAAATCAACAGCACGCTCACCAGTATTATTTATCCTCATAAATGGGAACTCGTTTAACATCTGAGTGAGATTATAGTTGGTCACATGGGTCATGAGTTCGAAAACACCATGCATAAACTGAATTTGCTCACGGTAAATCTCAAACCCATGATCCTGTGCAACGAAGGCGCGCGCACTAGCCAGAATACTAAATATTTTGACTCCAACACTTTTTAAATTGATTTTGGATGGGTTTTAATTCATGCCGAAACGCACAAATATTTCAAATGAGGGAAATAAATTATAATTCAAATAATGCGTTGAATAAAGCTGTGTAATGTGTTTACACATAACGTAAGTCAAACATTTAGATTTTTGTTACTTAAAAGACAATTTTATGTATTATTATGTAATGAGTAATGGCGAAATTATCCTCTATGAATGTAACAACTCCACGTGATCCAATTCGCTTGGTGGTACCCACTTCACATGTAAGTCTCCACCCCGGTGTTTGACATTTCGGCAGCGAAACAATGCAGTTTCTCTTTGTTTCACAGGAAAAGATGTGGTTGACATTCAATCAAAACGCGAGTGAACGTTTATCTTAAACCCTGGAATACTAACATGATCGGTAAGGGCGTTAGTACTAACATAATTTTGACGCGTTCATATTTTCCTACAATATTTTTCACAGTTTACATATTTTTCCCAGCTTATAATTTTTCAGTGCCACAGGCAAATATTATTAGACTAAAATATGCCCTTAATTTAAAAATACAAGTGGTTTTCAGAGACGAACTATTCCGATATTTGCATTATTGCCGTTGAACCTTCATTTCATGATTGGTGTGTGTCAGTATAATCTACAACATTTCGTTAATTATAAAAAGGAATCTTCTAGAAGATTTTTTTCGATTTCAATACATATCAGATATGTTTCTAAATATTTTGTGTGTCTTATCTATGTGATAAGACTAACCAGCCGATAGGTATACTGAATAAGAGTTATCAGAAACCGGGCCTGGATGTCACAGAACTCATTGACCATTTTTTTCAACAGCTAACATACTCTACGCTCTACGGGGTAATTTTCATACAAATGCTAGCCCCAAATCACATCCACACAGCATTGAGTTTGAATAAGCTTTTAAAATTTTTTGAAATTTCGCCTGAATCTCAATCACTTCCAATTATTATTTTTCCAATTTCAGTTCAAGTGAATTTTTTTCTTTGCATAGTTGCCAAGCACAAAAAGGTTAATTTTATTTTGCAAATATATGAAATAATGAAGAAAAAGCGTTTAAAATTTGGGTTTCGTGTAAAAAAGGCTTTAATATATTTGACAATTTGAAAATTAGCCTTAATGCTATCCTCGATTGTTTTAAGAGTGGGTCAGCAAACCTGCCTTTAAAGAAAATATAGCCATTGTAGCATTTCACGTGAACAGAAGCCCATATTTCTGAGTGTGAAAAAAGTATATTGATTGTACTTGTACGTTACATTAGATAAATCTGATGATGATGTATATAAAGGCTGTAAAATAAGGAGAAAGCGGAATCGGTTTGTTCGTGAAAATCTTTCTCCAGATGAAATAGTTTACGATTAGTTCACTTAAGGCGATTTTTTACTGACAATTCGAATTACTGTAAAATTTATAGGACTGTGTCGCTAATTATGATGCAACGAATCCGTATTTTGACAAATCATGATTTGCCTATTGTGTGTTAAAGGCATTAGCTTTTAAAAATTCATAGAATACGTAATTCTGTTGTTTTAGCGAATAAGTTGCCAAAATGATCTATCGTCGCAGTATATAAGTGGCAGAGTTTAATTTTGAAAATATTTAGCTCACCCACTTATTCGATGGGACAAACGGAACTTGGACAATCGTTAAAATTTTTAAAAGCCAAATTACCGTAGACAATTCATTCACCACCTTAAGACCACAGCTCCAGCTGCAATTCACTATATCACATTTAAACCGATATCAGCTATGTCTGCATGATATTGCTTTCAAATTCTAAATTACATAGAATTGTAGTTATAAAACAATACCGAAAAATCTCTAACGGTTTATTTTACTATAACAGAATGGGGCGTTACATATGGATGACCCAGTATAAATAATAATAAAATTAACAAGATTTTTTCTAGACGCATCAGAAAAAACAAATTTCGCTCCTTCGGATGAATTCGAAGGTGACGAAAAGGGTCCATTGTCCATCCACTATTTTAAATACGTCTCCCAGGAAGTTTTCAGTTTATGGCTTCTAATAAGTTTCTATATCTTCCAACAATTTGGGTAAAAATATTAATTAAAGCAAAAAACTTGCAGAGAATTATCGATAACTGATTGTCCCCGTGCACAGGCCAGATTTGTTATACAGCGTTCAACTTGATCTATTATGAAATCCATATCATCTCAAAATACCTTAACAATGATTTCTCTTGATTTGTCCTAACTCCAAATGGAGCATGGTGCGTTGACGAGTACCGTGCGCAGGCCCAAAATAATAAAAAAAAATATACGACATCGAGCAAACTATTTAAAAAAATTTAATCAGAAATGTGTGTTTTGTGCGATTATTTCAAAAACGGTAAGAGATACAGAAACATGGTCTGAGGACGAAAAAACTACATAAAATTATCTTTGCAATGATATATAACACATTAGAGTTCAATTGAATATTTCGGCGTTAGAATAGAACATACATTAGAATATTTTCATTTTAGACCTTTTTAAAAGCTCCATAACTTTTGAAAGAATGTTAGTTCAGCCGTAAATTTTGTACAAGTATTAACAACATGTTTAAGATAATTTTAACGTAAACGCTGAGTCGCTCCGGTCAAGGACCCCCATTATCCCCCCATTTAAATGTGTCAAAACGGCATGTCTATAACTCCCCCCAAAATTGGAGCAGAGTGCTAAATTTTGGTTTGTTGCGATTGGATGTCATAGTCACCCCACCCACCAAAAATCAGCTCATTCGGATAAAAACTAAGGGTACTTCCCATGACAACTTTGTTCTACAGTTTATAAAATGAGTAGTACGTAGAACAACCTCCTGATGGGTCACTTTGTATGGGAGATACCCTTAGTTTTTATCCGAATGAGCTGATTTTTGGTGGGTGGGGTGACTATGACCTCCAATCGCAACAAACCAAAATTTAGCACTCTGCTCCAATTTTGGGGGAGTTATGGATATGCCGTTTTGAAAAATTTTAATGGGGGGATAATGGAGGTCCTTGACCGGAGCGACTCAATGTTTACGTTAAAATTATCTTAAACTTGTTGTGAATACTTATACAAAATTTTACGGCTGAACTAGCGTTCTTTAAAAAGTTATGGAGCTTTTAAAAAAGGTCTAAAATGAAAATATTCTAATTTATGTTCTATTCTAACGCCGAAATATTCAATTGAACTCTAATGTGTTATATATCATTGCAAAGATAATTTTATGTATGTAGTTTTTTCGTCCGAAAAAATGCCCCACCCCTTTCCCCCTTTTTTTAAGGTTGCGGACCGCCGATCGGTTTGGACTTTTAATGCCATAATCTAGGGACCATTCCCAACCATAATCCAAAAGAAAATCCGCTATAGGATTTTTGCCGACCAAATATGCCATTTTTCTTAGACTAAAAAAATATACTTCGCACGACTTTTATTGTTATAGATTCCGATCGAGTATTGAAGGGTTAAATGTCCATACTCCCGGTTTGGATGAAAGTATTCAAATGAAATTCCGCAGATCAAATTCTGACACTGAAGAGGTCATATAACAATAAGAAAAGTTTTTTCGAGTTGACGCATTCGGCCAATATAGCACGACAAACATTAAAAATGCTGTCCTGAAAAGTTATACTTTTCGACTTATCCACTTATTCTCCCCGACCCTAGATGTACGAAGGTTTCCCTGCATCATATTCATAATAAAAATATGGCGAAAGCTCCTAATTTCGCTCAAAAGCTCTAAAAATGTGAATATCATCCGCTGCACCGTACCGCTTCGTTCTCCTATGATCTAACTGACAACTCCCGGAAGCTTGAAAACATCCTACAAGAAGCTAAACCTACAGTATGAAACATAGATCTTAGTAGATATAGTCAATTTTGGATCTTTTAATTCAAATTTTGGTTGAGTATTATTCATGGGTCACAGTATGTTCAAAATATGTATTAGTCCTAATAATATTAGTACTAATAACACTGGTCTATAATTTTCAAACTTTTTTTTTTGTTACACGAAAATAATGGGCCGATTACTTATCTGGTATCCGTCGACTACTATACTATAACCTGTCGGAAGTGTAATTGCATTTTATGTTTCGAATATTATGTTAACGCTGATATTTTTCTGCCATTTTTTGCCAGTGTCCCTAGCAAATTGTCAACTGATGGTAAATGGAAAAATAGTTTGTGAAATCACAATAATCTAATTTTGCGATTCGTTACAAACTATATCGCTTATTCGACTTTATTGCGGTTAGTTTTGTTTATTATAGCACTCCGCTAAAGTAAGTTATTTCCTGTGATAAGAAAAATATATTGTATACCCTTTTTTGTTTCAGAACTTAATTATAATGTGCAACACTCGACTAGCTCGTCAATATTGTTTCCTGCTCCCGGTAATTTATTGCAACATTCGAAATCTTTAGCTAATGTCCACCAAATGCACGTTTTAGGCAGGCATGGTGTTGCTTTAGCGGGCATGCCAGGACATCGAGCAATTTTAGTTTCGCATCCCATACATGTAAATCAGCTAGGAGTTGGAGTAACTCTTCAACCTTCTCAGATTCCGTTAGTCAATTCTCCATCATCTGGAAATATTTTGCACGTAAGTCAAATAACCTTTCCTAATTCATATTCAAAAACAACGCCATATAACATTTCAGCAGTCATCTCATCGTGTTAAGTTCTCACAAGAATTCAATACTCCACACAACGTGATTACAGCGAACAACCAACAAAATCAGAACAGTCACAATAACATTATGCAGATACCAATTCAGCGTTCTAAGTCACTTTCATCGGCCGATGTGTTAGCTCGCGGAAGTGCCAGTTTGGGTTTAGCATTAGGAAATGAGGCCACAGATATCGGAAAATTTCCTTCTGACGTTCAAGCTCTTATCGATAAGGCATTAAACAATCCGAATGAGTTAAACGCTAGATGTTTAATGGAACTGACACATCAAATAATGCAACGAGCAGTTGAAGGTCGCAGATATGCTCTTCCAATGTCTAGGCTATGCATCGCCATAATAGCCAAGGAAGTAAAGGAGACATTTTTGGAAGCACTTTTAAATACATGTCGACAGTGGTATCAAGAAAGAGAGAAGGTAACAACAAAATCATTTTTTATTCAACATTAATAACAATATACCCATTATTTATTTTATTTTATCACCCGGAATTACTAAACGTAGTACGGGAAATAACTAGGGTTGGGTACTATACCTCGACAAGTTCAATCTCGATTTTCAAAATCTCGACTAACAAATTCTCGAAGTAAAACATATCTCACAAAAACAACTCTGTTGTAAAAGGTTTCCGCCAAAGAAAAAGTTGTCAGCCGCAAAAAGGATTGATATAAATAAAATCCCGTCAAAATGCTCGCAAGGATATGCATTCAAAAGTGATTGAATCAGTTAATAGTTTCCACCAAACCAGCATGATGCGGAAGCGGTACGCGTCAGAATTTGTGAAATAATTTCCGCCGCGGTAGACCACGCTGAATTTGCCAATTCTTATGAAGTCTGTGTTGTGTGTACCGCGTACTGCACTCGCGCTGGTTAGGAAGCTAATTTCTTTCAACGCTTATTGGCGGGGAGCTGGACGAAGGTGCTGTTTGCTGCTATGCTCTTTTCTTGATCAGATTTCGAATCTCGAATCTTCCAGCCTTGTAAATAAAATGTATTTTACAAACTTTTTTGCTTTCCTTCGTATAGACGACTTTACCCTTTTTTATACAATAAAGTTCTTTCGTAATTTTCATAAGATTGGTTTTATCCTGCAATTACCCCTATGAAAGCTCCCGGCCAAACAGCATTGCAAGAAATTAGCTTCCACCAAACCAGCGCGGGTGCAGTACGCGGTACACATACCACAGACTTCACAAGAATTGGCAAACTCACCGTCGTCTACCGCGGCGGAAATTATTTCAAAAATTCTGACGCGTACCGCTTACCATGCTGGTTTGGTGGAAACTATTAACTAATTCAATCAATTTTGAATACATATCCTTGCGAGTATTTTGGCGGGATTTTATTTATATCAATCGTTTTTGCGGCTGACAACTTTTTCTTTGGCGGAAACCTTTTACACCAGAGTTGTATTTGTGGGATATCATATTTTTTTTGCAGTTTTCAATTTACAAAATCAACTTAACATAACAATATATGAATGCGTTTATTTTCTTGAAATGAAGACGATATTCACTGCCCTATCACGACTTTGTTTGAGAACAATAATAACCCTGGTAGCCTTTTTGCCCTTGATAGCCTTAGCCTCCTTCGCAACCCGTGGTGTGTGTGTTGTGTGAACCGCTACCGTTTGCTGGAGCTTTAGGATCATCGGGATGTTATTTGTTCATCCAATATTATAGTACGTACTCGTATAAGAGACGAATCAAAACTGGAACTTTGACCCCTTGCCGCCGCTCTTGCAAACGCTTTACAACTGAAAATTTCGGAGAGCATATACAAGGGATTTTTCGAATCAGTCCTGCCAAATCACAAAACTATACGATTCTTTTCTAGGCATTTTTCAAGCCTATCCCCGACTTTTGCAAAATGTTTCCTTTAAAACATAAAAAAAGATTTAAGCGAGAAACTCTAGGCATTTTTTCACATTTTCCGCTGTATCTTTTTTTTCTACTTCACGTATCGGAGCAAATTATAGCCTATGCACACCTTCAGGACAGATTCTATCAATGGGCAAAGAGACCAAATCCCGAGATGCTCTCTCCAAGGCTGTAGCCCTGTCAATGAACAACAAGAACAACGAGAACAAGATTTAAAAAAAATGCGATTTTCAAACTCTTTTATCTCCGGTGTTTTTCATCGCATCTTCTTGAAACTTTCTACACTTCGTAAGACGGCGACAACGAAAACCTATCACGAATTTGAACACTCAGGACCACCGAGGGTCCGAGCTACAGAGGTCCGAAAACCCGTACTTGTTCCGTCGTGTAAACATAGTCTTAGTCGCTTCTATTAGCGACGTTTTTTTTCGTATCGCGGGTAAATCTGACTCGAAAAAAAAAACGATCGCGGGTAACATCCCGGTTAAGACCAAACAGATGACATTTGACAGTTTTTGCGCATCTTTGACTATCCTTCGTCGGCTTATTTTTTAGATGTAGTGGATTTTATCACAAAAGATGATTATTTCTTTGCAAAATCTTTTCTCGTGATGAGAAAAACTCTCACATTTGGTTTGAAAAAACAAATTCCCCCATATTTCCCCTATGCGTCCGCCATCTACATTTGATTCATTTAAGCTCTATCCCGTGTAGGTTAGTTGCACGCGTGAACTTTACCTGTGTAAGTGTCATTTTTTTATATGAAGTTCTACTCAAACCTGCACGGGATAAACACAATAAAACGTACCTATTAATTCTCGATTTTCAAAATCTCGACATTTTTTCAACAAATTATATTTTCAAAGTCGGCGGCCGACCTTTTAAATATAATTTGTTGAAAAATGATAGTTTGTTGAAAATTAGTAGACAGGCATTGTTTTTTTTTAACCATGGCCAGGTTTTTTATTACCCGTCATAAATCGGTTTTTTATTAATGGTTAAATATTGAAACGACAAATATACAGGGTGGCTTAGCGAAATTCATGCTTCACAATTCTTTTTTGCTGCTTAAACACTAAGGACAGTTGAGGAATTTAGGCGCTTTCTTTGCCATCTAAATTCCGAAAATGTCTTGAGTATTTTAATGACAGAAAAAAATTGTGGGCTCCCGTGTGCCATTCTGTATAACGGTGTTATACCTTCAAAAGGACATACATCAGGCTCCGGATATTAGGATTACATCGGTTCTTCGCATGGTAATTTTTAATCAACAATTTTGTTGCACTTTGTATTCGTTTTTAATGTTATTCTTCATCAGTGTTGCCAACTGGAAATTTAGAAAACGGCTAAATTTAGCCGGAAAACCGGCTATATTTTTTTCAAAAACGGCTAAAAATCCGGCTAAATAAATTTCAGCGAGAAAAACGGCCAAAAAACTGGCTAAATCATACAAAACAGTCACATTACGAAAAAATATAGTAAACAATTGATTTTAATAATTTTATTTCTTTTCTGGACTACTACTACCCGTAAACTATGCTTTAGGCAGATTTTTTAGTTTTATTACATACATATATGCTCCAATCGCTGGCATTACAGTCAAAATTTACTTTGTTCGGAGTTAGATAGCTCAACGCGTCAAAATTGTTGTATACAGGTATAATTTCTCGGTCAAGTCCATAAACACATTAGGTTCAACATTTTGGAACATAAAATTCGTAAAAGGAACGTCCAAGGCGTAACTATGAGCAAGGGCAACCGCATTTATGTATGGATATCTTACCAACATCGCACCTCAACAATCTTATACATATTTTGATTAAAATTCAACCATTTTAAGCCCAAGACACATATCCAAATCATCATGACGATAATCCATCATGATGAAAGTTCGAAATTGGAGTGACACATATGCTTTCGTCATTAGAATTCGTCATTTACTTTTGTTTTTTTTTCGCACAATTGCGATATTTCGATGAACATCCAGTTCAATAATTTGAGCACACACTTTTCTTACAGAATTTGAATAGAAATGTGTAAAGATTTTTAACAAATTTAATATTTTTATGAACATGCTTGTTCTTCAATTTTACAACATATGGCGTCCCCAGTCATTATTGAACAAATGATGGTCCAAATACGTAATTTGGAACTCGTGCTAATGATGATAAATTTGCGCCATTCAAAAATATGTATGTCAAGTTTGTTATTCATTTTCGAATTCGAGCCCTCCCAATTTTATTTAATTTTTCATAGTTACGAAATTGATGCTCCATTGTTGATGTTCCGAAATTACGCATTTGATGCTCCAATGATACGAAATTTATGTTCCAAAATTATGAGCTTGGCCGGGAAATGGTATAGATTTCTTTCCTTCTTCAGCACTTAGCTTTTGTGCTGAAGAAGGGGGTAAGTTGCCCCCAAAATATATACAAACTTAAATTTGATTTTTGTAGTTTACTGGGCAAGCTACTTGCACAACGTTAGTGTTGAACACTACAAATTTCCGGCGATATTATCACTCGCGCTAAAAGGTTTTCACCCTTGTACTTAATCTGGCATGATTACGTTATTTTTCGTAAAGAATTGACACTTTCAAAAATGGAAAAATGTTAAGGTACCCCCATGCTCAAAAAATTGCTCAGCAAAGAATTTCACGTAAGAAACTTCCATTTTGCAAATTATTCGGTATATTTGTGGTTAGTAAATTACATGCTTAGACTAGGTACTAATATCGTCAGTTTACGTGAAACGCATTACCCTAAATTTATTGAAAAAAAGCGAGTCTCCGCGGCAAATTTTTCCCAGGAGACATAAATTCAAGTTTTCCTCTAGGTGGACATAGTAGGTACTTAGCCTAATACACGATAATAAGTGTATGCAGAAATAATTTCACGGCGGCGATTAATTATTTTGTTTGTGAATATTGAAAAATTGATTCTAGTTTCAAAGTAAAAAAATAATAAAATAATTTTAGCCGGAAAAACGGCAGAAGAAAATCAATTCCGGCTAAAAATCCGGCCGGCCGGAATTAGAAATTTCTTCCGGCTAAACAGCACGGTTTCCGGCTAAATTTGGCCGGAAAACGGCTAAATTGGCAACACTGTTCTTCATTGACTGGAATTGACGTAAATAAAAATTAAACTAATGGTGAAAGGACATTCTTTAAATTTAATAAATACTAAGAAAATTCAAATATAAATTTATTTTCAGTCGAGATTGTTGAGGTTATAATTTGTCTACATTGAGTGAGGTTATAAAACACAACGTTCGCGCAACGTTACCTTTAATTTCAAATCAACCGGCCGTTACGGATCAGAAACTTCTCCCTACAAACAGATCCCTAAAGCGCTTAGGGGATCTGTTTGTAGGGAGAAGTTTCTGATCCGTAACGGCCGGTTGATTTGAAATTAAAGGTAACGTTGCGCGAACGTTGTGTTTTATAACCTCACCCATTGTCAACTGTCGAAATATTGTAAGGGCGCTCTTACATAGTCATATATTGGTAATATATGTATATTATAATAGATATTATCATATCCTTAAGCCTACTTGATTTCGCTTCCTGCACGTCTAAAAATGTATACTTAATGAATCGAGTAGGCTTAGGCATATGACATACATATTATAATAGAAATATGACTGTGTAATGGAGGCCTAAAGTCGAGATTTTACAAAGTGATATTTTGGAATATTTTTGGGAAGGAAAAAATCTTGACTTGGACTGTCGAGATTTTAAAAGTCGAATTTAAGTACCCCTCCCAAATAATTATAATAAAAAAAATGTTTTCCTTTAATATCCACGTTTGCTGCGTCTGTTTCATGTATAGAGTTGCTATTATCTTTCCACATATATTTTATTTCATTTTCCAGATAAATTCACCCTATAAAGTTAACTATACATCACATCAAATGAAATTTACGACTTCGCAAATGAAATTAACGCTATAACAAGTCAAACTACCGATTTAACATTGAAAGTGACAAATTAATTTGACTTATTAAAGCGTTAATTTCATTGATGAAATCGCTAATTTCATTTGATAAATAGATAACTTGTGTTGAGAAAAGGGTGAATTTTTCTTCATCTACAGTGTGTTCGGAAACTACCTTACTACATAAACGCACCGGAAAATGATTTCTCATGTGTATTCCACTCTTAAGATTTTTGAAAAATGTATTTTCTCAAGCTTCTCGTTTTTTTCAAACCTAGACGAGCTAGAATCGCGAAATAAGATGATTATCACAGCCATCAAAGTTACCTAAAAACTAACCGTACTAAAAACAGATAAGTGGGATAATAATCGACCAAAAGTGGCAGCTAAAGGGTTAAGAATAGGGACTATATCATGTACAACTTTATCTCTCCGCTCATGTCGGAGTCCGTCGATACGGGTTGCCACATCCCTCCCTTGTTTTGAAGGCGGATCTTAAAACTAGGGACTCCGGCCGCGATATCTCCGTCAGTCATCCTGCTTGGTTGCTTAACTTCGAGTATTTAGGGAAACTGGATACAATTGCTGGAATGCTGCTGTCCGCTGCCTTCAGAAAGGGGTGTTGAGATATTAGGCACCTGGGGCGATGAAAATGGATTTTTTTTGCAGATGACTGATGTTTCTTCTTATAATTTTACCCCGACCAGCTACTTTCGCCAAATTGCCTTTTCGTTCGATAACCGTATATTCGGTCGTATCAAAACAGTTTATGGGGCAATACGACATTCTTCAAAAGTACTTTGTCTCCTATATCTATGTTTACTACCTTCACCCCCTCTGTTTGTTTATTAACGCAATCTTGATCTTTCTCGGCTGAGTTGCTGTATGCATATGTTAAGTCTGCAATACCCGGGATCTTGTCTCTAATTACGCGGTTAAATATCAGTTGTGTTGATGCGACGATGTGGTGCTATGTGGTGTCGCATTATATATGTGCACAACCTTTTAGATTTCTTCCAGGAAAATTTCTTCGATGCGGACGCTATCTTCAACCGCTTCTCTAGCGACTTGTTCTTATTCTCAACTTCGCCATTAGCCTATGGCCAATACGGTGGAGTCAAAATTTGTTCAATCCCGTTTGTTCGACAATATTCACTGATGTTATAAAAACTGCGAATACTGCCTCGTGCCCAGCCGTTTCACATGCAGGCAGGAAAAAAACCTGCTTCGTTGAGCTTTAAGATATACGAGCTAAGAGCTGCGTGTGGAAGAAGTTTCAATGAAGCTAAGGCCTCAAGGCTTGAATTAAAATGGAACTCATATAAAAGGCATCTCAGCTCTTTCAAAAAAGAGCTAAGAGGAGCTAAATACAGTGCCTGGAGAAGTTTTTGCGAAAACATTGAAGAGTCTTCCGAAACATCTAGATTCAGGAAAGTTTTGGCATTTAACCCATCTATTCCAAGCTTTCTTCAAAAAGAAGACGGCTCCTGGACGTCGTCGAGTATTGAAACAATCGAATGTCTGTTTGACACTCATTTCCCTGGTAATTCAACCGCTGCTTTACGTGGTCTACAGACAATTCGCATAGAGCCATGCGACACGGCATCCATACTCAGTCATGAGAAGGTTATGTGGGCCATAAAAAGCGTTGAGTGCTTTAAATTGCCTGGGCCTGATGGAATTTTTCCTGCGGACCAGCAACAATGCGCAGACATCACTTATCCTTGGATAGAGCGCATACTTACAGCGTGCCTAAAGTTGGTACACATTCCTCACATCTGGTGAGAGAGGTGAGAGTTACTTTTATTATTAAAACGGGTAAAAGTTCGCATGCGAGTCCAAAGGACCTCCGGCCCATTAGTTTTCAATCGACTATGCTAAAATTATTAAAACGACAAATTGATGTTCTCATACGAACGGTCGTTCAAGCACAACTGCCTATCATAATTCACTTGTTAAAGTGAAAAGGTTGGCTTCTCGTCTGATTACAGGAGCTTTTCGTACAACACCTTCATTCGGCCTTGAAATGGTTTTGGGACTGCTGCCACTGGACATATACGGCCAACGGTCAGCAGCTTACACGGCCTTACGCCTTCGTGAAACTGTGGCGAGCGCTGGACTATGGTCACTCAACGATACTTCGTAGCTTCAGCCTGCCACTGGCGACTATCTACACTGTTTCCAAATGCTTTTTTGATAGGAACTATTCTACCTTAGTCCCGCCTAGGTAAAGCTGGAGCAACGAAACGACCCAGGCCATCGGGTCCTTTTCCATCTACACTGATGGTTCCAAGACGGACGCTGAAGTCGGCATTGGTTGGTATTTACTCGGAGGAACTGGACATCAGTTTGTCTTTTCGCCTCCCAAATTTCTGTAGCGTCCTCCAAGCAGAGATCACTGCAATTTCGGAAGCGCTTCTATGGTTAGGTAGACGCGTTGTCACTGGTATGGATGACACTATACAGGGCGTCCATTCATGGTGGAGAATATTTTAATGGTAGGTAGTATGGCTCATTTAGGGAAAATTAATGTACAACGTATTACTAGAAATGTATTTTCAAACGTTACAATGTAATAAGTTTTTGTAAAAATGCCGACTTTCCGAACTAAATCAAAATTTGCACACAACCAAATATTTCATCCGAGATATAACTTCACTTTCTGAAACTACATAAAATTTCCAATAAAACGACACCTCGCCCGTTACGAAGTTACTTGTATCTTCCGAGATACACCCTTGCAGACTTTAAAGAAATTTCAAAATCGGGTTTTCATTAAAAAATCAAATGATAAAAATCGATGAAGACCCGATTTTAAAATTTCTTTTTGAATGGGTGACTCCGAATTTCTCACAACGACTTCTGCAGAAGTTGTGGAAGAGAATGTTCATCATTTTCTTTGTGAATGTCGGGCCTTATCCGAGAAAAAGAAGCGTTCACTGGGTTCGAGGTATTTTTACGATACAGATGATCTTCGGGATGTGAGCTCTATATTGCTCAACAAATACATTGATAGCACAGGCTGGTTTTAAACTGAAAAATTGAAAATTGTTACAATTACTGTATTAATTCTGATTCCCAAATTTCGTGGGTTCGAATTTTAACTAATTGTGACTTATCGTTCCATTCTATACACCAACTGCGGTGCATGTCTGTAGTAATTATGGCATGGCAACTTACCAGCTCTATGGGAACTACGCGGAACTTTGTCTGTTTGGAGGAGAAGAGCCCCAACGGGAGAAATATCGAGTTATTAAATTTCGGAAATGTCACATTGGAATCTTTGCACTTGAGACCTCTAAGCGTCTATAGCTCAGTAGGTAGAGTTGCTGACCTTGTGACTGAAGGTCGGAGGTTCGAATCCCGATTGGGACGAAACTTTTTTCCCTCAATTTCCTCAATTTTTGGTATTTTTTCCCAAAGTTTTGTGGTTTCGTACAGATAGACACACTCATCAGGTCTTGTGTCTGTTGTCTATCTGTGCACAAGACGACCACTTGAATTTTAGCGGGAGAATTCTATGGAGATTTGATTTGCCGTGAAGGCTACCACCATGACGCTCGACCGTGCAGGTCTGTACCGGTGTTGAATGCTCACATTGCTTTGGGAGTTGTGATGGTAGTTAGATATTTTTCCCTCTCGAATTTACAATTACTGTATTAATTCTGATTCCCAAATTTCGTGGGTTCGAATTTTAACTAATTGTGACTTATCGTTCCATTCTATACACCAACTGCGGTGCATGTCTGTAGTAATTATGGCATGGCAACTTACCAGCTCTATGGGAACTACGCGGAACTTTGTCTGTTTGGAGGAGAAGAGCCCCAACGGGAGAAATATCGAGTTATTAAATTTCGGAAATGTCACATTGGAATCTTTGCACTTGAGACCTCTAAGCGTCTATAGCTCAGTAGGTAGAGTTGCTGACCTTGTGACTGAAGGTCGGAGGTTCGAATCCCGATTGGGACGAAACTTTTTTCCCTCAATTTCCTCAATTTTTGGTATTTTTTCCCAAAGTTTTGTGGTTTCGTACAGATAGACACACTCATCAGGTCTTGTGTCTGTTGTCTATCTGTGCACAAGACGACCACTTGAATTTTAGCGGGAGAATTCTATGGAGATTTGATTTGCCGTGAAGGCTACCACCATGACGCTCGACCGTGCAGGTCTGTACCGGTGTTGAATGCTCACATTGCTTTGGGAGTTGTGATGGTAGTTAGATATTTTTCCCTCTCGAATTTACAATTACTGTATTAATTCTGATTCCCAAATTTCGTGGGTTCAAAACTTTGGGAAAAAATACCAAAAATTGAGGAAATTGAGGGAAAAAAGTTTCGTCCCAATCGGGATTCGAACCTCCGACCTTCAGTCACAAGGTCAGCAACTCTACCTACTGAGCTATAGACGCTTAGAGGTCTCAAGTGCAAAGATTCCAATGTGACATTTCCGAAATTTAATAACTCGATATTTCTCCCGTTGGGGCTCTTCTCCTCCAAACAGACAAAGTTCCGCGTAGTTCCCATAGAGCTGGTAAGTTGCCATGCCATAATTACTACAGACATGCACCGCAGTTGGTGTATAGAATGGAACGATAAGTCACAATTAGTTGAAAATTGTTGCTCGTTGGTTCTGCAACAGTTGCCAATTTGCTGGGCGTAGAGTATTTAATCGCGACCCGGAATCAATTATAAAGGGTAATTCGCAGCCTCCGATGCGACACATCACAGATTCATCGCTATCGTAACCACTTATTACTTTCAAACAGTAATTTGTTCCGTCCAAGTGGCGAAACTTTACTTGCTTGTCTTCAGTAGAACGTATTTCAGTACGTTTCCACTTTCGCTCATGTCTGTCAAGTTGGCACTACCACTTTTAAATTTCGACGAACGCTATAGTGCATTAAATGTCGCGAATTTGCCGTGATTCAATGGCGAAATCAAAAAATTTGCCGCGCCCCTCCTTCCCCTTAAAACAACCTCTAAGTGTTTTTCAAGCTCCATAGAGCGTATTAGGCCTTCAAACGCAAGTTAAAGGCATCGCAATACAACAGATTGTACGCACATGCATGCTCAAGAGCTTACTTATAATATCTGCACTCATACAAAGTTTTCCGCACCCCTCTACACCTTCAAAAACTACCCCTAAGTCCGGTTTAGCCCCATACAAAGTTTATGGCGTAAAAACTCAAGTTATACGTATAGTCATAAAACTAAATTTATTCAGTCAAATGCTATAAGGGTTAATGATGATATCTGCACCCTTGAAAAATTTGCCGCGCCCCTCCTTCCTCTTAAAACAACCCCTGTCAAGTTAGCACTACCACCCTTGTTACGCCGAAACTATGAGCTTACATAAAACCAAAAGTATCCCTGAATTTGCCGCAGGGGTCACTTATAACACCTGAAATTTAAAAAAAAATTGCCGCGCCCCTCTACACCCCTAAATGCTTTTATCGTTATAGCGCAAAAATTCAAGTTTTAAGCATCGTCATCAAACAAACTGTAAATAATTTAGGTGTAACTGAAGATTTCTACCTCTTCAAATAATTTGTCGCGCCCTTCCTTCCCCTTAAAACAACCCCTGTCAAGTTAGCCCTACCACCCTTGTAACGCCGAAACTAAGAATTTACAAAAAACCAAATGTATCCCTGAATTTGCCGCAGGAGTCATTTATGACACCAGAACTTTAAAAAAATTTGCCGCGCTCCTCTACACCCCTAAAAACTACCCCTAAATGTGTTTATCGTTATAGCGCAAAAACACAAGTTTTAAGCATCGTCATCAAACAAACTGTAATTAGTTGGATCCTTTAGATTTAACTGAAGATATCTACCCCTTCAAAAATTTGCCGCGTCCCTCCTTCCCCTTAAAACAACCCCTGTCAAGTTAGCACTACCACCTTTGTAACGCCGAAACTATGAATTTACATAAAACCAAAAGGGTCCCTGAATTTGCCGCAGGGGTCACTTATAACACCTGAACTTTAAAAAAATTTACCGCGCCCCTCAACACTCTTAAAACTACCCCTAAATGCGTTTATGGTCTCATATAGAGTTTATAGCGTAAAAACTCAAGTTTTGAGTATCATCGTCACACAAAATGTATTTAGTCGGATGCTTTAGTGGTAACGAAAGATATCTACCCTTTCAAAAAATTTGCCGCGCCACTCTCCACCTTCAAAAACTACCCCTAAGTGCAGTTTCGGCCCCATAAAGAGTTTATGGAGTAAAAACTGAAGTTTTAAGTATCGTCATAAACCAAAATTTATTCAGTTGAATACTTCAAGGGTAACTTAAAATATGGGTACTCTCAAAAACTGAATAAATATTGTTTCATGTTGATTTTTAAAATATGGGTTTTTGCGCCATAAACTTTGTATGGGGCGATAAACGCACTTAGGGGTAACTTTTGAGGGTTGGAAGGGCGCAGCAAATTTGTTGAAAGTGGAGATATCTTAAAACCCTGCAGCATTCAAGTAGAAACAGTTAAGTTATTACGCAATATACTCTGCATGGAGTCAAAAACACACTTAGGGGTCATTTTTAAGGGTGTAAAGGGGCACGGCAAAGTTTTTGAGAGTACACATATTTTAAGTTACCCTTGAAGTATTCAACTGAATAAATTTTGTTTTATGACAAATTCAGGGACACTTTTGGTTTTATTTAAGTTCATAGTTTCGGCGTTACAAGGGTGGTAGTGCTAACTTGACAGGGGTTGTTTTAAGGGGAAGGAGGGGCGCGGCAAATTTTTCAAGGGTGCAGATCATTAACCCTTATAGCATTTGACTGAATAAATTTAGTTTTATGACTATACGTATAACTTGAGTTTTTACGCCATAAACTTTGTATGGGGCTAAACCGGACTTAGGGGTAGTTTTTGAAGGTGTAGAGGGGTGCGGAAAACTTTGTATGAGTGCAGATATTATAAGTAAGCTCTTGAGCATGCTTGTGCGTACAATCTGTTGTATTGCGATGCCTTTAACTTGCGTTTTAAGGCTTAATACGCTCTATGGGGCTTGAAAAACACTTAGGGGTTGTTTTAAGGGGAAGGAGGGGCGCGGCAAATTTTTTGATTTCGCCATTGAATCACGGCAAATTCGCGACATTTAATGCACTATAGCGTTCATCGAAATTTAAAAGTGGTAATGCTAACTTGACAGACATGGTATATTTATGTAGTGTTGTAGATAATTGTGGGTATTAATGAATGGATTGTCGTAGGTAATAATAATGTAATGTAGCACCATTGGTATTTTCTATACAGCGTGTCCTGCATTGGGTGGTCAATACTGTTGTTGTTGTTTTAGCGATTCAAGAGATTTTTTTTTCTCTTGAATCGAAGGGGGTCTTGGCAGCTCTTGGCCGTTTTTAGCAACGGGTAGCTCCGGGACAATTTAAATCGAAGAACCGGCTGCCGTAGGAGCATTTTTTTATGGACAACACAAACATCCATGGGTCACAGTGGGAATCGAACCCACGCACCGGCAACTCAGAGATAGACATCTCTGCCACTGAGCTACCGAATGCCCCATGGTCAATACTGTAAGGGTTAATAGCGCAACTTGTTTCAGCAAGAAAATTACCAATACAATCGGAATTTTTTTTTACCGTTACCTTGCTATCGCTCTTTTTGTGAAAGTCATCGAAAATCGGGACTTGTCATGCAAAATCATGATTTGCAGCCCTCCTGATGACTTAATCCAAGATTTTATTTCAGTTTCAGAAACTACATAAAATTTCACAAAAACTGAAGTTTTTCCTGTTGCCAACATTGTCGCCACTTTCAAGATACAGTTACTCAAACTTAATAGAAATTTTAAAATAGATTTTTCAATGAAAATTCAAACAGTAATTTCATAACGGTGCTTTATACGTAGAACTCTGCAAAGTTGATAAAAGTTGCTTCAACATGTTGGCTTTCCAACGGTATATCACTTTTCATATTTAAAAATCAAGGCTTCAGTGGAATCGCTAACAATTTTCCCTTTACTCGAAAAAAAGACAAACAAAGGCTATTATAATTCGGGATAGAATCTCGCTACATTATTTTGACCAGAACTGTAAGAAATTTGCAAATTGTACATTGTTTGGCAAATGCAACGGTACTTATAACAGTTAAAATTAATTATTTCCTATTTATAATCGAAGATCTGTTATTCTTACTTTATGTTTTGACTTGCCAAGCGGGATTGTGTTGTTACTTCTTGGCGGTTAGAAAATTCAGGTATAATTTTGTTAATAGTACAATTTATTTTTCGATTATAGCCCTCATTTTTAGACCAATTAAATAAAATCGCGGTGGTGGAAAACCAATTCTCCGATAGAGAGTATGCGGATATGGTGTTTGTGTATGGGGTAGCAAGAGGAAATAAACTTGAAGCAGTTCGAGAGTATAGTCGGCGATTCCCACAGCGACGAATTCCAGATAGACGTACCTTCAAAAGAACGTATCGGCTTCTTGGAGAGACAGGTCGAACACCAAACCACACCGCTAGAGAAGGAGTTCGCGGTACTAGCGTTGGACGAGAAGAAGAGATTCTTAATCTCTTCGATACTAACCCAAAATTGAGCACGCGTAGAGCAGCACTTCAGCTGGGTATTCCTCGGATGATGATCCAAAGGACTCTTCAGTCGGACAAACGGTATCCGTACCACCTTACGCAAGTTCAGGAATTACTACCGAGCGACTGTCAGAGGAGGATAACAATTTGCAAATTTTACCCCCCGGGAACAGCTGCTGCAGCGAATTAATGAAACATAAAGAAAAACCCTCATGAAATCCTTGGGACCGTTACTTCCATGTGCCGCAGGTGTCGAGTCTGCATACAAAATGGAGGATGCCAATTCCAGCAGCATTATTCCAATTCATCAAACAGACCCATGTAATCATTAGTTAATATTTTTAGTTTATTGGTTCTTTCTCATTTTTAAAACTTTATTTCCATTTTTATTTAACAAATTTTCAAAATTGCGATACTAAAATATAAAAAATGAATGAATAAAATTTCAGTTTGAATAATCCGATAAGAAAATAATTACCTTGATTTTTACCATTCAATGCGTGTTTCTATAAAACTCTACAATGTAAATATGAAAAGTGATATACCGTTGGAAAGCCAACATGTTGAAGCAACTTTTATCAACTTTTCAGAGTTCTACGTATAAAGCACCGTTATGAAATTACTGTTTGAATTTTCGATGAAAAATCTATCTTAAAATTTCTATTAAGTTTGAGTAACTGTATTTTGAAAGTGACAATAATGTTGGCAACTGGAAAAACTTCAGTTTTTGTGAAATTTTATGTAGTTTCTGAAACTGAAATCAAATCTTGGATTAAGTTATCAGGGGGGCTGCAAATTATGATTTTGCAGGACAAGTCACGATTTACGATGACTTTCACAAAAAGAGCGATAACAAGGTAACGGTAAAAAAAATTCCGATTGTATTGGTAATTTTCTTGCCGAAACAAGTTGCGCTATTAACCCTTACAGTATTGACCACCCAATGCGGGACACCCTGTATACATACGTACTTGTCGGTATGGCTATGTAGTGTTGTAGATAAATTGTAGGTAGGTCATGTAATGATGAATGACTGAAAGACGTAGGTAACCTTTCTAGAAATTCGCAGTGTTAGCTTACGCGTTTCAAAACAATTTTCGGGCGGCATTTGGATTTGGTGTTAATTGTTGTTCAAATATGTATGAATGGGTGAAATAGTCAATTTTTGGAAACCTGCAGGGCAATAAAACCAAGTTTCTAGCGTACGCGCACTTTTATGAGCCTGCCGGCCAAAAAATGGCATCCCCGTTTCTCGGGGAAATACTCGTCCAATCGGCGTGGCAAAAACACTAAGGTAAATTTGGGTCGCTGATCCCGAATTTGAGGTCAAAAAAAAAAAATTGGGGTTGCCCGCCAAAATTGTACCCCTGTTTTCTCGGGGAAATACTCGTCCAATCGGCGTGGCAGAAACACTAGGTAAATTTGGGTCGCTGATTCCGAATTTGAGGCCAAAAACAAAAAAAAAATTGTTTTGGGGTTGCCCGCCCCCAAAATTGTACCCCTGTTTTCTCGGGGAAATACTCGTCCAATCGGCGTGGCAGAAACACAGGGAAAATTCGGGTCGCTGATTCCGAATTTGAGGTAAAAAACAAAAAAAAATCTCGGGGTTCCCGCCCCAAAAATGGTACCCCGGTTTTCTCATCACCGTATGTTCCCACAACTGACCTATCTACCGCTACCTTCAATAATTCATTGCAAATACATGCGCTGTACGAAATTTTCTTTGCGCTGTACGAAATTTTCTTATAGGTAAGCGTACTTTACAAACTGGGTTGTGCTGCACTGCATATTGCCACAAATCTTACTTCTTCATCCATTCATAAAAACAACCACAACTGTCAAATCTGAATACCGCCTTTTTTGGGGGTACGGGTATGCTACGATCTGGGTTGGACAGCACTGTAAATTTCCACAAAGGCTATTTAGTAGACCAATCCATTATTACATCACCTACATACGGCTATCCCTTCATTTAATATCTACAAATCTATAAAACTATACAACACGACACGTATGTATGTATATATGTATAAATATTCCCAATGGTAATGTAACTCGATCTGCACAAAGCATGCCTCTCATGTAGATATCTCCCTATCAGCATCAAACAGCACGAAACCAGTTTCTCTATGTACGATTACATCATACAATACACCATGCAACTACGAAACCGATCCAAACACAAATCGTATCCTCGATGTCGCTCCAATCGGCGACAAGGCACCTTGCAGCAGCTGCTGATGATTCGACATGGAAAAGTTCTCCATCTTACAACCACATGCCACTACGAACCCGATCCAAACACAAATCGCATCGTCCATGTCGCTCACATCGGCAACAAGGCACCTTGCAGCAGCTGTTGAAAGCACGATGATTCGACATGGAAAAGTTCTCCATCGTACAACCCGACGTCGCATCGCAAGCAGTCTGAATGGTATAGGGTGTTTTTTTTAGACTTGTGGTTTTCAATTTAGCATAACTTTTTTTCGGAGTTGGTTTTTTTGACAGCTTGATTTATGCTCAGCTTAGTTTGCCATTTCATAATAAATAGACTTACTCCGGAACAACGTTTGCAAATCGTGCCCAAAACGAGATGGCCACCGATCCCGATTTTCACAAGAAATTTTTTTTTAGCGATGAAGCTCAGTTTTAGTTGAATGAGTATGTTAATAAACAAAATTGTCGCGTTTGGAGTGATTATAATCAACAAGCCATTGTTGAGACGCCGTTGCATATTCAAAAAGTCACTGTTGGGTGTGCTCTATGGGCAGAGAGAATCATTGGTCCATATTTCTTCAAAAAATAAACCCGCCATAATATTACAGTCAATGGGGAACGCTATAGAGCCATGCTAAATTACTTTTTCGTTCTTGAATTGGAGGATGTTCATGTGGACGACCTTTGGTTCCAACAAAACGGCGCTACATGCCATACAGCCAATGAAACAATCAATTTATTGAAGGAAACTTTTGGTGAGCGCATTATCTCGCGTCGTGGGCCTGTGGCATGGTCTTCAAGATCGTGCGATTTAACACTATTAACTATTTTTTATGGGGTTATGTGAAGTCGCTTGTCTACGCAGATGAGCCCGAGACGATTGACGCCTTGGAAGAGAATATTCGGCGCATCACTGCTGACATACAGCTCCAATTGCTGCAAAAAGTGGTCGAAAATTGGGCCTCTCGGTTAGAATTTATTCGAGCCAGCCGCGGTGGCAACTTGTCCGAAATCATTTTAAAAACATAATGGCAAACCCTTATCACTATAATAAAGCTAAGTTCTTTGCCAAATCATTAAATTATATGCGTTTTATTTCTTCTTGAAAACCACACCTCTATAAAAAACACCCTATACAAGCAGGTTCGTGCTGGTTCCTATTTAAATGCTAAGAAATTGTTTTCTTGCGATGGGAAGCTTATCGCATCGCGTCGCCGGCACTGTGAATGGGCTGTAAATGTAGTTTATTCCATTCTTTGGACATTTTGCGATCGGACTAATAGTTTTCCAGATATTTCCGAAAAACAAAAATTCCCCTTCTTTGTCCGCCCTCCCCCTTGCAACAATTTCGCATCGAAACTTTCCTCTTTTTTCATGTTTGGCTCTTTTTCGGCTTAATTTCCGTATACAAAATACACTTTTATACAATATAATAGTACAATATTGTTGATAATGCACTAATATACTTTTTTTCTTTTGTAGGTTCTTTATTCAATACAAGGTATGAAGTCACCATCAAGAACGCGCTTTACTTCCTTTATGTCATTTCTCACGGAAATGTTCTGTCAGCTTAAGCGTCGACAATTGCAAGTCGTTAGTCAAGATAAGAGAGGATCGCCAGCGCTTATTTTATTATCATTGCTATCAAAATGTTGTGGGGATTGCGTGAAACCACCTGTGCGCTCTTTATCAGAGGTGATTTGAATTTGTATTTACCAATAGATTAATTAATATCATCATTGTTGGGTGGTTTCAAAAGTGGGAAATTATGCGTTGAACTTATGGCTGAATTCAGAGACGTGTAAAATCAGCAAATTGATTATACATTAAATTTAGCAAATCAGTTTAATGCTTTAATAAGTTAAATTTATCATACAGTAAATGATTTGCCATTGTCAAAAAGTTAGCTGGATTTGTTAAAGCGTTAATCCATTTAATGTATATTTAATTTGTATTGAAAAAAGTTAATGTGTCTTGAGAATGGTATATAATTTTTTAACACGACAATTTTGAACCCAGTTGGTAACTTTTGAATACAGTCGTTAACGTGCCTTTTGAATAAATAATAAACATTTTGGATTTACAATTATTTTTTTCAGATCGAATGCCTCTTTTTCGTACTAACTTGCATTGGCAGAGATTTAGAAACACATCTTCCCCAACAACTCGAAGGATTGCTTTCATCAGTAAGGGACGCATTTCTCAATGCAAGTGCCCCAACAATACGACGTACGCTTCTGCAACTTATAGAGCTGCAAGCATCTCGGTGGCAATTACCTGGTAATACAGTGCTGTATTATTATCCATCGACGAAGTAATAAATCATGATAAATACAAATCGTTTCTTTGTTTTGTTTCAATCCAACTTAAAAATAGTCTGAGCAGAGATCAACGCTCTGTGGCTCACTTTGTTGAGTTTCACTCTACGATGCTAGTAATCTAGAGGTCCGGAGATCGAGTCTCGGCGTGTTCCAAAATTTCCGTACATGCGCGGATAGGAAATATATAGTGCTTGCAACATATTATACACTCCGAAATGATATGCAGGAACATTACGCTATCAGCTCTCGCAAGAAGAATTTTCTTGTTCTTGTTATCGACACTAGCGACACTTATCTTAGCGTCCGCCATATAGCGGACACATAGCGGAAAATATCGGAAACACAAAAGTTCTCCCTATGGGAACGGATAGCAGAACATGCCGAAATGCAATGTAACGTTGACTCGAAATTGCCTATAAACGGCGGAGTTAACGCACCATGGCCCCATATGGGGCTATACGGTACTGAGAAAGAAGAAGAGAAAAACGTTAAAAAATACTAAACAAATAAATGTAATGACTTTTGAGATTTAGGAACACATTTGTGTGAGGATATGCTAAGATTGGGTGAGGTTATAAAACACAACGTTCGTGCAACTTCTCCCTACAAACAGATCCCCTAAGCGCTTAGGGGATCTGTTTGTAGAGAGAAGTTTCTGATCCGTAACGGCCGGTTAATTTAAAATTAAAGGTAACGTTGCGCGAACGTTGTGTTTTATAACCTCAACCATTGGTTTATATTAAAACCATCGTTACTGACAGCCCGGAAGTAGAATTAGTTTACATATTTGCTAGTTGGCCTCTGGTGACATACAATTTTGAATGAGTACGAAGAGTGCAGTTGAGAAAAGTATTTTGTCTATGTATTATTGGACTCTCGTGCCACAATGCTTTGCATTAGCGAGAATATAGTGGCAATTGTTTATTATGGCTATTATTTTGCAATAATTAGAAAAAGAAGCACTGAATGTCCCTGGGGCATACGTCAGGATGATACGAGACATGTATGATGGAGCTACGACTAAGGTTAGATGCACAGCCGGTGAATCAGAAGAATTTCCGGTGAATGTAGGATTACACCAGGGCAGTGTATTGAGTCCGTTGCTTTTCAACATCATCATGTGCTACTTATTAACACGTATATCCGACGGCCTAGAAAAGAAATACCTCTTCTTTTTGCCGATGATATAGTCCTCAGTAGCCCAAACATCGTTGCCTTGCAAGCTGCACTTACAAAATGGTGTGACATTCTGGAGGAGCATGGACTGAGGGTAAGTATAACAAAGACTGAGTTCTTATGCTGCCTATTCTCAGATCCAGATGCACCGATACCAGATATGTACGTCAAAGGAGAGCAGCTTAAGTCTTGTACCAAGTTCAAGTACTTTGGCTCGATGGTGAACATGATGACATCAAACATCGCACAAAGGTTAGGTGAATGACGTGGCGAGAAAACTCTGGAGTTTTCTGCCATAAGAAAATGCCACTGAAGCAAAAGGGCGAGTTGTACAAAACGGGTGTACGTCCCGCACTCATGTATGGATCAGAATGCTGGACCATGTATGAAGGTTACGCGAAAGAAATGACAGCGACTGAAATGAAAATGTTTCTCATGGTAGTTGGTGTAACCAAAAGGGACCACATCAAGAGTAGCTACATCCGAGGCAGCTTGTCCATAGACCAACCAATCACTGAAAAGCTCGAAGACCGACAATTGGATTGGTATTGCCATGTTCAACGGCGTCCGCCTGAGAACCCCGCAAAGAAAGCGATATCAATGGAAGTTCCACTTGATGGACCCAAGGCCAGACGCAGACCGAAGAACACCTGGATATGTCAAATGAAAAAGCAACAACAACGCACTGGTCTCGGCGATGACACGATCCAAGATAGAGCTACCTGTAGAAATATGCTGAGATATTACCGCCAAAACGGGCGATGTGCCTACACCGCAGGTCGAGCAACGCGAAACCATGGAGCGGTATAAAGAACGAGGCAAGGAAGAAGAGAAAAGAAATACTTAGAAAAAGAAGCTATATTGGCTTTTATCTAGTTAGTATGTTTTTAGATGGCTTTGGTTCATATAGAGTAAAAAACTCAGGCGTACTTTTCGTAATGTAGTCCAATCTTCTATCACAACGACTCTATCATTAATAAATACTAGTGTGTGTATCCGTTTATAAATTTTGGCTGCTCGCGGGAAATTGAACTAAAACATCCGTTTAACATCAAATTTTTCATTCAGATTGAAAACCTATGCCTTCTAAAAACGGACCAAGTGGCTATACAAAAATTACAAGTTTCTTATTTAATAAATACTATAATTCTGGAAAAAATATTACAGAAGAGACAAATACAATATTACATTGAATAAATAAAAGTATATTACATAAAACTTAATTCGGGTACACTCAATTATTATAGTTGTTTTAATTTCGTGTTTTTTTTTATCACAATAGTCTTATGGTATATTTCTATACTTATCACCAATTGCCCACTTCTGCAGTGGTATCTAGGGGCGGTTTTCTAGTAAAAAATCAGAAAATTAAAAATTTTATTGTAATGTGCAGTGTATACTTACGGCAAAATTCTCGATAAAACTTGTTTGTGCATTGGAGCAACGCTGGATGACATGCTTGAGTTTGAATCCTGTGAAATTGTTCTTTGCAAAGGATGCGGCAAGTTTTGCATTCTGCGGAATGGATACCGCCAAGGACTTTTTGGGACGTCTCCTTGATATCCTCTATTGTCTATTCCACCTGGGCCAATGTTTGTATCTTTCGTTTTTGATGATAATCTTCTTAAAATGCGTGATCCTAAACTGGTTGGATCTTCAAGACCTTTACTGTTCCTCTTTCGATAGCGAACATCCCTTGATTCCTCCAATATTACATGACGATCATACGGAGTATCATAGTATACTTCTAATACTGTCGAAAATGTGTGGGGATAAACTAAGTCGATTGCCGATATAATTAAACCGACAAACAGGCAAAGGACACCTAAAAGAAAGCATAATCGTAAGTGTGTGATACTATAATAATATTGTTATACAACCTGCTACCAGTAACAACCAATAACACCAGCCGAAACTGAACTCTAGTTTTCCACCTTCGATATGTATCACCAGTGGACGTTTGGGGAGCATGAATAAATATCCGATGTTTGTACATACCAAGAGGGCACCAGTTAAGCATTTCATGTATGCACCGTAACGTGGCACAGCAACCAGTAATAGATTCATTAGAAACCAAGAGGCCAACGACGTCCACAATAGAATACTGGCATAATAACCAGCTGCTCTGTATTGTCCGCCCCATGAGAAACCTTCTCGGCCAAGACTAAAGTACTCCGCGACAGTTAAGATAGGATATGGTAGACCTCGTTTCAAAGCATCCTTGTATGATTTTCTCATCTCAGTCGCTCCTTCCCATGTAAAACGTTCGTTGAAATCAATATCCTTATCGCTATGATTCGCAATAGGCAAAGCTAAAAAAAGGTTTTGTTTTAATCCATGAATATTTTATGTATTTCCAACAAATTTCGTGAATCGGTGCTACTTGTATGCACTCTTAGTAAAAATACTAAACTTTGTAAGAGGACTGTTAATCTACTTCACTGATCAAGCTAATCAGGAATATTAAGTATTTCCCAATTGAAAAAATTATTATCTCAAATCAAAAATCCTTATCCCAAATGAAAAAGTCCTTATCCCAAAAGAAATATCCTTGTGTGTGATTTAAAATAAAATTATTTTAAAGGTATTTTAAGGAGTTTTTGCATGAAATTATGTGGTGAGGTTGATGTTATTGAGGATATGAATAGTATCGGCTTCGTGGAGTCGGCTAATGCTATTGCCGTGTTCGGATATTTATGAAATTTTATACTTAAAATCATGTATGACAATTAATAATCTTAGTGTAAAGTGATGACAAGTAACCTTTAGCATAATTGAGGGTGTATAGTGCCAAAATGATGTACATACAAGGTGCCCAGAAACTTCCACATAAACGTACCGGATTCTGATTCCTCGTGTACTTTCCAGCAAAAAAGTTGTACGGATCATACCCCAAATTCTTAACCCTTTAGCTGCCACATGCATTTGAAGATTTTTGAAAAAATAATTTTCTTGTATGACTAAAACCTCAATACCTCAAAAGCTAGATTAGCTAGAAAGGCAAAATAAGACGATTATTACAGCCAACAAATTTACCAAATAAAATAAAACGAATCGCGCTAAAATCGGATAAGAGGTTTGGTTTCTACAAAACTTCAAAATCAAATTTTTGTGATTTGACCCAAAAACAATATAGTTTTCCATCTAAATTTTCCCCAACTTCTGCAAAAGTGAGGTGCTCCTACGGTTCCTTAAAATTGGCGCATAGTCTAACGATCATTTCTTTCTTACATAATTTTATACTAGCTTCGTTATTTCTAACACTTTTCATGCCTTAAATGTAGAAAACTAGGGATAATTTCGGCTCGAATTTAGCATAGTTTGCATAAATTTGACCAATTTGCTGAACATTAGGGCAGTTCGAATGAATTCTATCTAAAATTAACCATAGTTTTCTGCACTTAAGGCATTAAAACTGTTAGAAATAACAAAGCTAGAATAAATTGATGTAAGTAAGAAATGATCGTTAGACTATGCGCCAATTTTTAATAGTCGTACGAGCACTTTACATTTGCAGAAGTTTGAGAAAATTGAAATGGGAAAATATATTGTTTTTGGGTCAAATCACAAAAATTTGACTTTAAAGTTCTGTTGAAACCAAACCTCTTATCCGTTTTAGTGCAATTATTTTTATTTTTTAGGTAAATTTATTGGCAGCTTCAAAAGTGACATCTACCGCTATTTTGCTATTCTAGCCAATCTAGCTTTTGAGATATTGAGGTTTAAGTCATAGAAGAAAATTATTTTTTCAAAAATCTTCAAATGCCTGTGGCTAGCTAAAGGGTTAAGAATTTGGGGTATGTTCGGTACAACTTTTTTGCTGGAAATTACACGAGGAATCAGAATCCGGTACGTTTATGTGGCAGTTTCCGGTCAGCAACAAGAACAGCAGCAGCCGCCCGCCAATGCAATTTAAATGGGTGGCGGCAAAAGCTATAAGGAACGAAGTACATATTCCCCACTCGTCTATTAGAGTAATCTCCAGTTAATCGCAGTTAAAGAAAAAGTGAAAGTGTGTTGATGTTTCAGCGGATAGTTAAATTAGAAGCACCACAATTTTTTGTATGGTATAGAGTTTTGGGTGTTGCATCTAGAAATATTTGCGGAATTGAACATTTTGGATTTTTGTGCCACTATAGCAAAAACTAGTAAAATATTAGAATTTTAAAATGAGCCGTTTTCACACAGGCAGACAAAGGAAAAGAACCGCAGATTATTCCTGATCCGCGAAATGATAGTTAGGGGATCAGAATGGGAAACATGTTTGCGGAACATATGCAACTGTTCCGTTTCGTAGCCTCACCCAATGTTTAATGTCAAAGAACAAAAACTTAGCTGCTGCGATAGGATTTTTCCACAGGGAGATAGGAGTAAGATCAGTGGGTGCAGCTGGGCATTGAAGCAAATGACCCACATGATGAGAAGTGCCAGCGCAGTTTGGACAGATGTTTTGGATGTCCGGGTTTATGCGAGAAAGGTACGAATTAAGGCGCGAACAAAAGCCCAACCGAAGTTGAGCTAATGTCGCTCTGGTGGCTCTCGGGAGCCTAATCTCCCAGCCGAGATTGGTGGTGGACGCGCTGAGAGGACTCTATTCGCACCTAAACTCGCAATAGACCGACTCACTTCTTCAGTGTGAATTGCTGCGATGGCGGCTCGATGAGTAACTTCATTGTAAGATTCCCGCTTGTGTCCATGGACCTCTCTCTCTCTGGGTCTAGTAAACCACGCCTGACATTATCATGGTGGAGGAATTCGGTCCATCAGATTGTGATTGGGAGAATCTTCACGGTAGCAACCAACAAGATACTGTTGAGAGTAGAAGATTGTGGTCAAGTATTGGCATCAATTGTGTAACGTCTCCTGGATGGCAGAAATCAAAATTCTGTGGAAACGCATGAAGTGAGTTTTTGGTGAATGCCCTTGCAGTTAAACTGCAATATGGACAACGGGCTGAAAACTGCTGGTGGAGGGACGGGAGTTAAGCTCGGTGTAGCGTTCCTGATCATATTATTGGGGAGAGCGGGGCTGTGGAGGAGATGGTGGGCCAGGTGAAGCCCATGGTCGCCCTGACTTTCTATATCCCGCTGCAACATATAATATGGAATGTGACATATCCTTCTCAAGCCAGAACACCTGAGATGGACCCACCCCATCCCATACAGCAATTACACTGCAATGTGACCGGCCATTCGAATCAATTCATTAGTTGCAAACACTACAAAACCCCTTGGGCTTGGATTTGTTTCAACACCGTCGCGAATTAGTGAAATTGAGAGCAGCCCCGCCGAAATGTAATGCTGCTAATATGACGAAAAAACACCAGTGGCGGCTCGTGCCTATGGAAATAGGTGAGGCGAAAAAACGAGGCTAATTTCGGGCGCGGCCGAAATTTGGATACTCTTCGCTCTCTTCGGGCTAAAAGTTTTTTTCGGGCGTACCTACGACTTGTTTTTAATCCCCTCCTCCCCATTCTTTTCCTTCCGTCTTCACAAAAGTTCCATTGCGTCGACAAAACAATATTTGTGTGGGGTTTGGTTGGAACAAGTGGTGAAATAAAAACATTTACTCAGAAAATTTTATTGGGGGATGCAGGAGCATGGCCCCATAGTACGGTTTCATTTGTTTTAACCTTTTTTGTTGCTTTGATAAAGACACAATAATTCAAGGTTTTGTGAAATTGGGAGTAAAAAATGTTTCTTAGAAGAACCAAAATAATGGGGTTGGGTTTGTGTGGGAGCCTCATGACCCATGGTCCGATTTGATTCATTCTTACATATGTTTTGTGTCCTCAATAGAAATACATTTTTGTAAAATTTAGTTGAAATTGATGCACAAATAAAAAAAAATCTTAGAAGAACCTAATCTGGTGGGATGGGTTTGTATGGCAGCTCCATGACCCCATTGTCCGATTTGACCGATTCAAACGTGCAAACTGCCTGCAGCAAAAAGAAGCAGTTGCGCAAAATGTCAGCTTTATAGCTTTTAAATTGGCCGAGTAAAACGCGGCGCAACAGACGGACGAAAGGACAGACGGACAGACTGTCATCGCCCAATCGACTCCCCAAGTCATGCTGATCATATATGTATACTTTTTATATGATCGGAGATGCTGCCTTCAATGCGTTACAAACTTCATGACAAAGTAAATATTCCCTTTCACTCTATGAGCGAAGGGTATAAAAACACATTAGAAGCAGGGACGTAGCCAGGAATTTGTTTCGGGAGGGGTCCAAATTTCGATTCCACGAATTTTATTGTAAATCAATTTTATTTTTGTTTTGCTAGTGAAGAACTGTTTTAGAGGGAATTCACACATCCAACAGGATTTATTAAATCCTCGATTTGGTTAACAGTTGTACCATATTGTACTGCAATTTGAATAATGCAAGTAGATTATACGATGCATCCCGAATTGAGTGACATACAATTCGATGTAGTATTTAGGATTTTGACTGGATGTATTTTAATCTACACCAGGATTTGTTGGTAGTCTGTATCGGCTATTACTGTATATTTTTTGTGATACAGAAAAAATTCATCGCTAAAAAATGTGTTGAGATGCATCCCTTTTTATTGGATATAACCGATAGATTTCATGCGCTCCAATTACATAGGGGATTTAAATAGTTTCTGAATATCTAGAAAATTTAAAAACAAAAATGGATCAACGTATGATCCTCGAGGAATGCCTGATGTTGGTGGAAATTGAGAGAAATATAGTTATGGTCACAATCACCGAACGGTGGCATGTGTCTATTATATCAATGAGGGTCACTGATGTCAAAGTTTTTCATTCTAACTAGATTTGAATATCAAAATCGCTTTGATAAATTTCCACCAATTTTTGAGACGTTAAGGTGCAATTTTAATATAAGAGGGCATCCACACTTCCGACAGGATTTACTAAAACCTAGATTTGATTAGCAATTGTACCATATACTACTTCTATTTGAATAATGCAAGTACATTCGACAATGCATTTGGAATTTAGTAACATTCGTTTCGATCTAGTATCCACGGTTTTTACTGGATTAAATTTAATCTTCACCAGGATTTGTTGGTAGTCTGTATCCGCTATTAGATTTTTAGTTGTAGATTTACCTCTGAAAATGCAAAAAATGCAACTAGAGATGTAAATGTGAAGGATGTAACCCTGATCATCCTCCAGGGCAAATAATTTAAAAATTCACAAGGGATAGTTCGTTGATAATTTCGAGGCACGCATGGCACAAAGCAAGACATATGTAGCTTAACTGACTGGTTAAATAAGAAAAGAAAGTGGATACCTAATTTTTTCTGCAAATATCTTTAAAATCAGAGGAAAATTATCTTGGCTGCTGTCTTTAGAGATGTCAAAGTCATTTATATATATTTTTTTAGAATCAGGGGTAATCGAATGATTTTATCTATAAGTGTGGTATTTTTTTAATTAAACTACAAACTTGAAGAAAATTATATCAGCGAAAAATTGAGGTTCATAACGTTTTCATTTCAGTTGATAAGAAGTAACAGTTGTAGTTGAAAATTTGTTTCAGCAAAATGGAATTCAACGAAGGTTGTCGAAATTTATTAAAATTGATCACAGACAAAGGAATAACCTTAGCATTATCTGTCTAAAATAAATTAACTGAGAAAAAACGGGGTAATTTATTGGTAAAGCCAGTTAGGACAACAAAATCTACGGTAAACTGCGAGGTCACTCACCGAACGTTTTGCCAATGATTCATACAAGCAGAAAAAATCAAATAATGAAAAACAGCTCGGGTAAATTTGTATGTATTTTTATAAGATCCGAAATTTTCAAATTACATACATACATATGTACATAGTTAGATTTGCAAAAACCTCTATTTTTCTCCATAAAAAATGGAGACGGATGCGGTATCTAAAAAATCGCAATGGGTTAAGAGGAATCCGGGCCGCATGGACAGACAACAAATGACGGCATAAATGAATAATTACCCAATTTTCGCAACAACTGACTTAATTTCAAAATCATGGGCAATTCGATGATTTTTTGCACTGATGTCCTGACAGAGAACCTGCAACAAAATGTGTAGCGCACATTTAAGTGTGCATTATTGCAGTTTTCATGTTATCATCACTGAAATTTCAAAGCCCATTGAAAACATTTCGGGAGGGGTCCGGACCCCATGGACCCCTCCCCTGGCTATGTCCCTGGTTGGAAGGGGGTTGTTACATTAATTAATTAATTCGGGCGTCAAAATATTCAAATGAAATAATGTACAGTGACAAAAACTACACAACTATCGATTTTGCAGTTTTTAAAATCATATTCAACAAGCAACATCACCTAATATTTTCCTTTTTCTATTTTAACCAAAATACAATAGAACAAAGTATGCTCAATAAGTTCTTAATGTACAGTGACAAAAACTACACAACTATCGATTTTGCAGTTTTTAAAATCATATTCAACAAGCAACATCACCTAATATTTTCCTTTTTCTATTTTAACCAAAATACAATAGAACAAAGTATGCTCAATAAGTTCTTATCTCAACTTCATTTCAATGCGCAAAGCATACAACAAAGCGAGAACAAATCGTCGCACTGTTTCGGTTCAGATACACACGCTGAGGCGATTTTTGTTTCGCCTCAGTGGTAGTTTTTTTCCCGTACATTCTCCCATAGAGAATCGGGCGAATGTATTGATACGCGTTGAGTTGTTGTTAGGGATTGTGCGGCGGAAAAATTATCGCCTGACTTGTATGAATTGATGTACAAAAACTATGTTAGGGATTAAACGATTGTGTAAAGGAACTTGTAAGGAGTTTAAAGATTACTTTAGGGTTTTTTATCATATTTGATGAATTATGTTTTGTGATAAATTAAAATGTATACCTCGACGGAAATGAAGGTGAGGTGCCGCCTCAGTTGCCTCATCTGAGGAGCCGCCCCTGAAAAACACACATCTAGCATCCACACATATACACAGACAAATACAACCTTACCAGCATCGAACCTTCAAGGCTCTTGCCAGAGAGACGTTGTGGCCCGCCAGAAGAGGCAGAGATTGCTGTAAAACAGCAAGGCTACCGTAGGACTACTAGGCTATACTCATCGTGCTATTCGTACTATTAGAACTCGATCTCGTTTTTTTATTTTGAATTTTTAACTACTTGATATTGTTTTATATTTAATTTGTCACTTTCAATAGATATGCCTAATAAGTAAATCGTTGTATAGGGTTTTCCAATAAGAGGTGTTATTTTGATATTCAAGGAAAAGTAGCATTTTTGGGATAAACGATCGGATGTTTATTTCATTATAAAGAGGAAGGTATGCCGTTAATAATGGGAAACAACATCAGCCGCAGTAGTCTGGCTGGTCTAGCGGTTAGTGCGCGAACCTTCGGTACACAGGGTCACGAGTTCGAATCTCACCGTGGATCATGGTGTTTTTCGAACTCACGAGCTTGTGACGGACTATGATCTCACTCAGATGTTAAACGAGTACCCATTTATGGGGATAAATAACACTGCTGAGCGTGATGCTGATCTCATTACCTCAACAAAAAGCAGATAAGATCTTGGAAATGGGATGTCACTAACACATCCTGCGGCCTTAGTCCAATGTTGGATTGTCGCGCCTGTTATTTATTTATTTATTTAACATCAGCCAAATGGCCACCACGCTTACAGGACCATATCCTTTTCATGAAATTTTCCATAACCAAATCGCAAAGTGGCTGCCCTATGTACTCGATAGCCTCACGAACTCCATCTTTGAGGTCTGTAATCGACGCTGGACTGTTGGCGTAGACCTTATCTTTCACGTGGCCCAAAGGAAGAAGTCGCAAGGTGTTAAAATCACAAGATCTCGGTGGCCAATTGTGATCACCTCTTCCAGAGATAACACGTTCCGGAAACTTTTCCCGTAAAAGATCAATGGTTTCGTTGCTTGTGTGGCACGTAGCGCCGCCTTGTTGAAAGTAAACGTTGTCCAGAACCAAATCATTACCATCCAATTCCGGCCATAAAAAATCATTAATCATCTCTAGTGACATCTACCGCAATAGCGGGCTATTCAAAATAACACGTCTTATTGGAAAACCCTATATTAAATGAGGCAACGCCATAGTAAGTGATGTACATATATGAATACGAAACTTCCTTAAGGGTTCTCTTTTATAAAGGAAACCCATATTCTTTAAGGAAATCCTTATTGTACGCCCTTAATGTACAATTTCATTGATTTAAGGCATTCTAAGTGTACTGTTTTATAACTTACCAGTGAGTGTTACATTAACATGCATTAGGCCAATGTTTGCAGATATCCTAGCAGATAACTTTTCCCTAGAAAAAGCTTTGTATGGCGCCATTATTGTGGTAGTGGCGACATGCCAGGAGGATCCAAGACGAGTTACTGAAAATATTTATAATATCAAAAAAGACCCAATACGAATAGAATTGAACGTACTCACTTAAAATGACTAGACCTACAAATAAGCTAAGCGTCACAGTAGAGAAAGTTGTAAACTTCTAAAATGGGTTAAGAAAACTGTCTTATAACTTATGTAATCAAAGTAGAATTTAATAGATACCTGTTTTCTTACACCGGGAAAAATAACTAAAAACGCGACATACACCGTTGCGAATAATACTGACACTGCTACAATGGATACATCACCAGTTACGGGTGTTCGATTTGAAAATGAATATAACGTGGGCCCCCCGTCGTCGCGAAATGCGTCAAACCATCCTTTCATTCTGTTGCTTCAGCTATTTTCACAATCCTGGAATTAAACGAAACAATAATCGTAAGATAAATGTGGATGTAATATATAGGTATATACTGCTGATAAGAGTCATGTTATTTTTAAGATAAAATAAATAACAGGCGCGACAATCCAACATTGGACTAAGGCCGCACGATGTGTTAGTGACATCCCATTTCCAAGATCTTATCTGCTTTTTTGTTGAGGTAATGAGATCAGCATCACGCTCAGCAGTGTTATTTATCCCCACAAATGGGTACTCGTTTAACATCTGAGTGAGATCATAGTCCGTCACAAGCTCGTGAGTTCGAAAAACACCATGGAACACGGTGAGATTCGAACTCATGACCCTGTGCACTGAAGGTGCGCGCACTAACCGCTAGACCAGCCAGACTACTATTTTTAAGATAAAAGATATATATATCCCAAATAGGTGCACATTTTGTTCGGCGTGTCAATTGAGATCCATATGGTCCTCCAAGCGGACGCCCCCTGGTAACGGTAGTAGGTAAAACCTCTTAACGGCAAAGTCAAATCATCTGATGCGACATTTGGAAGAAGCACAGCTGCGCCTGAGTGCTGTTTTAACATCTTCAGCGTCTCAGGTTACTTAACGTGATAGGTGACATAAGCCGTTCAAACCAACCACCAAAGCAGCATCTTTGAGGCATGATGGCCTTTCTTCAACGGTTAAACCCTAACATGGCTTAGCGATGTGCCGAAAACTCATCAGGAGGGAGGGCACTTCGGGGCATGAAATATAGTTTACGACCGATTACCATATCTAGCAAGGATATATACAAAAATTTCATAAAAATCGGTACAGCCGTTTCGAAGGAGTTTGTAAAACAAACTTTTTGAGGAGAATTTTATATATTAGAGGAAGGATCATATATCCTTAAGAAACCTGGAACGAAAGCCTCGGATTGGACGGATACAACTCAACGACGACCTCGCAAACGAACAACGGATTATTTTTTCGGAACCTGGAATGTACGCTCCCTGAATAGGGCAGGGGCCTTAAGGGCCCTCTTGGATCAGGTTGAAAAATATAAGCTGAGCATAGTTGCACTCCAGGAAACAAAATGGCTTAGTAGCGAGATAGATGACCGAAATTCGTACACAATTTTCACAAGTGGAAAACCTTCGGGCCACAGGGAGTTTGGAGTGGCGTTCATTGTAAACAATCAACTTAAGCCGCATGTTATCGACTTCAAACCCATAAACGAGCGGCTGTGTGCGATTCGCATTAAAACTCGGTTCATCAATCTCTGGCTCATAAACGCGCATGCCCCCACCGAAGTCAGTGAAGACGCGGCCAAAGACGAGTTCTACCACCGCCTAGAAAATCTCTTCGACTCACTTCAATCAAACGATGTCAAATTGCTGCTGGGGGACTTCAACGCCAAAGTCGGAAACGAAAGTTGGCATAGGGGGATTACTGGAGGTTACAGCCTCCATGAAGAATGTAACGACAACGGCCAACGACTAATAGACTTCGCGACCAGCAGAAACATGGTCATTAGCTCAACGTGTTTTCCGCATCGTCGTATTCACAGACAGATCTCCAGATCAACATACCGTCAACCAAATTGACCACGTCCTTGTCTGCAAGAGATGGGCATCGAGCATGATGGATGTTCGGACCTATCGTGGAGCAAATATTGACTCTGACCACTATATGGTGAAGGCGACTTATAGGTGCAGAATTTCTTCGGTGCATCATTCGAGATTCAACCCGGCAAAATTTTTTGCGGTTGACAAATTGTTGGATGATGCCACGGTGGTCACTTATACGACTGCCCTTGAGGGGAAGCTGACGCCCTTGCTAAATAACATCAGCAACAAAGGCGCCCTTGAGATTTGGGATACACTCAAAGACACCATCAAAGGGGTCGCAGAGGAGGTTGTGGGATACAAAGCCCGGCGAGCCCGAAATGATTGGTTTGACGAGGAATGTCAAAATGCGGTAGATGCGAAAAACGAGGCATATCGCCAATGGACCAAACGCGCAACTAGAGCCAAAAAAACAAATTATGACGAGCTTCGACGATTTTCGAATAGGTTAATTAGACGTAAGAAACGTAAGCATCTTGACGAGCAGTTGATGCAAATAAACCAAAGACTAGCTAGTAGGAACAGTAGACAAGCGTACAAGCTAATTAATTCAATTAAAAGTGGATACCAACCCAGGACCTGCCTCTGTAAGGATAAGGATGGCAATATAATTAGCGACACCGATAGCGTTGATAAACGCTGGGCCTCACATTTTGAAGAGCTTCTTAATGTTCAACCGAACAACCCCACACAAGAAGCGCTGGAGCTGACGGCTGAAACAGGCCCTCCCATTCAACCCCCAACAATAGAAGAAGTTGATCTCGTCATGCAATCACTGAAACATAATAAAGCCCCGGGCGCTGACGAGATTCCAGCTGAACTGCTAAAGCATGGTGGGGAGAGCCTTGTTAAGGCTATACACACACTTATCGTTAAAATATGGAACGACGAAATAATCCCGGAAGATTGGCCCAAAAGTATAATTTGCCCAACCCACAAAAAAGGGGATAAGTTAAAATGTGAGAACTACAGAGGCATCTCATTAGTTTGTACGACTTATAAGATTTTATCTAAAATTCTAGAAAATAGAATTAATCCGTACGCAGAAGAAATCATTGGCGAGTACCAAGGCGGCTTTAGACCTGGTCGTTCGACGACAGATCAGCTTTTTACAGCGAAGCTTTTACTCCAGAAGTGCTGGGAATATAGCATCGACGTATACCAAATATTTGTCGACTTCAAGCAGGCATACGACAGTATCGATCGAAGTGTACTGTACAACATTCTGCTGCATTTTGGTATACCAGCTAAGCTAGTGCGACTCATAAGGATGACGATGACTAATACCATCTCGCAGGTCAGAGTACAGAACAGACTCACTGACCTATTTGAAACTCGTACTGGACTCAAGCAAGGCGACGGGCTGGCGCCGACGCTCTTCAACCTGGCTCTGGAGTATGTAATTCGAGCCATGAATTTGGACAGCAGCGGAACGCTACTCATTAAGTCGACTCAACTAGTAGCTTACGCCGACGACATCAACATCATGTCTAGAAGATTGGGTGATGCAGAAATCCTCCTGCATAATCTCAATAACGCCGCCAAAGAAGTTGGACTACATATCAACGAATCTAAAACCAAGGTCATGATGCAATCAAAAACTAGAACGCCAGTAAATTCAAGCATCACAGTGGGGGACCTCAATATAGAGTATGTAGACAACTTCACTTACCTGGGTTGCAATTTGTCAAAGGACGCCAACGAAGCAGATGAGATAAAGCGACGGATACAACTAGCTAATAAGTGTTATTTTGCGGTCCTCCAAATTATGAATTCGAAGCTGGTGCACAGGAAGACGAAGCTCCACGTTTATAAAACCATAATCCGACCTGTGCTATGCTATGGCTGCGAGGCATGGACCCTAACCCAAAACTCTGAACACCTGTTGGGACACATTCGAGCGAAAGGTTCTCCGAAGAATCTTCGGGGCCGTTCGTGAACGAGGTGAATGGCGCATCCGGTACAACCTTGAGTTGTATCAGCTGTATGATGAGCTACAGGTACCGAAGATCGTGAAATTGCAGCGACTGCAATGGGCGGGACATGTACAAAGGATGAACGACGATCGCATGCCCAAAAAGGTGATGAACGCGCAACGAGTGGACGGAGCCAGATTGCGTGGACGACCGAGAGCCCGATGGGAGCATTCTGTATGTGAGGACGCCCACCAGATGCTAGGCTTTCGGAACTGGAGGACAAGGTCGCGTGACCGCGACAATTGGAGGTCTTCAATCCAGGCGGCCAAGGCCCGACGTCGGGCTATCGTGCCATAAAGAAGAAGAAGAAGCCGGTTCGATTTCATTTAGTACACGTATAAAAATTTAAAGCGTATGAATCGAGTAGGTTTAATCACTAATCAATCACTCTCACAAAAATGGAATTTCGATATTTACCACCACTCCCTTTGATATTTTAAAAAAAATTTTGGTCCATAAACCTTCTCCAATGTAAGACGGATAAAACAAAAAAAGAATCATCCAAATCGGTCCAGTGGTTTAGAAGTTTACTGGCAACAGACACAAATACACGTCCATTTATATATATATAGATTTATGCACATGCGTAGCTCAATGCTGCAACTTTGTAGTGGGGCGTTGGAAAAATGGGGGCAATGAACACGAAATTTTAAAATTAATAGATGCTACAACGTTTCTGTAGCATTAGTACATAAAGGGTGATTTCTAGGAACTTTCTTTTTGGCAACACTGTTTATGGCGCTTGCAGATTATTGAATTTTATTATCAAAATTCATCCTCGGTTAAGAAAGTGCATCGTGCACTTCTTCCATTTTATGGCCAGTTCGGGCAACCTTCTGAGGCGCTAACGTGCGATGATTATGAACTTTTTTTTTACCAAAATGGAAGAGCTGGACTTGACTGACATGTGGTTTCAACAAGACGGTGCCACGTGCCACACAGCATGCGAAACCATGGCCCAATTGAGAGGCGAGTTCGAAGAACAGTTTATTTCACGTTTGATTCCGGTCAATTGGCCGCCTAGATTTAACGCCAAAAAAAGAATTAAATCATATCAGCCCAAACACTAAATTCCCTACGCCGCTGCTAACTATAATTAAAAGCAAATTGTCTCCCTTTTTCCCGATATTTCGTTTAATTCGTTTTCTTCTTCATTGAATCCAGGAAACAAAATTACTCAAAAGCGAGATTAGCGACTGTAATTCGCACACAATTTTTACGATAGGTAGCTTTCACTGTGAGTAATCAACTCAATGATCACGTTATTATCGGCTTCAAACCCATAAACGAGCGGCTATGTGCGATGCGAATCAAGACCCGTTTCGCAAATCTCCGACTTATCGATGCTTATGGCTCTATAGAAGCAAAAGAAGACACGACTAAGGATGAGTTCTACAACCACCTAGAATAAGCTGACCAGACATACAGCATTTTGCTGTACTGTACAGCATTTCGACCTGTCGTACAGCACTGAGAAATGTACAGAAAAATGTACAGCATTTCGAATGTCAAAGAAAGAACTCAGCATGAGTTTTCGATAAAGTTTTTTTTCCCACAGCATCGCCTTAGAATTCATTTAAAAACGTGTTAAGAGCCCAGGAGACCATAGGAGGGCATCATCAATGTAACGACGGAGAAATGCATACTCCTCCGTAATACAACCAGATTTAGGTAAAATTTAAAACTCTGGCTCCTCCCTAGATTTACTTTATTTCTGTGGCTCGCCTGTCGCTGTACGATGGTCTCGCACTGTTCCGCATTAGAGAATTCGCAGAACGCAATGCTGTTGCGAATTAGATGCGAGCGCAGCGAGCGGTTAGCCTTTGGAAGGCAATTCGTAAGATCCAAACCTCTGGTTCATTCATACGCTTATCCAGATCCTGTGGCTCGCCCTTCGCTCAGACCCCGCTCTGTCTATTGCGCTTTTCATAATTCGCCAACGTCCTTGCGACCAGCGCTAAATTGAAGCGGATAAAGCGAGGTGCGGTCGCAGCCAGAGGCGAATCGATTGAAGGCAATTCGTAAGATTTAGACCTCTGGTTCGTTGTTGTTGTTGTAGCGGTGCAGAAGGGTGTGAGTCGCTGTGCATGTCTGAGGATGTGCTCTAAGTTTCGTCGTCGTTCTCGCCTATTGTCTCAAGCGACAAGAACGTGGCAGCTGCATTAGGGTTGTCCCATAATGTCCTCGGAGTGAGGTTAGTGGGTGCAGCCGGGCATCGAAACAGGTGGTCCACATCGTGTGGCGCACCACCGCAGCTCGGACAAATGTTCTGTATATTCGAGATAGGTACGAATTGACGGGCTAGTGTCACTCTTGTGGCTCTCGGGAGCCTAGTCTCCTCAGGCGATTTGGGTGGAGGGGGCACTGAGAGGACTCTATTCGGACCTAAACTCCCTATTGACCGATTCACAACGGTTGTGTGAATATCTGCGATGGCCGCATGGTATGCTGTATTATCGAATAAATCGGGAGGTACCCGTTTGTATCTCTGGACGTCTCTCTCGAGATGGCATTCGGTGGCTCAGTGGCAGAGATGTCACTCTATCTCCGAGTTGCCGGTGCGTGGGTTCGAATCCCACTGTGGCCCATGGATATTTGTGTTGATCAATGCTTCAAGGACGACAAGTGAATGCAAAATTATTCGGTGAAACGATGTATACAGCTGTCCTCAAAGGTTGCCCACGGGGGGGTATACCTTCACCCCTCCTGTAGAACTTTGTAGTGGACAGCCTACTGGTCCAGCTAAATAATACTGGCTACCCTAGGATATGCCGATGACATCAACATCCTTATAAGGGGAAAATATCCAGGAGTTATTTCTGAACTCATGCAACAAGCTCTAACCCAAGTGGAGGATTGGTGTAGGAGGGTAGGCCTATCGGTCAATCCCGCCAAAACAACACTAATAACCTTCAGTCGCAAATACAACTTGGAAGGGCTCAACGCTCCAACATTATTCAACCAACAACTGCAGTTTACCACGGAGGTAAAATATCTGGGAGTCACCCTTGATAACAAACTCACGTGGAACAAGCAGCTGCAAAACACAAGTGCAAAAGGCAAACAGACACTATATGCAACTAAAAGAGCAATAGGAAAAACGTGGGGGTTAAAACCACTAATGATACACTGGATATACGAAGCTGTGGTCAAACCCCGTCTGACCTATGGCTCCATAGTCTGGTGGACTAAAATCAAGCAAAAAACAGCAGCAGCGAAGTTGGGATTAGTACAGAGACTGGCCTGCGCAAGCATAACCGGCGCCATGTGCAGTGCACCAACTTTAACTCTAGAGAAACTACTAGACCTGCCACCACTGGACCTCAAAATCACAGAAGAGGCTAGACTCGCAGCGTACAGACTCCAATCATCGAACATGTGGACACCACAAAGGGTAGGACACTGTACGATCACAGAAATCATTGCAAACCCAATCCTAGATATGGGCAGCGACTATACCCCGGCCATGTACACCTTCGACTCCAAAATCCAAACCTCAACGGTTAGGGAAGACTGGAGTAAATGAAACGACAACCATCTATCAAATCACATTGTGTGGTACACTGATGGGTCGAAGACAGACGAAGGAACAGGGGCAGGAGTCTATACTAAAACCAACAACTATAGTATCTCCAAACCCCTAGGTCAATATACAACTGTCTTCCAGGCAGAACTTATAGCCATAAACCTTGCAGCAGGGGAGAGTACTCGAAAGGGATATACTAATAGGACCATATATATTCTCTCCGACAGTCAAGCTGCTATAAATAGGCCTGTTCGGTACTCAGATTTCAGTATCGGATACCGGTTTTCTTCAGTACCCGGTACTACACCCGGTGCACCCGCCGGTTGTTTTTAAACACCCGGTTTTTTCAACCATGAGCCGGTTTTTTTCAGTACCGGTTCTTTCATCCGGTTTTTTCAACCATGAGCCGGTCCCGGTGCACCGGTTATTTCATCCGGTTTTTTCAACCATGAGCCCCGGATGAAAGAACCGGTGCGCCGGGACCGGCTCATGGTTGAAAGAACCGGATAAAAGAACCGGTGCACCGGGACCGGCCCATGGTCGAAAAAACCGGATGAAAAACCGGTGCACCGGTTTTTGAGAAAAAAAACCGGGACCGGCCCATGGTTGAAAAAACCGGGATATCGGTACTTCGAAATATTGGTACCGGTACTAAGTAAAAACCGGTTTTAAACCGATATACCGGTGTTAGGAACAGGCCTAGCTATAAAAGCAATTGCAAATCCCAAAACAACCTCTAAATTGGTTTGGGAATGCCAACAAAATCTCAAAAACCTAGCAATCCGAAACAAAGTAACTCTGAAATGGGTGAAAGGACATAAGGGGATCGAAGGAAATGAGAAAGCGGATGCCCTTGCAAGAGAGGGTTCCGAACTACCCTTAACTGGTCCTGAACCTGCAATCGGGATCAGTAAATCTACTGCCAGAACCGTTGCTAGACGATGGACCGAGGATAAATTCCAAGACCGATGGAGACTCGCTGAAGGGATCAGGCATAGCAAGCGCATGCTGGAATCTAACTGGCATACCAGCTGCACCGAAGCCCTCAGTCTTAGTAAAACGAACCTCAGGGCAGTGACAGGCCTTATAACCGGTCATTGCACCCTACGTAAACATCTGCATACAATAGGGATCTACACACAAGACCCACTATGCCGCCTCTGTAACGAAGATGAGGAATCAGCCTCGCACGTTATTTTCGAATGTCCCGCTCTTATGAGCTGGAGACAAAACTTCTTTGGGGCTCAAACCACCAGTATGGGTGCACCCAAAGTAAACCTGGTTAACTTTCTTCTAAGCCTTTTACGTAGGACAGAGCTCTTAACCTAAAATTTTCTCGCTTAGATGGGAAATACAATAAGCCAGCAGGCTGCAGTATCGGGCGCAACCAGCCCAACCTATCTCAGCGCCATATCCATCCATCCATCCCGCTTAGGGGATCTGTTTGTAGGGATAAGTTTCTGATCCGTAACGGTCGGTTTATTTGAAATTAAAGGTAACGTTGCGCGAACGTTGTGTTTTATAACCTCACCCATTGACTGCTTGCATCGACATCTTAGAAGTGACTAACGTTTGCCGTTCGTATAGCACCATACAAAAAGTTCCATGCAGTGTGAAAACTGGCCATATAGTGTGAACGCCCGCCATATTTGCTACCATATGTTACATTTGCAACTGGTAACGAAGCTGCCATACCAAAAACTGCCATATGTGGCAGTCAGTGTGAACACCCTGCCATACGTATGGCAGCAAATATATGGTATCATCTGAACACGTCTTAACTCGTGGGGTATGTATATGATACAAATATGTAATGCTCTAACGGTCCCAGATTATGTCGGGTCCCAGTCATTAATTCTCTCTATTGAAGAAAAAACCCGATCGGGGGCGCTCCTGGCCGAAAAGCAATCAGCGACACGTATTATAGAAGTATCAACTCCGGAAATGGGAGAGGAAAAATAGCTTTTATTGACACATGGCATTATTTCCCTGTTCACTAGAAAAGCCTGCAAGATATCACCATTTAAAATTTAATATTGTTATGATATTAATTTTTATATATTTTTCGTTTTGCGGCTTTTTTGATTCCAAGGCTGCAGAGATTAACAGCACGCAACGAAATACGACGCGCTATGTGGTCGTGATTGTTCACTCGCCACTGTCTTACAGAGATTCAGAAACGAGTTTTCGAAACTCGGTGAGTTTGAAATTATATAGGATTCGACGGTTCAAAAAATAATAGCATAATGGCCTTAAACGTGAAAACCTTCACAAGTAATTTCCTTAACGTAGAATAACAAAAAAAACTAACTGGGTAGGAAGTGGTATGGCTCACAGCAATACAATACGAAATTACAGCACCAGTTAGAATACCGAAAAAAAAAACAAATTACATATTACGGTCAACAAATTTCCTAAAAGCAGAACTAACCGCTCTAAAATCGTTTGTTACAGAGGTTCAAAATCACATTTTTGTGATTTTTAAACAAGTTCTTTTTTTTTTCTCAAATTTGTGGGAAGCACAGGCGGAGGGGGATTTCGATTTGGTTATTTGTTCGGTATTTCGTGTGGAGCTCGCATTGTGTTCGTATCTTTCCTACGTTACTTTGTTTTAGCTCTATTTTTTCTAATCGTTTTAATGCCACCAGTGAAAACAGTGTGATTGGCTATGATAATGACCTTTCCAGTATTACGAGTATAATGGTGTAATTGTTGAGATATTGAGGTGTATGTGAGGAAATGTTTTTTTTTTTAATCTTCAAATGCCGGTGGGAGCTTAAACGATGTGAATTCGAAGTATATCTCGTAAACCTTTTTTTGCTGAAATTCACATGAAGGATCATACATACACTCCCAACCAATAGGATTACACTTGAAAAATGGCTGTATGCCGGAAATTGATAACGGTATTTTATTCAAACTTGGTAACAATGTCAAAAAGGTTTGAGCTGCTGCAAGCGATTACGGGAACTTGGATCGAAATCAACTTAAATTGCCTTCAAAATCTCTACAATTCTATCCCTGATAAATTTTTTTTACAGATATCACTTAACCGAAGTTCAACTTATTATTAGCCACATTTTCCAAAATAAAACGAGACCGAGGCTAATTTCGGTATGGCAGCCCCATGACCCCATAGTTCGATTTTATTCATTTTTGCATACGTTTTGTGACATCAATATAAATACATTTTCACGAGGTTTGCTGTAAATTGGTGTCCAAATACAGTAGGACTCCGATAATCCGGACCCCGAAAATCCGGAAGTTCGATAATCCGGATGCGGGTTTGTGCCAAATTTTGTTTAAATTTTCATAAAATTCGACAATTTCATAAAGTGTGCTCAAGCTTACTGCTATATAAACTTAAGATAAGACAAATCTCGAATACGAAATTATTATTTATCTTTAGAATGGTTATTTTTTTATGATTTGAGTATAAATACAGCCCACCAAGATGTAAATTAGTGCATTTCGAAAATTCGAACAATTCGATAATCCGGATAGGGTCCGGTCCCAAGCAATCCGGAATATCGGGGCTCTACTGTAAAAAAGTTTTTCTTAGAAAAACCAATTTTGCGGGGTTGGGTTTGTATGGCAGCCCCGTGACCCCATTATTGGATTCTATTTGTTTTTACATATGTTTTAGGGGATCGTTAGAAATATATTTTCATGAAGTTTGGTTGGCATCGGTGCCCAAATAAAAAAGTTTTTCTTAGAAGAACCTAATTGGGGGGGGGGGGGGGGGTGGCGGCGTTAGGTTTGTATGGCAGCCCCATGACCCCATCGTTTGATTCCATCCATTTTCACATATTTTTTGTGGCATTCATAGGGATCCTTTTATGAGAAGTTTGGTTAAGATTGGTCCATAAATAAAAAAGTTTTTATTAGAATAACTCAAATTGGGGGGCTAGGTTTGTATGGAAGCCCCATGACCCAGTGATCCAATTTGGGTGAATCAAACATACAGACAGCCTGCAACAATAAGAAGCACGTGTGCAAAATTTCAGCTCGCTAGCTTCAATATCCGCCGAGTAAAACGCGTCGCAACAGACAGACAGACGGGCATGCTCCAATCGACTCCCTAAGTCATGCTGTCATCATATACAGGGTTATTGGTTAAGTCGACCTATTCCCCGCAACACGTTATAATAGGGTCAAAATGCAACAAAATGAGGCCATAAATGTTAGGCCGATTTTCAATGGTCACTGAGATATATGCATTTTTAGGTTTTTTTGAAAAAACCTAGAATTTTGCCATTTAAAGTGAGAATTTAAAAAAAAACTACTAAGGTAATGGACTTAAACTTATTTTTGTATTTTAGTCAACATAGCAGACATTTCTTAATCAGTTAAAATTTCAAAAACCCATCACAATTCGAAATTTTTAATTTTAAATAAAAAAATATGTTCTTACATTTTTTTAAAGATATTTTTTTAATGTAGTATTACTAAAAAAAATATATGACATGGAGTCTGCAGACCACTCGAAAAATATACGCGTGTTGTCAGCTTTCCAAAAAGGTGTCAATGTCAATACAAATATTTGAAATAATTGAAATAGGTAGCTGCAACTTGTTCGGGGACCATCATTTCGTTTGATAAAAAATGAAATAAATGTCATTAAATTCAAAATGCATCGTACGAGTACGTATAATGTACTGCTTTATTTAATTTTTTATCAAACGAAATGATGGTCCCCGAACAAGTTGCAGCTAGTTGTTTCAATTATTTCAAATATTTGTATTGACATTGACACCTTTTTGGAAAGCTGACAACACGCGTATGTTTTTCGAGTGGTCTGCAGACTCCATGTCATATAATTTTTTTTAGTAATACTACATTAAAAAATATTCTTTAAAAAAATTTAAGAAAATATTTTTTTATTTAAAATTAAAAATTTCGAATTGTGATGGGTTTTTGAAATTTTAAATGATTAAAAAATGTCTGCTATAGTGTTGACTAAAATACAAAAATAAGTTTAAGTCCATTACCTTAGTAGTTTTTTTTTAATTCTTACTTTAAATGGCAAAATTCTAGGTTATTTCAAAAAAACCTAAATATGCATATATTTCTCAGTGACCATTGAAAATCGGCCTAACATTTATGGCCTCATTTTGTTGCATTTTGACCCTATTATAACGTGTTGCAGGGAATAGGTCGACTTAACCAATAACCCTGTATGTATACCTTTTATATGGTCGCAGATGCCTCCTTTAATGCGTTACAAACTTCATAACAAAGTTAATATATTTGGCAATGAGCCCAGGGGCTTGGAGGCTAGACAAAATCATTGTCAAATCAACAAATCGCCCCGGCAACTACGGGGGCAGGTTTGCTAACCCAGACGCGCAAAAAAAAACTATCGAGGGTAGCATCCAGGTTAAGTTTCAAATTGTCACGTAGGCATTACCATTAATTTCAATACATTGCTCAAAAACATTAAAGCCCCGTTTCCACTTTACAAACGCAAAAGTTGAAATGTAATATTTTTATGTATGAATCATAATTTTGTTAGAATAAGAATTCGACGAACAACATTTTTAACATGAATTTACAAACAAAAACTATTTTTTTGCACACACTTGAGTGTTGCATGTAAACTATACCTTAGAGCTTTCCATTTCAAAATTTAATTTTTGCTAGTCATTGGAAAACGTGCTAGAAAACAATTGGGATTGCATACATTTAGGCGAGTTTTGGAAAGCTCATTAAATGTGGATAGCAATATAATTTCTAACCTGAATAAAGTCACAGGTTAGCGTTTGTATGAAAATTACCCCGGATAGTGTAGGCTGTAGGTTAGCTATTTAAAAAACACGGCCAAGTTTGTTGTCGTCACTTTCCGACATACAGCAAATTTTGAAAGTGGAATTACCTATTGATTGGGAGTGTACATGGATATTTATTTATTACAGACAAACACACATACACACACACACACAAATTGTTATGTTTTATATATGGTCCAAATCCAAACTGGTTATTTATTTCTTTTCGTTGCAAATTCTTTTACATGCTTAAGAGTGTACATCTTTTTTATGTTCGATGGGAAGGGTATAAAGTTGCTTTAACATAAGTTATTGACCTCTCCATATTAAAAAAAACCTAGTTTTCGGTAGTTCATGATTTTTAAATATGCAAATATATATATAAATATATGCAAATGATAAAGCAGATAAATCGGTGGTGTGATAGTTCGGGTTAGATGTACACTGCCGCTCAATAAAATAGGTTTGCACATCTCTGAAACCTGATGATTTAGTTTTTTTTGCGAAATAAAGGAGGATGATCGAAACGGTCGTTCGATGAACAGTCATAAAACGTATGTCAAATCGAAGCTAATGACAATATTGTTTCTTCTAGCGATATGAAGCTAAACGAAGAGGTGTCGGAAATTTAGAGGTTTTTAATTTTGGCCACAAATAAACAATCGAAATTTGAACACCCGTCACATTTGAATGAAACTTAAGCTTCTTTTGCGTTAACAATTTCTAGCGCAGATTACGTGTTCCGATTCCATCTGTTGAATCACTTGAATTAATTTTGGTTAAGATTCAAAAAGAAAAAAAAAATTCTTACAAAAACCTAATATTTGGAGGTTGGTTTGTATGACAGCCCTATGACGCAATCCATTCCCAGATATGTATTGAGGCCTTACTAGGAACACATTTGGGTAAAGTTTGGTTAAGATTTATTCATAAAGACGACCAAATTTATTAGAAGAACCTAATTTCCAGGGGTTGGTTTGTATGACAGTGTTCCGATTTCATTCGTTCCTGGATATTTTTTGAGGCTTTACTAGAAACACATTTGGGTAAGGTTTAGTTAATTGTCGGATTAAAATAGAAAAGGTTTTCTTAGAAGAACTATGACGTAATATTCCGATTCCATCCGTTCCTAGATAAGTTTTGAGGCTTTCTAGGAACACACTTGGGTGAAGTTTGGTTAAGATTGGTACTTAAAGAAAAAAGTTTTTCTTAGAAGAATCTAATTTTCAGGGGCAGCCCCCATGACGCCATGGTCCGATTCCATTCGTTCCGACATATATACAGCGTACACTAAAAATAATCTTGTGTACAAAATGTCAGCCCGATAGCTTCAAAACTGAGGGACTAGTTTGCGTTGCAACAGACGGACAGGCAGAGAGGCAGACGGACAGACGGACATGGCTCAATCGATTTCTCTCGTCACACTGATCAATAATATATATACTTTTTATAGCCGGAAGTGCTTCCTTCTGTGCGTTGCAAACTTCATGACAAAGTATTATTTTGGATACTACCATCAAAAAGGACATTTTTCTACAGGCAGCAGAGTATGGTCATGATGGGTGTAGTTCAAACGGGGTGTTTAGGGCAATGTATGTGATCAGTTTTTAAGCTTTTTTGGCCTTGAATTCACAAAACACTTAAAAACCCGTTTGGTTTATTACTCTTTATTATTAAAAAATATGTTTCGATTGCACTATAGTCAATGTAAGCCGAGTTTAGTTTGAACTCACACAAGTTTCTGTTTACATGTCAACTTGTTTAAATGCTCTTAACTACACGCTTGTTAGCCAACCTCTGTTTACACGTAAGATAAGGATTTCAACTTGTTAGAATGCTCGAAAGTTGTACAACAAGTTGAATAATATAAACGGCCCTTATCTCATATGCTTTTCTTCGGATAAAACACTTTTAATAACCAAACACTTATGTCACAAAAATCAAGCAGGCATGTCAGCTTAGCGCAATCGTTGAAACTATTTTTTTAAACGGCAGTGTACAGACGATTTAAAATGGTTTTTAATTCTTCATCCCTAAACTACATTCCTATTTTTTCAAAATATTTGTGATGCTTCATTGTGCGAGTGACGAATCAGTTCTAAAAAGTCCCAAAGCGATTGTGACTTTAGGATTAAAGGTAATCGACTTACGCTTTGAGTTTATTATGTATTCCTACAAAAAAAAAATGCTTTTAATAATTCCGGTTTCTTTCTTGTTTATGAAAAATGAGTCTTTCTTGTGCAATTCTGCATAAAAAGCGTTCGTGGAAGAGAATGCGGATCTTAGTTTCCTGCCACTTGTCATGGTTATCGTTAGAATTAAAAATTATAGTATGTGCTAGTTAAATCATATGTACATGTAACTTAACAACAAACATACTCGTATAATGAAATAATAATTACCAGAAAATACTTATGTATTTGCGATGCTGAATGCAATAAAAAACGCGATTATAAATAATGGAGTTAAAAAGGTTTTGCCTTGTCATTTGTTAAATTAGAAAAACACACTATTAGCGTCAAAGCCGTTTTTTTTTTGTACATTTTCGAAATAATATGCTTCAAACTCAACAGCTACAAGTACCACCAACCAACTTCAAGTATAGGTAACTAACTAAAGTCACATGCCAAACACGCGCTCTCATCATCATGTAACAGATTATCCAGTATTACTTTGCTGTAAGGTCCGTGATAATGGGAAGGGGGTTCGATGGGTTGCTTATGTTCGTTGCTTATAGCGCAATTCCAAAATTATTCAACCTTATCAAAATTCGATCTCAATTGGAAAAATTCAAAAGGTTTTTCGCGCTAAACATTGACACAAATCTGAGTCAAAAGACCGAGCTATACCGTTTTTCACTGGATAACTCTTAATCGAAGTCACCTCCAGACCAGAATACGCCTATTCCTGTGTGCGAAAAATCTCAGCTGGTGAGGCAAGTGTTGACGCGAAAAAAAAAACAGTTTTTTGCAACCTGGCAAAAATGCAAATCGTAAATCCCGTTGGTGTTAGTATAAAAATTCAAACCCAATGACAATCGTTTGCGTTGGGATTTTGTGGACTGCGCCTTCGAAGAGATGGAAAGCCGAACATAATTTTCAATAAATCATTTTTCTCAGACTAAAGCACCAAGATAACGTATGCAAAGGATCTTTGTATGATATTTATTTTTAAATAGGAAATAAGAAACAAAATTTGTGATGGGAGGCAGAGCGTGAGCTTCTGAATGCCATACCTCAAACAAAAACAAATCAACACCTTAATTCGTTTCATTATTATTGAAAGTGGTCCGTCGAGATCCATTTTCAGGCTAAGGGATCCACAGACGTTTCTGAATTCGGAGCTACTGCTCTATACCCATAAGATCTTTCTGATTTGAATTAACTCCTATACTCCTACACCCATGAGATGGTATAGGGTATATTGTTTTTGCTACGCCTCGAAGGAGCCACCGGAAGTATGGCAAAGTATATAACTCGAATTACGACTTGCCAACTGAAAATTTTCGAGTAAGGGAAAGTTAGACTAATGGAGTTCAACCGTTAAGCCATTCAATATGAGTATATTGTATCTATTCATTTCGTAAAAAATAATGTAGATAACAATATTGGACTCATATGAAAGGTTTTCCACAAAGGTACAACTTTCGTATCAAAATATGCTTGAATAAGTTCTTGGTCTGCTTAGAAAATAGTTTTCGATTATTCTGAATAAAACGTTTACAGGAATGGGCATGTGGGCTCTTCTTCATACCGAAGCCCCTGTCTTCAACAGGCAATGAATCTCGGTGTTTTACTCTTAGTCGAAGCCTTTTTATCCAAAATTGCATTATCCTGCTTCCCCATTATTTCAACACGTCGTTACGTTCGCAACTGAAAGTCGAGGTGAGTATAGCCAATAATTATCCTGACTTAACAAACTCTCGCAAACAGCTTCTAATTTATCTTTTTCTTAAATGAAATGGAACATGGTTCGACTTAGGGGAAGTTAACTTATAAGAAATTGCATAGAAAAAGTTTTGGGGGGCAAAAGACTTCTCCATGTGTCCTCCACGCGGGCGCCCCCTGGTAACGGTATTGGGTAAAACCTCTAACGGCTAAGTCAAATCATCTGATGCGACATTTGGAAGAAGAACCGCTGCGCCTGAGTGCTGTATTTACATCTGCAGCGTCTCAGGTTACTTAACGTGATAGGTGACAGAAAACGTCTAACTCAACCACTAAAGCAGCATCTTCAAGGCATGCCCATGATGGCCTTTACTGAACGATTAAACCCTATCATGGGTTAGCGATGTGCCGACAACTCATCCTAAGAAAAACTTCAAGTCAAGAAACCTGAAACAAAAGCCTCGGATTGGACGGATACAAAACAACGACGACCTCGCAAACGAACAACTGATTACTCTTTCGGATCCTGGAATGTACGCTCCCTGAATAGGCCGGGGGCCTTAAGGATCAGGTAGAACAATACAAGCTGAGCATAGTTGCAATCCAGGAAACTAAATGGCTCAAAAGCGAGATTAACGACCTCAATTCGCACACTATTTTTACGAGTGGTAAAGAGGAGGGCAACAAGGAGTTTGGAGTAGCTTTCATCGTTAATAAGCAGCTCAAGGACCACGTTATCGGCTTCAAACCCATCAACGAGCGGCTATGTGCGATCCGCATTAAGACCCGTTTCGCTAATCTCTGGTTCATTAATGCGCATGTCCCTACAGAAGTAAAAGAAGACGCGATTAAGGACGAGTTCTACAACGACCTAGAAACACTCTTCGACTCACTTCCATCAAACGACGTCAAGCTGCTGCTAGGAGACTTTAACGCTAAAGTCGGAAACGAAAGCTGGCATAGGGGAACTACTGGAGGTCATAGCCTCCACGACGAAAACAACAACAACGGTCAGCGACTTATCGACTTCGCGAGCGGCAGAGACTTGGTCATAAGCTCTACATGCTTCCCTCATCGACGAATCCATAAGCAGACCTGGAAGTCTCCAGATGAATACACCGTGAACCAGATCGACCACGTACTGATCAGCAAGAGATGGGCTTCTAATGTCCTAGATGTTCGATCCTATCGAAGAGCCAACTGCGACACCGATCACTATTTGGTGAAGACGACCTACAGGTGCAGAATCTCTTCGGTGCACCTAACGAGAATCAACCCTGCCAAGATCTTCGAGGTTGACAATTTGATTGATGATGCCACGGCGCACAGTGGTGCCGTAGAAGCAAAAATTCAAAAAATTGATACTATTGTAGAGCTTTTGTGAATAGTTTATCTTATAGTAAAGATCCGGTCCATTTTTTTTGCAGAAAGAATCTTCTTTCTGCAAAAAAAATGGACCGATATCTTTCATAGATAAAAGTCAGCGGCTCTCAAAGTGTAGAGAATTGATTTTGCAGTTTTTGCACATTTTTCCATAATCAAGTTTCAATGAAAACCCTGACTATAAATTAGGATAAAACTTTGTTTTATGATTTTATTTTCAATATTTAGATTATAATTAATATGTTAGCATAAAAAAAGTAAAACCCTTTTATAACCCATTGTGTTATTTCATGTTGGCTGTTTTAGACACGATTTTTGAATATCTACTGTAAAATATGTTGGGTCCTTTGAACCGGAGATAACCGTAGTTTTCATCCTATTGAACTAGTTTTTGGTGGAGAGTATAAAGGGACTCTGTCTTGACGTTCAGCCAAAATTTACCACCTCCCTTCCCCCTGGAAAGGAGCTATAGACGTTTTGACTTCAACCAGTTTTAGTAGGCGAATCAGGCGTGTCCTTGGTCGGAGCAACTCAATTTTTGGCAAACATCAACTTAATTTTATTAAAAATATTTCCCTAAATTATGCTGGCTCAACTAGCATTTCTTGCAGAGTTACAGTAAAAAATGTAAATGTCAAAAAATGATAATATCCAATTTTATTTTTTGGTCTAGGGTATAATTTATCAAAATAAGTCAATTGTATTATATGTCATTGCAAAGGTAATTTTAAGTAGTTTAATGTGTCCTCGAACCATTTTGCTGTAACTTTTATAGTTTTTCAAATAATTAGAAAAAACTGAAAATTTATCCCCTATCCCCCCTTAAAATCGAAATAACTTCAAAACGGCTGATCCTATCTGCGTGAAACCAATTCCATTCGATTTAGAATGGCCAAATACATTAAGATTGACCTGTTTTTATAATTGTTTCCAAAATTCGGGTTTTTCGCCCCACTGTGCGGCGGCTGCGTATACTACAGCACTTGAGGCCCATGCTTGATAACATCAATAATCTAGCCATCCATGAGTTCTGGGAGGAGCTCAAAGACAGCATCAAGGGGGTCGCAGAAGAGGTCGTGGGCTATAAAGGCCGGCGCAGACGAGCAGACTGGTTCGACGACGAATGCAGGGCCGATCAGCTTTTCACAGTGAAGCTACTACTCCAAAAGTGCTGGGAATATAACATCGACGTATACCAAATCTTTGTCGACTTCAAGCAGGCATACGACAGTATCGATCGAAGTGTACTGTACAACATTATGCTGAATTTTGGTATACCGGCAAAGTTAGTGCGACTCACAAGGATGACGATGACTAATACCGTGTCGCAGGTCAAAGTGCAGAACCGACTCACTGACCTATTTGAAACTCGTACTGGACTCAAGCAGGGCGACGGGCTGGCGCCGACGCTCTTCAACCTGGCTTTGGAGTATGTAATTCGAGCCATGAATATGGACAGCAGCGGAACGCTACTCATCAAGTCGACTCAATTAGTAGCGTACGCCGACGATATCAACATCATGTTTCGAAGGTTGGGTGATGCAGAAAGCTTCCTGCATAACCTCAATAACGCCGCAAAGGAAGTTGGACTACATATCAACGAAAGCAAAACAAAGGCCATGATGCAATCGAAAACAAGGACGCCAGCAAATTCAAGCATCACAGTGGGGGACCTTAATATCGAGTATGTAGACAACTTCAAGTATCTGGGTTGTAACTTATCAAAGGACGCCAACGAAACCGACGAAATTAAGCGACGGATACAACTAGCCAATAAGACATATTTCTCGGTCCTCCCTATAATTAATTCGAAACTTGCGCACAGGAACACGAAGCTCCGCGTGTACAAAACGATCATCCGACCCGTGCTATGTTATGGCTGCGAAACATGGACCCTTACCCAAGCCTCCGAAATTTTGCTAGACCGATTCGAACGAAAGGTCCTTCGGCGAATTTTCGGGGCCGTTCGCGAGCGAGACCAATGGCGTATCCGATACAACCATGAGTTGTATCAATTGTACGATGAGCTGGAAGTATCGAAAATCGTGAAGCTTCAACGTCTGCAATGGGCGGGGCATGTACAACGGATGGACGACAATCGCATGCCAAAGAAAGTTATGAACGCACAACGAATTTACGGAGCGAGGTTGCGTGGACGACCGAGAGCTCGCTGGGAGAACTCCGTAGGTGAAGACGCCCACCAGCTGCTGGGCTTCCGAAACTGGAGGACAAGGTCACGTAACCGCGACAATTGGAGATCAACGATTCAGGCGGCCAAGGCCCGACGTCGGGCTATCGTGCCACATTGATGATGATAGAAAAAGTTTAAAAAAATTGTTTGAATTAAAGACATTTTCGACTTTCGTGAAATTCAACCTGCATTTTATATCCGGAACTGACTGGAATGACAGTGTAACCCTAAACTCGCTCGAGATAAGTAATAATTCCACTTAAGTAGGTTCTGTATATAAATGATCAGGGTGTGCCCCTGATTCGTGTAAGCTGTAAGCCATGTCCGTTTGTCTGTCAGTTCACATGATAACTCCCGAAATAATGAAGCTAACGTTTTGAAATTTGAAAATGAGCAAAACCGGTCCAAGGGTTCCTCTACCTCCTATATGTACAAATGACCCCTCCATGATAGTTTATTTCGGACATAATTTTCTTTTTGGGTTTGCGTTCCATTTGCACGATTAGAACTCGTTGTGTCCCGACCTTGCGAGCAGTACGACTTGTCGTTTGAACGAAGCTTAAAATCTTGCTAATAAAAACTCTAGACAAGCGTACAATGTAATAATCTCAATAAAATAAATAAAAAGTGGATACCAACCCAGGGCAAACCTCTGTAAGGATAATGACGATAACATCATCAGCGACATCGATGGCGTAAATATACGCGGGGCATTACATTTCGAAAAGCTTCTCATTGTTCTAATACCGCCACTCCGAAGTAGCAAAATTCGTAAACTTTTTCGACTGCATGTCCTGAATTACGAATCCCGCTTTGTACTCAAAGATTTAAGTTCATTCAGGTGCATAGTCTTAGCAGCGTTTATTTTAACACAAAGAAAAATAGGTATTTGATCGACTAAAATCATGTTTCACTGGATTTTGGCATGTGAGCACCTCTTCTAAGTAAGGCATTCCTGAAATGGACTAATTTTGAAACTTACGTAAGTCGCTTTTGCATGGATGGACCGATATCTTTCATAGATAAAAGTCAGCGGCTCTCAAAGTGTAGAGAATTGATTTTGCAGTTTTTGCACATTTTTCCATAATCAAGTTTCAATGAAAACCCTGACTATAAATTAGGATAAAACTTTGTTTTATGATTTTATTTTCAATATTTAGATTATAATTAATATGTTAGCATAAAAAAAGTAAAACCCTTTTATAACCCATTGTGTTATTTCATGTTGGCTGTTTTAGACACGATTTTTGAATATCTACTGTAAAATATGTTGGGTCCTTTGAACCGGAGATAACCGTAGTTTTCATCCTATTGAACTAGTTTTTGGTGGAGAGTATAAAGGGACTCTGTCTTGACGTTCAGCCAAAATTTACCACCTCCCTTCCCCCTGGAAAGGAGCTATAGACGTTTTGACTTCAACCAGTTTTAGTAGGCGAATCAGGCGTGTCCTTGGTCGGAGCAACTCAATTTTTGGCAAACATCAACTTAATTTTATTAAAAATATTTCCCTAAATTATGCTGGCTCAACTAGCATTTCTTGCAGAGTTACAGTAAAAAATGTAAATGTCAAAAAATGATAATATCCAATTTTATTTTTTGGTCTAGGGTATAATTTATCAAAATAAGTCAATTGTATTATATGTCATTGCAAAGGTAATTTTAAGTAGTTTAATGTGTCCTCGAACCATTTTGCTGTAACTTTTATAGTTTTTCAAATAATTAGAAAAAACTGAAAAATTATCCCCTATCCCCCCTTAAAATCGAAATAACTTCAAAACGGCTGATCCTATCTGCGTGAAACCAATTCCATTCGATTTAGAATGGCCAAATACATTAAGATTGACCTGTTTTTATAATTGTTTCCAAAATTCGGGTTTTTCGCCCCACTGTGCGGCGGCTGCGTATACTACAGCACTTGAGGCCCATGCTTGATAACATCAATAATCTAGCCATCCATGAGTTCTGGGAGGAGCTCAAAGACAGCATCAAGGGGGTCGCAGAAGAGGTCGTGGGCTATAAAGGCCGGCGCAGACGAGCAGACTGGTTCGACGACGAATGCAGGGCCGATCAGCTTTTCACAGTGAAGCTACTACTCCAAAAGTGCTGGGAATATAACATCGACGTATACCAAATCTTTGTCGACTTCAAGCAGGCATACGACAGTATCGATCGAAGTGTACTGTACAACATTATGCTGAATTTTGGTATACCGGCAAAGTTAGTGCGACTCACAAGGATGACGATGACTAATACCGTGTCGCAGGTCAAAGTGCAGAACCGACTCACTGACCTATTTGAAACTCGTACTGGACTCAAGCAGGGCGACGGGCTGGCGCCGACGCTCTTCAACCTGGCTTTGGAGTATGTAATTCGAGCCATGAATATGGACAGCAGCGGAACGCTACTCATCAAGTCGACTCAATTAGTAGCGTACGCCGACGATATCAACATCATGTTTCGAAGGTTGGGTGATGCAGAAAGCTTCCTGCATAACCTCAATAACGCCGCAAAGGAAGTTGGACTACATATCAACGAAAGCAAAACAAAGGCCATGATGCAATCGAAAACAAGGACGCCAGCAAATTCAAGCATCACAGTGGGGGACCTTAATATCGAGTATGTAGACAACTTCAAGTATCTGGGTTGTAACTTATCAAAAGACGCCAACGAAACCGACGAAATTAAGCGACGGATACAACTAGCCAATAAGACATATTTCTCGGTCCTCCCTATAATTAATTCGAAACTTGCGCACAGGAACACGAAGCTCCGCGTGTACAAAACGATCATCCGACCCGTGCTATGTTATGGCTGCGAAACATGGACCCTTACCCAAGCCTCCGAAATTTTGCTAGACCGATTCGAACGAAAGGTCCTTCGGCGAATTTTCGGGGCCGTTCGCGAGCGAGACCAATGGCGTATCCGATACAACCATGAGTTGTATCAATTGTACGATGAGCTGGAAGTATCGAAAATCGTGAAGCTTCAACGTCTGCAATGGGCGGGGCATGTACAACGGATGGACGACAATCGCATGCCAAAGAAAGTTATGAACGCACAACGAATTTACGGAGCGAGGTTGCGTGGACGACCGAGAGCTCGCTGGGAGAACTCCGTAGGTGAAGACGCCCACCAGCTGCTGGGCTTCCGAAACTGGAGGACAAGGTCACGTAACCGCGACAATTGGAGATCAACGATTCAGGCGGCCAAGGCCCGACGTCGGGCTATCGTGCCACATTGATGATGATAGAAAAAGTTTAAAAAAATTGTTTGAATTAAAGACATTTTCGACTTTCGTGAAATTCAACCTGCATTTTATATCCGGAACTGACTGGAATGACAGTGTAACCCTAAACTCGCTCGAGATAAGTAATAATTCCACTTAAGTAGGTTCTGTATATAAATGATCAGGGTGTGCCCCTGATTCGTGTAAGCTGTAAGCCATGTCCGTTTGTCTGTCAGTTCACATGATAACTCCCGAAATAATGAAGCTAACGTTTTGAAATTTGAAAATGAGCAAAACCGGTCCAAGGGTTCCTCTACCTCCTATATGTACAAATGACCCCTCCATGATAGTTTATTTCGGACATAATTTTCTTTTTGGGTTTGCGTTCCATTTGCACGATTAGAACTCGTTGTGTCCCGACCTTGCGAGCAGTACGACTTGTCGTTTGAACAAAGCTTAAAATCTTGCTAATAAAAACTCTAGACAAGCGTACAATGTAATAATCTCAATAAAATAAATAAAAAGTGGATACCAACCCAGGGCAAACCTCTGTAAGGATAATGACGATAACATCATCAGCGACATCGATGGCGTAAATATACGCGGGGCATTACATTTCGAAAAGCTTCTCATTGTTCTAATACCGCCACTCCGAAGTAGCAAAATTCGTAAACTTTTTCGACTGCATGTCCTGAATTACGAATCCCGCTTTGTACTCAAAGATTTAAGTTCATTCAGGTGCATAGTCTTAGCAGCGTTTATTTTAACACAAAGAAAAATAGGTATTTGATCGACTAAAATCATGTTTCACTGGATTTTGGCATGTGAGCACCTCTTCTAAGTAAGGCATTCCTGAAATGGACTAATTTTGAAACTTACGTAAGTCCCTTTTGCATGTACGGAGATATTTAAAGGTTTGCGTTTCAATTCGTTTAATAATAATCTGGAGAGCGTCATTCGATGATATTTAATTGCAGCTATATACACTAGTCGGCATATGAATTTTGACATCTGCTACTCTCGAGCCCAACCACGGATTTTGTTTAACTTGAACGAATAACGGTAAATTCCATATAAGGAAATTAGAGTACATATCAACAGCAATAAATATGCTCAATATTTTCCCTGGCCCTGGCACTCTCTTGCTATGAAGAAGGAAACGGATAGGTGAGTAATTCTGGCGCGGCATATACGCCAGGAAATTTGATCAAAAATTTGGCCAAACTTCGGAAAAATTAGGGGAAAGCTGGATTTTTGCATGAGCCTTCCTTTCGAAGTCCTAAGCAAGACCCTAAAAGTCCCTGTCCCTACGAGTGCCGCTAGCGGTGCTACAGAGGGTCAAAGACCCTCGAAAACAGGTTTTTCTGAATATTCAGATAACGGTAGCATATACAAAAAAGTGGTGTATGGTAAATTTGAAGCTCTTGTGATTTCTCAATAAACGATGCAAAGACCAAATACTTTCGGGCACTCCTAACGGCGCCAGGAGGCCTAACGGTATTTTTAACAAAGTTTCACTAAAATCTCTATAACGGTAACTCGTACTAAAAACTTGTATGGAAAATTTGTAGCCTATGGGGTTCAGAAGAAAGTGGCCAAATTTTAAATTGATACGTGCAGCCTTAAGTGCGCTATGGGTGTCCAAACCTTAAAAAAACTGTTTTTATTGGTTTTTCGTGAATGGCGACAAGACGGGGGAGTGTGCTCTAAGGCGTTCTAGGAGAAATTTGTAGCTTCCGTAGCTTTTAGTAAGACGCCAAAAGTCCCAAAGATAAGAGCCCCCCTAACGAAGTTATGAGGATCCAAACATTTAATTAAGCAGTTTTTGGGGAATATATCTATAACGGTAACGTACACCAAAAACTGTTATACAGTAGACGCTCGAAAATACAAAAATTATAAGGTTTGGAACCTCATAGCGCCCTTAATACTGCACGTACCGATCTGAAATTTGAACATTTAATTAAGCGTTGTAAGAACTTAACCATATAACGGTTTTCGGTGCACATTACCGTTATGGAGATATTCACTAAAAACTGATTATTTGGTTGTTTGGACCCTCATAACTTCCCTAGGTGGGCTCCCATCGTTGGGGACTTTTGATGTCACACTAACAGCTACACGAGCTACAAATTTGTCCCAGATGGGTTCCCTCTAGAGGTTCCCGTGATCAAAAATTTTTCGAGAAACGGTTTTTTGTTTAGTTTTGGCCCCTATAGCTTCCTTGGGGGTGTTCTTTTTCTTGTAGCGGTGCAGAAAGGTGTGAAACCTCTGTGCATCTATGTGGGTACGATTTATGGTTCGTCAATGTTTGTGTCCGTGTGGTCTAAGGACAAAAACATAGCTGCTGCGATAGGATTTTCCCACAGCGATATAGGGGTAAGATCAGTGGGCGCAGCGGGGCATTGAAACAAATGGCCGACATCATGAGGAGTACCATTGCAGTTTGGACAGATGTTTTGGATGTCCGGGTTTATGCGAGAAAGGTACGAATTAAGGCGTGAACAAAAGCCCGACCGAAGTTGAGCTAGTGTTACTCTAAAGGCTCTCGGGAGCCTAATATTCTCAGGCGAATGTTGAAATAATGAGCGGCACTCTCTTTGTATACCTACTACTATATTATCATATCAATAAATCACTCGTGTTCTAGTTACCGAACAAGCCAGACGTTTTATTCCCATGGACTTCAATAGGTTATGGGCCCAGGCATGTCAGGTTAGAGCGAGTCAGTTCATGGGTTGTTCGATCGGGCTACAGATTTGTGAAGCGCGCCGTTATTAGTGTTTTCTATCGTTGTTGTTCGGTATATTTCATTCGCAATAAAATGGCCAATGATTTGGACAAAGTGTTTCGCCTAAAGGACGAAAAAGATTGGGTGTTGTGGAAGTTCCAAATAACCATTCACCTTAAATTCCATGAAGTGTACGATTATGCGAACGGTAATCAAAAACCTCCAGTAGAAACCGATCAAGATCGCGAATCGAAACTTATATTGTTCAATAAAGGTGATATAAAAGCTCAAAGAGCAATTACATCAACGATAGATAAAGAGCCATTGTTGCACATTGTGAACTGTAAGACTGCTGCTGAAATGTGGGAAAAACTAAAAAGTGTTTACGAACAAAAATCGGAAACAAGTGTTCATTTCCTACAGCAAAAATTTTTTGCATTTGAAAAAGATCCTAGTGACAGTATTGCGGTATATGTGTCTAAACTTCAAGAGTTGTCGCAGCAATTAGCAGATCTTGGTGAACCCATTTCGGATAAATTGTTAATGACGCGGATTTTAATGACATTACCACCGTCGTTAAACCATTTCCATAGTGCGTGGCAAGCTACCGAAGACAATAAGAAAACGTTAAATGAGTTCATTTCGCGGCTAATGGTGGAAGAGACGCGTGCAACAGTTTTCGAAACGGATCTCAGTGAAACGGCTCTAATGGCGAAGAGAGCAAACTCGGAAAAAAATAGAAATAACGGTAGAAGCAACAAAACTGATATACCATACAGGCGCGGTAAATGTTTCATTTGCGGTTCGGAATCGCATTGGCGTCGGGACTGTCCGGAAAGTTATAAAAAAAATGAGAACTATGTACATGAGAGAAAACGATCGGGAGATGCGCTATGTAGTGTGACCTATGCATTCAGTGCGCATTCGGATAAAGACGGTTGGTACTTGGATAGTGGTGCGACAGAACATATGTCGGGTCGGCGCGAATGGTTTAACAATTATATCGAATTTACTGAACCTCGTCCTGTCCGCATTGGTAACGGTGAAACGATAGATGCTCTGGGATATGGAAACATCGATGTGTTAGTGTTCAACGGCGATAAATGGATGCAAAAATATTTGTCCAATGTATGGTATGTCCCCGTCATGTTCGCAAATTTGTTCTCTAAAGGGCGATGTTTGGATAAAGAGGAGAGTGTCATGTTCTCTACCAGCACAAAGTGTGTCGTCAAGCGCGATGGGATTGTTGTAGTTGTCGGATATAGGCAAACTGGCTTGTATAAAATGTGCATTAAGCCTCTTGAAGCACAAGTGTTTGCAAGTGTTGCTGTCAAACAGAGTCTGCGAGTATGGCATGAACGCTTAGCTCATCAGAATATAACACACGTAAAAAGTATATTGAGGAAAAATAACATCGACTATATTGATGAAAAAGACTTTCAGTGTGAAGCATGCATTTTTGGGAAGCACCATCGGTTGCCCTTTCATAGTCGTATCGAAAAGAGTCAAAAGTGTGGAGAAGTCATTCACACAGATGTTTGTGGACCATTGCCGAAAAATTCCCTTGGAGGTGCGCGCTACTTCCTTTTATTGAAAGACGATTTTTCGCATTATCGTTTTGTGTATTTTATGAATGAGAAATCTGAAGTAGCTCAAAAAGTTATATCCTTTGTTAAATTTCTGCATACACAAGGGCACACGGTCAAAACAATGCGAAGTGATAATGGAACAGAATACACTAATACAAAATTGAAAGAGTTTTTCGAAGCGCACGGTATTCAACAGCATTTTACAGTACCATATACGCCAGAACAGAATGGCTCTAGTGAACGGGAGAACAGAACGCTTATTGAAGCTGCGCGAACACTTTTACATTCACATAATTTGGATTTGAGCCTGTGGGCGGAAGCGGTGAACGCATCAGTATATGTGCTAAATCGGACGGGCACCAGTAGTTTGAAGAATAAAACTCCGTTCGAGCTATGGTTTGGTAAACCGGTAAATATAAATGACTTTAAAATTTTTGGATCTACAGTGTACGTTCATATACCCAAACAAAAACGACGAAAATTGGACCGAAAAGCAGCCAAATACATTTTTGTAGGCTACAGTGAAAAGTCGAATGGCTACAGGGTCTACAATCCTGAAAAGCAAACTGTCGAAATTGCCCGTGATGTTATTTTCGGAAAAGGTGAAACTCAACGGATGTCACCCAAATCAAACCACATGGAGGAGGCCCCAGATAATGAATCGATTGGTTTAGGTGAGTTGCTACAATCTGAGGATTCAAATGGACAATGGCAAGGTGTCCCTGAGGAAGCGAACAATATTAAGAAGTTGGAAGTTAGTAGCGAAAGTAGTCAATCTGAATATGATACAGATGACGGCGGGAATATCAACATGCAAGATGGGGAAGACTTATGTAATATTACTCAGCGAAATGTTTTATCTTCACGATTGCGGTCTGAAAATCAAATCGATGTCTGCGCAAATTGGTGTTGTTCGTGTGTAGCTATAATTGATGAACCACGGTTTTATCATGAAGCCGTCAAGTCAAAAGATTGTGAACAGTGGAAAAACGCGATGGACGAAGAGTATAATTCTTTAATTAAAAATAATACGTGGCAATTGGTTGATCCACCAATAGGCGCTAAAGTAATAGATAATCGGTGGATATATAAAATAAAACAAAAAACAAATGGAGACATTGAACGATATAAAGCGCGTTTAGTTGTTCGCGGTTTCACGCAATGTTACGGGTCGCATTATACTGAAACGTTCAGTCCGGTAGTTCGTTACTCATCAATTCGGACAATTTTGGCGTTAGCTGCAAATAATGGTATGGACATTTTTCAATTCGATGTGAAAACTGCGTTTCTTTACGGGGACTTAAATGAAACTATATATATGAAGCAGCCAGTCGGTTACAATGATGGCAGTGAAAAAGTGTGCAAACTCATAAAAAGCTTATATGGATTAAAGCAGGCTTCTCGTTGTTGGAATGCAAAATTCACAGACTTTATTAAAAAATTTAAATTTAAAGTTAGTAGCCAAGACCCTTGTGTTTTCGTTCGCATGGACAATAATGAGACAGTTATATTGGCGATTTATGTAGACGATGGTTTAATCGCAGCAACAAACAGGGAAAATATCAGGCCAGTAATTGATTTTCTCAGTGGGAGGTTTGAAATAACTGCATCCGAGGCGAACTATTATTTGGGTTTCGAAATAAATCGACGGTTAGATGGTTCGATTCATTTAAGTCAAGGAAACTATGCGAGAAAAGTGGTAAATCGTTTCGGCATGCAAGATGCAAATGTTGTCTCAACACCAGCCGATTGTAATCAGCATCTCGATAAAAATAGCAACGATTCACGTGTCAAATTCCCGTATCGAGAGGCCGTGGGAAGTCTTATTTACTTGAGCGTTGGAACAAGGCCGGACATCGCATATGCAGTATCACTAGTTAGTCGTTTTTTGGAAAATCCAGCTGAAATTCATGTTACAGCAGTGAAACGCATCATGAAATACATCAAGGGGACCATCGATTACGGTATAATTTTCAAAAAATCTAACGATTTAAGTTTATTTGCTTACAGTGATTCGGATTACGCAATGGACCTAGTTCACAGAAAGTCAACATCTGGGCAATGTTTCATGCTTGGTCAAAGCTTAATCAGTTGGAATTCCGAATTACAGAAGTGTGTGGCACAATCTACAGCAGAGGCGGAGTACATAGCGGCGTCCGAGGCGTGCAGAGAGCTTGTTTGGCTCCGAAGGCTAATCAAAACAATTGATGACCGATACCGAGATTTGATGCCGATTTTTCTGGTCGACAATCAGAGCGCAGTTAAGTTAGTCAAAAATCCAGTTTATCACAAGCGTACCAAGCACATAGACGTTCGATATCATTACATTAGACAAAAACATGAACAAAGTAAATTTGTATTAAAAGAAATCAGTTCTGAAAATCAATTGGCAGATTTGTTTACAAAAGCCCTCCCTAAAGTACGTTTCGAGTTCCTCAGATCTAAATTAAATATGGAAAAATTTTAATTTTGTTTTTATTGATTCTCTGGAATACTCGTAGTATATTCGTTTTGCTTTCACTTGTAAATTTAAAGTTTCTTGTTTTGTTTTAATTGAATTCAAAGTACAAATTCTAATTAAAAAGTGGGAGTGTTGAAATAATGAGCGGCACTCTCTTTGTATACCTACTACTATATTATCATATCAATAAATCACTCGTGTTCTAGTTACCGAACAAGCCAGACGTTTTATTCCCATGGACTTCAATAGCGAAATTGGTGGTGGGCGCTCTAAGAGGACTCTATTCGCACCTAAACTCGCGATAGACCGATTCACTTCTTCAGTGTGGATCGCTGCAATGGCGGCTCGGTATGTAACTTCATCGTAAGGGTCCCGTTTGTATCCCTGAACCTCTCTCTCAAGGTCTCGTAAACCACGCCTGACATGTCGTGGTGGAGGAATTCGGTCCATGAGATGATTATTGGGATGATCCTCACGGTAGCAACCAACAAGATACTGTTTTGAGAGTAGGAGATTGTGATCACGTATTGGCATCAATTTTGTCTCCTGATGTAAGTGGTCCTGGGCAGAGCTCAGAAGGCAACCTGTCGCGATGCGTAGAGCGGCATTTTGGCTGACCTGAACTTTGGACCAGTTTGTGTCACATAGACTATGTGTCCAAACTGGGGCTGCATAATCAGCGGCCGCTCGACCCACCGCTTTATAAGTAGCTAGCATGGTTTCTTTATCTTTGCCCCAGCTGCTACCAGCTAGAGCTTTTAGGATGTTGTTCCTACTGCGCATTTTTTCACAGACTGAAGCTGCATGATTTGCAGACGTCATCATGTTCTCAAGGTGAAGCCCGAGAATTTTGGGGTTTTTAACAGTAGGAACAGAATTGTTGCCAATACGTATATCCATCTCCCATCTGATGTCCTCCCACCAAGTGGTTAGAAAAGTCGCAGAGGATTTCGACGCTGAGATAGTGAGGTTTCGGCTTTGGAAAAATGCCTGTAATCTTCCTAGATAGCGATTAATTCGGAGGCGCATTTCATCCTTATCATTCCCTGTGGCGAGTACGGTGCAATCGTCAGCATAGGAAATCACCTCGATTCCTTCAGGTGGCGTGGGAAGACCGGACATGTAGATGTTGAACAGAGTGGGGGAGAGTACCCATCCCTGTGGAACACCTAATTTGATTTTCCTAAGCTTAGAACGTTTGCCTCGAAACTCGGTGAAGGAGTGCCGACCAGCTAGATAATTGGCAATCCAACGGATCTCTTGTGCAGGAAAATGCATATTCAACAGGTTTGCTAAGAGCATTGAATGATTGACCTTATCGAATGCACTTGATAGGTCTATTGCCACCAGAATAGTTCTGTGACAACGACTGCGTTGATTTAGCCCATCACGAATGCGTGTAGTGATCGCATCGAGGGCAGTGGTGGTAATATGCATCTTCCTGAAGCCATGCTGGTGAGGTTCTAGCTTCGCATGTGCAACAAGAGTGGGGTGAATAAGGGCCTCCAGCGTCTTTGCGACAGGAGAAAGTATCGTAATGGGGCGGTAGGATTCCCCGAGATTTGCGCTCTTCCCTGGCTTGAGACAGGGAACAATTCGACCTGTTTTCCAGATTTCAGGGATGGCAAGCGTGGACATTTACAAGTTAAAGGCAGCCGTATGAGATACTCAATGGCTGGAAGGTCGAGATGTTTCAACATGGTCATCGAAATGCCATCTGGTCCGAGGGCCTTGGAGTTTTTAGCATTCTCGATGACTTTTTAACCTGGTCCGCGGTAAAAGATGGTATGGTGTCAACATTCCGGCTGCGAATCCGTCTTCTAATTTTGCGCTTGAGGCCGTCAGACTTGGGATGTTCAATAAATTGTTTATTGAACAGGCTAGCACACTGAAGAGGATCGCAGGTTTTTGTGTTGCCAAATTCAATGGCGTTGTTGCCCTTTTCTTTCCGAGGATTGGAAAGGGCGCGGACGGTAGACCATAATTTGCTGACACCTTCATTGAGGTTACATTCATCGAGGTGCTGATTCCATTTCGCCCTCCTATAGTCTTTAACTTGTCGATCAATTTCGGAGTTAAGCTCCTGAATTCTGGGATCATCAGGGTGAGCGCTTCTGATCTGATTACGTTCATCGGCTAATCTGGCGGCACTAGTGGGGAAGTTAGGCCGAACTTTCGGGATACGTCCTGCCGGAATAAAACGTGCCGCGGCTGTGGTAATGACGTTCCTAATATTTTTCTCGGCCTTGTGAATGTTGGTAGGTGATAGTAGCTCTATGTACTTCGCCGACGAGTAAGCTTTGAAACCATCCCAATCGGCTTTCTTGTGATTGACAAACGTTCGCTTCTCAGACTTAGTCATGTTCGCTGGTTTGTCAATTTTATTAATGATTGGGAGGTGATCTGATCTAAGGGTGGTACGTACTTCCCATCGGGAAGCAGCAATTAGGCTGGCACTGACAATAGTTATGTCAGGAGAACTACTGCAAGTGCCCACGACTCTAGTCGGCGAGTCTTCATTGAGTGAACAGAATTCTGAGGCGTCAAGTGATTCGGCGATAGTTATACCCCTGGCATTGTTGTTGAGGTCCGAATGCCAGAGCTCATGGTGCGCATTAAAGTCGCCAAGGATGACCCTGTGCTCTCCGGAAAGGAGAGGACCAATATCGAAACGGTAGCCTGAAGGGCAACTAGAATGAGGTGGTACATAAATATTAAAAATTTCGATATTAGTACTCCCTGATGGAACTGAGATGGCTTGAATTTCCGCCATACCGTCAGCAACTACATCTAATACACAGTAATGTACGGACTTGTGTGTTAGGAAGGCAAGTCCACCTACAGGGTGAGAATCATCCGTGGCGGCCGGTCGATCTTTCCGCAGTATAACATATTCGCTATGGACGCTTAGAGACGAGTTTGCGTGAAGCAACGTCTCTTGGATGGCGGCGATGAGAATTCTGTTGGAACTCAAGAAGTGTGTGATCTCAGCGATTTTTCGGTGAATGCCATTACAGTTAAACTGTAATATAGATAGTGCAGTGAAAACTGCTGGAGAAGGAGGGCCAGGCGTAAGACTGGGTCTGGCATTCCTTATCATATTGTTTGGCGGTGTAGGGGGGCGGTGGAGAAGGTGGGCTGGGAGCAGCCCTGGGTTGCCCGGAATTCATACAACCTGCCGCAACATATGCTGAGGAGTGTTGACCCTGTCTTCGTAACCCCGAACACCTAAAGTGAACCCATTCCCTGCAGCAATTACACTGCACTGATCTGGCATTCGAACCGATTCGTTGGTTGCAGACACTACAAATCCATACCTCTGGGCCTGGATTTGTTTCAACACCGGCACGAATTAGTAAAATTGAGAGCAGCCGCGCCGAGATGTAATGCTCCCAATATGACGAAAAAACACATATATCGCACCCACACATATACGCACCCACATATACACTACTAACAGCCACAGGAGCTTCAAATTTATCTCAGATGGGTTCCCTCTAGAGGTTCCCGTTATCAAAAAATTTCCGAGAAACGGTTTTTTTTTTAGCTAGTTGTTTAAATTTTGACCCCTCATAGCTTCCTTGAGGGTGCCCGCATAGATTAGTTGTTTTGGCATTTTAAGTTCACGTTACAGAAGCAACAAATTGTTACATGCTTCCCACCCGAATGCGTTCCCGTTATGAAGAAATTCACGAAAATAACGATAAAATACCGTTATTGTACGGTTCAGACCCTCATAGCGCCCTTAGTATTGCACGCATCAATCTGAAATTCAGATATTTATTTAAGCGTTATATAAGCTACAAATTTGTAGTATCACAGTTTTTGGTGTACGTTACCGTTATACATAGATATATTCCCCAAAAACTACTGCTTAATTAAATGTTTGGACCCTCATAACTTCGTTAGGGGGGCTCTTATCTTTGGGGACTTTTGGCGTCTTACTAAAAGCTACGGAAGCTACAAATTTCTCCTAGAACGCCTTAGAGCCCACTCCCCCGTCTTGTCGCCATTCACGAAAAACCAATTAAAACTTTTTAAGGTTTGGACCCCCATAGCGCACTTAAGGCTGCACGTATCGATTTGAAATTTGGCCACTTTCGTCTGAACCCCGTAGGCTACAAATTTTCCATACAAAAGTTTTTAGTACGAGTTACCGTTATAGAGATTTTAGTGAAACTTTGTTAAAAATACCGTTAGGCCTCCTGGCGCCGTTAGTATCTGGTCTTTGCATCGTTTATTGAGAAATCACCAGAGCTTCAAATTTGCCATACATAACTGTTTTGTATATGCTACCGTTATCTAAATATTCAGAAAAACCTGTTTTCGAGGGTCTTTGACCCTCTGTAGCACCGCTAGCGGCACTCGTAGGGACAGGGACTTTTAAGGTTTGTGTTCGTAGAGACGACTCATGGGATCATCGCTCAGCGATCGTAGTTTTGCATCCAATTTCGAGCCGTATTTAAATATTTTTTGAATGGTTCTAGTTTCTTAGTATCGACTATGGACTAAAGCAGTACTTCCCAACAGGTGGGGCGCGCCCCCCTAGTGGGGCGTGACGGTTGACAAAGGGGGGCGTGGGCTCAACTAGAGTGTTGATGTGATGGATTAAATTACAACAACCATGAGCTGGTAAAATTCCTTAAATCATGAACAAAATTTCTATATCGCTTCAACCACAATATATTAGCGAGGCGCCTCTGTCCAAAGTCTGTTTGATGATAATTACTGAAATTGTTTAGGAATATACACCGAGGGAAAACCAGGAGTGCAATACCTTTAAACTAAAATTGAAATGGTGTTTCATAAAATACATGTAGTCCCATGATCAATTTTGCTTGTTGACCGCACCGGTTTCAACCCGGATCTTTAGGCGACATTTTCAGCCCGCAATAACCGTCTGATCATGTGGCCTCAACTCTTGACCCCATGTAGTAGGGATGTAGGGCCAAATCTGGCCGCTACAGCTGCTACGTTTTCTTCACTTCGTATGAGTCAAATTCAAACGTTTCCACGGTGCGATGAATCGCTCACTGAAGCCATGTTTTATAGTTTAAGTGTGGTGTGGAATCCATTCAATATTGAAATTAAAGCTTTGGAACTGTTTATAAATTTAAATTGCGAGAATAGAATCCAAACTGATCTGATTAGTCCAAAATTACTCTTATTATTTGTCAACGTGGCGAATTCTTAACAACAGAAAAAGAATGAGCTGAAAAATGTTTTCTTCCGTCTTTGAGCGAAATGTTCGTTCTGGGGCGCCAGATTTCGCTAACCTTGCAAGGGGGGCATGTACTGAAAAAGGTTGGGAACCCCTGGACTAAAGGAACATGTCTGTGTAGAAAATATACCCATATAGTGTTCAAATCCGGTGGTTTCACTTCGATCGCTGAGCGATGATCCCATGAGTCGTCTCTACGAACACAAACTATAAGGGTCTTGCTTAGGACTTCGAAAGGAAGGCTCATGCAAAAATCCAGCTTTCCCCTAATTTTTCCGAAGTGAAATGCCAATTTTCCTGTGGTATAAGTATTTTGACAATACTTAAATCTTTGATTGTACACCAATTTGTCGGAAAAAAAATGGATGAAATATAATTTTATTAATGTTTTGTTATTATATATTGAATTTCTAGTAGAAAATGTTTCCAGTGGCATAAAATCAGAAATTCGAAGTTTGGTTTGAGCCTCCGCAACCCTAGTTTCAAGGTTTGAGACGCTGCAATTAAATTTAATTTCATAAGGCAGATTGTTCATTATTAAAAACCAAAGGTGAATAAGAGAAAAGAAATAGAAAACTATTCCATACATCACAGAAAGGAGATGTGAATATCGAAAGATTACCGAAAAATCTTCCTAATATTTACACTAGTCGGCATGTATTTTGACATCTCATACTATCAAGCCGCGACACTGGGTTTGTTTAACTGAAGTGAATAACGGCAAATTTCTTTTATCGAAATGAAAGCACATGTCGACAACAATAAATACGCTCAATATTTTCCTGTCCTCTTTCGGACTATCATGCAATTGAAAAGAGAAAAGATGGAGGCGCAATTCTGCTGCGGCATAAGTATTTTGACAACATTTAACTCTTTGATTGCAACCCATTTTTCGCAAGAATTGATGCACAAAACATATTCTTACTAATCTTTGAGTTCCCCATTTTAAATTTCAAGTAAAAAATATCAGGAGTACGTTCCATTTATACGATCTGAGTGAAAATAGTTACTAACATTGACTTTCCGTTGTTCCAAAACACCAATAGTCACAAATAGCTATCTCTCCAAGTCAACTTTTGACGTTTAAAATTGCAAATGGTCCACTGTTGTTGATAGCTATTTCCACTCGCACTCTCGAGATGACCCATCGATAGCTATGGAAAATGTCCGTTGACAAGTTCAAGTGTGAGGTTATGTCGGGTCGGTTGTTGATGGTATTATCAAATGTTGCGATTATTAAATACTATTTAGGCAATGTTTGGTTTTTAAATGAAACTATAGTTATTAAACTAAGTGTACAGATAGATTCCGCCTTTCCCGGCGTGTCGTAGAAGGCGACTAAAAAGGGACCTAATCCAAGGTGGATCAGCATGCGCCGAGGGATGCATGGTCAAGAGGGTGCTTGGCCGCTAGTATGCGAAGGTCGCAGGCAACCATGACATCTGAAGCCTGAGGCACGTTTTAACATCAACAAGACCTCCCATAGGTTAGTGTGTGTGTGTATGGGTTGCCGCGTCTGGAGATAGCCGGCGGACGTAAAAGGAAAGTCCATAAATTTACTTATTTCCACACACTAGTGCCAAAAACACAACCTTTCTCCAAAAGGTGTAAAAGAATGGAAGGCCTTATGGAAATTCATGCAAATACAAGCACTACCCCGCCGGGCACTACTTCTGCTATGCGGTTGAGTGATCCCGGGGCGAACCTAGTTCGCGCCAGAGCTCGACGGTTTCCGGGGGCGAGCAATATAAGGCAGTCCAATTACATTGTGGAGAAGCTGAGGGTTGCAAGCTGGAATGTCGGTTCCATGACGTCAAAGAGCGAGGAGATTGAGGATATCATGAAGCGGAGAGGGATAGACATTATGTGCGTGCAAGAGACAAAGTGGCGAAATACCCATATCGACAGAGCCCGGTTTCTTACGAATTCCATGAAGTACAAATTGTACTACTATGGAATTACAAACCAAAGAAACGGAGTTGGCATTATTCTGGCGTCGTCTTTACTTGGCAGTATAATAAGTGTCGCGAAGAGAAGTGACCGCTTGATCAGCATCAAATTGGTTATCTGCGGAAGGGTGTGGAACGTAATAAGTGCCTACGCTCCCCAAGTGGGACTGCCACCAGAAGAAAAAGAGGCATTTTGGAACGACGTTGACACCCTAATTGAGACCATTCCAGATACCGAATTGGTGTTCTTGGGAGGAGATTTAAATGGACATGTGGGTGAATCAAATTATGATTACGAGGATTGCCATGGTGGAAAGGGTAGCCCTTCAACGGTCAGAAATGACGAAGGTGAAGCTATTCTGACCATGTGCAGATCGCATGGTTTGGTCATCCTAAATACATGGTTTGTGAAAAACGAGAGACACCTAATCACCTACAGTAGTGGACACGGAGATAGGAAACACGAAACGCAGATCGATTACCACCTCTGTTTCGATTTTATGAGAAGGTGGGTAAGAGACTGCAAGGTGATCTTGGGTGAATCTGTCGTCAGCCAACATCGTTTGCTCCTGTCAGAATTTATTTTGAAAGCAGGAGGAGCAAGAAATAGAAGAACTCCCAAGCCTGTCGAAAAAATCAAGTGGCACAATCTCACAAACGACAACTTTGAACCTGTAGTAACTCCATTCATTGATAAAATGACGGAGTGGTTTCAAAACAACATAAACTGCACCGAGCACAGTCCAACACAAATGTGGAATAGTTTCGCTGAAATGTCAGTAGGTGAGGCGGAAAAGGCACTTGGAGTTTCGAAAGGTCCACTCCACACGAAGAAAGAAACATGGTGGTGGAACACCGAAACTAAGGAAGCAGTGCAAGCCAAATCGAACGCATTTAAGGCATGGACGAAATGTGAGTCAAGCAGTGAAGCCGAACGGGTTCAACTTCGCGAAAATTATATGCAATGCCGGAAGAAAGTAAAGCGCTTGGTAGCTCAAGCAAAGGCGAAGGCAGCTGAGAAATTCTACCAAGAATTAGAAACTCAGACTGCGACCGAAGGACCGTCTTTCCGCGAGAGACCTAAGCACGACGCCGGGATATTTAGGGTCGCAGCCCAAAGGAGAAGGAACGCTCGGGAAATACAGGCGCCAAAGTACGTGGAGGACTCGCAAGGAATGTTGCTGATTGACGATACGGCAATTTGTAGCAGGATGCGAGAGTATTTTGACGAACTTCTAAATGAAGAATTTCCTCGAGCAGCTTTTCAAGATGTTGAGCCGAATACCACAAATATTGAAGATATCTCAGAGGAAGAGGTGATGGAGGCAATGCATCAGATGAAACGCGGAAAGGCAGTCGGCCCGGACAAAATCCCCGCGGAATTTTGGTTGAAAATGGAAAATGTCGGGCTTAGTTGGCTCACAGTTCTCTTCAACAAAATCAAAGGTGGGCAACCGATGCCTGATGCTTTCAGGGAAAGTTTTCTTCTTCCTTTCTATAAGAACAAGGGAGACTCACGCAAACTCAACAACTATAGGGCTATAAAGTTAACACCTCATACACTGAAGATCTACGAGCGAGTTGTCTGCAACCGATTGAGAAAGATTGTGCGGTTGAATGACAATCAATGCGGCTTTGTTGAAGGTCGATCTACAGTCGATGCGATTCAGTGCATTCGTATTGCGATGGAAAAGTATAGAGCAGCACGAAAGGACTTGTACTTTGTGTTCATCGATTTGGAGAAGGCATTCGATAGAGTACCTCGTGATCTGATATGGTTGGCCTTGAGAGCACTTAATGTCCCCGAGGCATACGTCAGGATGATACGAGACATGTATGATGGAGCTACGACTAAGGTTAGATGCACAGCCGGTGAATCAGAAGAATTTCCGGTGAATGTCGGAGTACACCAGGGCAGTGTATTGAGTCCGTTGCTCTTCAACATCATCATGTGCTACTTATTAACACGTGTCTCCGACGGCCTAGAAATATCTCTTCTTTTTGCTGATGATATAGTCCTCAGTAGCCCAAACATCGTTGCCTTGCAAGCTGCGCTTACAAAATGGTGTGACATTCTGGAGGAGCATGGACTGAGGGTAAGTATAACAAAGACTGAGTTCTTATGCTGCCAATTCTCAGACCCAAATGCACCGATACCAGAAATGTACGTCAAAGCAGAGCAGCTTAAGTCTTGTACCAAGTTCAAGTACCTTGGCTCGATGGTGAACAGCGGAGCTACATGCGATGATGACATCAAATATCGCACAAAGGTTGGGTGGATGAGGTGGCGAGAAAACTCTGGAGTTTTCTGCGATAAGAAAATGCCACTGAAGCTAAAGGGCAAGTTGTACAAAACGGTTGTACGTCCCGCACTCATGTATGGATCAGAATGCTGGACCATGTATGAAGGTTACGCGAAAGAAATGACAGCGACTGAAATGAAAATGTTACGCATGTCAGTTGGTGTAACCAAAAGGGACCACATCAAGAGTAGCTACATCCGAGGCAGCTTGTCTATAGACCAACCAATCACCGAAAAGCTCGAAGACCGACGAATGGATTGGTATTGCCATGTTCAAAGGCGTCCGCCTGAGAACCCCGTAAAGAGAGCGATATCAATGGAAGTTCCACTTGATGGACCCAAGGCCAGAGGCAGACCGAAGAACACCTGGATGTGTCAAATGAAAAAGCAACAACAACGCATTGGTCTCGGCGATGACACGATCCAAGATAGAGCTGCCTGTAGAAATATGCTGAGAAATTATCGCCAAAACGGGCGATGTGCCTACACCGCAGGTCGAGCAAGGCGGAACCATGGAGCGGTATAAAGAACGAGGCAAGGAAGAAGAAAAAGTACAGATAGATTTCGATGAATGTAAACACTAAATATGGATCCCATCGAGATAAATTGTTTTTGGTAAACATATTTTTGAATTCAACGGCTGTTGTGACATTTCCATATTATGCTCTTCTGAGAGCCTTCTCACAACGCTCATAACTACGACAATAGTCATGCGATGACTACAGCTACGACTATAGTTAATTCCGGAACGCACTCCAGCAGTGGCTAGAAACATAAACAACGAGACAGAGTTCTAATCGTGCGAATAGCACGATGAGTGTATACCCTATACCCATGTACAGACCTAGAAGGCACGCAAAACCCAAAATATTCAATTTCATATTTTTTGTGGGGGAGGGAGGGGTAGATGGGTCGGATCTGACACATCTTTATTAACTTGTCAAGGCATCCAACGGCTACCATTTGATACTAATTTGAAATTTTTCGTGACATTGTATCAAAAGATATGGCTGAATATAACTTTGTAGGGGAAGTAGGGGTAGGGGTATTCGGACCTACTCCACTTTCCATCAACTCGAAGTATATGTCAAAATGGGACATTGATAAAAATTTCAAGTCGATAGCGATATTCTACCGAAAGTTATGGCCGAATTAAAATATCATGGAGGGGTAGTTTGTATGGGAGGTAGGGGAACCCGTGGTCCGATTTGGCCCATTTTCAATACCGTCCAAGATTTTAGCAAAACAAACATTTGCCAAAAGTTTCAAACCGCTAGCTTCATTATTTCGGGAGTTATCGTGCTAACAGACAGACACACGGACAGACAGACATGGCTTATTCGATTCAGGGACCGACCCTGATCATTTATATATATACTTTCCCATACCTCCGGTGGCTCCTTTGAGGTGTTACATAATATCGGCGTAACAAAAACAATATACCCCATAGTATCTTATGGGTATAGGGTATAAACAGTACGCTATTGTTGAATTTTATTTCATACGGTAAACTGTGTATTTATCAAACACAAAAATGTTATAAAATAAAACAAAGCTACATCTTAGCGCTGTCTGAAAGAAAGCAAATGTCAACCACGAGTGATTAGTGAGCCACGATGAAGAACTCTAAGAACGAAGTGAAATTTAAGCCAAATTGTGCCGCCAAAAAATCGAATACGACTTCCAACGATTCAATAACGACCAAAAGAAGCTTGGCCATAGAAACAGTGATTTCATGACGAGCTGAGTTGATTGGGCGATGTCCGTCTGTCCGTTTGATGCGACGCGTTTTACTCGGCCAGTTTAAAAGCTATCGAGCTGAAATTTTGCACACATGCTTCTTTTTATTGCAGGCAGTTTGTATGTTTGAATCGCTAAAATCGGACCATGAGGTCGTGGGGCTGCCATACAAAACCAATCCACCCCAATTTGGTTTTTCAAAGAAAAACTTTTTTATTTGTGCACCAATTTCAACCAAACCGTACACAAATGTGTTTCTATTGATGTCACAAAAGATATGTAAGAATGGACGGAATCGGACCATGGGTAAATGGGGCTGCCATACAAACCCAACTCCCCAAATCAGGTTTTTCTAAGAAAAACTATTTTATTTGTGCACCAATTTCAACCAAACTTCACACATTGATGACAGAAAACATATGTAAGAATGTATAGAATCGGACCATGGGGGTTATGGGGCTGCCATACAAACCCAGCCCCCCAATTCAGTTATTCTTTAAGAAAAACTTTTTTATTAGTGCAGCAATTTCCACCAAATCTTACGCAAATGTGTTTCCATTGATGACACAAAACATTTGTATGAATAATTGGAAATGGGGCGTCCATACAAACCCAACCCCCCAAATTAAGATGTTCTAACAAAAACTTTTTTATTTTTGCACCAATTTCACACAAATGGTTTTCTATTGATAACGCAAAACATATCTAATCTAAGATATCTAGAATCGAACCATGGGGTCATGGGGCTGCCATGGTTAGGTTAGGTATATGGGCCGCCATGCCAGGTGTAAAGCACCCAAGCGCACTTAGACCAAGAGTTGGCCCTTTGTGATACCATCAAGTGAAGTGTACCTAAAAGTTAACACCTAAGCTGAAAACCAGCCCGTGCTGGCAATGTATTTGTTGAGTGATAGTGGGCTCACAATGCGTAGATCATCTGTATCGTAAAAGTACATTGAGCCAAGAAAACGTCTCTGTTTCTCGGCCAAGGCTTTACAATGGCAGAGAAAATGATGTACACTCTCTTCCTCTTTTTCGTCACCAATGTGCCCAGTGTGGTATGAACGCGTCTAGACTTTAATACCGTGCTTACGAGTGTGCAAATTGACCCATCGACGTGAAGACGCCGAAGTGCGTCTGTAATCGCCCTGGGTCTGATATTATTAAAGACACCTTAAATGTCTAGGAACACATTGTGTATTCCTTTCGATAAAGAGATTTTTCGATGTAACTGACTAACGATTGCAGAGCTGTATCTACTGATTTTCCCTTCCAGTAAGCATGTTGAGCCGTTGAAGGGAGATGCGGTGGGATGATAGTTTGTACATGAATATCAACGAGTCGCTCCAGTATTTTAAGCATAGTTGAAGTGAGACTATAATTGGCCTAAGATCGTTAAGTCGTGCGTGCGAGCTTCGGCATACCTTCGGGATAAACGTAACCCGCACATCTCTCCATATACGAGCAATATATACTAGATCAAGGCAGGCTGTAAGTATGTTTCCTATCCATGGATATGTAATCTCTAAGCATTGCTGCAAAGTCTGCAGGCAGATTCTACCAGGTCCAGCTGATTTCTCTCTTTATTACCGTAACTCCTAGTGGAGCATGGTGCGTTGATGACTACCGTGTGTACAAATCCAATCATCCAATCCCCAAATAAGGTTCTTCTAAGAAGTACTTATTCCAACCAAACCTCACACATATATTGCTTTATCGACGCGACGAAACTTATGTTAAGTCATAGGTACGCCCGAAAGAGTTTTTAGTGGGAGGACAGTGAAGGGTATCCAAATTTCTCCACTTCTCCATGTGTCCTCCGCGCGGGCGCCCCCTGGTAACGGTAGTGGGTAAAACCTCTAACGGCTAAGTCAAATCATCTGATGCGATATTTGGAAGAAGCACCGCTGCGCCTGAGAGCTGTATTTACATCTGCAGCGTCTCAGGTTACTTAACGTGATAGGTGACAGAAAACGTTTAACTCAACCACTAAAGCAGCATCTTGGAGGCATGCTCATGATGGCCCTTACTCAACGATTAAACCCTATCATGGTTTAGCGATGTGCCGACAATTCATCCTAAGAAAAACTTCAAGTCGAGAAACCTGAAACAAAAGCCTCAGATTGGACGAATACAAAACAACGACGACCCCGCAAACGAACAACTGATTACTCTTTCGGATCCTGGAATGTACGCTCACTGAATACACCGGGGGCCTTAAGGGCCCTCCTGGATCAGGTAGAACAATACAAGCTGAGCAATTCAATTCGCACACTATTTTTACGAGTGGTAAAGAGGGGGACAACAAGGAGTTTGGAGTAGCTTTCATCGTGAATAAGCAGCTCAAGAACCACGTTATCGGCTTCAAACCTATCAACGAGGGGCTATGTGCGATCCGCATTAAGACCCGTTTCGCTAATCTCTGCCTCATTAATAAGCATGCCCCTACAGAAGTAAAAGAAGACGCGATTAAGGACGAGTTCTAAAACGACCTAGAAACACTCTTCGACTCACTTCCATCAAACGACGTCAAGCTGCTGCTAGGAGACTTTAACGCCAAAGTCGGAAACGAAAGCTGGCATAGGGGAACTACTGGAGGTCATAGCCTCCACGACGAAAACAACAACAACGGTCAGCGACTTATCGACTTCGCGAGCGGCAGAAACTTGGTCATAAGCTCTACATGCTTCCCTCATCGACGAATCCATAAGCAGACCTGGAAGTCACCAGATGAATACAACGTGAACCAGATCGACCACGTACTGATCAGCAAGAGATGGGCTTCTAATGTCCTAGATGTTCGATCCTATCGAGGAGCCAACTGCGACACCGATCACTATTTGGTGAAGACGACCTACAGGTGCAGACTCTCTTCGGTGCACCTTACGAGAATCAACCCTGCCAAGATCTTCGAGGTTGACAATTTGATTGATGATACCACGGCGGCTGCGTATACTACAGCACTTGAGGAAAAACTATCGCGCATGCTTGAAACAATAATAATCTAGGCATCCATGAGTTCTGGGAGGAGCTCAAAGACAGCATCAAGGGGGTCGCAGAAGAGGTCGTGGGCTATAAAGGCCGGCGCAAACGAGAAGACTGGTTCGACGACGAATGCAGGGCCTCGATTGAGGCGAAAAATGAAGCCTATCGCCAATACACACAACGCGCATCCCGAGCCAAGAAAGAAAGATACAACGAACTTCGGCGAGTATCTAATAGGTTAATTAGACGTAAGAAACGCAAACATTTTGACGAGCAGTTACAGCAAATAAACCAAAGATTAGCCAGTAAGAACATTAGACAGGCGTACAAACTTATAAATAATATCAAGAACGGATATCAACCCAGGACAAGCCTATGTAAGGACAAGGCTGGTAACATCATCAGCGACATCGAAAGCGTCAACAAACGATGGGCCTCGCATTTCGAAGAGCTCCTCAATGCACCATCAACATCCCCCGCGGAGCCAGCTCTTGAGCAGTTAGCCGAACCAGGCCCTCCCGTTCTACCCCCAACAGTAGAGGAGGTGAGTCTTGCCATACAGTCGCTTCAAAATAATAAAGCGCCCGGCGCTGACGAGATCCCAGCGGAAATGCTGAAGCATGGTGGAACGTGCCTGACCAACGCTGTACATGTGCTACTGCTGAAAATATGGAACGACGATTATGCTTTTGCGCCAATCTTCGGGGATTAGAATATTGGCGCAAAAGCATAATCTGCCCAATCCACAAAAAGGGTGACAAGCTGAAGTGTGAAAATTACAGAGGCATATCAGTAGTTTGTACGGCCTATAAGATATGATCGAAAATTCTTGAAAAGAGAATTAATCCGTACGCAGAACGATTCATTGGCGAGTATCAAGGCGGCTTCAGCAGACCTGGTCGCTCAACGACCGATCAGCTTTTCACAGTGAAGCTACTAAGTACTCCAAAAGTGCTGGGAATATAACATCGACGTATACCAAATCTTTGTCGACTTCAAGCAGGCATACGACAGTATCGATCGAAGTGTACTGTACAACATTATGCTAAATTTTGGTATACCGGCAAAGTTAGTGCGACTCACAAGTTTGACGATGACTAATACCGTCTCGCAGGTCAAAGTGCAGAACCGACTCACTGACCTATTTGAAACTCGTATTAGACTCAAGCAGGGCGACGGGCTGGCGCCGACGCTCTTCAGCCTGGCTTTGGAGTATGCAATTCGAGCCATGAATACGGACAGCAGCGGAACGCTACTCATCAAGTAGACCCAATTAGTAGCGTACGCCGACGATATCAACATCATGTCTCGAAGGTTGGGTGATGCAGAAAGCCTTCTGCATAACCTCAATAACGCCGCAAAGGAAATCGGACTACATATCAACGAAAGCAAAACAAAGGCCATGATGCAATCGAAAACAAGGACGCCAGCAAACTCAAGCATCACAGTGGGGGACCTTAATATCGAGTATGTCAACTTCAACTATCTGGGTTGTAACTTGTCAAAGGACGCCAACGAAACCGACGAAATTAAGCGACGGATACAACTAGCCAATAAGACATATTTCTCGGTCCTCCCTATAATTAATTCGAAACTTGCGCACAGGAACACGAAGCTCCGCGTGTACAAAACGATCATCCGACCCGTGCTATGTTATGGCTGCGAAACATGGACCCTTACCCAAGCCTCCGAAATTTTGCTAGACCGATTCGAACGAAAGGTCCTTCGGCGAATTTTCAGGGCCGTTCGCGAGCGAGACCAATGGCGTATCCGGTACAACCATGAGTTGTATCAACTGTACGATGAGCTGGAAGTATCGAAAATCGTGAAGCTTCAACATCTGCAATGGGCGGGGCATGTACAACGGACGGACGATAATCGCATGCCAAAGTAAGTTATGAACGCACAACGAACTGACGGAGCGAGGTTGCGTGGACGACCGAGAGCTCGTTGGGAGAACTCCGTAGGTGAAGACGCCCACCAGCTGCTGGGCTTCCGAAACTGGAGGACAAGGTCACGTAACCGCGACCATTGGAGGTCAACGATTTAGGCGGCCAAGGCCCGACGTCGGGCTATCGTGCCACATTGATGATGATGAAAATTAAGAAACTCTTTTGTTATTTTCAAAACTCACAAATTTCGACAAAATTCAAATGAGAAAATTTCTTCCTGGATTTATCCTATTTTCAAGACCTTGTTTTGAGACACAGTAAATAGATTCAAGCATGGACTATGTTATAGAGGTACGAAAATTTCGTATTTACGAAAGAAAGGAAAGAAAGTTATGAACGCACAACGAACTGACGGAGCGAGGTTGCGTGGACGACCGAGAGCTCGCTGAGAGAACTCCGTAGGTGAAGACGCCCACCAGCTGCTGGGCTTCCGAAACTGGAGGACAAGGTCACGTAACCGCGACAATTGGAGGTCAACGATTCAGGCGGCCAAGGCCCGACGTCGGGCTATCGTGCCACATTGATGATGATGAAAATTAAGAAACTCTTTTGTTATTTGCAAAACTCACAAATTTCGACAAAATTCAAATGAGAAAATTTCTTCTTGGATTTATCCTATTTTCAAGACCTTGTTTTGAGACACAGTAAATAGATTCAAGCATGAACTATGTTATAGAGGTCCGAAAATTTCGTATTTACGAAATAGATGTGAATTTTGGCGATAATTGCTAATTTTTGCGAATAGATGCGAAATTTACTAATTTGTACTTTTCCACGAAAATGTTAATTTTTCCCCAAAAAATCAACTATGGAAAATATGTACTATTTCAAGAAAAGAAAAACACCGAGAATTAAATTTGCTTTCAAATTTAATTCTCGGTGTTTTTCTTTTATTGAAATAATATTATCGGAATTTGCGCGAATATCGTTCTGTCTATAAAGGTTATGGAAAATACTTTTTTCATCTCAAATTGATTTTTGTTATAAGATTCCCATTAATGAGAGAGAATAGAGAAATTCTAAATGCAAGGTGTTCGTAGAATCACGAGCACAATATAACTTCCAAACATCGAGCTCGGTGTGTAGTCGGAGGTTCGATGAATACTCGTACATTTTGTTTCTGCAATGAGAATTCTGTAGAAAAAGCTTTTATTGAAAAAATTGAAATAAACTATCTATAAAAAAAGAGAAAACCGTAAAAATGTTGGTGTACTTCTGCCTCAGAAGTATCCCTTTTAGAGCGCCGGCACACTACAAACTTTTAGAGCGGCCGCACACTACAAACTTTTGATCGGCCGATAGTTTGATCGTTCTTCTAATCAGCACGAGACCATATGCAAGTGCGCACACTTGAACGATTTCAAATCGGCCGATAATAAAGTTTAATGGGCAGTACGATTCCCATTAAACTTAATAGGTTGACAACTATCGGCCGACTACTTAAATAACACAGCGCACACTGAGAGCGCGCACACTTACAAACTTTTTCGTCGGCGTCGGTTGTTATTGTCAAAGTATGTCGTTGATAAGTGACGAACTTATTGAAAAATTAATCGAAGAGATCGAAAAACGACCAGCTTTATATAAAAAAAGCTTAAAGGAATACTCAGATGCTATCATGAAAAAAAAGCTATGGTCGGAAGTGTAGTTTAGTTTCAGGTATGCAAGTTACAAGCCTACACACCCTATCCCTCAAGTCGCCTTCTACGACAAGCCGGGAACGCTGTGGTATAATTCTAACCCCAACACCACAGGGGTCAATTTATATTAAGCTTCGTACATATTCACACAATTTAGCACAAACAACGTCGCGCGCAATTGTGGTGATTTGTACGAAACCCAGGAGAGTTATATTCTCCCCTGCCCCATTAGTCGCCTTCTACGACACGCCGGAGGAAGCGGAGGCATAATTCTTGACCCATGCCACAGGGCCCAATATTCTCTGCTTATTTTTTTCTTCTCATAATCCTTCTCCTCCTTCGTTTTATAATTAGGGAAATAATAGCTTTTCTTGATATCATTCCAATTGTCACTAATGTCAATATGGCGCTAATGTCAAAAGCAACAGCTATCGGGCTATCGGCTAATGTGCGCACTCACCAACAACCAAACAGTTTAGTTGTAAAAGTGTGCGGAGAGACTGTCCAATCCGACCAAACTATCGAACGATAGTACGGTCTGCAGTGTGCGGTGGCCCTTAATCGGCTGATAGTTTGATCGTTCTTCTAATCAGCACGAGACCATATAAAAGTGCGCACACTTGGTCTCCTGCTAATTAGAAGAACGATCAAACTATCGGCCGATTATAAGTTTGTAGTGTGCGATCGCTCTTACAGTTACTCCTCGAGGAGCGCTTTTGACTATTTGCGTTGTCAAAAAAAATTCTCAACAACTGATTCCGAGTGTTATTCAGTTGACAGTCACACTATGTACTTCGTAATGTATTTTTTGCTATTTTTGTAAACAATAATAAATCCTTTTTTTTAGTTGAGACTTTTGAACATTCGCTTCACTGTGAATTTATAAAATTTTCAGTTTAACCTCAATTACAATAACAGAATGTACATACAATTTTATGTTTTTATACGAATTTCAGCGAAATTTCTAATACATATTCAAAATTAGTATTTGCGAAATTCTTGTTTTTTATTTGCCAAATTTCCGTACCTCTAAATGTATTATTCTCAATTCAAAAAAAAAAAAACGAATTCATCTTAAGAGATCTTTTTTGACATTTTACATGTAAAGCTGGTGGGAAAGCTTTATTTTAGCTTTAGCTTATACTGAAGACGTGTAGTGGATCAGTCAGTAGTGTCTCTGGTGTAGTACACTGAAAAAAATGGTTTAGACTTTTTATCTAAAGTGAAGTAGTTGACTTAAATTTAGATAGTTTTACCAAAGAAATAGCTGATTTCTCTAATCTTCGCAGCTGAAAATACTATTAAATTCGTTCATTTAACCACGCAAGATTAGAAGAAAAAGTTTAGTCAATTCTTCCACAAAAGTTGTTGATTGTACTATTCAAATATAAAATTTAACTACAAACAATCGTTCTTTTTTCTTCAACACAATTTAGCTATCCAACATTTAACAATTTATAGATAATGAATAGCTGTCTTTACAAATGAATTAATTGAATTTGCAAATATAGTAGATGTTTCAACTAATGACGAATAGAAAAATTATCCATATCTTCGTAGCTATTTCAACTACATAGAATCTAATAAGCTGAAAATCAACGCGAACTTTAGATGAATTCGACTATTTCTTTAGATAACCATTCTAATTTTTTCTCTCAGTGTAGGTAGCGCGTTTGACTGGGAAGAATGGAGTTATGAGTTCGATGTTGGTTGGTTGCAAGTTTTTTTCTTATTTTTGTTTGTTTGTTTGCCTTTTTCATAAGAAAATTTAGCTTGATTCAAGGTTACTTTTCTTTAAAGCGCTGCTATTGGCATTTCACTTGGATCAGTGTGACTTATTCTGAAATGAAGAGAAATATTCCTGGGCTGCCTTTTGTTGTCTTTCTTCTTGATTTTAGGCATATTTTCTTTACTTGTTTTGTTTTTAAATGTTCGAACGGGAGTCCGTTTATTGTGAGTACAATAAAATTATGACTCAAACACTGAGCCAAATCGGCTGCTAAAGTAAAGAAAATATGGCTAAAATCAAGAAAAACAGCCAAGGCATATTTCTCTTTACATGAGAATTAATCCCATTGATCCAATTCAAATGCAATAACATCGCTATAAGGAAAAGTATCCTTAAATCAAGCAAACTTTTCTTATGAAAGAGACAAGAGAATCTAAAAAAAAAATTTAAAAAAATGGACTTTCAGCCAACCAACATCCTAGCAAACATCCGCGATACGAATTCAATTCGCCTGATAGAAAACATTTCTCGAATTTCATATCGAATACGGATTAAATGCGTCACTCCCTTCGTGAAGGAATAGTGACCGATATTAATTCGCCAGGATGATAATTTGGCAATAATAACCTAATACACAGAAAAAGTGAAAAAAAAAACATTTTTTTTCTAATTTTTTTTCTTCTATTTTATCCTAACTTTTTTTCCTTATAACTTTACGTTTTTACAGTCTGCTTCTACTGGGGATCGAACCGGGCACCTATAGTTTCGTAGTCGTACGTCCTACACCTGAGCTATCTAAGATTACAAACTATGGGAATAAAATATGTAGTTGTTTTATTTTTTGACAATTTCATCATTCTCTCGTTGTAAGGAATTACTATTTTATCATCCTTGCAATAATAAGACGATATTTTTGTAGTTTTTTTTAATTGATGAACTCAGTAATTATATCAATGAACAAGTTGTTAATTTTATGAATTAGTTCATAATTTTAATGAAATTTTTGTTCGTTGTTTTGATAAAATCAGAATTATTAGACTGATGAAAGCCGTCTTCGGTGGGATATCGGTGTAAATATTCATTATTTTAATGAACAATTTCATTGCTTCAGGGTACCTTTTTCTTTCAGTGTACGATAGGGTTTTGGAACGTTCGGACGATGTGGGGTGAGTGTAATAACATAAGGCTCACAGAAGTCGAACAGAAAATGTCCGCATACAACATCGCTATACTAGGACTGAGCGAAACGCGATGGCTCGGATCGGGGGTGACTTTATCACCAAGCTCTCGTACTGTATTGCTCTACTCTGGAAGTGAAGACAATAATACACCGTCGGCGTCGGAATCCTGTGGAATGCACGCCGATCCCTAATCGACTGGAAACCTATTTCCGATCGTGTCATCACAGCCAGATTCAAATCCATAGTACGAAACATCACAAATATTCAGTGCTACGCACCGACTGAACCTGCAGATCAATCAGCAAAGGACGTTTTTTATAAGCGACTAGGCGACACCTTTGATAGGGCTCCCAAGGGTGACATCAAAATTATTATGGGGGATCTCAATGCCAAAGTCGGTACGGATAACTTAGGCTTGGAACACCTTATGTGCAACCACGGGCTTGTTGGCAGGAACGACAAAGGCGAAATGTTGGTGGAGTTCTGTAACTCTCGACAACTAGTCATTGGCGGAACCTCGTTCAAGCATACAACCTGCTACCTAACAACTTGGATTTCTCCTGATGGCAGAACAGAAAACCAAATTGACCATATTGCTGTTTCAAAGACATGGAGAAACTGCCTCTTGGACCTCAGGTCGAAGCGTGGGGCTGATGTTGGCAGCGACCATCATCTTGTTATCGCGAAATTTCGCTTACGAACGGCAGCGATCCAACGATGTACTAACGCACGAGTCTTGCCACGTGTTAATGTGCAAAAACTAAATAATCCATCAATTAAAAGCGCATATTCTACCGCTTTGCACGAAAAAGCTAGTGCAGGAACATCTCTTGAGAATCCTACAATTGAAGATAGATGAAATTTTACAAAGGATTATTTCATTTCGTGTGGCGAAGCGATTGTGGGACGATTGGATCGAGGTAGGAGACCTTCTATCAGTGATGCTACTTGGTCTCTTATCTAAGCACACAAAAGAGTTAAGGAACAGATTAACTCCGCTTAAGAAACAGATCAACTCCGAGCTGAATACCGTTCACTACAAAAAGGCTGCGGCTTACCGTGGTGAAAGTGGTACCCTTTTCAAGCTTAAGCGCTTTACACATATATCGGAAAAATCTACGTAGATTATGTAATCTCGTATGCTGTTCACACTATGGTCGTAATCTTGTTCCACGACTTGACAGTACAGTACAATCCATTGTAAACTCCGACAGTTCCATGAACGACTGAAACTGTAATTTATATTAATTTGTTAAAACAAGAAGCAGAATCTATCTTATAGGAATTATGTCAATGATTTATGTTCGTCAATAGGTGAAAACATCACACTTTTGTGTACAAAACCATGTGCCAATCCAAAATGGATGAGATGACCTCTACTGTAGAATTGTCAAATGCGAAGCTCACCACACTTCACCATGATTTTGTAAAGATTTTCTCCGAGATTTTGGTTATAATCTCCGTACAAAATCTATGAAAATGTATGGAAAATCTACAAGATTTTCGCCTAGATTTTGTAAAATCTCAAGATAATGCAAAATCTTCTATAGTGTGTAAAGAGCTTTATTAAGCCACTCATTGGCAAATCGTTCACTACGGACCATGTTGTAAAAGATAAGGAAGGGTTACTGCTTGTTACCGAAGAAGCTTCAGAGATGAAAAGAGCACTTTCTTGAAGTCGTAAGCAACCGCTTTGGGCCTGCGAGTGCATCTTCATCAGCAGAAGAAGACGTCCCCCAGTAGCCAGTATTAATTCTAGACCACCATCTAAGACGGAATTAAAGCGGGTTATCGAATCTATGGACGCCGGTAAGGCCCCGGGGCTAGATGGAATTCCGGTTGTTAAAGCGGATTCGAATGCTGCAGCGGTTATTCTGCTTCCCTATCATCAAGAAACCGAAACTCTACCTGTCGAATGGAAAAAGGGCGTAAATATTAAAATTCCGAAAAAGGGTAACCTTAAAGGTACGTTGTGCTAGACGCGGCCGCACGACTGCGACTCGCTCATTCCATATAAAAACTCGTTTTTAAAATGAGAGAGAAACGAGTTTTTATATGGAATGAGCGAGTCGCAGTCGTGCGGCCGCGTCTAGCACAACGTACCTTAAGGATTGTATTAATTGGCGTGGGATTCGCCTGCTACTCTTAGAGCAGGTATTAATAGAAGGAGAGGAAATGTCACTTAAAAAGTGTGCCGAAAGCGCAAATTCATGGGAGAGGAAAATACAAGAACAACACTGGTGGAACAAAGCGATTTGATACAAGTAGAGTAACAGTACATCTCAATTCAAACAAAGTTCCATGCTTTGACAACCCACTATTAAAGACAAAGAGAATGAAGAAGAAGAATTCAACCAAATGCACACGAATTTTTGACACAATTACTACTTTACTGTTAGATCCTTGGCTCTCCAATGCATTCTCGGCACATTTTTGAGCTGTCACTTTGTATGGAATTCGTGACTTTTGCCCTCTCCTTCTATTAACACCTGCTCTAAGCTGCTACTAGCCTTCGAGCAGGTATTAATAGAAGGAGAGGAAACATCGCTTAAAAAGTGTGCCGAAAGCGCAAATTCATGGGAGAGAAAAATACAATAACAACACTGTTGAAGCAAAGCGATTTGACACAAGTAGAGTAACAGTACATCTCGATTCAAACAAAGTTCCATGCTTTGACAACCCACTTTTAAAGACAAAGAGAATGAAGAAGAAGAAGAATTCAACCAAGCGCGCACGAATTTTTGACACAATTACTACTTTACTGTTAGATGCTTGCTCTCCCATGTATTAGATTCTCGGCACATTTTTGAGCTGTCGCTTTGTATGGAATTCGTGACTTTCGCCCTCTCCTTCTATTAATACCTGCTCAAAGCTACCAGCTGTCTCCAAGCTGATGGCTAAAATTATGTTGAACCGGATCACTAATACAATAACCAATAATTTTACTTTTTCGTTTTTTATAAAAAAAAATCTTGTTTACTAAAAAAACTCGTATAAAAATTTAGGAAACGTTTACTTTGGCTTTCTCTTAAGGCCATTTTTTTCTCTTTAACGCGTAAGATTGCAATTTTCCTAATCCTAGGACCCTCATTTTGATATGTCGTTCGAAAGCTAACCTAATGAGGCAACTTTTGTCAACTTTGTACATTTGCCAGTTCAAAGTACCGTTACGATTTTACCATTCGCAAATTCAATGAAAAATCTATTTTCAAAATGTTCGAATGGTAGTATGTATCTGGGAAGCTTTTTAAATTACATATTTAATTGGGAAAAATAGTTATTTGATGTAGAATTTTGTGCAGACTCAGAAAGTGAAGTCAAATCTCAGATTAAATATTTGAGTGTGGCAAAAAGTGATTTTACTCGGCAAGTCTGGCTTTTTGACACCATTTACAAAAAATGCTAAAATTTTATAACGGTTAAAGATAAAAATGTAGAACATTCATTCTACCCAAATGAGCTTTCCTATCATCCACTATTGTATGTACCATGAGTCATGAGACACCCTGTATAGTCGCGCCGGGTCGCGATTGTCGGTTTATAATATTTTCGTAAATGCTTGGTGAAGGGTACGCGTGCGAATTTTTGTACCAAATTGTTAATATGCGTTTGCACAGAACGCGAAAGAACGTGACTTGCGACTAACTAAACCAGAACGACCTTTCCTGTGATCTTGTTTGAAACTAGATTGCTCGAAATGTCATTTAGAGGCCAATTTTCCACAAACGGAGAGTGCTGATAGTAAAGCGATTCATAAGGTTGCTTTAATTTCCGGGTTAGGAATATGTACTAGACTGGGATTACAGAGCTCATAGGTTCGTTGGGTTCGTATTGCTAGAGCCTTGTAAAGCACCAGTCAGAGTCACGACACTTTTCCAATGTATAACACAACGACTACACATACACACATTATAGAAAACCAGCATTCCAACTCAATATGGCCTTGAGGCAGCTCAGGTGTACTGTGTTTGTATACAAGCCACCATGAACAAACTATGGTGTGTGCGTGTGTACAATCGTGTTTCTATGAATTTTAAATGACCAGTGGTAGACTTACCTCAAAACCTTGGTGACTTAACAATCTTTATACTTCTAGCAATAGCTAGAAACGCAGCAGGGAAATAGCGAACAGGTGGTACAGAATGATCAGCCCTGGGTAGAAATCCTCAGCCTTCGTTTACTTTTTCTCGCACGTTACCTCACTCACTATTAACACATTCGGTACAATAACAAATCTCTCACTGGAATCACAAAATGGAAGAGATGTTAACGTAATCAAAAGGCGCGAAAAACACATTTACAACATGCTCAAAAGCATGTTGTTTGTGTCGATGAAATGGAAAGTTATTTGTTGCCCGGGGAACACTATTCAAGAATGGTAAGGTGCAAAGCGTTATGATGAAGATGAACCAGCAGTAAACTCGCCGATGATCGTCAAAGCACCGAAGATCTACACTAACACTGAACCACTCACTCTGCAACTAACCCCAGTAAAATTTTACAACAAATCGCGACCGTGCTTCTTCATGTGTTCGCAATTCAATGAACTAACTGATGAAACCAGTAACCGCTACGCTATTGGCTTTAGCGTGGCTCTTGGCTGAGCTCTCAGAGTCACAGCACAGCCCCCCACTGAAGTACAACTGAATTGGACCAAAGGTGTGCGTATATTAACCAAAGTATGTATTTTGAATAACTAACCAGTCAGTATTAGAACAATAATTCGTGGTATGGAAATTATGTATGTATGTAATTGGTTCCATTTTGGAAAGAAACTCGATTACCTAGTACATAATATAGTCTAAGAAAATTGGACCAAAATATGGCCATCGAACGGCAAAAATCCTACATCGGAATTTTTTTTTGATTATCGTTGGGGATGGTCCCGAGATGATGACATAGAAAGTCCCAACCGATCCGGGGTCCGCAACCTTAAAAAAGGGGGGAAAGGGGGGCCTTTTTCGGTTTTTTGCGATTATTTAAAAAACGGTAAGAGATACAGAAAAATGTTCTGGGGACGAAAAAAAACTACATAAAATTATCTTTGCAATGATATATAACACATTAGAGTTCAATTGAATATTTCGGCGTTAGAATAGAACATAAATTAGAATATTTTCATTTTAGACCTTTTTTAAAAGCTCCATAACTTTTGAAAGAATGTTAGTTCACTCATGTGAAGTTAGCCGCCTAATTCTTTGAATCGCTTTGGAAACGTTTGTGTGGGGGCGGCTACGTTTGTGCATGATTGTGCAACAAAAATTTTCGTTTGTGCATCGCTAATTATTTAATTATAGCACTTCGGAAAACTTCGAATGTGAAGTTGGCCGCCATTTTTTAAATATGGTCGGATAAGTATAAATTTGGTATCAATCGATCGGAAATCGTTTGTGCATTGATTTTTTGCGTTTGTGCATCCTGAAAACACAAGTACACAGGAGTAATTAAGTAAAAACCAACCTGGTTTGAATCTTAGCTAAGTGGGATATTGTAAACACAAACACTGCCTGTAAATATTACTTCAAATCACACCCGGAACCGTTTGTGTGGGGGCGGCTATGTTTTTGCATGATTGTGCGACAATAATTTTCGTTTGTGCATCGCCAATTATTTAATTATAGCTCTTCGGAAAACTTTTTAAACACGACTGGTTTGAATTTTAGCTAAGAGCGATATATTGTGAATACCAGATGTGAACCATTAAGCTCCATCCAGACTGGCTGCTGTCCAAACTGACCGCCATTTGGTTGGCCGTCTTGTTTTCATATTCAATACGGCAACTCAATCATATGGCAGCTAGCGCTTTGTGTGAAATTGAATAATTCTTCAAAAATAAAGTTTGGTTTTCGACCTCCATTTGGTAGCTAATGTAAATGCTAAGTATGTAGTTAGAAAATCCCATTTAGAAGGCAGTATAGATGAGATGTCAAATGTCGTACAGATCGTGTCATTACCGAGATCAATGCGTTGTTTTTTTCATGTAGCACATGTACGTTTACCGTAACGTAAGGGGGAAGATAAAGGTTGAAAGGCTCCGGCTAATTCCTATATCTTCTTCAGTTGTGGCATAACTGCGGACCCTTAGCTATGCAGGAGGAGTTTCATAGGGAGAACGGCTTCGGCCAATTCCTATGTCTCTCTACGGGGCGTTACTTTCTCGCATTATCCGAGTAACCGCTGCGCCTGAGCGCTGTATTAACATCTGCAGCGTCTCAGGTTACTTAATGTGATAGGTGACCGAAAACATTTAATTCAACCACTAAAGCAGCATCTTCGAAGCATGCCCATGATGGGCTTTACTCAACGATTAAACCCTATCATGGTTTAGCGATGTGCCGACAACTCATCCTAAGAAAAACTTCAAGTCAAGAAACCTGAAACAAAAGCCTCGGATTGGATGGATACAAAACAACGACGACCCCGCAAACGAACAACTGATTACTCTTTCGGATCCTGGAATGTACGCTATATAGATAGACCGGGGGCCTTAAGGGCCCTCCTGGATCAGGTAGAACAATACAAGCTGAGCATAGTTGCAATCCAGGAAACTAAATGGCTCAAGCGAGATTAACGACCTCAATTCGCACACTATTTTTACGAGTGGTAAAGAGGAGGGCAACAAGGAGTTTGGAGTAGCTTTCATCGTGAATAAGCAGCTCAAGGACCACGTTATCGGCTTCAAACCCATCAACGAGCGGCTATGTGCGATCCGCATTAAGACCCGTTTTGCTAATCTCTGGCTCATTAATGCGCATGCCCCTACAGAAGTAAAAGAAGACGCGATTGAGGACGAGTTCTATATACAACGACCTAGAAACACTCTTCGACTCACTTCCATCGAACGGCGTCAAGCTGCTGCTAGGAGACTTTAACGCCAAAGTCGGAAACGAAAGCTGGCATAGGGGAACTACTGAAGGTCATAGCCTCCACGACGAAAACAACAACAACGGTCAACGTCTTATCGACTTCGCGAGCGGCAGAGACCTGGTAATAAGCTCTACATGCTTCCCTCATCGACGAATCCATAAGCAGACCTGGAAGTCTCCAGATGAGTACATCCTGAACCAGATCGACCACGTACTGATCAGCAGGAGATGGGCTTCTAATGTCCTAGTTGTTCGGTCCTATCGAGGAGCCAACTGCGACACCGATCACTATTTGGTGAAGACGACCTACAGGTGCAGAATCTCTTCGGTGCACCTAACGAGAATCAACCCTGCCAAGATCTTCGAGGTTGACAATTTGATTGATGAAGCCATGGCGGCTGCGTATACTACAGCACTTAAGGAAAAACTGTCGCCCATGCTTGATAACATCAATAATTTAGGCATCCATGAGTTCTGGGAGGAGCTCAAAGACAGCATCAAAGGAGTAGCAGAAGAGGTCGTGGGCTATAAAGGCCGGCACAGACGAGCAGACTGGTTCGATGACGAATGCAGGGCCTCGATTGAGGCGAAAAAAGAAGCCTATCGCCAATACACACAACGCGCATCCAGAGGCAAGAAAGAAAGATACAACGAACTTCGGCGAGTATCTAATAGGTTAATTAAACGTAAGAAACGCATTTTGACGAGCAGTTACAGCAAATAAACCAAAGATTAGCCAGTAAGAACATTAGACAGGCGTACAAACTTCTAAATAATATCAAGAACGGATATCAACCCAGAAGAAGCCTATGTAAGGACAAGGATGGTAACATCATCAGCGACATCGAAAGCGTCAACAAACGATGGGCCTCGCATTTTGAAGAGCTCCTTAATGCACCATCAACATCCCCCGCGGAGCCAGCTCTTGAGCAGTTAGCCGAACCTGACCCTCCCGTTCTACCCCCAACAGTAGACGAGGTGAGTCTTGCCATACAGTCGCTTCAAAATAATAAAGCGCCCGGCGCTGACGATATCCCAGCAGAACTGCTGAAGCATGGTGGAATGTGCCTGACCAACGCTATACATGTGCTACTGCTGAAAATATGGAACGACGAGGAAATCCCGGAAGATTCGCGCAAAAGCATAATCTGCCCAATCCACAAAAATGGTGACAAGCTGTGGCATGGTGGCATATCATTAGTTTGTACGGCCTATAAGATATTATCTAATATTCTTGAAAAGAGAATTAATCCGTACGCAGGACAAATCATTGGCGAGTATCAAGGTGGCTTCAGACCTGGTCGCTCAACGACCGATCAGCTTTTCACAGTGAAGCTACTACTCCAAAAGTGCTGGGAATATAACATCGACGTATACCAAATCTTTGTCGACTTTAAGCAGGCAAACGACAGTATCGATCGAAGTGTACTGTACAACATTATGCTGCATTTTGGTATACCGGCAAAGTTAGTGCGACTCACAAGGATGACTAATACCGTCTCGCAGGTCAGACTGCAGAACCGACTCACTGACCTATTTAAAACTCGTACTGGACTCAAGCAGGGCGACGGGCTGACGCCGACGCTCTTCAACCTTGCTTTGGAGTATGTAATTCGAGCCATATATATGGACAGCAGCGGAACGCTACTCATCAAGTCGACTCAATTAGTAGCGTACGCCGACGATATCAACATCATGTCTCGAAGGTTGGGTGATGCAGAAAGCCTTCTGCATAACCTCAATAAGGCCCAAAGGAAGTTGGACTACATATCAACGAAAGCAAAACAAAGGCCATGATGCACTCGAAAACACAAATTTACCTAGTGTTTCTGCCACGCCGATAGGACAAGTACCAATTTGGGGCGTGGAAGCCGAAATTTTTTTTTCTTGTTTTTGACCTCAAATTCGGAATCAGCGCGCCAAATTTACCTAGTGTTTCTGCCACGCCGATTGGACGAGTATTTCCCCGACAAAACAGGGATACCAATTTGGGGAGGGGAGGCTTAACATTTTTTTCTTGTTTTTGACTATAAATTCGGAGTTAGCAACCCAAATTTACCTAACATAATATTAACCCAAACACAATTACGCCATTAAATTTGAACAAAAATTTGGCCAAACTTCAGAAAAATTAGGGGAAAGCTGGATTTTTGTATGAGCCTTCCTTTCGAGGTCCCAAACAAGACCCTTAAAGTCCCCGCCTCTACGGACCCTCATAGCGCCCTTAGCATTGAACGCATCAATCTGAAATTGGGATATTTAATTAAGCGTTGTACAAGCTACAAATTCGACAAATAACAGTTTTCGATGCACGTTACCGTTATAGAGATTCCCCAGAAACTGCTTAATTGCAATTACTGTATTAATTCTGATTCCCAAATTTCGTGGGTTCGAATTTTAACTAATTGTGACTTATCGTTCCATTCTATACACCAACTGCGGTGCATGTCTGTAGTAATTATGGCATGGCAACTTACCAGCTCTATGGGAACTACGCGGAACTTTGTCTGTTTGGAGGAGAAGAGCCCCAACAGGAGAAATATCGAGTTATTCAATTTCGGAAATGTCACATTGGAATCTTTGCACTTGAGACCTCTAAGCGTCTATAGCTCAGTAGGTAGAGTTGCTGACCTTGTGACTGAAGGTCGGAGGTTCGAATCCCGATTGGGACGAAACTTTTTTCCCTCAATTTCCTCAATTTTTGGTATTTTTTCCCAAAGTTTTGTGGTTTCGTACAGATACATCTACGTCGTACAGACACACTCATCAGGTCTTGTGTCTGTTGTCTATCTGTGCCAGTTCCCATAGAGCTGGTAAGTTGCCATGCCATAATTACTACAGACATGCACCGCAGTTGGTGTATAGAATGGAACGATAAGTCACAAGCTGCTTAATTGATTGTTTGGACCCTCATAACTTCGTTAGGGGGCACCCAACTTTGGGGATTCTAGGCGTCTTACTAACAGCCACAGAAGCTACAGATTTCTCCTAGAAAACCTTAGGCGCCGTTAGGAGTGCCCGAAAGTACTCGGTCGTTCCATCGTTTATTGAGAAAGCACAATAGCTTCAAATTTGCCATACACCACTTTCTTGTATATGCTACCGTTATCGAAATATTCCAAAAAACCTGTTTTCGAGGGTCTTTGACCGGGTTCTATACAAAATCCAAAAAGTCAAAATCCACAAATCAAAATCCAAAAGTCATAATCCATAAAGACAAAATCCATAAAGACAAAATCCATAAAGTCAAAATCCACAAAGTCAAAATCCATCAAGACAAAAACCTTAAATTTTTGTATGAAGAGAGCCATAATGCTTATTGCGTGGGCACTAGACAATTACCAAACCCCGGAGCATATCCGCTTTACCTGAAGACACGGAGAAGGATGCACCCGGAGCATATGCGCCTTAGGTGTCTCTGTCTTTACCTTAAGCGCTCATGGTCCGGAGCATTCCTCTCCGTGTCATCGGCCAAATCGTATATGCCACGGATGAATCCTTTTCCGTGTCTTCAGGTAAAGCGGATATGCTCCGGGATTTGGTAATTGTCTAGTTAACGTAATAACGTACATAAATATTCTCAATATTCAATTGTGATAAGAAAACGGGTTCTATACAAAATCCAAAAAGTCAAAATCCACAAGTCAAAATCCAAAAGTCATAATCCATAAAGACAAAATCCATAAAGACAAAATCCATAAAGTCAAAATCCACAAAGTCAAAATCCATCAAGACAAAATCCATAAATTTTTGTATGAAGAGAGCCATAATGCTTATTGCGTGGGCACTACACAATTACCAAACCCCGGAGCATATCCGCTTTACCTGAAGACACGGAGAAGGATGCACCCGGAGCATATGCGCCTTAGGTGTCTCTGTCTTTACCTTAAGCGCTCATGGTCCGGAGCATTCCTCTCCGTGTCATCTGCCAAATCGTATATGCCACGGATGAATCCTTTTCCGTGTCTTCAGGTAAAGCGGATATGCTCCGGGATTTGGTAATTGTCTAGTTAACGTAATAACGTACATAAATATTCTCAATATTCAATTGTGATAAGAAAACTGATGTAAATTTGAATTTATGGATTTCGTCTTTTTGGATTTTGACTTTGTGAATTATGACTTTATGGATTTTGTCTTTGTGAATTTTGTCTTTGTGGATTTTGACTTTGTGGATTTTTCAATTTTTTTGGATTTTGTCTTTTTGGATTTTGTATTTTTGGATTTTGTATAGAACCCTAAGAAAACTGATGTAAATTTGAATTTATGGATTTCGTCTTTTTGGATTTTGACTTTGTGAATTATGACTTTATGGATTTTGTCTTTGTGAATTTTGTCTTTGTGGATTTTGACTTTGTGGATTTTTCAATTTTTTTGGATTTTGTCTTTTTGGATTTTGTATTTTTGGATTTTGTATAGAACCCCTTTGACCCTATGTAGCACGGCACTCGTAGAGGCAGGGACTTTTAGGGTCTTGTTTGGGACCTCAAAAGGAAGGCTCATGCAAAAATCCAGCTTTTTTCTGAAGTTTGGCCAAATTTTTGTTCAAATTTCCTGGCGTAATTGTGTTTGGGTTAATATTATGTTAGGTAAATTTGGGTTGCTCACTCCGAATTTAAGGCCAAAAACAAGAAAAAAAATGTTAGGCTTCCCCGCCCCAAATTGGTACCCCTGATTTCTCGGGGAAATCCACGTCCTATTGGCGTGGCAGAAACACTAGGTAAATTTGGCGCGCTGATTCCGAATTTGAGGTCAAAAATAAGAAAAATAAATTGCGGTTGCCCACCCAGAAAGGCACCCCTGTTTTCTCGTGGTAATAATATTTACAAATCTATAACACTATAACTTGTTGATAAAAGTTATCAACATAAATGTCCTCATATAAATCGGAGCCGATGTGAAAACAAACAATAAACAGCATCGAACAACACGAAACCAATCTCTCATTTTTAATACTAAGATTTCTTTCTTGCGTTGGAAGCTTTTCGGTTTTCATCACATTAACCGCAGTGTGAACATGCTGTTATTTCATTTCATTTTATTTTTCGCAAACGTACATGTGCTACATGAAAAAACAACTCATTTATCTCGGTAATGACACGATCTGTACGACATTTGACATCTCATCTAAAATGCCTTCTAAATGGGATTTTCTAACTACTTAGCATTTACATTAGCTACCAAATGGAGGTCGAAAACCAAACTTTATTTTTGAAGAATTAGTCAATTTCACACAAAGCGCTAGCTGCCATATGATTGAGTTGCCGTATTGAATATGAAAACAAGACGGCCAACCAAATGGCGGTCAGTTTGGACAGCAGCCAGTCTGGATGGAGCTTAATGGTTCACATCTGGTATTCACAATATATCGCTCTTAGCTAAAATTCAAACCAGTCGTGTTTAAAAAGTTTTCCGAAGAGCTATAATTAAATAATTGGCGATGCACAAACGAAAATTATTGTCGCACAATCATGCAAAAACATAGCCGCCCCCACACAAACGGTTCCGGGTGTGATTTGAAGTAATATTTACAGGAAGTGTTTGTGTTTACAATATCCCACTTAGCTAAGATTCAAACCAGGTTGGTTTTTACTTAATTACTCCTGTGTCCTTGCGTTTCCAGGATGCACAAACGCAAAAAATCAATGCACAAACGATTGCCGATCGATTGATAGCAAATTTATACTTATCCGGCCATATTTAAAAAATGGCGGCTAACTTCACATTCGAAGTTTTCCGAAGTGCTATAATTAAATAATTAGCGATGCACAAACGAAAATTATTGTTGCACAATCAAGCAGACACGTAGCCGCCCCCACACAAACGGTTCCGGATGTGATTTTAAGTAATATTTACAGGAAGTGTTTGTGTGCACAATATCACTCTTAGCGAAGATTCAAACCAGGCGAGTTTTTATTTAATTACTCCTGCGTCCTTGCGTTTTCAGGATGCACAAACACAAAAATCAATGCACAAACGATTTCCGATCGATTGATGCCAAATTTATACTTATCCGACCATATTTAAAAAATGGCGGCTAACTTCACATTCGAAGTTTTCCGAAGTGCTATAATTAAATAATTAGCGATGCACAAACGAAAATTTTTGTTGCACAATCAAGGGGGTGGCACTCCATACAAATTTCTTGTAGAAAGGGATGCATGATTATCAGTCGCACACATTTAGAAAATATTTTAAACGCAAAATTCCATTAGACAGAGTAGGACGGAACTAATCCAAAATCAGCTGAGTATCCCATCTTTGGGTATGTATTGGTGGGTTAACTCGCCTTTTTAAATGTATTAGTGTGACATTCGGGAAATTTAGTGCTGCCAACATCCCAATATAGCAGACAAAATTTAAAGAATGTTGCCCAATGTGAGGTATTTTTCGTTCACTTCGTCAAATCTTCTGGCGGGATATTGAATTTGAAAAAAAAAACGAATTAATTTTCGTTCAACGTTCGAATTTTGTGAATCTTGTGAAGTTCAAGAAAAATTTTTAAAATTAAAAATGTCGTGCATCGTATGTGGCAAAGTTGTATCTCGTCGGTTGTTCAAGCTTCCGCGAGATCCTGCGGGGTGAGTTTACGTAAACAAGAGCAGTTTGTGTTTGTTTTGGCAAAAATTGGATTGAAAAAATGTTTTCAAGCTTCATAACGTTGTGTGTTTATTACTAAATTCCCAAAAATCAGTGATTTTTTTCAATATTGACTCAGTCAGTCGGCCCTTCGGGAGCTTGATCTATGTGGATTAAAAAAAAAATCATGTTTTTCAAAAGAGCATTAAACAAGACCGAGGCTAATTTCAGGCGCGGCCGAAATTTAAATACCCTCCTTGGGCTAAAAATTTTTTCGGGCGTACCTATGACTTGTGTTTTATCCACCTCCCCACATTCTTTTCCTTCCGTTTTCACATAAGATCCTTGGCGTCTACAAAACAATATTTGAGTGAGGTTTACTTGGAATAAGTGAGAAAATAAATAAATTGTCTTAGAAAACTTTATTAGGTGATGGGCGGTATGGGGGCATGGTCCTATAGTACGATTGCATTTGTTTTTACATTTTTTGTTGTTTAGATAATAATACAAGGTTTTGTGAAATTCGTTGAAGACAATAATACATTTTGTGGCTAAATACATTGGTATGAGAATTGGTTGAAATTGGGGCACCAATAAAAAAGATTTTCTTATAACAACCTGATTTGGGGGGTTGGGGTTGTGTGGCAGCCCCATGAGCCCACGGTCCGATTCCATTCATTTTTACGTATGTTTTGTGGCATCAACAGACACACATTTGTATGAGGTTTAGTAGAAATTGGTGGACAAATAAAAAAGTTTTTCTTTGAAGAATCCCATTTTTTTTTTAGAAGAACTTAAATTGTATGGCAGCCCCATGGCCCAATTTTGGTGATTGAAACATACAAACAGCCTGCAATAATAATAAGCACGTGTGCAAAATTTCAGCTCGCTAGCTTCAATACCCGCCGAGTAAAACGCGTCGCAACAGACAGACGGACATCGCCCAATTTTTATATGCTCGAAGATGCTTCCTTCAATGCGTTACAAACATCATGCCAAAGTTAATATACCCTTTCACCCTATGAGCGAGGGATATAAAAATACGATCTTCGGTGGTTAATCAGAGACAGCTTGCCATAATGTTAAACTTTAAACTGTTATGTATACTCACCGGGATCAGTTTTTTAGCAATCTGAAAGATATTTTTGAGCTACTGAGTAATCAAACAAACGAGGAGATTTTTTTGCATTATTGTATTATTAGAACAAATATTGTTTGAAATCCAATACATAGTTTATATTTCACCTCTTAATTTTTAGGGAGAAGCCAAGTTAGCCTTTAATTATTTACAAAAAAAACCAAAACTACTTTGAAATTTCCCAAAATGCTAGAAGCGAGTTTTGGGAATAAGTGCCTCATTTCATTAATTTTCAATTACATACATACATAGAATTGAATGAAAATTATGTAGGAATCGAAGCCACCATACCACCGCTTACTATACATTTTTAAATTGCGATCTAATTGCGAACTGCTTTTTTAACAATAAGGAAGCGTTCGGGTGACTAGTGACTAGTGAAAGAAATTATTTTACGGCTGAAGTCAATTGATGATTTTCGTAAATGCGAAAAGGTACATTACTGGTCATAGGCACACATATAACGTTGCAACACTTAATTAATAGCGTTATGTTTTTTGCATGCACACTATGCACATTATTCAATTAAAATGCACATGACTAACCCTTAAGGGATAGATGGATAGATAGATAGAGATTCAGACTATCGACAAGAGTTACTAAATCCTAGATTTAGTAAGCAGTTATACAATAATTAAATACAATTTGAATCAAGCAAGTACATTTTAAGATACATTCTGAATTTAGAGACAAACGATTCAATCTAGTAGGCTGTTTTTTACTGGATAAATTTACTGATTTTAACAGATCCTGTCGACAGGGTGAATCTCTTATTACATTCAAGTTTGGGTTTCATGCTAAATTGAGAACACATGCCTAATTAGTTCTTTTGTTGTGGCATATTCATATATTTTCTTAGACGTGATTTTCGGCTACGGATTATTAAAAGGGAGGACTTAATTAATACCACGACCACAAAGCGCTTGTGTGAGGAACATTTTCAGCCCGAGATGTTCGCCGGTCCAAGGAAACTAACCAGCACGGCGATTCCATTTTCAGAATCCACTAGCTCTTTTTCATATTGTGAGAACCAAAATCAGTCTGTTCTTAATGTTAACCAAAAGCCATCTAGTGTCACTTTAGCTACCAAAATAACATTTTGTAACGTTTCTACCCAAACAGAGGATCTCCCAAAACGAAGCAATATTTCCACCCAAACCGAAGTGGGTCTGGGAGAGCCCGCACAAAAAAAAAAGGTAAAAAAAATAAAAACCTTGATATTTATGCCGCAAAAAAACAAAATAAAAGAGTACCTATCTCCAGAGCTAGCAGCCCTTGTCGAGAATAGTATTTCAAATCACGACAAGAGGAAAGAGGGACTTCGGTACTCGGATGATGTTAAACAAATTAGTCGTTCGTATAGATCTCTTCGGGATCCGTTGAAGCTGCCAGAAGAATCAACGCTTAACAGGATCATTAGAAAGTGGCCAAGTGGACCTGGAGTTCACGGAATATATTTTGAGAGCTTGAAATTGAAAGTAGAACTTCTGCCAAGCATAGGAAAAAACTGCATGATATGTATAGACGAGATGTCTATACGTACTCACCTAGATTATGACAAAAAAAAAGACATGATAGTAGGGTTTGAAGATGATGGGAAAATTCGCACAAACATTCCAGCAAATCATGTCTTTGTCATAATGGTGAAAGGAGTGGCGAGTAATTGGAAGCATTTGTTAGGATATGCTTTCGTTAAAAACGCTTGTCAAGCGAAGGCTGCCAAAGAAATGGTGTTTCATTGTATACGAGAACTTCGTGCTATTGGTATGAAGCCCAGGGGTCTTGTCTGCGATCAGGGTTCAAATTTTTTACATTTGGCCCGCCTGTTAGGAATTTTTCCCAGTCACACTAGTTTCACCGTAGATGACAATGAAGATACCACGTTAAAACAAAACGCGCCACAAGCTATACCTCTAGGGTGGTGTGGAAACTAGCTTTAATTTGACAGACTAGCATTCTAAATTACTTCACTGTTAGAAACTAACACGTAATACTTCTAGGAAAGTAATTAACCACTAACAAAATCCAAACATATCCTCAAGCGAGCTGGCAAAAGTAATATTGCATCCATTCCATTCTATTGCATTTCGGTGCGTTTAACAGAGTACTAAAATATAAAAATATTTAGTATTATGTATATTTTACACCAGTGACAAATTTTCTTGAATTCTGGATGTCTTAACGCCCGTTTCATGGCTTTAAATACTACAATTTTTGTCGGGCGAATACGTTAAGTCATCCATATTCCGCTAAACACTATACTTATCACTGCATATTACGATGCGCCTCCACAATCTTTTCCTTTGATATGTAACACGTAGAACAAATCCATTCGAACTCCACCAGAATGATATTTTACGAAAATTCACCAAATTATCAACAAGTGCAACAAGAACGACAGACATTGTTGATGTTTGTTTGACGTCTCCGTCGTTGTTGTCAAACAGTCGTTTTTTTGGTGAGAGCATAAGAGAAAATGTGAGTTGCCATAAAATGAATGTTTCGAAGACCATTAATTTCCAATGTTGAATGAAATATTACGTAAGAGTTATTTCATTATGTCGTATATGGGTTTAAGAATCTGATTTCAATGAATATACATTTTTCTTTACTAATATACTTTAAACATTATAAATTTATTTAGAAGTGAGGTTATCTCAATACTTATTGCTCGTGAATATTCGGACTGCCGAACGCCAGATGTAGAGTAAAATGAGCACTGAACGAAACATTTTCGTCCAGTTTACGTTCTGCTCAGTTGTTCTTATCTCTTTCAGATTTTCGTGATCATATGGTGGGCTATATGTTCACCTCTGTTTCGCAATTTTCTCATGGCGTAAATGTGCACGGATAGAAGAAATTAACACATTCATAACGATGGGATGCGTAAGCGCTTATAAGGAGTGCCTCATCTTAGTATTTCTGTTGATCGTTGGCACAATCATGCACAAACGTAGCCGCCCCCACACAAACGTTTCCAAAGCGATTCGAAGAATTAGGCGGCTAACTTCACATGAGTTCATTTGCTCTGCTTATGGAGAGCAATGGCATAAAAAAAGGTGAATTAATTCCCCCTCCTGTGTGGCGACCGACTTTCTTTTTTTTTTAACCATTCAAATTTATTGTAATTTTTAACCAAATTGAACAAATTCAGTTCTGTCGGCCTGATACGTAAAAAATAAACTCTTCTGGCCGATTCGATTCGAACATCTCATTACAAATTATGATCGAAGTTACACAGAACCATAATTTCCCTGACAATTTCAAAAAATATCTTGCTGAGAAGGGCTCTTCACCAAATAATTTAATGAATGAATTTTCTCTGTGCGATAGAAAATTAATAGCTAACCACCACAGATCCCTCCTACCACTGGTAAGCACAACACGATTACAAGCAGTAGTTGAAGCGGTGAAACATTCAAAGGTACCGAATCGTACTGTAAGGCTTCATTCAAACGATGATTCGTTCGGCTCGCAACCTCGAGACATAAAATGCATTTGCTTATATCGGAAATACACGACGGGAGAGAGCCGTGACGCTGTTAAAAACCAACTCGCGAGCCGTGAATTTGCGGCTCGCAGTTCACGATATCTGAAAACGCGTCTCGCGAGCCGTATTTGGACAGTGTCACGACTCTTGCGCCTCGTGTGCTTCCCATATAAGCCAATGCATTTTAATGTCTCGAGCTTGGCTCATCGTTTGAACGAGGCCTTACAAAGGCCTAAAAACCTTTACCACTGGCTAAAAGTGCATCAACCCGACAGATCATAATGACATAATGCTGAAACAAAGAAGACCCATAAACTAAAATTCTGACCACAACTTACTGAATTGGCAAAAATAACATTCTCGGCAGCTTTCAATCCATCCTCCTAACGGTGGTCCGTTACAATTCATTTCCAGGCTAAGTGGTCCGCAGACTTCTGCGAGTTGGGAACCACTGCTTTCAGTCGTGCAAGAAAATGATTTTTTGAAAAATCTTTAAATGCCTGTGGCAGCTAAAGGCTTAAGCTGAGGGGGTATGTTCACTACAACTTTTTTGCTAGAAATCACATGAGGAATCACAATCACCCTGTATAATAGAATGCCCCCAGTCCTTCCAATCGATTGAATTGGGAAAGAGACTCAGCGATTAATTGAATAATCAAAGCTCATTTCTGTGGAGAAAGCTCATTTTTTAGGTTCCACTACCGAATTCGGAATAGAAAATGAGCATTTTTCACAGAAAATAAGCTTTCTCCACAGATGTGAGCTTTGATTGTTCAATTAATCGCTGAGTCTATGGGTACTCTAAAGGGCCCCATAGACTCAGCGATTTATCGGCTGATTAAAGCTCATTTCTGTGGAGAAAGCACATTTCTTAGGTTCCACTACCGAATTCGCAAGAGAAAATGAGTTTTTTCCACAGAAATGAGCTTTGATTGGCCGATAAATCGCTGAGTCTATGGGGTCCTTAAGAGGCGCCACAGACCCTCCGATCGATCGGCCAGATTTTTTGATTGCCAGATAAATCGGAAGGTGTATGGGACCATCGGATTCAATTTTTTGATTTGACATGTGGAACCTATTGCCAATGCAATTTTCCGCACAAGCTGTGATGCCAATCATGTGTTCTCAGTTGCTGATTTTTTGACAAAAACCTGTACTCGTTCTTCATGCTGTGGTTGTTGCGGTCAATCTCCATCAAAAGTAGCAATGGATGTCCATCTTCCATCGCCAAAAGTGGTATAATTTTCGCTATTTTGTGTTGTGTCTTGTGGAACGTGAGACTGTCTATTTCAGATTGCCCGATAAATTGCCTAATGTATGTGCTGTACGGGCTGCAGATCGATTGTGGGCAATACTACTACTACGTACTTTGCCGCCTGTATTTCCCGAGCGTTCCTTCTCCTTTGGGCTGCGACCCTAAATATCCTGGCGTCGTGCTTAAGTCTCGCGCGCAAAGACGGTCCTTCGGTCGCAGTCTGAGTTTCTATTTCTTAGTAAAATTTCTCAGCTGGCTTCGCCTTTGCTTGAGCTACAAAGCGCTTTACGTTCTTCCGGCATTGCATATAATTTTCGCGAAGTTGAACCCGTTCGGCTTTCCGCCTCACCTACTGACATTTCAGCGAAACTATTTCACATTTGTGTTGGGCTGTGCTCGGTACATTTGGTGTTGTTTTGAAACCACTCCGTCATTTTATCAATGAATGGAGTTACTACAGGTTCAAAGTTGTCGTTTGTGAGATTGTGCCACTTGATTTTTTCGACTGGCTTGGGAGTTCTTTTATTTCTTACTACACCTACTATCAAAATAAATTCTGACATATAATCGCTGAATAATAGTCCAATAATGACATTTGGCGCCGTTTTAGAATCCAAGAAAACCTTATTGTAGTACTAAATTATGCTTCGCAAAAGGCATACATCATGTGTCTTAGCTAGCCATACACTGTCCAATCGATTAAACAATCGATTGTGCAATGGATTGCACACATTCGATCTGGCGCCCGTGCAGCACATACACTATTCAATTTGTCGTACGATTTAAAATGACAGTCTCACGGTCCACACGACACAACACAACATAGCGAAAATTAAATATTTTGTCGCCACAGCCACAACATGAAGAATGAACACTGGTTTATGTGAACAAATTAGCAAATGAAAACACACATTATCATTCAATCATATGGACGGATTGGATTGTCACATACACTTTTCAATTTATCTGACGATCAAAAAGATTGTTCAATCGATTGGAAGGTCTATGCTCTATCATCATTTCTGTCATTTGCGAGTACATCTTATTTCCAGAAAGTTGACAATTTTTACGTTATACACTAGGTATGGGTATCACCAGTAGCTGTAATAATACCCCAGTTATACAGGGTGTACGGAAACTGCCGCATAAACGCACCGGATCGTTATTCCTCATGCGATTTCCAGCAGAAATGTTGTGCGGAACATACCCCAATTCTTAACCCTTTAGCTGCCAGAGGCATTTTAAGATTTTTGACAAAATCATTTTCTTGTACCCTTGTACGACTAAAACCTCAATATCTCCAAAGGTAGACTAGGTAACTTCAAAGTCAAATTTTTGTGATTTGATACAATTTGACATTGTGAAATTTTCAAATTTATTAGAAAAATATGTTCATCCGTTTCTTTTTTCTAATTATAAGTTTGCTGCAAAAAATCACGACTTGAATACTTTAAATTCAACAAGACGAATGAAGTACACTTTTCACGTTATGAAATTATTTAGAACAACAGTGTATATTCGACGTGCGCTGCAATCTTTGCAAATAGTCGACGCTTTTCTATTACGATCTTAAAGTGCTTTCTCCCCATTCGTAAATACGCTTCTGTGGAAGCGCTTCCTCCGAAGCACATTTGGAAATGGTGAGGAGGTGCTCCTACGTCGCTTCTATCGGAAGCGCTTCTATTTTTCCTATTGGGTTTGCAGTCAGGAGACGCATACAAATATATGACAGCGAGTGGCCTCTCGAAACTGACGGAGGCTGCGTACCTTTCACTTGTGAGTGTGCTAGTGTGGATCTGAGCTGGAGTACACAATTTAAACCTTTAGGTCCCTTCGGGAAGTTAGTGGAATTCAACTTATTTTCATCTGAAAGGGTGACAAATGGTATACAGCTTTGCTTTGTTAGGGACCTTGTAAAGAACGGATCCCATATTTCAGTGACTTTCAAGTTATTTAAT